>LR990159.1:11515833-13011666 GCA_905147325.1 Notodonta dromedarius | reverse complement strand
TAGACCTTGAGATGGTATTCTTTATTAAACTTTTTGGTCGGTCTCTCATCAAGCCAGTGACTACATTTCTTCTCTGCTTTTCAAGAGATCTAGATACTGTGAGCTGATCCACGGCTCCAGAAAGTGTGTTGAATTTTTTTATACATGTTTTCCATCGATTTCAATTAAAATGTACTCGATCTGGGTTAAAAAGTTACCATTCTGATGATGTCTAATTATATTATAACCTTCATGTATGGTGTTGAAATATACCAAATCATTCTCAGTTACAAATTGTACTAAACAATCTCCCTTCGTGGCGAGTCTCAAGCCCATTTTCCTACGCACTTGCTAAATTTGTGGGAATTTTCTCCTATTTTGGCGTTGAAATCACCCAAGATTATACATATCTCTTAAGGGTATAACCTCGTCAGTTATTATGCCGATGGGGCATAGATCTGAATTATATTTAGCTTTACTAGCTCTTAGTTTAAAACTGAGTACTCTCTCGCTAACTGCACCATAGCCTTCTCCATTTTGGCTTCTGTTATTAATGCCCAAAAAGTAAAAGGTGTGGCAGCGGTGAGCAAGTGCCCGCTGCTTTTTCAGTCAGTTTCACTTAGTTCACATATGTAAGCCACATGTGTACCCACAAAGATTTCAAGTATTAAGTATAAGTTTTTCTGGGTCGAGTAAACTGAGTAAATTCTATGTTTTGGAAACCTTACTACCAACGCACATTAGCCTAAGATTATTATAAAATCTTATATCCATTATTTCATATTTTTTAGTGATTTGGTAAAAATGTCTACTATGAACACGACAGCTTAAAGTCCATAATCCCCAAAGTTACATCGTTTTCTATGAACTGAAGTTATTTGTTTAAGATTAAGGTTGTACAATAAGTCATTTTACCCGTTCCTAGAATAAGATTCTTTAGCTGTTAAATTCTTTTGCCGTGATCTATTTTTCATGAGTCTTCTACATAGATCATTTTTACTCGATCCATTACGTGATTCCTCGTGATTTCAGTCATTTTGCCTTGAACGATAGGATATAAGTATGGCATATAAATCTTTCTACCCTGATCTGGTACTGACTTTTCCAGAACTTGAATCACTTTGCCTTGAACAGAAAATAGTACGTTTTGACTCAAGCGACATCTAACTCGGTAAATAATACTCAAAAATGAATGAAATATATATAACATTGAAGAGCCTTAGGCACAGTTTTATTCACTTTCACTGATTATTGAATTAAACGCATACTTTAAGAGCAATGATTTTTTTTCTGTTTATTTTTCTTTAAATCGCTCTCCTGTAAAATTACCAAAATGGCGCTTGAGTCAATTCGCCTTTTAACAGTCGATATGGAGCGACCAATATGGAGTTTAGAGAGGGGAATAAAAAGTCCGCAAATAAAAACCCACAGAGCTATGCACTGCACAGACGCGGAACAGCGTCAGCGCGGACGTGCATAAATCCACAGCGCACCGAGCGGAGCCATTTGTGCGTGAAATAGAAACTCCGCGACGCGACGCGCTGTTAGCTGTCACTTGCATTATATATTTAACGGACATGTCGGGTTTTCATTTACAAATGTGAACATGGGTAAAATGCATTTACAGCGGATGTAGAATTAAGGTTTGGGATGACATAAAACGTTACATTTTAATTTGAAGATGGATAACATTTTTCAAAAATGATTCACTTTGCTTACAGAGTATTTCTACCCATAAATATCCCAATAAACTTCGCAAAATATTATTATTTAAATAAAGCAAACTTTTGTACATTTTAAAACACTCATCATCAATTTTAATTCATCTAACCAACAAAACCAGAACACTCATCAATCTCACAAAATTACCCAATCCGCGAAGCGCTATAAACTCCATTGAAAACAGTACCTACGGGATGAGACATGTGAAAAACTACAGCATTTCCCTTGTTAAAACACGCCATAACTCTCCAGCGGTCGGACTTTGCATTTCCTCGTGAAGATGGGCCGGCTGCCGCGTCTAATAGATTTATACGCCGCTTACGGAAATTGAGTGGCGAATGGCATAACATTTCGTGATGTGAAAGTTAATTTTATTAATTTAAATAGTATATTACGATTTAAGTGAATATATAGAGTTAGAGTAAACCTTTCACTGGTACGAATAAGGTTCTAAATGATATGATGAAGCCCAGAAATGGCGCCTTTGGTAGAGAAGTTCCCATCCCAACCAATAAGCCACAAAATGGCCAAATATTTTTTACACCTAAAATATCGTTCAAAGCTTCGTTCGTAACAACGTTGAGTTTATACGAAATGGCGCTCGTTCCTAGTGAATCGTTACCCGACGTTGACAAACAGTTGGGGCACGGCAAAGATGTATTTTTCCTTCGATAAAATTCGGTGCGACGGGGAACTATAAATTTCTTCGGGAACGTCACTTTGTGCTGATTTCTTCAAGTTTCAATATAATAAAAAACGATTTTAGATTTTAAATTGGACTATTTGTTAAGCTAATGCTGCATATACATAATCACACTTGGTTTGCAATGGAAAATGTATAGATTATAATTACATCTAAGTAGTATAGTTTTGTTATGTCCACAAACTTTGCCTAGGAGATATTGAATCGGCCATTGATACATACATTTTGTTGAATTATGACCATTATACCTACTACAGCCGTATTTAGACATCTAATACCATCGGCAAAATATGTGTGAACAACAGTACATTTCTGCCTCCCTTTTCTAATAATCTAGGCGTGTTATACTAGATGAAACAAAAAGGGTATACTATTTTTTTTGCAACTTAACTTTGTAAATCTCAAACTATCGGCTTTGTGGGACAGTTGAAGTACTAAAGGTTTTGTAGACTTGTGAAATCGGTCAACAGCTGTATTCCTATAACACCTTTTGTTTTTCAAGTTCCCTCCAAAGCTGATGGTTTAAGAATTACAAAGTTAAGTTTTGAAAAAAAAAAGCCATTATGTTTCACCTTGTATATAAGAGTCACATCACATCTGAAAAAAACATTGAACATGAAGTTCTTACATCAATTAAGACTTTGAAATCGAACAAGCTAAAAGTACTTGAAAGTGTTTTTATCAGTTCCCAAAATAGCCGACTAAAATCTTGTTTTAACTATAAACAGCCATCGTATAGGTAGAGGATGTAAAACATACCCCTGCCTGTAGGAAACTTAACGCCAAATTAAACCACAATTTGTGCGTCGGCAGGGTGAATAAATTTTCCTTCAATATGTCACGGGCCTAAGCTTCAAACAATAATGTTTAAATAGTTTATAAACACTAGCTTTTGTTTGGCACAAAACATATTTTGAAACTAGATAGGAGGTCTGAGAATGAACTCTGAATGTAATGAATTTTGTGATTTAAGTAAGTAGGTATGTTTGCCTATTTTGTCGGTTCTATTTCAAATTGTGGTATTAGTCTTACATAGTCGAACTTTTATAATAAAAAAAAGTCTATTTATAGCATTGCTCGTCATAATATGTGATACTAATTCATATACCTACAGAGATCATTTGTTTTACATGCCGAGTTTCAAACAGTGGTCCACAACAAAATTTATATTTTTACATTTTGTTTTATCAAAGCTGACTGTGAAGCCTGAAGTTAACTTAAAAGTTGTGTTACGAATTATCTACAGAGAACCTGACATAATCATTCCGCAAATTGAAAGCGAAATCAGCACGTGAGTAGGCCCTTTAAATATTTTAAAAATAATAAGCGAAAATACAGTATTGGGAATAAAAATGGTACAAATGCCGTCCGAAAATTTGGCCCACTACATCAACATTGTTAGTACACTGCCGGGCGTGTGAGCGGCCCGCAATTTCAATTTACGAGTGGCGATGCTATAAAATTGGCACGTGATCGCGTTGAGACAAATAAGTGGATATCGCTTATGTGTATTAGTGATATTGCTAGACAGTGTACGAATAGTGTTCCACTCGCAAGAATGATATGAAGCTATGTGTACAGAAGAAGTAAATATGTTTTTTGTGATAGCAACCCTATTTTCCCTCGCGCCGCGACGTAAGAGGTTGAAATAATTTGTATCAAAAAAGAAAAAAAATTGGAGCATAATAGTTTCAGAGCAGATGAAACAATAAGTAGCCGCTCGCCGTGAGATGGTTTTAAGCTATACAGGGTGACTTCAAAATTTCATTATCAAAAATATATAAAATACAAAGTAAATAAATCTACGTTTGAGATTATAGGTATTAAAACAATAATAAACCAATATAAAATAATAAACACATAAAAGTCAACGAAATAAGCAGATTGCAGATATTTGTAGGCCTGTGTTGGCTCCGATTATTTAATTTAGGAACATCAGTAGAGCCATAAATTAAAATGTTGCCAATTTCGAAGAAATAAAAGCTGAGTATACTTAAATGGTTGTATAATTACTTAAATGTAATTATTGTACTTCACATGCACGCACTTGTGGAGACCTGAGATGTAATAAAGTGACCCCCAGAAACTATTACTTTTATATCGCGGGGGTCACAGCTGGGGTCTCACCCCCATTGACAATACACAAATTGCAATTCAAACACTTGGTAAAATTTACTGCTGACTCCTTGTCTAGCGACATAGATTACACAAAAGCAGAAGCATCCAAATAATTAATTATTTTTTTCCGTAAAAACTCACCATACAATGAACCGTGGTTCAATTCAATTCAATTAAAAGCGTTTATTTTGTTTAGGCCTACGGGGGCACTTACAAATTGTCAATTTTACATATTTTTTTTTCTTATATCTACAATCTACAAATCTACGTGGTGTACGGGTTCCCGTAAAAAAGGGACTAGCAAATCACATTATATCTTTGCCCCGATATAAACCAAACTAAACTAAATGCTTGCGCTCCTTATAAATGCGGTTCCTCCAAAGAAATTGTAATCTTATATATCAAATTCTCGTGTCACAACATTAGTTACTATACTCCTCCGAAACAGCACCACCGATTTTCATGAAATTTTGTGTGCATATCGGGTAGGTCTGAGAATCGGTCAACATCTATAATTTATATGGCAAAACAACGTTTGCCGCGTCAGCTAGTAATATATATTATGATTATTTTTTGAGCTTCTCCAACCACTAATTGTCGCTATTTCTTGCGCACATTACTCTGCGCCCTGACCTTGAGATAGTCCAAGAGGCAGGGTGTGAAAAGTAACAGATGCTGCTAACGCAATTTAGATAATAGTTTGCGTAAATAAATAGCTGTCGAAACTCGATTAGGGTCGCTGCCGTGACGCAAACGGCGCCCTCTGGGAAGCCGACTTTGAGAAACATCTGTTATTATTTATGTGTAATTAACATGTAAAGATGGGAGAATGTAGTACTACTTCCTCATCCCCACTTCCCCCAGGTCGGCAACGGGTGAAAAACGCCTTTGGTATAGCAAGCAACTGTGGGCTTCGGTGACCGCGTAACATTATTCGAGTCGTGCGCTTGTTTGCCAATTTAATCATATAAACTAGTTGTCAGACGTGTACGTTACCAGCACGATGGACGCGGGTGCATTCCTCGGGTGGTGCGTCTGGATCCTTGGGTTCTTCAGCACAGGCACAACACTGGAGCGCTCACAATGGTTTTAGAGTTCACACAGCACAAAATACACAGCAGATTCGGTGGATTTCACACGATTAAGGATTTTAGGCACAGGAGCACGCGCGAAGACGTCTATATCACAAGCAAGTCGGTCAGTACAGAGTCATGAGGGGGTAAAGGGACGACAGCACAAAATATCACATTAATCGGGGGTAGGCAGATGACGGTAGACGGACACATTTTAGTTATCTACCTACATACAAAATTCTACAGTAAACAGTATTCCCGTTGTAATGGTCGAAATTCGACCATAATTCATTTAAATGGTCATTAAGGTTTTATTGTCAAAGACTATTTTATACTGGCACGCAGAGCGCACTATGGAAGTCCCACCCTCCAAAAACTGTCACCGTTTGTCAGTCAGACAGTCGGTGTGGAGGTTACAAAAGTGTGTGTGTCAATTCACGGTAGTGTGTATAATTTTTTGTTTATTGATTTTAATGTATTTCTAAGTATTATAATATAAAAATATTAGCATTCTGCATTCCTTCTCTATTAAACTATAAGTGTGCCAAATTTCATAGTCCTCCGTTCGCGTAATTTTCGTATAAAGCGATTGAAAGTTTTTCCTTCACGTACCAATATATAGGTATAAAAGGATAGCACGTTTATTATTAGTAAAGATACTAATAATCTTAATATTCCGGCCACGTCACATTCGGACATGTTCGAAATAGTTGCTGACTTTGATAAACTGTTATGGATGAAGCTGTTTTCCCTGACTTTGACCTTGAAGGGATTTGGCAGATGAGAAACTTTATTTTCTTGGTAAATTATTTATCATGTTTGATACGGGAAGTTGGATGATATCGGAGTAGTTTGTTATATGAGTTTGTATGTAGAACCTGCAATAAATAATACATTTCTTGCACCAAAAATAACATAAGTGTACAATCAATTAAAGCAAAACTTGGTGACCGCTAGTGGTGTTTAGAACTGAGCGCTTTCATGCAGGCTTCCAGTGGGCATGTTGAGTTGTCTCGGCTATTACAGCGGTTAAGTCATGTCGAAGGATTTCGGTTTTGAAAGCTTCGACACCAGAGTTGACCACTCATATACGAATGAAAGAATCACACTATTTAGCTAACTGTATATATAGTAGGAAAGAAAATTTAGCAGTAAAGTAAAAAGCAGTGATAACCGATTGGTTAAGCACGTGTCTTGCGAGTACAAAATCTTGGGTTCAACTCCCAGTTCGAACTTCTGAGTTTTTCGAAATCTATGTGCGAATCATAGTTACAGGTGACGGGAAAAATCGTGAGGAAACCTGCAGCAATAGAAACGTGATATCCGCCAACCTGCAATCCCCCTCGTATTGAGGGGAGACCCGTGCCCAGGAGTGGGACATTAAAACGGCTACATTATTATTTATATTTAGTAGGACTGTAGTCTCAGGATGCATTCAGATAAACTATAGGTAGTTTATATAAAAGCAATTTTCCAGAAGTACCTGCAGCAATCTATACAAATAAATAAAATTGGAGTGTCTGTTTGTAATATCAAAATAACACCTTTTCACCAAATGCATATGAAAGTACATACGACACCTATAGCAAAAATGCGATTTAATTTTTTTTTGTCTGTCTGTCTGTCTGTCTGTCTGTCTGTCTGTGTGTTTGTTCCGGGTAATCTCCGAAACGGCTGGACCGATTTTGACGGGACTTTCACTGGCAGATAGCTGATGTAATAGGGAGTAACTTAGGCTACTTTAATTTTTGAAAGACAATTAGGGTTCCGCGTAAAAAAATAAAAACACATGAAATCAAAGAGTATCTACGAAACGGGTGGACCGATTTTGACGGGACTTTCACTGGTAGATAGCTGATGTTATAAGCAGTAACTTAGGCTACTTTTATTTTAGAAAAACATAATTTAAAAAAATGAAAAAATGGGTTCTGTCGTGCGGGCTCAGAACGCGGGAGCGGGCTTTTTTGTTAAGTTAAATTCCACGCGGACGAAGTCGCGGGCTCAGCTAGTAATGAATAATTTCAATGAATTTCTTCATCACTCCTTTCTCAAATTCCCAGTGAAAACAATCCTTCAACCCAACGGGTTAACGGGGCTTTCGTTTGAAATAAGGAATGACGTCACAATGTTCAATTTAATAGGTTTTCTTTTTCTAAAAATCTCGTAAAAGTACAATCCTATTCATTTAGATCTGTTTTTTTTTCTGAAACAGCAATCTATTAAGGGCGCGATAAACGGGAGCCGCGTTAAAATAAATTGATTTTATTCAAATTTCTATTAAGGCACCGGCTCTCTGTGTTTCTTCAGATTGCTACGGGCCCAGTTCTACTACATTGATGTGGGAAATGTGCAGCGGTTTAGAGGTGGCTTCTCACATTCGAAGACAATACCAGATATTCACTTTTAGACAACTATATCGTTTATACACCCGGATGTATATAAAATCATCTGTTTTCTCGATAGGTAAGGATGTTTTTCTATAAATGGACACATTTGTCTATCTGTGCTACGTAGCTCAACAGTTGAATCATTATTTTAACGCGTATTTTGTTGTTGGCAATTTTAGGCGATTTTTTGATACTTACTACATGTTTAGAGTTCCCTGAACTTGTGCAGTTTCATTGTTTAATAACTGTCACAGTTGCCGACCGCTTTGTGCGCCGCTCAGCTCACTGCACCGTGTGGTTGCGGGTTCAATTATCGTGGGAGTCATTTTCAGGAATAGCCTCGTCATAATTTTCCCAAGTCTGGGTGTCACTGGGGTTGTTCCGAGTCCATTTAGTGAGCCTTGCGTTATAGTTTTTATTGTAGTACAGTTCATTTCACGAAATCGCGTGTATTATTGCAAATTGACCCATGTGCCCGGGTCATAAGAGTTACAGCACGTGTCTTTGTGAAATAAACGAACTATATAAGTATGAGGCCTCGGTATAACGATAGCGACACACTCTGGATGATGGTGATGAAGCAAATTACTATAACGTCGCGCTCTACCGCACCCCATTCCATGATCAGTTGATCTCCGATCCGGTGGTAGTTTTGACCCCGCCAACTCACTCGGCAGCGACCTAAGCAGAGGTCGTGCCCCTTGTGGCGCCCTTGAGCTAGCTGCCCCCCTACCCCTCTGGCTGGAGCGCACTTGCGTTCGCCCTT
This sequence comes from Notodonta dromedarius, assembly GCA_905147325.1. Classification (NCBI taxonomy): domain Eukaryota; kingdom Metazoa; phylum Arthropoda; class Insecta; order Lepidoptera; family Notodontidae; genus Notodonta; species Notodonta dromedarius. The sequence goes on along the minus strand of LR990159.1, from coordinate 13,002,918 downwards.
TATCCGGGTGAAGTTGTTATGGCCATTCTAGCCAACAACATATAGTCAGTCAAAAAAAAAGATCATTTGATCGCAATCCCAGAGGTGCCGCATCCGCTAATCTCCATCTTCATGCATCCTCGTGCATTCCCACTCAAAGCTTGTAATTGAAAAGTTTGCCATCGCTGAGATGTAAAGTGATTTATAAGACAGACGGAGTGACGGACCGGCGGCCTTTTTATACCAGACCAAATCTTATTACCCTGTTCTCGAGACAATTTTGTGTTTAATGGATACCATTGTACTTTTGTATGGATTTAAACTTTATTGGAGGCAAGTTTGAGGACTGTGGATATGGAAATGTGCAAGAAATGTTGCTAGTCTAGGCTAAAATGTACCAAAATGAGGTACTTGAGACTAAATTTGTGTATGGTAGAGAATACAAATACATTAGAAATAATAATGTTTTAATAGATAGATATTTTACGAATAGTTCGGGTATGAACAATGCAAATTAATTGAATATGAAATGTATTATTCATTATTAATTTTAATTGTGATGACTTATCGTTCACTCTCAAGTTAAGATTATATAATTACATTGTCTTAAACAGTTATAAGCTAACAGTAAACAATCCAATGTTATTAAATTGAGAATAATATAAATGTTCAGTTTTATATATTTTTTTACAGTTGAATTTAAAATTTTATCTTCAGCTTCTCTTTATTTTAATTCTGGCAATAAACTTCAATTTTACCGTCGAAAATAATTTTATTGGACAATGAAAAGAATAATGTTCTATTTACAAATTTTTGTTAATAAAACTTTTAGTGGTACTCCACATAATTTCATGGAAAGTTATTACAGAGGTTGTCAACATTTTTGACGCTCATAACGTCAAACGCTCGTGACGTAAAATATACTCGTATATATTTTATCGCCAGACAAACACACCAACTGTATGGTCCCAAACGAAGCAACGCTTGCATTATGGGTACCATACAATGGAAGGACTCGGGGCGATCCCAGTGACACCCAGACCAAGGCAATTTACGTAAAGGAAATTTCTGAAATTTACCCTGACGGGAATCGACCCCGCAACCACTCGGTGCAGTGAGCTGAGAGGCCTACGCTAGAACCACTGCGCCAAGCGGTCGTCATATTTACACATATGTTGCAATTTTAAGCCATTTCAGGCAATTATTTGGCCAGCTTTTATTGACACAAACACAGTTTAATGCGCGTTTAAATTATTTTAAGCAACTTTAGGTGTAAATCATTGAGATTGACTTTATTAAAATAATTTACATCGTAAATCAAATGGAAGGGTAATTTCGGGTTTTATGGTCCGGTGTTGCAAGTAAATTGAAAACGGGACGAACGTTGTTTATTTAATAAGGATCCACATGGAGCGCATTCAGATGACGTACTTTTTTAATGGACCTCATGCCAAAGATACCACAAACCATGGTTTTGTAGCTATTCAATCTGTATGTGGACACCGTTTATATAAATTGATGTTTTAAATATTACCAGACTATCACATAAATTGTATTGGTCCGAAACTAGGCAACGCTTATACACACTATGGGTGCTATGGATAAAACAATTGGTAAAACCTACCCTGCAATGGATTAGGGGCAGTTTCAGTGACGCTCAGACCGGGGCAACTTACAAAAAGGCAATTTTCCCCAAGGAGAATCAAACTTGCAACTCGCTATAGTGAGCCGAGTAAGTGGTCTACACTTGGACCATACAGTCGTCATAGTTGAATTATACTTCCTTATTCTTTTGTTTAATTTCATAAGGGCTTTCTTTCATTATAAAATCATCCATAATTCTACCAACCTGTTGCTCTCCACTAATTAAATCTCTTAGTTAAACTCAGTCAAGTGCAAAACGAGAAAATTTTGTAAAAAAATCGTCGTGACGAAGGAATTACCTTTCACAGGCCGGCAGGCCGTGCCCGTAATGATTTATCGCTGGCCCGGGACTCCCGGAGTAATATGGCTCTTGTTATCCATCATCGTTACTACGGTGACCAGGTTTAGTGGTTTTGGCAAGTAAAAGAATTAGAAACGTCATTCCGCAAGTTGCGAACAAAATGTTTGTCGCAACTGAAATTTTTCTAATTTCTGTTGCAGACGTTCCTATTGCAAAAAAAAACATTTTCGTAATCCTACTAATATTATAAATGTGAAAGTTTGTGAGTGTGGATGTATGTTTGGATGAAATTTGGAATTAACACAGGGTACTTTTTATCCCGATAATCCCGAAATTTTTGTTAAGTTAAATACTACGCGGACGAAGTCGGTGGGCACAGCTAGTAATTAATACGGTGGTGACAGACATAAGCGGAACCAAGAGCAATACAGTGAATATTGAATCATTTTGCTGGATATGAGATGATTTAAAAGAAAATTCGTCGTTTCCTCAAATGGGTGTCTGCAAAAGAAACTAGAATAATAACAACATTTGGAATGACGTTTCGTCGACATCAATGGCTACTGCATTGCAGACAGATTGTTTTCTTTTTTTAAATGAGGCCAACGCCTTTGCAATTAGAAGACCATAAAACCTAGCCGAAGTAACAAAAATCTGTGGTTTTAACCTGTGTTACAAAACAGCTGACGATCGCTTGGCGGAGTGGTTTGAGCATAGCCGCTCGGCTCACTGCACCGGGTGGTTGCGGGTTCGATCCCCGCCGGGGCAAATTTCGGTAATGGCCTTTTCGTAATTTACCCAGGTCTGGGTGTCACTGGGATCGCCCCATTCCATTGTACGGTACCCATAGTACAAGTGTTGATTAGTTTGGGACCATACAGTCGGTGTGGCAGTCTGGCGATATTTGTTATTATATATTACTTAATTTAAAAAACGAAAATAATTACAAAAGTGAAACAAGGCACATATTATAGTATATATAGGAAACTACGCGCGTCCCTTTGTACTAAATACTAACTAATTGAAATAGTTCAGCGCTAACAAGGCGTCTCGGACGGGCTGACATGAGCTCATTAGACGGATCTTACTTGCAGTCTTTGTAGAACAATGCACACAAACACGGCAGGAGTCGGGAGCGGAAGTTAGTTAATTACAACTGTCTAAATAACATTGTAAGTAGTACGGTCAGCAATAAAATCACTTTCACACTATTGTTTTTCATTAAATCCTTTGTTTTTTTTTTACGGTTGCAGAGACAAGCTGTGTCTAATTGACTACAGCACATATACGGGCTGGTCGACCGGGGCAGTACCCCCCTCTCACAAAATATCGGCGTAAAGTAGCTATTATAGCTGCGTTTCGTGCGTTTCGTGCGTTTCGAGAGCCGGAAATCCAACTCACTTCCCCTCCTTCCACTCCATTTCTCTTCAGGTCGATAACGTGCGAGTAATGTCTTTGGTATTGCAAGCATCTATAGGCTACGGTGACTGCTTAACATCAGGCGAGTCGTACGCTTGTTTGCCGACTTTGTAACATAAAAAAGGAAGCCAACCAAAAACTGTAATTATTAGTATTTCACAAACAAAATCCTCAGAAACTACCTTTATCGCATACAACCATTTAAAGCAGTCGCTATTTGCCGAATGGCAACCCTATCTTTTGTCAAACAACAAAATACACACGTACAAACATAACTTTGCCGTTTGTAAAACCTCTCCTACTACTTATCTCAATGTGCTAAGAGCGTGTTTCATTCGCTTGTTTTTATTTAACGAAATCTGTGGCGTTGCGTATAAATACGTTAACAATTTCACGCAATACGCAGTCTTGTTAAGCAGTGACATGGGTTTAGTGACAGGAACATCGTTTGTCGCGAACACATTGGTCGGCATTCAAATCAGGGAGCAATTATTATGTAAAAATGTTACGGTCGCGAAGCGATTGTATTGTGGTTGTTATAAGAACGTTACTTTTGAATAAAGAACATCATTTGTCTAAAATTAGATTGGTTGACTTGGGCCTTACTACTTGCATCTAAGGCTCGTATTAATAAATCGATCTCAAGTCTCAGAGCGATTTTGGAAATGTCATTCTTATGTCACATGTACTAGACAAAATGAAATTTCAAAAGTCTTCTCAAGATCGCTTTTAGACTTGAGATCGATCTATTAATACGGGACTAAGTTCCTTCAGGCTTACTCTATTCTCTTCTAGCTACGAGTCTACTACGGACAGCTACGCGGCGTAGTTAATTTCCCCAGGTTTGTAGCAACTTCGTAGCAAGTAGTAACAGAAAATACAACTGATTGCAACAGCAATAATCGCTCACAGGAATTAATTTGCTACGTTGCGGGATAATAATAATTATTACGGTTGTAATAGGTTTATAATTCCTGACGTATACATATATAAATAAAATAAAAATACCAGTACATTAGATATTTACCTACAAAATTGATAAAACATATGCTCATACCAATTTATGATAAGTGTTTTGTGGTCTCAGGTGATACGAACATTATGACAATATACTTAGTTGAAGGAAAATATGGTTGCTTTTTGCTGGATTAAGTAAAAAAGAAAACTAGGTAAGTTGAAATAAAACTATTTTTCGGATTTTATCGCGTTTATTAACTTTATGTTCCCGACGTTTCGGTTGCTTTACAGCAGCCATGGTCACGGGGGGACTGAGGTGTTAGACGTCCTGATGTTATAGTTAGTAACTGGGTACCCTCATATTTAGTTGTTGTTTGCGGTCCGATCCACGCAGAAAGTGCTCACAGTGTCTCGAGGTCTTGCAATGGTACACTTGGTTTTGGATTTAATTATATTAATTACTGGATCCCAAGTTGGTGGTAGCACCCAGCCATCTTCCCTATTGAAATTAGGATGTTTTTTAATTTCAATGGCCTCACGTATCATCCTTGGTCGGAATCGGTGTTCTTTTGCGAGGATCTGTGGTTTATCAAATCTGATATAATGGCGGGTGCGGTCCTGTACATGTTCACAGATTGCAGACTTCGTGGAGCGCCGGTGTTTCACGTCAGCTATATGTTCTTTTACGCGGGTTTTTACTGATCTTTTAGTTTGCCCTATGTAGGAGAGCCCACATTCACAGTCGAGTTTGTATACCCCTGCATCTTGTAGAGGAATGTGACACTTGACAGGTGGTAAGAACTGACTAATCTTCTTTGGTGGCTTGAAATAAGTTTTGATTGAAGCACGTTTCAAGATGTAGCCAATCTTGTCTGTGACACCTCTTATATATGGTAGTACAGCAGGTAGACGCTCGACTGTGGCTGGTTTCACTCGGTCACTGTGATGGCGGCGGGGGATCCGAAGCTTGTTGTCATGCAATACTTGCTTGACATGATGGATCTCGGCAGCCAGGTGTTGCTCATCACAGATCCCTTGTGCTCTCTGAAACAAAGATTTACCCACGGTAGCTAACTGTGTTGGATGGTGGTGAGAATCACCGTTTAAGTACCTATCAGTATGGGTCTTTTTTCTATACACGGTGTGGCCTAAGGTGTTATCAGGATTTCGGATTACTAAAACATCTAAGAATGCTAGAGTGTTGTTGGCCTCTAACTCCATTGTAAATTTGATTTTAGAGTGTATGGAGTTAAGATGGTCGAGAAATGCTGTTATTTTGTCAGACGGTAATATTGTGAAAGTATTGTCTACGTACCGCTTGTAGAATCTTGGGGTCACAGGTGAAGTGCGAAGGGCTGTCTCCTCGAAGTCTTCCATGAATATATCGGCGACAACAGGAGAAACAGGGGAGCCCATCGCTACACCATCTACTTGCTTGTAGAACTGTTCATTCCACAACAGATACCCGGATGTGAGGCAATGTCTTAAAAGTTCAGCATATTCCTCCGGCATGTTGTTCTCTGCTAGTTTCTTTGATACTATAGTGATGCAGTCTGCTACAGGTAGAGAGGTAAACAAAGACTGAACATCAAAACTGACCATAGTTTCATTGTCAGCAAGATGTAGATGTTTAATCTCACTGACAAAATGGTATGAATCCTTTGTATGTGCTCTTGTGTGTCCTCTTAGTAGTGAGAGCACCTTCGCTACGTGCTGGGCCAGACTGTATGTTGGTGTGTCAATCTGGCTTACAATAGGACGCAGCGGGGCCTCGGGCTTGTGTATTTTAGGCAACCCATACAGCTTAGGTGGTTTTGCGCACGAAGGTATCAATGATTTGACGTCTAGATTCAATGCGTCGGAGTGCTTCTTTAATAGATCGGTAGTTGTTTTTAACACGTTTGTAGTTGGGTCTGTTTTGACCTTTTTATATGTTGTTTCATCCGATAAAAGTTCTACAATTTTTGCATTGTAATCTGACGTATCCATTATTACCGTCGCATTTCCCTTATCCGCGCGGAGAATAGTAATATCTGTCCTAGTGCGTAGGTTCTTCAACGCTAAATACTGATTCTTAGGAAGATTTTGTTTGGGCACTGAAACACGGCGTAACAACGATGAAACGTCCTGTCTAATTGCCTCGGAGTCTTCCTTTTTAAAGTTATTTTTAGCTAGGACATCCTCGACGCTACAGATAATGTCTTCATAAGGGATCCTGCGAGGCGGCACAGCAAAATTTAATCCTTTTTTCAAGACTTGCACCATGTTTTCATCCAAACTTTGTTTTGACAGATTGACAACTGCGCGTGAGTCATTTTTGTCTGTGGTGCACGGGTGCGTTCCGTTACCATATTTTGAAAGATTTTTGACATTTGATTTGGTGATTAATTTCTCATATTTTATAATGTGTTTATTTTTGCATTCATTGTATTTAGATGTTTCGCGCTTATTTAAAGTATCTATGCATTTATTAAAATCAAATGTCGTCAAAACTGTCTTAATTTCGTTGGATGAAATCGCAATTTGCCGGCTGATGTTATGTAGATCGGAACGCGTTTGATGAATCATCACCCGTAGTAACTTTTTACTCGCCTGGTTTAGGATCTTAACGCTTCCTCGTATGTCCTTCTTTGCAGATATCTTGGCACACGTAGGAATGAGATTATGGTCTCGGCATCTCTTCAAGAAATTTAAAGATGTTGTAAATCTTGCGCGTTTAGTCTTGAGATCTTCCAACCGACGTACTTTGTTTGCGATTTCCAGTCCGTACTGGTTCACATATTGTTTTCTTATATTTACGCGAATACTACACATTGAAATAAAACTATTTTTCGGATTTTATCGCGTTTATTAACTTTATGTTCCCGACGTTTCGGTTGCTTTACAGCAGCCATGGTCACGGGGGGACTGAGGTGTTAGACGTCCTGATGTTATAGTTAGTAACTGGGTACCCTCATATTTAGTTGTTGTTTGCGGTCCGATCCACGCAGAAAGTGCTCACAGTGTCTCGAGGTCTTGCAATGGTACACTTGGTTTTGGATTTAATTATATTAATTACTGGATCCCAAGTTGGTGGTAGCACCCAGCCATCTTCCCTATTGAAATTAGGATGTTTTTTAATTTCAATGGCCTCACGTATCATCCTTGGTCGGAATCGGTGTTCTTTTGCGAGGATCTGTGGTTTATCAAATCTGATATAATGGCGGGTGCGGTCCTGTACATGTTCACAGATTGCAGACTTCGTGGAGCGCCGGTGTTTCACGTCAGCTATATGTTCTTTTACGCGGGTTTTTACTGATCTTTTAGTTTGCCCTATGTAGGAGAGCCCACATTCACAGTCGAGTTTGTATACCCCTGCATCTTGTAGAGGAATGTGACACTTGACAGGTGGTAAGAACTGACTAATCTTCTTTGGTGGCTTGAAATAAGTTTTGATTGAAGCACGTTTCAAGATGTAGCCAATCTTGTCTGTGACACCTCTTATATATGGTAGTACAGCAGGTAGACGCTCGACTGTGGCTGGTTTCACTCGGTCACTGTGATGGCGGCGGGGGATCCGAAGCTTGTTGTCATGCAATACTTGCTTGACATGATGGATCTCGGCAGCCAGGTGTTGCTCATCACAGATCCCTTGTGCTCTCTGAAACAAAGATTTACCCACGGTAGCTAACTGTGTTGGATGGTGGTGAGAATCACCGTTTAAGTACCTATCAGTATGGGTCTTTTTTCTATACACGGTGTGGCCTAAGGTGTTATCAGGATTTCGGATTACTAAAACATCTAAGAATGCTAGAGTGTTGTTGGCCTCTAACTCCATTGTAAATTTGATTTTAGAGTGTATGGAGTTAAGATGGTCGAGAAATGCTGTTATTTTGTCAGATGGTAATATTGTGAAAGTATCGTCTACGTACCGCTTGTAGAATCTTGGGGTCACAGGTGAAGTGCGAAGGGCTGTCTCCTCGAAGTCTTCCATGAATATATCGGCGACAACAGGAGAAACAGGGGAGCCCATCGCTACACCATCTACTTGCTTGTAGAACTGTTCATTCCACAACAGATACCCGGATGTGAGGCAATGTCTTAAAAGTTCAGCATATTCCTCCGGCATGTTGTTCTCTGCTAGCTTCTTTGATACTATAGTGATGCAGTCTGCTACAGGTAGAGAGGTAAACAAAGACTGAACATCAAAACTGACCATAGTTTCATTGTCAGCAAGATGTAGATGTTTAATCTCACTGACAAAATGGTATGAATCCTTTGTATGTGCTCTTGTGTGTCCTCTTAGTAGTCAGTCTGGCCCAGCACGTAGCGAAGGTGCTCTCACTTAGGCCACAACTACTTACAACATTTTACATTAAAGTCGCCGGCCAGTGAACACACACCTCTACCAGCAAGGAGGGAGGCCCACAAAGCCGTCCGCGTCCATATTCATGCAGTCCGAATGAAAAAGTTGGTACAATACGAGGAGCGTCATTAGGCGGCGCTCGGCGGAGTGCTAAGTGCCAAGTTGCGCTGCCGAGTGCACAGTTTGCACAGAAAAGGATATCCGACGGCGTTGAATAGCTAATCGTGTGTACCGGGTTTTTGGACATGAGTTTTGAAGTTAGACGACGTCGTGGAGTCGTGGAGATCAGAGGTAACGCTCGATTAAGAAATAAATTTCAAAGTGCATGTCAGGCCATGCACAATTAAGGGTTCAGTAGCCATGTCAATAAGGAGATTATATTTTTGGTTAAGTAGTTTTGTTGATCATTAATAAAATGTAAGAAGTGTATTGAAATGTTAAATAATTAAGTGAATTCATTATGCAAATTTTGATAAAATCTTTAAGAGTAAAAAATCTCGCACACGGAATTTCTGAAAATAAAATGTTGTTTAGAAAATACCATTTCATAAAATAAATATAAATAAGCCCTGTTTTCATGTTCCATGTAATTTTGCTACATTTTATGTTTTTGAAAGTGAGATCTTTTCTTAAGGTATATTTCCACCAAATTTCGTCAACTTCCGACAAAAACTGTAGAAGTTATGGTACTGTGACAGACTGGGACTGACGTACGGACGGACCGGATGATATTATAAGGGTTCCTCGTAGGCACTACGGCACACTAAAAACCACAAAATTTCGCGAATCATACAGGGGGTCAGGTTAGTTGCATTTTAGGTCCTCAATCACACCATACAAGGAATACAAAGAATTACCAGTAACCCTATAGATAGGATGAGACTGCATCTTATTTCTTTACATAGGTCTTATGAGATCAAGCCGTGTAAATAAACACAGGTATTAATTGACAATTTGAAATTACTAGTAGTACATAAATGCTAATATATAAAACCTTCTTAAAACCACATAACATTCTAACAAATCTTTTCTACTATAAAATGAAGGTATACTTTATCCATCGACCCACCAAGTTTGATTCGAAAGAATCATGCGTCAAGTGCCATATCTGGAGGGCTGAGCACCATTGACGCTTGAAGTACTTTAGAAAACACTCGAATACCTGTAAGGGCGTCGATCTCCCTCGTTTCGTTTGGTTTTCTCGTTTCCATAGATTTTGGGATGACCATGCGAGTTGTTTTATCAAAGTGAAACTGTAAAATGTTACTGCGAAGCTGTACCTTTGATGTTAGGTCATTAGTTTCAAATAATACTATCAATCTCATCATGTGATATAGGTATCGTATTTTCAGTGAAGATCACTACTTGTTGAAAGGTGCAGTTTAATCTGTTTAATATTGTGAGGAAAATAGTACGATTTTGGAAAATAAATAACTATAATGAACCTACCACAATAAATCATCTGATTGATTTTTTGAACTGTACCTACCTATCTAGGTACTTAATAATTAAAGGCGTGTATTTTACAGTCCTAATTAATAACAATGTTTAGACATATTGTTTTCTTATATTTACGCGAATATTACACATTGTAATAAAACTATTTTTCGGATTTTATCGCGTTTACTAACTTGGGATCCAGTAATTAATATAATTAAATCCAAAACCAAGTGTACCATTGCAAGACCTCGAGACACTGTGAGCACTTTCTGCGTGGATCGGACCGCAAACAACAACTAAATATGGGGGTACCCAGTTACTAACTATGACATCAGGACGTCTAACACCTCAGTCCCCCCGTGACCATGGCTGCTGTAAAGCAACCGAAGCGTCGGGAACATAAAGTTAATGAACGCGATAAAATCCGAAAAATAGTTTTATTTCAATGTTTAGACATTTTCAATGTAAATCACATCTTTCCTCCATCGCCGCCATTGCCTCCATGCCTTCATTCAGAATCTAATTGCAATCACCATAATAAAACGAACCTAGTTGTCGGGTAGAAAAATATTAAAAACTCTGAAGCCTTACGTCACTTTGCGTCGTGACGTCACGCGGCACCCGCCGACGATATTGTGACGAGATTTTTCAGCGGAGCTTTTGAAAATACTGCGTAGGTTCTGAAATATACAACTTTTCTAAACTCAACCTTAAGTTTATGGGGTAGAGTTGATTATCGGGATGTGGAAAGAGGTGTATACGTTGCATTGGAATTTGGTTTTAAAAAATAGGGTTGCCATTTGCGATACTAAGCATTATAATATGCATGAGAAGTGAGTAGAAATTTCATATAATATTTTAATTTCAAACCTAGGTACTTTTGGATGTGTTATGCTAAATGTTCTCTGAAATCTGGGTTTATTTGATTATATGTTCCACTCTCGCATCACATCTGTCTCATTGGATAGACCTGTTTTTAACCCCCGACGAAAAACGACGGGTGTTATAAGTTTAACATGTGTATCTGTGTATCTGTGTGTCTGTCTGTGGCAACGTAGCGCCCAAGCTGATGAACCGATTTCAATTTTGTTTCTTTTGTTAGATAGGTATTCTGATCGAGAGTGTTCTTAGCTATGTTTCATGAAAATCGTTTCAGCCGTTTGAAGATCATCAGCTCTTTTGTAGGTTGAAAAAGCCACATTCACGGCCAAAACCAACTTCCACGGCTCGAATCCGATCGAAATTTGGGCTCATTGGAATAATATCTTTGCATCACTTGAGAACGGCTGAAACGATTTCGCTTTATTATATTTTTAAATGATCGTAATAGTCTGAACTGGCTTTTTACAATATAATAAATTTGAAAGTTTCCCGGATTCTGGAAAAAAATGATATTTTATCAATTTTTATATTAGATTTGTGTATGAACTAAAGACGTTCCATAAGTCACGTGTCAAATGATGGATACGCGCACGCGTTAAATTTTGTTAGTTGTCATGGAATATTACGCAATAATAATTCTAGAGGGCGCTGCTCCGCCATTGGGAAAAAATACAGAAAAGAAACTAATTTAATATAATTTTAGCGTTATTTGGACGAGCTAGGTAAAGTATACATTTGATGATAAGGTCGTCGCATCGGGGGTTTTTAAATTTTCAATTTAGAGTTATTGATAAATGTATGTCATTAATTCCTTTGACATATTCTGTATTATTATCACCAAATAGCGTCAATCCAGATTATTTATAGACAAGCGCATCTATTTTTATAATTGTTTTACGTCATATCTATAATTACTACTTTTTATAAAGACACTAGCTGAGGCCGCGACTTCGTCCGCGTGTAATTTAACTTAACAAAAAAGCCCGCTCCCGCGTTCGGAGCCCGCACGACAGGAACCATTTTTTCATTTTTTTTTTAAATTTGGTATTCTAAAATAAAAGTAGCCTAAGTTACTCCCTATAACATCAGCTATCTGCCAGTGAAAGTCCCGTCAAAATCGGTCCCGCCGTTTCGGAGATTACCCGGAACAAACACACAGACAGACAGACAGACAGACAAAATTTTTTTAAATCGCGTTTTTGCTATAGATGTCGTATGTACTTTCATATGCATTTAGTGAAAAGGTGTTATTTTGATATTACAAACAGACACTCCAATTTTATTTATTTGTATAGATACGGCAAATCGGCAAATCTTATAAAAAATCTGGATTGATGTCATCTGGTTATTACTTTTCTGGTTTCACACACCAGTTCTACGCGCTCAGTCCCCGTTATTCTTTTAACCTGAGCCTACTGCCTATTTACCAATAACCATTAGTATGATATTTATAGTCTTACTAGGTAGTATATAAAATAGGTATTCTGAATCATAAAATACTTTTTGAAAACAAGTGACAACCCTAACATTAACATCAAAGTAGGTTACCACTGACAGGTAGTATTTTCAGTTAATTAGTACAGTTTTAATTCAATTTTTTTTGCTAAAAATCTTCCTAACAGTCTTTAATTGCGAGCGAGGGATGTTGAAATAATTTTCTTTGTATGCACAACATTTTTAATATTATTTAAACAAAATAAAAAAATTACCTACCACCCGCTCGCAGAAGATCGGCATTAAGTAGCTATCATAGCTGCGTTTCGTACGATGAGTTAGATAGCCCAACCCGTAGCCAATATTATAATAGCGTATTTATATTAAGGCTAAAGCGCCCATCTAGCCCGTGAAGTTAGAGTTAGAAATTATTCAAAATCTGACAATAATAAAAGGCACATTTTGTAATTCGCGAAGAAGACCGTGTGCAGTGCATTTTGTAATATATCCAACTTACTCTAAAACTCAACAACAAACTTCAAGAAGCTATCCAGATAATCTGGCAATTTTTGTATATTTAGTGATTTACTAGTATCATATCAACCGTGATAATATTTAGAGTAAAATAAATGTATTAATAAACGCACTGCATATTGTGTTTGTCGCAAATCACAAAATGTTGTCTTAAATGTTTTCAGATTTTGGATAAACTATAAAACTACTCGAAAAATTTGAATTTCGCGGGCTAGACAGGCGCCTTCGCCTTAACTTAATATTTTATGTCAAATTGACACTTATGAGTTTACATAAAAACATATCTTAAATTCATCCCCATTAGATTGAATTTTCATATCCACACAATATCACCCTCCGCTCTCAATCAAGTATCAATTGGCCAGTTTTCAAACTGTAGAGCATTGGCAAGTAATTTGAAAGCCGGCAGACCGCAGGCACCCCAGTGTTGTAAGTTATAACAAAGTACACTTCAGCGTAAAATCCAAATGAGCTAAAAACTTGAGGAATATTAAAAAGTAAGTGAAGAATAGACTACCCACTGCCGAGTTAAAGCACACTGCCTTCGCTGCTGGATCATAGACCAAAGGGATATGGAAGGTGCTGGCGCATAAATACACAGTGACCTCAAAGTCGTTGGCAATTCCTTCAACCAACAAATTCACAGTAAAAACAAACAAACCTTAAAATAAGACAGAGTAAAATAAGTAAATAAAATAAATATCGCCAGACGAACACACCAACTGTATGGTCCCAAACTAAGCAACGCTTGTACTATGGGTACCGTTCAATAGATTGGGGGCGATCCTAGTGACACCCAGACCAGGGCAAATTACAAGAAGGCCATTTCCGAAATTTACCCTGACGGGAATCGAACCCGAAACCACCCGGTGTAGTGAGCCGAGCGGCCTACGCTCGAACCACTGCGCCAAGCGGTCGTCAAGTAAACAACTATGATTGCTCAGGCAGGTAAACAAAAATTGGCTACTAGCTCTGACGATAAGGGGACTGCTATTCATTCATCGTACTACGTCTAAATACTAATTAAATTAATTTATTTCTTCCATCTCTCTCTACATCTGTGTTCTCTTCCCAAACTTTAAAGGGGAGTAGTTAATTTTTTTCTTTAAAGAAAACAGTTCTGCCAACTCAAAACCCTCTAATGGAGGGAACCATTAAGCATTCATCGATTCCTAATTTATCTTACTTCTTTAATTGTTCTTTCTTTCAAAATCGCCAAGTTGTTCTGAACTTTTTTATTCGATTCGAATCTATTCCAATTCGGCTAGTCGTAAATCTTAACGATAATAATGTCAAATGAAAATTTTCAAATAAGATATGGCTTTGGTAATGGACTTAATGACCTCTCTTAATAGGCTTTGTTTTAAAAATGAAAAGGGTTTTGGAAGTCAGGGGATCGTTGTTGGAATATATAATTTTGTTCATTTCAACGGTAGATCATGGCTTTTAGGAGTAATAGTAGTGGGAGCATAGACTCCAGGGTCTAATTAATATGAAAAAGTATTTAATACAGAAAAATCAAATAGAGCTTGCTGCCAATCAGATATCTAATATAAATATTCGAAAAACGTTTTTGTTTAAAATGCATGCTTTTTAAAGTGATCCAAAAACCTCATAAAATATAACAAAACCTTTATCATGAAAAAACCAAAAAGAAAATTAAAAAGAAGACAAAATTTCACAGTGACAGCATCAGCAGACAAAAATTGAATAAAAATTGTTGGTGTATTTCTTTTTGTAGTTTTATGGAATGTATGGTGTTGAGTGATGGAAGGCTATGGTTACCCGTACCCACCACCGTTCCCGGCGATGCAACCGCCGGAGGGCGAGTACCCAGACCATGGGGACGGGTTCGGGGAGTACTACGGGCTGGGGCCCTTGAATGAAGACCGAGAACGTGCGAGGTATTAAATTTGATGATATCTTTGGACTGGCAGCTCACATGTTTGTGCAAACTGAAACCAACCTATAACCATTCCCACCAGGGTTGGATTTAGCATGCAGATATCAGTTTCCACCGCGTATTTTGCTGTACCTTTTAAACAAAACATCTTGCTTATGACAAACGATGATTGTAGCTTGCTCATGTCGACCCGCGCGAGAGTTGAAATTTTATATTGTTTTCTGATAAATGTTTATATTGTTTACTGACAAACATGCACCGGAGACACGCCTTCATGTACACAAATAAAATAATAGTGGGTTAATCGAAGTGGTAGTGACGTACTCTCGAATCATTTAGCATGTGTTTTAATTTATCATTATTTCAGAAGAAGTCGCTCCAAACATAGGAATCGCAAAGCCAGGGATACCAAACGTTCTCACTCTCAAACCGATAGCGTCACCAAATCTCGCTCAAGATCTAGATCTCGAACCAGGTTGGTAACCAGCATATCTCGAATATCTTTATCTACATAGACCATTAGAAGTCTACTATCTCACACTAGGTCGGCGTGTTGGACATAATTATGGACTTTGTTTTTTATCAGTAAGTTGGCTATGGTTGGAATTAAGACTCTCTGGAGAGAGACTTGAAAATTTACCTCTTTATGTTTGTGAACACAATTCATACAACAGTGAATTGAAAGTTTCCCATGGTCCTTTTACTTCTCTAATCAGTTCCTTCTCATTGCTTTTCCAGATCTCGAACCCGCTCTAAGTCTCGATCGAGAACGCATTCTCGATCCCGTACTCGGACGCGCAGTCGCAGCCGATCCCGATCTGGTGGTAGACGCCGCGAGATCACTTTCAAGGAGCCAGGGTTCCTGGATGCGTTCAGAGTTTTGTATCTTACCCGTAAGATAGTTTAACATGTATTCACCTAAAAGATGATAGTTGCTAGAGATAGGTCTTCCATAATAGAGACCACACAGGGTCCTTCGCCACTTGTGAATGTCGAAGAACCCAAAGTTCTTTAGCAGCTACGATGGTAGTCTATCGTAGCGCCTTAAGAACTTTGGGGCTCCAGTATATATGCCAATGTATTCTAGGTATCGCATATGTTTAGATATGGCGCTAATTAGGCAAATTCCACAATAACTTTAGAATTTATTATTGGAGATAACAAACAGGTGATTAAACCTTCTGGATTTCTTACAATAATACTCAACAGAAATGCTTTGTTCCAGCAAGCAAACACAAAAAGAACCCCTCAAAGTATTTGGCAACTAAGAAGCGACAGGATCGTATTCAGGAGATATTGAAGGGCGACGAGCTCGGTTCCAAGAAGTGGCTGTTCTACCCGAGGCCGCGGAACCGCAGCGATCCTGATGTCAGTGAGGTGGTGGAGAAGAGGGATACCTGTGATCAGAGGGTTAAGGTTAGGACCAATTGATGTCCCAGACCAGACTATGGTAGCGCGATCCATAAATTTTTCTCGCAATACCGTGAATATGGATCATTCATTTTAGATACCACTCTGCCCCAAAGGCTGTCAAATTTTGCAAGCTGTTTGCCTCACCCCTGTCATTCTAACTTTGAATTCTTCAAACTACGTTCATGACTCTTAAGGCCTGATTAATAAATCAATCGCAAATCTGAGAGCGGTCTTGGCTACGCTTTTGACGTGTCATTTCGTACTGGTATGATATAAGAATGATATTTCCAAGATCGCTCTCAGACTTAAGATAGATTTATTAATACCAGCCTTACTCGTCTATGGTTTGAGTGAGTCGCTACAAATTTATTTTATTTCTTCAGTTCTTATCGCCTATGTGTTATATCTTCTACAGGTTGACGGTGATTTCTTCAGGAAATACAAGAAAAGTAAGAAGGTGGCCACCGACGCACCCATCGCGAAGCTTAAGCGGTGGGAGCTGATATTTTATAAGAAGCTAGGGTTTATACAGGCGGTATAACGATTTTGTGTTAGATTTTGTAATTATATTATAGTTTTTGGATTTGGATACACCTTTTATTGTTAATTATTGTTCGTTCAAAGATAGAGTATGTCGTTTGGAGCGTCAATAGTTCAATGGTTACATTGGGCCCACCTGATAGCTGATAGGTTCCGGGTTCGAAGCAGATCCTAGCCATAAAATTATTGACGTGAATCCACTGTTAACACAAGCATTAGTTTAGCTACAAAGGCTAAAGGGGCTACTAGTAAATATATTAAAAAATACTAAGCTCATAGACACAATTAGATACAGCGCAACAAGTATCTATGGTGTACAATTACGAAATATTCTGACTACAGAACCTCAAATCCTTAGTAATAACATAATACCAAATATAGTGACCGTAACTTCCAAAAGGTTGGTCAACACAATAGAATTGAAAAAATTAGAACTACTTACCCTCAATACAGTTATACCAAGTTCTTAATTAGTTTTAACTACCCACATTATGTCCCTACGTATAAACTGCACCAATTATTTCCAGAAACACTCATTTTTACATTTATAAAACACTATTCAAACTAGTTCCGAGCTAATTTAAAAACACTTGCTAGAAATATAAAGTACAGTCAGCAACAGCGCCCGCTCGACGCGTCAATTTTCCGCGCGATAACGCGGCGATTCGGCGCTAATTTAAAACTTTCGCCGCGTTTGAGACGGACCATTAGTTCGCACTCTTTACTCGTGTAGGTACTGTTGGGTTCTGTTCGAATTTATCGGGTTTTGTATCGTGTGCGAAGAAGTTTAGTGCGCGATGTTACGGGTGAATATTTTGGATTTTTTTCCTCAAAGTAAAGACCCATTAAGATATGCGGTGTTCTCGTAAGAAGTCCTCTTCTTACGAGAACACCGCATATCTTAATGGGTCTTTACTTGGGTACGGTTTTGACCATTTTGGTTACCAGAAATAAGTCTCGGGATCCTTCCCGAGACTTATTTCTGGTAACAAGATTGCAACAAGTCCCTCATAATTATAGAAAAATATTTGTGTCTGAAACCCGTTCCTGCATACATCATTCATCCATCTATACATCTTTCAGCAGAAAATGTCCATGGTTGAATGATATATATAGTCCTCTTTCAATCAAATATATTACGGATCTTTGAGACCATCAACCACCAGTTTCCGTAGAAGTTTGCGAGGTAATTGATCCACCTTTTAAGGGACTGTCCTCACAACTCACAACGTGTCAAGTACACTCAATATCTTCTGAATATCTCAACTCAAATCAAACTCAAATCTGCTTGAAAACATGTGACGGCAATTCAAGTGATATTTTTATTCACTGAACTGTATTTTATCCAACACTAAAAAAGTTGTCGCCTCCAAAATATATTATTCACATTTAATTAACCATTTTAACGGCCAAATGTGTAATAAAGACTGACACTCCCCTTCAAATAATACACAAAAATAAAATATTATCAAGTTTGCGTGTTCAAAATTATAGAAAAGTATAAAAAGGTCTGATGATTCAGACTACAGCGGAGGCGCCTTAACAATATCTATTTCAGAAATATGAATCTTAAATTACGCAGCTTAAAGTTTCAATTCAATTCAACAAACGTGGTTAATTATTTTCCTATTCGTAATGAACGGAAACAATTATTTTTTATAACGAACAAACCAGGGGTGAGGTAATAGGCAAATAAACTGACGGACAGGATGATTCATTTGTATTGACTTGCCATGAAAATATGAATTTATTTCGTTTACACAGTTTTTAATGGAAGTAGTCTATTTATTGACCTTTCAATGTTAATTTATATAGTTTGTTTGTGAAAAAGGATGATTTTAGTAATACATGCTAGACACGCGAAACAGGAACAAGCTTCGGACTTTATTTAATTTACATTAATAATATTCCATGATGCTTGTATTTTCCAAAAGGTACATTAAAATGTATTTTTGAAAAATATATGCAGTAAGCTATTTGGATGTCTCAGAGTGAAAACCAAGTCTTTTTGGAATTCTGTCTGTATGATCTAGCATCCCGGGGAAACGACAAATTACTTCAAGGGACTTTTCACTATTAAATAGTAGACTTAAAAAATATAGTTTACATATTATTCACTATTTAATTATAATGTTAATGATATTTTAATCAGCATTGGGGGTCGACATACCACAGAATAAAATCAAAAATGTATGTGCAATTTTTTAAGGGATTGATCACTGCGCTAGCGAAGCGGCGCTGCGGGGAAAACTAGTATAAAATACAAATAAAATACGCAAACTCACTCGTAATAATTTTAATTTCACCCCCACCTACACCCAGGGGACGGCAGGGTAAGAGGGTCGCTCTTTTATGTTTGCACTCGGCTCGGAAACCCAGACTCTTGCGTTTTAAAGTAATTGCTTGCATTTTTACTAATATAATTGTGCTGAAATGTGTTTGTCTATCATGGTTGGGGGCAGAAACTACTGAATGTTTAAAGAAGTAAATAATATAAGAGGTATTTTCAGTAGCTCTATCTAGAGTTCCTAACTAAGTTGGCTAGAGTCGCTCGTTGCCAGACTAGAGCCCGGCCTGCATACCAGTGTGTTGTTGTCCCCTCTCTATATCCCACACCCCTTTAGATCGGGAACGTGCGAGCAATACCATTGGTATTGCAAGCATCTATAGGCTACGGTAACTGCTTAACATCTGGCGGGTCGTACGCTTGTTTGCGGAATTGTTATATATTAAAATGAACATAAAGTCTCCTCCTTATCGTATGAGTTAGTGGCCAACTCGGCTGTGCCGCTGTTTTCAGGCCGCCCGAAGGGCTCTACGCATGGCTTAACGACTGTGATATCCGGGATCGTCAGCTTAACGAGCCCTCCGAAGTATCAACGGAATTGCTCGGTTGTATATGCCACTAGTGGTCTGTTTTGGAAACGTGGTATGGGCACATAGATTTTGCCCCCAGAATAATCCATTGGTGCACTCCGCCATCGGGTTTTGAACCCAACACTTTCCGAACACAAGCCAGTCTCGCTATCTACCCGATTACTGCAGCGAATTTCATTAATTCGAATTTTGCCAACAATGACGAAAAGCAATTTATCTTCAGTTTAATCAGTATAAATAGCTTTTATTTTCTATATTCTCTGATCACCTGTCCTGCTGTTATTTATCGCTCCAAATAAAAAGAGTGTTTGTCACGTACCCCAATCAATTACTGGCACGATTTAAACGGTACAGCCGCCAAAAAAGTGGCAGAATGCCACTTGATTCTGCCAAATTAAAGCTGGCTAACACTAGGCCTCGCGGAGTGAGCTTAGAATGAACGAAGCAGGATAAGAACAAGGGAAGCGATGTTAACAATATTGCTACATAGGTACTATCGTTGTTTATATTTTGTGTCGTTATAAATATAACCATAGTATGTTGAACTAGGCTGTCGTTTAACAATGATTATCCATCATAAACATTCTGAAACTGCTCCTTAGTTGAAACAAAAACTCTTATGAAAGGATTCTATTTGGTGTGACTTTAATTAGGTAGTTTAAGTTAAGCGTCAAACTTATAAAACACCCTCTAACGGCCAGATTCTTCAGGAACAACTGAAGTAAAAGCAACAAGTAAAGTAGTTGATTGCAGTAGGTAGCTAACATTGTGAAACGGGACGCCAATTGAACCTTTACTTTTATTTTAATTAAGATATTACTTTGGCTGTTACTTACGCTGAAGAAACGGGGCGTAAGTCTCGCGTTGATAATAGTATTTTGTTTACATGTTATAGTTATTGTGTCACAAAGCAATAGTTATATTCCTGTATTTTCAATTCCGCGTCTGCGACCCTCGCAAATGGCGCAAATAAAAACATTAGATATTTACACTTGATCAGTTCTGCGCCCTTTCAGCTAATGCGTTTAGTTTAATGACCCCAAAAATGGTTAAAAAGACCCCGCGGGGGTACAGATGCGAAACGAACGGGATATTAATGTCTTTGTTTAAATTGAGGGAAATCCCATTTTAAGGATTAAAATGTATTTTAGGTAGAATTGTGGCGACATTATTTTTAAGTACCTAGTGTTGTTTTTTTGGTAGTGTAGTCTCATTTAGTCTTTTTATGGGTCAACCAGGGTAGATTGGGCAAGATACAATAATAATTTCCGAAGAGAATTTTAATATTAATATTACAATAAACTTCAGCAATTTAAAGAGTACCAAAAAAAATAATCAAGCTATAAATATACATAATTTCACATCAAATATTAAATATGTAAGAAGATAATAATACTCGTACTCTACCTTATAATATATCTACTTCTCAATTTATCCAACGAAAATAAAACAAACCTTTGATGTTTTTAAATAAAACTCGAAGTAAGGCGGTCAAAAGGCCCATATTTTCTAACTTTACACCACTCCAAAGAATAAAGAGCTGAATGTTTTATTGATATGAAAACTTGATGCGAAACGCCTACCAATATTCAAATAGCAAATAGTACAAAGAAATGTTATTGCATTAAATTTTCCAGTATGAAAACGGGGTACGGGCACACAGTAGGAGTTGTAAGGATCAAAGAAATTAGTTTCGTTTGAAACAACAGTAAATTAGATAATATGGGGCTTCGAGTTTGTTCCTTCTTAGTTATTCCAAAAAATGTTACCTAGTTTACTGGATATGAATTCATGAAAAATAATTTGAATAAATTTTGTCGCTTTATGATTTTTAATTCATCATCATAAACTTAAGAGCGATGCTCTTGTCGGTGGAGTTTTTTCCATTCACTGCGATTTTCTCCCAGTTCCTTGACCATTTGATACGACACGACTTTAACTTTTTCCTTCACTTGGTCAAAATAGCTTCTCCTAGGTCTTCCTCTTCCCCTCTTGCCTTCTATCTTTCCTTCTATGATTGTTTTCATAAAAGCGTCATGTCGTATCAAATGCCCGATCATCTTTCCTCTTCTATTTTCAATGCTGGTCAACAGGCTTCTCCTTTCATCTACTCTTTCCAGTACTTCTTGGTTCGTTATCTTTTCCGTCCAGCTTATTCTTTCCATCCTCCTCCAGCACCACATCTCAAAAGCTTCTAATCTTTCTCTATCTCTTTGTGTCATTATCCACGTCTCTGACCCGTAAAGTGCTATGCTCCAGATGTACGTTTTAATAAAGCGCTTCTTGATCTTCTTCGATATTTTTGAGCGGAATAAGTGTTTTTTGTTGTTAAATGCTCCCTTTGCTATTGCTATTCGGGTAATTATATCTGTTGTACATCTGGCGTCATGTGTTATGGAGCTACCTAAATATTTAAAACTTTTTACTTGCTCAACTGGATTGGAATTTAGAATAATTGGTGTATGTAAGCGTGTATTTTTGGAAGTTACTAAAATTTTTGTCTTTGTCTCGTTTATCTTTAAGCTAAATTCTCTAAAAATGTTGTCCATGGACTCCAGAAGTTTTTGTAGTTGGTCTCTACTTTCTGCTAAAACTGCAATATCATCTGCAAATCTGATGAAATGTATCTTTTCACCATTAATTTTGACACCTCCCTCGGATGTTATTTTAATTTTATTAATAGCGCATTCTATAAAAATGTTAAATATTAAGGGTGAGAGTGGACAACCCTGCCTTACTCCTTTTCTTATTTCTGCTCTTCCCTGGTGCTCGCTCACTTCTATGATCGTCTGTTGTTCTCTATATAGTTCTAGGATATAGTTCTAGGATTTTTAATTATTTAGGTAAAATAAATTATGCAGTATAAACATTTTTATTGTAAAAAAATAATATTATTAAATTAATCACCTACTTAAATTTTAATTTCCTTAACATTTTATTTTGGCTTTTCCAATGAAATAAGACCATCAGCAGTTTACATTAGAACAATCGCTAATTCTTTCAAATCACAATCGAATTAAATGACAGTTCGAACTACTTACGTTCCAAAGAAGTCGTTTCAGTAACTCCAGAACTCTAAAGTCGTTTCCATTCGTTTACCGTCCACGTGGCCCATCCAGTTTCTATTCCCCGAGGTAATTTGGATGCAGAGAACGATGAAGTTTTGTGCATACCGTTAGGGGAACTATTTCAAATGTTGTGTACGCTCCTTGTATACCTTAATAGCCACCTTGAGGGTATAAGAGCATGTTTGAGTAATATCGAGTGGGGTGGGGTGAAATGGAACGGTGGAATTAAAGATTTATGCGAATAAGAGTATTGGGTAGATGTAGATTTAAATTGGGGCTTTGTGAATCTGGTTTTGTAAAATATGTTCACGTTTTCATTATCTGTTTAATTGTGTGGGTCGTGTTAAAAAATCTGCGTAATGTATACTACTTAGTCACAGAATTAATATAATTTTCGTGTCAACATGAATCTTTCAGTATCTCTATAGCCTGTGTTAATTGAACCTATCTAAAAATAGGTTTTTATTATTTTTTGAGCATAAGCAATATTATTAAAATGCACCATGTAAAATGTTTATTTAATAATAACTGATATGTTAGCTGTGATAGCCGATTGGTTAAGCACGCGTCTTGCGGGCACCAGGTCAAACACCGACTCGCACCTCTGAATTTTTCGAAATCTATGTGCGAATCATAATTTCTATATGATTACCACTTGCGTACGGTGAAGGAAAACATCGTGGGGAAACCTGCATATGTTAGAAGATCTAACCAATTTTCGAAAGACATGTGAAATCCACCAACCCGCACTGGGCCAACGTGGTGGATTATGGCCTGATTCCCTCCGTGTTGAGGGGAGGCCCGTGCGCAGGATTGGTAAAATTCAAAAGCGTCAAAAGGGCTAAATTATTAATTTTTAATAAAAACTGATAATTCATGCAAAGTATTGCTCATGAATTGTAGCTGTCTTATGAAGCGTGCCTTGTAGGTTGGATGTGCTTTTATTTGATACAGTTAAATGAAATTATTAATCGATGAGTCTAAATATAATTACGACTAAGCTGATTGATTACAAATTTAAATCTATTAATGCAATTTTAATAGCTTTGTATTGCGACAAAAGGCTTCGATCGTGCTCAATCTAAGTAAATCTAGTTACAAGGTTTATACATACTTCCAATAAATAGCTATCACTATAAATGATGTTAAACTTTCTATAAACAAATACAATTATATTAGGTATCTATATGGGAACATATTGAAAATAATTTGAATACAAATATAAATTCAAAAGCCTCTATTCAGATGAACAATTTTAATTCGAAATACCGGGACTAACAAAACATCTATCCCACGACACCATTTATCATATCCCGCGAAACTCCACGTTACATGGGACCACAACAATTTGGATCAATTTAGTCTACCCATATCTTGAGGCGGAGGGGAACTGGATACCTATTATTATCTAATAACGTATATTTATTGGAATTAAAGGGAACGATATTAATCTTGAATACCGAAACAAAAATACTATAATTAAAATTTTACGAGACAATTTATATTACACTTTCTAACTAATAGTAGAAACTTTTAAAAGTATTAGAGCTTATACTACTAAGATGTCAGTAGATAATTAGGTCTATTTTACGAGAAAAATATCAATAAGCAGTATCAAATTAAATACAAATATAACTCGATATTAAAGTTCAAAAAGTCATCTAATTAATTAATTTACTCTAATTAAATACCATTAAAAAGAATAAAATATTATTTTTCTTCAGTCAATAAATTGTGAAGTAGACCTATGCGAAGGGGCCTATGTTTGGCAGAGATTTACTCCATATGGGATTATAGGGATAAAAAATCTATTTGTGAGCTTTTTCCAATTTGATGTGAGGTCCTCGACGTGGCCATTGCAACTTATAGGGGGCAATTCAGGACAGATAACTCAATGTCAAAAAGGATGCGCGATGGGTAACTCACACGTGTTAAATTCATTTTTCTTTACAAATAATAAAACAAGAATTAAAAAAATGTAATATTAATGTCTAACGTAGGTATTCCTTAATAAAAGTATTTAAAAACATTCATCATCTGCCTTACCTTTTCCCATATTCTGAGCTTGGCGCATTATGCCTTTTTCTTCCATTCAACGCACTTTCGTGTCATATTTGCGTCCACTTCTACCTAGTATACAAGGTGACACATAATGGGTATACTTTTTTTTTCAAAACTTAACTTTGTAATTCTAAAACCATCAGCTTTGGAGGGAACTTGAAAAACAAAAGGTGTTATAGGAATACAGCTGTTAACCGATTTCACAAGTCTACAAAACCTTTAGTACTTCAACTGTCCCACAAAGCCGATAGTTTGAGATTTACAAAGATAAGTTGCAAAAAAAATAGTATACCCATTTTGTATCACCTAGTATATTTTAAATTAAAGGTATAAAATGTTATAAAAAAGCGAAAAAATACACTTTAATATTATCGACATATTGTAAACTATACGTTGTGATATACCTTTTTTCTGTCCTTAACACTTTTTTCAATAATTCAATAAAAAATGTGTCCCGTGTGAGTCAGCACCACTCGCAATAAAAGACTTATCATCACTTAGTTTTGAGTAAACCATCAATAAACTCCCCCACCAGTCCGAGCGACTGAATTGATAGAATCGTACCAAACGGTATAATTTCATCATTCGAAGCCGATCTATCAAACAGGGATTCGGAAATCGACAGTTGTTTAGTTATTTGTCGTTTAAGTGGAGTTCAATAATTGTTGATGTATAGTTATGTTATAATTTGATGATACTGCGTGGGAAAAAAAGTTGTAAAGAGTTTTGTAACTTGTCAATTGTTTTTGGTAAAACAGTATAAATGTTTGGAATGAAACCCTTAATAAGTATCTAACTTAATGTAACTTTGTTTTATTTTATTATGGTTTAGTTATCAATTTTGTAGAATATTTTTTGTTTGATTACTGTTTTGTTTATTTTATCATAGATACTTCTCTCATTTCTCATTATCTCCAATTTGAATATATTTTATAATAAATTCAATTCTTATCTTCCTATTTTATTACTTACATGCTAGTTTACTCCACCATTTTTGATCATCGAATAAAAATATTATATGTATCGCCATCGTTCAAAGTACCCAAGTTAAAAGACAAAATAAAATGCCCTCTCCCTATGAAGACAAACACAGACGTCTAAAATGCAAGACTACAAGTTGCATATACTACAGCTCCCGTGGGGCCATATAAAGAGCTACCCTTCGTAAGAAATTCTAGTGAAATTTTCGTACTATTCCGACAAAGCCGGATCTCCCCTCACAAAATTCCATGTGCCTTTTAAACAAGCTCTATCCAGGAAAAGTTAAAGTTTATTTTGGAATAGTCTATGAGGTTTTGTTAATTTGGTTTTTTTGTTCCTACAATGGGGGTAAGTAATTTAATTGATGACGTGTTCGATTTAGGAAAATGGATGGTGCGTGGCTGAATTAAAAATGCGTCGAGTGTCCCCGCGGAGGGACCCCGTTGACGCCATCTTGAGATTTTCATAGTGCTACATTTTTATTCACGATGGATTCTTTAATGGCATTGAATGGGGTGTTTTTTTTTAGAAAACAGAATAGATAAAATGTGGTTCTGTAGGTGAAAATTCGTCGAAATTTGAAAAAAATATTCTTTTGCAATCTCAATTGTTACAAATGTTTAATGACATAGATATATATAGGTACCTAAGTGCGGTGGAATAAAGTAATGGACGAGGATCTAGCGACCAACAGCGCATTACATTGAAGTCTTCAACCTAACGAGCGACCAGACACAATAAGAAACGCGTTCGACGTACACACGGGTGCATGTATGTACAACGCGTCACGGTTTTATATCTCGATCTACAATTTCCTTATTAAAAATTCGACTATCAGCCCACCACTAACCCTCACGCACAGAACACGGCGCGGCTATAAACCCGTCCTATTTATCGCTCCCGTGGGGCACGCCACACTTTCTGCCCCTACCCGCCGCGTGACGTCACGGCCGGCACGCGACGGTTTACAACCGGCTGTTAAGCCACTGAGTCACTGGAAATTTTAAATTATGAATATTTATTATTTGTAAGAGTTGTTTATGGAATCGGTTAAGAGATGGCGTGGCCACGTTTGGCTGATATTTTTGTTGATAAATGGTTACTTATTACCTTAAATAACATAGATTAATATTAACACAAATACAATATAATAACCACGAGAAAGGTACGGCATTATTTTGCAGAAAATGTTTATGTAGGTATCAATGATAATGAGCGTTGTATGTAGGTAATTAGTTGTTGGATTAAATAATATATTATCGACAGGAAACACGACCGACATTGTATTCATTAGTACAATACAAGTGCGGCGAACATTAGAGTTTGATAAATATTTTTCTATCGCTAATTGACTGGATTATCCGAATTATTACCGTTATTACAACTTGTACAAGGTTAGTATATCAAATTCTGATGGAGACAGTATTTTATAGGACACAGTAAAGACATAAGCGATCTGCCTGATGAATCAGCTAACATAGCCATACGAAATACAATAGGGAATCCTGAGTAAGACGGAACAGGGTAAACTACTATTCATAATTTACCTTTTTACTTCGTTATTAGTTTATCTATCATTACATACCTATTTATGAAAAAATGTCTAAACTAAAAGCTACAAAATTTGTATGTATCAATAAATAAATGATTTCGTCAACTCACACCAAACTGCGGTACATCAAACACCCGCACAAATTTCCACAATCAATCAAACCACGAACAATCATATCCGCAACATCCGATAATAACCCGTAGCACAAATTCTAGGGTCCAAAGTACCATCGATCATTGAGACCCGAGCCGTTGGCTTTCGCATTATAAAGGGTTAAAAATCACTTCGCATAAATCTGTGCGTTATCAGCCTAAATGACCCCGGGCGGTATTCTGGGGTTGGCCATTATCGGGCGATGTCAAACGCGTAGTTTTTCAGGAGAGACTAATAGATGGCGGTGTTTGCAAATTTGTTGTTCGGTGTTCTGATGGTTGATTACTTTATGAATGTTGGCGTAGTTTGGTGTGCGAAATAAAATATATCCAAAATGATTGATTTTGGAATATAGAATGACATATAATTGATATCTGAATCCAATATAAAAATTATCAGATAAAATGTGACTCAGTCAACAGATTGGAATCAAGACCCATAAGGCTAATTTCGCCTGCCAAATCCTACTTATACCAAAAGTTCGAATTCAATTTACCTTTTTTCTTTAGTAACAAACTTTTATTACACCTTTCAATATTGTGATATAGGTCACTATGCAGTTAATAGACCGTACAATGTATATTATGTATTAGCGTTCCAATTTAATTATTTTTTATTAAACCTTGAATAACCGATTTTGAGTTATTCAAAATCTAGCCCAATATAATACTTATAAAATTAGTGGACAATTTTATGCAACCTTTTTCGTGTTACTTAACAGCCATGAATGCACAGACATCCTAACATTACATAGGTAACACTACAATGATATGGAATATACATTGCTCAAACAAAACAAACAGAATATGGCTTCTTTCTTCAAAATTATGTGTTCCTGATAACACGCACCGTGACCCTCCGTGGATCTAACGATAGAAGTGTGTTATGTTTGGCTCCATACCTTACATTACCATAGAGTCAGTACCTTCGCATAATTCAAGATTTACTGATTCCTTACTGTAATATTTCACTATCTTATCTGATTTATTTTTCGTCTTAGTTTCTTCCTAATTTTGCAACAGATCATATATGGGCTGGTGTGCCCGGGGTAGTAGATAAAGATAAGATAAGCAAGATCGGCGTATATAAATAGTATCAACCGTAGCTGAGTTTTGTACAATGAGTGAGATAGCCGGAAGCCCAACTCCTTCCTTCCTATGTCTCTGTTTATTTTATTTTTTTATTCTTGATAGGCAAGGTTCTCGAGTGGCGACCTCGAACCGGAAGACGCAGAGTTGACGGCCCCCCACTAGATGGACCGACGATCTGGTGAGAGTCGCGGGGAGCCGTTGGATGCGGATAGCGGGCAATCGTCCATTGTGGCGTTCCATGGGGGAGGCCTATGTCCAGCAGTGGACGTCTTCCGGCTGATGATGAAGGCATGAATTTGATCACGATATCACCTGATGGTAAGTGACGAGGCAATCTACGATGGAGCATACTTGCCTAGAAGGTACCTGTTCACTCTCGACTTGAAAACACCCAGATTGTAGTCAGGGGGAACAAAGACGCCGGCAACGTGTTCCACTCCTTGGCTGTTCGTACGATAGAAGTAGAAGCAAAACGCTTAGTACGAACTGAAGGAATGTCGACAGTGTACGGAAGACATGTGTCCGTGCGTCTTGTCGTCCGATGGTAGAAAGGAGATGGGGGAATTAAGTCATGCAATTCGATAGCATCTGTCCCACTATGCATCAAGTCAGCAACCTGCGTGCCTTTGGTATTGCAAGCATCTATGGGCTACGGTAACTGCTTAACATCAGGCGGGGCTCACGCTTGTCTGCTGACATTTTTCTATAAAAAAGTATTGGGGTAAATTGGTAAATGTAATACTTAGCATACTGCCATCTATTATTAGAAGACTATAATAAAAACGTCATGAAAAAACTATTGCCCATTTCCGAGTCACCAATTAAGCATTCATTTGAAATCACAATCGCGCCGTGAAATTGTTTCAGGCGAACCCAGTTAGCTTTTGCAGGCCTGAAACAAATGAATCGAGCGTCTGTCTCGACGGAAGCCGACGGCTTTCATTTCCGACTTGCAGGCTTTTTTGTCTGCGACCTAGGGGCGGCCATTCTAATGAGTTTAGCAGATGTTTTATCCTTGTTCAGATTTAATAGGAAAGTGTAGTGTCACTCGCTTTCAGGTCGGCGACGTGCGAGCAATGCCATTGGTATTGCAAGTATCTATGACGTACGGGAACTGCTTAACATTGCTACGTTAACGCTTGTTTGGCGACTCTCATTAAGGTGAAGGCGCCTGTCTAGCCCGCGAAATTCAAAATTTTCGAGTATTTTTATAGTTTATCCAAAATCTGAAAACATTTGAGACAACATTTTGTGATTTGCGACAAACACAGTATGCAGTGCGTTTAGTAATACATTTATTTTACTCTAAATATTATCACGGTGGATATGATACTAGTAAATCACTAAATATACAAAAATTGCCAGATTATCTGGATAGCTGTCGTTCTTGAAATATTTTAGAGTAAGTTGGATATATTAATAAATGCACCGCACACGGTCCTTGTCGCGAATTACAAAATGTGCCTTTTATTATTGTCAAATTTTGAAAAATTTCTAAAGTACCTCAAAAAATTTGAACTTCGCGGGCTAGATGGGCGCTTTAGCCTTAAGTAGAAACAGCTACTTTATGCCGATTTTCTGTGAGAAGGTGGTACTACCCTGGTTGAGGAAGACTTTGTATGAGCTGTGGTCAGTCGGCTACAGCTTAGCATCTACCATCGAAAATCACATCCATCCTCAATCAATCCTGTATTTCACTCTAGTTTCGCTTCTTCCTCGTTGTCACAATTTTTCTCTTTATCATGTTTGGTTGGTAGCTTTCACTTAATATTTCCTAATAAATAAATATCGCCAGACAGATACACCAACTGTACGGTCCCAAACTCAGCAAAGCTTGTACTATGGGTACCGTGCAATGGACTGGGGGCGATCCCAGTGACACCCAGACCTGGGCAAATTACGAAAAGGCCATTTCCGAAATTTGCCCCGGCGGGAATCGAACCCGCAACCACCATGTGCAGTGAGCCGAGCGGCCTACGCTCGAACCACTGCCCCAAGCGGTCGTCAAATAGTTTTATTAAAATGAAGTAATCATTTCTTATTTACTTGCATCATTCATGGAGGTGCTCGTCGCCTCAAGATAGTCCACTGAGGAAAGCCCTTCAAAAAAATCATATATCATCACACTATGACATCAGCTTATGAACCGATTTCATAGGAGCGTGTCCTTCAATCGGAGTCGACACGAAACTGGCGTAACGAAACCATACCGACGACTAAGTCGATAGCGGCGACATCTATCGAGGTGGTGAGCACTAAATTAAAAGTTATTAGGTTTTTTTATCCAAATAATTTGCAGGTTTCTATGTAATTAAATAAAAATATTCTCATTGCTTGTTGAGACTATTTATAAAAAATAAATAAAAAATGGACTTATGTTGCTAATAAAAATGCGTAACATTAATCCATTATTCATGATCAAAACTTATTTTATAAGTATTATGATTTATTTTGCGAATAAAATTCATTCATAAATTATCATATTAAATAGAGTTGAATTTTGCGTGATTGTCATTCTTTTGTTTTCCGTGCATAGATTCCAAAGTGCGGACCAAATAATTCACCTTTCCGAGCGATTAGCCGAAGTCTAATGTAGCGAGAGGGGGTTAATGAAGTACGCGTGATAGCCCCGGGCCATGGAACGAGCGGGTTAACTTCATTGAGATATCCCTGAATGTGGCAATAGGTTCCGGACTTCCGGTGTGGTGAGAAGGGAATGAACAAACACTTAGGTAGGTAAATCGACATGTTATCATTATGATTGATCTTAGAAAACCATTTTGCACCAGTTCATGATCTCCAATTTCATCAATTAAACATGCCGTAATCAAACATAATTCCAATAAATCAATCAAAACCCCTCAAAAATTAAATTCACAATGGCAATTCAGTGAATTGAATTAAAATCGCAAATGTAAGCGTCGCAATTAAACGAAAAAGCAAAATGGTGGAACATCGCTTATTCGCCGAAAGCCGACGTCCGAACGCCGAATGCCGACGATCCGATTAGCGCGTCCAATAAACAACGCGCGAGAGCCGTTATTAATTTTCGATTGGCCCAGACGTTGACAACGTTCCGAATTTAAATTTGAATAGGTGTATTCGAATTTTGATGCGTTTGAAATTTGAATTGCATAAATGCATTGATATAGAACTCTTAAAATGCAATGGAATAATTCAAGTAAATTTGAGAAAATAATATATTTAAAGAATAGATTTTCTCGATTCATAATATTATATATTTTTTAATATTTCTGATACTTATGCATATTTTGTTTGTAAGTACCTTTGATTCTGTTGAAACTAGATGTTAAACCAACCCAGTGTGGTAATTTTATACTCATGTACTACCTAAGCCTTGATCTTTTTCGTCCATTATATAAATTATGTAAAATCGTCTTTTGAAATGAAAATGTTGGCTGCCCCTGACCAGAGACGCTTCCGGGCTGGCCGCGTGTGACGTCATTTCCTCCTTTATGCTCCTGCATCATGTGTTTGAATCTCGCGTTTTGTAACAGATTGCAATCGGTATCAGACCTCACCCAAGAGTCATGGGACAGTGCTATTTTGTGCTGTAAAGCAATAACTATTGAGTTATTTTTTGACGACCGCTTCGCGCAGTGGTTCGAGCGTAGGCCGCTCGGATCACTGCACATCGTGGTTGCGGGTTCGATTGCCGCCGGGGCAAATTTCGTAATTTACGGAGGTCTGGGTGTCACTGGGATCGTAGTACAAGCGTTTCTTAGTTTGGGATTGGGACCATACAGTTGGTGTGTCAGTCTGGCGATATTTATATATTTTTATTTCTACTGGCGTATACGCAACGCTCTGTCTAATTATATTTTTCCATAGCATCACTATTTGAAAGGGCCTTGAATGAAGACTTGGACGGACCAACTGGATGAGGAGTAGGTACACTTCAGTCCCAAAACTAGAATATTATTTGGTTGGCAAGCATAACGCGTATCACGACACGATTGATAAAATCCGTGATCCAAATTGTTGGTGTAATCCGAGTCCATGGCACCAACGGGTTGAAGAAGAAGATACAATGACACTCCGGTGGTTCATCTACAATATAATATTTCATATTTTCTCAAACCTGCCGCCGGTGTCGCAGCAGACTTCCGCCGACATGTAACGAACGCCCGCGGCGCCGTCCCTAATGGAATTATACAAGGAAGCTTGTTCCTTGAACAATATTGAAGGGATAGGTCAATTTGCTGACAAACCACTTTTGTCATGCATTTTCCGGAAACCAATGGATAGATTTAACAAAGCCGGAATTACGCTAGTGACTTGTTGTATTATATTAGCACACATAGTATATAATTATGTGTCATAACTATGTCGGGGCATTCAAACAAAATGTCCGGTTTCCAAACCGCTTCTGGATTGACAGGTACATGACATATAGGTACCTGAATTAACTAGTTTATAATATAATAATTAACCCTTTTATGTCACACTCCTCGGCACGGGCCTCCCCCCTCAATGCTAAGGGTATTTAGGCCATAATCCATCACGTAGACTCGTTGAAGGGTTATCAGATTTCACATTATGTTTCAAAAATTAGTTGGTTTTTCTCACGTTTTTCTATGACTTGCCTCTAAGGACTTGCCTCTAAGGCCTGGTTCCTCCACCGTAAGCAAGTGATAGTTAAATTCAGTCAGGGTCGGGGTCGATTTCATAGCTCATATAGAAATAAAGTTCTATATGATATCCAAATAATATTCTATACAATATAAATTGTAGACACATCTATTCAATATAATGATTCGTTCTCAAGCACTGAAACATAATAAAGGAGAATATTATAGAAACTACCAGATCTCATATGCAGCTGACCATGAACAAACTGGCTGAAGTATTAGTTCCCAATATGTTCCCAGCATGTTCCCAATGTTCCCAGTTTCCCACGAAGACTTAATGAAAGAACAAAAGGCTTGTAAACGCTTCAAGGACGTCTGAAAACTTTTCCGTTGTATGTGAAGCTATAGATACACTCAGGGTTGTCAATAAACGACATACATATATTTAGAGTAATTTGTGTCTTGTTTAGGGACATTCATGTAGTTTATTTAGCACACAGATAATAAGAAACTTTAATTTAATTATTAAATAAGTCCAGTTGTTTTAGCTGCACTCTCAATTGAAATTATAAAAATCTAATTTATTATTCATATGTTGATCAAATTTGGGGATTGAGATTAAAAATAAGCAGCTGCTAGATATTACTTATACAATGAGTTCGGTAATTAAATGTTATAATAGATCTCAATAATATCGCCTTGTCGACAACCCTACGCAATTGTGCCTGTTGTGCCTAAGATAAAGAGGCTGAAAGACAAAACTAAATTATGACGCTCGAATGCTCTTTCTAACAAATATTAGTCGCGCTGAGGGCGACCATCGGCAACCCTTTATTCAAAGGAACCATCTCAATACCTTTGAACTTCCAAAAATAAGGTGGATTTAAATAATACCTACTTATGGTGGTAGTTTCAGACTAGCGTTTTATTTTTGCGAATCCAACACGCGCTTCCTAAAACGAGCTTATTATCATCAAAAAACCCTATCTGACCCAACCCTTAAAAAAGCATCTTTTGTTTGCCACGGTGTAGTGTGTTTATAATAATAGAGGCATTAAATAAAGATAGCTACGGAGCGAAAAACACACTGCATCATTTGTTTTTCGTATAGTTTTATTATCACACCGAAAAAGAAATACTAACTGCTAGATATAAAACCTTAATACAGTTAAAAACGGTTGTATAAAATTAAACGAAAGGTTTAATTTTATACCTAAGCCATTAACTTATCTCAGTTAAAATTCGCTTAGTCACTAAAATAATCCTTTTTCATCTTGATTCAGGTTTTATTGCTTAATAACGTTATAAATCATAATTTTCAACGTCCCTTAATAAAGACAAGTTATTTCAATTTGCAGTGATTAAACTGTTTTATTACTTTAACTGTTACAATTTTCAGTAGAGTCCAGTTAAGTTCACTTTTAACTTAATGGTTGTAGGTCTGTAGTGTTATTATCATCCTTATCAAACCAATCATGCGTTCGATAGTGTAGAGTTTTATTTTACACAGATTTTAGTTGCGATGGTAGCGGTAAATTCATTGAAGTTACCTCCTTCGAGCGTATGAAAGTACACGTTCATCTCTGAGAGAGTTCTTCGTCGCAATTAGTAGAGCCCCGTAACAGTTTTAAGGAATCTTTATTAACTCTCTCGCGCACGGAGTTGATTCGTTTGTATTCAGCGAGAGTTACGTGTTAGCGCATGTGTCCCTTTGTGTGAGGGAATATGATATGAGAATTAGGAAATTGGGAAGTTTTTGAATTGAGATGTAGATGATGTTATTAATTAAAGGTAGAGTTTGAATGAGTTAAAGAAGTTAATTATCTTTTTGTTTGACTGGAAATTAAAATCTTATTTGATTAGTGAACTTTTTTATTTAAAATATAAATTATGTTATTAACTAGGGGTAGAGTTTGGAGCAGGGTTTTATTGAAGGTAATTAATTAAATTTTCAAAAAACAAAACATATGGAGATTGATTGTATTGACTTTGATTTAAAATTGATGACTTTACTATTGTTGGTTGATTTTGTAGAAACAGGTAGAGTATCAGATTATCTGTATCTGTACCATCCATCTTTGTTGGATTCCACTTTATATCCTGACTTACAGTACTAAGTGGAGGTATGACCCAACTATCAATAAATAAAATATGGTCTTACTTAATTACAAAGTAATTGCAAAATTGTATACTTAGGTAGCTTCTGACGACCGCTTGGCGCAGTGGTTCGAGCTTAGGCCGCTTGGCTCACTGCACATGGTGGTTGCGGGTTCGATTCCCGCTGGGGCAAATTTCGGAAATAGCCTTTTCGTAATTTGCCCAGGTCTAGGTGTCACTGGAATCGCCCCCAGTCCATTGTACGGTACTCACAGTACAAGCGTTCCTTATTTTGGGACCATACAGTGGGTGTGTCGGTCTGGCAATATTATCTATTATTCTCCAACAAACAGTGGGTTATAATTTGTTGAGGAAAGAGATAGAGAGAGAACTATCGAACGTCGTTGCACCAGTAGACGTAACCGAATAAATGCGTCCGCAATCGCCGTGTGATTGCCAATTTGTTCGTCGCACGTCCCGATGCGCGCTGATCGTGTGTCGACCGATCGTGTGATCTGAAATAGCTTTCTATAAAATTTATATTTTAAGTGTCATTAATATAATTCTAAGGGAACTCACTGCTTACCTGCTAAGTTCAGTAAATTTACTAAATAGAGAAACTGAGTTATTTGTACTTTATTACTATATTAGCCCTTGAAACTGAGCTAAATGCTTCAGTTAGGAGTGGATTCAGTTATAATATCATAAAAAGTGTTAGAGATAAACTGTAGCTAATTGAATTAAGTTTATTTACGGACTGGTTCAACGTGGGTAGTACCAACCTCTCACAGAAGATCGGCGTACAGTAGCTATTATAGCAGCGTTTCGTACTATAAACGTCGGGACGTGGTAATAATAAAAAAATATAAATACTTGGCAACTTCGCTTTTATTACAGTCTTATCAAAAAAATACGTGTTTACAGAATCGTCTCCCGACCGTCAATGCCCGCGCACCGCAATTCTTATTTTTAAAACTGTTCTTTTAAATTTGATTTGTTCGTTTATAAGCGGCCAGGATCTCGGTTGTGGCCAGTGCGCCGACATGGGCCTTACAGTGCGAAGAGCTAGAGGCTTCTGCCCCGACTCCTCTTTACGTCGGCAACACAAGAGCAATGCTATCGGTATTGCAAAAATAATTATAATAATTTCTCCTCATCATTTCCATATCAGGTTGAAAAGTGAAAGCACAGTTGACTATGTCCTCTCTACCGATAGCTTCCTAGAGGATCGATCCGAAATCTCAAGTGAGAGCGTTTGAAACTTCGATATGTAACATATTTTTTGTTTCGTCGCTTGTTAAAAAACAGTGGTATTATAAAACTCATCTGGACAGCACCCCATTTAGTTGTTAATATTAACGTGTCATATATCATTAGGATAGAAGGTGCGGAACGACGACGATGCGAGCCCGACGCGACTTTTACGATGATAAATAGCCAAGTTGTTTAGCGTTTTTAACGAGACTTGGCGGGATTTTGGCGGAGTAGGACGGAATAAAAGTAAGATAGGCCAAGGTCCATGTCTTAAATCGGTTTTTATTAGTTTCCAAGATACACTGGTGTGCTACTCTTAGCAACGATAATCGATACATGACATTCGTATTGTCGAATCCTCCTATAAATTCCATCTTTTTTGCCGTCGTAGGTATATCGTCTGAACGAACGATAATTTTGTATTATTCGTTCAGTAATTGATACGACGGCAAATCATTATGTAGTTTAGAGTAGGATTCTACAATACGAATGTCACGATATATCGATTATCGCTGCTCAGAGTAGCACCCGTGATTTGGCTTTGATATTTTGTGAATGTTCGGACTTGTGGGATAATATATGAAAAAACATGATAAATAAATAATTATTCATGCTTACTTGCGGCGATGACGTCACACTCCTGTAGTGTTTCACAGTTTTCGTATTTTCAGAGCGATTTTTTTTTTACTAGAAGCTTGTTTGAACGAAGCCTATGAATAAATAAATATTAGATAACGTTGTCACGATAGAGTTTCGTTTAAATAAATAACGAAGGCGTCACTTCCGGTTCCGTTCGGAACAACTTCCCGTTTAACTGAATTAAAAGCTCAAGCGAGTGGTGTCTTAACGAACGTACGGGATACGGAATGGGCGTGTAATTACGTGTGGCTTAGACGATAGCCATGGCAATTGCAGTTGCTATTACGAATTACTAACAAAAAGACATGACTTATTAAAGTTATCAAGATTTGCCTAGTGATAAAGAAAAAGCTGTCTATGCCTCAAGTTACATATAATTTGTTAACAACTTGATAATTATTTAATGGTATAGCAATGGTGAAGGGCGTTTTTGGTTAATTTTGTTCAAGTCCTGTAGAATATTTACCTATTGTATATACGAATCAATACGTATAGCAAGACTCTACATTTTGCTACTTTCATAGAAAATTAAACGCCGAAATCTAGCTCTATAAAGCATACGTAATAGGACTTCAACATAGAGACAAGCCTATTCGCGAAGTTACCCCGCTCTACATTCCTCGCAACTCCGTTTTAAGTTGATACAAACATTAGGCATGTAAAAGCTTTGAAACACCTCTACATTTAACTCTAGTGAGTTTAATGGCTCTACAGTGGGATTATAAAATTAGTGGAAAGTAATGTACAACTAAGCTCTACAAAGAATTAAAACTAAACTAAAAAAACCTGCCAAGTGCGTACCCTACGGTGTGCGTTCAGGTCACGCACACCGTAGAGATCCGTAGCCAGTGCAGTAGCGAAATATTTTTTTTAAAGCTTCTTTTTTGGTGTCATAAACAACTCACGTAAAAAGGCCACGTATTTTGTAAACGAGAATTAATTTTTAAAACGTACAAAGAATTCTTAAAATGATTATAAAATACCTATTCAATGGTATCCAACTCGAGAGGGAAGTAGGGGAGGCTTGATTAAAATGCATAATATACAGTTTTGTACCTGTACCAAAAACCTCTTTTTGTGCCAATTTGCAGCCCTAATAAAATGACTGTAATTTTTTTTTTATTCGTCCTTCGGACGAACGAACAGACGTTCAGACGGACATAGCGAAACTATAAGGGTTCCTAATGTGTCTACGGAACCCCTTTAAATGATATTGAAGTCCTATCAGATCAGAATATTCCATACATCTCCAATTATTTACACCAATTTGAATCATCGAGTTTTTTTTTTTAATTCATACTTCACCGATCAAAGTTGTGAAGTGCCAGCGATGAGTTTCAACCACACTCTCAAAGACGCTAGAGGGACACTCAATGCCAGACACTCAACACATAAAAAAGTTTGAAATATTAAAATAAATAATTTGGTATTTCAATAGATTCCAGTAAGAAAATATTTAAAATAAAAAGTCGTTTTCCAGCCAAGCAACCAAATTAGACTCTATTAAAATTGTTGACTCGTTAATTTTAAAATGGTGTGGTTCGTTGATAAACCAAAATGGCGGCTCATAATGGCAACGCACGAAAATGTTTGCGCGTCATCACGCCAGTCGGAAGGTAGAACTTTTATTTATGCGAAAACTTGTTTCATTTTTCTTTCCCCGAACATTTGAGAGAATAAAGCCTGCGGTTCGCCGCACCACGACATAAATAACGTAACATTAAAGATGTATGAAGACGGGCCCACTCGGCGAATTATTTACCAGCGCGGACCGCTAGCCAGGGAATCTTGTGCCGATTTTTGACCCTTTTAAACAATTCCGTGTGTCGTGTTGGATTAAATAAAGCGAAGGGTGAAAACTTAACATTTTAGGAGATTGCATTTTAACACACGGACAGAATGAAAAATATATATTGGTTAAAAAGCGTTATGAAAATTGACGTATTGCATAGAATAGAATACTGGCCGAACAAAACTAAACTTTTGAATTTAGAACAGGCGTTAGAGACGATAAAAAAAACTAGAATAAAATTTCAAAAAAATCTTTGCACGAGAAATTCAACTATTTCAATTAAGAGTCTCAGAGCGTTCCATTTTCGAAACTTTGTTTTAAATTGCAGCGCCAGAAGTCGAGTTCCGAAGTCATTCCGGGAGGTTCCATTCGACGCACCGCTCCGGTAATAAGGTTCCGACACGTTCCGACCTTTTACGATCTTTAACGAAGTAATCGCCTCGCGATCGGTGTGAGAAAAATAGTTTGCAATTAATCGGTTTTAACGGTTTTTTAACGTAAGAAATGAAAGAGTGTAAGGGTATGGGGGAATGGGTTGTCTGTTGCCAGATCATGGCACAATCTGGAAACAAGTTGTCTATATTAGAATTTAAAAAAACCGGACGAGCTGTGTCGTTGGTTGGAAATTGGCCTGATCCTCTGAGTTGAATCTAACTGGCTTTATCTTCAGTAATTTACCCTGGTCTGGGTGTAACTTGGATTAACCTTGTAGGTAAAACTGATGCTTAGATTATTGCCATACAATCTGTGTCTGTCTGACAATAAAAAGTACATTTCAATTAAGACGAGCATAAATACTTAATCATTACAATAAAATATGCAAAATAACAATTTCAAAATTCATCGCAAATATTTTGATTCAAGTACAAATTATTTGCAACTAAAACAAATCATTTTCTAGAACTATCACAGTTTGAAATTTTAACTAGTTGAATATCTGATAAGGTCACGAGACCACTAAACTTGGGTAGAACAAACATAAAACACCGCGGGGGTTTAACTGGAAAAAGTTTATTAACCACAATAGGCTCAGCATCCAGTGAAAGATGCCATAAGCTTTTAATATTTTTGGGTTTAAATATTTTTTGGTAAGGACGCCTTTCTAGCCTTATCCCCATTTAACATTTAAAGAAGGATACCATACGGCTTTGTCTGGTCATATAACATTATTATATGACCAGACCACTAACTGATGATGTAATAGCTAAACCAGCTTGATCAGATTTTGTTATTAAATGTATCAATAATTTATAGTAGATATCATCTTATTCAATACTTAAGTAGGTAGGTACGTATATATTTGGTCAAAACCGTCAATCCCAACCAACCAATAGGGTGACCGTCCAGTTGCTACAAAGCGAGCCCTCCCGTTTTGACCAATAGGATCGCTTCATTACTTGAAAGCCTGTACTACTTGCCCAACATTAAAACAAATCTCAAAACGTGTGAAAATTAAGTTTTCTTAATCTACGCACTTCTTACAATGACTTAAATAAAGTTAATTTTACGAGTGTTGTTATTTTTAATCAAAATTAGGCAAATTGCGACTTTATCTAGACTTTAGGGATTGCTAGAGGAGAATAGTGATAGTCAAATGTTAGTTAATTACTTACAAAATTTTGACTTTGTCTAGCGCCCATCAGTAGACCACAAAGCTTAAACATGAAAAAACGTACCCACTCTATATATATTATATCTCTCTGGTCAAAATTATGTAGTCATAGACAAACCAGATCAACTAATGAGGAAATCCTGTCTCGTTGTGGACACGGACGCGACGCCCCGCAGCGGCGGTACTAAAAAGTTGTTGATTCAAAGTTCAGATGTTTGCTCCGCTATTGACATATCGATGGGCAATAATATTTGATCATGGTGCATGCGTTGCGGTCAATTAAGTGAGGTACAATAAATGAGATGAATGAGTACAGTGGAGGACAAATAAGTAGAATAACGTTCTTTTCAATTATTTGGACGATGAAGAAATAGCAAATGATTAAATTACTAGATCCTTTACCCATGCATGGAAGTATGCATTAAAGGAAGTAGTAGTTAACTACAGTTTCTCCATTTAAAATCTCATTTAAATCTGTTTCACCTAAAAACGGCGAGTAGGTAAGTAATTGAATAACAAACATCTATCTAAACTCCAAACTTTCTCATTTATTACAAGCAACTCCCAAACAATTGCTTTGTTTTTAATAACTCGGAGACGCAAAAGAATATATTTATGGATGTATACCCATTCTTTTTGACGGCAGACAGCTTTCGCCAAAGTTATATTTTATGTTACAACTTGTTTCATATTTCTTATTCAAAGTTTTCTTGGTGAGTACGGGAAAAACGCGAAGACGGTACTATCATTACGAGGGAACTCCTCAAGATTTTGCGGATGTGCCGCTTAGGTTTTTGTGAAAACCTATTATAAGTAAGTCTCGAGGTATATCGATATAATTGATTAACATACACACATAATGTCGGATGGTCCAGTGTACTCGCGACGCCTCTAACCGTCAGAAATGGAAGCACATCGCCAGGAGAGCTATCCTCAGAGATGGTCAGGACTCACCAAGCCTCCCACCATATACCTCGTCAGCGCAACCACGACCTCTCTGAGAAGAGTGCCCGACTAAGAAGAAGAAGAAAATGTCAGATAGGAGAAAATTGAAATACCTATTTACAATGTTCTTCTTCTTTCTTTAAAAATATGGCCCACCCAGTTTAATATGTATCTAGCCAGTGTCAAGTAACAAATAGCAATACAAACACATTTAACAACAATACATTATACGATATAAAAATGTGACCGTCCACTCTGGAAAACCAAAATGGAAGCCATTTACAAATTACAATGTTAGGCGCTGTTTTATGTTGTAATGAGTTTTCTAGCTCAAATTGATAAGTGTCAGTCATTAATAAATGCAAAGAAATTATTTATATTCAGGAAACCTGAGGTAGAGTAAGGATTCCAATAGGTAAGCAATCCTAAGGTCAGGATATCCATTATCTATTTTAACTTGGGTACTTAATGACAGCGTCCTCACTTAAAAGTCGTTTAAGATGCCGTATACAAACACATTTACCCTTGCATTGAATTGCGGTATAAATATCGCCAGACTCACGCACCAACTGTATGGTCCCCAACCAAGCAACGCTTGAACTATAGGTACCGTACAATGGACTGGGGGTGGTCCTAGTGACAGGCCAGGGAAAATGACGCAAATGCCATTTCCGAAATTTACCCTAATGGAAATCGAACCTACAACCACTTGGTGCAGTGAGCCGAGCGGCCATCGCTCGAACCACTACGCTAATCTGACGTCGAATGAAGCCTATAGGTAGTTATTTGTATTATGATAATTATGACAACACTTCACCTTGTTGTTCTCACAAAGAAACTGAAGACTTATAAATTGAGAATATCTTACAGTGATTATTTTATCGTTGGCTGTGGTTATAATAATTTGAATACTATTCATACTATTGTAGAGATGCGTTATTTCTAGATAGAGCGACGGCGCTCCTCTTCCGACTAGGGTGGCAAAGCAAGTGTCTTATTTAAGTGAGACTCTCTAAGTTTGTTCATTAACTTTAACAAGATTTCGTTACGTTCACCCTTTGAGAGCCGCCTGTACACCGTCTGAAATATTAAGAGCAATTTTTTAAAAAGGTAATATTTTTTGAAGAAATTGCTTTTCTGCTGGGCGACATTAATTTTTTACTCCT
This sequence comes from Notodonta dromedarius, assembly GCA_905147325.1. NCBI lineage: Eukaryota > Metazoa > Arthropoda > Insecta > Lepidoptera > Notodontidae > Notodonta > Notodonta dromedarius. The sequence goes on along the minus strand of LR990159.1, from coordinate 12,960,247 downwards.
CAGTCTCATAGTGCGAGGATTTTGATGCTCTTTTGACTGGATTAGGTTATGAAATAGTTATTTTCAGGTTGATGTTAGTGTTTGTGGATGATTGTCGTATTATTTAATGTCAATATTAATAGTTAATATTTGACGTTTTATCTATATTGAGGAATGATATTGCAGTAAGTGTAAGAAATCTTGAATTATTGCCAATAATAATTCGATTTCTAGCTATATAATTATCATCGTATTTTATAGTGTTTAGCGTACAAAGAAGTTTTAAAGTTTTTCTAACTATTTCATAATTGAAGATCTTAAAAGTAACTAGCTCAAAAATCAAGAAAATTTGTCAATTCAGCGTTTAAAAAGAGTTAAAATGTATCCAAGTATATTAAAAAATCACGAAAGCATCAAGCATCGACATTTCAGGGATAACAACATCTTCCTAGATAAAAACTCTTTTAAAATATTGAGAGCGGAAATATTTAATTGCGTTATTTTACAAGGAAAGTTACGCTCAGAGGAAATTCTCGGTCACAACGAAGTTTGTGGTCTATGTAACACCTCAAAGGAATTTTAAAGGAAATGTAACGGTACGATAAGTATTTTATGAAATTAAAAGAAGTCATTATGGAGTTGCAATTTTAGTAAAGTCACAAAGAAATTCAGTTAAATGTTGATAGTTACATTTGTGTTACAGGTCATAATCGTTTTATGACGAGGGAGCATTGTCATCGCTTGTTTTTCAATAGAAAGATTTTTATTATACGAGATGAATTTTTTTTTAGAATTATGTTACAATTTTTACTCTTATGTTTATGAATATAAGTTATAATATAATAAAGCAAGCAATAACATTGTTGAACGAATATTTTGGGGCTGCAAACAAATAGGTAGGTACTTATAACTCTAAAGAATTTATTTGATATTTTTAACCAAAAATTTCATAAGCTCAATAACCGTGAACAGTTTAAAAATTTCTATCCAATGAAAATGTTCGATCAGCTGTGAAATATTGCTCCATGGCATCCCTGCAATTATTCCCGACAGTATCTAGATAAAAGCATATAGCTTCAAAATAACAAATAACAATTTCAAACTCTAGAGATATTTGTTTAGGGTTTAAAATTACAAAAATGTGGACCGTGGTGATTCGACCGAATATTGGTGTTGGTGAATAGACAACCCTTTGGAGCAACGAATTGTTGGAATATTAAAAATCATTCAAGCATTATTGAATTGCTCTTTACAATTAAATCGAGGTGGGGTTTCGGTGCGAGCGGTGCGGATTTTTTTAGTGATTATATTTATGGCAACATAACAGTAGCTCTATATATATAGCAATAATAGAGCGGTCCTCTGGATTTTGAGTTTCATATTCAACTCGGCTGCGTTTTGATCCGGTTGTGGACTTAAGAAAAAAGGTTCCCCGTAAGTCTAAACAAAATGAACAGTTTGAGTTTGTATAAGGACAACAAGCAAAACGAAGGTAGGAAATGAAAAGTTGCAATTGCATTTTTGCCTTGTGTCTAGTGCCTACCTGCACGGGTCTGTACGTAACCGCAATTAAGTTACGCTCGTACTAACAGCGTTTTTGAAACTCTACATAAAAACAACAGTGGCAGTTTGTAGAGCGCGCTCGCGGGCAAGCGCGAGTTTCCGTTTGATATGACGGCCCAACGACCGTTTGAGTGATGTCTGTCCAAACTGGGATACTAAAGTTGAAGTTTTAATTTAACTCAGTACTTGACAGTTCAAATCAGTATAATTGTCTAAGGGTAGTGCATGATTTTACGTAAGGAACGACTGATGAACAAAGTTTAATTCATAAACAAAAACTCCACAAATTCGTTTGTATTTTAAAAAAGGTAGAGAGGGGTATTTTTGTTGAAAATAAGGTACGACTATTTAAACTATTTTGATAGATCCTAGTAAGTAGGTAAGATTTATATTTATTATTTTTTAGTAAATGTTTTGTAATCAAAGCAAATACTAATGTAATGCCTCGTATAAATAAAAACAAATTGAAATTTACCATGACGGGAATCGAACCCACAACCACACGGTGCGAAGCCGAGCGGCCTACGCTCGAACCACTACGGTAAGCGGTCGTCCAAACATAAAAAACCTTATTGGCAATCAGAGAGATGTTACTAGTTAATAGTCAAAGTTGGCAATGGATAAATCTGAAAATATTAGTCTTCATAAAACGCAAACATAATAAACACGCTTCACTAATTAGTTCTCAATTAGTAGATACTCATTTGCAAGAAAAGACGTTACTCACAACTACTCGTATATAAAATATTCAAGTCGCACACTATGAACATTGTTCATAAAACGCAGTTAGGGTAATCCGCAAAGGTGTGCCGTGCGTTTTAATTGCACACTGTACCTATATAACTTCGCAGTTGTGTGCACCGCCCCAATGAGATTTGGGTACCTACTTAACATTGAATGACTGACATTCTGAAAAATAAATATTTGAAGAACATAGCGAAGCAGCTTTATACTACACATAGGCAGGTATACTTACTTATTTGTGCTTTAAATTGCGAGGATGTTTTATTTATATACTAGCTGAGCCCGCGACTTCGTCCGCGTGGAATTTAACTTTACAAAAAATTAATGTAACATTTGAGTCAATGTTTTTTGTTTTATATACCTACTATCGCAAAAGCCCGCTCGCGCGTTTTGAGCCCCCGCGACAGGCAGCTTTGTGATTTATTTATTTTGTTGTTCTAAAATAGGGTAGCCTAATTTACTGCTTATAACATTAGCTATCTGCCAGTGAAAATCCCGTCAAAATCGGTCCAGCCGTTTCGGAGATTACCGGGAACAAACACACAGACAGACAGACAGACAGACAAAAAATAAATAAATCGCGTTTTTGTTATAAGTGTCGTATGTACTTTCATATGCATTTAGTGAAAAGGTGTTATTTTGATATAACAAACAGACACTCCAATATTATTTATTTGTATAGATTCTCGGAAAAACACAGCTATACATTAAAAATATAAGATTAAGAGTGACCGACTTGAGGCGAGCCGGCTGGCTGGGCGAGCTGGCCCGCTCGTATTATTTCCTCAAGCTTATTGGAATGAAGCGATTCTATTGGTCGGGGCGAGCAGGCCAGCTACAGCCCAAGTCGACGTCACCCTAACCAAAGGATCTATACTAAACTGCAGCGCAATTCTTGAATAGCACTAAATCTATACAAATAAATAAAATTGGAGTGTCTGTTTGTAATATCAAAATAACACTTTTTCACTAAATGCATATGAAAGTACATACGACAACTATAACAAAAACGCGATTTAAAAATTTTTTGTCTGTCTGTCCGTCTGTCTCTCTGTCTGTCTGTGTGTTTGTTCCGGGTAATCTCCGAAACGGCTGGACCGATTTTGACGGGACTTTCACTGGCAGATAGCTGATGTTTTGAGGAGTAACTTAGGCTATTTTAATTTTGGAAAAACAATTAAGGTTCCGCGTAAAAAATAAAAACACATGAAATCAAAGAGTATCTCCGAAACGGCTGGACCCATTTTAACGGGATTTTCACTGGTAGATAGCTGATGTTATAAGCATTAACTACTAGCTAATTTTATTTTAGAAAAACAAAATTAAGAAAATGGATCCTGTCGCGCGAGCTCAGAACGCTGGAGCGGGATTTTTTGTTCAGTTAAATTCCACGCGGACGAAGTCGCGGGCTCAGCTAGTACAACAATAAATTTGTTTAAGTGAACTTAAACTAAGATAATACGAATTCGAATTCTAAGTTAAAGCTTTTAAAAACAACAGTAGACTAAATAAATCAACAATTCCGTCGGAGGCAACAATTTCAATAATTGGACGAATTACCTCTATCTAGATAATTGACGGGATCCCTCTAAATGATACTTAAATTGTTTGTGCCTCAGGCTATTAAACAATGAATCTTGTGTATAAGGAACTGGTAACTTTTTTGGAATACAAAAATTATGACTCATTTTAAAGGTAGGTTAATAATAGTACGAGGAATACTCTGAGATAATGTTATAACATCATTTATCCACGTGCATTTTTATTTATTGCATCTTTATGTCTTATGTCTTTGCATCTTATTGTTTGACGACCGCTTGGCGCAGTGGTTCGAGCGTAGGCCGCTCGGCTCACTGCACATGGTGGTTGCGGGTTCGATTCCCGCCAGGGCAAATTTCGGAAATGGCATTTTAGTAATTTGCCCAGGTCTGGGTGGCACTGGGATCGCCCCCAGTCCATTGGACGGTACCCATAGTACAAGCTTTGCTTAGTTTGGGACCGTACAGTTGGTGTGTCTGTCTGGCGATATTTATTTATTTATTTATGTCTAAACTGATGAACAAATTAAGTAGGTATGGGTAATAGTATGAGGACATTGCACGTTGGTATGAATTATTATAATCTGTCCAAAAAAAACCCACTCTATTATAAAAAAATGCTTTTAAAAAGTTTTTTTCCATTAATATAATTTTTATTTTTTAGTTTTCTCCTCAGCAAGCCCATTCATCTCATGCAGTGGTAGTACAGAAAAAATAATACTACGTGGAATTAGAATGACGTCACATAGCTTAGCATGCATTGTCATCCAAAATAAGTGTGTAGACCAAATGTCAGCTCAATCGGTTAAAGATACCTGATTTAAAATTCAGTCGCAAGATTCCACCCGGACAAACATACATTTCAAGTTAAATAAAAGCTTTTAATAAACAATATTCAAAAAAGTTCCAACTGATAGGTAGCCGGCACACAGTCGCAGATGTCAAACATAAATTCTTTAAAAACACGCATTAATAAAGGTAAAACTATAAAAAGGTCAGCTCTAGCCTCCCGCCGCCTTTATAAAGGACATCCCTAACCGCCCGCTGTCATTTGTCTTTTATTTTTAATTTTACATTAAAATATTTTACAGTTCGGGAGTTCTGTTATCTATACGTGTGATCGGATAAGGTTCGTGTAAACTCTATTGCGTTTAAAAAAAAGGTTTTATTTAGTCGGTATAAAGATTGAAGATTAAATGACCTTTATTAGGCATTAATTAGACGGCATTCATGCACCGATCATTGTATTTTCAACCGACTTCAAAAAGAAGGAGGTTATCAATTCGTCTGTAAGTTTTTTTTATGTTTGTTACCTCATATTAATAATGATTAACGTGTTTAAAAAATTCGCCGAAATATTTTGTTTGTTAACTGCAAACTATATTGGAAAGAGATTTGAAGTTTAATTATTAAATTAATTATTACTATTTTACTTTGATGTTTAAAACAATTAGTCACAAAGTAATTTGATAGGTACGTGTTTCTTACGTTTTAATTTGTACACTAATGTCTTATCCAGTGTATCATGAATGGCTTAGCAAATTGCTTTGACGTTTAGTAACAAATAATAAAAGTTCAAAAGTAAATAGAACGTCCATTCCCATTTTTTTCAAATTAAATATTGCATGTCATAATTCGAATTTAATTATTCAAAATGGTTCGTTAGCATTGCAAATATTTAAATTTTAGTGTAACCGTTGTGATTTTGTTTGCCAAACGCACGGGCTGTTGAGCGAAGGCAATTTCATTAACGTTTTATTGAAATTGTTACTTTTTCGAGTTGTCAGAGCAAAAAATCTACGCTTTAGGTTGGTATAGCTATACATAAAAATATCTATCGCTGTACGTAAGAACTTCATTGGTACAAGTTGAGGATTTTACTCCTGGAACACAGCGTTGGAAGTATAGTGTAAGACATCAGTAAGTCACATTTATGGGAATCCTGATTTATAAAAAAAAATCGGCTTGTACCAGAGAGATGTTAATCTAAGGCTTGTTCCGATCCGAAAACATAGAAAAAAATCCAATAACCCAATCTAAAAACATTATTGGTAATCTATGACTTGCTTCACACAAAAATTAAAATAACTTACGGCCAGTTTCTTCAAGGCAAGTAACTCTGATGTTTTGCCTAAAAGTAGATAATAAAAACAGTAAAGTAGTTCGTACTATTTTATTTTAAAAAGTAACGTTTAAAATTATTTTGAAGCTGTTTTAACTATTGATTTTACTTTCGTTCTTCATAAACAACTAACTGGGCGTTAACTGGGCAATGACTACGAAAAAGCTATAAATGAGGAAAGTCTAGGAAGAAACAGAAAATACTTTGGTCCCGTTTTTGACAGCAAACATAGAGATACAAAAAACAATAATTAATTCAATCATCTATTTTAATGATCAGTAAATCAATCAATCATTTATTAAAATTAGTTTGAAAGTTTGTTAGATGTACAAATAATAAAAAAAACTGTCCTCATTGCAATTAAATTTATTATTATTATGATCCCGCCAGCATCCATAACATAAACCATACCGTAAGCACAGACGCTTCCATGGCGAAAGTAGGCGATAAATCTTCCCATTGTCACCGGCAGATGTCGCTCGTGTCCAGGTTTTTACGACCATAACTTGGTAACAAAGAGGTCTGCTTTTTGCGCCACCTGTCTCGTGGTGTAAGGTTTGGTGTTATATTGAACATGTAGGAAAGGATTCAGATAAACTAGTTTTTTGGCTACTACTCTAATGCCATAGATATTAAACAGTCTTCTACAAATAGTAAGTAGGTACCTACTATATTTTGTGGACGGAATAAATTGTGTATTTTCACTGAGTAATAATTTAGCCCTTTTGACATCCCACTCCTGGGGACGGGCCTCCCCTCACCACAAGGGGGATTCAGGTCGTAATCCACCAGGCTGGCCCAGAGCGGGTTCGCGGATTTCACATATCTTTCGAAAATTGTTTAGATTTCTGAGAAATGCAGGTTTGTTTCTTACACTGTAAGCGAGTGATATTGTAATTATGATTTGCACATCGATTTCGAAAAACCCAGAGGTGCAAGCCGGGGTTTGAACCCAGTACAAGACGCGTGCTTAACCAATCAGCTATCACTGCTGACTGAGTAAATAGGAGTAAATAGCAAGCTCGTAAGAATATTAAATTGTCACCACAGCACTTAAGGTGAAGGCGCCTGTCTAGCCCGCGAAGTTGAAATTTTTTGAGTTCTTTTAGAAATTTTTCAAAATCTGACAATAATAAAAGACAAATTTTGTAATTCGCGAGAAAGACCGTGTGCAGTGCATTTATTAATACATTTATTTTACTCTAAATATTATCACGGTGGATATGATACTAGTAAATCACTAAATATACAAAAATTGCCAGATTATCTGGATAGCTGTCGTTCTTGAAATGTTTTAGAGTAAGTTTGATATATTAATAAATGCATGCACTGCACACGGTCTTTTTCGCGAATTACAAAATTTGTCTTTTATTATTGTCAGATTTTGAAAAATTTCTAAAAGAACTCAAAAAATTTGAACTTCGCGGGCTAGATGGGCGCTTTAGCCTTAAATAATAAACTTACGGCATTTCAAAGGAAATAAGACTAAATGAATGAGAATACTTTATTTAAAGTTGGTTTAAGAAACTAATTGTGTTATCAAAATACATTAAACCCCGTAGATTTATGGAGGGCAATTAAAATTAATCACTTAAAGAAAACTAATCTTGATTCCGCGGTAATTAAGTGCCGTATCAACGGGTGGTCTAATTAGTATCTCTATAAAAATGTTACCTCCCTTTCTTTTGTATTGAAGGTAGAATGAGAGGAGAGATGTCCTACGCCGAAATAAACCCGGAAGCATTATTTATTGGAAGCCATTACGGTGGCCATATTTGTTTTGACTTTAGAATGTCCTCTATTGTTTTTTGTCGCTGGGCTATTGAAAATGTTTGCTTCGTATTGTATTATCCTACTAATCTTATAAATGCGAAAGTTTGTGAGTGTGGATGTATGTATGTATGTATATATGTGTGTATGTTTGTTGCTCCTTCACGCAAAAACTACTGAACGGATTTGGATGAAATTTGGAACACAGATAGATTATAACCGGGATTAACATTATAGGATACTTTTTAACCCAATAATCCAATACTACGCGGATGAAGTCGCGGGGCACAGCTAGTCTTTAATATTTAAGTATAGGTCGTAAGTATAGATTTTGTGATGTCAAATTTGGAACCTGGATTGATTTTTTATGGAGGATGGATCATTATCATAAAGATGATAAGTTCCTATGAATAATTAAGGGGTAAATATATATATAAACTAGCTGTGCCCCACGTCTCCGACCGCGTGGAATGTGGACCACCCTTAACATTTAGGGGTATGAAGAATAGATAGTAGCCGATTCTCAGACCTACCCGATATGCACACAAAATTTCATAAAAATCAGTCGAGCCGTTTCGGAGGGGTATGGTAACTAACATTGTGTTGTGACACGAGAATTTAATATAATTAGTATCTATGTATTTTTAAAAGAGTACAAAAAGGAACGCCCCCGGGTGGGCTCGAACCACCAACCTTTCGGTTAACAGCCGAACGCGCTAGCCAATTGCGCCACGGAGGCGATGGGAAGATGTTCCAAATAGCCATGTACAATCCATAGAGAAGATTTACTCGTATCATAATGACGTCATTCAGTACTGTGACCATCGTTTATCAAATAAAGTATTTGGGATATAATTAATCGATAACAATTGAGCTCATATTTGTACAGGTGATTGTTTTAAAACAAATTATGTTAATCAACTACTTAATCAATAAAACCTTTCCTCTACTACGTATGATAAGTAGATAGTACCTACATCTACTTATGTTATTCTGTTTAATAATTGACATATTATATGAAACTATTAGACAGTTCTTGATTTTCCAATCTCCTTCTCCTTCCCCTTCCTCTGTCCCACTCCCCTTTAGGTCGGCAACGTGTAAGCTATGTATATGGTAATTACAAGCATCTTTTAACTTCTTAACCTTAGGCGGGTAGTGCGTGCGCTTGTCCACTGACTTGGTTTTTTAACAAGTCCAAATAAACATGACCTTTTTTGTAAATAAAGAATACAATACTTATGTCTTTAGGGATAGGTGTTCCTAACGAATTTTTTTTCAAAAGAAACGTAGTAAGACATATTTTCTTTAGATAATAGATGGCGCTACCAAAAAAAAAAACTCGAAATTCAAATTGGATTATCACCGTTTGACACTCGACACTGCCTTCCATATTGCATGAATATGCTTTTAATAAAACTCCACAGAACATCATTAAAATCCATCCTACGTGAATATTAAATAAAAAAAATAATTAGATAGGCTCTCGCAACGTGCGCGGGAGCTAATTATAACTTTTATGACGTCATAAAACACGACACCGGTGCAGTAATTAAGGGATATATGCAGCATAATTGAAGATAACAATCAAACCCATATAATGCTGAACCAGTACATACTTTATGAATAATAAAATAAAACAACGCAACCTATTAAACCAGCCGCGTTACTCTTCGGTAAAGAGATGACGGTGTGCCGGAAAAAGATAAATAGTTTAATTCTGAATCATCTGCGAGTTCAAAACATGTCCCGTAACAAGTTATAGATCTTCCGCGAACCGTAAACCACCAATGACTGTCCGTTTTATGTATTGCCATCAGAATGAGGCTTTAAATCATGTCTGATGCACCTTAATGGCGGAAGGATGCTTAGATTCGAAGATTTGGAATACCAATTCAAAATGAAGACCAAAAATTTATAAATTGAAGTTGCCATTTTAAAATGTTCTTATATATCTAAGGTATTAATAAGTCTATCTCAAGTCTGAGACCAATCTGGGAAATGTCATACCAGTATAAAATGACTTATCAAAAGCGTACCTACTTCAGATCGCTCTCAGACTTGAGATAGATTTATAAATACGGGCCTAAGTTTTTTACATTGATTAACAGTTATTGAATAGTCTAGAACACTATAAGGAATATTAAAACATAAAAGGGTGTTATATTGAGAGCGGAGGTCATTGTGAATCCACAATTAATATAGTTCCACTAACTAATGCCAAAAATGATTGTCACAGTTTGTAGGTATCCGATAACATACAGAAACTCGTTAGAACAATGTAGCGTGGTCACACTCCTCTCAACCTTTTCAGACATACGTTAATGTTATGAGCAATCAAAGAGGCTCCAAGACCATTGTATTCTCTTTGTCCAAGACCATAAGTATCTAATGGTATTAAAATAACATAGGTATTCAGTTATTTTTCCATTTATTTTTCCACTAGGGTTTTATTATCAATCCCTGTAATTATTATTTCATATTCATGAGATATTTACTTATCCAACAGCAATCTATCTAGGAGATATCCTTGCCTGTGATTTGAGCGAATCTTGTTCGTTGATTTATTGGAGACACCCACGATGTTGATTCATAATTTTGTTTGTATATAGAGCTTTGTGTCGTTAACAATAAAGGTTATGTTTTAGAAAACAGTTTCCTTAAAAGTTAGGTCCTCAAAAGCCAGCACCTCATCTACCCCTCTTAGTTGCAGACATCCTGGGTGACGGTTAGGTACCATTTGCCGTCAAATGGTCCGTCAATCTGCGTCTACCAAGGTCCTAGAAAAAAATGTGTTCACCACTAAACCAACGTCTACAGTATGTTGTTATTTATATGAAAAGTTTAAATTCTGCAAGATTATGAAGCCGTTAAACTGTTCTATCTAGCGATGAACTTAAAATCAACAAACCGGTTAAATTAATTGATAATTGATCATCTGTAAACGTTTCAACTGTTTTACCGTATATCCATCAGCTAGTTGAATTTTAAAACTATGTTTACAAGAACTTTAAAAATGTTTCCTAATATCTACAATATCATTGTAGAGTTGCACTCTCGAAGTTAAAACGAGAAAACGAGTAGGTATTGATCGTTACAACTTTAGACACAACTATGTATAAAAGATATAGGTATGTATACCACATTAACCATTTAATTATTTCAACTTGTTAATCTACTAGAGGACGAACGAAAATAAAATTAGATGTTACGTTAACGAAAAAACCGTCGACGACCCATCTCTAGCTCGGTCCAAACTTGGCCTAGCCCCAACCAGCTCAGCTGATATATTACCAGCTTTACCCCCAATAAAATAGTTTAAATCCCCGTCAGAACCAACGCTAGTTCGAATAGTTTTTGACGTTTCCACTCAACTTTATAAAGATCGATAATATATGGAGTTTAGATCAGCCGTTTTTAAGTTGTATAACTTCATGCTTAGGCATTTGTTAATAGTACCTGGAAGCAGGCCCATAATAATTTTCGGTTGACCTGTTAAATCTATCAATAAATTAATTTCAACTGCAGCTATATTAACTGTGGGATTTGCGTTATAATAAAAACTATATTCGAGTAACTCATCAGATAAACTTAACGTCCAATCTCAGTTCGAAAAAGTTTACACCAATCTTCGATAGATGTCGCTACACGATTTTTAAACATGCTATCGTTTGTTTCACCATTTAGCATAAGAGTTAACTTAGACATTGATTGTACAACTCGAAAACGAGGGTCAAATCAAAAAAAAAAAATATTTTTTGATATTCAATCCTAATCACTTAGGATTTGAATAATAAAATCTGGATGCATAGATTCTGATATAAGGATGTGCTTATACAAGATTGATTCCTTCGACTCTTGTCAATTACTTAGTATGGCGCTCGTTGGTGGGACATAGATCAGAAATTCGATAATCTACTTATATTATACTGATAATTAAATTAAGAACTAATTAATTTAATAGTGTGGATGAATGAATGAATAGTAATGAAATTTACCCTTCTTGTTTGATCGGTCAATATGTGGCGTTGATTTTGATATTGGGTATTGCCTCACAAAAATAACCTATAAGGTTCAAGCGGTAACGTCCCATTTTACGTATGGTACAGTAATTTACATTTGCTCTGAAAACCTATCAGAAAAAAATTCTAGAACGTAATTAAATTTGAGAACATGGAGACGCCACTTCAAACAAGATAAAAGAAACGAAATTAAAAGAACGTTGGGAGTACGATTACTATCATATCTGATTCGTTCGGGAGCGGGCCCGAATCGGAAACTTTTCCAATAAGGACCGCGGATACGGCACGAGCATTCCAAGTCCACTGACACACTCGTCCTATCTTTGAACGACAAAGAAAGAATATTCTTGTGTAACTTACTAATGCGATTTAATTTGTTTTTTTTTTGCGTAGCTTTACTCATAAGCTAAACATTTATTTATGAATGTATGACTGTTCTCAAAATGCGTGTTTCCAAATATAAAAAGATAACTAACTTTTTTCACGATTTAAATTATCTTAAAAAGTGTGTTCCATTTTTTAAAAAGACGTACCTACCTAAATTAAAATTGCAAAAAGTTTTTTAAAAACGTTCTTAATTCAAAATAGCTTAATTTCGCCAACAATATTTTCTATTAAGCGTATAAAGAAGATTTAGGTGTTGCTAGCGCACAACACAATACAGCCTTTCACAAAGGTGTTATCACGAAGGGGTCGTCAGTTACTTTAATAACGTCTTCTGAAGGTGGGCAACACAATGGAGAGCTTTGAAAAGGCCAACGGATTTTAATTAAGTGAAATAATTTATTTGTTAATCGATTATGATCATTAGCTGAGAATGTCTCGGGTTTCATTAATCATTTTTGTTTGTGTAAGGTTCGTATTGTTTATGCTGTGATCGTTGACATTTTGACGGGAGTGTTTGTGCTATTTTCGACCTAATGGACAATACATCAAGACGTCATATAGAAAGTGGTATTTTGTTAGATGAGAATGATTGTTTTTAGGGCCTGGTCTCAAGTCTGAGTTATCTTGGAAATCTCGCTTTTAGACTTAAGATCGATTTGTCAGTACGGGCCTAAGTGTTCATGTCAATTATTAGTTTAATAGCCAGCATGAGGAATTGAGGATCAAACACGGAACCCTTACAGTTACGAGGGCGACCTGAACCCTTCATAAAATAAGGTAACCATTATTAATTAGAATTCAGAAAGTATACTGTCGTTTATAGCTTCAGCTAAGCAGCTGTACCAAGTCTAGTTTGCTAACACGTTTTTTCAGACAAATCGATGAGGAATACACGAAGTTATTACTGGTAGGTAGTTCTAAAATAAATTTCACTTATCCATCAAATAAATCCAGGCAAAAGTCAACCGACGTTCAGCCAACATCAATTTATCAGACACCGATAGCCCTAAAGCCATAAATAGCCGGTGAAAAAAAATAGGGATTCTTTTTTCAAACTCAGCCAATAACGTCGGAAAATGATCTGACATCGAAGGAGGCCGGTAATCATTTGGCGATGACTGGCCGTTTCTCGGCTTTGATCGCCGCGTCACCTGTCATAACGCCGGATTGGCCTCAACGAGGCCTTAATATATTTCCCTTTTTTTTATTGTTGTTCGTATTTATTTTATCGGTCGTTTGGAGGGGAAGAAATGACCTTAACCACTCCCGCTCCAACGTCATAATACGCTCAATCTGTCAAGCCTCGCTGTCACTTTGCCTGCCCGTGGTGGTAAATGTCATGACTCGTAAAATACCCTCTCATTCAAATTCTATTGCCACTATCGTCTTTCTGATGACTGACATCTCATGAATTATAAATCATCTGTTGAAGTCAGTGTACGGGATAAAATTGCATTTTTGTTGTATTATGTAGGTTTTTGAAATAATCACTGTACTAATTGACACGAAATTTTGGATTTATTTAAATGAATATACATACAAGTAATCAAACAACAGCATTTTTTTACATATCTTATCGAAGAGATTTATAATAATCGAACTCAAAGCACACAGTGCGCGCGGCCGCGCATATGCAATTGCGTAGTTCAACGCATGAATGTTTATATCGTAATCAGAGTCTTGACGTGTTGTGTATAAGAGAAAATATTATTAGAATACTCTGCAAACATTTATTATCTAATTTCCATGCATGATTTGTAAAAATATACCACTTTTATTCACGAACTTCCGCGATTTCTGGCACAAGAGAACAAATCAAATCATATTTTTGCCAGCTGTTATTTTCCATTATCACACGTTATTGGAACTTGCAAAATGTAAAACATAAATGAAAACAATATAGCTCTTCTAATGTAATACACTCTTGTATTGCTGACGTTTTATAGAAATAAACAATGATATGGCCCTTCTAAGGTGACCCTTTTTTTGTTATGGTTTTGATATTTTGATGTCGATCACGCACACACTCATTGTCACTCATACACTCCGTAGTGATGCGGGGCGCGCCGCTACGATACTTGTCGATAAGCTGACTGTACGAAAGAGCGTTTCTGAACCTACTAATGAATAAATTATTTTGTACATTTATAAAAGTATTTGTTTTGCGTACTAGGGCTTGCATTTTCAGTATTCCAATAATAAAAGGGAGGCTTTAATCGAATATTCGACTATTCGATTTATAATATTATACATTTTTGATGATCATATTTTAGCTAATATTTATTGACAAATATAATAGTTTATCATTGATGGTACAATGTCATTAGTTATTCCTGCGTCTACTACTAATATATCGACCATAGAGTAGTTTAAAATGTCAATCTAAATGCTAAAGGCGATTGAAGACGCTATGTAGTTAAGAATTAGACGATTTTCTGTGTATTTTTTCGTGATAATATTATATTTTTTGTTAATTTGTATAATATGAACAAAAATATAAGGTTTTCATTCAGGTTACCTATTTTCTCCAACGAACGGCTTAGGTGTAAATGACGATTAAACTTTTTTTTAATTCTTATATGAAACTTCGGTGTGCGTGAGTTCGTAATTGTTCTCCTCCGAAACGGCTTGACCTACCTTTCTAAATGACGTGCATGAGTAGACCAGTTCATAAACTGTAATATGTTTGTTGATATAATATCTTAGATCCTATTGCTCACAGTTTGATTTGAGATGGAATCGAAGTTGAAATCTGCTAAACATTTTCAGTCCGCGACTGTATTTACTAATATATAAGCCCTCTTCATATTGAATTATCCTGATTGACTGACTCATCGAACACAAAATTTGGACTATAGGTATATTTTATAACTTAGGTACCTAGGCAATAAGAAACGATTTTTAAAAGTTTATTTAAAAATCTAATGTATTTCGAATTTTGAACCGCTAAAAATGTTTGTAAGTGTGTAAAAGTTTATATGCTCACATATTTGCACAAATGTACCTATACATTTTACACATTCAGTATTCGAATAAAGCCTCCCTTATTATTCGAATACTGAAAATGGCCGAATATTCGGGGTATTCGGTCGCGGGCAGAAGCTAGTGCCTAACAAAGTTGTCTGTGACTTGAAACTTTTACTTAAATTGAATAAAATAAACATATTTTCAGTTATTTCCTGATTTTTTCGTATAGAGTTAAAAAATATACAAGGTATTATTCACTTATCATGTTGAAGTTATTATTATAATAAATAAACAACAATATTCACAAAAAATTACATATATATTCATTTTTGCTACTATTTGAATAATTCGAATACCACCTTAAAAATGTCTAATATTCGAATATCTAAAATCATCGATTATTTGCAAGCCCTAGTGTTGACTCGCGGGGGGCAGAGCTGGAAGGACCTGGCGAACCTCGCGCCAAGGAGGTGGAGGTGGATCTGTAAAATAAAAAAGTAAATATAGGGCGATCTGAAATAATAAACACAATTAACAATTAGTTTACACAATAATTCAAAAGTAATAAATAAAAGCACAAAAATACTAAACTATTCAAATATACTTACATTTTGACCTGGTGGAGCCAACTCGTACTCCTCCGCCTCCTCCAGGTATTCAAAATATACCGCCTCGACGTCGAGGTACTAGGGTTCCTCGACGTCACTGCCCTCCGAGTCGCGAGTCCGCTAGAAGGCTCAGAATGTGCTCCGGCACCACGCGTTCTCCCACATTCCATTTGGCCATTTCCTAAAATACATAAAAGACAGTAATGAAAATATAAATAGTAGTAGGTGTCATTGTTTTTTTTCCACATATTATTGAATCACTAGCTGAGCCCGCGACTTCGTCCGCGTGGAATTTAACTTAACAAAAAAGCCCGCTCGCGCGTTATGAGCCCGCGCAACAGGACCCATTTTTTAAAATTTTGTTTTTCTAACATAAAAGTAGCCTCAGTTACTGCTTATAACGTCAGCTATCTGCCAGTGAAAGTCGCGTCAAAATCGGTCCAGCCGTTTCGGAGATTACCCGGTACAAACACCAGACAATTTTTTGTAATAATTGATATTACAAACACACACTCCAATTTTATTTATTTGTATAGATTACGTTACTATTCAAATAAATCCGAAAATCAAAATAATCGTTTATCGATAATTTTATCGACATGACCACGCACTACTGGGTTAGCTCAATACAATGGCTGTCATACGCGGAAATGTCACTATTGACTTTAGGAACTGTCAAATAGATAACAAAAAGTCCATTACTTAATTTTTATAACCTTATAAACTTTAAATTGGAATTGGATATTTGTACACAAAACTGTTGAAATTTACCAAATATTATTGGAAATATGAATAATAACTAGTTAGCACGCTATTATGTACATCATAAAGCCACTAATTTGTAGCAACACAATAAAAAAACATTCAGTGTGGCAGACTTTCTGCCGAACTCCTACAACATTAGAATTGTTAGTTCAAAAAACACGTTTTCTGGCATTGTTTTATCAAAACTAATATCTGAGTACTTGAAATAAACACTTATAATGAAAATAAAGCCACTTACCGGTAAAAAAAACACAAATTCACACTAAAAGAGAGTCACTAGCTGGAGGCCGTGACAATGTTACGCGCGCGAAATGACTGAAAAATGAAACTTGATTTCTGGCCGATCACAAGCCACGATATTTATTTTATAGCTAATTACGGTCGTGGTAAATCATGCCACATCAGAATCAATTTGTTTCAAGCCAAAATACATCATAATATCTAAATAGAAAATTGAATATTGAATGCTTGTCCAGCCGACACCAATTGGTGTCGGCGAGGCTCAACGATACGGGCGTTAAGACACCAATTGGTGTCGCTGAGGCTCACCACGTTAATCGACTGGAGGTCGGTTGAAGATATCCATTGTTGTACACTTTTGTTAGGGGTATTTGAATTTGGAAGTCAATTTTTAAATGTTGCCAGTATTTTTGAAATTCGGAAATGGAATTTGACTTTTTGTAGTCAATCAAATTAAATAGCGGTTTAAGGTGAAGGTGCCTGTCTATCCCGCGAAATTCAAAATTTTCGAGTATTATAAATATTATGACGGTGGATATGATACTAGTAAATCACTAAATATACAAAAATTGCCAGATTATCTGGATAGCTGTCGTTCTTGAAATGTTTTAGAGTAAGTTGGATATATTAATAAATGCACTGCACACGGTCTTTTTCGCGAATTACAAAATGTGCCTTTTATTATTGTCAGATTTTGAAAAAAATCTAAAAAACCTCATAAAATTTGAACTTCGCGGGCTAGGTGGGCGCTTTAGCCTTAAGGTAAAATCTATTTTAAGTAACTGTTTTACATTGAAACTAATTACTTACTATTATAATTATTAGCTCCCTTGTTGAGTCTCAAAGTCATTCCCTTGATTATCGTGAACAAAATAGCGTTTTTAAAAATGGTCGTCGAATGATGTCGCATTTTGTCTTGGCATGTGACAGCTGTCAGATATGTCAAATTAATTTGATTACGTAATCCTGTAGATTCTTGACAGTCATTCTTCCCCTCGGCCATTAGGGGTGGAGTGCATTGGTGCTAGTTAGCGGGGTTCCGTCTTTAAAAAAATATGGAAACTTTAACGGATGAATAATGTTAAGAAAATAATAAAAAAAAGAAAGGTTAGGCCGTTATAGAAATTATATACAATCGATCTAATTCTAAAAGTCAAGTAATAGATAAGTACGTATGTAATTAGTTACTTTGGGTCTATTTAGACCAGCGGCTTGCTGAAGACTGCTCGCTGACTGCAAGCGGCCTGCGCATTAGGTATACAGTTTTCAAACAGTTATAACACAATCCATCAAAACCCCATCCCAACTGTAGTTTTACATCCGCCTTGCAGTCCGGATGCTGCTCGTCTGAATAGACAAGCCCGTTGAGTTTCTTTCCGGATCTTTTCAGTCAAGATCGTGTTCCAAACAATTTGTTGTGCCCCCGTAAGCGTAAACAAAATAACAATATGACTTTGACTTTGAGACCCTTACCCGATTTTTTATTGGATATAATGTTTTTACATGATACTGTTCATGGGTAGCGTTTAACCTGACCAGGAACGCAAAAGTTCGATCAATTTACAAACACAAGATGGGACTGCCCGAGACAGGGGTTCCCGATGATTTTGCTTCATCATTATGTTTTCATCAAACCGATGTAGGTGCCTTCTGGAGATAGATCAATGCAAGTTGGGTTCCGTTTGTTTAAACAAATTTAGTTCAGAGGATATATATTTATTTAGAAACTAGCTGTGCCCCGCGACTTCATTCGCGTAGTATTGGATTATTGGGTTAAAAAGTATCCTATATGTTAATCCCGGTTATAATCTATCTGTGTTCCAAATTTCATCCAAATCCGTTCAGTAGTTTTTGCGTGAAGGAGTAACAAACATACATACATACATACATACATACATACATACATCCACACTCACAAACTTTCGCATTTATAATATTAGTAGGATTTACCTATAAGCCCACAGTTAAATCACCCACCCGGCGGATTTAGACGGAGGACATAAACTGTTTATTTCTCACTTATAGCTCTGTTTCTCTCTGTTGGGTGGCCGCTCTAACCGTTTAGATTAGATAATTGAAACTACTTATCAAAATATGACATAAGATTTTGAAAGTGTGTTTACTCACTCGTTTACTCACAACAGCTGTAACCTACAAAATAATTTCACTGAGCAAATATATTTCAGCTACTTATGTTATTATTTTATAAGTTTCTTAACTCGGAATTAACTCGAATTTCCAATACACAGACACATGTTTAAATACATCGCTTATCAAGATCTATCTCGAAGATACTCCTTCGATGGACCCCGTTTAATTGACTCAGTGAGTAATCGAATTCCTTTCATTAGGCATCTTGCCTTCGGCGTCTTGATTGAGAGTTGGGACCTTGTTTTTTTTTAAATATTATAATTGTTTGAACAAGAGGATGTTTGGGCGGATTGATCAACAGGTGACTGCATAGTCAAAAAAGAAATGCATTTACATGATCAGATATGTATCTCTAGAGGTAGATGATTGAGAATTTGATGGTACTGTTCAAATCTTTTGATTAGAGTAGAATACAGCCACACGCACAGAGCAAACTAAAATATTTTTGATATTTTTTAGCTCGGGAGCATCGGACTTCACTAACTAACTACAAAAATGTAGAGACTTTATGCGGTTGAGTAAACTAGCATATAAGTAAGAGATGTAATAGTAAGAGATGCATATATAGACACATTGGTATAACAGGACTTAGGAAAAAAACAGAGAGTAAGGAATGATCAAGACTAGTTTTTTTTTAATGTATAACTCAATGAAACAGATGCTCATTTGACAAATGAGCATTGGTAAAGCTCAGAACGTAGTAAACCATACAAGATAAAACAAACCTGCACTTAAACGGCGAAATATTATAAGTAAACCTACAATACAAATAAAAATAATATAAATCGTAAAACAGTGTCTCCGAAGCCCCGTGTCCCCGCGTCCCCGCTCTCCCCACTCTGTGAGTTAAGCGCCACAAGCTACATAATCCCCTCTGAAAGCTCCGGCTTCCTGCTTGCCAAGCTCTTTATTTTATTTCATGTGAAACGTATTGTTAATATAGGAGGAATAGTTTGAATTGGCACATTAAAAAAACCTATCAATGCGCATTATTATGATCTTACGTCTATGTTATCTTTGAATAATGAGCAATATAGCCTAATGATTAGAGGGGTCGCTTTTGTTACTGAGAGGTTGCGGATTAAATCACCACCCTGACCATTAAACTAATGACGCGAGCTCCTAGTATAAGCGTTTAGCTCAGTTGGGTAACCCAATAAGACCTCTAGTAATGTTATAATCTCACATTGCTCTAGTAATCTTTATATTAACTTACCTACATATTCAAGTTAAAAATCGAAACTAGATTATAAAAAGATGCATTCCTATCTCAATATTATGTCGCCTGCTAAAATTTACGCCAATTCACACCGTCCTCACTGTAAAATCAAGGCAAGGCGGTAGTCAGGCCGGTCGCACCCCATTTTCGCAATAAATCATTATACATATTTCCAATATTAATACCGGTTTACGCCGATAGTTGGCGTCGTGTTAGCAAACACAGCCGGGGGACGTGTTTATATTGTGAAAATGTTAGTATAATAACCGATTGTGTACTCACGGAATGCTGTTTGGTCGCGCTGAATATTTGTATGAACAAGAATTATTAAGTATGTACTTACAAAATAAGAATAATAAAACATAATGCTGTCCAAGGTTTTATTTCAATAGTGAGAAATCTATAGTCTAATTCTAAAGTTAAGTAATAAATTTCAGCAGTTTGTAGAATTTAATGTTGAGATTTAAATTATTTTGAGTACACTAAACGCGTTGCATTGTTGGATACAATAACGATTGTACGATATGTTTTGTAATAAATTTTGTATGAAGGTATTGAACACTGGGCCAGCGTGTGTAGAGTATGACCCAAATCACCACGCACTAAGAGGATGTTTGTAGCCGAGAGTGGGGAAAATTATTTACATCGAGGTTTTGTCCGGTCAGACAACATTCTTGCCTGTGTTTTTTTAAGCAAATGAGAAATTTATGTTGATACAACCTCTATTACATAAATGTTTTGATTTATGATGGGGAAATGACGGCGGATCATCTTTCACCGACTGCGTACCCCTTCACACGAGGCGCTATGATTGGGTACCATTAATATTAATAAAAATTACAGGCTATAAAGGGTACTTTACTTTACTTTCCATTCCATTTATATTAAGATCTGTAGCTCTACCATGAGTTTCATTACTCTACTAGCAGGTTTCTTTTTAGCACTTTTTACAATATTTTACCTAGTACATCCATCCCACCAGTCGAGCGATCAGTGAGCGTAAAGCATGCGTAATACTCATGATCATAGAGATATTGACATATTTATTTGGTCTTTTCTTCCTTTAAAAATATGGCCCACCCAGTTTAATAGGTATTTCGCCAGTGTCAAGTAACAAATAGCAATTACAAACACATTTAAAACAAAACAAAAATGGGACCGTCCACTTTGGAAAACCAAAATGGAGGACAATTTCTTGGGTCGTGATAGAGTATTATATTTTTATTGTTGTCAATGTACCTTCTGATAAGCCTGCACTGCATGATCTTATTAATGGGTTCATTGCTGACACGTATAGGTACTGTTTAGTAAAAAAGTCGATGCACTACTCAAATGTGTTTAACTCCTTCGAATGACTCTACCAATCCTTCGAGACATGCCACTGTGTTAGTATTATGTATTTTAAAAATGTCCAATAATTCACATTAGTTCAAAATGCAACAACTGTGTTGTATCAGTATTCTAGTCTCTACCGCCATTGTTAGGAAACGCCAATACTCTACAATGCTCTACATACCTAGTTATTGGTCGTCAAAATCCACAATAGCCGCTTTTGTTGCATCCTTATTCTAGCTTTCGAGAGCGATATTTGATTTGCTTTACGCAATCGAATTTACTGAAGGTACTTAGCGGCAAATACTCAAACGCCATGGTTTTTTTCCTTAATTTTGGGCGCCTTACAAAAAAAATCCGATAGCGACGTCTCAAACTTCTAAGTGAGACTTGAATGTTAAAGTAGGTATATAAGGTCGATTATGCGCGGTATTCCGATGATGACTTCTAAAGATGATGTAGGTAGGTACCACAAAAAATAAACTGATGGGCTTCTAACAGCGGAGCTTTGATTAAATCATTCGCTACCAAACAAGAGAAAACATTTGTTCATCAAATTAGAGATATAGGTCGCATAGCATTTCGGACGATTGCATTTTCATACAATAGTCGATGTAAGCGGTGTTTTTTCTCATTGGTCAGGACCAAATACAACTACACATAATCACACTACTTATACGTATATTTGCCTATGGCACGTAAAATCTGTTTCCAATCTAACATCGATAGAACATCGCCCATCTCTCCCGGAATAACATCCCAGGTCTCCACCCAGGATCGGTCCATGTCCGGCGTGTCCGCCCCGGGCGTCGGTTTCGCCGACAACCCGCCGCGTGTTGTCGGCTGCCCCGACAATACAGCTTAAAGGAATTTGTGTCGGCCGATAACGATCTATGAAATGTTTGAACCTAATTTCCGTTGTCGCATATGCTTTTAGACAATAGTTGGAGTATTGGGGCTGGTTTTGATGGAATAATTTTCTGGAAATTGGGCTAAATTGAATATTATTATTATTTATTATATCGCTAGACTGACACACCAACTGTATGGTCCCAAACTAAGCATTGCTTGTACTATGGGTACCGTTCAATGGACTGGGGGCGATCCCAGTGACACCTAGACCAAGATAAATTACGAAAAGACTATTTACAAAATTTACCCCGGCGTGAATCGAACCCGTAACCACCATGTGCAGTGAGCGGCCTACGCTCGAACCACTGCACAAAGCGTATATATGGGAATATACTTCCTGCTAAAAGTTTATAAGGTTTATCCTATGGTTAACCTACCCAATGCATTTGCGTATGATGTCTGGTTATTGATGACGACATCCCACGCGTCGTAGGAAACTTGTAGATGAGAATGAGAAAAAAATCTAGGGCTAATGTTTAGCGTCTTCTACTCTCTCTTATATATGGGTGTCTAATTAATATGTTTACCACGAAATCTAAATTAAAGTCTTAATACTCCATTTACTGGATTGCTGACATTCTATAGGAATTGGACATGATATCCTTATAAGTTTGCACAATCAAAGAAGTACAGAAATAATATTCAAAGTTAAACATTCAATAATTTCCAGTAAACACTTTGTAGCATTGTGTGCTTTCTGTTTGTCTATTTTTGTGTTTGTATACAAGGAACTAGATTAAAATGCCCCCCGGCTGAAAAGGAGCGAAGTTGTGAAGGCGTGCAGATTAAAAACACAGAAAAAGCCTTTTTTTCCACTAAAGAGAACAAAAGTTGTATAATCTGTAGCCTTTTAACAGCCGACGTCATAGGCTTTATCCTTTGAGAGTGGAAATGGAAATGCATTTTCTAAATTCAACCAAAGAGTAAATGTATTATTAAATGTATTATTATGAAAATTGAATTCTGGAAGGTTTTTAGGGTTCCGTAGTCCCTATGAGGAACCCTTATAAGATCATCTAGTCTGTCCGTCCGCCCGTCCGTCCGTCCCAGTCTGTCACAGTATCATAACTTCTATAGTTTTTGTTGGAAGTTGACGAAATTTGGCAAAAATTTACCTTAAGGCTAAAGCGCCCATCTAGCCCGCGAAGTTCAAATTTTTTGAGGTTTTTTAGACATTTTTCAAAATCGGACATAAAAAAGGCACATTTTGTAATTCGCGAAAAAGACCGTGTGCAGTGCATTTATTAATATATCCAACTTACTCTAAAACATTTCAAGAACGACAGCTATCCAGATAATCTGGCATTTTTTGTATATTTAGTGATTTACTAGTATCATATCCACCGTGATAATATTTAGAGTAAAATAAATGTATTAATAAACGCACTGCATACTGTGTTTGTCGCAAATCTCAAAATGTTGTCTTAAATGTTTTCAGATTTTGGATAAATTATAAAAATACTCGAAAATTTTGAATTTCGCGGGCTAGACAGGCACCTTCACCTTAAGAACAGATATCACTTTAAAAAATATAAAATGTAGCAAAATTGCTTTTTTTGAGGTACCTCCCAGAACATGGAAAGAGGGTATACTTTTATTTATTTTTAGTTACCTGCCCCATCATGTGCGGTATCGTTGAAAAGGTATTTTCATATAAAATTCCATACAGCATTTTATTGTATAACATCGGAGAACAAGATTTTTAACCTTTAAAAATAATAAATTCCGACACTTCTTACATTTGTATGATAATCGACAAAACTAGGAAGCCAAAAATATAATTTCTTTATTGAAATGGCTACATGGTACGTGGCACGACACGCACTTGGACAGTTTTATTTTTATTGCCTAGGTAGGCACACCGGCAGACAGTCAACCTGATGATTAGTGGTAACCGTCACCCAGGACCTCTGCAACTTTAGGGGAGCAGACCCAATGCCGGCCTCTAAGGGACCGGTACACTTGCCATTAATAAATAATAAGGTTCGTTCCAACCCTGTCGATCGTGCATAACCAATCGATGCTACCAAATTGTCCACTAAGGTCGATGGGCCACCGCAGTTAGTTTTCGCACCATCCCAGGGTTAACGCGGGGTTAACCGGATAGTTCGTGGGAAGCCAGACCGATCTCATTCTCACGACATCAGGTACTCATTTACATTTGACCGTAGAACAATAATATCAGGTGATCGCGGAACAGTGTCGATGTCGCCTAAGATAGTGGTATTCAAATTATGGAACGGGTCTGAGGATAAGTATCTGATATAGTTATTCAGGGTGTTTTAAATGTCCGTAATAAGACTTGGGCATCATGAGTATTGGGTATAAATTTAAATGGTATACAAATTTGATCGAGGTTTTCTAACCTCTTTTCTTTAAAAACCATTCAGCAAATAAAAAAAACGTCTGACGTAAAAACTCAGTATTTTATCCATGGATGTGTCTTTAGGCCGCAACACGAGAGCTGTGAGAGGGGTGGTACTACCGTGGAGCTAGCCCGTATATGATCTTGGCTAAGGCTTGGCTCTACCACCGTAAAACCGTGACCGTTATACTGCTAAAGATTTTTAAAAAGAAAACCTGATTTTAAAACACCTAAGTATTTCACAGTTCCAACACTGTATTTTATATCCCTTAAATATTAGCTGTCGAGAATCCACACAAAAGAAATTAAGTAGAAAATCTCACTTCTCTCCCAAAACCGACAAAATTCCGAGAAATACCGGATCACAATAATTCACGTACAAAACGCGAAATGTCAATAAAGTAAAAATACGAATTCATCACACGCCAATCCAGACTCCATTACGTAAGCAATAAGCGCCATATTTGCGAGAAAGAAATCCTAAACTTGTACCTCAGCTTCATATTAGATATTTGTCTCACACGTATCCACAGTAAGTACTCGCAATTTAACCTACTATTTTATTCCTATTTTCCGTAATGTACACGCGAAAACCACCCCTATCAATTCACGTGTAATTCATCGTATTGTTAAACGTAAACACCGATTCCTTTGGGTCCAGTTTCGCGTGAGAGTAACTTATAGTTCGATCGCTTTGCAAGGTCGGATGGGAAGTCTTGTTCAAATAATTTCGTAAGAAGTTTGAGGAAGGGCTTTCCTGGCCCTAAGGGCGCAAACTTATCCAGTGTCGCGAAGAAAACAGATGTATTCTAAACAGATGTGGCGTTAGGTATATGTGGTCACATCACAGAAAATCATCTTGGTGGTAGAGCCAAAGCCAATGTAGAACGATGCAGGAGACGGTAGGAAAAGGGACGGTAGGAATAAGTTGATGACATTGAGCCCTTTGTCAATCAGTGCGACTTTGTTAGGACTGGTCAGCTCTTCTCTTCTGGCAATATTCTGGGCCTATTACTTCATTATTTATGGTGCTTTATGCATTAACCTACATTGTCCTCACACCTCTAATTATACCTACTGTAAACGCAAACATAATTTAAAAAAGAGAAAAGAAAAAAAAAATATCCATGTACTTTCTTGCATGTTCTTCTCCATAGGATTTTGTCTTGGAACATGCACCTAGCTCTTGACTTTTTAAAAGTGCCAGTTAATCTGTCCTATTTGAAATAAAAATATTTGAATCTGAATTTGGAGTTTCATACAGCGATGGCACCTATCTAGTCAAAGCAGAATTTCAAAGAATGTCTCCTTAGACAATCCCTACCTTAATTAAATCGCTTAATATTTACGACGGTGTTCTATAATCACATTCATAACATCTGTCTCGTCTACATCAAGTGAACGTCATCTATGCAGCATCCCGATCATCCCGAGCGAGGTAACGCGGGCGTCGCGCCCGCGGGTTGAATACCAATGCAACCGGCGGCGGTATCGACAATGCCGACTTTTAACACTATGAGGTAAACAATGAGTATTGATGAGATAATTGTGAATAGATACTAGTTAGGACACTTAGTTATTTACTACTTGTTGTTTCGTTTTTTGATCATCTCGATGTTTTCACTTCGATTGCTTACGAATGCTAGCAAGTAGTAAGTTCGTTAAAGTGATAGACACTAAAATTTATTTCACAAAGCGCAATCACCTCAAGATTGTCCACTATCGTTGGTATGGAATAAATCAGAAGTGGACAGGTAATACCATCATTTATTATGAACAATGTCTATGTTATTTCTAATTATTCCACGTAGTCAAAGCCCGCGAGATCTACTTGAATCAGGATTAAAGTGAAGCGAAAGACGATCTGGCGCTCGTAGATCACATAATATTATAGGACGTGTTGCATTATGGGGTTCAACGTGACATCTTTTGGGAGCCGACGATGGCAGTTAAGATTTGGGCATACAAGAAGATAAGGAATAAGAAAGTAAAGGTACTTATAGATAGGTACTTACTTGAAGCAGGCTTAAAGTGTATCTGTAATAAAGATAATTAATTAGATACGATTTGGATAAGGTTCATGTTTTTTTAGATTGTGCAGTTCAATTGAATTGTCACAGAATACTTTAAAAGGTCAGACTAAAGCTATGCAGGAAATACACACAAGGTATTTGGGAGTATTCAAAATATGTGAAATGCCAACCAAGTAATTTGTTGGTATAGAAACAATGATAAATAGTCTATTAAGCTATCAAAATAAAATTGAATAATAAATTCTCCAAATTAATACAGCTACAGCTATTACAAAACGCCTAAACGCTGTCACAACTAAAATCCGATAATCGTTTAACCTTTCGATAACATTGAGCGTAAACAAAATGTATCGAACAAAAACCACAGTAACGAATTCATTATAAACACAACACGATACCAATTTAATTCACAGCTGGGCCATAACAAGCCTATTTACGTGCGTGTATATGTAAAAAGTCCCACCGTAGGTCCGGCCTCCCGCAGGGCACTCGCCTCGGTCCCCTGTTTTTTAATGTGAAAATATGGAGTAATGACACATAATAAAATTCCTTTTAGACCGGACACGGGGTGCTCGGGTTTATAAATTAGTCTTAAATTTTAAGCATGCGCTTTATTCTATTTTATTTCATACAATTTGTTACTTTTTTCATTTCGGTATGCGTAAATATAGCACAGACTTGTCTTAATATTTTTTATAAAATTTCGTGCAATAATTTTTTATTCAAGATGTTATTCTTAATCTTCATTAATGAGCAATGTACCGACATTACCCCTAAAGGCTTTAAGTCGTAGACTTAGAACAGCTTAATATGTATTTCAGATTTGAATATAAAATGAAATGAGTCTTTTTATTTCTTTGAACTTGCATTAATTAGGCACGATAGCTTGTTTAAGATAATGGTTCCATTTATATAATGTTTGATGATCATAAAATTGAATACGAAACATGATCGCCAAGATGAAGACAAAATTACTTATTTTAACGCAATTTCCAACCCATGCTTGTCCTTGATTCAGCCAACATGTATCCCTTGAGTAAAATCATTTATCTGGCACATTTTACGCTAAACATACATGTATACAAAATATAAGCTTCATAATAATAGGATTTATTTATCATTTAACTTCCGCTAACCACAGTCGATTTTATCTTCTAAGAAAATTCTTACAGTATTTATCTAATTTGTTAGACAATTATGATTGTATAATTTCTCCGAATCATCAAATATAGTAATAGATTTATGAATGATGCTCCTCCTTTACCGTGTATCTGTCCACACGTGGTGTTAATTAGCCGTCGAACATAAAAACACCGGTAGTATGAGTACAACCACTAATATAGTGGCATTGTTAAAAATGGAAATTATATCAGTTCTATTTATTATAAGGATCAGACTGATTATGTTTTATTTTTAAGAAGACTTCATCCTCTAATATCCTATACCTTGCGATTTTGTACTCTATTTGACTTGGCCGAGGCACTCCCATACCACCAGATCGACCAGACAGTTATCTACGGATAAATTGTCAATAGTTGTCGATCGATAAATAAATATCGCCAGAAGAACACACCGACTGTATGGTCCCAAACTAAACAACGCTTGTCCTATGGGTACCGTACAATGGACTGCGGGCGATCCCAATGACACCCAGACCTGGGGAAATTACGAAAATGCCATTTCCGAAATTTGCCCCGGCGGGAATCGAACCCGCAACCACCATGTGCAGAGAGCCGAGCGGCTTACGCTTGAACTACTGCGCCAAGCGGTTGATGCTATCTAATTTTTGTTTATTGTGTGTACATAATTATAATTTTAATTTTAAAACTATAATCTACCATTAAATATTCATGTTTTAAGCCAAGTTCACATACTCAGTGGTCGACTAGTAAACTACTACTAGTGACTGTCAACGTCTCGAATTAGATACGGACAAATAGCAGAGGTATCCTGTCTTACTAATTAACGGCGTGTGTACACTGTCCAATTAAGATTTATTCTGATAATATTTTATTGAGAATTTTTGTGGTTCTTGTCAACAGAGCCAGACATTTCTTTAAATGAAATTTGTATTTGCTTTGAAAGAAATGTTTGTAATAATATTTTAATTTTCATTACAATTGAAGATAATTCATTATTAGAATGTAACCAATTATGAAGAATGTTTAGTGCTAGGGCATATCTAATAATAAATAGTAGTCAATAATAAATATTTCGGCTTAAAAGGACGTACTTCCTTCTCCTGTCCTTTGTACACATTTTTAATGCGGAATAATTCTTGCATAAATATGTTTTATTTCGTTCGACAGCTAAATTTATATTTTAGGCATGAAAGTTGTCTACCGTATTTTTAGTAAACTACACACGCCTCGCTCGTGTGCACACCGCACAACTGAAATAAATCATAGCTGTCTCCAACATGCACGACCGTATCTGAACGGATACTGCCACATATCTACCGTTTTAATTGACCGTAGAAGGATTTATAACACAACCGTCTAATTATATCGACGAGTGGGCCGCGCCGCGCCAATCGTTCAATGATCGATAATCGTTATAATTATGTGATTGATGATCGTTAATCTAGCGGGTAGTGTTAATTGTGATTTGAATATAGAATTAAGATATTTAATTTTCGAAGACGTAATTGATATCGGGCTGGTGAAATTATAATTAGTTATGATAAATGATAATTTTGACTGTCAAGATTATGTCATTTCGAAAGAAGGGCACGAATATGAAGGTGACAAATATATCTTAACACTTGAGGTGACATCTTGGTAGTGCAAGTTAGTGTTATGTACCTATTAGCGACAGTCATAATAATTTCACTTATTTTTGTCGACACACAAAAGATAATACAAGTTGCGACTGTTATATTATAATCACCATGTTTTATAATATTTATAATCCTACCTAAATAACAAAAATAATCACTAAATCCCTTTTACTAAAAAGGAGCTCTATCGGCGTCCCGTTGTGCCCTAAGCCTTACAAACGACTACCAGATAATATCAGTGAATAAATAATTAAGGATCGGACACACGTAACCGAGATGACTTTTTAATGTGGAACTGATTGTTTGACTCGCATAGAGCTGTAAATGCCCCGAAAATTTATTGGAAATAAAATTAATGAGTTGTTTTTTTAATCCTTAAATATCTTCTATACTTCTCCTACGAGTAACACACACCTAATTTGATCTGAAAATAACATAAATTTGATTCTAAGAAGATATTAGCGCTCTAAATTCTATATTTTTTTTCAGAAAGTTTATTTAAGTACTTATCGCTTAAGCCTAACAATTCTGCTAATCTGAAAAGATACCATGATTAATGACCATAAGTTCTTTTGATAATTTCAGCAATTATAACTTTCTAGATACTCGCGTTAAGAGAAAAACTTCGTTCAATAGATCTAGTTTGCCAAGTATATTATTATTTTTCATTATATTTACCTAGATATTTATTTTCACATTTATTTTATTTAGTTACCAAGAGTACTGAAGGATAAACGTAGTAGGTACCATTTTCATTCGTTGTATTTTTATCACCTTACTTAAATACTTAATACTTTCAATGTAAATCTCCCAAATGGTTACTTAAACGATATTTAATAGTAAATCACATTCATAATATTATTATTAAATAAAATACACCATTACGCATGTTTCCCAAAAGGGTAGACAGAGATTTTCAGCAGTGTACCCACATTTCGCCGATTGTACTTTGTACCCAATGTCATAAGGGGTAATTCTATAGCCATGATACCGACGCATTACCTTTAATATGCGAGGGGTAATTGTTGGCCATAGTCGGCCACGCTGACCTAGTATGGGTTGACTAACTTCACGTCTTTTGAAAACGTGCGAGTTTCCTCACGACGATAATTATTTTGCATTAACATCGTTATTTTATCATTTTCCTTTAACGTAACGGTTACACCAGCTCTAGCTACTTACCCATATTATTCAACACCATTTTGTCACAGGCTATCAATATCGTATTAACCGTAGAGGTATGATAATAAGCCGTGCATTAATGGGCTATAACGTTTGTTATGCTGTGTACAGACCAACAGACAGTTCCAATAACCCTTATTCTTACTTAGTAAAATGCGAAGGTATATTTGTTCGTAGAAGGTAAGTTTGAACAGATCTTGCAAGGAGGGTGGCATGGACTTTAATTAAATTCAAATCAGATATAATTAAATGCGATTTATATTCGCAATGTCTACGCGGGTGAAGTAACTACTTAACATTAGGCAAGACGTGCGCTTGCTTGCCGACCTTATTCTATAAAAAAAACTATTCCAAAATCACTTTCATACTTAAGATCGATTTATTAACACTGGCTCTAGTTATCTTACACTGTACAATATCTAAATACTAGGTGAAACTAAATGGGTATACTATTTTTTTTGCAACTTAACTTTGTAAATCTCAAACTATCGGCTTTGTGGGACAGTTGAAGTACTAAAGGTTTTGTAGACTTGTGAAATCGGTCAACAGCTGTATTCCTATAACACCTTTTGTTTTTCAAGTTCCCTCCAAAGCTGATGGTTTTAGAATTACAAAGTTAAGATTTGAAAAAAAAAGTATACCCATTATGTGTCACCTGTATAACTCAAAGGTGACTGACTGACTGACAGACTGACATAGTGATCTATCAACGCACAGCCCAAACCACTGGACGGATCGGGCTGAAATTTGGAATGCAGATAGATGTTATTACGTAGGCATCCGCTAAGAAAGGATTTTGATTAATTCTACCCCCAAGGGGATAAAATAGGGGATGAAAGTTTGTATGAAACTTTGTCAATTAAATTCCATGCGGACGAAGTCGCGGGCACAGCTAGTTCTATTATAAGAATAAGCATCTTATAAAAAGTTAGAAAAAGTTATCAGTGTGGTCAACGTGGAATCATGTCGGATTAAGTATTAGTGGAATAATATTGGTATTAGTGGTATAATATGACATAAAGGTATTGAATGATGATGCAGTTGTGGAACATGTAAAGAAATAGGTTCTAAACGACATCAGGACTGTAGGTACTACTATCCTGAGGATATTTCGTTTAGAGGCGAACCACGTGTTGAATTATCTTCGATTTGTGTGGTGGATAATTCCATAGGTATTATTAGGGTTCCTGCCACCCATGACAGACAGACTGGTGACTAAAGGAGTTCGGTCTTGTTGGCCTCTTCTATTGGAGACCTTCTCGATCTTATTTGGTTTGTAATTTTGGAGGTTTACAGTCCGAGGGTGAGACGTGGATCCTTCTGCCAAATCCTTTTACCAGCCATATTCTCCGTAGGGGTAGGTAAAGGTGAATGTATTGGGCTCATTCCTCGTTCGAAATGTTTTTCTTCACCATTCAGCAAGAGAGGTGAGAGAAGGGAAGTGGTCTTCCAACCATTTGTATATAAACATTCATTATTTCCGAATTACGAATCGGTCATAGAATATCTTAATTCCTTTAAAAATAACGAGCGCATACAAATTAACACACGTTATTAGGCGGCTCGCACACGACATAGTATTGTTTACGACAAGTTACAATGTTGGAAAGTCGTTCGCGGACTGTAAACCCGCTCTTGCTGTTTATGGATGTCGTAAAAAGTGTAACGAGGAACTGAGATGAATATTTTTAGTTGTACATGTACCATGATGATAGTATGTATGGTATACGTATCTTAATCTAACATAAGCTTAAGCCATTGTAATGAAATTATTATTATGACAAGTAACTGGTCATATGGAGTATGTTCGTCTCTATGGCACTTATATTTCTTCCATTTTAATCCGACCGGTCGTAGTTGGCTTGCAAATATTCTTGTGACCCTGTCACTGATAGTTAGACCCCACTAAATCGATTTAAATATCAGGTTTCTAATAATACTACTTTTCAAGTAAGGTACTCAAATAGAAAACATATCTTGTAAACACATCACTAAACATGATTGATACTTTACTTTTACATCATTTATTTTGCAAATAAATTCAAACTTCGAACGTCACGTAGAAACGTCATAGATTTGAATTTAGAATATTTATTACTCCAATAGAATGCCTTATCGCGGTCATCTTTTATAATATATCTACCCTCATTCCACCAATGAGAGCTCACAAACGCTAACGTAGATATACTGCATCGAACTCGTTACGGCTGCACTTGATAGCAATTAAATTTTTAGCAAGCCGATGGCTTTTGAAAGGCCTTTTTTGAATGCGAGGACAAATATAAAGCAATCGAATAAAAAGCCATCCAGTTATACATCGGAGCGTATTTTGTTTCGTTAAATAATTGAATACGAACGAAATGTGATTTACGTTTGAATTTGTTCCGATACTTTTTTAACTGTTATTATTTTAATAGAGTTACGTGTGTGTACGGTGTGTTAATGGAAATGGTTTTATTTAATTTTCATGAAGATTTTGCAGTCGTTATTCGGTTGGTAATTACATTGCTTGCCAGTGACTAAAACAGCTAACGAGTTATAAAACAAAGTATGTACTGCTAGGTAAATGCAAGGTAAAATCGAAGACTATAATTAGGAGCAGATCTTCTTATCAACTGACTTGGACATTTATAGATAGAAATTGATAAATAGGCAACTTTGGTAGTAGTACTTGTTATGTTCAGATTTGATATTAAGTGGTTGTTGTTTTAATTTTTCACCCATACAGTAATCGACATATAGGTACTGAATATAACATCCTATCATCACTCAAATGACCCCAAAACAAAACCTTATCAACTCGATTAGTAATTCACAACACATTGAAGTGAACGCGACTCAATTAAAGAGCACTGTCCCAGCGTGCGGCCGCCCTAACCGCTGCCACTCGCCCGCGACGGATGGCTCCCGTGGGCCGCCGTCTATTTGCGCGGTGTGCGCCGACCCTTAGCGTGCGAGAGTTTCAAACTGACATAAACCGAATGTAGTTTACTTTAGTGAAACATCGCGTGCTGAATGGTTGGGTTATTTATAATAGTGTGTTAGTGTAAATAGAAATCATTTTGAATGTAGAGTTTATGCTTTAGTTGAATTGTAGTTCAGGATAGTAGGTGCTTATCTATCATTCATATCTGTTCAACTTTCACAGAATACTAGTTGATGTAGGTTGGGGAGAAACTTGATATAAGGAAGTTTTTTGGGTTCTCTACCACCCCACCATGATCATGATGATGATCTTATGTGCAAGGGGGTAATCGGTCGAGCCAGCCCGTATATGAGCTGTAGCCAATTAGCTCCAAAAGCTGTAGACACTTTATACGATACGCCATTGGTTAAGTATACTTTTGCAACAAAAACTCGTTTTTTTTTTATAATATCGCCAGACGAACACACCAACTGTATAGTCCCAAACTAAGCAACGATTGTACTATGGGTACCGTACAATGGACTGGCGATCCCAGTGACACCCAGATCGGGGCTAATTACGAAAAGGTCATTTCCGAAACTTACTCTGACTGGCATTGAACCCGCAACCACCAGGTGTAGTGAGCCGAGCGGTCTACGCTCAAACCACGCCAAGCGGTCGTTAAGTCGTTATATCTAAAATTTTAATAATCCGTCAATCCGTCTCAATTTCCGCCAATGTCATTTTAATGAGGGAAATAGCAAATAATTATTAATTTATTATTGTTTGTTAATTATAAATTGCAGCAATTGGATAAATTCCGAAGCGAGAATGACGTCCTCGGATTGGGATTGTCGTTCCATTATTAAGTAATTATCAGCTTTGTATGAATGAAATTAATAAATATATCATGTAGATTGCAATTAATAGCAAAATCGCTGTGAACAATTAAAATGATTGCACTCAGGTGCTTTATGTGATGCATAATTAGAGCACAACTACATTCCTTGTAAAAAGTTATAAAATGAAGAGTGGCTACTTAATATTTTTAGGGTAGACGGTCATTCACAAAGATAACACTGCACTGATAATTTTAAAACATTTTAGTGAGACCCGGCCCCGTTTTTTGAAGGAACATTCGTCAAATTGGTTTTGTTTATATAAAAATATGTCGTTTTCTTATATTTACGCGAATACTACACATTGAAATAAAACTATTTTTACGGATTATATCGCGTTTATTTACTTTTTATGTTCCCGACGTTTCGGTTGCTTTATAGCAACCGTGGTCACGGGGGGACTGAGGTGTTAGACGTCCTGTTGTCATAGTTAAAAACTGGGTACCCTCAAAATTTAGTTGGTATTTGCGATCCGATCCACGCAGAAAGTGCTCACTGTGTCTTGTCTTCTTTTATTAAAAATAGTTTTATTTCAATAGAAATATGTCTGTCACCTGCACCATAGTAACGAATCGATTGACACCTCGTTCATCAAAATCGGATGGACAGTTTAGGCGCTATGGTGGAACATAAACATAATACATACTAACATACAATTATGGATAAAGGAAGGGAAGAAATTTATAGTCGATCAATTTATTTGACGACCGCTTGGCGCAGTGGTTCGAGCGTAGGCCGCTCGGCTCACTGCAAATGGTGGTTGCGGGTTCGATTCCCGCCGGGGAAAATTTCGGAAATGGCCTTTTCGTAATTTGACCAGCGCTGGGTGTCACTGGGATCGCCCCCAGTCCATTGTACGGTACCCATAGTACAAGCGTTGCTTAGTTTGGGACCATACAGCTGGTGTGTCAGTCTGGCGATAGTTATTTATATTTATTTACAACCAGAGATTGGCAGTGGAATTTAAATAATGAAATTCTTGAATTGTCTGTCGATCTACATTATTTCAACGCTTCCTACTAGACTATGACCTGAATCCCTCTCGTCCCAAGGGGAAGTACGTGCTCTAGTTTGAATATAAAAGGTATTTTGAGGTGGTAGAGTGTTCCCGCGATCACGTACTAGAGTCAGCTATGGAAAAATTATCATTTTATTGCTCTATCATTTATGGGAAATTATGGCCTTTTGGGGTGAGCGGAGGGAAGTCCCCCCCCTGCCCCGTAGGGATGATATAAGTGTTCACTTATCTTAAACACGTTAGCCGAATGTTAAACAGAGCACTCCCTTTTTAAGTCACGAAGGCATTTTTAATATAAGACACCTTATAGTCCTGATATTTTATGAAATAATTTATGTAATTCCAGAACTATTATTTAGTAAAATACGCAACCTTTTAATAAATACGCAAGCGATAATCTTTTTGTTTATTAAAAACATCAAAAAGGTCACAGATTTATATATTACTAGCTGTGCCCCGCGACTTCATCCGCGTAGTATTGGATTATTGGGTTAAAAAGTATCCTATATGTTAATCCCAGTTATAATCTATCTGTCTTCCAAATTTCATCCAAATCCGTTCAGTAGTTTGTGCGTGAAGGAGTAACAAACATACATACATACATACATACATCCACACTCACAAACTTTCGCATTTATAATATTAGTAGGACGTTATTAAACGTCAATAATTATGACAAGTGTGAGTCGTTTAATAGTTCACATAATTGAAGATAGATGGCGTGCTGAGTTCAGTTTGCAATTAATTAATTTCAACAAGTCCTCTAATAAGCAACTAGAGAGCAAGCTGCTCAGTTTATTTCAAAATTTATTCACTATTTATGTGTGATGATTAAGAATATGCGGGATTAGTGTCGTCTATCAATGACAAATTAAATGACTATAAATTCGCTCTTTTGTCGTCCCACTCCTGGGCACGGGCCTCCCCTCACTACGAGGAGAATTCAGGCCATAATCCACCACGCTGGACCAGTGCGGTTTGGCGGATTTCACATGATTTTCGAAAATTGTTTAGATTTCCCAAGACATGCAGGTCTCACGATGTTTTTCTTCACCGTAAGCAAATGATGATCATATTGTTATGACTAGCTGAGCCCGCGACTTCGTCCGCGTGGAATTTTACTTAACAAAAAAGCTCGCTCCCGCGTTCTGAGCCCGCACGACAGGACCAATTTTTTTTATTTTTTTATTTTATATTCCTAAAATAAAAGTATCCTTAGTTACTGCTTATAACATCAGCTATCTACCAGTGAAAGTCCCGTCAAAATCGGTCCACCCGTTTCGGAGATACACTTTGATGTCATGTGTTTTTATTTTTTTACGCGGCACCCTAATTATTTTTCTAAAATTAAAGTAGCCTAAGTTACCCCCTATAACATCAGCTATCTGCCAGTGAAAGTCCCGTCAAAATCGGTCCAGCCATTTCGGAGATTACCCGGAACAAACACACAGACAGACAGACAGACAGACAGACAGACAGACAGACAATTTTTATTTAAATCGCGTTTTTGCTATAGGTGTCGTATGTACTTTCATATGCATTTAGTAAAAATGTGTTATTTTGATATTACAAACAGACACTCCCATTTTATTTATGTGTATAGATTATTCGCCCATAGATTTCGAAATCCCAGAGGTGCGAGCCGGGGTTTGAACCCAGGACCTGGTGCCCACAAGACGCGTGCTTAACCAATGGGCTCTCACTGCTTATATAAATAAATAGATACAATTAACACAATGATCAAACACTAAGCAATGCCTGGACTATGCGTAGGTACCGTTCAATGGACTAGGGGCGATCCCGGAATGGCACTCAGACCGGAAATATTTAATACTTTTTTAGTAGCAGAAACATTTAAAACGTTGGTTAATATTTTTATAAATAAAAATTTAAATTACTAGGATTAGGTAGCACATTTAATATCGCTAGATACACACATTATCTTGAACTGAATTTCTACGCACCCGCATACTCCCAATTTCTCATGATTTATCTTCGCGCCTTATTAAAATTGTACAATAATTTACAAAACAAACATTACTGGG
The DNA here is from genome assembly GCA_905147325.1 of Notodonta dromedarius. Classification (NCBI taxonomy): domain Eukaryota; kingdom Metazoa; phylum Arthropoda; class Insecta; order Lepidoptera; family Notodontidae; genus Notodonta; species Notodonta dromedarius. The sequence goes on along the minus strand of LR990159.1, from coordinate 12,922,702 downwards.
TACAATACGACCCCGGGCGAAGGGGTTGAGGGCGGCTGGCCAATTTAAATTTTATATTACTCTATGATTAGGTGGCGCGCCGACTTGCCGATGCGTCCGTATTAATTGGTAGCCAGATGTTTGTTATGGTATTATAACTGGGTTTTGTTATTATCTGGACTAATGGGGTAGGCATGGGGAGAGGGGAAATGTACCTACACTTCTAGTAGGTATAAGCATTTACCTTACTTGAAAGTATTAACAGGAGTACATGGACGGCTTATAAAATGCGATGCAATGTAATTTAATGGAATGTAATGTTATGTAATGTAATGCAATGTAATGCAATGTAATGCAATGTAATGCAATGTAATGCAATGTAATGCAATGTACTGTAATGTAATGCAATGCAATGTAATGTAATGTAATGTAATGTAATGCAACGTAATGTACTTATTGCAATTTTATGATTATATTGAAGAGGATCTGAAAAAGTCACGATCCTCAGTATGAAAAGAATGTGACATATACATGTTGCTATGTCATGTAGTTTGAACGATATAACATACCAAGGCGGTCAATATGATGACGGTAGCAGCGAACGAGTTAAATTTTATTTTGTCAGTATTTTATTTCCTTACCCCATCTATTTATAGGATTGGGTCGACCAAGTGTAATTAATTTAATTAAAAACTGCAACAAGATCTGGCACACATTTTTAACACCGTCTCACACATCTCTTCCCTGCTTACATCCAATAAAACCAAGTGGGAGCAGAAAGGAGCAAAAACATCGTAATTGTCTCGCTGACGGTAAGCAATTAAACTTTTTGCGCGCTGGGTACGTCGTCGTTTCGCCTGCAATCGCTCTCCTTGTCTTCGGGTACGATTAAAAAACTTTAAAGCGATAGGGCGCCAAAAATAAGAGACCTCTTCTTGCTACCCTTTCACGCAATACTTGTGTCGCGACTTTTGGAGTCATTATTCAATGTCTGCAAAATTCGGTGAGAACTGACCGTAAAGAACAGATGCTATTATGGTACAAAGAGTTAATACTTTGGCTTTTTCTGCAATCCTAGAACAGAATAGGAAAAGGGCTACATTAATCTGGCACAAGATACCTTTGCTGTTCATCCAAACGCTTTAGCCGTGACAGGCATACCTAACGTATACCTTGAACCTTCTAAAATTCAATCTTATAAAACGTAATGTCTTAAATTACAATCTTAAATGTAATACACTTTGATCAAAGTAGAGTCCGAAGCAGTTACCTACCGAGTAAGATAAATCGATAATTCAACTCAATTTAAAATAGTGCTAAGGAGTGCGAAGAATGGAAAGCTTACATTTAAGTGTACCGTCGTCGTGCGAAACTACTGAAATTTTGTCAGCGTTAAAAATCTAAACATTTCAACTGGTAGAGTTTGCTTCCCGACTCTACTGAAACCAAATGAAAATAAGTCGACTGAAAATATGGATATGGATAATAACTAACTTTAAGCTAGAACTGTATAATATTTGGACGGCGATATAAAATAAATAAATAATCCAAAACAGACATTGCAACCCGAAACTGCACACTTGAAGGAATAAAGAAAAATGACAGTATTTTTTTATATTTCATATTGGGAATGACATTTAAACAAAAATAAAGTCCTGGCGAGTATTTATATACCTACTAGCTGTACCCGCGAATTCGTGCGCGTAGTATTTAACTTAGCAAACATTTCGGGAAAATCGAGATAAAAAGTATCTTATGTGTTAATCCTGGTTATAAACTATCTATGTTCCAAATTTCATTCAAATCCGTTCAGTAGTTTTTGCGTGAAATAGTAACAAACATACATCCACACTCACAAACTTTCGCATTTATAATATTAGTAGGATTTCTTCTATCGCTAGCGTGTACACGCTGCGACATGGCGTAATTCAATTTTAACATAGTGATATTAAGTGTCGCGACACCTCGGACTGACTATTCGCGGCACGTACTGCGTGTCTAAAAGTTTTCTTTTAAAGATTTTTTTATAATATCTACATAAAGCTAGCAAGTTTTAAAGATGGAATATAAAAAATAATGCATACTTTAAATTTCGGAGAAACGGTAATTTGTTAACCCTGCATATTATTTTAGATGGACTCAGAGAGTTTTTAAATTGGAAAAGATGATTATTTAGCAAATTTATGTTACTTTCATATTCTATAAGGTACTGTTTCTAAAAATCTTTTCAGAATACTTAGAAAGGAAATGAATTAAGTATTCCTATTTTGAAGGCGGTGAGAGATGTGAGCTGAATCACGAGTACAATGCGACTATTCAAACAATTTTCGCGACTCTCAGTTGTTCTTCAGTGAATATTCGTAATTTCGCTCATCGCTCGACTCAGGTCTGCTTCCACCTTTATACTTATCTATTTTACCATATTAGTGTAATCTATATATATAAAAATGAATTGCTGTTCGTTAGTCTCGCTAAAACTCGAGAACAGTTGGACCGATTTGGCTAATTTAGGTCTTGAAATATTTGTGGAAGTCCAGAGAAGGATTAAAAGGTGAATAAATATGAAAGTCCACGCGGACGAAGTCGCGGGCACAGCTATTAGAACATATACAATGACTTTGCTTAACATGTTCAAAGAAAGGAAAATAGCATTATTGCGACGACCGCTTGGCGCAGTGGTTCGAGCGTAGACCGCTCGGCTCACTGCACATGGTGGTTGCGGGTTCGAGTCCCGCCGGGGTAAATTTCGGAAATTACCTTTTCGTAATTTCCCCAGGTCTGGGTGTCACTGGGATCGCCCCCAGTCCATTGTACGGTACCCATAGTACAAGCGTTGCTTAGTTTGGGACCATACAGTTGGTGTGTCAGTTTGGCGATATTTATTTATCACTAAGTCTGCCGTCCCGCTTTTTATTTTTTACTACGAAACTTAAGCGCAATAAGTCTAGATGTAAACGGCTACGAGTAATTAAATTAATTAAAGTCAACGCGAGTGACGGACGAATCGTGTGTCCTTTTCTTTTAAGACGTCATTACATTTAATTGATGGGGTTCTCTTTGACCCACGACCGCGGCGGAGTTCGATGTTTATTTTCTTGTCGCGGGAACACTTGTATCATTGCTAATTTAATGAGAAAACGTTTGAGAAGCGATTCAGTGATTAAATAGCGTTTCGAAAAGTGATAGGAAATCCTTGTTAAGATACAGTTTGCTGAAGATTTTAGGTAAATAATTCCAGTAAAGAATATTGTATGTAAGATGTACGTCCATTAAATTTAGTTTGTTTACTGAAAAGTAATCAAATATAATCATTACTTAGAAGAGTTTGGTATTGATGCCATATTTGAATAACCAAAGGCAGATCTAAAAATGGAATTTCCGTTTCGTTCAGCATTACAACCATAACAGATATGGCAATAGGTACCGTTACGTGAGTCAGGTTTAATTTGTGACTAACAGACTTTTTTCCCAAACTGAACAAAAGTTCTATAAAGTTTCACCATTCCAAAATAAACCAATTTAGTTACAAAGAAAGACAGTTTAACAAAATAAAAGAGTAAATATCATACTTAAGTACCTTATAATTTTGTTTTTCCACTTATACCATTGTTATAATATTTCACGCCCATTTCACGAACGGGAAACGGCACAATTTGCGGTTTTAAATCATTCGATCGAACATCTGCGCTTGCGCGCACCTGTTGCGTTGCGAGGGATACTTATTTGACGGAATATATTATACTAGGTACCTATTGTATACTCTAAATATAATGTTGGTGGTGTTTTTTGTGAATAAAACTGTCTATCCAGTATTTAACTGTTTTCATTTATAAATTTCACGATCACCATTTTTCACCCGCTTATATCTTAATCTTACCATTCCAAGTACTTAATAATATAATATAATATCAAATATACATAATATATATTATATATTGCCCTGGACAGAGCAGCCGGAAAGGTAAAAGGGGAGGCCTTTGCCCAGGAGTGGGACAGAATTACAGGCCAATAAAAAAATAAACATAAAATATATATATGAAAATTAATCTCTATTTCCTTGGTCATCGCATCACGCGTGAACGGATGGAACGATTTCGCTAATTCTTTTTTTTGTGTTTATTATTGTCAGGAGAAGGTTCTTACGAAAGAAAAAAATAAGAAAGGTGAGCGGAACAATTCGAATTCAATATTCAAAGTTAAGCCAGGACAACGTCTGTCGGGTCAGCTAGTATGAAATAAAAAAGTATTTTTTTTCATGGATTTACATAACATGAATTTATTGCTACGGCAATATTTGGCGACCCTATAATTGAGGTGGAGTGGCAACCCTAAAGTGACATTATAAAGAGATTCCCAGAGCTGGTTAACATGTGGCATTGGAATAGAGCTAATTTCAAGGGTTGGCGCCGCATAAGCATTGATTCAGATAATGCACGAAAAGAAATAAAATTCAACAAAATATGTTTTTATAATATCTGACCATATCTTTTTGGCGCTGAAAAATAATGTAGAACATTTTGTAAAAATTCTAAAAATCTAGATTGATTATAATATCTATATCTTCTCACAATACAGTGACACTAGATGAAAAACAGCTTTATACACATTGAACTGTTGTACCTTCAACAGAAATGTTTTGATAAAAATTATTACTTTTTTATGTAAGATATTTTCTCTCCACCAATGGCTGTCAACCATAGTCTACCGAATCAGTTTCCGCCGCCACTCGCCGGCCATCTGTCTCGCTTGTAAAAAATAAAGTCACCAGCGCTTTCCGAATTTCGACGTCTAATTTGCATTAATATCTCCTCTTTTGTAATCGGAACCCTTTGAGTGAGTTATTTTCGGTTATTGCGGTAGGAACCGCCAAATTACCGGCTTTGCGATATTATTACGGTTTCATATATGGACGGGCTGGCTGGACCGAGGTAGCACCTCCTTCTCACAGAAGATCGGTTACTATTATAACTCAGTCTCGTACCACGAGTATGTGAAACGGAATGACAACCCCCGTCTTTTCTCGTCCGATCCCAAGCATTTATAGACTGCTTAATATCAAGGAGTTCGTATGCTTGTTTGCCGACATTGTAATATTAAAAAAAACTCAATATTTGTACTGTTTAAAAACTGATTTCATTGGGATTGAAATGTTATAGTTTCAATGTGTAACATAATTATATACTTAATTACTTTAACTTTTTAAGATAACCATTTGATACTACCATCTGACTTATTATCAACAACACACTGTATTTTATCCCAACTAGTCCACAGAGGACAATATCACATCCAAGGTTAAGGCTAAGGCCCTTGGCGGGCGGCCACGTGCCCATAAACAAAGTCTTCGCCGGCGAGCATTGGGAGTGTGGTTTATGGTGTTACCGGGACGTATGGAGGAAGGGTGGGTGATTTATTGGAGACAACTCTTTGAGAGACTGAAAGACCTTTAGGGCTGACCCCTTGCCCTAGCTTAACCAGTGGTTGGAGCAAAGAAATACGGGTGTCCACCCACTTGGCAGTGTCGTTAGCTACACCCAGTTTAGCTCTAGTTGATAGGAAATTGAGCGATCCTATTGGTGAAAGCGGGTGAGCACAGCAGACTGGACGGTCACTCTTAGAATAAAATAGAGATAGGGTTCACTGCACCTGGTGGTTGCGCGTTTGTTTCCCGTTGGAACAAATTTCGGAAATGGCCTTTTTGTTTTTGCCCCGGTCTAGGTGCCACTGGGGTCCCCATTCTAATTTACGATACCTAATCATAGCACCAGCGTTGCTTAATTTGAGATCATAAGTAGGGGTGTTAGTCTGGAAATATTTAGTTATATTTTTATCTCTCACATTATGTTCCAGCATCACGCTTTATTGTAGAAAACTTTACTGAAATAATAATAGTTCTACCTACCAATGGATGGCGCTCTCCGTAAAGACAATTTAATAAATAGCGACTCTTGATAAGCAATAAAGTGCAAGTCTCTCTCTCTTTCGCGTATCTCGTATCTTTTCTGATACGTGGCAACGTATTAAGTGGGTGCACCAAGGCGATGACATTAATTTACTTATTGTTCTATACCTAAAGTTCAGAGTACGCCATGTATGGTTATGTATTTAATTAGAAACATATATTTGACGATCGCTTGGCGGAGTGGTTCGAGCGTAGGCCGCTCGGCTCACTACAGTGTCAGATTCAGAGTACATTTCGGAAATAGCCTTTTCGTAATTTTCCCTGGTCTGGGTGCTCCTGGGATCGTCCTCAGTCCATTGTACGGTACCCTAATACAAGCGTTGCTTAGTTTGGGACCATAATAGAGGTGTGTTCGTCTGGCGATATTTATTTATTATTATATTTACATACTATTTAAGTACTATCGCCGACCATACGTTGACCAAATTAACCTTTACAAACTACACGCAGCCATATAAACTGTATAGGAGTTGTAAAATATACAGCTTAATGATTATATTGCAGTCCATTGTAGTAATGTTGAGCTAATCGATTTTATAGCTGAACTTTTATTGTAAGTTATAAAGACATAATGTTCAGTTTTATTTTATATTGAAGGGCGAAGGGTGAAATTGGACATTTGTACCTATAGAATATATGGGTATATATTCTATAGGTACAAATGTCCAATTTCACCATTTATTGTAACAATTTAATGTCCTGTTTCTATCATACGTAACTACGTGATAGACACTGGTATCAAAAAGTTATAGAACCCCGAACATGAAATCGAACTTACAATTTTATTAATGTAAACCAACAAAGCATTTATGAATAGTCAAAATCTACCACCGGTTCGGAATGCTGCTTCCATTGAGAAGATCCGGCAAGAAACTCAATGGTTACTCTTTTCAATGAATAAAAGATGGTGTACATTCTCAGGAACAGCAACAGAATATGACCAGGCAACACCATTGTCACTTAATAAGTAAATAGTAATCAAATCTCACTCAGATTTAGGTATTTAAATAATATGAGAATAATATAGAAAATAATAATTAATTAATATTTGCGTAACGCTAATACGAGTGGGCCGTGTTGCTCACATGACAGATTTCAGCAATAACAATGACAGGGACAGCATGCTTTCTCGATGACGATACGATTACGTTATGAGCTCCTGATATAGAACCACTACTTAAGAAAAAACTATCTTCAAATTTCCCGTCCGCAGATACCGTCTTGTAGTCGTTATTGGGCAATGCGAAAACGACCATTATCCACAAAAACAGGAAATGACCGATTACCAGCATAACAATATTTTTAATAAGAAGCCAAGTCTCTTATAAAGGGTCGCCTCGGGCGAAACCTAGTACACCGTGAAGGTATTTTTAACCAGCCCTTGTAAATCAGTGGCACTAATAAGTGCCTGTGGCGCTGCCGGTTGGCTGGCAGGGCCCGCCCTAGGGAATATGCCAAGGATAGCCGCAGGGCTTAAGGCGAAGTGATTTTGTTATTTTGAAATACTCTGTTTTGTCGCCTAGCAGTGGTAACCTTGTAAGTGTACCCATCATTTCATAGGAGCAAGAATTAATACATGAATGACACAAGTTTCTTTTATTTTTATTAATAAATAAAACATGTTCGAAAGAAAATTTTACTTGCGAGGTTTTTAGTGCTGGGCGGCGGTTGCAAAATGATTTCGTGTAGGTACTTAAAATAAGTAGGTACCTATGTTGTTCATAATCCTACTAATATTATAAATGCGAAAGTTTGTAAGTGTTACACCTTCACGCAAAAACAACTGAACGGATTTGGATGAAATTTGGAACACAGATACATTATAACCGGGATTAACATATAGGATACTTTTTAACCCGATAATACCGAAATTTTTGCTAAGTTAAAATACTACGCGGATGAAGTCGCGGGGCACAGCTAGTAAAATATAATTAAACTATCACACGCAGACATGTGTAGTCGTTTGAATTATGTATCGGTATTAATTTAAATCTGTTCAGGCCCTCATACAAACATTTTACAAAAGAAATTGAAATTGCATGAGAAAATTAAATTAATTGTTAATTAATAAAACTTGGCCTTAATGTTCACTCCTTTTTTTTCTGCAGCAGTCCTATTTACGGCCCTCGAATTAGGGTAATTACGCCAATAATCGTCCGCTGTCCATCGGGAACGCGGCCGCAAATTGTGAAGGAACGTCCTTTGTTTTTTGCGACAATGTCTGCAATAATTCACGTAATTATGACGATAATTGTACGGATGCCGAACGTGCGTAATTAATACCTAATGGGGTATAGTGGAATTAGATGTTTCGGAATTTGTAATACGTAAGTATATTTTTTGTTTCATAATTAGCAATTATAAAAAGCAGTTTGAAAATGTTTAAACATTTAGTTATACTACTAATGATGTAAAACATTTAATAATAAATAAATTTAATAAATTTAAATAATAAACTATGCAACTATGAGTAGTTGATTTGATTTGTTTCCTATTTGTGAGTTACTACTATTTTTAAGATTAAAATATCGACAATATTTATATTTACTAAGACATAATTAAGAATATCTACATACCATCTCACATTACGAGACAACCCCCAAGCTAGCGATCAGCCGAGATGTTTGGCAACCAAATAAAGCATCGGCCATTAGAGACGATCCGCATCCGGGATCGAACGAGTAAATTGTAACGAATGGCCGCCAAACACCCCTTCTACTCTAGTCTAGGGTTGACACAAACCTAGAAAGAAACCTACGTCATTAGTTATTTACCTAAATTTTCAACGGTATCCCTATCGATAGACCCATCGCGACATAATATGTTTAATAAGTACCTACTGATATTAATTTTAAAATCAGATAAGAAAATAATTACTAAACGATAAAGGCGATTTTCGTGAGAAAACCCTCAGCAGTTTTCGAAACATGTGTCGCGTTCATTGGACGTACCAACCCATTTACCTATGGTGTCCGCCAATCAATTCTGGGACAGAGTGAACTGTGTTCTGAATCCATAACGTTAGAGGTACTTTTCCAAGAGAAAGAGTACCTCTAACATTACTTACCTGACGTTTGGCTAGAGTCAACCCTGTGACGCCCGTCCGGCCAACCCCGGGCCTTTCTGTTGGCCCGAGTAAACAATACGTATCGTTTGAATCTATTTTGCGTAATAAATTGATTTATTGCGGTTAATGATTTGGCGTTATTTATTTTTTAGCGATACTGGTACCTAGGTAATTCAGTTAAGTTTATTATTATAGATTTTCAATACCTAACATATTGGTATGGAAGTCGCAAGTGATTCGTTCGCATTTTAATGATTTTTATTAATTAATAGGTAGGTTCCTATACCTACAAAATTTTCTCTACCGAACATTCAAAAGAACTGGTATAGGTAAGTAGTAGTATTGAAGTACCTACCTACATTCGAATACTTACTTAATCTTTCTAATTACCTGACTAAGTATAGGTACTTATTACTGTCATTAAAATTATGTCAAAATTAAACAAATAAGCTACTAACTATAACTAACGTAAGTAATTAATACTCATTTACCCCTTCAACCGTGATCTAAAATAACTAATGGCCATCACGGCACCGTTTGCACGATGAAAAATAGCATTTATTTACATAATAAAACTAGGCCGCACGCAACTAGTGCCCTCGCCTCAACATATCGATCACTCCAATTTAGAAAAAAAAAACCACAAGACGAATAGCTGTTCATAATTCGAATTTTGAATTTCGAACGATAAAAAACAAAATCGCCGCGCTCTCGCGACCGGCATTTATTAACCCTACCGTAATCCCGGGGTCCGGTGTGATAAATACGGGGGTGCTCCCTTAACTTTTACTCGTGAGTCATTATGGCATTTAAATAATTCGTGTCGGGAGTAAGTTGTGATTTATGATACCCGCCGTGACACGGGTTTAATCTGTGCGTTCAAGTTATATGACAGTTGTGCGTTTCTGTGTTTATCATGATCGCGCATGCGAGCGAAGGGTTGACTTTTTTGTGATATGTGATATCAGAAAGCGTGTGGTGTTATGTGAAACCTACCTACCTACCTACGTTTCGAGATTTGTTGTAAGTACATTTTTCTTAAACAAAACCTATAACTATTGCGTAAATCTTCTTACCTTAAGCGCGATAACCAATCGGCGTCTGCTTGTTCACTCACACTTATCACAATAAACACGTAAGTAAGTATATAACAATCTCAGGCGTCTCAAAAAAGCCTTCAAAATAGACTGTCATGATATGACGTCATCACTTGATGCACTTCATGATTCTACACTCGGAAATCGTGCAGGAAAACCTCACGCTTTGGGTAGTTTTTCACCATCAAAGGTTCGCGGTATGTTCAGAAACATTTTCAAGTCGAGGGGCTCCGTGCGTCCCGCCGGTGGTGCATCGAGGAGCAACGATATTCGGACACGACATAGAACAGACTTGCTGTTCGTGCGATTGTAATATCAGCACTGTGGGTCTGTGGGTAGCGTGAAAAAAATAATTTGGAATCTACCGTCGCGTGTTCTAAATACAAATGTCAGGGAATACAAGATGGAAGACTAAATATTTATGACACAGAGTTTAACAATTATTATTTTCTTTTTATTGCTACTACTTGCCTTAAAATCATAAGACAAGATTAACAGTCGATTCATTTTCTATTGTTGCTAATATGCTTCTAATTACATGGTGTAGGTAAATATTTCCTATAGTTTATTGATACAATGATTTACCTACTCGATAGCTCGGTAGTATCTGCAGTCTCGAAGATAAAGATATTACATTTATGTATTTTTTTAAATTACAAGCGCAAGGAATGGTCATGAAATTCCTCGTCCACCTCCATCTGGGAGCCCGGGTGGCTCGGTGCGGCGGGCTCGGTTGCAGCGCCAAAGGACTGCGGCTAGGTACGTGATCGCAATACCGATTACATTTATTTACTCGATACTTCTCGATTCTGTTTCACGATTATCGGATGTGTTTGTGAAAGTGGGCGTAGTTGAAACACCAGTGGCAGGGGTGTTCTAAGTTTAAATTTTGTAGACAATCTCAGTACAGATAACGTTTTGTTGTAAACTGATGATACGGCATATACGGCATATACGGAATATATATATAGGACAGCAATATCTGTTGTAAACCCAGGGTTCTATAGTAGAGCATATGACATCAAATTTAAAGAGCATATTATGAGATGCTGTGTAAAAATACAGTAATTAAATTCTTAAACCTGAATCAAACTCAGCTATTAGGTACATTTTATCTTCATTTAACTACAATAACATCATGGAAATGTTTATATAAGTATATATTTGTAACTGAAGCGTGATAAATTATGTTAAAGTTTGGCAACTGCATCTTCAATAGATTTCACTTTATACAGAACTTTTATACTCACATAAAATCGAATACCACGAGAATTGTATAAAGTTTACGAAAAAAAATCAATTGAACACGAGCTGTGAACAGATAAATTTCGATGACACACACGAAAACTTTGTGGGGAGCGTTTAAAATTTTATTCCACTAATAAACTTTAGGACCCTAACTAAATAAATTTATAAATCAAACATCCCGGCGATCGAACGGGTTGATTCTAAAAAAAAATCCTTACAAAAACATTTTGGAACCAGTTGAGACCGGTTCGTAACCCTCAAACGCTGGGTTTATTGAGATATCAAATAAAAATCAGCGGTCTCGCGGCTAACAAGGCCCCTTCGACAATGCTCCTTGATTTAGCCCAAGTTTATTGTGCAACTTTATTTATACCTCTGTTCCCTACTAGACGCCACCCAATATGTGACCTCTACCCGAACTAGCACAATCCAAACTGAACGCAAAATATTCAGTACGTAAATTGATTTTCCCTTTTCGATATTATCCGAGAGAAGTCGTTCCAGTTTTGATGTAAGAATTTTACCAACGCATTTTATTAAGAACCGTGAACGTATACGCCGATTTCTGTGTGAGGTTTGATTGGAAATATGCTTAGGTTGTTTCGTTGAGCGGCTATATTGGATTATGCCTGCATTGCCTGATTGCAATCGGTTCTCCGTTCTGAATTGAGACCGCTCTACAATTTCTTGTTCAGGGTATATTTAACAAAGAATAATGGAATGTGAGCTTTATTTATAGTTTATATTTAGGACGATATTTATAGTTTTTTTCGCTTAGAGCGATCTTGAGTGCACTGTTGAGGTGTCATTTTGTACTGGTATTAGTATGACATTATCCCAGTTGACTCAAGTAGATTTAGTAATACCGATTTTAAAAAGTTACTTGGGTAATACCTCTAGAGCATATTACTTTACAAGTTTCGGTGGAATGTACGTGACACATCACCAGCAAAAATAAACGTAAACTATATATTTTTTTGAGTATTGTCTCGATTCAAATAGGTACCTGTAGAAAATAGTATGCGGTAAACGATACCGGTGTCCATCAGTCGAGTTAAAACAGGACACTGGCGCGGAATCGAATTAACTACTTTTATAACATTTAAAAGCTTTAGAACGGCGAGTAGGGTAACCATATTGTCAATGTGATGCTTTTTCTCGACTGCTAGGCCTTCACCTAGTTTATTACAGGCCTGTAAGCAGCAATAATAAAAATCCATAAATGTCACAATTTTCCACACGATGTGTCGGAATGATACGTTCGTTCCCGATAAATAAGTAGACCCGATTATTGGCGGTCGGTCCGCCTCTACTAACATCTTTCTTCAGAGTTTGTCAGCACAAATTGATACGTCAATATTGTGATCCAGGTTCAACTAGCTAGTTTCCAAGAACAAATAGCAGCATCATAGCTTCGAATAAAAACATGGGTGGGATGATAAATAATTATTACCGTAGTGCTACATTAAATAGTCCATCTGGTCACCCTATAGCTGCAACTTTTTGCAAACAACACAGCCAGTACTGTCACTAACAAACGGCCGCTCCCGGCTCTGTGTCTATTATTAATTAAAAACCAAAAACGTTCCAGTTAAGCCCGCGACTGTACCCAAATCGAATCAAAGGAGTAATTCGGATGGAATCGACGAAATGAATTGATCGAATTCGCTGTGCCCAGCACTATTCATGCAACGGATTTTCAACTTCATTTTATAGTGCATAGATTGTAAAATTACTTTTTAATTTGTTGTCCGATTTCATATAGCAGGAAGATAAACGGGAATTGGATTTGAAACCGAATGATTGTAGTTATAAAGTTCGAAATAGCTTCTGGGGTGATCATTTAAGTTTTAGTGTTTTACAGATTTTTTGACGATGGTCATACATTTTTTAATAAATAATCGCTCCAGGTTTGCTTGCTCGCTACGGAGGACAACTAAAATACATCACATTATCAATTCTATATCCAGAATTTCAAGACACACAATCCCTTTTGTTTTTCCCAACAGCATGTTATCATGGGATCTCATACATACAATCGCTATTGGTATTCATAAACGGGGAATCTGTGAAGATTCGTTCTGAATCTTATTTCAGATAGCGAGTTTTGTGGAGAAAATATTGTCTGCTTTTGTTTTGTGCAAAGAAATGGAGATTGTATATTTCATCAAATGCTTCAAGTCTTGGAATTTGAACGCTTATGGACAGTGTGAAAATAATAATGAGATATTTTTTACGATGGTAGAGCCAAGCCGTTGACAAAATACTGCAGCTCATATATGGGTGGGCTCGACGGGGGTAATACCACCCTCTCGCAGAAGATCGACGTTAAGTAAAGCAGGGTCGCTGAGCACGAAGAATTTCGTACAATGACATGTTATTACCTGTCTCTGTCACTCCCGCGTGAATCTAATACGTCTCGCTCACACAGTTGCCGTACATACGCAGTTCACGGCAACTGTGTGAGCGAGACGTATTAGATTTACGCGGGAGTGACAGAGACAGGTAATAACAGGTCATTGTACGAAATTCTTCGTGCTTAGCGACCCTGCTTTAGCTATTATAGCCGAGTTTCGTACGACGTGTGCGAGAGCCGGAAGCCCAACCGCCTTTCCCAACCGCGCTATCCCACTCTACTTCAGGTTGAAATGTGCGAGCAATGCCAATGGTATTGCCAGCATCTATAGGCTACGGTAACCGCTTAACGTCAGGAGGGTCATACCTACACTTCGCTTGTTTGCTCACTTGGATAATAATATCTTAAAAAAAGACAAGAGTTCTCATTGGATTTCGAAATGAAACAAATTTTCATGGAATGCTTTTAAGCAGATATTCCAATGCTGTAAATGGTAGGCAGGTTTGTAACATTCTAGTTATTTAAATGTTGATTCCCAACAAAGTTGCGGCGACTAGGCGTCTAACTTCGCCAAGTTGTCAGCTACAACTGGCCGGAGTTGCTAAACGATTTGTTAATTAATGTTTGAACGATTAATATTTTTATTAAGTGAAGGCTAAGTAGATGTTTTGTGCCCTTGCTGCAGGGTGTTTTAAAAATACGAAATAGTAAGTGCTTGGTTTATGCATGAGTATCGGCCCACCTACCCACCTTATTAAATAACTTTTTGGCAGTAAGCAGTAGGACATGATAGGTGACTTAAAAAAGGGAAGGGGGAGTGTTGGTAACCTAATGTGGACTGTATAATTATTTTTCTGTTCCTCAAGTCTACGGACATCATTTGTAAACGAATTAACCTGCAAATATGTAGAGATAAATAAATATTTTTTTATTTTTTTCATATGTGTGTACTATGGTGGTAAATGGGTTCTCTATTCAGAATGAAAACAGGATAGTTATATACTTAGTCCAATAGAATTTGTATTTAAATAATAATAATGAATAAATATGTATCCCCAGACTGACACACTGATCCCAAACTAAGCAACGCATATACTATGGGTACCGTACAATGGACTGGGGGCGATCCCAGTGACACCCAGACCGGGCAAAAAGGCCATTTCCGAAATTTGCCCCGGCGGGTATCGAACCCACAACCGTGCAGTAAGCCGAGCTGCTTACGCTCGAACCACTGCGCCAAACGGTCGATAATACGTTGTCAATACTACTGTTAGACGGATTTTCGAAAACGGTTTAAAAAAAATACATGATTTCATTACAAGGTCAAGGTTTATTAAATTCGGATTAAAAATTACATGGACACGATTGAATTGGGGCAAGTGTCACCGAAGGAGGATGGGACCGAACTGATCTTATTACACCTAGAACATCTAAAGAGCAATTAAAAACTCTTACTCTGCAAAATTGAATATAGACTTATATTAGCATTTCTAAAAACATTAAATATAATATAACAGTACGTAGAGGTATAATACACTCGATGTTAGCTGTATAAATAGCGTGAAGATGGTATTTCATGCAGCAGGAAACGAGCCATGTTCCTGCCATACCTTTGCCGCCCATGAGACTTGGTGCGCTCCGCTTGGGACCTGTGACCTTACAATATGTTCTTTCATTTAGAAATTAAGTTTTAGAAAAAAAACAACACTTGTCAGTAGTTTTTATTGATATATTTTTTAATTAAAACGATACCAAATTCCAGAATAGTAAAGGTGGAGTTGAGTGCACTTAATAAACTAAATTATTAACTTTAGCGTAAGTACTACTAAGAGGATTCTTTGACATAATGGTGTCAATATTCGGTTTCATTTTATGTTTTTTATCAACAATTATAATAAAATAACATTCATTTACCCATCAAATTATAGTTATTTACTATGTTATCACATTTTTTTAAATATCACAATATAAATCCATAGCTACTGGACGAATTGAGAACCTCTTTCTTTTCAAATTCGGTACATTAAAAATACATCTTTAAATTTAATTATCATGTCGCATACTTATCGAGCTCAAAGCGGATACCACCAAAGAATCTTGGT
The DNA here is from genome assembly GCA_905147325.1 of Notodonta dromedarius. Classification (NCBI taxonomy): domain Eukaryota; kingdom Metazoa; phylum Arthropoda; class Insecta; order Lepidoptera; family Notodontidae; genus Notodonta; species Notodonta dromedarius. The sequence continues at coordinate 12,906,891 of LR990159.1, read as the reverse complement.
GCGGCAAGCTTTTAAATATTTTCCCGCCCTTGATTTATAGTCTGCCTTATAAAAGCCTCCCACAGGGCGATATAGCCTTGCTCGGAGCGCGTTTCGGCATTTTTTGCTTTAATAAAAATCGCGTCTACGGCTCCCAACAGGGGAATTTTAATTTTTCCGTCTAATATTCTTGTTGGAGCATTTTTTTATTTTTGGGGATCGGCACTGTGAAATTAACGTGACGGTTGTAAGCAGAACATGTCAAATGTACGTACCTAAGTGGCGATGGCAGAAACAGTTTTGTAATTTCGAACCAGTTTGTCTATTTGTGGAATCTCAATTCCACTAAGAATTGATTGGGTATGGCAGGTGTCAATTAGTAAATTGGTTCTTCATTGGGGGTTTCATATAATCTCCTACGGATGGAACGATTTCAACATAAAAAAATTGTCAATAAATAGCTTTCTAACGTGGTTCTTACGTTTTGTATAGATATATTATGGAAATCAGTCCTAGGAATTAAATTCAATTTTAAACTTAATCTCAACGATTAACATTAAAATAGAGTTCTAAATCGGTCTTAGAAGCTCGTTGTTGCAATATAACTGTCGTAGAATATCAGGGACGTTCAGGACCCTCGTCTTGTGGCGCACTATTAATCACAGACAGATAGACCGTGCCGGGAATACGCAGTAGTGTGCGCTATGGAGAAGGTATCTTAAATACATCGGTATCTTCGACGGCCTGACTGTATGGACGACCGTTGACAAGCCTGGCGATTAAAACGCTGAACCATATTAGAGGTCAATTTTAAAATAGAAAATATCCTCTAAGTATTGAATTATTAATTTAGAAAAAAGTTACGGATTTTTTTAAGTCGACTATATATATTGATGATATAGGGTTCAGACATTGCTTGACTCATATATTAGATTACTAAAAGGATTGCTAGCAAAATATTTTGTCAACTTGAATGAATGTATTATTGTAACTGATACCGCCTCCATTTATTATTTATTCCATGTAACACACAAACTTAAGGGCACTTAAACACTTATTTAAGTTACTTAACACTCAAGCCCTGAGTTACGAGTTGAGTACACATTTATAGAAACAGCCCGTTTGTAACGCGTTTAATCTTATTTTAGTTAGCGCTTAAGTAAAAGTTATTAGTTTGATAGTTAACTTGATTTACAATATCTCGTCTATCGGTCGAGCATAAACTGAATCTCAAGGATAAAGAGTGAGCATAACTTACCTCTGTAAAAAAATCATTAAAATCTGTTCAACCGTTCTCGCGAATTTTCAGTCAGATAGAAACAAACACTTTCATTCATTTTTTTTTTTTTTATGAACTAGTATTTTCCTCATGTGGTAGTCAGGGACTTTGTTATGTATTTTTTAATTTGTTGAATATGTTTGTTATTTCGTGAAAGATTGTTAATGTGTACTATTTCTTTCTGTATGCCACTTTACTGGCTATTTCCTTGCAATATTTTATAAAGTAGTTTCTATTCTTACAATATTAGTGAAGACTCATTCTAATCTGTTACATTCGAGATTTCCTCGTCTCCTATTAATTATAATAAACAGTAACTCACAAACGTCTCCATAATATATACTGTAGTAGATAATGTGTCGTTTAAGCCTGTTTATGCCATACCAAAGGCGTGCCATTCACGGTGCGACCGTGCGGCGTGCCGCCGTGCGGTTTGCTATCGACCGCACAATGGCGGCCAGGCCCATGGTAATGTTTAACATACTCTCGTATACCTTAGATAATCTTGGTGGTTCGAGACGTATTACTGTAATCCATTTATGTACACTTATATTAGGAAGAGACATAATGTGAACTTTGACAATATGCGTAGGTATTTAATTAGCTATTAAACTCAAAACTATAGTATTCTTTGCTTTTTCTAAAGCATTTTTATTTTAGAAAAATCTACTGGTCTAAATTGTACCTCTTAACTGCCATAAACTGCAATTATGTAAAAAAATAATAATTGTATTTTTTACTCATTGTAAAAAAAAGAGTAAAGGTCATTCACCTTTCTTTATTTTTTCACTGTACTTTGACGTAATTTTGATAATAAAAGAAACGCATATGATATAAAATAGTTATTGATCTTATAACTGTTGCTTATAGAGTGTGAAACTTATTAGTCGAGTGTTCCTAAAATAACACTGATATGACTAATATACTTAACACTGTTGCTAATTCTATTTTCTATAAGGTAACTTTAACTAAATTTGACATTATATTAAAAACTAGCTGAGCCCGCGACTTCGTCCGCGTGGAATTTAACTTAACAAAAAAGCCCGCTCCCGCGTTCTTAGCCCGCACGACAGAACCCATTTTTTCATTTTTTAAAATTTTGTTATTCTAAAGTAAAAGTAGCCTAAGTTACTGCTTATAACATCGGCTATATACCAGTGATAGTCCCGTCAAAATCGGTCCACCCGTTTCAGAGATACTCTTTGATTTCATGTGATTTTATTTTTTTACGCGGAACCCTAATTGTTTTTCAAAAATTAAAGTAGCCTAAATTACTCCCTATTACATCAACTATCTGCCAGTGAAAGTCCCGTCAAAATCGGTCCAGCCGTTTCGGAGATTACCCGGAACAAACACACAGACAGACAGACAGACAGACAAAAATTTTTTAAATCGCGTTTTTGCTATAGGTGTCGTATGTACTTTCATATGCATTTAGTGAAAAGGTGTTATTTTGATATTACAAACAGACATTCCAATTTTATTTATTTGTATAGATGTATGTCTTGCTCAAAACAACATTAATAAAATTAAGTTTGTGAACGAACAGAACCAACACCTTTTGCATAATTGTAACGTGACTGTCCCTCTTAAAATTACACGACCGTTTGAATTTCTGATCACAAACTTTGATAGTTGCTTTGTATTTATGAAGGGATTAATAGGCTTTCATTATAATTTTGTTGGTGTGGTAGAGGCTTGGAATGGTGTCAGTTGTACATAGATAATAGAGTTGTACATGTTTAACTAGAATCATGAGGGGTGGGATATGAGGGAGGACTGAAGTTTGGACAATGGATGTCTAGGGGATGGGGGGAGTGTAGATGATTAATTAGGGAACTGAATAGACATTTTTCTGTGAATACATTTACGCTATGTAATTTTTATCTAACTTCGTGAATAACCATAGCATTCATATTTAAATAATAATAATTAGATACTGGTATTTCGGGCCAATCAGAGGAGATCAATATGATAAAGCACTTTTGTATATATAATTTTATTTTATTAATTTATTTTTTGTAAGTTAGTTTATTAGCGTAGTGTAGGACGCCCGCCGTCCAGGTGGGATGACGATCTGCGAAAGACTGCAGGCAGATGCTGGATGCGGCAAGCTGAAGACAGGCCGCTATGGCGCTCTTTAGGGGAGGCCTATGTCCAGCAGTGGACAAGTATAGGCTGATGATGATGATGATGATGATGAAGTTAGTTTATAAGTAGTTATGATACTGTAAATAATATGTAAAATGATTTATGAAAAAAAACCTATAAAGGTTTTAAATGTAGGTAAGTAGTAAAATAATTTCGCTAAATTATATTCAAATTAAGTTAAATTGTGCAAATTACCCAGTAACTAACCAGTACGTCGAAATGACGCGTCGACTATCAGAAGTCCATTCTACAGCTAATTAAATACTAAACTAAGTCCGTAAATAACCGATATTTTAGTACTAATAAAACCATAGACATAAAAATCGTTTGAAGTCGTGAAAAATTAACGTTTTGAATGGACTGAATGATGTACGAACTAATTAGCGGGCGGAACATTATTTATGTTCCTCTTTGAAGCGCCGCCGGGGGCGACGGCCACAGTGTCCTGAGACTCGAGATAGACGTATAAACTATTGCAGCATCTCTCAAAGTTTGCATAACACTTTTGTTTTCAAACAGTGTTTTACATAAATAAATAAATATCGCCAGAATGACACACCAACTGTATGGTCCCAAACTAAGCAACGTTTGTACTATGGGTACCATAGAATGGACTGGGGGCGATCACAGTGACACCCAGAACAGGGCAAACCACCATGTGCAGTGAGCCGAGCGGCCTACGCTCGAACCACTGCGCCAAGCGGTCGTCAACGTTTACCCTAACGGGCGACCTTATGCAGACACGGTTGGAAAACGAACAATAGATTACGAGTATCTCTTTACGTCATTGGTTACGAACCCTGTAGAGGAGGTTGGTAGAGCCTATTATATAGGTATCAGAAAACAGGTACTTAAGTCGTTTCGAAAATACGATTTAGACCTGTTCCATTGGGTACTGAATTGAAATCATCGGACCAGATTGGTCAGGACCGAAAAATATCGCAATGGAGCAACAGGTACTATTTGTGTGGTAACAAGGTCTTATAGCCTTAATTTATTTTGGAGAAAAAATATCGTGCCTTTTTATAATATCAAGGCTGTTCTTTGAGAACCACTGCGCTACTAAGACAAGGATAAATTGACGTCAAAACAGTATGATGGAAAAGGACGGATGATAGTCACCTCCTTTGGTGTTTATCGCCGGTGACGTACCGTAGATTAGGCCTAGGGCACACCAGCGTTCCTCAAAATTACATCACGTGCTCAATGGGAACGTGGTAACGATGAAATATTGCTTTATTTTGTGTCTGATGTTTTGTGAAGAATAAATAAATATTATGTTATGTAAGTTGCTGTGAAATGTTGTACGTGGTTCGGGGTGAATATACCCTGTTATGTATTCAAATCGTGTACTCTGAGGCGAATTATTTTAGTAAGTTTACCTACATATTCCTATTGTGTTATAGATTTTAATGTACTATATTAGGCTTTTTGCGGACTATAAACCTATTTTTAGGCAAGTACCTAAGTATTTAATTGTAGGTTCTTACTATAATACACAGTTGACCATATCTAAACAACTTATCAATAAGAGTTTACCCTTTTACGGGCAGTTTCTTCATTGCAAATAGTAGCCAAATTAAAGTTTTTAAGTAAAATTAATCGCTAAATCTCTGTTTTAGCGCTGCTTTTACTTTTGTTTGTATATGAAGAAAACTGAAATGAAAACATTTATTGGACACACAGACGCAATCAAGATAAGTTCATAACTGGCCGGTAGTTATTTGTTTAAAATATTTACGCCAATTCTGCTGTCATCAAATCACGACTAAATTAAATAGTGTTGCTCATATGTTACAACCATATTTAGGCCAGTTTGTGAGTCATCAAAATTAGCACCAATAACTAATCTATTTTTATTATGTCAGTATACACGGAATCCGTTGTTAGCCATATCCAAACATACCTCTATCTTGCAACCATGGCGTTTATGCGATGTCGTGACAAGTGACAGATTAGGACGATCCCGCGGGACTGCTCGCCTCACAAACTATATTTAGCGTGAATATATTACTAGCATTTAAACAGCTATGTGATGTTTATGGGAAGCGTTTTAAATAGCAATTCGAAGGGATTATTTATTATATAGCATCATAATAAATGGCTTCGTAAATATAAGTTTGATCATTAAAATATGATAGATAGCATTTAGCGATACGGGTGTTATTGTAAATGAATAAATATGTGTCAGACTATTATTTAGAAGTTACATATTTGAATATTAGTCTAGTCTAATTTCAGTCATTATCCTGCTTTTTTCTCTGGAACTATTCACGATGTTTATTAACATCTTTACCACAAACTAAGCTTAATTTTTTTTTCTTGTATATTCAAAGGTGGTAGACCTGTAGCCAAGTGACTACAGTCCATATACGGGCTGGCTCGATTTTTGTTTTTTTTTTTAATTGACTATATGTTGTTGGCCAGAGTGGCCATAACAACTTCACCCGGACAGAGGGCGAGCGCAAGTGCGCTCCAGCCAGAGGGGCAGGGGGGCAGCTAGCTCAAGGGCGCCACAAGGGACACGACCTCGGCTTGGGCCGCTGCCAGAAGAGGTGGCGAAGGTAAATCTACCACCGGATCGGAACGCGACCTCGACTGAGAAGATCCGGCAAGAAACTCAGCGGGCTTGTCGGGTGCCAAGGTGCGTCTAGGTAAGTAGACGCACCTTCTAGCGGAAGCGGGGGTACGTCGACCTCGCCGGCGAGGTCGGTGTCTGGTGGGGAGTGTGCGTGTGTCGTTCTCCTCGACATCTGAGTCTAGGAGAGCGGTGAGTTTGTCGGGGGGGTCCAGCAACACATGCCGCGGCCTGCGGCGGCATGTGGGCTGGCTCGAATCGGCACTAAATAGCTATTATAGCTGCGTTTCGTACTATGAATGAGAGAGCTGGAACCCCAACCCTTTTCCATCCCTCTGTTCCGCTTACCTTCAGGTCGGCAACGGACGAGCAATGCCTTGGGTTTTGCAAGCGTCTATAGGCTACGGTAACGGCTTAACTTCAGGCGGGTCGTATGCTAGTTGTCCGAATTTCCAGAAAAAAATAAATTGTTGGTACTTTTTTCTTGATCTCTTTCTTCTCTCTGTATATTCATAACATAGGAAGTGATCTTCTAGAAGAAGGCGACCAGGTTTGTCTTACCGACTTAAGCCCCAAGGTGACCAGGAAAGGCACGTTAAAGGGGTTCCGGGATCCCCTAAAGGAACGCACAGTTGATGACCCTAATTTCCTATACTTAGTGTTACACTTAGGTATATTAATAAATATCGCCATAGTGATACACTTACGGTATGGCCCCTAACTAAGCAACGCTTGTACTATAGGTACCGTGCAATGGACTGGGGGCGATCCCAGTGATACCCAGACCTGGGAAAATTACGAAAAGGCTATTTCTGAAGTTTGCCCCAGCGGGAATCGAACCCGCAACCACCATGTGCAGTGAGCCGGGCGGCCTACGCTCGAATCACTGCGCCAAGCGGTCGTCAATATTATAACCACGGAAATCGACCCCACTGTAAACTACATCTCAGTATTCCAAGCACCATTTCCCCATACACCGTAAATTTTCTCCTAAACACAAATCTATACGACCCGCTCGGCGTCGCTATATTTATTTCCTATCATTTATCGTCATGGAGACGGCGAATAGACATGATACGCAGGAAATATCGATAATGTATCATAAAATATGTTATTCGTATGCACATCAAAGTGACTATTTCTCGAGGTGTCATTTATAACTATGATTTGTTTAGAGCCGGCAGTTTATTTTCATTACTCATACTCTGAAAGTAGGTCTGAAGTTGCCTGAGGAGCGGGTTGAAAGTAATACTTTTCCGGCCCGGGAGAATCACTTTCAACTGACAGCTGTCAAATTATTAAAAAAAAAATAGTTCCATTTTCACATTTCTATGGAACCATGTTCAAACTTTTTCTACAGTCACTCAATTACAGCACGATGTAAATTGAAATAACATAAAGTTAAGTATTAATTAAAGAATATATATTTTTAAATGACCTAATTATAATTTAGTTTCAACAATTTCTTTAAAATAACATAGATTTGGGCAAAATATTTAAAGATGAAAATGATAAATAATGGCTAAATAATGAAGATGGCCGGCCAACGAAAACAAAACAAAATAGGCGGCAATCCGATCTTTATTTTTTTTTCGAGTTGTAGAGTATTGTTCATACTTCCTTGTATTATTTATTTAGCCAATTCCTGTTTTTATTTTTACTTCCCTTGTATTCGTAATGAAAAGCACAGTGTTTACCTCGGGTGAAAGACTTATTTTGTCCCTCGAACTATTAGCGCCCTCGCTACGCTCGGGCGCCAAATCCCGTCTCGGGCCTAAATAAGTCACTTTCACCACTCGTGTAACAATGTACTATTAGGTACACTAAATAAAAATTAAATTGCAGCAGTGATTTTGCAGGCACCAGGGCCACGCTAGCTACTCAAACACGCTAGCTACACGAGCTTCACGATTTCTACTGACATTGATATGGTATGGTGTCAGCAAAACGTCAAAAGCGGAGCGTTTGAAACGTAATCGCGAGCGTTTGCTTTTCTATTACGTTTTGAGGAGCTAGCGTGGTTAGGGCCCAGGTCCTGGGTTCAAACCCTGGCTCGCACCTCTGGGTTTTTCGATCTCTATGTGCGAATCCTCATTTTATATCATGATCACTTGCTTACGGTTTAGAAAAACATTGTGAGGATATCTTAGATGCATATCTTAGAAAACCTAGCCAATTTTTAAGGACATGCGAAATCCTCCACCCCGCACTGGGCCTGCGTGGTGGATCACGCCTGAATCCCCCTCGTAGTGAGGGGAGGCCCGGGAGTGGAACGTCAAAACGGCTGAATTACATTATTATTATTTTAAAAATATCAGTTGTATCTGGTTATAGAACATTTACTTTATTGAATCTTTTGAAAAACGTGAATTAAAAAATCTTGATAATAAGGGTGACCGTCCAATTGGCTGTGAAGAGGGCCCGCCTTCTTCAACCAACAGAATCGCTCCATTCCTAAGTTTCACCCAGTCTAGCTCATGTTGTTAAAACTTTACTCATATCGATGGATTTCTAGTTTTATAAATAGGAACATAAACTTTAAAGCTGTCATTTGGCGAGCAAATCTAAAATCGCTCTAAATTTGAATGCAGTATTTTACTCAAACCGATATGTGCTTTTCACAGCGCAAACCAAGATATTAAATTCTTCGCGGACGACTTTCATATCTGTCTTTCGACTCATAACTGTAGCCTCGGAGATATGGCGAAGCGGATGAAACATCATAATATGAACGCTGAAAATTTCAGCGGCGGACTCACAATAATTTAACGTACTTAATAATTTGTCATCGATATTGGTTCTACTTCCGTTGGTACACATATTTGATTAAACTATTTCCATCCCTGTCGCTGTAGTAAAGCATGAGTAAGATAACAATAATTTTAGTACTGTCTTTAGTTTAAGGTTATGAAATTTATTCAATAAAGTAAATCACAAAATTTGGTAAAATATCTTGAAAAATAATGAATTTCACATGAAAAAGTGGTGTTTATATCCCTATACGTTTAGTCTGACGACGCCAGGTGGCACTACCAACTGCACGCCACTTACTTACCTTTACGACGACGAACGAACGACAGACTTTTAAAAATATTTTTTTTTTACATAATTTACTTGAATACTGATATATAATGGTTGATTTACCAAGAAAAGGACGACTAAACGTATAAGGATACAATAGGTACATGGTGGAATAAATATCTAAGATGCAACAACATCTTAGATTTTCCATCACACCCCCAAGGAATACTTTGAATTACCAGTAGCCCTGCCCTGTATTGATACTCACACAGGGAGAGATGTCAGTTTCTTGCACTAAGACCAACTACTAACACTATTTACATTACAAAAACCTAATAGGTACTAAGCCAAGAACTAAAACATCCTCAGATCACGGCGATAGAACTTCCATCCCTTGTCACAACAATTATTTTCAAAGCACTTACAGTTCAATGGGGCTGGTTCCAATGCAAATCCCCTTGCTTCAGGCGTGCAGTAATAAATCGCCGGTTATATTTTATTCGGGCGTCTACTTAGGTGCTCGTCAATCTGGTAACCCTGATTAGACGCGGCGTGAAGGTATCTTAGACCAGGATTTTGCGGGCATTTGTTTGGTATCAGCGAGGAGGTTGAAACGTATCTTCTTGGCTTCTAATTTAGACGATTTCTTGAAAGCAGTCGGTATAGAGTATTCTTTAAAGATCATCATTATTGCTACTATTATATACATTATTACTACTACTATTATATACATTATTACTACAATCATTATTACTAAAAATAATGATCAAGGAAGGACCTCTATTTCCACCATCATAATTAGTCTAAAAGAGAAACGTAGACGGAATTTCTATCATATTGTTGGTTGCAGTAGGTATTATGTTTGGAGCAGTCGTGGACTTTATTAATCTTGATTTACTGTATCTTTTATAATGGTTGTTATGTCTGATATTGAATTTGAATTTAATTCATTAATGACATATATTTATTGTGATTAACAAAACAAAAAATATTTGCTGTAAATGACTCTAACCAGTTATGACGTCATACTACGCTACCTAGGTAGACGCTACGCTTCTCTTTAAGCTATCTGCTTAAAGAGGAGCGTGCTCATTTGGTAGAAACACAAAATAAACTTACCTAAACTAATAAACTTATATGCCCATCTCTTTCATGGCTATAACGCGTGAAAAGGACAAACATTATCAGGTATGTCAAATTAAGGTAAATCATGAGTTGACGACAAAAGAATTGGCACCAATTTCTATCCAATCTAAATACAAAACAATCTAACTAGGTCAACGCGAAACGGCGGATCGCTTCGATGTGTATCTGTTAGCGAAAAGTTTCTTTTACAACCCCCCCCCCCCCCCCTCTGCTACCCGCTATTCTTTCGAGCTCTTTTTCTTTTCTTTCATTGCCTTTTTCTTTTCTTTCATTCGTTTTGAACGGTCGCCGGTGACAGGCCACTAATGGAACGTTACTCGTTGCGATTCGCTTTCCTCCCATTGGGTACTTAGGTTGAGAAATGAAATAGTCCTGATGTTATGTTGTTTCGTGTTGATTTTTTTGGGGTTGTGCAATTTTGTTGTACGATCTTTTTGCGGGGGATTAGGGGAGTGGATTAATTATTTTTGTGGTTATGTTGGCACTACTGAGTATTGTTTGTAAGGGTAGCATTGTTTCCGGCTTCGTTATCACGTTTTGCAACATTTTTTGGGGATTTCAGGTGGTATTAGGTATTGTGTTATTCTCATTTCTCAATTCACTTATTAGGTAGATATTATCCACCCTAAACTTAAATATCCCACAGTAAAGAAAATTTAAAACACAGAAAGGCTTTATCGACTTGGTGAAAGCCAATGAATAACTTCGTTTTTTCAATAAAAAACAAACCGCAAAACTTTTAGTAGGTCTAGAGGCCGAAAACTGAAACGCTACTGAAATCGCTAAGAACTTTTTAGCTACTTGAAATGCCCATATCTGTAATTGTTGGATGACGCGTCAAAATAAAGCACCGCTCAAAATTTAGCTTCATTCGAATGTTTGGCGAATTTTTATTTCGTATTTAAAAGAAATGGCAACCAATTTAACAATAGAATCAAATTTCAAATTTAGAAAAAATAAAATAACATCAGCGGTTGTTTCTAGAATTTGCAATTGCTACTCGGGATGTTCGCATCATCAGTCCAATCCCGCCCGCCCTACGGAGCGCACGCTGGGCGGCAGAGCCGACCCCGTAAAGTGTTTATAACGTGAACGTTTACGTTTAAGTACCTTAACGATTAATATTGTGTCTGTGTTGTTTATTGGACTTTACGCTTTGACCGATTTGAAAATATGTAAGTTTATTATTTTACTGATTTTAACATAATTATGATTGTAGGTAGGTATCTACTGAAGTTCCTACATAACAAACTTTTCGGTATTATTGAGGTAATGCTATTCAGCTTTGTGATTCCATATAATCAACGAATTTACGAATTGATCATCAGGTTTTGAATAAATTTACATTAAAAAAACACTAAAAAAAGTTGTATGTTGTTAACTACTTAGTGTTATTATTTTACGAACGTGAACAATCCCTGCGGCTTATAAGGACCAACCTACTGTAAAACCATTACAAATATTATTAATTCCACGTAATAACTTTGTAAATTATTCAAAGTATTTCAACATCGATCATTCTATGGTCTTAAACTTCGTTATTATCTCTGAATAATATAATAAGTAAATGCTACCTATTATAAGAGCTACATATTTCATGAGAAGTGAGAGTGTGTTTAATGTTTTAAATTACTTAATACCGTCACGTGTAAAATTAATTGGGAGAGTAACCCACCGCTCACCTATAAGTTGATCGCTATCAATAGAAGAGGTCAACAAGACCGAACTCCGTCAAGAGTCTAGATAGACTCTTGACAGATGTCATGAGTGTCTGGGCCCTAATAAAATGCAAGACTCCGCGGATTAAAGCGAACTGAAAAGATAATTTGAGACGTGTTACGCCTCTAAACGAATAGGTCAGGGGTGCTACTCTTAGCAACAATAATCGATATATCGTGACATGTTTCATGTCACATGCTACTCTAAATTCCATATTTTTAAAGTCGTATATCGTCTGAACGAACGATAATTTTGTTCAGTAATCGATACGACGACAAAAAATATGGAATTTAGAGTAGGAGTCCACACTACAAATGTCGCGATATATCGATTATCATTGCTAACAGTAGCATCCCAGGATAGTTGCGATGCGACTGAGATAAAGTACCTACTTACCGTACTTACGCAAATTATTTTACAACGTAACGCCAGAATGAAATATCGCGTCCATTGGATCAAAAGTGTCCGTTATTAGGTAAGTATCTACCGCCTGGTTGGTTACTGAGGTAGGTACATGTGCGGTGAGGGAAAGGGGGTAGGAGGGAGTTGACCATTGATTAATTATTCATCTTTTTAATTATAAATCATGGGTGCTGTTTCGTCCCTCGGCTTGATGGTCAAACTTCGTACCCCAGAGTTCGTCGAAACTTTTGTTTTCGGTACGTTAATTTTATTTTCATTACTCATACTCTGAAAGTAGGTCTGAAGTTGCATGAGGAGCGGGTTGAAAGTAATACTTTTCCGGCCCGGGAGAATCGCTTTAAACTGACAGCTGTCAAATTATAAATAAAAAACTAGTTACACATTTAACACATTTCTATGGAACCATGTTCAAACTTTTTCTACAGTCACTCAATTACAGCACGATGTAAAATTGAAATAACATAAAGTTAAGTACTAATTAAAGAATATATATTTTTAAATGACTTAATTATAATTTAGTATCAACAATTTCTTTAAAATATCATAGATTTGGGCAAAATATTTAAAGATGAAAATGAAAAATAATGGCTAAATAATGAAGTTGGCCGGCCAACGAAAAAAAAACAAAATAGGCGGCAGAACTTTTTTTTTTTTCGAGTTGTAGAGTATTGTTTTCTTATATTTACGCAAATACTACACATTGAAATAAAACTATTTTTACGGATTATATCGCGTTTAATTACTTTTTATGTTCTCGACGTTTCGGTTGCTTTACAGCAACCGTGGTCACGGGGGGACTGAGGTGTTAGACGTCCTGATGTCATAGTTAAAAACTGGGTACCCTCAAAATTTAGTTGGTGTTTGCGGTCCGATCAACGCAGAAAGTGCTCACTGTGTCTTGAGGTCTTGCAATGGTACGCTTGGTTTTGGATTTAATTATACTAATTACTGGATCCCAAGTTGGTGGTAGCACCCAGCCATCTTCCCTATTGAAATTAGGATGTTTTAAAAAGTAAATAAACGCGATATAATCCGTAAAAATAGTTGTATTTCAATTTGTAGAGTATTGTTCATACTTCCTTGTATTATTTCTTTAGCCAATTCCTGTTTTTATTTTTACTTTCCTTGTATTCGTAATGAAAAGCACAGTGTTTACCTCGGGTGAAAGACTTATTTTGTCCCTCGAACTATTAGCGCCCTCGCTGCGCTCGGGCGCCAAACCCCGTCTCGGGACTAAATAAGTCACTTTCACCACTCGTGTAACAATGTACTATTAATTAATGGTCGATCGTTCAAATTAGTGAACAAAATATTATGTGCTATAATAAGTTTATAATTAAAACGTGTATTTCTCACTCCACGTTTTGAAAATTTAATTTCCTAAAGACTTGGTAGGTACTCGTACGTTAACAAAATTAACAATCTAATCAAATTTTAATCTAAAACCTTTTGATGTTAACAAAATCAAAATTTCATTGTTGGTACTCACTACCTACCTGTTCTCCGTCGTTTCAATCATCCACCAGTAGATGGCGGTGTACGATGGCATTTAATTAAAACGTTATTAAACAGTTTACCCTCTTTATTGTGCCGTTATGTTTGGCCATTAGAATTCTTATTGAGGAATACCTCATTTATTCTTTGGTGGAAATAATAGGAGAATTGTTTTATTAAATGTATAAAAAGCCTATTTTGGTGCGTAGAATTTAATCAACATTTAAAAAGTAATAGTTTTGATTTTCGAATACGATTCTATTTTCATTTATTTATTGACTGGCTAAGCCCGCGACTTCGTCCGCGTGGAATTTAACTTAACAAAAAGCCCGCTCCCGCGTTCTGAGCCCGCGCGACAGGACCCATTTTTTTGATTTTCTAAAATAAACGTAGCCTAGGTTACTGCTTATAACATCAGCTATATACCAGTGAAAGTCCCGTCAAAATCTATCTAGCCGTTTCGGAGATACTCTTTGATTTCATGTGTTTATATTTTTTACACGGAACCCCAATTGTTTTTCTAAAATTAAAATTATAACATCAGATATCTGCCAGTGAAAGTCCCGTCAAAATCGGTCCAGCGGTTTCGGAGATTACCCGGAACAAACATACAGACATGCCTTTCGGTACAGCTCACACTGTAGGAAATGCAGCTTACTGACCTTAGGTTTATATATTTCACTTAGTTTATAATTATGTGCTGTTATTTCCTTATGTGTTCTCTGTGCTGAATAAATATTTTTCATTTCATTTCATTTCAGACAGACAGACAGACAATTTTTTTTAAAACGCGTTTTTGCTATATGTGTCGTATGTACTTTCATTGCATGCACTGCATGTACTTTCAGTGCATTTAGTGAAAAGGTGTTATTTTGATATTACAAACAGACACTCCAATTCTATTTATGTGTAATAGATAATGTTGGTAGCACATTGTGTTTTCTTTTTTGAGCTGTCATTTCAAGGTTTACAATAATTTCCTACCGTTCAACTACCTACCGTCATATAGGTATTTCCAGAATGTGATATTTTATGAAAAGGCTCTGTTATGTGACATCTCAATGTTACGCCTGTATGTGATAAACCACGTCATGTCAGCTTGACCTAATTAGAGGAAGCCACAAAACACCCTACAATTTTACGGGAGTGGATTGCTATGACGACCGACAGACAGTCGTTCTTAGGTTTTGTAGTTGGTTATCTACACATCTAAGACTGTAAATTAATAAAAATATTTTTTATTTTATAAGTAAATAATATGTTGCTAGACTCTGTATGGTTCCAAACTAATGAACTATGATAAATAGGTGCGATAAAAATAAATCTTAAAACAATAAAAATCACAAGTTATTGCAAAGTAGCGGTCACGAGAAAACGTTATCTGAACAAAATTCCAATGATATCGAGTTTCGTCATTACTGCAAAATGGCAAGTAAACAATATTTTCCCATTCACCTAAATTGGGGCTCGTTATCGTAGGTTGACCGTTTGTCAGCCTGAGAAAATCTTGAAGGATTATAAGTTTATTTATCAATACCTATTTATACCTGTGATGCCTGTTTAAACAGACCACCAAATAATAGGTAGTTTTCGTGTTTAGTCAGTGTCAAGTAAAATAGTCCATCAACATAACACGTTATACTTAAAAAAAATGGGAATTTAAAACAAAATTGACAAGAGCCTTTTCCATTTTCCACCAAAAAAAATCCCAGTAGGTTATTTACATGACTTTATATTTTCAAATTGAAATATGGAACCATTTACCAACTTGCTAATAAAAACATCAACCGCCCAATCAGCTGTATGATTTATGCCGCCCGTGCCTTATTGGCCAGTAGGTACAAAAAGTTACCGCACCATTCAAATATAGAAACAAACCGCAATACATGTGGCAGGGTACACGCGCCAGTTGTTGTCATGTAACACTCCCGATGGCGCGGTTGTCACTTGTCAAACTTGATGTACGAGCGGAATAAAATATAGGCGGACGGTGTTTCGGAACGAGGTGACGTCGTCCGTCAATGAACTGTCTGTTTTTTACCCTAGTTGTTCCAATTTTGAAATTGTTGCTCTTTTGTTTTTTATTGTCTCATTGATATTGATTTTGTTGTCTGTCGGCTAAATTAAATACAAACTGAAGCAAATAATACTACTCCTGTCTTGTTTATGTATTTTGATTGTGAGAAAGACGACAATATACACAACTTTATTTGTAAACCACAAAAATTAGCACTATTGCCAACAAATTAGTAGTGCAAATTCCAATCTAAAAACAACTAAAATATGTACTAATAAAAATTATGCAAAATGGCTCCCAATTTTCGCTAACCCGTCGCTACTGCAAGGGGGTGTAAATAAACCCCGACCAAAATAAAATGCTATGCCGCCGCTTTTAGTCACAATGATAAAAATATTTCATTAGGTCTATTAAGTGTCGTAAACTTTGTGCTCACTGACGGGTTGTATGGCTGCTAGAAAATACAGTTATTATTGGGCATTAATAAAGAGGACAGGTAAGTATAAAATAAAAAAGGTCTCAACTCCTCCCCCGGTCGCCCCCTATCCACGGGAGCTCTCTTCTTTGACGTCGCTAAGGCGTTTGACAAAGTCTGGCACAACGGCTTGATTTACAAGCTTTACCTCTTAGGCGTGCCGGACAGTCTCGTGCTCATCTTACGAGACTTCTTGTCAAACCGTACCTTTCGATATCGAGTCGAGGGCACGCTCTCCTCACCCCACCCCATCAGGGCAGGAGTCCCTCAGGGCTCCGTGCTCTCCCCCCTCTTGTACAGTCTGTACACCAATGACATTCCCCGCACGAACAATGTGCAACTCGCCCTTTACGCGGATGATACCGCGCTTTATTTCTCCCATCGTAACAAGGCTCAAATCACACGCGTTCTCCAACGCGCTGTCAATTCTCTCGGAGAGTGGTTTAGGAAATGGCGAATAGAGGTGAACCCGGACAAAAGCGCAGCCGTGCTTTTTGCCAGGACCACCTCTCGACGCCCCTCCAAACGCCACACTCGCTCCAACTTAGGTACTGTCTCTTTGTACAAGCAGCCTATCCCTTGGTCCAAATCAGTTAAATATCTCGGGGTCACTCTCGATGGCTCCATGACCTTCGGTCCTCACATTAGAAACGTCCGCAATCGAGCCGCCTTTGTGCTCGGTCGCCTTCATTATCTTTTATGCAAGCGGAGTAAAATGTCCCTTAGAAATAAGGTGACACTATACAAAGCTTGCATACGCCCTATCATGTCTTATGCGAGCGTTGTGTTCGCTCACGCGGCCAACTCGCACATTAGTCGCCTCCAGGCCATTCAGTCCCGCTTCCTTCGCCAAGCCGTCGGAGCCCCGTGGTTCGTAAGGAACGTAGACCTTCATTCTGACTTACGCCTCGATTCTATCCAGAAGCACTTCAAAATAGCGTCCGAACGCTATTTCAAGAAGGCTTCTGAACACACCAATGCCTTAATCGTCGCCGCCGCCGATTATGCACCTACACACGCGCCAGTTGCATGCCGCCGCAGGCCGCGGCATGTGTTGCTGGACCCCCCCGACCCACTCACCGCTCTCCTAGACTCAGATGTCGAGGAGAACGACACACGCACACTCCCCACCAGACACCGACCTCGCCGGCGAGGTCGACGAACCCCCGCTTCCGCTAGAAGGTGCGTCTACTTACCTAGACGCACCTTGGCACCCGACAAGCCCGCTGAGTTTCTTGCCGGATCTTCTCAGTCGAGGTCGCGTTCCGATCCGGTGGTAGATTTACCCTCGCCACCTCTCCTGGCAGCGGCCCAAGCCGAGGTCGTGTCCCTTGTGGCGCCCTTGAGCTAGCTGCCCCCCTGCCCCTCTGGCTGGAGCGCACTTGCGCTCGCCCTCTGTCCGGGTGAAGTTGTTATGGCCACTCTGGCCAACAACATATAGTCAATTCAAAAAAAAAAAAAAAAAAAACACGCTAAAGTTAGTTTCAAACAAGGTGGTTACATCTTTCAAGCAAACTTGAAGAAACTTACCACTTCTGTGTTCGTATCCGCGACGACATCCCATCGACCCCCACGCGCATTGCAAGGGTTAATTTTATTACATTACCCCAACTATAACTTTGTTCCAGTGTTAGTCAAACTTAATCCGATGTCTGTAATTAGTTTATCCCGTATCTAAGCCTAGGGGTTGTATCCGGGTGACTGTTGACTAGACATCTATATGTATATCTATTTCATTGAAGTCGGTCGAATGTACCATGTGTCGGAATTTTAGGGTTGAAGAACAATGTACATCCATTTGTATAACTACGTAACTTGTCATCAATTCTTATTAACGGATGTGATTTATCTATAAGTAAATAATAATATAATAATAATTTAGCCCTTTTGACGTCCCACTCCTGGGCACGGGCCTCCGCTCACTACGAGGGCGATTCGGGCCGTAGTCCTCCATGCTAGCCCAGTGCGGGTTGTCGGATTTCACATGTCTTTCGGAAATATGTAAGATTTTCTAAGACATGCAGGTTTCCTCATGACGTTATCCTTCACTGTAAGCAAGTGATAATCATGATATAAATTATGATTGCCACATAGATTTCGAAAAAGCCCAGATGTGCGAGCCGGGGTTTGAACCCAAGTTTATAAGTAGTTTTATAATACAGAGTCCAGTAGCCTGAACTGGATTCAGTAATAAATGTACTCAATAATAATGCCGTAGAGTATACTTCATTATACTATAATACTACAAGCGCTGTCCAGTTCAAGTTTATTCCTTCAGATTTATAAGCCCTTTAATTTACTCAAGACATTAAAAATTCAACACTCAATAAGGAAACATTTTAACAGGCAAACAAACAAAATTAATTAATGAATTTTTAAATTGCAGGAACTGTAATCAAACATGAAAAAAACTAAAAATAACTCCGTTAAACTGTAATGGAAGCACGCCTCAATTAGCTGGGTTGTATTCCATAGGGCAATTAGAATCACATACCAATAGCAACTTAATTACCCCAATTTTAAGGTATAAAATTGCGGAGGTGTAGCGTAACAGGAAGGGTGAAGTAATGAGTCACTTTAGTTTCAAATTGACTCCAGTAGGGTGCGGAATGATATCGTTACCCCTTTGTTTTTAAAAATGAACGTAAATTTTGATTGGATTTCTGATTAATTAGTTGGCCGTCGGGCTAAGTTGGTGGTATCTGGCTAGGTAACAAGAGGGGCGGAATTAAACTAACCGGCGCTCTTAATATTTCAACATTAAATAGGTATACAAAAGGCTTTGACTAACTACCGTATTCACCAATATTGCTATGAGGTCTCACGGTACGCGCGAACGCACAGCTCATTGATAAATGTCAAAACTTTTATAGAGTTTGTGGACTACTTAGATAATTATTGTTTGTGAATACGGTAGTAAGTGTGTTATGAAACTAAGATTATCACTAACTGAACGGTGAAGAAACAAACATCGTGAGGAAACCTGCACGACTTTCTAAAAACATGTGAAGTTTGTCACATTGCAATAAATCGATCTTAAGTCTTAGAGTGTTAGTTTGAATGTAATTCTTATGTCATCAGTACAAAATTACATGTCAAAAGCGTGGTAAGACCGCTCTCAGATTTGTGATCAATTTAATAATACCAGCCTTTACCAAAAGAGATTAACGAAACGAATTATTCGTCCCGACAAAACTCCCATGAACAACTCAGCATCCACTCTCATCATAATTCACCCCAAATTTCAACTCAAAAAACACCGCCGACAAAAATGAAAACCCGACACGTACGCATGAAACTTGTCGATTCGGAGGCCCCGAATAATTTAGCCGAAAGATAAAACAAAGGCCAAAACGGAGTGAATAATAACGGAAAAGGCCTATTTCCTATTAGCGAAAGGACCAGGGGCCGCAGAATTTCCAAAAGGACCAATTTGCATGTTAACACGCCGGCGACGACAATACGATAATTGAATACTCGGGTTTTGGATGTAATCTATTCGGCTCTCGCGATCCTTTGTCGGTTTTAAATTTGTTCAGGTATTGAGAACGTGCAGAATGTAAATATACTTATGTTTACTACCTGTATCTTACTTTATACCTGTCTCTACGTGGAATAGGTGTCATGCTTCCAATTATATAAACGTTTTCAAATTTTGAATCAATATTTTTTGTAAAGCAAGGTTTACATGGTATTACTATAGTCTTCCTTCGTCCGCAACGGTTTACGAAAGGTGACTTATGCGTTTACCATTTGTTTCTTATGAGTTTCTCTTATATATTTGACGACCGCTCGGCGCAGTGGTTCGAGCGTAGGCTGCTCGGCTTACTGCACATGGTGGTTGCGGGTTCGATCCCGCCGGGCCAAATTGCGGAAATGGCCTTTTCGTAATTTGTACTGTATCCATAGTACAAGCATTGCTTAGTTTGGGACCATACATTTGGTGTGTCCGCCTGGTGATATTAATATTATTTTGGTGTAAAGTATCTCCGATTAGCGGTTGACTGATGATGAACCAAACAATGTTATTGCAATCATAGTATTCACTAGCTGAGCCCGCGACTTCGTCCGCGTGGAATTTAAGTTAACAAAAAAGCCCGCTCCCGCGTTTTGAGCCCGCGCGACAGGACCCATTTTTTAATTTTGTTTTTCTAAAATAAAAGTAGCCTTACTTGCTGCTTAAAACATCAGCTATCTACCAGTGAAATTCCCGTCAAAATCGGTCCAGCCGTTTCGGAGATCACCCGGAACAAACACATACACAGACAGACAGACAGACAGATAGACAGACAGACAATTTTTTTTTAAATCGCGTTTTTGTTATAGGTGTCGTATGTACTTTCATATGCATTTAGTGAAAAGGTGTTATTTTGATATTACAAACAGACACTCCAATTTTATTTATTTGTGTAGATTAGTTTGTAACTAGCTACCCTGATCCGATTTCAGTGCGATAGTTTGTTTAGTACAACGATTTAACTAATCGAATGATTCGGATAATATCTGTAATTATTGCGAAGCGTACGCAATGTGCGGCTTTATGTCCTATTATTTACATTATCTATTGAAATTGATCGCGTGATGTTTGGTTACATTAGTATCAGGGGTAAATACCCCAATTATTGATGTTAAACTCGACTAATAGGATTATGTAGTCAGTCTCGATATATCGATTATAAAAAAATTACTCATCTGATCGTTACACACATTGTAAATCTTAGCTCGCTGAAAGCTAGTACCAACACAAAAATAACAGTGGTTGAGAAAACGACAGATTTCGATAAATGATAATTATAATCTTAATCTTATCTTCAACCTCCGTCAACATTATTATAAGACGTCAACCTCCAATATATACCAAGAAACTCCTTGTTACACAAAAGGATGCCTTAAATTCTCGTCGTAGTTCATACACACTTACATTGTACAGTCGATAAGTAATCAATATTATCGCTGGGTATCAAGACGAAGAGTCCATACCAACCGTGTGCTAACATGAAACTAGAGGTGTAACTCCGAACTCCGTGGAACCGCTCTGATACGGTACGTAATTCCATTAATTACGCGCCTTTGTTGAAAGTAGGACGTATATTTGAGGCGGGGCGGATTACGTGGGTACCGATGGCCCACAAAAGGCTTACTTAGCCTCGGATTGTATGAAAGAATAGGTAATAATGAAACGAAAGCAGTGATGCTCTAGTTGGTAGAAAACTCGCCGTGGAGCCGTTTAGGTTCAAGCCCCGTCTCGCAAATCTGAATTTCAATACACTACACTTGTTCTCTTTTGATAATAATGATAAAATATCGCCAGACGAGGGCAAATTACGGAAAGGCCATTTCCGAAATACCCTGACGGGAATCGAACCCGAAACCACCCGGTGTAGTGAGCCGAGCGGCCAACGCTCGAACCACTGCGCCAAGCGGTCGTCGATTGACGTATGGACTTTGCCAGCCTGCATGGGCCTAGCTGATTGAACAATGGCCCAAATTACCGTTGTACTGAGGGGAGGTTACTTGCTACAATGGCAATATACTCGAGACAGAGTGCGCACTTATCCATAAACTTATTCTGGTTTCTATAAGACTATATCTAAGGCAATAACATTCTGAAAAATGAAATCATATTCATAATAAAATGTAAGAGATTAAGATAATAATTGAAAAACTTTTAATAAGAATTGTATGAGATATTCCGCAACGGAAACTGGGTGCCAACAAATTACGCTATAGCATTGCGATAATGTTCTCCGTCTGACCTAGTTGCTAGTGTGTGGTTTATTAATGATAGAAAATCGGCTGAAATATAGTGGAGCTTTGTTCTAAGTCAGATGAATAAAATAGACAGGAAAATCATATTATCTTCTTTTGAATTTTAAAACCTTCCATATTTTTATATCTAATACAACCTCTTACCATTTCAGCATTCCTAGTTTCTTGCTGTTTCATTTTAACCGCATCTGAGATCTCCCAGACACGGTTATAAGATGCAAGTTTCCAGCTGGTGTTTTTTCGTCTACTCTTGCATTTATTTGCAGCAAAAACCTCGTACTGTTCGTTGTTGTTGAAACATATTACGAACAATAAAGTATCATTTACTCGCCAAATAAAAATATAGGCGATTTACAATGGAATTACAAATTACTTTTATTTCGAAATGTGTTTTCAAAAATCATAGTAATAGGGTTCCAATTTCTATAAACTCTGGGGCTAGTCTCTATCATCTCATCAGCCTACAGGAATGCTTCTAACTCCAACCTCCTCCCTCTCACAGTGCGACCCCTACATCCTTCTCAGACGCCGATAAATCAGCTCACAGCTTGCGAGCATTCGGTCGACACGTCCAAACTTAGCGCAGTATATTTTGTCGACTTAAGGTGTACCCACTCTGATTACCGAAGATTAGTGCTTTCTTTTTAAATGTTGAGATAGAGGAGTTCACTGAACTCCATACTCTAGGTAGAGGACGCGCTTATTACATTAGTTGTGAAGTCTTTACCGAGTATTTTTACCCCACTGAAGGAAAAGGCCCTTTCACCAAACATTTTTGCCTCCTAAAATTTGAAGCTGGTCTCTAGCATTTTAATTCCCTACGTGACCAGTGTCACTGATCGAAACGTTTCAATAAACAGGCCTATTTTCTCTCCTATTTTCCGAATAGGTCGAAAGAGGCTTTCGGGTATTCAGAACATTAATAGGCTTACCGGCGAATATCTGTTTATTCAAACCTAATTCGCAATTCAGAACCTCTGGGTGGGACGGTTTGTATAATTGATCGACGGGTAATAAGTTCACGAAACCATTTAGTGATACGTGAATATTGAATAGTCGTAAAATTATCACTTCTAGACTAGCTTTTGTCCGGATCTTTGCAAGCGTATATTTTATCTGGATGTCGACAACAGCGCTATCTATCAACTATGACTAAGAACCATCCAGTCAACTCCATACGTACAGTAAACCTAATCACAATTGGTGAGGCCGTTTCGAAGGATAATTACCAATACACGCACACCGGACTTTTTGTACTTTTCGCTATTCCTAATAATGTAGGATTTGGTCATCCACGCCCATTGGAAAATTCACCCTGTATAAAAAAGAAGAATTAAGATGATGACATAGAGAGATGACACGGGTGGAAAAGCCTTACGGTAGACTCGGGCGGGGGGAATTTACCTCAGATCTAGATTCGCATATGAGCAATGCCATACCAGTTCGCATTGACAATATAATTGGCAAAGATAAATCTTTCGGTATCCAAACGCTACCTAATGGTTTTGTATACCACCTACCTAAAGGCGTACTAAAGAATGCTTTAAATTAAATATCAGATATGAGACAGTTGCTTTTAGAAGCGGACACTGAACGAAGATGAAATGGCTATCCTTAATCTTGGAATTTATGACACCAGTGGAATAATAAAAACCCAGAGAATAGATAAATCAGTTACCATGATGGAAGAAGACAATCATATAGAAAACATTCGGCTCTCTGTTTCGCAAGCTATATCCGTGGAGACAATTTGTTTACTTGTATCCTCAATGCAAATGTAACCTGAATAACTTCTAATACATACACAATGAAAGCATTAGCATAATGCTGTGCAGCGATTTGTTTACGAGGCGTAGTGAAATAACCACTACTTTGTGAATTAGACGTGGCTCGAGGTGATCTCGGTACAATCGACAAATTAAATGCCTGACCATCTCTTATGATGCCAGGGTACTATTGTTTATCTTATCTGGTAATTTTGAACCTAATACACGTATATTATTCACGATTATACATTATTTTACTGTAGTAGACACCAGGCTGTATAAAGCTAACTGAATATAGCTATAGACCCTTCCTACCCCTCCATCCATGCCCCTCCCTTTCAGGGCGGTAACGTGCGAGCAATGTCATTGGTATTGCAAGTATCTATACGCTACGGTAACTGCTTAACATCAGGCGAGTCGTAGGCTTGTTTGAGGACTTTGTTACGTGAATAAAAAAATAACCATATTCGTAGGAAGTCCCCATCGCAAATGTACTTTTAAAATAATGGTTAACATTTTTTCCCTGCAATGGAAACCATGTCGTATGTCCGTTCGATCATTTCGAAAATGTATTGAACACAAATTCGCAGAGACCGAATCACGGTGAACACAAATAAAACGCGTCTTATTCATACGAGCTTCTACTGAATATTTCATCAATATTTATCGCAACAAAGTACTGACAAACATTTTGTTTACTGCGGAACGTTTGAATAAGATTTGGATATGGGGTAGTAGGTCTGTTTGTTCGTTCATTTCACAAAGATGCGTGCTGTGACTCTTATGATAATGGCATATGGGCCAATTTAAAATAATTCGCGCGTTTTCGTGAAATGAACTGTCTATAACTTTGAATATGATTGTCGCTCTTATTACTTCTTGAAATAAAAAACTTACCAATTTTCTTAATTAGTGAAATTATAATATTTCAAATATTGTTTGAAAAATACAGTACTACTGATCGAATGATCGTTTTTTTTCATACAATAGGATTAACAAAATATAGAGACGAAGTAAGTAAGAGAGATACAACATAGACATTTGCGTTGGAATGACCGGAATAGATAGCTAGGTATCTTTTATTTTGCATAAAGTATATATGTTAAACTAGTAAGTACCGCTGTCTAACCTGGCACTGT
Source organism: Notodonta dromedarius (assembly GCA_905147325.1). Classification (NCBI taxonomy): domain Eukaryota; kingdom Metazoa; phylum Arthropoda; class Insecta; order Lepidoptera; family Notodontidae; genus Notodonta; species Notodonta dromedarius. The sequence continues at coordinate 12,881,935 of LR990159.1, read as the reverse complement.
ACTGTGAAACCATATGATACCAAAGTCATAATATTCTTTTCAGTAGGTAATGGCTGCACATTTTGGTCGTAAATTGTGTGAAGCTTTGAATCCTGGCACGTTCACTTGCTGCTAGGTGTATAAAAGTCACAGGCACGGCTCCGGTGTGGGCAGCCACGCATATTATTATTATCTGTGAGATAAACTACCTTGATGACCGCTTGGCGCAGTGGTTCGAGCGTAGGTCGCTCGGCTCACTGCACATGGTGGTTGCGGGTTCGATTCCCGCCGGGGCAAATTTCAGAAATGGGCTTTTCGTAATTTGCCCAGGTCTGGGTGTAATTGGGATCGCCCCCGGTACAGTTTACGGTACCCATAGTACAAGCGTTGCTTAGCTTGTGGGACCATACAATTGGTGTGTCAGTCTGGGGATATTTATTTATTTTTATTTATTTACTTTAACAGAGTATTTTTAAGGTTGTAGGTTTTTGAGCGCCCTGGGTTCAAGTCATCGTGAAGATGTTGTATTACCTAGCTGCAAAATACAGGGATAGATTCGATTACTCCCGGCCAGGACCAATTCACTTCAATATACCACTTCGGGCTTCATCTCGTTTGGTAAAGGCCCCATATTTTCGACACCTTCATAAAATACTTACCTACACAAAAATGGCAAACATTTTTATCGGGCGTGATGGTATTAAAATAAACTTTGTTATGATATAAAGAAACAACAAGTTTTTCATACATAAAAAATGTCGAGTGATTGCGTTGAACGTATCGGCTATCAAAAAATATCCCAAAACTAAGCTCGTACATTGTGGAAACGCTTTAATAATCCTACTAATAATCTAAATGCGAAAGTTTGTGAGTGTTGATGTATGTATGTTTGTTACTCCTTCACGCAAAAACTACTAAACAGATTTAGATGAAATTTGGAACACAGATAGATTATAACCGGGATTAACATATAAATAATAATTTAGCCCTTTAGACGTCCCACTGCTGGGCACGGGCCTCCCCTCAACATTAACATATAGGATACTTTTTAACCCGATAATCCCGAAATTTTTGCTAAGTTAAAATACTACGCGGATGAAGTCGCGGGGCACAGCTAGTGTTACATAAAATTACTAAACTGGCATTTAAATTGCTACTTACATTATTACTTAACTTGCTGTCCGACTGCTGAACAACATTCTCCCAAACACCGTCCCATATCCTCTCTGCCATTTGCCATCGCTTATCAAAACCATCCAGCGTTTGCAAGCGTACCTAACTTTTAATTCTAGTTTAATCACTAAAATTCTAGTTTCCTTACCAAACCTCAGAGCCCAGGCCGAGCAATTCCCTTCCCATCAAGGCTACCATTACTCTACTGTCTACAGAGCGTGTCGTAAATTCAAAGTAAGCCAGTAACGAGCCAGGGTTGTTAAAAACCCAGACATTACTCGAACTAAGCTTATAAGGATCCGTTGGGAAGACCATATACCTTATAAAGGCTGGGGGCGATAAAATTATAATAAGGACGCGGTCAAACGTGGCGACTGGCGAGCTACGGATAAAATCTTGGGTTGAAGGGATGGTGTTATAGCGTAGGTGTGCGAGAATTAAATCTTATAAAATTTAAGAAAAACCTACCTACCTAACTTTGAATATTTTAATTAGGTAATTTAAAACAATAGGTTTTTAAAAGCGTTATTGTAAAGATAATGTCGAATCATGCACTCCTACGATTGTTACTGGGTGTAACTGGTGTACAAGAAAGAGTTTTCTGTTATATTCTAAGCCAGGATCAAGCATATTGAAATATAATTACGAACATAAGTAAGACGTTTACTACGAAAGTTGATTTATTTTTCATATAAAATTACATATTTTCCAATTTAAATTTTCCAAAATATGTTTAAATTACTTATAGAAAAGTCGTTCATCTCGTGCGCCATCTCTATTATTTTTAATATAACGTCCCGTAAACACCACATATTTCAAACCGGCTGTCTTCCCGTTATCCATACATTTCGGCGTTCCCGGTAAATCCCGGGAGCGCACTACATCACTACGAGCCCGGCTGATCCCGCGCTCATTAGCATTTAAATTAATTTTATTTCATTTTAATATCCACGCCCTATGCCCCATCGGCCATCTATTCTCTTTTTTTGGGAATTAATAATTATACATATTTAGTCTCCTCTTTCATTATATTATCATTTGAATTTAGACTACAATTTTCATCATTATTAGATTTTCATATAAAGAGTCATGGAAACTTAACACATTTTAAAGGAGCGTCCTACAGGATATCGCAAGCAAACCACACAATACGAAACGGTTGACAAAATATAAGTATTTTATTATAATAATAAAGATCAAAATTTGTAATCAAATCCAAGCTCTACATGGTAACTCTACCAGAAATCTGTTCTTTTAACATTCAAACCGAAATCGGTATTTATTCAAGGTTTCCCGTGTTTTATAATTGTGTTTCCTTACTCATATTCCCAAATCCAATTTACCATCAATTCATAGATTTAAAGATAAATCATAATAAGCAAATAAAATAATTGTAGGTAAATCATTTAGAAAAGACTCCTTCGTACAATGTATTCAACGTTCATTAATCAAGTTCTAGATAAAGACATGATATAAAAAAAACTAAATGTGGGTTTCCTGAAGTGAGTCCATGAGGATGAATTAAGAACTCGGCTAGTGCGGCACAAGGACACGAATCCAAAATGTTATCAAAAAATAAGAAAACCGCTGTTCAAACTTTAGGGGCACATGCAAATTTCTCAAGGAACCGCAAACTTTTGAGAATAAAACGAAATGAAATATAATCTAACCAGAGCTATCCCTAATAAAGTGAGCGGGAGAGAAGTGTGGAACTTGGTTTTATTCCTCAAATTTAATGGAAATGATGCTGGTCTCAAAACGTTTGGCACAGTCGACGCGATTAATCTTTGAACTAAGATAACAAGGGTTTAGATAATCTTGTAGCAAATATTAATGTAGGAAGAGCTGACAGTGTCTGAGATATTGTGTGTGACAGTGAAATATTAAAGGAGGCCCAGGAAAATATGGATAAGTCATCTGAGACGGCAGTCGGGGTGAATCGCTAGCGGGGCCGTTGCGAGAGGAATTGGATTTTCTTACAAGGAAATTAAGAATCATATTGATGCCAACAGGCAAGACATCTAATATTGAATTTAGTATATTTATATATTAACTCATAAGTACCAATTGTTTTTGACATGAATACTATAGTATTCAGCAAAGATATCCACTATTAAAGGTTGGTAAATCAACTCAAAAACAATTTAGAAGAAGGACCCACCACTCACCCTTGGCTTGTTAACCTCCAAAATTATAAACCAAATAGCTTGATCGATAATGGAAGAGGCTAACAAAACCTAACTTCGTCGGTCGAGTCTGTCAGTCATGAGTGTCAGGGATAATGTGTTATATAGTTATAATGTGCAATTTTCCGCGGAACAAAGCGAATTAAAAGTAAAATTCGACACGTGTTTCGCCTCTGAACGAGACATCCTCAGGAAGGTTGGGCTACGACTGAGCAGTTATTAAATTGCACATTATTAGGGTCCCTGACACTCATGACTGACAGACTCGACCGACGGAGTTAGGTTTTGTTAGCCTCTTCCATTATCGATCAACCTATTTGGTTTATAATTTTGGAGGTTAACAAGCCAAGGGTGAGTGGTGGGTCCTTCTTCTAAATTGTTTTACAATGGATTTCCGCAAAGTTACGCCAATTATCTTAAATCAACTCAGTTATGACGTCAAACTTCACTAGTTAGTACTGTATTTAAAATGTTGTCAGGAGGAAAGTGGGGGGGGGGGGACACAAAGCTCTACTTAGCTCTACCATGACTCTCGCAACTTTAAGATATCATCGCTTCCGGAATATGCATACAATGTGCACTGCAGCTTCGTCCAATGTGCTAAACCCTCAAGTTTTGAATACACTTCTGATTAAACAGCACGGGCTGAACTATGTGGCCATAATGAAATGAGCAGTGTAAATTGAATGAAGCAATACGATAACCGCGGGTAATTTCATGCGGTAATTGGTGCCATTGTGGGTTCTGGGTATCTGCCATAATATATAAAGACGTATATTTTTTGTAAGACTATTATTTGCTTCCCCAAACCGGACTCTAACAAACCCCAGGGCGAATCGCTAGTTTTAAGTAATGGGGCAATAGTGTGAAATGGTATGTACCGCCATAAAGGGAGTCACGAGGTGATTTCATTACAACGCACCATCATCCGCACCATCTAACCTTATAATGCTTTAAATTGTTATTCAAATAGTACTTATTTGGTTCCGTATTTGGCGGAACGGAGATGGTAGTTATAATTTTATTGATAGACCGTAACGATATGGTTGCTAGCGCGGCTTTTAATTGGATGGGTGGAAAATTATAAAATTCCTTTGAAGGCTTTTTTTAGTGAAATAATACATATTTTTTATGAAAATAATATTAGGCAATCTTATCACATCATACTAATATTATAAAGAGGAAAATTTGTTTGTTTGTAATGAATAGGCTCCGAAACTACTGAACCGATTTGATAAATTCTTTCACTGTTGGGAAGCTACACTATCCCCGGGTGACATAGACTATAATATATTTTCAAAAAAATTAGGGATCCTTACTAAAACTCGAATAATGTAACCGCAATGTACCCGTGCGAAGCCGGGGCGGGCCGCTAGTTACTGATATGATTGAAATGCTTATGTTATGAGCCCTCGTCAGTAGTTGGGCCATAATGGGATTCAAATCTATAACCGAGAGGTATGGTGACCTCGCTCACTAGTTTCAAGGTCAAGATCTTGTAACTTTTAGTATTTTTTATATTCGTTGCGATAAAATAAATACAATCTTATACTTAATAATGATAATTATGTCACATTTTATAATGTCTTTCTATCTCACTTTCGTTTTAAAAATATCAAAGCTCAGTAGCATCAGAATGGAAAACATTTTAAAAACTACATTATAATATTAAATAATGAATAAATAAATAATTTAACCATTTTGACGTCCCATTCCTAGGCATGGGCCTCCCCTCACTACGAAAGGGATTCGTATGCAATCCAATTTATTATTGTTGTCCTAAAAATTATAATCTGATTACAATGCTTCCTTTAACTTTACAGAACCATGAATGATATTAGTCGATGGTGGAACGTTAATCACGCCATAGAGTCACGTTGGGTAAAGGTCGAAATACCACACTTATCTTGATTTCAAATGTTAGATTGAAATTATATCGATCGACTGATATTGGACGCTGTTACGTAAAAATACATGTTTTTAGAATTTACAATACATTTATATTTTCATATTAAAGGAATAATTTTCGGAGTTCATTAATGATATAATAGCTGGACTACATAATTCAGAAAAGAAGATTAAGTAGGTAAGTGTAATTTGGGTTGTTCATTATGTTTCCGTATTTCTATTGCGTACGATAAACAAACATAATAAATTATGAAAATAGTTTTGAATTGCAATAATTAAATATTTACTTAGTTTTAATATTTACATTATTAATAGAAATATGTTTATTTTGTTAACGAACGGTACCAATTATATCATCAGCCGGAAGACGGCCACTGCTGAACATTGGCCTCCCCCATATAACGCCATAATGGTCGGTTGCTCGCTATCTGCATCCAACGGCTCCCCGCGACTCTCACCAGATCGTCTGTCCATCTAGTGGGGGGCCTTCCAACTCTGCGTCTTCCGGTTCGAGGTCCCCACTCAAGAACCTTTCTTCCCCAACGATTGTCGGATCTACGAGGGATGTGGCCTGCCCATTGCCACTTCAGCTTGCTGATTGTGTTAGCTATGTCGGTGACTTTGGTTCTTTTGCGGATATACTGATTCCGGATCTTATCACGCAAATAAACTCCGAGCATAGCTCTCTCCATAGCTCGCTGCGTGACCTGGAGCTTATGCAATAGGCCAACTGTGAAGGACCAAGTTTCGGATCCGTAGGTCATCGCTGGCAACACACACTGATTGAAGACCTTAGTCTTCAAGCTCTGCGGAATTTCGGACGAGAAGATATTACGCAACTTCCCGAACGCTGCCCAGCAGAGTTAGATTCGTCGAGAGACCTCTTCATGGAAGTTGGACCTACCTTACTAGACAGTATGTCCTAGGTAAACATATTTGTCGACAACTTCGAGAGTATCGTTCCCAACAACTACCGGTATGGGTGCAACATGTTTATTTGACATGATCTTGACCATGTTCATTTTAAGACCCACCTGTTGGGAGACTATACTGAGGTCCCTGAGCATGGTACCGAGGTCCGTCAGCGACTCCGCCATGATGACTATATCTTCAGCAAAACGAAGGTGAGTGATGTATTCGCCATTGATGTTGATGCCAAACCCACTTCAGTCCAAAAGCTTGAAAACGTCCTCCAATGCATTTGAGAACAGTTTCGGAGGAATTACGTCTCCTTGTCTCACGCCTGTTTGCAATTGGATTGGTTTCGTGCTTTTATCCTGAAGTCGAATTGACATGATGGCTTTGCTGTACAGACATTTCAACACTTCGATATACCTAAAGTCAATTTGGCATCGCTGAAGAGACGGCAGTACCGCCCATGTCTCGATTGAATCGAAGGCTTTTTCATAGTCCACATACGCTAAACATAAGGGCCGGTTATAATCCTCTGTCTTCTGTATATTCTGGCGCAGCGTATGTATGTGGTCTATGGTGCTAAAGCCTTTTCGGAAACCGGCTTGTTCGGGAGGCTGAATTACATATGAAAATTATTAAATGCGCCATATCTGATTTTAAGCAACGCTAAAAAAACTCCCGTCGAATATAAAGCGAAATGAACGCGCTCGTCCAATTGACCCACTTCTCCTCGGCGGGAGTGCTGCGTACTTACCGCGGTAATATTTCACGTGATACGTACAACTTGTACGTGAGCTGCGTTTTAAGTGTTTAGATATTTTTAATTTTCGTTATGAGGAAAAATTATGTAGGTATTTGAAATAATTTTGTTTTGTTACAGGTAGGTAGCAACTTCTACTTATTCAAATTTATCTTATCGTATCTGTAGTCCCATTGAGCAGTCAAATCTTTGCATGTAAATAGGTCAAATCGACATGAAATCAATAGATTATGAAAACAATATCGATAATCACATACATTCATATTGAATGACACATCAGTGATGAGTAGATTAAAGACGTGGCTGGAAATACCTCTGGATTAAACAAATTGTATTGTATTATACTTAGATAACCAGTACATTTATTTGATTGGTTCAGGGTTGCTCCTTTGGGGGCGACAAATGATTATCGTAGTTAACCTATTGGTGGCCATTTGTTTGTTGGTTGTAGGTGTTTTGTCCATACATTTTTAGACATATCTTTTTTTTCTACATGATTGAATCCACATGATATCACATGTTAGTATTAGTAAACTGGTATCTCTACTAGGCACTGGCCTAACTGTCACCCTCAACGCTAAGACAGTCACCCCCTAGAGGCAGTAAATCCGTGCCAAATGACGTTAACTACACGTCCCGCGTCACGGCACGTCGATCGTCGGAGTGGGACATTCGACGCGTTGTCACGCTGACTGACGTCAGGGGTGACGTTGCATCGAGAGCCGGGACATAAATAGCACGGAATTAAATTATAGCTGGCCCGTTCGTTTACCCGTTTTATAATTACTGTGTTGATCGGTATTTTTGGAACAACCATCACGCCTTAAGTGCACTAGACGGTATTTTGGTCCCAATTGTACAGAGGAGGAGGCTGTTACCAATATACAAGGTAAATATAAAATATACAAGGTAAATAGGAGGTATATAAGAATTGGGCTATAGCAAGTTTATCCACATGAAATCACAGCATTGCATTTCAAACTGAGATTCACCTGTATTCCTTGTATCAAAGCGAACGTTTAACTAACCCACTTGGCCTTCACTGCTGCAGTTTTCCCTAAACAAATGTGGCAGTTGAATACAGTCGTGAGATCAGCTCTTAACCCCACGCCCAAAAGCCTAAAGTTGAACGTGAACTGAGTATAGAGAAAGCTGAATCTCGTTGCACTCACAATAGGATTTCATCATGCTATCCATCGTCAGCCACAAAACAACCAAACCGTGGAGCCCCCAGGCACACGAGCGTCGGTAACCCACTAAGCAAACAGACAAGCTGTAATCACGGGCTATGCTGCGCGTGCGCAAATTACCGCTTCGGGTCTGAACTATACTGGGACTGTGCAATTGTTTCAGAAGGGGTTACCGGGGTCGGAAGTTATTTTTATGGTGATTGTAGTGTTCATAGTAGACCCCCTATTGGAAACATTACACTGTTGTATAAGAACACCGTTCAGAAAGTATAAACGGGATATGACCTTTTTTCATAAACTTTCTTCTATACCTTTACCTTCTGTACCTTTTTCATAATAATCTATGTGTGATTTTGGACCTAGCCTGCTGTTTTCTTCTTATTTCTAGTCTCCACGTGCTCGAAATATGAAGTTTATGACAATAAAAAAAATGAATTCCATCAGCTGTTTATTAAAAAATAAATATTCCCATTTAACCCGACCTAGATAATCTGGCCGCATTATAAAAAACTGTACTAAATAGCACAATGAGAGCGGAGTGAAGCTGTGCGGTGGATACCTGTGTTTATCCGCCAAAGAAGCGAGCCGGGCCGGGCCGGGCATTCCGCCCCACAATGGGGGCGGAAAGTAGCCGGGCCAGAGGTGCGCAACAATTATGTTCGAGCGCAAGTGAAAGGATAGATGCGATTTAAAAAGATTATAAACAAAATTTGCGTCAAAAAAGAAAGTAAGCAGCGGGTAGGGACAGAAGTGCGCAAATTGTTGTACAAATACTGTCGTATGTCGGTGCATTTTCGTTTTGACAGTTATTACGTATTGCGTACATTTTAATTTGAGATAATTAAGACAAAGTTTTGAAGGATTCTAACCAACATATCGCATAGAGAATTACGTTCTGAATGTTTCTGACTGTATTCATATTACTTACAATTTTATAACATAATAATATTCTGTTCGTGCACACTACAATTGAATAAACTAACCGTGTCTTTCTCATGGACGTATCGTAAGTATAAGATAGTAAAATATTTAGTTCTGTCAAAACTAGTTCAGTCCAGATTTGATGACTACAGAATTCACATCAGTTACTGATATCTACCTAGTACATTACAAAGTCGGCAAACAAGGGGAGTTGGAATTGGGATATAGGGAGGGGAAGAGTGGGGGGCGGGCTTCCGTTTCTCTCACTCATTTCAAAATTGAACTCTTATCGTTACTTTACGTCGATATTCTGTGAGAGGGTGGTACTACCTCAGTCGAGCCAGCTCGTATATGAACTGGAGGCAATTGGGTACAGCTTAGCTCTAACGCTGTCATTTTAAAAATGAAGTCTCCATATTTCTTAACACTTGTACCACACACTCTAGTAGCATCCGGTGCCCAAGATAACCATTTAGCAGTTGCAACAAACCTGCCTATTACTCTGTAGACACCCCATTGTTCCGCTAAAATAATCTGCAAAAATGCCGGCGCGCGCTCACTGCGCAGCCCCGAGCGCAAAAATGAACAAACTTATGAGTCTGTATTTTATAAATTAAGGGCAAACTCGCCCGTACATGACGTTAGCAATTTGTTTTCGGAATAAACTCCATGATTATTAAGGCTATTGCTGTTTTGTTGCAATGCTACAATATCTTTTTTTCAGTTTGAGTCATTCAATACAGTCGCGGAATCGTTGTCATCAAAAGTAAACTTCCTCTGTAGGTATTGAAAAACTTGTTATTGGGAATTTTGACATGGGTACCTACTTTGAATGTATTAATTAAAACTACATGTAACAATACTTATACATATTATATATTATGAGAATTATTTGTTTTATAACATACTAGCTGACCCGACAGACGTGGTCCTGTCTTAACTTTGAATATTGAATTCGAATTGTTCCGCTCAACTTTCTTAATTTTTTCTTTCATAAGAACCTTTTCCTGAATTAGCAAAATCATTCCATCCGCTCACACGTGATGCGATGCCCAAGGAAATAGAGATTCATTTTAATATATAGATTTGTTGTGGGTAGTTAATCTCAGGGTACACGAACAAATATACATTCATATACTACCTACTAGCATTTATCTTATCCCGCGTAGATCAGGTTCAATGAAGTAGCCTTTATATGTTATCACATTGACTCATTTATGATTTGTGGGTTCATGATTTCTACTCAGTCAAACTGAAAGCCTCCGGCCTCACATAATCTCAAACAGCACAGCATAATTCTAAGCGGGGGCATCGTTACGCCACGAGAACAATTCAAGTCAATAACTCTACCCAGCGCGACCCAGCCCGACTCTACATCCAACTATCCCGAACTTCCCGCACAAAGCCGGCAACGAATCGAATACACTGCCATTCAAACGCTCTTGATGCTTAGAGCAATTTATTAGCGATGGCCACCGCTAACGGTTCTCTGTTATGATATCCTAGTACTTTTGGTGAAGATTGATGGACTTTACGGACCTACACGACTTATATATCACCCAACAGAGAGAGACGGAGCTACTAGAAATAAATAATTTATTGCCTTGCATCTCATTTTTTCGTATAGCTGCGTCTCTTGTGAGGAAGTGAAGTCGGAGGTCTTTTACGTTCCCCGTATGGACTATTGAAACCTATATACCTACCGATATGATTAAAAAGAGTGGTACACTTTGGTAAACGTAGGTACCCATATTTTTCCGATAGTACCTATACAGTTGACCTAATTTAATTAAAAAATAATATCACTGAAAAATTATCCCTTTTAATACCTACAAGTAAGTTGTATTTATCATCTACAACTTTTTATAGCATACTTACCTACACCTCGTTCGCCCACAGCGTAGCTTTTCCACTCTAGTCGCTCGATTTTTCTTCGAAATGGGTGAAAATTCAGCAGATAGTGCGAAACGGGTGAATTTTCACCCGATAGCTACAAGTAATGGCGCTTAAATTGGGTGCAGACTTCGATAATGTGTTTAAGAGGACCGTCCTTATCGGGTATGCAGCTTTTTCTGCACTTAGAGGATGTTATTCTGTGCAAATGTTAGGTATCTGTAGATATCTCAACAATATTTTAAATTGATTAGTGTATCTAGGTATTAGGAACGTAATATATTAAATCAAATTAACAGTTTGGTTGATCGAATTACTCGTTACTAATCCAACATACTACAGATAAAACTCGAACAAGATAAAATATATAAACTAACCCCCAAATTAATTGAAAGTTATTATTAATTTTCATTATTATTACAAGCACTTTCGGATGTAAATATTTTATAAGTTAACCTTTCAAAATTAAATTGCTTCCATTTTTATAAATTACTTTACAAAGTAGTGGACACTCGTAAATATTACCCATATCGGGATAGAGTATAAACCCACCCATTTCAAACTAACGCTTGGTATTTAAATGCCATTGCACTAGAAAAGTTTTATAACACCGATGTAGGTACCATCCTAACTAAACTAAACTATAACAATCAAACTCCCGCCCGCCAAGTTTAAATAACTAAACACACCGACATCGCACCGACTGGCTTCAAAGGCAGCTGACGTTAGGGCGAAGTCTTTAGACCTCTATCTAGACCGTACTACACCGGAAACGCCTATGAGATTTTGAACTTCCGCTTTGAATGCACCGGATTAGTTAGCGCGTGTTCGGAATAATAGATTGGCTCTGGTTTTGAAGTTTTACGGCAACTTGTAGAGCTCAACTTATATCCAAGTAAATATGACAAGATCGTTTACAATATCTATTTTAATTAAACTATGACGTATGACTACATTAGGCTCAGATTATTTCAGGAACATTTGACAATGAATCGGAATCATTTGTTGAAAATATTTTGTTTACATCTATAGGGTCAATTAATAATTGGTTTTTTTTCAAATTATATATGAAAAAAAACAACCTGAATACTTTGAAGAGTACATTGACAAGAGTGTTTTTAATTTAGGAAGCATTATTTTCATTTCTTATAAGGGGATTATATTTTTCATACTTACTTACGGAGATAATGTTGTTTTCAGGTTTTTAGGGTTCCGTAGTCCCTACGAGGAACCCTTATAAGATCATCCAGTCCGCCCGTCCGTCCCGACCCGTCACAGAGTCATAATTTTTAGAGTTTCTGACGGATGTTGATGTAATTTGGTACAAAAATACTTTAAGAGTAGATCTCAATTTCAAAAATATAAAATGTAGCCAAATTACTTTTTTTGAGGTACCTCCCCGAACATCGAAAGAGGGGATTTTTTTTTTTAGCTACCCCATCATGTGGGGTCTCGTTGAAAAGGTCTTTTCAAACAAAATGGTGTTTTCATACAACATTTTATCATCAACAATTCCGTTTGCGAGATTTTTAACTTTTAAAGATTAAATCAACATTTACGTAATGAATTCCGACACTTCTTAAATTTTTCTATTGCAAAAACATTAATAAGATTATGCAGTAGAAATTGATACATTGTAAATAAATTCCAATGAAATAACAGCAATAAATGTATGTTTTATGATCATTAGTCTATTTCTTAGTATTTAATGGTGTCGATAGATGGCGGTAGCAGTATGTACCTATTTCAACCTGGGGTGAAATTGTAACCAGATTACCATCAATGACTCGGAACCCTTCATTGTGCATGGCTCGACAAGCACTTGGCGAATTTTTAATCGATTGTTTCGTAAATAATCGAATGCACAATTATGTACAGTTGTAATTTAAAACAGAAATAATAGCGAATTGGTTAAGCACGCGCCTTGCATGCTCAAGGTCCTGAGTTCAAACCCTGGCTCGCAGCATTGGGTTTCAGAAAAATATGTGCGATTTTTTTTTATTGTGATTTTCATGCTTACGTTTGAGGGAGGCCCGTGCCCAAGATATGAGAAAAGGGAAAATTATGAATATTATTCAATAGTTTAAAACCTGGTCATCGATTTTTAACCCCCGACGTGAAAAGAGGGGTGTTATAAGTTTAACGTGTATTTGTGTATCCGTGTGTCTGTTTGTGGCGTCGTAGCGCCCAAGCGGATGAACCGATGTTAATATTGTATTTTTATTAGAAAGGTATTCTGACCGAGAGTGTTTTAGCTATATTTCATGTAAATCGGTTTAGCCGTTTGAAAATTATCACCTTTTTTGTAGTGTAAAAATTCGAGGCATTGGGTGTTTTTTAATTTTCAATTTACAGTTGTGAAGTCACCTTGTATATGGAGGTTGGTTCTAAGTGCGCGTCACGTTCTACGTCACGTACTACGTCCATCAAGATGTATATCGTCATCTTTCTGACGTCACTTATCACTAACTCGGTCCGATGCGTCCACGCATTGGTAATGGCGCGTCTCACTGTATTACACGCTCGGGCTCCGAAACAGGCGTTAAGATGAGAGATTACCGGCCGCGGTGTCGTATTTCATCTCGCGGGATTTATTGCTCGGATGCTGCGGTGTCAGGTGACGCTGGGTGTTCGTAGAATTAATTGTTTATTTGTTTGTTTAAAGAATGAAGGTATGTGGTGTTAGTATAATGGACGGGGAACGTTCATAAAAAAGTTAGTTTTTTTCCAGAAAATAATGAAAGGTTCAGAGGTGTGGAAATGCCAAATGAAATAAAACTTTGCAACGGTAATCGTTTAATTCACAAACAACTAAAACAGAGAGATTTAACAGAATGAATCGCGATTAGTATAGTTTTTTTAACCGACTTTAAAAAAGGAGGTGGTTCTATGTTCGACTTCAAAATTTAAACTGGGTGCACTAATAAACTCGAAATAAATAGAGACCTTATAGCTCAGTCAAAGCGGGCCCAAGTTGACAAGAAATGAAGCGATCCTATTCGTCGAATAGGTGTCAACCAGATCTTAAGTATAAATACAGTTCTAGTCAATTGCGCTCCAACAGAATCGGCAGCAGTATTGCCATTCTCAAAAGAAATAGTCCAAATTCAATAAAATCAGCAAGGGGAATCGGAAAATATTAACTTTTCGGAAGTGTAGCGATTATTAAGAATGTAAACGTAAATTAGGAGCGCGGCCGGACCGTGTTGACTCAGATTCCAATTTAATTTTGTACACTTTGTCTGGAGAATACCAAATAGACGGGCGCGGACGTAGACACGCTGGAAGTGGCGTTACTAGGGCTGGTGGGTCTTGGAAACATCATTCTTATGTCATACACCAGTTCAAAAATATGTCAAACGTGTACTAAGATCGATTTGTTACTACTTCTAGAAGCGCCGATAATTATAAATACAATTTTATTGTGCTTAGCTCAATTTTGGGACAGTCCTATAGGCTAACAATACATGATATAAATTATAATGTATCTTTAGTTAAGCAGTTAATTAGTGTAATTTGCCTCTGGCCGTTCTATTAAAAAAATTATATATCTCAAATATTTTCTTTTTTATTAAAACGAACTAAATAAATTTGTTCATGATCTTTTAATTAAAACTTTTAATTAAAAGGTCTGGTCAGATCGGGATGTCAATGGGATCGCCCCCAGTCTATTGTACGCTACCCATAGTATAAGCGTTGCTTAGTTTGGGACCATACAGTTGGTGTGTCAGTCTGGCGATATTTATTTATATAGATAATTAAAAAAGCGAGTTATTTAATCAAAGGTCAGTTGTTTAGAAAGACACCTACTAGGTGTATCATCTTTAGCATTTACGAAAGTGCCTTGCAAAATATTGTGTATTATTAAAATAACAGCTTATATATATTTTGCTTAAGTTTAATCTAATTCGGGTTATTTTGTTACATCCAGCTGTGCTCTACATCCTCAGTTTTGACTCCTTAAAGGAAGCTCTTCGGTAAATTTAATTTGCTGATTCAGTTTGCACTTTAATTCTTGTGATTGGTAGCACTTAATCGTCAATAGCCTGAGTTATGCACAAATTAATATTTTCAATTGTTCTCAATTAAGTGAAATTGATTAAATATGCAATTGTTTAAATTGCTTGGAATTAATTTCAGATTATACGAAAAAAAATAATTAAGTGAATATTAAATTGTCGATTTTTCGAAAAAAACTTTTAAAATTCGCCGTTAACTGTTTTCTAGAATTTAGAGATCATTGACACGAAGACGGCGACACCGATTGTGTCCAAGAAGATTATCTTCTTGATTATGTCTATACTTTTTGACAGATAATAGCCATTATTTTCATCTGGATACATTGAAATGTAGGAACCAAGAACTTTATACATAACACTTCTAAGCTTCTTGGTATGAACATATAAATTACTATTTGCTGCCCGCGACTTTGTCCGCGTAGACTTAAGGAAAGTATTCTATGTGTTAATCCAGGTTATAAACTATCTGTGTTCCAAATCCGTTCAGTAGTTTTTGCGTGAAAGAATAACAGACATACATCCACACTCACAAACTTTCGCATTTATAATATTAGTAGGATTATTATGTATACACATCGGTATAGTCCCATTTCAAAATTGTTGGTTTGTTCTTTTGTTAGCTGTAAAGCCTCACCTACCGACCAAGTATCGGGACACTTGGTCGGAAATTCAAACTCTGCTCGAAAATCAACTCAACTACGCGATGAAAGCCATATTATTCTTATTTTTTAAGTGAAGTGAAGTAGCGGGGTTTATATTCTGTTTTTCAATAAGTATCTACCTTTTATGTCGTTAAATGTATCTACTACAATTTTCTATGTTATAAATAAATATCGCCAGACAGACACACCAACTGTATGGTCCCAACTAAGCAGAGCTTGTACTATGGGTACCGTACAATGGACTGGGGACGATCCCAGTTACACCCAGACCAGGGCAAATTACGAAAGGGCCATTTCCGAAATTTGCCACGGCGGGAATCGAACCCGCAACCACCATGTGCAGTAAGCCGAGCGGCCTACGCTCGAACCACTGCGCCAAGCGGTCGACAGATATTGTAAAGTTATCTTAAGATAACGTTACAATTCGTGTGTACTTAAGTGTGACCTACTTAAAGTCACCAAAAGCATCTCCAAAAGTGGAGTCTAGTTAAATATTTTGTCAAGTAAAAGCTTGGCTACATGTAACTGTGGCAGTGTTTGCGCTAAGAGATTGCCAACAGAATGTATATCAAGTAGTGTAGGTTCGGTGCTTTGCTGGGGTTTGTATTTGTAAAGATGGGATGTTGAGTCAATATGTCTATTTTCGTTAGACATGCCATTTTAATGGGTATAACGGGGTTTTTGAATCTACACCGACATTTAACGGGTAAATTAAATTAGACCTTATTAGTATAGGAATATTAGGAATTATAAATCAACAGCCTGTCATAGGGGCTCAATCCATCCCCATCATTGAATGGTGTCGTGTAGCAGATTAGTTTCTTTTTTGCGGTGAGCAGATCAGCCGTGCATTATTTAAATAAGATCCTATACCTAGTATTTTATATGAACAAATATCGTAGGTCCATATACGGCAGTTGATATATGGAGACAGACTATACGTAACTAACGTATTTTCTGAAATGCGGGCTTTTGAATATTTATCCTTAGAACACATCCAATGGCCTGGGAAACAGAGTTTTAACTTCATTCACGGGTAGCAACCAAAGCATTTGTAATAATACTCATTATTGCAAAGTCTTTGGTAGCAGCCAAAGTTTGAAAAAAAAAGAATATGACGTATATTTTTTATATTTTAGGTTTGCGTGACAGAAAAAAAATGGTAGGTTCTTTTTTCGAAACTAAAATCAACCATTAAATTGTATGCCCGACACTGTTGGATGCAATCCCGAAGTATTTCCGATTTTATTCCGATTATTCTACATACTGACGTCATGAATATTCAAAAGCCCACTATATCTCAGTCAGAGCCTATCTTGTACGTACAATAAATCGCCCCCAACAAATTAATTCAATTAAAGATGTCTATCACGCCATTTACATCCCAACAGTGGCCCTCCATTTGTTATACAATTAAGTTTAAATAGACTAAAATAATTAATTTAACTGTAGATGAAATTCATTTGAATGTAATTATTCAATTTCTAGTTGTAGATAAATATTACTGATTAGCTTTTTGGGGTAGATATTATCTTAATGTGTGCTCATGTTTGTATAGAACATGTATTGTGACATTCATTTTGTGGAGTTTTGGTGACTTAGATAATGGAACTGCCGTTAATTGAGTATAGTTTTCTAGAGTGGTTTTTGAGGTATTAACTGGTATATTTTGGACTTCTTCTCTTCGTGGATCTACATAGAATACCTATAGCAAATGAATAAGTATAGTTTTCTTTACCTAAGTTTCGCTTTATTTTTTACTTAAAAATAACAATTAGGATGTAACTATAAGTACATATATTGGTAACTTTATACGTAGAAGTAGATGAAGGGAATTTCAATTCAAGTTGACTCGACTCAACGTATAATGTACATTGGGCCGTAAAATATATATCAATAAAAGGCATAAAACGATTTCACCAACCTATAATAATAATTAACTGTTCCACAAAAGGAGCACGAATAGATCCGTCTGATAGCCACCATAGTTTTTAAGGTGCGTGCACACCCTCGCGCTAGAGGCGTGAACGGACAGGCGCACGCGCAGCTCGGCAGACCGTGCAAGTGCGATGTAGATTATGAGGGGGAGAACTCAACGAATGAAATCGGCAGTTATTTGGCTCTGTTTTAATGTTTTGTTGAGTTAGTTCGTAATGCACATTGTTACTAGGATAAATTGTTACTTAGGTACCGTAAATGGCCTTTTCGTAGTTTTCTCTGGTCTGGGTGTCTCTGGGATCGCCCCCAGTCCATTGTACGGTACCCATAGTACAAGCTTTGCTTAGTTTGGGACCATGCAGTTGGTGTGTTCGTCTGGCGGTATTTATTTATTTATTTAAATTAATGCATTCAAAAAACCGTGACCTGTCTCAATACTAGATTCTGACCATTCATGACTACCTACCTACTTCGTTGGCATTCAAGAATGAAAAGGAATTATTTTGTTTTTGGTTATTGACAGTAACGCGAAACTACTCTCTCACTTGGAGCGAACGCTAGCGTGCCGTCTCGTTCCCGCATTACTTCAACGTCAGCTGGACTGTAATATGCTTTGATAAGGGAAGCTAATATCAACTCTGCGTTAAGATTGATCGAGGTCAAAACTAAGTACCTAAAAGGCTGCTACGAGCGGCTGTCTCGAGAGGTTGCGTGCGCGGTCAGTCAGCACACGGCTAATTTAATATTTCAAAACAAAATTCGCCCTTATTATTTATCCACAAAAATCGCTTTTTCGATTATTCAAACGTACATTACTCATAGCAAAACGCGATTGTGCCCGGACCAGCACAGACCCCGGACCCCTAGATAAGCTGGCACGCATGACTGGCCGCTTCGTTATGTTAATACCACGTATCTGTGTTCACATCTACCCTCGGCTTAATAAAATCCTGTCGCGTACCATGATTCATTACTGGTGTATAATTATAGGTACATACATACATATATAGTGCGGACGATTAATGATTTTAGTTTGGCAGGAATTTTTGTGGAAGGGTATTTTGGGAATGGCACTGAGGGTTAGACACGATCCGGGCATTTTCAGGGTTGTTTGTGGTATCGCAAGGGGTGAAAAAAAACATGATCAGACCAATTAGAGGAGTTGGCCTAAGAAGGAGGCTAACGAAAGGTTCTGTAGGAACTGCAGGCGTTAGAATACGATAGGCTTTTGTCGATAACAGACGAAAATAAGATTTAGAATGAAGATAGTGCCTTCTCACTAGCTATGTCATCCAAAGTGATAGTCTGAAAAGATTTATATCAGCAAGTGGTCTGAAGGAATTGTCTTCCAATTCGTCCTATTCTGTCTTTTGATCAAATTCAT
Organism: Notodonta dromedarius; assembly: GCA_905147325.1. NCBI lineage: Eukaryota > Metazoa > Arthropoda > Insecta > Lepidoptera > Notodontidae > Notodonta > Notodonta dromedarius. The sequence goes on along the minus strand of LR990159.1, from coordinate 12,863,007 downwards.
GCGGATTCCAAGGCAGTTTGGCTGTTTCCCGGGAAATATTGAGGGTCAAATCTTGGCGTCGTTGTTGAACATCACTGTGAGTCCTGGTTTACAAGAGCACAAACTAAGTAGACCGTTTGTAACGGGATCCATATAAAAATCAAGATTCTACGCTTTTTAAACACACCTCGTACACCTCGGGCCATCCTCTACTGGATCTTTGAAGCTTAGGAGAAATTTTAGGCATGTAAAATCCACCAATTTAGCAACCAAATTCCAGATTACCGTTTTATATACGTGCTTTGGTACCAATTCTAACGTCTAGAGCGAATAGTTTCGTCTGGCACACAGCAGACAAACCCCGGGGACGGCAAATACGACGCCTGACGAGTGTTGGAGATTCGGGGGATTTCCCAACACCCGTATCTTCAGGTTGAAAGAGAAAACTGATACTTTTTTTTCAAAACTTAACTTTGTAATTCTAAAACTATCAGCTTTGGAGGAATAATTAAAAACAAAAGGTGTTATAGGGATATAGCTGTTGGCAGATTTCATAAGTCTACATAACCTTTAGTACTTCAAGTGTCCACATGCCGATAGTTTTAGATTTACAAATTAAAGTTGCAAAAAAAATAGTATATCCTTTCTGTTTCACCTAGTATAGATGAGTCATTACCTAGCTATGTTTTAACGGCAATTTAAAACAAAATCGTATTCTATGGATATGTAAGTAATGTACTGTCAAAACGAGAGTGAACATGTATTGATCATGAAACTGGAATGGCGATAATTACTTGACTAAGAATTATAATTTGATTATTCGTAGTAATGACATTTTCTGAACTATATAATTAAATTAGTGACTTAAAAGTATTTATTTTTATTGAAGAACAAGTAATAGCTCGTATGTAGTATAGGGGTAGGACTACAACCTGATTGCTGGCGGTGTGTGCGTTTGCGTTGTCAGAGGGACGGTCATATAACTTCGCTACATCTCAATTGCATCTAGATTTTGTAGACGCCATAACTCTACAGTGTCGGTTGGTTAAACATTGTAACTGTCTGAGAGAATACATAGTTGGAGTTAATTGAACTTGGCCGTTGCCTCAAAAGGTTTTGTACTGAGATGCTGGTAGTTAAACCTTGTTGTTTAAAATCTTAATTATTATGCTAAAGAGCAACAAGAGCTTAACGTAACTCTGTTTCAAAATTTAAAACCTTTTTATTCATGTAGCCCAAGTAAACACAATCAAAATCTACCATCTGTTCGGAATTCTGCATTAACCAAGAAGATCCGGCAAGAAACTCGATGGTGACTCTTTTCAATAGGAAAAAAGCTGGTGACAAAGCAGGCTGCCTGGTTACATTGTATTGCTGTTTATAGAATGTTCACTAACTTTTTTAACAAATTAAGAAATAAGGAGGAGTTTCGAAATTCGGTTGTTTCTTTTTTATCTGTCATTTATAAATCGATGTGACAAATTATTTACTTCCAAAAGAATGGACATCCAGATTGGTGATAGAAATTTCATTAAAATCGGTTCAGTAGTTTGAGAGACATGGACTATTTAATTTATAGTCGGTGCCAATGCAAGGAAGTAGGGGTAAGTAGGTCCCCTAAGAAGTTGTCGTAACGTAGTGTAAAGATAGTGGCACCGACTCCAAAACTAAACAAATTATTAGTTAGTTATTTCTAGTTTTTTAGAGAACTCAGGTTTTTTTAGAAGTCGATTCAATTTTTATTTTTACTTAATTGAAATAAAGATACAATGTCAATTTTATTGTTTGTACCATCGCCACAGAGCACTGAAATACAGTAGTAAGTACTACATTCGGAAAACACTAGGCGTAGTAGCAGCATACATAATTCATTTTTATTGCGAACCAACTGTGATGTACCGGTAAGAATAATGCAAGTGTTGTATTTTATAGAAGTCAAAGTGTTATTTATATAACTCGGCTGGAGTGTTCTTAGTAGCGATCGAGGGTTATTTGCAGAGTTTATCGTTCGTGGAATTGGATGGCTTGAATTGGGTGGATTGGAAATTTGTTGAATTGTGAAATGAAAATTACTTGCTATATGAAATCTCTGGATAACTATGTCCCTACGACAATTATTGTTCTTCAACTTTGCCCTAAAGCCGTTCGTTTTCCATTTACAATAAAAACAGTATACCCTTTCTGTTACTCCCTGTAAATCATCTTTTTTGCAGTTTGTGTATCCAAGAATCACGGCATCACGTTCCGATTATACCATTACCACTAACAAAGTCTAAACTTTGTGCGTTCAATTACAAATTCTAGTTTATAGCGCTTCTTAAAACCTTATTACACCTAGTCGAGCGATAGGGGTGGCATGTGACTTCCTGTTATGTCATAAAAGAAACAAAGTTGATCAGAAATAGCCTCAACAGTTCAGTTAGTAATTAGCCCTTATGTATTACTGTCATTGCTGGGTACAGGTGAAAAACTGAAAAACACAAAACTAACTTACTTCACATTATTCCAGTGCGGATTGGTGGATTCAGGAGTTTCGAGATTAGGTTAGGTTATCTTGACTAAATACAAGTATAGCCTATATATGTATGATGATACATTTATTCAGTCTGTCAAATTGAGCCAGCCGCCTCGATGCCCATCATCTGTTAGTACCGTGTATTTACTTACATAGCCTAGGAACACTTGTTCACTCCTCAGCCCACTTTCACTTGTTGCTTTATTAATCTGACTATCTAATAAACAACGTTATTGGTGCGGCGCGGAATTAATCCGATAGCACTTTATAAAATATTCCTAGCAGGCTGTACTACAATAAACATTGCGACAATGGTGATGCACCTCTCTTTTGTGTTTTAATACCATACGTATAGGATCTATATTTTAGGGGCAATGGGCTTGCAACTTGTACTATGACGTAACTCACCATAAAGATTTTATATAACATGATTGTCCCAAAAACTTGCGATTATGGTTAGCAGCCCTATCCACGTTGGTTCGGGAACAGCTGGCAACGAGCAAACTTTTAAAGTATGAATAAATTATATCAGATCTGGCCAGCGCTGGCTACGCCACGGTACAACCTATATGGAGGAGCAAATTGGCATTAACAATACCACTTACTTTGGCCCGTATTAATAAATCGACCTCAAGTCTGAGAGCGATCTTGGAAATGTCATTCCAGTACAAAATGACACGTCAAAAGCGTACCCTAGACAGCTCTCAGACTTGAGATCTTTTTTATTAATACGGGCCTTAGTGGTTTTTTTAAATAGTTCCTTTATATGATTTTGTACTCTATTTACTTTTGTTAAGTTCTATTTTACGTCAACACTTCTGTAGACTGAAAAATTAACTGAGTGAAAGGCTACTGGTGGGACTTGGTCCCTTTCATTTCTACTTGCCATTTCTAAATACCCTTCCGTCCCCATCCCCACCGTCCCCCGTGAAACCTTAGTAGAAAGGGACACAGCCCCACCTCTTACTAGCCTCATTTTCTGGGCAGTAGTGATCCCTCCAGAAAGAATAAATCTTGCTTAAACATAAGGCCTTACCATAGGAACAAAAAAATGTCTCTGGTCATAACAGCTTGTTCCAAAAACGTGCTTTTCGAGTATTCTTTATAAAGTACCTACCTAAATTTAAAAAAGAACGCATTAAATGGACTAGAGAATTGGAAAGCAAATCGTGTTGTATCAGCTCCCATTAAACTTCTTTCAGAATCTCAGCTTTCGTATCAAGGTTTCACGCAAATCCCCATATTTATTGCAAATTAGGTACGGTCACAGCGAAAAAGCTTACACCGTTTTTTCCGGGCCACTTAAATTAAAATTTCCAGCCAACTCGACTGAGCTTATCGTTTTAAGATTCTCTCCGCCGAAGCTAAAAGTTGGTTCTCACCCAATTTATCAAAGGCACCTGTAACGGCCTCACCAGTTCGAAAAGCCGAAACACTCCGAGTGCGCTAGCTTGCCCGATCGGATGCTATTACTTGGTATAGTATTATGATAGCGTAAATATAATTTCGTGGCATGTAATGTTCTTTCAAACTTTTTCTTCAATAGGTATTGGTGGCATCTCCTTGCAGTAAACAATACATTATAGGTAATTGGTTGTGTTAGAAAGCTTAAAACTCAGAAAATATGATAATTGCGCACAGTGTGTCTTCGTCTTCTATAAGCACCTCTTATCAGTTACCTTATCTTGTTTAATCATTTTAAAAACTTAGCGGGCTTGAATTTTTCCCGTAACTAAGTATTGCTTATATAATTATGATTACATACTGTAGTAATTAAATAATTTGTAATAATAATGTCTTATTATATTATTACAAATTCTTTGGTAGTAATAGATATAGTTTATTGACACTGTAAGTACTTAAATGTCAAATAGGCAGGGCCAAAGACGTGCGTCCTTGTTTGTTCGGACTTTGGTAGAGGCGCTGCCAAGCCTTCGTATAGCAGAGCTGCATTAATCATGATTCTACACTTCGCACAGCCAAGCAACACTACGCACTACCAAAATGCATTATTATATCGGATATATTCTCCCTGAACGGTATAGGATCTCGCAAAACGTGAGATATGTCCATAGAATTTCGGATCGTATACACCACACGACCAGCTACTTAGAACTCCATGTCTTAACACAATTCTTGATATCTTATATACTGTCAGGGGTCTCCGTGATTGGTCACGTTATACAGTATGATACAATAACGATATATCAAAAGGACAGTTGCCGAAAGTGAAGAATGGTTCTGTCAACATTCGGCGGTCCTTAAGGATTCGATATGGTTGTGAATTATGTTTCGTAGGTATTGTTTTATGAGGTTGTTTATGACGTATAGTTTATTGGAATTCATAAAGAAACTGTTAGAGACGAAATATTGTTGGAGTTCCAGACAAAGGTCTTCAAGGGTTTTTTTTTGGAACAGTCGCATACATTCCCAAAGCATCTTATATGGAGTTCAACTGAATTTTATTTTTGCTGCCTTTGGTACATAGAAATAATATATCAAAAGCAACTGTGTTTTTCGCTACACAGTATAAAACAAAGTCGCTTCCCTCTCTCTGTCCCTATGTACCTATGCTTAGATCTTTAAAACTACGCAACGGATTTCGATGCGGTTTTTTTAATAGATAGAGTGATTCAAGAGGAATATGCACAATACAGAAATGCGAAAGACTGCAGGCAGATGCTGGATGCGGCAAGCTGAAGACAGGGCGCTATGGCGCTCATTAGGGGAGGCCTATGTCCAGCAGTGGACAATTATAGGCTGATGATTGATTGATTGATGCACAATACAGTAGAGAAACACTGATAATTTTAGAGGTTCCTTGCAGCCATGCGAAGCCGGGGCAGGTCGCTAGTCAACGATAAATTTTACACGTGCTGAGTAAAGGCTTCTTTCTAGTCCTTTGCGGGGGATATTTTTTATCCGAAAACCCGTGTTGATGTTTATGCAATATTTATCGATATACTTACCTCGTTTTGTTTCTAAGTACCTATTTCTTTCAATAAATGCTTGTTGGTTAATGTACAGTCCAGAAGACGATAATTCAGTAAAATTTGAAAGTGATATGACTTAAAATAATGTTGAAAATCAATCAAAACCTAAAACGTGGTTTGTTGATAGAAAGTCTCCATCGAGTTTGTCAGTAAAATAAGTAAATGGTTTTGATCTGTATAAAAAAATCGCTGAGAAAAATAAATATGATATGGTGACGGTAGGTATATTTCCGTTATTATTTGGTATTTCGCTTCTCCATTTTGCATCATAGATTGGTAGAACATTCTTCATATTAGACATATTAGGCATAATCTATAAAAAAGCCCTGTTTTGATGGGTCAAAATATTCAAACGTTAAAAATTAATACGTAATTAAACGTTAAAAATAATTGAAAAAAAAAAACAAAATAATTTGCGATTTATAATTAATAATAATAATAAATAATTTTCCATAGCTATGCAAAATTTGCATACCCTATATCACGTAAGTGTTTCATTGTTGTTGTATCATTTACCTCTTCATGATCATACCGATCCTGAGATAAACAAAGAGGGCAGACAAATGGACACAAGATTATTTAAATCTTCGAACGCATATAATGATATGAATGTTCGCAAATCGAAAAAAAAAATGAACTTGTTTTTTTGCCTAATTAAGTATCAATTATTTTAATACGCACATTGTCTTTAATTTTTGAAACAGTCGGGATAATATTCTATACACTGTGTGTAAATAAATAATGCGCGGCTGCGTCTGATAACGTTCGCCGACTAAATTAATCTATTCTGTGAACAATGCTATGTATTTATTGCGGGGCTTACAGTGTAATGCGAAATACTATGCACTCTATCAGGAAAAATGCCTAGACAAAACTAAGGTCATTTTCGCATGGCAATACTTAGCTATAACACCACGGCTTGCCTCTGCCCGCATATTCATACCTTCAACCGAAAAATGCTTTAAGGCTAAAGCGCCCATCTAGCCCGCGAAGTTCAAATTTTTTGAGGTTTTTTAGATTTTTTTCAAAATCTGACAATAATAAAAGGCACATTTTGTAATTCGCGAAAAATACCGTGTGCAGTGCATTTATTAATATATCCAACTTACTCTAAAACATTTCAAGAACGACAGCTATCCAGATAATCTGGCAATTTTTGTATATTTAGTGATTTACTAGTATCATATCCACCGTGATAATATTTAGAGTAAAATAAATGTATTAATAATCGCACTGCATACTGTGTTTGTCGCAAATCACAAAATGTTGTCTTAAATGTTTTCAGATTTTGGATAAACTATAAAAATACTCGAAAATTTTGAATTTCGCGGGCTAGACAGGCGCCTTCACCTTAAGGCGAGGATTTTTGAGAAATTGGGGTTTTCAAACATTTTTATTCAGAACGTATGGATATTTGGAATCTGAAAAAAAATTACAGTCTTTTATCTAAAGAGTTTATCCGATGTTTACTAGACTATCTTCTCTCACACTCCGCCGTTTAAAAAAAAAAGTAGACTCTGACTGTTCATAAGTGTTTTGTTGGCTTACATGAACAAAAACTATGTTAATAGTGTGTACGTAGTATTATCACATCCCTTTTAAGTGTGTGAACCTCATCAGAGTGGTCAGCGTATCGTAAAAAAACCTTTGAGAAACGCCATTCTGATATGAGCGTGAATTTTGCGTCACATAACTACATTTTAGGTTATATATTGATCACAATTAGTTCTTATCGCTGGACGCATACATTTGCAAATGAGATCCGAAAATGTCAGAGGTTAAAGCTAGGGTTTGTATCTGCATTCCATGTTTCAAAATTTCATCAAAATAAGCCTTAATCCCAATGTACATATATTATACATGTTTTTAACATAAATAATAAATAGGACGAGAATTGAAAACTTTTTTCTATCCACTTTCCTTCTAAGGGGTCAGAGTTTCATTTTAATTGTTACTGCCTGTTTCATTTTAATTGGCGGGTGGGGGGGGCTCCGAGCTGGCGTCGTTGGGATCCTGGCTGCTTTCCTCCGATCCGCTGTTCTCGCCGCTCTGTTCTTGGCTACCCTCGGCGCTCCCCTCGGCACTCCCCTCGGCGCTCCCCTCGGCGCTCCCCTCGGCGTGTCCTGAGGCGCCATCTTCAGTGGATCCTTCACCTGAACCACTACCACTTTCCTCTTCCCCAGACCCACTTCCCTCACCGTCGCCGCTCGAAGTTTCATTATTAGACTCAATGTAGTAATCGATCTCTTCTCCCTTCATGATTTCGTGCCAGTTTGCCGGTCTAGGTGTGACGGTGAATATACAAGTGGAGACGCATTCGTACTCGCTCTTAAACATGTTGTGGCTGGGTAGACATCCTCGCCACATGCCAACTTCGCACCTGGATCCTGGTTTCCAGTAGTACATGACGGGAACGGGCGGGTGGCCGCAGTCGTCCCATCGGAAATTCTCGAAACACGCTTGTGGAGGCACTGTGGAAAGGAGATGTTCATGAGGAGATGTACAACGGCTCTTATCAGTCAACTTCTGGGTAATTCAAACTCAAATAATTTATTTCGTTCAGTATGCGGTATGCTTTCTATGTTTGTGCTAATAATTCCCAGGTCCCTTCGTAACCACGTTGGCTACCGGCATTAAAGTTTCAATAGCTCTTTACATTGTCCTTTTACCACCTAAATGGTTACGCGCTAAGGTGCTTTAATGTGGCTACACGGTAGTAAAATATTCACGGAGAGAATGTTGCGAAAGTAAGCAGTAAAATGATGGTTTGAGGTTTTCTAGGTAAATTCTATTGTGGTTACAGCGTCAACGACGTGAGGTGTCTGGAGCCTGCCGTTTTGCTCAATGATAGTAGTAATTTAAATGAATTTTTATACTTGACTTTATTGCCCACCTGGGTGGGTTTAATTTTTGGTATACCAAAAACGATAAACAAGACTAAGAGCCGCCTGATGTTAAGCAGTTACCGTAGCCTATATATATATAACTAGCTGTGCCCCGCGACCTCATCCGCGTAGTATTTGATTTAACAAAAATTTCGGGATTATCGGGTTAAAAAGTATCCTATATGTTAATCCCGGTTATAATCTATCTGTGTTCCAAATTTCATCCAAATCCGTTCAGTAGTTTTTGCGTGAAGGAGTAACAAACATACATACATACATACATCTACACTCACAAACTTTCGCATTTATAATATTAAGTAGGATAATAAGTTAGCTTTTAGATTATGGTGGCTTACCTGAACGGGAGTACGCTAAAGGGAGAAGAAGAGGGTAGGTTGGGCTTCCGGCTCTCTCGCTGATATCATGGTACGAAACGTAGCTACAATAGCTACTTTATGCCAATGTTCTGTGAGGGGGTGGTACTACCGTACTACCCCCTTCGAGCTCCTTATATATGAGGTGCAGTCAATTGACTCAATTCAATTCAATGCTAGTAGTCATTTGAAGCGGCAATAGCCTAGTGGTTAGAGGGGCCGTCTTCGTAGCTGAGAGGTTCCGGGTTCGATCCCCATCCTGGCCATTCAACTATTGACGTGAGCCCACTCCTAGCACGAGCATTAGCTTAGTTGGAGGGGCTAAAGGGAATACTAGTAATGTGATAAACACACATAGCTAGTAATTTCTTTTTTTTTAATTATTTAAGTTCTCAGAATGGGTTATTCCGCTTGTCTTTAGTGCCTAGGTGGGGTACATACCAAATCGGTAAGGCATTGCCAAATTCCCAAAACATACACTACCTATAATTATTCTTATTAATTAACAAACCTATTTCAATGCCAATACGCAACACAAAAAGCTGAGTGCTTGACAAACTTAATAAATAAATATCGGATTAAACTTTGAAGAAGTGGTTTTACCTGCTTCAATGCAGACTCCGTGGAAAAATATTCCACATACGATTACCTTCAGTGCGTCCATTTCCTTGTTTCGCTTCGAAATGGGCCTGAAACACTCTCCCATTATCAAACTCATTAAGATAAGGTGTTAATTGTTAAACGCGCGAGTTCAGAATAATAGTTACGTACGTAATATATACCTCTGTTTTAGTATTTTTATGGATTTATACTTAAATGCTGGGGAAGTACTTTCTGCACACTCGACAGATATCCTTGATGATGTACTTCTTAAAGGTGGTCTTCTTGATAGTCAACTTATAGTTAGACAATCAAAATAGGCGCTGTGCTCGAGGCAGGTTACTTTAAATTAATATGAAAACGGCTAATCTTGAAAAGAAATAAAGTTTTTAAGCCATAGATTATGCATTTACTGTTATTTTCTGTAACGCTCCACAATCTTCTATTCCTATTTTTAACCTCCGACTAAAAAAGGAGGGCGTTATAAGTTTAACATGGGTATCTGTGTGTCTGTCTGTCTGTATGTGGCATCGTAGCGACCAAGCGGATGCACCGATTTTAATTTTGTTTTTTTTTTGTTACAAAGGTATTCTGATCGAGAGTGTTATTTGCTATATTTCACGAAAATTGGTTTAGCCGTTTGAAAATTATCAGCTCTTTTGTAGTTTAAAAAGTAGTCGCATCAGGTGTTTTTAAAATTTTCGTTTAAAATGTTTTTAAGTGTTATTATTAAGGGTCTAATTACTTGATCGTTGGTTTGTTCGGCTGAGGCATTATTTGCCTTCGATCGCTCGTTGGATTCCGACTCGTTAGCTAACTAGATTACCAGCTCGTTCAATGGTAACGGAAATTATTCTCGAATTGGTTTGACTGCGGTGGTTCTGTTTCTACTGTTAATATTGAAATTTGACGCGACTTAACGCATTCTTTACTGCAAACATCTATACAAATAAATAAAATTGAAGTGTCTGTTTGTAATATCAAAATAACACCTTTTCACTGAATGCATATAAAAGTACATAAACGACACATATAACAAAATCGCGATTTAAAAAAATATTGTCTGTCTGTCTGTGTGTTTGTTCCGGGTAATCTCCGAAACGGCTCGACCGATTTTGACGGCCCTTTCACTAGCAGATAGCTGATGTTTTAAGTAGTAACTTAGACTACTTTAATTTTAGAAAAACAATTAGGGTTCCGCGTAAAAAAATGAAAACACATGAAATCAAAGAGTATCTCCGAAACGGCTGGACCGATTTTGACGGGACTTTCACTGGTAGATAGCTGATGTTATAAGCAGTAACTTAAGCTACTTTTATTTCGGAAAAACTAAATTTAACATTTTTTTAAATCCTGTCGTGCGGGCTCAAAATGCGGGAGCGGGCTTTTTGTTAAGTTAAATTCCACGCGGACGAAGTCGCGGGCTCAGCTAGTTGAGAATAAATTGAGAGTGAAAAAACTGTTTCAAAAATTACAGTGGCAGAGCCAAGCTCTAGGAATCTGTCTACCTAACCAGGGTAGGACCACACGCTCACAGAAGAACAGCGTAAAGTAGATAGATATTATACCTGCATTCAGGTTGGCAACGTGTGAGTAATGTCCTTGATATTTACATAAGGCGAGCCGTACGCTTTTTTCCCGACGTTTTTATGTAAGTAGTAAAAAAAATAAAGAAAATTATCTCTTTATTATATTTTTTACTTACAATGATTTATAGCTAGCTATATGCACTAGACGACTATGTTGAAGTAGGTGGAAGATCAACGTACCATTTTAATCGATTCATCATTCATAATCGATTCTCTTCGGATTTTGACAAATAATAGTGAATTTGTCCTGTGATGAACACTATTTGGATTACGAAAAGATAAACGTACGGAAATAAAAAGTCAAGTAAAAAAAATGGTAAAAGAAAAATAATTAAATCTTTTTAACCGAATCCTAAAAAGCAGGAGATTCTCAATTCGGTTGTATTGTAATTGTTATTACCTTAGAACTCCGTAATTTATAAACTGATCTGAAAAAATCTTTTGTTATTTGAAAGGAAATACTTTCAAATTGGTTCCAATTCAAGTACCTAAGTAGGTAGGTACTTAAGTTCCTAATGTAGTGTAACCTAGTGGCACCGACTCCAAATGAAATAAATTATTAGGTCCCTAGTAATTTCTAGCTTTTTAGTGCACCCAGCCTTTTTTGAAGTCGGTTCAATTTTTTTATTAAAATATTTTTCAAAGGGAACCGTACAATGCACCGAATACATTTCATTCCACTTCCATTTTTATTACTGTATTGGATGCTGCTGCAATCGTTTTTCTCTGCAGGGAGTGTTAGCGTCCGCTGAGCTATCTAATGAAGATGATAAGATTTTTTAATAATGAATGTATTCATTAGGATTCGTATTATTAGATATTAGGTAGGTACTTAAATGCCGTAGGCAGAATTTCATTTTTTAAATAACTGGTTGTTGTAATCAATAATGATCACGACAGAGATTGTGAGACACTGGGAACAATGTTCGTCATTAAATTATTACCGTGACTCTCTCAGTACAAACTTTAGGTTGGCGGTAATTCACACGAAGAAGCCGACACCGTTGTCTTTATATTTTTGACAGATAATGGACCGTATTGGACATAATGGATACTTTGGATACAGTAAAATGTGAAGAAATTATCTGTGCTGGGTTAACCGTGTGAATTACCACTTAGTTGGAGTGTCTAACGGGAATACTAGTAATATTATACAATACTGCTAGATCTTACAATCAATTGGATTGATGATTATTATTATGTTATAAATATATGTATATCTTAAGAAATAATTGCCTATGTTTTATCCTACTAATATTATAAATGCGAAAGTTTGTGAGTGTGGATGTATGTATGTATGTATGTATGTATGTATGTATGTATGTATGTTTGTTACTCCTTCACGCAAAAACTACTGAACGGATTTGGATGAAATTTGGAACACAGATAGATTATAACCCGGATTAACATATAGGATACTTTTTAACCCAATAATCCAATACTACGCGGATGAAGTCGCGGGGCACAGCTAGTTATGTTATAAATATATGTATATCTTAAGAAATAGTTGCCTATGTTTTATTAATTTCTAATTCAGTGACAGATATTTAGCTATGGCTTTAAATAATGTTGGCTAGGCTATTTTAATTATATCATCTCACTCTAATATGGGCTACCAGCCTTGCTACCGGCGGAGCCGATGGCTAAATAATTTCCATTTCCATATTTTAATGCACCAACAGCTTTATAATAGAGTTTATTTAAACCGCAGCGCACTGGGGTAAGCCACCCTCTCTCATCGATGCATCTATAATTGATTTTTAATCTCATTGAATCTGAATTAGAATATTTCATCGCAGTTTCATCGCAGGAGATGACGTCTGACGCGTTTGTCGCTCGGCTTCGTTTCCAAGGGCTGATTCGATCGGAATTCAAATTTCGGAGGTTTGAGGGTTGAAGTCAATGTTATGGGTGCAACTATGCGGGAAAGCGCATGAGTTTATGTGGAAGTTTTAATTTTTTTGTGTTATCTAAATTATTGCGTAATTTTTTTTTGCTTGCAACGAAGTCGGATAGCTAGCTTTTGAACCGCGTGATGTTAAGCAATCAGCGTAGCAAGGAATTGGAGGAGTGGGACAGAGGGATAGGACAAGGGCTATTATAATATAGATACTCACTGCAACTCTAATTTCTATTCATTTTCTGTTTAGTCTGTGGATTTTTAGCGGAAAAGGGAAGATCTTCCAGCCAGGCGGGTGTTATGCCTGGCGGGGCGGCTGCTATGCTCCGCTGGTATTTTTTTTTTTTTGGACTATATGTTGTTGGCCAGAGTGGCCATAACAACTTCACCCGGACAGAGGGCGAGCGCGAGTGCGCTCCAGCCAGAGGGGCAGGGGGGCAGCTAGCTCAAGGGCGCCACAAGGGACACGACCTCGGCTTGGGCCGCTGCCAGAAGAGGTGGCGAGGGTAAATCTACCACCGGATCGGAACGCCCCGCTGGTTATTCTCGGGGTCTTGTATATATAGTCACGATGCTTGCGAGACTTAATATCGTGATTTAGCGCTGCATTTAGCGCCATCTGTCCGCTTCTGTCGGCGACGTGAATGTGAGGTCGCCACAGATTGTTGTTGAAAACTATTTTAATATGTGTTTACGATTCCGCGCTCACTAATTTTTTTTTTCATCTACAAGCGTAAGAAGAAGTTTTCTTTCAAGTAGTAGCCAGAAGTTACATAATTTCAGATAGATTATTTCCAACCGATAACTACCACGTCCTTTATAATAATACCATTGTTATACTGTCTGAAACGTCATCAACATCTTTGATGGGCTTGTATAAACTAACTACACCAATTCTATCTCATACATTTCCTTTCAAATGCGCCCGAACTAAAACTAAGTCCATCCAGTACCAAACATCACACACGTCTGCTTTAGATACGAATATAGTACAGTTAATTTGGAATCGGAGCCGCGCTTATTAGTCGGTCGGAGAAGTTTTCATTGTCCTGCCTACTCCGTCGGGGAGTTGGCGCGATCGCAGCACCAAATTTTACACCTAGTATAATGTTGGTAAAGGTATAGATATCATGGATTTCGGCTGCGGTTTCAACTGCTGAAATGTGAAGGTTTCTGGCAATTTTATCGTCATATTTTACAACTGAACGTGTAATTAATTACTTTTGAATCTCGTCAAGAGATTTGATAGATGTTAGATATTTTAATAGTTAATATTACAGTAGGTACCTACACCAAAAATATACCTATATTTCATATAACAAGTATCGACCCGCCTGATATTAAGCAGTTACCGTTGCCTATAGATGCTTGCAATACTAAAGGCATCGCTCGCATGTCACCAACCTGAGGGCGTTTTTTTTTTTTTTTGAATTGACTATATGTTGTTGGCCAGAGTGGCCATAACAACTTCACCCGGACAGAGGGCGAGCGCAAGTGCGCTCCAGCCAGAGGGGCAGGGGGGCAGCTAGCTCAAGGGCGCCACAAGGGGCACGACCTCGGCTTGGGCCGCTGCCAGGAGAGGTGGCGAGGGTAAATCTACCACCGGATCGGAACGCGACCTCCCGAGGGCGCAGGACAGGGGAAGAGGATGAGAATGGAACCTTTCTCTTTGAGACCCCTGAAAAAAGTTTTAGTTTTGACAATATGCGATAAGAAAGCTTCTGTTAAGTTAATTACAATATCGTTTGAATAAAACCTCGTTATTATTAGTTCTGATCCATTTTTGTACTTTCGCTTTAAAGCACTTAACTCTTATTTGAACATGTGATTTATGATTTTAATTAAACTGAAGATTAATCCATCGTTTATAAACTACCAATACCGTCCAATCTGAATGTAGGTATTCAGTTGCGAAAGTTGACCTTTGACCAGTTAAAATATCGGTCTAAAAATATCAGAAAATATATCAGTGTGTTAAATGCCAGTGAAACTCGTCGCGGCCGCGAACTGGTTAAGAAATGGTTCAAAAACCCCGGTTTACTGCTACACAGCCACGATAAGCCATCATCCATGGCGTCTCGATCAAAAAAAGTAGGTAATATAGGTTAGTTTAGTGACTAAACTTCTCATAGTTGTAGTGAATGAGATAGACAACAATAGTATGGCTTCTGTCAAATTTAGTAATAATATGTTCCCAACATTATTAATACACTAGCTGTGCCCCGCGACTTCATCCGCGTAGTATTGGATTATTGGGTTAAAAAGTATCCTATATGTTAATCCCGGTTATAATCTATCTGTGTTCCAAATTTCATCCAAATCCGTTCAGTAGTTTTTGCGTGAAGGAGTAACAAACATACATACATACATACATCCACACTCACAAACTTTCGCATTTATTATATTAGTAGGATTTACTTTTTAATTACTCGGAAGATCATGAAGAAAAATTTATTCAACGTTTGATTTATTTTTCTAGTGACATTAATAAACTACCGAGCTTCCAGTAGTGAATTAAATTTTATTTTCACTTTTTAAGAAGGCGAGTGAATTTCTCGATCCTATGGTACACCCCACGCCAGTTGCTCAAGATGGCAATTTACACGAATCACGATAATTAAAAAATACTTTATTTATATTACGCAAACGATACACACTTGCGTAACAACTTGCGTATCGGATATTACGAAAATATTTACAAGTTGATCGATCGGTAAATCACTGTAACATTATATTTTAATTTACATATAAATAAGGTTGAAACTGAAATGATTCATGTTGGATTCAGTTTGTTGCACATGTTTTATGTTCGTACGCTTATTTACAGACGTGTTGTTTTTAATGGCGCTTATAGTACCACGATTTTATTATACACTTTCGTAGAGCAGCAATAGTGTTTTTTTTATTTAATTCAATATTGTATGAATCACTTATAATATCACTTATAGGTACCCATTTTCCTACTTGCTACTGTAGGCATGTTTCAAATGCATTAAAATATGTATACAATACAGCCCATAAAAGGAAATTATACATTGGATTTTGCAAACCAAAAAAATACTTGATTGTCGGATGTTGATTGGTCTATTCGTTTTCTCAAAACAAAAGTGGAATATCTTCAAAACGGAAGCAGCGTGAGGGCGATAAAAAATATGTATTACAAAATGTAAAAAGACAAGCCCGCTGAGTTTCTTTCCGGATCTTCTCAGTCGAGGTCGCGTTCCGATCCGTTTACAGATATAAAAATCAAATGTAAAAATGACCATTTGTAAATGCCCCCGTAGGCCTAAACAAAATATTTTTTTTACTTTGACATCTGCCGCGTGCGGAATACGCTATAGGCAAAAGCAGATTTACAAACAACGGCAAGAGAGAGTGCTGAGCTGGAGTTCTACTTGGCTTATTGGCCCAGGGTATCAAAAACTTTACTCTACAGATGGACAAAGCAGGGGAAATGTTTAAAACTGACTTTGAAATGAAAATAATACACATCTCGGTCATAAACATTGTCTGCTCCACCCGAAACTAGTTCTCAACACATTTATATATGTCAAAGTCATAAAACCATTACCCGGCATCGTACCCCGGCATCGGCCGGGCCCGACTGACCTGATAAATGGTTATACACCCGGTTCATACCCAGTTTATATCCGGTTTACACGGGCCAACTGTTTACAAGCGGGAAAAATTGCCAAATTCCGCGGTACTGACGTGTTTCGTGTTCGGGAATGCATTTTGTACGGAATTTGTGGCACGGCTTCGGCATCTTACGCCGTTTGCGGAGTGTGGTGAGGTTCTGATGCTGTATGTTCTGCATTTTATTGGCTGATGCGTCTCTTAGTACATACTTATGGATTTTATTTATATGGCTTGGGGGATGTAACCCTGTGGTTGATGGTGGTAGAGACAAACATTAGCGAATTGACAACAGCTCATATTTGGGCTGTCTCGACTGGGGTAGAAGCCATCCACAGAACTCCGGCGTTAAGGTGAAGGCGCCTGTCTAGCCCGAGAAATTCAAAATTTTCGAGTATTTTTATAGTTTATCCAAAATCTGAAAAGATTTAAGACAACATTTTGTGATTTGCGACAAACACAGTATGCAGTGCGTTTATTAATACATTTATTTTACTCTAAATATTATCACGGTGGATATGATACTAGTAAATCACTAAATATACAAAAATTGCCAGATTATCTGGATAGCTGTCGTTCTTGAAATGTTTTAGAGTAAGTTGGATATATTAATAAACGCACTGCACACGGTCTTTTTTCGCGAATTACAAAATGTGCCTTTTACTATTGTCAGATTTTGAAAAATATCTAAAAAACCTAAAAAAATTTGAACTTCGCGGGCTAGATGGGCGCTTTAGCCTTAAGTAGATATTATAGCTGCGTTTCGTACTATGAGTGGGAGCTTATGTCCCCCCCCCCCTCTGTCCCACTCCCCTCCAGGGTCGGCAACGTGGCAGCAATGCCTTTGGTATTGCAAGCATCTATAGGCTTTGATAAATGCTTGAAACTAATCGGGTCGTAGGCTTGTTTGCCGACTTTGTTATATAATAATAATAACAATAAATGACACACTAACTGTATGGTCCCAAGCTAAGCAACGTTTGTACTATGGGTACCGTACAATGGACTGGGGGCGATCCCAGTGACATCCAGACAAGGACAAATTACGAAAAGGCCATTTCCAGAAATTTACCCCAGCGGGTAGAGTTGTAATGACGAAATGAATTGTGTGCTTGTAACTACTACTCAGTAATGAAGGAGGATAACATAGATAAGCGATGTTCTAGCACAAACTACTTCAAAGAGTATTATAAAAATTGCTGTCATGTTAGAAATATCTCCTTGTGTTTTTCGTGACGTCGCTTCTAAATCGTTTTCTCTCTTTCCTTAACGCAAAATGGTTTCTTTGTCCTTATTTCTACAAGATATAAGAAACAGACAATATTTTCCTCGGTCTATACTTTACGTCCGCTCGCGCTGAGATAGCGAGGACAGCTGATCTAAACTAAATTAAACTTTAAATTGTTTCGCAATGAACACTGCCGCCAACAGTGTGCTCCTGTTAATTCGTTTACGTTGCTTTATCTTTGGATTGGTATGCATGTAGTACTTACACGGATAGAAGGAGAATCATGAGACATAATCATGAAACACACTTGATTTTATTCCATTTGTAAGTGATATTTTAAACGAGCGCTAGAAACTTATGTTTGAAAATGAATTAATCAATTTAGCCAAAAGTCCTGTTTTATAAGCCATTCGTATCTTCATTTATAATATGTGAAGCTTCCAAATCACAATTGGAAACTAAGCTTAAGACGTATGGAGGTTCTTGAAAAATTAACAGAAGAAGTTCTGTTGAAGTTCTTCAACAGAAGACTACTTACTAGATAGTTTAGATAAATTTCGGCTCTCTTATAATATAGAGTCCTATTATTTACATACACATAACTAAATCGGCAAACAAGAGTACGACTCACACGTTGCCGACTTAAAGGGTAGGCGGAAAGTGAAACGGTAAGGGGAGGGTTGGTCTTCCGGGTCTCCCACCCATCGTGCGAAACACAGCTATTATAGGTATTATGCCGATGTTCTGTGAGAAGGTACTACTCCAGTTAGGCTAGCCCGAAGTCGAATGTTTTCAATTTTCTAATCAGATACGTTAATCAAAAAGCAAACAGCCAGTAACTAAACAACGCAGAAGAAAACACTCTTCTAACTTATTCAAGTTTATGCTTACTATTACTTACTCTACATACAAGGATACAGTAAAGTAATAAGCAACAAATTCAATGCATCTAATTGTATCAGAAAGTAGGGCACTCGTAAATTTCCTTGTAACAGTACATCTTTGCATACGACCGTTCATAACAATTTGTCAGGCGTGTTCTGTGGCTCGGGAACTCTATTGAACAACTCTCTGTGTTGTTCGTTTATTGGGGAAATTTTGGAACACGTAAATTAGTTACGTTGTATGGACTCATTGGTGTATCTCTTAGATTTTAATATGTAGAGGCAACTGTTTGATTCGAAGCAAGATTTGCTCTCATAATATTTCAATTTAAACTGTTTTTAACGGAAAATAGTTTAGCCAGAAATGCGTATGATTTGACATCTTTGACCATTATAGAAATCAGGACTTTAAAAATCTACGATGAAATGCTGACATCAAAGTTTTTGCACTTTCAGAATTTTAGAGTTCTAATGTGTAGTGTCAAATTTCATGCCATAGATATGTGGGTATTTTCACTTGCTTACTAATGCTACGTCTTCGGCTGTAACGGCCATTGTTACGCGTGTAGTGATCCGGATTGATAAAAGTAATCCTTTTTGATAGCTTATTTATGTGTCCCACTTCTGAGCCTTTCCACGGATTCTCCACGAAATATGGTTTCGTACTGTTTCGGTGAAATTTCACCGGACTAACACACCAACTGTATGGTCCCAAACTAAGCAACGCTTATATTATGGGTATCGTATAATAAAGTTAGACGACGGGAATCGAGCCCGCAGCCACCCTGTGCAGTGAGCCGAGCGGCCTACGTTCGAACCACTGCGCCAAGCGGTCGTCTAATTACCTAGTAGCGTAGTACGTCTAACTACTAACTATATAGTTTACTTTAGGACAATATTTGTCCAATAACTGCAATTAATGATTTCATTGTTCCAGATTAAAGAACGGCAGTGTTTGGAGTTGGACTTACTAGTATATCAAGTCACCTTACGATAAGGTATGTTTGTAACCTACCAACAAAATATTGCAATAACAGTTTAGTTGCATTAGGGGCAACAAGAGGTCTAATTTAAAAAAAACACAATAAGTAATCATTAAGATAACCACTGATGTCCCTTGCAAACCTTCCAGCATCAGAACGGGGGTCATAAATTTCGACGCAGGAACAACAAGCGAGGCTGGGAATCGGCATAGTTACCCAACTAGAGGTGTCTGTTTCGGGGCACATTAATTTTGCCCATAGCTTACTGTGTGATTCCAATGCAGGAGGCATTAAGTTATAGACGGTAGCGAAAGCAGAAAATCGTATGATTAATAGTTCCGATTAAATAACACATAATAACATCCTTAAATTAAATTGTATATTATAAATACGAGTAGGTATATATTTGGTTTATATCATAGGTATTTATAGTTTAGATATATGTATTTATATATTATATTGTATGATATAAGTAGATATGTGAATAATGAATACACTGCTGACTACTACATTGATAACATGACAAAATTCTCTCCATCCAAAGGTTGCCTGGAAGAGATCGCAGAAGTAAGAGTTATTCTATTCTATTCTTGCGCAATTTTAAATTGGTCACAAATAAATACTTACTTTAACCAACGAATAAATAACGCACTAATTTTATAACCTTTTTGTATGACAACGGGAATTCTACAAGAGAGATTCAGTTGTTTTACAAGATATACCTTGACCTTGAGATTTAAACTTAAATTTGCATAAACCTTTTCGCGGCAAGAAAATTGCAATAAATGCCGACGGTAAAAATAAAAATCAATGAATATTGCAGGATAGCGTTATGGAATCGCTGCTATCTCATCACTTGATTCTGCTATAAGATTAAAATTTCTATGTACATTGTTTCATAAGCAAAGGGATCAGCAGCATCTGTGCTTTGACAAGGGTCCACCGGGTCACGGGGCGCTGACGGATCACGACTACCTTATTTTTATATGTAAATGCTTTTATGTAATAACATCCCTATTGGATTTGCTTTTCACGATTTGGGTGACGTTCTGTTTGACTTCTTGTGAATAAGGCTCTTTCTACGAGGATTTTGCTCCTTATAAGTTGGTGGTTCGGACAATTATTTTTTTCTGAACTATCATTGCTTGGAGTAACCTTTATTAAAGGTAAATTATTATCATAAAAATATATTTAATCCACTGACTCCAGTTGGAGGTGTATATTAACAATTTGTCACGCCACTGCGCTGCTCACTAACGAGACGAGAATACAATTCCACGTAATGTCCGCAAAATGACCACCTGCATTTTTGTTCCATCACTCATTGTCAGAGAAACGTTTTCAATAATAACGGGCGGCCGTCATTACCGTCACCTCATTACTGGACTGAAATGTCAAAACCGCATCTGGGTAAAACAACGGCCCACTTTTACATCTTTTTGTAGACACAGATGTAGTTGCGAACGAGGGGTTCACCCTCCTAACGGCTGATGGTTAGTGGCCAGTCTGACAACGACGGAACGTTTCCGGGCGACCTTTTAGGCCGAAACCTTCACTATGTCATAAAAATGAAGGGTTGGGAGTCTGAGAAGTGTTATTTATTCTGGTGTTTTTATTCTGGACGACTTTAGAGGTGACGGAAATGGTGTGATTCGTTTCGGTGTTGGAAAATGTTATGAGAACATTTTTCTTTTAAATAAAAATGTTACAGAAGTTTTTATTCGTTGTAGTTATACTAGGTGATACAAAATGGGTATACTATTTTTTTTGCAACTTAACTTTGTAAATCTCAAACTATCGGCTTTGTGGGACAGTTGTACTAAAGTACTAAAGGTTTTGTAGACTTGTGAAATCGGTCAACAGCTGTATTCCTATAACACCTTTTGTTTTTCAAGTTCCCTCCAAAGCTGATGGTTTTAGAATTACAAAGTTAAGTTTTGAAAAACAAAGTATACCCATTATGTGTCACCTTGTAGATCTATACTTTTCCAGCTTTAATACCTTTTCGTTGATGGGACCACACCGCGAGTTTCCTTGAGTCCATATCCTGAATATAGTCCGTATCCTTCAGTAGCAGAGAGGCACTGCAAGAAGAAGATATCCTGAACAACATACTTAGTTTTATGTAATTTGTGCTGGATACAAACTTTAGTCGTTCAGTCGTTTGATTATAATGCCTAGGGGGCAACTCTGGTGTCAAAGTGTCGGGAGTGTTTCTGTCTTGGGCTCGTGGTATGCGCATATGAGTTTATTAAAGTTAATGTATTAGTACACGCCTGTTTGTTACCGGGCTTTGAAACCACGACCTTCGGATCGCAAGGTAGGGGAAGGGGGTTCATTCATAAGGAATGATCCCTATACCGCTTCAAAATTCAGAAACTGTCATAAGCATCCATCACTGCCTCTATTGTCGCAAGGGACGTCAACACAAACAATTTATATAAACCAGATCCAGTTCTGCGGGATTGATTCACCAGTGAGGTGACTCCGCCGTCGGATTAATGGCGTGATGGCGGGATCCATTGTTGACTACAATACGTAGGCAGCCGAGCGCACTACGCTATGCTTGGATGTGATGTGGTGTAAATGTCAAGGGATAGCGATGTCTAACTCTTTGCCAAAGTGAAAACAAACTTAATTACGTCTGCACAGGGCATATGTTGTAAAAAAACAAGAATGTCTTAAAACCGCCTTTTTAGCTAGAGAAACTTAATCATTATTTATATATAGCACAGAGTACATTTTCATTATTATGTTTTGAGTGCATAACGTTTTTTAACGCAATCGGTCTTGGTTTGCGCCAAAGCTAGCTGGTCTCCTCTCTAGACTTTCTATCGTGTCCTCACTGGCCAGTAAACACTGAGACAAATCTAATCTTGGTTTGTATATTATGCATTGGCAATAGTACACGACCGGTGTAGGTCCCAAGGTGTCCTACCTCTAGGCTTCACAATAAAACACTAGGGTGCTGGATATAGGTGTATATTGCTCCACACATACAACAAAACGCTCACGGGGTATATGAAATGTCACCACAACCTTAACACCGCGGGCTATGTCGATATTAGCGACATCTATCGGTGGCCATGACAAAAGTAATTATACATATCGCCCACCAAGGACAAATTTAAACCATGTTATTTGTCCTTAACAAAACAATTCAAACATAAACGTAACTTATGTCTAAAACAAATTAACAAAACACAACGAAACAATTTAACGTTAAAGTTCGTCTGTTGCGATCGGAAGTGAGCACAATTTCGAATTCGGACGTTAGATAGAATGTGCCGGACTAGTTATTTAAATAATCATTATAATCCAATTTCCCGAGCCTGGATGAGTTACAAACACTCTGCCATATAACCAGTGACATTGTAATAAACTATCCTTCTCCACGATCACAATTTCGCCCACCATGGCATGAGGTTGATTGGTTGAACACCAGTGCCTGTGCAGGAAACTTGTAAGGTACTCCTGCGACCACCTCCGCCAATGCGACCATCTTCTCAAAGAACCTCCACGAAGCGTCTGTTTGTGACCGTCTGCATAGAACAGATCGGTCAAATGACATTTCTTGGGTAGAAAGATGGGGTGCTTCTGACCACTACTAACGCCAGAATGACGTAACCTACCTCCAACTCTCAATATTTGGTTCTCACCAAGAAACGTGTTCAACGCATGAAGTCGACTGCTCTTTGGTAAGTTTCTCTGTTCTTTTTTATTAAAATAACATTTTTGACAGTGCTTAATGTCCATATTTACTGCTAAGTCCTTACGTTTTCCCTCGTTGTCATTAGAAATAATTGGTATTTTTATTACAGGTTGCTGCAGAGCTGGAACTTTCACCGTGTAGAGAGAGGAGTCATCACTGCGAAGCCAGGTAAGTCCAACCATTTTTATTATTTCATCTGACTTCATTTTCAGCCTTTCTGGTTTCGTTACCTTTCCTCCTCCTTTTTCCATCTCCAGTTCCCGTTTAGGCTTGTTACTCGTCCATTTCTCTACTACAAATTCACTTTTCACCAACATTTAATTTTCATATTTGTACACCTGCAATCCTTTCTCGTCTGTTTCACATTCGTCTAACAAATCTGTCAGATATTTTTCAGCGAGCATAGGATTATTATCACCTTCATCCTGAGCCACTGCTTGAAATTCCTTGACTGCTAGGTAAGGCGCAGATGCAGCTGTGAGACAAACCTGTGGAACCCGCCAACGCTGTACCAGATGACGCAGTTCCGGTTGTGGGGTAAGTTTTGTAAGCAACTGATTTTTCCTTCCTTTGCAGGATGCATCGACTCGACCTTCAGTGTCTTCACAAGTCGACTGAGCGAAGCCTTCTTCGCACCTTTCATTTTTCCCGGCTAGCAGTTTATCCGATGTGTACTCAGTATCTGCTTCCGATTCCCTGAGCTTCTTAAGAAGTTCATTGCCGTCTGTGCGACAATGTAACACATTTATTCTCGTTGGTTTAACATTTAAGTTAATATCTCCGGAGAGAATCCACCCCAAGCGAGTAGCCTGCGCCAAAGGCGCTCCCGATGCACGTTTCATAATTCCTTCCAGAAGTATCTTGCTATAAATACCTACACCAAGTAACAACTCAATACGACTTGGAGTATGATACCCTGGATCAGCTAATATCAAGTCATGAAGTTCTATCCATTTTCTGTGATCGATCTTGCATGCTGGTAATGGAGCTGTGATAGATTTCAATACGTACGCATCAACCTGAACAACGAAATTAGAATCCACTCTTGATCGTATTTCAAAAGTGACCATAGCTTTCGACGTGGACGCTTGTTCCCCTAATCCACTGATTTTACCCAACACAGGAGTCTTCTTTAAACCTAGGTGCTGAACCGTCGACTCGGTAATAAACGAAGACTGTGAACCTTGGTCCAACACCGCCCGAACCGTGTAAGTGCCTGTTTTCGACGTGACTCCAACCAACGCAGTCGCTAGCAGAGCCTGATTGTAAACCCTTCCTGAAGAAAAGCAAGACACCGACGGTTGCCCAACCGAAGAATCAACCGGTTGAGCTGGTGAAGCAACTACCTCCTCTGATGCCTCTTCGTCTACATTGGCATCAGCAGTCACAGAAGTAGGAGTACCCTTGGGATGCAAAAGCGAATGATGCTTCCTTTTGCACACACGGCACCTTACCTTGGTGTGGCAATATTTGGCAGAGTGATTGTTTCCCAAACAATTAAAACAAAAACTATTATTCCAGACAAACTCGCGCCGCGCATCTACCGTTTGCTTTGCGAACGTCTTACAGATTGCAAGATTGTGCTCTTCCGAACAAATTGGACATTTGACGTAAGATACATGTAAGGCTTTTATTTTATTGATAGGAACGTTGTTTTGAGTCTGGCCTTTCTTTCCTAAATTAGATCCGGTATCCAAAAATTCAATAGCACGGTAACGATTGGTAAGAAATTCTTTGAATTGATGGTAAGTGGGTAACTCATCCGATGAGTTGCTGTTACTAATATTAAACTCCCACTGCCTTCGCGTTTCCGGGTCTAATTTAAGTGTTAGGACATGAATGACAATAACATCCCAACTTTCTACCTTAATACCAAGATTGCCTAGCGCAGCAAGACAATCGTTAGTAGTATCCATTAAATCCTTTAAATTACTGGCAGACTCATTTACAAGATTTCTTTGGCTGAACAATCTCTTAAGCGTATTATGACATATGTACTTTTTGTTATTGTACCGCTCTTCAAGCATTTTCCAACATCTGTCATAATTAACTTCTGCAATGGTTACATGCCTTAAAAATTGTTCCGCCTCTCCAACTAAATAGCTCTTCAAATAGTGCAGCTTTTGAACTTTACTCAAATCTATATTATCATGAACTAACGCTCTAAATAAATCATGGAATGTCGACCATTCAGAATATTGGCCAGAAAAAATTGAAATATTAATTTTAGGTAATTTAATTTGAGGCGATTTTCCATTAGTGGTTACATTTGAAGACTTCGAAGTGCATGCCTGACCAATATTGAACTCCTTTAACACAGCTTTGAGTTCACACTTATAATCTACGTACACGTCTTCAGTTTTATCGTAAACCTCCGTTTTAGCATAACTGGAACTCGCTACCTCCTTAGGGTTAACACTACGCATTATGTCTTTATGTCCCGACGAAAACTCTGACCACATTAGATCTAATAATTCTAACCTTCCCTCGACATATTCAATTGTTATTCTATCTTTGGGACTCTTTTTAAAGTTAGTTTTTGCCTTACAAATGCGAGAATGCAAATCCATTTGATAATTCAAAAGCGATTCCATTTTAAAACAAAATCAAAACTATAATTTTATGAAATAAATTTAAAATTTTACAACTTCCAAAAAATATTCAAATTTTCTAAGTGTTTTGAATTTAAATTCAGAACAAAATTGGGCATAGGTTCTCCGTACCTTCGTTTTTAGGGAAACTATTCTAAGTCCTAAAACCTACTATTCAAAATTATTCTAAGTCACAAATTACGTTAAAATTCTTCTATGTTCAAGTTGTCTTGAGAATAAAGTTCAAAATTGATGCCAAAAAGTACTCACAGTTTCACTTCGGAACACAATACAATTAATCACCACTTTCCTTGCCTTGCCTGCACCACGGTATTACCGCTCCTGGTCAGCTACGCTCGCTCCGCTCACCGCAGCCCTGACCGCGCCTTATCCTGGCGTGGTCTGAAGTCCTCGACGTGGACTCCTGCTTTGCTACGTTTGCGTCACCCGTAGCAACCGCCAAGCATCTTTACTAGGTGGTAAAATTATCCGACAACCGAAGGACCATGCACACGACCGATGTAGGTCCCAAGGTGTCCTACCTCTAGGCTTCACAATAAAACACTAGGGTGCTGGATATAGGTGTATATTGCTCCACACATACAACAAAACGCTCACGGGGTATATGAAATGTCACCACAACCTTAACACCGCGGGCTATGTCGATATTAGCGACATCTATCGGTGGCCATGACAAAAGTAATTATACAATAGGGATGCGGACTTATATCGAACTTCGATTGACATTAATAGGTATCAAATAGGGCTATTTTGACACTACATAATACTTTAGTAAGGTAATTTTCAAAACGTGAAATGTTGAAAGTAAAGGCACAAAAATAAACGCTTTTAAAGTTTGCTATAGTAATAGCAAAGTAAGAGTGGGATCGCGCTCTTTCGCACTCGCGCTAACTTATGGATGTGACGTCACTTATCATTAGCTCTGTGCTGTTTTCGTTTTTTTCTGATCGCAAACTTTAAATGTCTGTATTTCTGCCACTGTTAAAGTGATTTAGAAAATAATTTTACTGTAAGTAATAGTAAGACATAATTAACTTACATCATATTATGCACATATACACACACATTATGTTGCTGTTCCTGAGAATGAACACCGTCTTTCAAAAGAATAACCATTGAGTTTCTTGCCGGATCTTCTCAGTGGAAGCAGCATACCAAAACGGTGGTAGATTCTGACTATTCATAAATGTTTTGTTGGCTTACATGAATAATAACAATTTTGAGTTTGAGTTAAATTTTGCATTCACCTATTTACACAAAAAAAAAACAAAATATTTTATACCCTATGCTCTACGCCCTTTAGTTCAAATTTAAACAAACCTGTGCAGATGTACCTGCAAAGGTTTAAAACATTAAATTTATTATAATTACCACAGAGCGAAAAAATCCTTTTCAAAACTTAATTCTTAACCCTATTCACGCCCCTTTAATGCAATTATGACCCCAAATTTTACATTGTGCTATAATAATTACCTACCTAGGCCAATTGTTACCCTTTCAACTTTTGGCGCATTAAAATACTAAAGCATTATGATATTCAAATGGGTGACATAATGACAATGACTCTACGGGTGATCATTCGCAAATGGGTTAGGGTTTGGGCAATAGTTATAAATTAAATTATTATGGTAATTATTTGTTTTGTTTATCATTTTGGCAACCTCCTTTATTATTGGTGCAAACGTGTCGTGGGTTTACACTGGCAAACATGTTGTGTGTCTATTTTTGACAGCACAAAGTAGAGACAAGAGATTATATCGATCTAAATGTTTCGTCAGAAAAAACTAGGGTTTAGACTTAACACTATCCTACTAATATTATAAATGCGAAAGTTTGTGAGTGTGGATGTATGTATGTATGTATGTTTGTTACTCCTTCACGCAAAAACTACTGAACGGATTTGGATGAAATTTGGAACACTGATAGATTATAACCGGGATTAACATATAGGATACTTTTTAACCCAATAATCCAATACTACGCGGATGAAGTCACGGGGTACAGCTAGTTTTATATATTTTGTCTTTTTAGACGTTGTAAAAGAAATTATAATTGTAATTATATGTCTAGGTACAACTGGTACACTAAATCCACATTTTTTTTCTGGTTTCGTTCACCACATCTCACCACTTTAGCTTAAAACTTTCAGCTACTTTTCATGGCATACTTTTCGACGAAAAAAGGCCGTGTCCACACCCGCTTCGTGCAGAAAAAGTAGTGCTAATCCCCCACCATCGCCTCGGGGCCCCGAAACGAGCGCTGTTTACATGGAACGCCACTCAGTGTGCGCGCCATTGCCTCGTGTGCCCCGCCGTATGCCCCACAAAGTCACCCGGTCAGTGAACGGGTTAAAAGAGTTTTGTGTTGAAGATGATATTATGACATTGGATACCTAAGGTTGAAATTCATTTGAATGCATTTTGAAATAATAACCCTATGTTTATCATAAAGGTTTTTTATTGGTGGTAGGGTTATCATAAAGGTATTGGTATACGGTATTTTATTTGTATTTGAGTCACGACACGTCATCCGACATCACTAAAACTCGCACCTTCAATTTCGGCAACTTCTGATCATTATTATCATCATCATTTCAATCAATATACGTCCAATGCTGGAGCTGGACATAGGCTTCCCTCAAAGTTTTCTACAACGGCCGGTGCTGTCCTGCTCGCATCCTGTGGTTTCCCGCGACCGTCACTGGGTCGTCGGTTCCCCGTGTGGGGAGCCTATCCGAGCTGCAACTTCCGGAGCATGGTCGCCATTTGAGAATCTTTCGGCCCCATCAGCCATTTGTTCTTCAAACTATGAGCCCCGTTCACTGCCACTGCTACCTTTGATAGTCATCCAAAAAATATTTTTTCATATCCAAAGTTGATGGCGAAATTGTAATCTGAGTGAGATTTGATTACTATTTACTTATTTAGCGACAACGGTGTTGCCTGCTCACATTCTGTTGCTGTTCCTGATAATGTTACACCATCTTTTATTCATTGAAAAGAGTAGCCATTGAGTTTTTTGCCGGATCTTCTCTGTGGAAGCAGCATTCCGAACCGGTGGTAGATTCTGACTATTCATAAATGCTTTGATGGCTTACATGAATAAAAACAATTTTGAGTTTGAGTTTGTGTGTAATTAACACAATGTTTCCCTCAGTTTTGCAATTTTCCAAGGCGCAACTTAATGTCTCATGTTGGATCTGGAATGTGTTGTTCATGAAACACAGAAAGGTCATTGATAGTAAAGTTAACACTGAAAACTTGTCGTGATACTATTTCAGGCCTCTCAATAGCTAACATCTCACACCAAAGTTAAGTAACATGTCGGTAGGTACTGTAAGTAAGAATCTATATCACGATAACAAGACAAAACAACCGGTACCCTCGGCTCACAAAGAGTTCGTGCGAGCTCCGTACAAAGTAACAAGTTTATCAATAAATAATGTTAGTGAATAGACGTCTCAAAACAACGCTCCTCGGGAAAAGCACCTTTCGTGCAGACGATTTGTGTCGCGTTGAACGCTCTAAAATTGATTGAACAACTTGCACTCAACAGAAATTTTTAATGAAAAAATTGAACCGACTTCAAAAAAACCTAGGTTCACTAAAAAGCTAGAAATAACTAGATACCACATAATTTTTTAATTTGGAATCGTTTATAAATGATCTAGTTATGCGAAAAGAAACATAAAAAAAAAACATACGCACGAATTGATAACCTCCACCTTTTTGAAGTCGGTTGAAAATAGACTGCAAGCAGGTCTTTTCTCATTTTCTAATTCTGCATAAGAAAATTCATGGAGTACACAACGATAATTAACATTCTAAACAATAAAAAAACATGTGTTTGGTTATGTCTTTGGGATAAATTGGAGTTATTACAAACAGTGGAAACATCCACATTTCACTGACGGCTAAGAGGCGACGGTGTACGACCTCAAACCGTAGGATTAAAATGCTTGCAATACCAAAGATCCGCTGCTCGTTGCTGACTTGAAGAGGAGTGGTACAGAGGGAGCGATAGGGAGGGGGAGGCCGGAGGAGCTGGTGGGGTTCCGGCTCTCTCAATCATCTTACGAAACGCAGGTATCTATATATATATATAACTCAAAGGTGACTGACTGATTGACTGACTGACTGACTGACTGACTGACTGACTGACTGACTGACTGGCTGACTGACTGACATAGTGATCTATCAACGCACAGCCCAAACCACTGGACGGATCGGGCTGAAATTTGGCATGCCGGTAGATGTTATGACGTCGGCATCCGCTAAGAAAGGAATTTGATAATTCTACCCCCAAGGGGATAAAATAGGGGATGAAAGTTTGTATGAAACTGTCAATTAAATTCCACGCGGGCGAAGTCGCGGGCACAGCTAGTAGTATATAAAAGCAGCTATGCTTGACGCCGATCATTTCATAGATCATTTCACGAACGAACGAAGAGCGCATCACAGACGTGCTAATCTTAAATGTGAGTAACTATAATTCAAATGTTCGAAATTCGATAACACTGAAGATCGACATGTGCGCCGGTAATAAAATATAACTCTATGGCACTTATTCCTTTCGCCTTTATCTACACTAGAATAAGAGCGGTGCTATTCAGAATGCTTCGGTTCTTGGTGTGTTGCGAAGTTATCCTTTTACCCTATGGACAGAAATCGTTCCGTGCCCGTGTCGTAAGTCCTAAATAGGGTTCACGCGCTCATGTATGCCGTTTACGCTAATTCCCGCACATTTCCGCGGCACGCATCGTGTTATTGGACGATCTAAATTTCGCTAACATTGCGGCTGCAACCGCATCCGTTGCCAATGGTGAAATGAGGTAATATTAGCCGCGTGTATGTTTATATGTGGTTGAGGTAAACTGTTATTAATAGAACAAAAATACTAATATTTTGGGCTTTTAAACGGTTGGAATAATCGTTCTACAATCAGAGATAGAGCTTTTAGAAGAAATGAGGTCTTTTTCTTGGTAATAACTCTGTCAATCTCTGTTGGACAACATTAAAAAAGTACTCTTCTTTTAGAACTCTACATTCAACTTTTTTCGCGTATGTTATTGGTTTAATAATGAAAGATGTATTTCAGTATCCTCACGGAAACCATTATTCACAAGAACACAACGATTCCATAACGGAAAATTGAAAAAAAGTATACAAGTTCATATTCTTATTACTGTTCTTGTTCTTGGCTAGTGTCGTAGGTTATTATTATTTTTAAATAATATGGCTTTAGCCAGTGGGTCAAAATGGTTATGGAAGAAAAAAAATTACGCCTATAATTATACTGATGAAACACTAAACTTTTTAATGCAAAAATAGCTAAATTTATAGCTTCAAATAAATTATACCTCAAAACTAAATTGCAAAAAAGATAACGTCCACTAAAATTCTGCGTAAACCTCGCATATTAAACTGATGATTGGTGTGAGATAGCAATATATCTGTTTCAGTTTGATATATTGCGGTAATGTGATGGAATACATAAGTAAACTTACTATATAGCGTGAGTCATGGAGCAAACCTTTTTTGAGTGGGTAATACATTTTTAAAGTCTACTAAAAACAGTAACTTTTGAGATTCTGTGCGAATGAATCATTTATATGTTTTCCCAAAGTCATGATCTTTAAGTATTTGTGTGTATGCAACGAAGATATTCATAAAAAATAACACGAGAGCTATGTAGGTATATATACAAAGACTAAGTACCCAATAAAAATACAAAAAAACATTCCTTCTACCAACTTTAATATTCGAAATACTACTTCCAATAAAAGTCGAACACATAACGTGGATACGTAAATTTTTAACAGTCCACATTCATATTTCCATACTCCACGGCTGCACAGTGGTACAAAAGTACTTACTTTATGGGAAAAAGTGGAATGTAAAATTACAGTTTGTCAAATGGAAACGCCTTGAGACGAATAATTACTGTTTGATGTCTGTAATACAATGTTACCAGTTAAAATGGTGGACTTTATTTGTAATAGTCGTATAACTGGTTATAAGGTGCAGTGGGAATGCGAACTGGCTGAATCTTACTAATATTATAAATGCGAAAGTTTGTGAGTGTGGATGTATGTTTGTTACTCTTTCACGCAAAAACTACTGAACGGATTTGGATGTAATTTGGAACACAGATAGTGTATTACCTGGATTAACATATAGAATATTTTATTTATGTCTACGCGGACGAAGTCGCGGACAGAAACTAGTGAAACAATAAATTAAACTGTGCGGTACGTTCAAAGATCTTTTATAATAAAAAGAGGTCCAAATGCAAGGATCGAATTATTATTATTTACTTTTTTTTGCAAAAACATTATGGCATTGTGAATTGATCACATTACTAGTATTCCCAGCTAAGCTAATGCTTGTGTTAGGAGTGGGCTCACGTCAATAGTTTAATGACGAGGGGGATCGAACCCGGAACCTCTCAGCTACGGGGGCGGCCCCTCTAACCACTAAGCTATTGACGCCTTAATAAATATAATAATCACATGTTAGTATATTTTTATTATATACTTTCACAATTTCTTTATATAACTCAGTCGGCAAACAAGCGTGTAGTCCGCCTAATGTTAAGCAGTTACTATAGCCTATAGATGCTTGGAATACTAAAGGCATTCCTCGCACGTGACCAACCTAAAGGGGAGTGGGACAGAGGGAAGGGAGTGGACGGGTGGTAGAGCTTCCGGCTTCTCTGACTAATCAAATGAAACGCAGCTATCATATGTAGGTGATTTACGCCAATCTTCTGTCAGAGGGTGGTTCTCACTAATTAAGTATATGAGCTGTTATCAAATGGCTACAGCTTGGCTCTACCACAGTCAGATAATAATTCCTTTGGCTCATTTTATTTTTAGGGTTCCGTACCTCAATAGAAAAATACGGAACCCTTATAGTATCACTTTGTTGTCCGTCTGTCAGTCTAATAAATAAAATAAATATCGCCAGACTGACACACCAACTGTATGGTCCCAAACTAAGCAATGCTTGTACTATGGGTACCGTACAATGGACTGCGGGCGATCCCAGTGACACCCAGACTAGGGCAAATTACGAAAAGGCCATTTTCGAAATTTGCCCCGGCAGGAATCGAAACCGCAACTACCATGTGCAGTGAGTCGAGCGGCCTACGCTTGAACCACAGCGCCAAGCGGTCTATCTGTCAATACCCTTTTTCTCGGAAACGTATAGAGTTATTGATATACCTATCAGTATTCGACTGGGGCCACATAGGTAAAGCGATTGCGATCAAGCCGTATGACACAAAAGAGCATTAGTGTAGAAGTCGCCGTCGCATCGCAATCGTATTACCGGTGCGGCTCTGAACTTATAATCTAATTTTATACAAAACTAGTTTATGCCCGCGACTTCGGGCAAAAAATTCGGGATTATCGGGATAAAAAGTATCCTATGAGTTAATCCCGGTTATAAACTATCTGTGTACCAAATTTCATCCAAATCCGTTCAGTAGTTTTTGCGTGAAAGAGTAACAAACATACATCCACACTCACAAACTTTCGCATTTATAATATTAGTAGGATTAATTTAGAATATAAATTATAATTTTACCGAACACCGCACAAGCCCTAGTAGAATCTAGTTCACTACATATAATAAGTAATTCTGGATCACGTACAGTAATAATATAGTTGTATAGAGCACTATTTCACTCGCCTCTTATCAGCAGTGGCGCCTCGCCTCACGCACGGAGCCGACTTAGTGATTAAGTTGTCCAACTAGCATGAGTTGATCACGCGCACCACTGACATGTTGGATTGAAAGCTATTTTCATGTAAACTGAGGGTCCTTCGGTCAATATTTATTATTAAAGAGTTTTATACCGGTGTGTTAAAATCCGTTTTAAGGATAAAAAGGTTGTGGTGTTATTTCTGAAAAAAAACCACTCAGTTTAACTTTTGTCCATGATTTTCAGAGCGAGCAACACCCTTTCGCATTTATAATAATAGAAGGCTGGTAGAATAAGTACTTAACTTTTTTTATCTAATACTCGTACTGGCCTTTGGTCGCAGCTTCGCTAGCGTAGATATTATGTTCTGGTTGTCGACAACAGCGCCACTTACTGAATCGAAATAGCCAAAAATCGTCTAGTTAACCCCATAAGCACAAAAAAAAACATCAAAATCAGTCAAGACGTTTAGGAGGAGAAAACTTTAAACACACGCGCATCGGAGTTTTGTATGTATATTAAGATTGGTTTTATAATTATAAACATACCTACATACCTATATTTACTCACCTTACTCATCCATTATGAGACTTTGCCGTGAAGGCCTCAGTAAGTAATAAAAAAAATATGGCAGGTATGTAGGTACCAAATAGCAAGCCATCCTTATTTTATTTTCAATCCCTAACCCATTTTCTTTTCCATTGTCCCGATTATTAGATAGAGTTGTTTCAACAAATTCGTAAGAACTCGGCAAAACAAAAACAATACGATGCCTTCAGATATTGTCCCCGGCTCTTGCGAGAGAAATACTCTAGCAGGTATCTCTGGGAACTTGAGGAGTGGCGTTTTGTTCCCTTTTGTGTTGTTTTGTCCCACTATTGCTGTAGTTCGTATGTTTAACGGCTACGGTGGTGAAACTTCAGCAGTATACTTTCGTTCCGATTTCTAGCTATCTTGAATGTTGAGCACTGTGCTTCTTATTTGCGTAGAGTTAAACGTTTTTTTTTGTAAAGTTTAATAAAACTACTACGTTAGAACAACTTCTTAGCCTAACCCTACTTACTTGAATAGGTGCCGATTTCAATTGATATAAATTACAAGTTCCTAGTTATATTCTAGCATTTTTAGTGCACCTGGGTTTTTGACACGTGTCTTCAGCTTTAGTGAAATTTTGAATTAACTTCGTTATATGCCTATTTTAGCCGTAATATACTCTGACAGCATTTAAAAAAATATTACGGAAAAAGAAATATTGCCCTAAATATATTTCTCTTGAAAACAAGGTGAATTATTTTTATAACTAATACCCAATTTCGCCCGATGGGACGAACCCCCGATTCCACGAACATAAACAGTAACACAGAATTAATCGAGACATTAAAAGGCGCAATGAAAAAAAACGCCAACTTTTCCCCTTCGAGATTCCGGTAATTGTCATTTAATTACCAACGGTGGGGAGCAACAAAAAAAATAAAGCTTAGAGCCTCTTAATGGCCGCCAATTTTCCGCTCTGTGGCCCCAGGACCGTTTTAGCCTGAAACATTGTTTTAGCGGCTATTAATTTAAAAAGTGCATGTTATTGTCCAGATGCGGTAAGTAGTATTTGCAACCACTATGTTCTAACATTAAGTTTTTCGCGGACCAAGTCGCCAACATTCAAAAATAGGTCTAATATAATATATCAACGTCTAAAGGGCTTCACTCGCACGCTTTAGAATCAAGGCGCCGTTGAGGCGCAGGCACCCCAGCGGCGCGCCGCGTCAAGGTTTTCTTTAGGAATATAAGGTAGTGCATTCATGGCTACTAAAGTGGAGGCGGCGGCGTCGCGGCGCGATTTCAACCACCATTTTGTCATTTCGTTTCGTGGGCTGTGTTGCTCCTGTACCTAATTATAGAAATATGGCCGGGCGGCTCGACTATTTTAAAAAGGCGCCACGCCCGTGCCACGACGCGACGCTACCACAATGCCTCCGCGATTCTCGTTTGAGCGAGGCGCCTTACTAACTCAACCTGACCATACGGGTATTGTTTATAATTTTCACGCTTCCTTATTGCAAGGGGCAGGCAAGAGAGCTATGAATATGCCTCACAAATCTGATAATAGCGCACAATGCAAGTACACTTTCAGCCAAGATAGGCCTAACAATATACAATAAACTACTTTAGAAATTGATTTAAATTACAGATTAGTCGCGAAAGCACAGTTACGCCTCTTTGAAATAAAGTTTACGAGTTCAGACCTTATAATAGAGGATAAAACTTCAATACTGTATTCTCAAAAGAGGGAGGCAGATGTTTCCATTAATTTAGCTTCGTTTAGTTAAGTTTGACATCCCTATTTTAAGGTATCTACCTACTAAGAAAACATAAAATACTAGGCAAATTTTCTCTGGGAGCGTAATTAGACTTAACTAAATATTTAAATATTAAATATTTAAAGACATGTGACATTCGTCAATCCGCTCTGAAGAAAGTGGTGGACTATGGCTCGAACGCCCCACCCATTAAGGCTCGCCCCCCTGTTTCATTGGGACCAAAATGCCGGCCAAATGGTGGTGCACTGACCTCAATCCTCGATGGCATCATTGGTCACCATTGTTGATCCTGGGTTACAAGAGTAACAGTGGTGGGAATACACCCATAAAAATAAATGCGCATCAACCTACGCCTTTGTGAAATACAAGCGTGATGGTGTATAAATATAATTATAATCATAGTTTAGCATAGACCATGAAATATAATTATTTTAATATTAAGGTGGAGGCGTCTGTCTAGCCCGCGAAATTCAAAATTTTCGAGTATTTTTATAGTTTATCCAAAATCTGAAAACAAGTAAGACAACATTTTGTGATTTGCGAAAAACACACTATGCAGTGCGTTTATTAATACATTTATTTTACTCTAAATATTATCACGGTGGATATGATACTAGTAAATCACTAAATATACAAAAATTGCCAGATTATCTGATATATAGCTGTCGTTCTTGAAATGTTTTAGAGTAAGTTGGATATGCACTGCACACGGTCTTTTTCGCGAATTACAAAATGTGCCTTTTACTATTGTCAGATTTTGAAAAATTTCTAAAAAACCTCAAAAAATTTGAACTTCGCGGGCTAGATGGGCGCTTTAGCCTTAAGCAATTCATTCACAATTTAAATTACAGTTATGTATCTATCGCCGGCAATCAAACTGAGATGCAAAACGTCATCGTTACGACGCAAACTATATTATTACATTCCATGAAATATCATTTAAACTTTATCACACAGAAAACAAAGGCTTAAATGAAACTTGATTTAGAACACCAAGCTGCAATAACAACTTTGTTATTACAAATACCATTTTAACAATACTGCGGTCCAAAAAATGAATTATCGTGCGTAATGTGATGGCGTTAGGAGTTACGACAATTATTTGAGGTGAATAAATAGCTTTGTGTGTCCGTTTGTCCCTAAGGCGAATTAGCAGTCAGGCTCTCGCAGTACATGCGTTGAAATGGGACTATCTAGATGGAAAATGCAAATTTCCGCAAGTTTATGCTGGGAAGCAACGCCGGGAGCGAATGTTGCTTGATTAGAGTCGTATTACATATACTCAAATGGAATGCAATGGTACTATTTATTAACTTCTAAGTATTTACGGGGATCTTGCTGTGAAGCAAGAATGACACAAAGTCACTGCTAGAAATGCACACATCAAAAAAGTCTAAGCAACACGCATCATTTACAGAAACTGCTTCATTTTTTAACCCCCAACGAAAAACGAGGGGTGTTATAAGTTTAACATGTGTATCTGTGTATCTGTGTGTCTGTGTATCTGTGTATCTGTGTATCTGTGTATCTGTGTATCTGTGTATCTGTGTATCTGTGTGTCTGTGTATCTGTGTGTCTGTCTGTAGCCACGTAGCGCCCAAGCTGATGAACCGATTTCAATTTTGTTTCTTTTGTTAGATAGGTATTCTGATCGAGAGTGTTCTTAGCTATGTTTCATGAAAATCGGTTCAGCCGTTTGAAGATCATCAGCTCTTTTGTAGGTTAAAAAAGCCACATTCACGGCCAAAACCAATTCCCACGGCTCGAATCCATTCGAAATTTGTGATTAATGGATTTCGATTTATTATATTTTTAAATGATCGTAATAGTCTGAACTGGCTTTTGACAATATTATAAATTTGAAAAGATTCCCTGATTCTGGAAAAAATGTATATTTTATCTATTTTTATATGAGATTTGTGTATGAACTAAAGACGTTCCATAAGTCACGTTTCAAATGATGGATACGCGCATGCGTAAAATTTTGTTTGTTTTGTTAATGGTCATGGAATATTACGCTATAATAATTCTAGAGGGTGCTGCTCCGCCATTGAGAAAAAATATAAAAAAAACAAATCTAATTTAAAATAATTTTAGTGTTATTGAAAATTCTTCCCCTGGGCTGCTCCCGTCCGCCTCAACCAGAGTTATTACATCAAATTGAATCATAATTGATAATCTTTTACTAGGAATTAAACCTCCGTGGCATCAATATTTAGATTCGTTGTCTATTCTAATGTCATAACAAAATAATGTCTCATACTTTTACACAGATTTTCTGTTGATTATTGTACATCAGATTATAAATGAGGAAGCCAAAACAAATTATGTAAATGGCGCTTTCATAATCTGGCATCGAAACTAGTTGTACCAGATGAATTTGCGAGATGAGTTATGGATACTGAGCTACGGGAGCTACGCAAATCGCGCTAACTTCATTATTTGGAAGAACTAGGTAAATTATACATTTGATGAATAGATCGTCGCATCGGGGGTTTTTAAATTTTCAATTTAGAGTTATGTTCTAACCAAGAACTTTATACATAACACTGGATGTTTTAACACGAACAATGTTTTGAAGCAAAAAAATATGACCTTGAATAACGTCACGTGTTTGTTGCTTCTCTCTTTAGGGTGACAACATCGGATCTCAAGTTTAGGACTGACGGTTTCGGGCCCATATTAATAAATCGATCTCAAGTCTGAGAGAGCGATCTTAGAAATGTCAATGTTTCTTATGTCATACCAGTACAAAATGACATATCAAAAGCGCAGTCAAGATCGTTACAAGACTTATGTGTTAACAATGTACACTGCTTATTAGATGCTACGCATATTTTAAAGCTTACTAGAAATGTCTGATTATAGGTACATTAACAACGCCGGACGGAAATGTCATTTAAATTTATTAAAGAACTTCACATGGTGCAATTGAAAGAAGGGTTAAAATTGTCCAAAAAGTTACAGGTGGACATGTCAACTATCATAGTATAAAAATAAATACATATATGTACGTCTTGCAGCGCAGACACTCAGTTCTTCTGTCGCTGATGCTATTGATTTCTTGTGCAACAGTGGTGCTCCCAATTTCAGTGGAAGTTAAGCTACCACAAAATTTATTAGAATAGTAAATAGATTGTTTGATGATAATGAATAGTCATGTCA
Source organism: Notodonta dromedarius (assembly GCA_905147325.1). Taxonomy (NCBI): domain Eukaryota; kingdom Metazoa; phylum Arthropoda; class Insecta; order Lepidoptera; family Notodontidae; genus Notodonta; species Notodonta dromedarius. The sequence goes on along the minus strand of LR990159.1, from coordinate 12,823,930 downwards.
TCGTGACTTTTATAATCTTAATCACATCACACCTGTTTTTTGTATTGTATTGTTATTAAATGTGTTTGTTTTTGCTATTACTGGAACATATTTTTAAAGAAAGAAGAAGAATCAATAATTTATAAAGCTTCCAGGTCACCGCAATCAAAAGATACAACCATTTAAGTCACATCCCATATGTTGATACGCGTTAAAAACTCACTCATCATAAACAAGTAAAAAAAAATGAAACAAGCCAGTGAAACCATTTCCAAAATTACTTAAAATTTAAAAATATAAATATGCGGTATGTATCAGCTAATATATTTCAGCTATCTGTGGAAGTCCCGTCAAAATCGGTCCAGCCGTTTCGGAGATTACCCGGAACAAACCGCTTCAACCCGCTTTTTTGTTACCTATGTATTGTACGAGTATCTACTTGCATATGGATTTAGAGAAAAGGTGTTATTTTGATATTACAAACAGGCACTCAAATTTTATTTGTTTGTATAAATAACCCAACCGGCATTCGAGCTTACGCGCGTTCTCTGCGTGACGGTCTAACTGTCACTAACTCACAGCGCGGTACCAGCGCGAGCACGTATGCGAGCCGAACGCCGCGCCGGCTCGGCTCCTGCCTAGGGTCGAAGTGTGCAGGGGGCAAAGTGAGGTATACGCACCCGTCATAAAATAGGTACCCATTGTGATTGTGGTACTTATAAACTTAGCACAATCACAATATATGGTGGGTACTCATATTGTTAAGGCTTGAACAACCTTTTTGGTATATAGTTTCTCTTTTGACTTTATGGTGTTTGTAGCCTAGCAACAATAACAATATAGATTTTCATTAGCACATTTTCTACAGCATTTTTACTTTATCAATAACCCATTGGAGCAGGCTTGGGGACCGAACACATATAAGTGTAATAAGATGATTGACTTTGGAACATATGATTAGTATAATACTTATGTGTCCTTCCTTACTCAGAAAATCTGAAATACAGTGAGATGATGGTCACCCTTCTTAGGTCAAATGTTAATGTAAAAACTAAATGAATATAGTACGAAAAGTACAACATAAACTGTTATATCATTAATCAATAGCCACACAATACTAATAATAATCATTTATTGATGTTTTATTACGTCTCCCATTAAAAATAATATAAATATGGTTAAATACGGTGATTAGCGTAAAATACAATTACCCGTGTAACTTAATGTTTGAGTTTGGTATCCATACACTTCTGCATTTTTTCACAACACAATACATCGTTTAAATTACAAGAATACACTTTTATTTAAGCATTAAACTAATTTAAAAATGCGAAGTGCTTGAAAATCTTTGACAGTTTGGCCATAGTGTCAAATTGAGTGTTCTATCAGTGTTGCTAAATTATTAAAATAACAGCTACCGACAATCAGGAAAGTGAACGGTTGATATATTTTTTGGTTTTCTATATAAAAATAAATACTGAAGTCAAAAGAGGATTCTCAAATTGACGCATATGTAATATGTAAATAAAATCCATAAAAAAACAGACACGAAAACCATGGACTTGCGAAATCTTGGCTCATCACACGTTAGTTTGGGTATTTTTTTGTGTTTATCATGGCAATTTCAGATGAAGTGTGAGAGGGACAAAATGTATGTATGTATGTAAAAAAACCTGTCTTCACTCCATAGTTCTACGTGATATCTCCAGTGGTATTCTAACCTTCTTGGTTCTAACAAAGTAGATTGGTATACAAACTTTTTCTTCTGCGAAACATAATTATACTAGCCAAGAAGTTTGCATTAAAACACATACTAGCTGATTTTAAAAATATGACATATGGAACATAAATGAGACCGGGTGAAAGCGGTATCTGAGTTAGAAAAAAACGCACACATGCCTGTACTTACCTGAACACAAATATTGTACCCTTGTACAGTCCACTCGCAGGGCATGTTTCCAGCATAAGCCGAGCTCGCTTTGTGACGAATGATATTAATAACAACTTACATGCAGTTACATACCGACAGCTGACCGACGACGTGAACGTCCTAGCTCTTGGCTTAGACATTTTTGAGAAAACGTGTCCTTCGACTTCACTGAATGGTCTGAAGAAGCTTCCATTGTACAGCAGAGAGTAAAAATGGTGACATAGAATCGTAATAGCGCCGGTGCGCTAAAATGGCTGTGAAAGAGAAACACTGCGATTGTTCTATGCACCATACACCATTCATAGGAATCATTGCAAAAACCATGTCGCTGTCGGTAACAAAACCAGTTTCATGTCGAATACTGAATACATAAGTATACTTATACTAGCATTCCGAGCTAGTTTTATTCTATAAAATTCACTGAGAATACGGTGGGAGGCACACCGGGCGGAGTATTAAGCTGTGACATACGAGAACGGGCGAGCGGTACCATGAGTACGGTTTGGAGGTGAAACAATTATGAGTTGGAAACGAGTTTAATACTTTGTCCATAGATTGAGAATGACACAATATCTGTCTTAATTCGATTTCGCAATAGCTTCGCGCTAAATCTAAGGTTACATAATTTTTATGACAAGTATTGTACAATATAATATTCGTCATAAATATATTCAACCTTAGATTTAGAAAATAGAAATGGTTAGTATGTCTCTTATTATACTGTTTCAGGAACATGCATTAATGGTTTTATAATATTACGGTTTAAAACGAACTTATGAGTTTATTTATTCATTATTTGCAGAGAATTCGAGAACTCACAGTAGCCCCACAATACGTTAGAAATATCATCATTTCGTCTCTAAACTAGCTGCTAAGAGCCCACCTGCAGTACGACTGGCGTGTTGAACTGAATTTAACAACACCTATAGCTGCGTCCCAACTCGAAATAGCTATCCTTTGTGCGAGCTCCTGTAGATTTTCAGAGAAACCGTATTTCTGTTATGGAACGAACATACAACTATTAACAATTAAACTTATTTTCTCTTTCTCACTGGGGCAGCGTTGTGGACTGCAGCCCGAATCCTCGAATTGAAGGGGGACTTAAAATATAAAATATACATTGGTATATATCGCCAGACTGATACACCAATTGTATGGTCCCAAACTAAGCAACGCTTGTACTATGGGTAACGTACAATAGACTGGGGGCGATCCCAGTGACACCCAGACCAGGGCAAATTACCAAAATACCATTTCCGAAATTTGCCCCGGCGGGAATGCAACCCGCAAACACCATGTGCAGTGAGCCGAGCGGCCTACGCTTGCACCACGCGGACTGTACAAGTTATAATAGCTGTAGCTTCAAAGTGGGATCACGCCAATAGTTGAATGTTCAGCATGGGTTCAAACCCCCAACGTGTCGACTCCGAGCGCGGCTCCTGTTACCACAAGGCTATTTTGGGTTTCTATTGCTAAAAGTTTTTTATAAGCTTACAAGTTATATCGATCGACAATAGAACACTAATTTAGAGCCAAACCCGCACAGGCTTTGCCAAGTCGCAATACGCACAGGAAGGCATTATTTGCGACCTGCCAAACCGCACTCACCGTTGCTCACAGCTGTTGCTGCGCCAATTCTTTTGTCCGCGACTGTACAACTGTATTAAACTTGTGCAACCTTGTGTACAGTTTCTGTTGTAACTAACAGGCGCCTAATAAATGTTTTGTTCCATAAATATATTACTGTACTGATTGTAGGAAGTTGTGTGTCGGTTCTAGTTTATATCAGATACAACTTATAGTTTATATCTCGTTGGATTTTTTTACTACGTCAATGGTATGTAGGTACTAATCGTTTTATATATTAAAATATTTAAATTGATGTACAGTGTCAGTAGGTATGCACACCTCACTAAACTAGCTTTCTAATTTAAATACTTAAATCTGATTGAGATTTGATTACTATTTACTTATTTAGTGACAATTATGTTGCTTGCTCACATTCTGTTGCTGTTCCTGAGAATGTACACCATCTTTTATTAATTGAAAAGAGTAACCACTGAGTTTCTTGCCGGATCTTCACAGTGGATTTCGAATCGGATTCAGACTTATAATAAATGCTTTGTAGGATTCCATGCCTATAAGTGCTTGCGATTCCATGGGCATTGTTCGCACGTAATATTTTACGTGGACGAGCATAAAACTCTTGTGAGCGCTACTGAAATTAGTAATTTGTGAGATAAAACAGCTTTAGAAGATCTACTTTTCACCAAGAATTATCCTCACATTTATTTACTTTATCAGGGTATTTCAGAATTATTTTATAATTTAACAATGTAGGTATATAATATTATAGTATCTATACCTACGTAAGTTATCACTTATGTGAATTCACTCAAAGTGGATTTGTCTCAGTGACGATAAGGTTGAGAGTGCGGAGAGCGCGCGTTACCGGAGAATAACCGCACCCAAACTCAGTTCCTATTGGATTGCGTTAATTCTTTTGGTAATCTTTTAAGACATGACAAAGACACGTGGAAGTCTTCCAACCTAGTATAATATGACTAAATTCTAATCATTTGGTAGAGGAACCTATAATTAATATATCTGAAGCTCACATTGAAACGGTAACAGACATTCTGTCCTGTTTACACGAGTGTAGCGGTAAGTGCGAGTGATAGTAGCCAAGTAGTAGGTGTTAAGTACTGGACTGAGGATCGTGGAAACCGCTTGAGCAGGCATCCTCTGCCCGTGCTGCAATGCCCACTCATTAAACACTAAATTCCTTACTGGATAGAGTGACCACGATAAAGTTTTAAAATGGGATAATGTAAGGAATTTGTAATAAGATGGCACCACTAATATTGGTAGTGACTGCAGAGTAATATAAAACCTAATTTTTGTAATTAGGTAATGTTTCACTCCTCATGTAAATTTTAATATATTTTTATTTAAGTTAAAACATCAAGGGAAAAAGTATAATCATCAAATATAAATCAATAGCCTAGTGGTTAGAAGCGTCAATAGCCTAATGGTTAGAGGGCTGTCCTTGTAACTGAGAGGTTTCAGGTTCGTTCCCTATCCAGGCCATTAAACTATTCACGTGAGCCCACTCCTAACACAAGCATTAGCTTAGCTGAAGGGGCTAACGGCTAATCACATTACGAGTAGGTGAACTTTAAAAAAAAAAGAACCTCCATAATCAATATATCCTGTATCTTAATAATTCACAGGGGCCGCTCGTTCTTCCTTTGAGTCGGCCACACGAATGCACTGAATACCTCTGGACTCCTTATAATGCTTTCATTCCAAGCTTTCAGTAATAAACTTTGAGTGAAAGGGGTCTAGAGGGGAAGTGTCGATATTTGTACTACGGCTCAGATTTAAGGGTTTATAAAAAATAGAGATAGGTATGTGTAGTAATAAGGCGGGGAAAGAAAAAATCATACACAAACATAACACATCAACCTATAGATAAGTAATTACTTGTGCTCAAGTAAAAGTTAATACTTATATCATTCAGGCCCGTATTAAGTAATAATCAATCTTTAGTCTGAGAGCGGTTTTGAGTAAGTTTACGACGTGTAATTTTGTACTGGAATGACACAAGAATAACAGTTCCAAGACCGCTCTCAGACTTGAGATCGATTTATTAATACGGGTCTTATCTTATTTTGGTTCAGAAATTGTGGAACAAGAACGGACATGAGTGATTCAGCCATCTAATATACGCTATTGACGCAGCAAAATCTAATACTTTATCACTGTTGCTTTGACAGTTGCGTTAACTGTCTATTAGGTATATAGAGAATTCTAAACTTACGTAATTATAATTCAACTTAGAAATTACTATAAAAAAGTAATAACCTATTACGAATCTAGATAGGAATTGATGGATAAAGGTGTTTTACAATTCGAAATTCAAATATTTTACGTAGACGCTAGAGAGTAATAGTAGAGCTCCCTTTGCAGTTAGCTACTTAACAATTAGGCACTTATCAACTGGTATAGTAAAATAAACACAAGCTGAACACTTATTACTCCTTTCCATTTTACATTGTTGACATGCCACATACTCGTACTTCATATTCACAGTGTCAGTCATGATGTATGGAGCCGATAAACTCTATATTCACTGAGAATGTTATTGTAATCGCTATTCGACGTCGTATATCGTATAGCGCCACTTATTACATGCGTTGATTAATGAATACCTGTATGTAAATTTATAGGTAGAGTTTGTAACCACCCAATCTCTTTCGTCTCTCTCTAATTAAATATATGAATATAAATATGCTAAATATAATAATATAAATATATAGAAGTAATGAAATTATAATTAACTATAAATAAACCTATGAATATAACTATAAACCCTAACCAAATTAAGCATCTAATAATTCACTATGTGAATAGTTATCTATAACTAGTTTGGTTGTGATCTGGGTTTGAATATTGATATGGCCATGTGATCCGTATTGTCTAGTGGTTATAGGACCTAACGTAGTGAAACCCTGGATAGTAACCTAAATTCTTTTAGTGAAAGATTGGTATTCTTATGACGTATGTAGTTACAGTACCTACTTAAAATACCCTGATTAATTAAACCTAAATCTTCAATACTGTACCTACTTAACTAAACGAGTTTCATTGTTAAATAAGTAATTAATGAAGCTATGGATGTAACAAGCTGGTTGTTCCGAGAGTTAAATATAATAATTTCTCTGTAGCGATAAGATCAATTCTACATGACATTTCAATAGTTAAAAGATTATGAATACAACAATTATTTGTTTATGACAAGGTACAGGGCCCCTCCCCGCCCTGTACTGTGGGATAACGTCTCATATCTGTATTCCCTCCTTGACTTGTCTTATTTATTATGAGTGAATATTTTGATATATCATTAATGACAATTATTTGTTATAATAAGAGTACACATTGAATAACTGTATCATCAATAGTATCATTGTAGTAAATCCATTAACTCAACAAATAAGAATCGAATCATCTGGACAGCAAGAGATCTTCAGGATATCACTGAGTCAAAGTCAAACGAAGTAAGTTTGATTTCTGTTGTGAAGATTAGCATCTCAGTCATCTACTGTGATGAGAATACTAAAAGGCTACTGCCTAGGCGAAATCAAACTAATGAGTTCCGGTCAATGTGTTAGCCATTAAGTCTAGTCAGTGACTGCAGGTTAGCAACTCTATCATCTACTGTTTAGTGATTGCCAACAGGGTCTACCGCCCCCAGTGTAACCAAAACTATCAAGCTTTACATGAGGAAAACATTACATTAAAATATATAGACTTATCAGTCAGTATCCATCCATCCAGAATCTCATTACTGAACAAACGATATGGTCACATTATTCAAAAGTACAGGATTCAATGAAATATTGATTAAATACTACAATTCAATGAAGTAAATATATTTATCAGCAATGTGAATTTCAAAACTTCAAGAATTTACCACCCATTCACAAAATTAATCTCATGGAGAAGAACGGGCAAGAAACTCCATGGATGAAGCAAAGGCCCTGCCTATATTTAAATTGAAGCTTAAATATATTCCGACCTATCTATCTATCCACCTTCCTAACACCTAAGTATATTCCTATTCTGTTCTACATACCGCGTCTTTATACTTAAGGCTTTACCTACCTACATAAATTATAAATACCTATTAATCCGTGTACAATACTAGCGTAATAAAACTACATTAGGTTTACCTAATCACCTATTCATAAAGTCCGATGCATCGTCCCTTTCCTAATGGAATTCCCTAATAATAGCACCTAACCAAGAAACCTAACTTTGATCTTTGTGTGTAATTTAAGCAGGTCTAGAGCTCGGAGCTCACATTTACTTTTAATTGTGCTTGCTGTCCATCACGGTGTAATGAAGGACACCTAACTAACGGCTACTGGGAATTGAGGTGGTTAGGCTCGATGGGAAACTATAACCTCTAACCAAGACATCTAACTACCTTCGATCTTTGTGTGTAAATCAAGCAACACTAGAGTTCGCGACTCACATTTACATTTACTTGAGCTGTCCAACACGGTGCAATGATGGACACCTAACTAACAGCTTCTGAGGGGTTGAGGTGGTTAGGCTCGAGGGGAATTCTATAACCTCTAACGTTCCCTACGTGTCGGTTATCCACGTGGCCGAAGCCGGGCTGACTGGGGTGTGGACTTCCAACGGACCAGGGACAATAATTGTGTATAAATATAAATATATATAGATAGACCGAACGGATGACTCTAAGTACAGGTAGTGAGTTGCCTAAGCCTGCTCCCACTTCGACGGGAACCTCACCCCACGTACATAGAATACACCAGAACGGGGTGCTTAGCCGAGCCCAATGCAAGGGAAAAACGACTTCTGGAGCGCACCAACTGACCCAGACCTAACCAATGAGAGGACGATGCAATGAACACCAGCGTACCAGCGCCATTACACCCCATGGAACCATGACCATGGATCAAAGTAAGCCGCACACAAGTATCAAATTACCGAACGCGAATCCCCGTATATCTACATTATACCACCAGAAAACACACCTACAACATTCAATAAAACGAGCCCATGAAGACCTGCTTTATCAAACATTGAGCACTTCCGGATGGTATTTTATTATATAAAAATGGCTAGAATAAACACTATGACCGACCGAGATTCCCCGTTTAACTACAACGATACCATTAGAAAATACACCTACAATATTCAACAAAACCAGCCCATAAGGCTTGCTTTATTAAACATTGAGTACATTCAGATGGTATATATTAATATAAATTAAATCTATGAACGCGACTGACTATAAACTTGATACTTGTGTTTAGCTTGGGAGCTCTAAATGAATGACCACGAAATTAGCTGTGCAAGGCCTTTTATAATCTCACCACCTGACGCTATCATGTATATTTCCTACCTTCAATATTTTTATAAACTAGAGACGCGCAAAGTCAGAATTTCTACGAATTCAATCTCACAATACCGAACGTAATTCGATCAATCTTTATATAGGAAGGTATAGTCAAATAATAAGGTATTCTTACTGGTAGTGTTTCCTCAGACTTTGGCTAATATCCTGGATATAAACAATATTCTAATTATCAAAACTAGTGTGCCGAATTGTGCCTAAAATATATAGACTATTTCTAACTCCTCCACTACAGTTGTTATTTGCACCCGTAGCGGGAAGAACGTGTCGCGCGAATTAATAACTATCTAATATACCCACTTGCGATAAGCGCGGGCTCGGCCGCCACAGGTCGAGACTCGGGCGCGATGAGTAATGAACCCTATATCGTAGAAGGCTCGGTCGAGTTTGGCATGATAAATGAAGTTGTGGAATGCGGTGATAGTTTACATATTATGGAGTCGGAAGAAGTAAGTAGAAAGAGGTCAAGAACACGAGAAGATAATTCGTCAGAGGAAGGATGGAATACGGTATCCCGTGGGCGTAAAATAATACGTAGATCTAGCCATAGTCAATCAGCAGATAAAGTACAAGTGTGCATAACATCCAATTCCCCTTTACCTAAACAATTCGCCTTAGCAAGATTATTTAGAGATCACAATATCAACGGAGTTAGCCGCGTGAGGTATAATCATCAGCACAAAATTATTGTGACATTTGAAGAGGAGTCTGCGGCTAACATTCTCATCCACTGTGATGCACTAGTCGAGTTGGGATGGAGATGTCAGAAAACTTCTGAAGTAGGCGTATCGTACGGAGTGATAAGAAACATTGACTTGGATGTTGCCGATGAGGATATTATCAAGAATTTGTCTTGCGATATTGAAATGATTTCTGCAAAGAGATTAAACAAGAGGAAATACGCTGAAGATTATTCCACAAATTGGGTGAAATGCGAAGCCATACGAGTAGCCTTTAAAGGAGGTTCCCTTCCGGTGCATGTATATATTCATGGCTTACGGGTTAAAGTTGATCCTTATGTCTTCCCGGTGACCCAGTGCTCGCGTTGCTGGAAGTTTGGCCACTCACGTTTATTATGTCCAGCGAAAAAGGTTGTATGTCCTAAATGCACTAAACCTCACGAGAACTGCGAAGTTACATCATTTCGATGCATTAACTGTACGGGTAATCATATGGCTTTGCAAAAAGTGTGTCCTGTGTATAAAAAGGAAAGGAGAATAAGGGAGTTGATGTCAGAGTTTAACTGTACCTATAGGAAAGCCCTTACCATGTACGTACTGCCTTCACCATCACCTGATAGGTGCCGATCACCTAGACCTGTCATCCCCGAGGCACAATATGCCAAATCGATGGATAGTGAACCGGAACGAGTGTACGAAGACACGTCTGATGTGATTAGGAGTAAGCAACAGGTGTCTCAAGTCAAGGCTGATCAAGGGAAGCCCCAACCGAAAGTAGTAAAAAGCCGTAGACAGAAGAGACATCGTAAATTTCAAATTACATCCTACACACCAGCCACCTCGCCGGTTCCCTCCCTGGCCCCACCACCAAAACCCATGGAGATAAATTGGAGTGAGACCTCGGAGGGTTCGGAAGAAAATTCAAAAGACGCCAGGGGAACACAGAAGAAATTTTCTGAAAAGTTTAGTTTGAGTGGTTTACTAACGGAATTATATCAAATTATTATAGGAGCGGAGGCTTTAGAGGTTAAAATCCAACAGGTGGTTACAAAGTGTGCAGAGTGGATACTATCCAAAGTTGTTGGGGAAATTTCGAGGGGCTCCTTGTTTAAAATGTTTGCAAATAATGGATAATCCTCCTATTATTCTTAATGTCAATATTGTACAATGGAATTGCCAAAGCTTACGTCCTAAAGCCTTATCGCTTGAATCACTACTGAGTCAAGAAAAAGTTCACATAGCTGTATTGAGTGAAACCTGGCTCGAACCCGAAAGTTTTTTTAAAATAAACAGCTATAATACATATAGACTAGATAGAGCGGATGCATACGGAGGCGTGGCCATTTTAACACATAGTTCAATCAAAGGCATTTTATGTAGAACGCGTTGCCCTAATATGGGTATTGAACTCGTACATGTGAAAATTCTTAATTGTCAGCATATTGAGAACGTTATCTCCTTGTATTGTCCTTCGACAGTACGAACCTCACAAAATGACTGGGATTTCATATTCTCCCTCGCAAGCAATAACTCTTTAATCTTAGGGGATTTTAATGCGCATCACACTTCATGGTCTAATAGAACGGACCAAAGAGGGTCTCAAATTTTCGACGCTATGTTGGAACACAATTGTGTTTATTTAAACAATGGAGAGCCTACTAGAGTCAGGCTGGTGAATGGGCGGCTGCAACAATCAACCCCTGATATTTCATTTGTTACTACCGAATTGGCTACTTTATTTAAGTGGAAAGTGAGTAATGAATCACTTGGCAGTGATCACCTTATCATTGTATTACGAATAACTTTAAATATATACAGAACATTTAAAAAAAAAAGGAATTTTAAAAATAGTGACTGGCAGTCATACTCGTCCTTCATAGAAAATTCCTTAACCCAGTGCAGTATCCCCTCTGACCCTCAGGACTTCTATAACATGTTTGAACGCACCTTACAAACAGCAGCAAATAAATTTATCCCATGTAAAAATATTCCTCAACATATCTGCGATAAATTTAATCCTAAACCTTATTGGAATTCTGAACTATCTAAAGTGGTGGCTGAACGTCGTCGGGCCCTGGCAAATTTGAGGAAATGCCCATCCCCCAGAAACCTAGAGGTCTTACGGGAGAAAATAAGTAATGCACAGAGAGTAATTAGGGTTGCAAAGTCTTCATCATGGCAGGGATTTTGCTCCTCTATAGATGAAATGACTTCATCGTCAGACATGTGGAGAAGAATGAGATGGGTCAAAGGTCGGTTTTCGGACACTAACAATCGCGTAGACAAAGACAGGGCCGAAAAACTACTTAATGATCTAACTCCGGATTATGCATGTCCTCCACAACCAGATTTCCATTCAACAAATTGTAAATTAGAATCTGAAATTTCTTTACAAGAACTTGAAAATTCTATTAAAAAATCGGATACTGCCCCAGGTTGTGACGACATTTCATTTTCAATGATAAAAAATCTTCCGAACACAGGTAAAGGCGTACTGGTTAGGCTATACAATTTGTTTTTAAACTTAGGTTTTGTTCCCTTACAGTGGCGTCAGGTTAAGATAGTTCCCATCCCTAAACCAGGAAGGGATGCGAGCGTCCACTCTCCACTTCGACCAATTGCGCTCATATCCTGTCTCTGTAAATTATTCCATACGATTCTCAATAAAAGATTGGAATGGTATTTTGAAAAACAGTCGCTGTTCCCCCAAAATATGGTAGGATTTCGTAAAAGTCGATCGTGTTTGGACAATCTCACACAGTTGGTGACGCACATCCAAATAGGATTTTCGAAAGATTTGGTGACGGCAGCATGTTTTATTGACATAGATAATGCCTATAATAATGTGGACGTGAGAAGTCTATTAAATATTTTAGATAAATTAGGCGTGGGCTCAAAAATCTGTTTATACCTCTGGACGTTCTTGGAAAATAGACGGTTAAATATTTCAGGAGACGGATATACATTAGTTCGAACTACTAGTCGTGGATTAGCTCAAGGAGACCCGTTGTCTCCATTTCTATTTAACGCGGCTACCCTAGAAATCTGTTCAAATATAAAGGATGTGGGAATTTCTCAATATGCTGACGATTTTGTTTTGTACACATCAAGTGAGACGGTGGATTGTGCTCTCAGGAATCTTCAACAGGACTGTCAGAAACTTAACGGTCTGTTAAATAATTTAGGATTAATAGTTTCCCCGACAAAAACTAAACTATGTATTTTTAAGAAAGGCGGTTTCAGAAGCGTCGTTGAGTTTAAGATCGGGAATAATGTCGTACCAATAGTCAATCATGCAAAATATTTAGGATTATGGTTAGATAGTGCTCTAAGATGGGGAAAACATATTAAGGAAATAAGTCAAAAAGTATCTAACTTCTTAAACCTGTTGAAAGCTCTGTCAGGACCAGGCTGGGGTATTCATCAAAAGCACTTGAGACGCTTGTACATTTCAATTATTCGCAGTAGGATGGATTATGGTTCTTTCTTGTATGACAACAGTTGTCAAACAAATTTAACAAGGTTGGATAGGATCCAAAATCAGGCGTTACGAATTATTGGTGGTTTTGTGCGCAGCACTCCAATTCACGTTATGGAAAATGAACTATGCCTTCCTCCTCTAAAATGGCGAAGGAAATTTCTGGCCGGAAAGTTTTGGCTTAAATCAAAATCATTTACTAATAACAATTCCATTAGCTTAATTAAAAACCTCGAGGCACTAATAAATTCAAGGTACTGGTCCAACAAGAAATTTCCATTACTAATACATACTCATAATACTTTAGAATCAGTGCCCATGCACAGTAGTAATCATCTTGATATGTATTCATTAGATACATGGGTTAGCAGCATTGATTTAAGCCAAGTCATCTACGATTCGATTCCTAAAATTGATCGCGCCAAGCGCACATTTAGTTGTCAGGAACTTAAAACCATATGTGGCCGTCACATTGATCAGAATTACGGGGATTGTTATAAAATATTCACTGACGGGTCAAAAGATTCAGTTGGAGGAGGCGCCGCCTTTTTGGATCCTCAGCTGGAACGTAATATTAAACTTAGAATTGATTCAGATATTTCTATAATGCACGTGGAGTTAATTGCCATAGCTGAAGCCCTATGGTATATTGATTCAATAAGTTTCGATAGATTTGTAATTTTGACCGATTCAAAAAGTTCACTGCAACATCTGGCTCGCTGCACCTCTCATGTGAGAAGTTCACCGATTGCCTACAGGATACTGAAATCAATTCTTAAGATGAAATCCCAACACAAAAAACTGTTTCTCCAATGGATCCCATCCCACACCCAAATAAAAGAAAACGACGAGGTTGACAAGCTAGCTAAACAAGCCACAGAAGATGGGATTCCACTGGTTATATTACCTCTCTTCTCAGATCTCGTTCAAATCGTTAAAAAACAATGCAGGGAGGAATGGCAAGAGTACTTTGACGAAAGATCGCGTGTTAAGGGTATCTGGTATAGAACCATCCAACCAGAACTATTAAAATATCCGTGGTTCGATAAGGTTTCAGTCAACAGGAATTGGGTTAAGACTGCTCTTAGATTACGATCTGGTCACATTCCATCGAATAAGTTTGCCTTTTTGATGAAGAAAGTCCCTTCTCCAAATTGTATTGAGTGTGGCGTGATCGAAGATGTACAACATATATTGATGGAGTGTGTTCGGAACGATTCATTTAGGAGATCATGGTTTTCAAAGGGCAACTATGTAAACATTGGCATTCCAAATAGTATTTTAGCGCAACCGATATCAGAAGAAGCTAAAATGTTGATTAAGCTAGCTGATCTAGGTTTAGCTAAGCAATGATATCTATAAGTAGACATCTTTGCTCCTTATTGTATTTTGTTTGTGTAGTATTTTGCGACGTCTAACGGGACGATGTGGTCGCCAAGCGACAAAGTTCCTTAAATAAAAAAAAAAAAAAAAAAAAAAAAAACTCCTCCACTAGGATGAATCTGTTTATCGAACTGCTTCTAGTTTGTTTTAGATCCTACCTGTATGGAATTAATTTCCATCGATTATAATATGAATGTCCGATCGTTTACCGAATCTCAATATCGAAAACGTAAATTAGCGGCTAACGTCATCTCTAGCTTGTTCCTGCATTCTTCTCAAACTACCCTCAAATATATTTAATTATCGTCCGACGAGAGCTAAAAATAGACGCCGACACCGTGGCGCCGAACCAAATATGGTAATGCTTGAGCTCTCTTGGACAAGTTTCGACCTGCTCCAAGCCTAACATTATACCTAATTTCGTACGCATTTTTGCATAGTATCACGCAGAATGCAATTCTTTAAACTTAACAATGAGAAGTACGCCACGCTCAATACTTCCAAAGGGGAGTTTTACGCTATCAATTAATATGTCAGTCTAACTAGTTGTTTCAGAATAATAAAATTAATTAACAGATTATTTGCTTAAATTTAAAGTAATATTTAATTATTTCCTTTATTTATTTAAAAGCCTATATAAATGTATAGTTATATTTATATTTGTGCATGAGACGGAACCACGGGCAAGTCTGTTCCGTTACAGCCAACCCCCAAAATTTATGCAGGTGAATGAATATATAACCGAAGTAAATTTTTCATGAACCAAAATAAATGCACAAATATGCTCAAATAATTTTAAATAACCCCAAAAGAACGAACTAGTGCAAATTCTAATTTATCAATATCCGACTCAGAAAATTGTGGTAATGCATGTATGTTAAATGTGTGTAAACCTACAATGAACAGTGTATTTACACCGAATTGGTAATAATTTCTGTATGGACCCAAGTCAAAGTTTACTAACGTAGCAATCATGAACAAAAAATAACCGCTCTCAGGTCAGTCCAAACTCCGGAAGGAAACCCGTTGTGAGGAGGTCAATCCTAATGATTTAGTGTAAGCCTTTCACAGCAAACCCATCTTACGTATGGTGTGAACCGGGTACACTATCCTATCAAAGTTTGGACCTTCCAATGCTAACAAGTCATAATTCCCCATGACTGCAACGCCCCACCAGGACCTAAGCCCACAACAACAACTTATTCACAATTCGGAGCATGTAGAGTGTACCAAGTCATGTTATTTGCTGCCGGTAGAGTACGGACCTTTTATGAAATCAGTTAATACTGATGCATGTCTACTGACCTATCCTAACACCAAAGCTCCATCATAAAAGGTCCTTTGATTGTGTGAATGATTTTCTGAACTTCAAACATTGATAAACCGTTCCGTACCGAGACATTGTTGAATCACTTAGGCCCTTCAAGAAAACTATGAGAAGTCATATTTCATAACTAATTCATACATCATCAATCCTATCCTATAAAACATAACATGCTTACAAAGCTTCTACGTTCATAGCGATTCACGCCACCTAAATAACCCAACAACATACTCAGCACGAAGCTACGAATAATTTTGCACATGAAATCTAAGTAGATACCTAATCATCACTGCACAACCCCCCGATTGGATGCAACAAAACAGTTTATACACATAAATACTAGTTAGACATGACATGACTGTTACGCAATAGCTAGACTACGTAATTACAGGTAGATACGCACTACGCGAACTGCACAATTATAAACGCTTACGCCAAACGCCAGAAATTTAAAATAATAGTTACGCAAAATGACCGAAATTTAAAAGATAGAAACGCAAAATAAAAGATACGCAACATGCGAATACGTGAAGTAGTAGCTAAACAAAATATCTTAAGAAGATAACAGTCACGCAATACCTATAATAGAATCGTAAATAACAGCTATGCAAGAAAATGAAATTCAACTAATGTCTGAACACAAATTTTAATTATTATTACATATCTCTCATTTGTAAAATCGTCGCAGTATTATAATACACACATACCCAACTACAATGGAATTTCCTACCTATATCAACCAGCTTTCTTTATGAACAAAACTTTACATACTTTACAAGTCAACATCGCCATTATTTATGTTCCTAAGTGACAGGAAAGTAACGCAAAGTAACTATCTTTAAATATATTCTAAGTAAGGCTAAAACATCTCCCTACCTGCAAAATCTTACACCATAAAATGCACTACTCATTTGCTAAAATTCTGGGCTTTGCTAGCGAGATCGAGTTGGTACAGATTCTAAATTAAATCCTCCCTACTACTTTTCTAACTTAAACGTATCATACCTAACTATCCAATCTACCTATCTACTTATTGTATAAAACTAACCTTATATAACAAAATTATTTTCTATATACTTATTACCTCCCTGGTATTGATCATTATTCGATCATTATTTCCATCTGGATCCCTACATAACGTTCTAACTTATTTGAACTTGCTTCGTAAATTGTTTTATTTCATTATAGATTATGTCTCTAGACTAAACAATATGACTTGTCTAATATTATTAAGCCATTCTTACCAAAGTAGGTACAAGGACTGGTTTGTAGTTGTATCTATTGATATCCCTAACCAAACCTAAAGATTGTATTCTCTTTTCCGCTATCTATAATAATTCGATATAATTGATACGCACAACTGAATTTCCTACTTATCTAAGTAGATATCAACATTATGTATTTCATATCAAATATCAATGCGATTCTTATCGTACCTAGAACTTGTTATCCTATTTCACTGAATTAGGCAGTTGATGAGAGAAAAGGTATCTACCAATTTATGTAACCAATATCAACCTGTTTTATTTTCGTTCAACCCCCTATTTGTACTAAATTATGATACTAGCTGAGCCCGCGACTTCGTCCGCATGAAATTCAACTTAACAAAACTATTATTAAACAAAAACTGAAATTACTAAAATAATGAAGATAATAAAGAAACACCTATGCTAAGTTTAATCAAATTTTCCTTTTATACACCTATCGCAAAAGCCCGCTCCCGCGTTCCGAGCCCGCGCGACAAGACTCATTTGTGTTTTCCTTCCTAAAATTAAAAATAGCCCTAAGTCACCGCTCACAACATGAGCTATCCGTCAGTGAAAATTCCGCCAAATCGACCCAGCCGTTCCGGAGACTACCCTAAACAAACATACAGACAGATACCCCAATTTTATTTATTTGTATAGATTTATATCATAATGGTTATAAATTAAATTTCTACTTTTCTACCTATTAAACCTTAAACTCTTAATACAGATTTGTGTTTTCATGAACTCTTACTACAAATTTGTGTGAACATGTAATCAGAGCCGCCATCCTTATCTTTATTTAGTTATATTTTTTATCAAGCAATGGACTTAAGGTATATAAAATTTTTGTACAAAAATCATGAATTGAACTACAAGAATTGGAACCTTTCCTAAAATTTTACCAGCCTTACCTAATTTAACGCGAGGTCCGTAACCAACTAACTAGCATTGAAATATCAATGTAGGTACATTAATCGCTCTTGATTATCCTAACAAATTACTTATCAAATAATAGTCTATGATTTACTTATTACCTTTGCTACCTAGGTCCTTTCTACCTGAATTGCGTAAGACGTATATCACATATCACCAAGCTACCTAAATATGTAGGATGTTATAATTATTATAGAATTAACTTTATTATTAAACGAATCCGGTAGCCAACACTTATGATTTTACGACGTCCTATTCTGACCGAATTATTTGTTATCATATCTAACGGGTACTAACCTACTTTAGAAATCAACGTGAAATCCTCGTTATTAAAAATATACTACGAATTATAGTTAGATGATCCGTTCTAAAAGGTACTTACCTACTTGCTTTTACTTAATTCGCACATCATATAAATAATATCTACCTACCTGCACAAATCTTTATTTAATCGTAATAATAAATATCGCCAGACTAACACACCTACTGTACGATCCCTAACTAGTACTTTCATAAAAAGACAATTTCTGAAATCCAACGGGAGTCGAACCCGCAACCAACCATCATACAAATAATATCTACACAAATTTATATTTTATAGTACTTAATAATAAATACCGCTAAATTAACACACCAACCGTACGATCCTCAACTTGTACTTTCATTAAAAGACCATTTTTGAGGTTCCCAACGGGAATCGAACCCGTAACCAACCATCATACAAATAATACCTACCTACCTACACAAATTTATATTTGATGGTAATTATAAATATCGCCAGACTAACACACCTACCGTACGATCCCGAACTAGCACTTTCATAGAATACCATTTCCGAAATTACCGACGGGAATCGTACCCGCAACCAAGCATCATAATAATATTAATAATATCTATCTACCTGCACAAATTTATATTTGATGTAATAATAAATATGGCCAGACTAACACCAACCGTAAGATTCCAAAATACAATTTCTGAAATTCCCGACGGGAATCGAACCCGCTACCAACCATCATACAAATACCATCTACCTACCTGTACAAATTTATATTTGATAGTAATAATAAATATCGCTAGACTAACACACCATCCGTACGATCTCGAACTAGTACTTTCATGAAAAAATAATTACTGAAATTTCCAACGGGAATCGAACCCGCAATCAACCATCATACAAATAATTCCTACCTACCTACACAAATTTATATTTGATAGTCGTAATAAATTCACCAGACTAATACACCAACCGTACTATCCCGAACTAGTACTTTCATCAAAAGACCATTTCTGAAATTCCCGACGGGAATCGAACCCGCAACCAACCAGGACACAGCGCCGAGCGGCCTACGCCTAAACCATTACGCAAAACGATCATCAATTACCGCAGTGTTCCTGATAAGTTTCCAAAATTCGTAAATATGTACTAACCTACCTAGCTTGTTTTACCACTAAATTTTGCGACTGAACTTATTCTAGACTTATAATAATAAACCTTCCCTTAATTAATAATAGACCTAAGAGTATTGTCCTACCTAATACTACTCTGCAAATTATTTTTTATTAGCAACCCCCAGACTCTGAAATACGGATCAATTTCCTTAACTTAACTACAGATTAGTTAAAATTTACCACCGCGTAGAAATTAAACATTGGTTTAGTATCCCTACGAACATCCACACACGAATCTTAGAAATTACTAATCTACTACCTACTACAACAGAACCTACTAAACTACTAACCTACGTCATACGAGTCGTTATACGAAGTTCGTGCTATAAATAAATTCTACTAATTACTATGTTTAAAAGATTTCCGCCCTACAAAAGACATACCTAAGAACCATTACCATAAACATGAACTACTGACTTTTTTTTTTAATAATTTCCTACTCTTGCTAATACTACTACCTTAGCTTGCCTATTGTGGAATAATAAAATAACGTTATTATAACGAAAGTTTTAACCTGTATGAACCGTAACGATTTACTATTTATGTACCTATTGATTTAACATAAACCATACTCTAATCAAAACATTTCCTTTAATCGATTTAATCCCAACAACTACTTATCGCTTACTCCTAACGCCAATTAAGTTTTATAACCTAAAATGGAAAAGGATATTATTATGAAAATTTCTGTTATAATTTCTCAGTTAATGGCTAAATTTACTGATCGACTAAGGAATTATTAGTGCGCTAACAGGTCTAACTATTTACTATGAAAACCTACGACCTATTGCCGAGAATAGTCTTTATCACGCGTTACCTACTTACAGTGGATTCACAAACTTACACAATTATCGGAACCAAATGACGTAATTTCTACTACCTTTCAGTGTTTAATCTATCTAACAAACTGAATACCAATCTTAATCACTTTCCATTTCACGAACAACAAATTGTGACTTTAAAGTCACTTGACCAGATCAAACCAAACAAGTCAACTAAAGCAAATACCTCAGTAATCCAGAAACTTATTCTGATTATTATGTAAACCGAACAGAATACCGTAGTAATCCAAGATTCATAGCATCCTGGTCACGGCACCAAATTGTAACCACCCAATCTCTTTCGTCTCTCTCTAATTAAATATATGAATATAAATATGCTAAATATAATAATATAAATATATAGAAGTAATGAAATTATAATTAACTATAAATAAACCTATGAATATAACTATAAACCCTAACCAAATTAAGCATCTAATAATTCACTATGTGAATAGTTATCTATAACTAGTTTGGTTGTGATCTGGGTTTGAATATTGATATGGCCATGTGATCCGTATTGTCTAGTGGTTATAGGACCTAACGTAGTGAAACCCTGGATAGTAACCTAAATTCTTTTAGTGAAAGATTGGTATTCTTATGACGTATGTAGTTACAGTACCTACTTAAAATACCCTGATTAATTAAACCTAAATCTTCAATACTGTACCTACTTAACTAAACGAGTTTCATTGTTAAATAAGTAATTAATGAAGCTATGGATGTAACAAGCTGGTTGTTCCGAGAGTTAAATATAATAATTTCTCTGTAGCGATAAGATCAATTCTACATGACATTTCAATAGTTAAAAGATTATGAATACAACAATTATTTGTTTATGACAAGGTACAGGGCCCCTCCCCGCCCTGTACTGTGGGATAACGTCTCATATCTGTATTCCCTCCTTGACTTGTCTTATTTATTATGAGTGAATATTTTGATATATCATTAATGACAATTATTTGTTATAATAAGAGTACACATTGAATAACTGTATCATCAATAGTATCATTGTAGTAAATCCATTAACTCAACAAATAAGAATCGAATCATCTGGACAGCAAGAGATCTTCAGGATATCACTGAGTCAAAGTCAAACGAAGTAAGTTTGATTTCTGTTGTGAAGATTAGCATCTCAGTCATCTACTGTGATGAGAATACTAAAAGGCTACTGCCTAGGCGAAATCAAACTAATGAGTTCCGGTCAATGTGTTAGCCATTAAGTCTAGTCAGTGACTGCAGGTTAGCAACTCTATCATCTACTGTTTAGTGATTGCCAACAGGGTCTACCGCCCCCAGTGTAACCAAAACTATCAAGCGTTACATGAGGAAAACATTACATTAAAATATATAGACTTATCAGTCAGTATCCATCCATCCAGAATCTCATTACTGAACAAACGATATGGTCACATTATTCAAAAGTACAGGATTCAATGAAATATTGATTAAATACTACAATTCAATGAAGTAAATATATTTATCAGCAATGTGAATTTCAAAACTTCAAGAATTTACCACCCATTCACAAAATTAATCTCATGGAGAAGAACGGGCAAGAAACTCCATGGATGAAGCAAAGGCCCTGCCTATATTTAAATTGAAGCTTAAATATATTCCGACCTATCTATCTATCCACCTTCCTAACACCTAAGTATATTCCTATTCTGTTCTACATACCGCGTCTTTATACTTAAGGCTTTACCTACCTACATAAATTATAAATACCTATTAATCCGTGTACAATACTAGCGTAATAAAACTACATTAGGTTTACCTAATCACCTATTCATAAAGTCCGATGCATCGTCCCTTTCCTAATGGAATTCCCTAATAATAGCACCTAACCAAGAAACCTAACTTTGATCTTTGTGTGTAATTTAAGCAGGTCTAGAGCTCGGAGCTCACATTTACTTTTAATTGTGCTTGCTGTCCATCACGGTGTAATGAAGGACACCTAACTAACAGCTACTGGGAATTGAGGTGGTTAGGCTCGATGGGAAACTATAACCTCTAACCAAGACATCTAACTACCTTCGATCTTTGTGTGTAAATCAAGCAACACTAGAGTTCGCGACTCACATTTACATTTACTTGAGCTGTCCAACACGGTGCAATGATGGACACCTAACTAACAGCTTCTGAGGGGTTGAGGTGGTTAGGCTCGAGGGGAATTCTATAACCTCTAACGTTCCCTACGTGTCGGTTATCCACGTGGCCGAAGCCGGGCTGACTGGGGTGTGGACTTCCAACGGACCAGGGACAATAATTGTGTATAAATATAAATATATATAGATAGACCGAACGGATGACTCTAAGTACAGGTAGTGAGTTGCCTAAGCCTGCTCCCACTTCGACGGGAACCTCACCCCACGTACATAGAATACACCAGAACGGGGTGCTTAGCCGAGCCCAATGCAAGGGAAAAACGACTTCTGGAGCGCACCAACTGACCCAGACCTAACCAATGAGAGGACGATGCAATGAACACCAGCGTACCAGCGCCATTACACCCCATGGAACCATGACCATGGATCAAAGTAAGCCGCACACAAGTATCAAATTACCGAACGCGAATCCCCGTATATCTACATTATACCACCAGAAAACACACCTACAACATTCAATAAAACGAGCCCATGAAGACCTGCTTTATCAAACATTGAGCACTTCCGGATGGTATTTTATTATATAAAAATGGCTAGAATAAACACTATGACCGACCGAGATTCCCCGTTTAACTACAACGATACCATTAGAAAATACACCTACAATATTCAACAAAACCAGCCCATAAGGCTTGCTTTATTAAACATTGAGTACATTCAGATGGTATATATTAATATAAATTAAATCTATGAACGCGACTGACTATAAACTTGATACTTGTGTTTAGCTTGGGAGCTCTAAATGAATGACCACGAAATTAGCTGTGCAAGGCCTTTTATAATCTCACCACCTGACGCTATCATGTATATTTCCTACCTTCAATATTTTTATAAACTAGAGACGCGCAAAGTCAGAATTTCTACGAATTCAATCTCACAATACCGAACGTAATTCGATCAATCTTTATATAGGAAGGTATAGTCAAATAATAAGGTATTCTTACTGGTAGTGTTTCCTCAGACTTTGGCTAATATCCTGGATATAAACAATATTCTAATTATCAAAACTAGTGTGCCGAATTGTGCCTAAAATATATAGACTATTTCTAACTCCTCCACTAGGATGAATCTGTTTATCGAACTGCTTCTAGTTTGTTTTAGATCCTACCTGTATGGAATTAATTTCCATCGATTATAATATGAATGTCCGATCGTTTACCGAATCTCAATATCGAAAACGTAAATTAGCGGCTAACGTCATCTCTAGCTTGTTCCTGCATTCTTCTCAAACTACCCTCAAATATATTTAATTATCGTCCGACGAGAGCTAAAAATAGACGCCGACACCGTGGCGCCGAACCAAATATGGTAATGCTTGAGCTCTCTTGGACAAGTTTCGACCTGCTCCAAGCCTAACATTATACCTAATTTCGTACGCATTTTTGCATAGTATCACGCAGAATGCAATTCTTTAAACTTAACAATGAGAAGTACGCCACGCTCAATACTTCCAAAGGGGAGTTTTACGCTATCAATTAATATGTCAGTCTAACTAGTTGTTTCAGAATAATAAAATTAATTAACAGATTATTTGCTTAAATTTAAAGTAATATTTAATTATTTCCTTTATTTATTTAAAAGCCTATATAAATGTATAGTTATATTTATATTTGTGCATGAGACGGAACCACGGGCAAGTCTGTTCCGTTACAAGTTCGCCTTTGAAAACCACGTGTAGCTCGCTGTAGAGGACTATGGGCCTAATTACCTTTGCTTAGAGTCGCCGGCAATAGACTTGCCCAAAAAATATAGGGACCAAAATACCATTGGCGAAATGTGGGGGCACCACTTGCACCTCTACCTGCCCCTTTGGAGAATAATTCAGGCGTGATTTTTGGTGACGATGTACATGTAGAGTCTGTTTGGAATCAACTACTTAAGTGGAGACGAAAATACTAAGCCCATTTACTCTTTCTTTCCTCACAAGAACAACCACAGTTCAATTTATGACCAGACAAAATCAGATGGAATTCCAACAATATAAATTACAAAGATCGATGTTGCAATAATTGTATCTGAGAGTAAAAAATATTCACTGACATTAAAATATCAAGCTCGTAAATTGCACAATCGGACCTTATAAATGATCAGATAAGATGCTGACGATAAATAAAGCATCAGGTGTGCCAATTGAAAGATCATCCGGTGAATATTTGATGTACTATAATACATGGTATAAGGTCACAAAAAATATATAATAATAATAATAATTTAGCCCTTTTGACGTCCCACTCCTTGGCACAGGCCTCCCCATACTACGAGGTGGATTCAGACCGTATTCCACCAGGCAGTGCGGGTTGGCGGATTTCACATAATAATAATAATAATTTAGCCCTTTTGACGTCCCACTCCTTGGCACAGGCCTCCCCATACTACGAGGTGGATTCAGACCGTATTCCACCAGGCAGTGCGGGTTGGCGGATTTCACATAATAATAATAATAATTTAGCCCTTTTGACGTCCCACTGCTGGGCACGGGCATCCCCTCAACATGAGGGGGATTCAGGCCATAATCCACCACGCTGGCCCAGAGCGGGTCGGCGGATTTCACATGTCTTTCGAAAATTGGTTAGATCTTCTAAGACATGCAGGTTTCCTCACGCTGTTTTCCTTCACCGTAAGCAAGTGATAATCATATAGAAATTATGATACGCTCATAGATTTCGAAAAACCCTGTGGTGCGAGCTGGGGTTTGAACTCAAGACCTGGTGCCCGCAAGATGCGTGCCAATACGTACCAATCGGCTATCGCAGCTTCAAGTTAACATTTTTATTTATTTTAAATAATTATAAAAAATAAGTGTTATAGTATAATTCACATTTTACTCGCGACGTACGAAGTGTTAATGAAAAAGATAGCAGTAAAACACGTTTGTTACTCTTTCGCGACTACATTTGAATGGGGCAGGAAGATAATGTTGCATTGAACAGAACAGGAGATAACGCCGCCCATTCAGCTGTTGCAGTAAATAACTTAGCGCTTCGTGGAAGTTTTTGCAAATACATGCCAGAATACTAGGCAAGTTAGGCTACCAAACATAACACTGTACTGAAAAGCTGAATAAATGGTATATTTGTAGAAATTGAACAAGACTTGGGCAGATTTATTTGGGAGTTCCAATACTATTGAGCTTTTCTAATACTTGATAAGGATCAAAGCTCGACGTCTTCATTGGATACCACTGTACACTGAGAATCTTAATTTACTTACATGGATACAAGGAACTTTATAATAATCTTCTCTCGTTATTATTTTCTCCAAGTAAAAAAACAAAAAAAAATATCTACCTAAATAAATAAATAAAATTGAAGTACTTATCTGTTTGTAATGTCAAAATGACAGCTTTTTACTAAATGCATATGAAAGCAACGGTACATATTACAAAAAAACAATATTTACATTTTTGTCTTTCAGTCTGTTTGTTCCGCGTAATCTCCGAAATGGCTGGAATGATTTTGACGAGACTTTCAAATAGCTTATGTTATAAGGAGTAACATTTAATTTATCGAAGTATCACGCGGGCGGATCCGTGGGAAACAGTTAGTATGAAATAACATTGTCACCGAATAACCAGTCCGTCGTGAGTGTACTAAAAGTACCTACCTACATAACTGTTCAAAGAGCGTTGCTTATTTTTCACAATCATAACTGATGTAATCTCAAATGACGTCGTTCCATTCGCGTCACCACAATTCTCGAAAAACAATAAAAACCACGACGATATAACCAGGATGTAACCCTAAAATACGAATTCGAATAAAATACACGTGTTTATTACGCAGATAACCCGAAATTTACCAACGTTCTACCCAAAAAATCGTATCTCGGTAATTCTTTCTGACAACATTTGGGTTAAAAAGGCTTTCAAGGTCCGTGGCACCCTTGGCAGGTAACGGTTGAATGAGTTTGAATTAAAAATGCTATAATTTGTTTAAAATTCGAAAGTTGTAGATACTTTTTCTATTGTTTTTTGTCCAAAAGTGATTATTTTGGGTGTTTAGGGGTGTCCACATTGTAGAATGTAACAAACGTTATGCTTTAGTCTTAATCTGAAAAATACAAGGAATCAAACGTTGAAACTATTGGAAACGCGCGGATTTTTTGAGTGTCCGTCCACCTAGTTGTCTTATGAAGCGGGTCCGCCAGCTTCGACCAATAGTATCGCATCATTTCTTCAGCTTCACCCAGCTTAGTTGAAGTTCACAGGAAAGGAAGCAATCCTATTGGTCCAAGGGACGGGCTCGCTTCATAGCACAGCCAAGTGAACGGTCACCCTAAATTACTGCAAAACATTTTGTCACAAACATGACATGAGAATTCATAGCTCGCATATTTTTGTCAATTGAAGCTATCAAATCGCATAAAGAACCTGAGATCGGTTTAACCGTTCCACATCTACGACATCACAGAAAAACGTAATTTTCTCCCTTTTAACGTTTCGTCGGGGGGAGAATATAGGGCAATCTACCCACCGTGCAGCCTAAACAGAAATCTTGTAATAAGCTAAGTGAAAAAATGCTTCAATTATGTATGATGGTGGCTTCGGTTGATGTAGGCATTTCACTGACGTACTGGCTTTGTGCGAAATACCTGTGGTTGGGGCTATGAGAACAGCGGGCATCTTATAATTTATATAATTATTATATTTTGGTTGCAATGATTTTTATGAATAATCACGGTATTTTGATCACTTTAATAAACTACAGTTTTAAATATCTGAAGATATTTCACGCACCTGCTAATAGCAAACTTGGATGCAAGTTGCTCTATACCACAATGCTTACTGCGTGCTTCTTAGGGAAAACTGGCTGGGGGGATTAACGGACGTATTAATAAATCGATCTTAAGTCCGAAGGCGATCTTAAGTAAGTAAGCTTTTGACATGTCATTCTGTACTGGAATGACATTTCCAAGATCGCTCTCAGACTTGAGACCGATTTATTAATACGGGCTGAGTGCCACTTCTTTACGTTTACGTCGAAATATTTAGTCTATGACCTCATGAAAGTCTGTCGTTAGGTTTCTGGGTCTCTTAACCATCATACGAAACGCGGCTATAATAGCTACTTTACGCCTATCTACTGTGAGAGAGTGGTAGTACCCTGGTCAAACAAACCCTTAAATGAGCTGTAGGGCACTGGCTACAGCATTGCTCTATCCGCCATTTTCAGAGCCCCATCCAAAAATGATGTCACCGCCAGACACGCCTTTCTGCAAGATTGCTTTCCTCCATATCTGTAAGGTATATCAGCCATCTGTGTGGCGACGGGAGATCGTTGTAACCAGGATATAAGGTGAAGGAACTCATTGACAATTTAGGGTTATAAACCTTTTTTTAAATACAATTTATGGACAGAGTTGGCGCTAAGAATCGCTCTGATCGCTCGCTAGTGCTTTATAACTAGACTTACTGCGGCATTGCGTGTTTCACAAAGAAATTGTAATGAGAAACTTATTACAATTTCTTTGGTGTTTCAGATTCTGTTCCTAATTAATATCGATGGTTGTTTCCCAGTCTAGCTCAGGCTCGTGGACGGCCGGCCGAATATTAGGTACTCAAATATTTAAGTCACACTTAGGTGTTTGAGAAGTCGTTACTTTCCATTGTTTTGTATTGCGTTTAAAAATTAAGCAACTCTTTAATTTAACTCATAATCAGGTAATAAATTGTAAGTCATCATTCGGGGGTCAATTCGCTTGAGACTTCAAACGAAATAGTGCATTATAATGACGTTTAACATAATGCTTCACCTCGTTGATACTTTTTTTTTAAAACCAAAGGCGGCAAGCAGTCGTAAAACCCGTTTTATGTTGAGCAGTTATCAATGCCTATTGATGCTTGCAATACCAAAGGCATTACTCGCACTTTGCCGATCTGAAGAGGAGTGGGATAGGGAGCGGGGAAAGCTGGGCTTTCAACTCTCTCACTTATCGTACAAACCGCAGCTATACTAGCTACTTAAGGCCTCTTGTACACACACGGTTTTTCGCCGTGAAAATCTACGGTTAATTTGCCGTGTGCAGGCACGGTCGTCAGTGTTGTATGGATCACTATGGAAGCCTGTAGACGTGCACCACACGGCGCACACGGCGAAAAACCGTCTGTCTACAATAAGCCTTACGCTGATTTTCTGTGAGATCGTGTTATTACCCTGTTCGAGCCAGCCCGTGTTTGAGCTGTACTTATCCGTAGCCTTTTATTGTATTTACTAATACAAACTCATTCGTTGCATAAACTATAGAGTACCTATCCTTTCATTTATAATTAATTTTCATATAACGAGTCAGTCAGAATAAACCTTCACTAGTCAAAGTGAAGTAATCCCGTCTCTGATAGGGTTGGCCCTCACAAAAACGTGTTGCCACACTGTTACTGGTAATAGCGGCGGAGAGGACAGCTCGTTACTGCTCGCAAAAACTCGAGTGTGATACTAGCCTACCCTCGAGGGTGAGTAAGAATAACGGGGAATTCAGCTAGTTATTATACAACGATGTACTGACGTTACATTCAACAGGCGATGGAGACGTCACCGTTTTTTCTTTATCTGTAGATATTAGATATTTTGACAGATAAAGGCCGCATTCGGCTCGCGTACTAAAATAAAAAGTATAGACAAAAAAACAAAATTATAATCCGTTCATCCGCTTGGGCGCTACGGTGCCACAGACAGACACACAGATACACAGATGTTAAAATTATAACACCCTTCTTTTTTCGTCGGGGGTTAAAAAATCTTCCTGTTCTTATAATTGTTTTTTTATACGTATTACTTACGCTGTTGTTTACACTAATACTAAAGATTTTTTAAATGTAGTCAAATTTATTTTTTATTTTGAATTCTAACAACTCGTTATTAAACAAATAATAATGTATTTTAATAATATTTTATTCAATTTGGTTCTCATAGTGACGTGATCCTTCATAAACTTTTCTAACAAAAACACGTTGGTATATTGTTACTGTTAGCGAGGGTTACTATTAGCGGCGTTGCCGAGGGATGCTTGTTAGCTCGGAAAAACACGAGTGCCTGATCCACACCTGAGCTCACTACCGAATTTATTGTACAAATAATGAGGTGTTTCGTTGTTTTGCAAAGGATTATCCTGGTATCGCACTGAAGGAGGATACTTTTAACATCTCCACATTTACCTTTATCAGAATAGTGCCGTGAAAGGCTACTTAGAGTCACCATTGACTATCGCTCTACGTACTTTTTTATTTTATTACTAGCAATGTCAGTTTATCACATTACTACTATTCCCGTTAGCCTCTCCAGCTAAGCTAATGCTTTTGTTAGGAGTGGGCCCACGTCAATAGGTTAGCAGCCAGGATGGGGAATGAACCCAGAACCTCACAGTTACCGGGGCCCCTCTATCCACTAGGCTATTGACACTTTATATTTGTAGCGACAGGCTCACACTTGTCACATGCCTTTGCTTTTTTATGGAACAAAGTCGGCGGACTAAAGATGCTTGCATTACCACAAAGGTATTGCTCGCAAGTTGCTCACCTGAAGGGGAGTGGAACAGAGGGACAGGAAGGGAGGGAGGAGTTGGTCTTCCTGCTCTTCCTTATTATCAGCAGTTTGGTGAAAAATGAATATTCTCTCTATCCCCCTTGGACCCAATACCGACGCATGATATTTTCATGTTCTTTAAATTATAAAAGTTACTAGCTGTGCCCCGCGACTTCATCCGCGTAGTATTGGATTATTGGGTTAAAAAGTATCCTATATGTTAATCCCGGTTATAATCTATCTGTGTTCCAAATTTCATCCAAATCCGTTCAGTAGTTTTTGCGTGAAGGAGTAACAAACATACATACATACATCCACACTCACAAACTTTCGCATTTATAATATTAGTAGGATAGGTTTTACCGTCATTAGTGGCCTTAAACTACTTGGGTAATGTAGGTTTATGTAAACAACGGAACAAAATGAACATACAATTTGGTATGCTCATAGCCTGTATTTTTATTACCTACGCACTCATTTTTTGCGCGTAAATACCGAATATCGAGGAATGCCATCGCAATATTAAGGCAGCTCCACACTGCTCAGCCGCGGTTAGATCGTGTGATATTTATTTAATGGCCGCTTTTTGCTTTAATAAGCCGATAAAACAGGCTCGGGGTGACGAAAAATGACGTCATTAAACTTCTGAATTTGCGGTACCGAACGTAATCTCACCTTAGGGAATGTTTTTTGGTGAAAAATATCATTGGCTGGTTGGGCTTTTTATGTCATTTTTATTAGCTTTCGATATTTGAATGGCAATTCAGAAGCTGTAAAATAATATGCGAAATTTATAAATAATACTAGCTGAGCCCGCGACTTTGTCCGCGTGGAATTTAACTTAACAAAAAAGCCCGCTCCCGCGTTCTGAGCCCGCAGACAGGACCCATTTTTTTAAATTTTGTTTTTCTAAAATAAAAGTAGCCTAAGTTACTCCTTATAACATCAGCTATCTGCCCGTGAAAGTCCCCTCAAAATCGGTCCAGCCGTTTCGGAGATTACTCGGAACAAACACACGGACATACAGACAGACAAAAAAATTTTAAATCGCGTTTTTGCTATAAGTGTCGTATGTACTTTCATATGCACTTAGTGAAAAGGTGTTATTTTGATATTACAAACAGACACTCCAATTTTATTTATTTGTATAGATTATGATTCTTATTCGTTAGTGCCAAGGTAATTTTTACAACGATAAACTACCTACCTAAATTTTTATGTATACAGTGGTTGCACAGACCGCGATTCGGAACAGTAGCTAAGAAAATTAAAATCGTGTATTTTAACTAAATAACACTAGTTGGTAAAGTATGGAGAGTATGAAGGTATGAC
Source organism: Notodonta dromedarius (assembly GCA_905147325.1). Classification (NCBI taxonomy): domain Eukaryota; kingdom Metazoa; phylum Arthropoda; class Insecta; order Lepidoptera; family Notodontidae; genus Notodonta; species Notodonta dromedarius. Next base: position 12,792,728 of record LR990159.1, on the reverse strand, counting down.
CGAATACTATAAGCTCTATCATGATTTTATAGGTCCGCTAGAGTCGCTACTTGCCATCTCATTTTTTAAACGTTTGATAGTTTCTCGGGCGACTGTATGATTGGCTCTACAAAATATTTTATGTAGTGAGCATAGAACAGTCGAGCAAATCACATGATTACTGATGAAATCGGCTTCGTGAAACATCAACATTCACACGAACTCACTAACCCACTTATATAATTAACGGCACTTACAAAACTAAGTTAAATTAACTAATTAAGCATTCAAGCGCACATTGACGAAGGTTGCCCTAACGTGGGAGGAGGGGTGGTTATGAGGAAATTACCTATAAATCAAACCCTTATATTGGCCATTGTTTGCCGTGAGCTAACTACTACATGAGGTCTATAATTAACAGTGTAAAAAAGTTTAAAAGGTCTCATAAGGCTATAAAGAAAAATATAATAATATTATTTATTTCACGACCGATTGACGCAGGGGTTCGACTGTAGGCCGTTCGGCTCAGTCACTCGGGGTGATCCCAGGGACACCCAGACTTGGGCAAATTACGAAGAGGCAATTCCTAAAATTTCTCCGGCGGGAATCGAACCCGCAACCACCATATGCAGTGAGCCGAGCGGCCTACGCTCGAACCACTGCGCAAAACGGTCGTCAAAATATGACTTGGCCTATTTGAAAAAAGTTGCGCTTTCACGCAGTAAACATACCTAACTCAAAGGCAAAACCAGACGGGAGCACTATGCTTACCCTAGCTAATTAAAATCCCGCTACTATTAGTCCTACAAACATAGTCTTAATAAAGCCATTATATATTAACTGTCAGGCTTGCCGGCAAGGTCGCGGGGTTAAAAGCCTTGTTAGGCCTCTCTACCAACCCCTTGCAGCTTATAATTATTTACACTGTCATTATTACGACGATATTTGTACGCTGATTTAGGTTATGTAGAAACCAGGCTTATCACACTGGTGGTATTGTAAAATGTTCACGGGCGCGTTCCTTGATAGCGTGTTCAGAGACATTCAAAGGAATTGAATAAATAATCATTACGACGACGCGCTGTGGTTCGATCATTGGCCGCTTGGCTCACTGCACATGGTGGATGCGGGTTCGATTCCCGCGCGGGTCAAATTTTGGAAATGCCCTTTTCGTAATTTTCCCAGGTCTGGGTGTCACTGTGGTCCCCCTAGTCTATTGTACGGTGCCCTTAGTACAAGCGTTGCTTAGTTTGGGACCATACAGTTGGTGTGTCAGTCTGGCGATATTTAATATTTATTTATTATTATTATAACTGCGTAAGTGTGGTACTGAGTATTGCATCACTACACTCTGTCATACTCTGGTACTCTTCTATCGCATCCTGCAAGGAGTACTTCAAATCACCAGTAATCCAGTTAAAAAAATCATAATTTATATGATTTAGCCTAGCTCAGAAGCAATCAGAAATGTATAAATTATCTGCGCATTTCAATTCAAAGTTTGGGTATATAGAGTACAATATCGCTCAACAGGGTGAAGTTGCTGCGTGAAACAGTTTGTAAATCTTCAATACATATCCCCCTTCAAATTCCGAACCAACTAAACTTAAGTTTCAACCAATCAAAAGACACATTCAATCCAATCCAGAGGCACACAATCCAACTCACACTCTCATACGAACTCAGGACAAAATTACACACATACTAAATTGCGTGGACACCCCCAGTAAAATCCCACGATCTATAAGCATCAACGTTACCTAACCCTAGGACGTCGCAAGGGCCCATTCGACCCGACATAACCGTTACATGCTTAATGACGGGTATAAAGCGTCCAGTGACATATAAAACATTGAACTAATCTAAGGTCAGCCGTATTGTCTTATGGAAAGCAAAAATATTAAAGGAGACTTACGATGTTGTCATAAAACAGATACATTTTATATAGCACAAATTTTATCAATGCATTATTTCGTGGTCGCTACACGCTGCTGGTGATCTTAAGGTCCTGGGTTTGATACCTGGTGCATCGGATAATATTTGAAAGTAGCTAATATTAATGTGATTGCTCAGTGAAGAGTATTTTAGTTTCTGTGTGACGAGACTTTGTATATTTGTAACCACATTTGTGTCATGCTTTAGATATTTAGAACACACTCACTGAAATTTATATAAAGCAAACTTTGAAAAAATTGTTAAATGTTATGTAGGTATATAACAATTAACAAATTTTGATTAGAATAGAAATAGACCCACTGTTACATAGAGACCTATATACGAGTACCATCAGCAAAATGTGGTTCTACAATAATCTACCTCTGTCTACCATTCGGAGAATATAGATGTAATGTTATTTACTTCTCAAATTACCTGTTCCAATCACACGACCTTCTTAAACCAGTACATGACATCATCTACAAGGCTGTGTCATTGTTCAACTTCCTTTAACATTTCGACTGATTAGCATAGTTTTATAGACACAGCTAGATTGGACGATAGGTTTGCATTGGAATAGACGGACGTGTCGATATTTGATAGGTAAGTAGGTATTATATATATTTTAATACAATAGTTTGACGCCGAATAAATTAAAAAGAACAGGAAATTGTGACAATACTTGGGATTTCCGTAAAATTGTGGAATAGTTATATAATCATTAAAATGTCACTTGAGAGAAAAATTTCAACAATTTAAATCTCAAACATTTTGATTTTACATTTTTACATTACATTTACTAAGTTACATTTTTCTAATGGGATAGTTAAGTAGTGTAGCCCAAAATCAGTCTTGGTATCATTTCGGCAAAACTGACGAATACGACCGAATTATTGCCAAATTATATTGGTCTTCCATCTATCGTACGATATGCAGCTATAATATACGCTGATCTTCTGTGAGACGGTGGTGCTACCCCGGTCGAACCAGCCCGTATACCTACTAGGTGAAACAAAAAGGGTATACAATTTTTTTTGCAACTTAACTTTGTAAATCTCAAACTATCGGCTTTGTGGGACAGTTGAAGTACTAAAGGTTTTGTAGACTTGTGAAGTCTCTCAATAGCTGTATTCCTATAACACCTTTTGTTTTTCAAGTTTCCTCCAAATCTGATAGTTTTAGAATTACAAAGTTAAGTTTTGAAAAAAAAGTATACCCTCTATGTTTCACCTTGTATGAGCTGTAGTCGACTGGCTGTGATCTTGTCTTAAGATAGATACTAATTATAGTGATGTTTGTTTATAAACATCCGAAAGATTAATGTCTAGTAGACAAGTAATGAATAGTTGATTTACTTAAGTAACTGTAGTTTCACTTATAAACAAATATTTTAAGTTAAACAAAATGGCCAAAACAAAAGATTACGCAAGTCTCTAATAGAATCAAATTTCAATTTACACAATTTGAAACAAAACGTTTGTAAAATAAGCAGCGTTCTGTTGATTACAATGTAATTACGGCCTTAAAGCCTTGAGGGCAAGTATCAATTTAGAACAAAAGTTTCACACTAACATATTTTTAGTTCCAAATATGCAAACTTAATTTTAGCATTACGAAAACTGTCACAGTGGCAATAAATCACTTATGCTAAAGGAATAAAGTTTAAATTGGAATTGTTTTAATTTGAGTAACCGCAGATGCGAGTTGGTAACTACAGCAGGTGCGTCCGGTGGCCAAGGCACAATGAGTAACGTGATTCTCTTTTCACACACAAAGGTTCTGCGAAGGTTATCGGAGGGAAAGTTGTTATTATACATACAGATTCTTAAAACCAATTAGATTCATAACTACGCATTTGCCCGTAGCCAGCTATAAATAATAATAATAAATAAATAGTGCCAGACGAACACACCAACTGTATGGTCCCAAACTAGGCAACGCTTGTACTATGAGTACCGTACAATGGACTGGGGGTGATCCCAGTGACACTCAGACCAGGAAAAATTACGAAAAGGCCATTTTCGAAATTTACCCTGACGGGAATCGAACCCGCAATCACCCGATGCAGTGAGCCGAGCGGCCTACGCTCGACCCACTGCGCCAAGCGGTCGTCAAAGCGTATGCTAGTATAGATTTTATTTTATAGATGTCGACAAAAGCGGCAACTATCTTATCCAACTATGAACCATCCAGGAGACCTCATAAGTACAAAAATATCACCAAAATCAGTCAAGCCGTTTAGGAGGTGAAGATTTACGAGCACACGTACACCGGAATTCGATACATAAAAAGATTGCCTATTCCAAAGAGCTCTTAAATGTCTTTTAAATCTAATTGCAACCTTAAAATCTGGTAGGAAGTTTTGAATTGCGGTATTCTATCCTATCATTGGCGAAATCACTACGAATATAACATAACTGTTCGATCCGTCTGCGAAGTTACAGGCAGCGCGTTAACCGCGACAATGCCCCCGGGAGCCCGTGCACTATCAAACCCGCACGTGCCCCGTTACCGCCCAACACTGGGGGTAACGTATCGCCTATTTGTGACTTGTTGGCAACTACTGAAGATAAAACTTTTTCTGAAATGACAAGGCAATTATTATTACAAATAACAAAATGGAATTAAAAAAACACGATCACTTTTGGACCTCGCACCAGTAATAACTTGCATCAAAATAATTGAGAATAAAGTTGCGCGGCGGTAGCAGAGTTAACGTATTGTGATATCACATCATCAATGATGAAAATAATAATTAATTATGATTAATCGATCGTAAAGCATCTACGATGCCAGCGACCATCGCGACATCTCCGAACGATTCCCCTGTTTTCTCCACTCTGACGAAAACAGAGGCTATGACCACAGGCAGCCCACAGATCTTTAAGCAAAGTAGGTGCAAGTGAAAAGCTGCGATGTCCATCATATGAGTCGTGTCCAGTGCCTCTCGTTTAGTTGCTTGTCAATCTGACTGAGACTTTTTTGTACGTTCGTCATATGGTCGTATATATGTCGTATATATAAAGAGTTTAATACACTTCCGTCAGATTTAACAGAACCTTACTTTTTAGTTCGAACGAAACGTATTACAGACAGCTTTTACGAGTAGTAAAACAGTGCCTTTTCCTGAAACTGGTATTGACTATAAAGTTAACAATGTTGCTCTGATGAAAGTCCCTTGAATTTTCTTTCAGAAACACATTTATCTATTCAGCTAAATAAAACTGAATTTCTATTTTACTTCAAAGTAATACTGATTACTTAAAACCAACAAATATTTGTGTATTATTTCAGAATTGTGGTGTTTTAACCAGAAATAATAGCGGAGTTGATCCCTAGTTCGTGAACAATATTTCAGGTCTGATAATTTTGTACGAAATTTATTTGTACACTTATACAACAATAAGCGTTGGATTTTAAAGAAAACATATTATGTCACAAAAATAGTGAGTAGGTAGATATTATCAGAAACTATTTTTATTAACATATTTTTCCTGATCCTCATTTGTAATTATTTTCATACAGCTTCGCCGGTTAGATGTAAGTAGGCCTTACTGAAAAATACCGTATTAAAATATTACTTCGTTCATATAACGTGGTACCTGTTAGATATTGTCTAGTTTTATCTAGCTATGTAGCGCGGTGCAGATTAAATTCCAAAATAGTATAACTTTCAATCAACATTTCATGTATAGGTATCACATCTGAACTTTAAAAATTTGAAATATTGCTCGGCCACGGTAACTACGCAGTGGCCCATGTTATAAGTGAAGTTAGGAAATTTTATTAATTAAACAGTATTATAAATATATTAAATATGGTAATTAACAAGGTTAATGCGATGATTTTTCAGTGCATTTTACCGTATAGTGCCAAATATTGCCATAATCTCTCAAAAATGGCCATCTTAATCACGTCAATTTATTGGACTTTGGTCACGCGAAAATGTAGGTTCAACGTCAACTATCGACAGTTTCTACATAGTGCATGGTTAGATCGTTCATCGATCAACAGTAGACCGATTGGGATGGTAATCATCAGATCTGATAAACTTACGATCGATTTATAAACCAGCCGAATACTGCAAGACCGACACTGGGCATGACTTAAATTGGTTACCGCTGCTCTCTCCCAACTTAAGCCGGTTCGCGTAACCCGTAGCGGGAATCTCTCATATCGGCGCGAAGCATCGATGGGCTCGGATCATCCCGGGTTTTACGACCGCCCGTTCTGGGATATAGAACGAAAAAACCCGAAAAATATTCGGGAATAATATCGGAAAATACGAGCAATAACCGATGAATTAAACCCGCGGCCGGCGGTGTTATGGGGTATAATATGTATATTTTTATATGCTTTGTTTACGTAGATATTTCGAAAGGTTTTTGATTGACCTTGTCTATCTCGTAGATGGGTATATTTATTTTGGTCTATTCAGCCGATTGCAGCTCTCCCCGAACGCCTGTACTAGTGAGGACTTGATTGGAGATAGAGCTCATATACTGGTTGACTCGACCGGAATAGTACCTACTATCTTCTCATAGAAGATCAGCGTCAAGTACCTTTCTATTATAGTGACGTTTCGTACGATGAATAATGAGGCCGTAAGCCCAATCCCTCTTCTACTCCCTTGCAGGTCAGCAATGTGCGAGCAATGCCTTTGGTATTACAATCATTTATAGGCTACAATAACTGCTTAACATCAGGCGCGTCGTACGCTTGCTTGCCGACTTTGTTATCATTTCTTAATTGGACATTTTAGTACGATGGAGAGAACAGTTATGAGTATTTTATTTTCTAATGACCATGAGAAAACAAACGAATCGCCATTCAATTTCATAACCCAAGCATACTCCAAATTCATACTAACTAACATAACGACAGTTAAATATTTGTCAACCTATACACGTAATTACTGCTCTTAAACCACTAGCATAAGGTTTATTTTACACCATAAAATGTATCACAACATTGCAACTGTGGCCAGCTATTGACACCTAAAAAGCCCATGAGGCTCGGCCACGGAAGACGCACACACAACTTTGCGTGTCACAAAATTAGTCAGCGCTCTTATCCAGCAATAAATACGGTTGAATCCAAAGAGGTGTTTGGGTTACCGACGGTAAACGTAACTTGGTGAGTGTTTGCATGAATTCAAAGTTTGACAAGTCGACCTAGTGAGTTGATACAGTGTGTTCATAATCTGTAGTGCGTCTGACCTACTTTAGAGGGAATGCCGGTGGGAAATATTAGTTTTGAACTGCTACGCTTATGTATTTCCATATAAACGTCTGAATGTAGGTACTAACGATGTATCTTTAGTAGAGTTTGTAATATAATTTTCTAATGTTAGGCCCAAATGCTTTGTATAAGACTTATGGAGATGTTAGGTACGTGTATGGGTGGGCACTTAAGTATATTCCTGTCTTTCTAATTTATTATTTAGTATACAATAAGGCAATAATTAGTATTAAGTTTAAGTATAATAGGTGCAGCAGTGATAGCCGATTGGTTAAGCAAGCATCTTGTGGGCGGTCCTGGGTTCAAACCCCGGCTCGTACCTCTAAGTTTTTCGAAATCCATGTGCGAATCATAATTTATATATGATTATCACTTGCTTACGAGGAAGGCAAACATTGTGAGGAAACCTGTGTGTCTTAGAAAATCTAATAAATTTTCGAAAGACATGTGAAATCCACCTAGCAGCACTTGGCCAGCGTTGCGGATTACGGCCTGAATCCACCTCGTCGTGAGGGGAGGCCCGGGCCCAGGAGTGGGACGTCAAAAGCGCGAAATGATTATTATTATAATTTTATATTATGTTGCAATAATATCAGGCGGGGGCGCAGGACTAAGGCAACGATGAGGTCCTCAATAGTGGTGCTTATTACGCTAATGTAGCGGAAGCAATTTGGAAATTTTACTTTATTTGGCTGACAAACTCATAAGACGACTGATCGACTAATTTTGAAACCAAAAATCTTTAAAATGCAAAATCTAATTTCAAACCTCTACAATTCTGAAACTCTTAGTTACGATATCACCCTAGTCATTCAAAACATGCCTATGTTACTTATACATATAAATAATACAGTATTGGTATTTATAGATACAGCAATTAAGGCAGCAATTGCTTGATTGAATATTCATTACATTTGTATGCGTTTCATTATTCATATGTAGTATATTATGTACGCAGTACATACTATATGATATAAGATACATCAGTAGTTAAGTGCCTTTAATTAAGTTGTGTCTCAATTAGTAACTAGTTCGGTTTGAGGTTAAACCATAATTCGGGCATATTGCTAAATATGCCCGAATATCCATTTCATACGCAAAAGTATTATACAAACCTATTTCTGAAATTAATGAAGTTTGAGTTCAAAAACCCAAATCATGTAATACACCTATAAACGCTGTTAGTACTTTCTTTACTCAATTAAAAACTTATTTTTCACAATTTTTCACCGAGTAATTATAATGAAGTAACAAAGTAACATGTTTTCTAAAAAGAAAAGAAAGAAAGAAAGAAAAACTTTATTGTGGCTCACAGGATAAAAATATAACAGAAAATAAATGAAAAAAAAAATTAAAAATTCTGCTCGCCACAAACGGACCCAATTCAGCATTTGCTGGTTGACAAGAACCAGCGCTGGTCTTCCATTGGGCCCGTTAGCGAAATCACGGGCGCAAACCACAAAAAAATAAAAAATAAAGATAAAATAAATAAATAGCTAAATTAAGACTAAAGGGCTATACATAAACTTCTTGCATAAAACCAAAGACTACACTTAAAACTATAAACTCTATGGTGCGACAAGACAGATCAACTAACCTCAAAGAATATACAATATTACCTCGTGACAACAAAACTAACCTACTATATAGAGCATGATTGAATTCATTCATGAGTCACTTATATTTCGGTAACTATGTGTATAGACATCAAAACAAAATATTAATTGAAATCCTCTCAAACAAAACTGCGGTCACACATTAAATAGTCCTGTTGGATTTAAATCAGAAATACTATCGCGGCATCGACTTAAATATGTCCCGACCGCAGATGATTTCATATTTCATTAATTCATAGTTATCGGTATTGTTTACGGGTACGTGTTTTAATTCAATGGTATATTAATGCCGGTATCAAAATCAGCAATGGATGGTGATCTTTTATTTTTGGCCCCTTATGTCACATTATTGATCTAAATTTCGGATCATAAAACATGCCATAATTATTTTCCAACCTCATTTATCTCTAATTCCCAAAATCCCAAAAAAGCAATTTGTCATTTTCTAGGCATACCATAGTACTTACTAATCAGAAATTAAGAAGTCAAAAATTTTAAAAAAATCATTGAAATCTACAATTGTCGACATGCAAGAGGAAAATATAAAGACTCGCCCATTCTACTCGGAAGTTAAACCACCGCTAAATAACAAATCAATAAGCACTTATCCGATTCGGCAGAACCGACGTAACTTTACCTGCATCTCAAAAGTGGCTCCGACTTAGAACAACGAGGCAGTTTCAACTTTTCCAAGATAAAAGCAACTAACAAGCAATTTAAGTTGTTCAGCAACTGCGCTGGTTTATTAGGCGGATTTCTGTTTTATATAAAACGTTTTTAAAGAAAATTCCCGGTTTCTAACTGTGCCTGTGTGTTATTTAACTGTTGGTCATATGTGCGGAAAATTCTAGATATAAACGGAGCATTTTGATAACGAACCATATTTTTTTATTTGATCCTAAACGTTGCCTGTGATTATTGGTTTATCAGTAAGTTTACGCTGTCTTATTTTAGCTTGAAAATAAATGTAAAACCTTTATCGCTCACACGAACATGTGACGATCGCTTTGCACTGCATCTTTCGAATTCGCGATCAATCATACAAATCTGTATCGAGTGTCCTAATTGTAGTTCGAGCGTATAGAGTGAGTTCATTGAGTAATTTAATCGCGCGATTAATTTGCATCGCATGTTTGTGCGAGCGATTGTTTATTAGTTGGTCCATTTAGTATTTGCAAGCGAAATATAATATTTTTATTGGGTTCGTAGGGAACAGGTCTAGAATTATAAGCTGAGGTTGATTAGATGATTTAAAAAAAAAAAAATCGGTTTACAAATTCTGCGTTATGCTTATGAATGAGGGTTCCCGCATGATACAATTATGGATGGATGTCTGCTTGCAGTCCCCACCGGATCAATCAGTTAGTTCATACGTGTATTGCAATTTGTCAGTTAGATTTGAAGACCACTTGATATTCAGGGTTTCAAAAGTCCGAAATAATACTTACCGGTTTGGGTATAATAATAAAATACTTATTCGAAGGGTTGTAACTCAGAAAATATAATAGTCTGTATTCGTTATAGATCTACCGTATAAGTATGTACCCTTCATTATTATTTCGGCCTTTGAAACACCGGTTATGTTATTCAATCTTAAATACCAGAGATTCTCAAACCCAACAACGATGTTAAACTTAGAAGGTGTAGTCACTTCTTCATGTACGAACGACTCGGCTCCCATTTGACCCTATCGGTGTACATCGGAAACTTGGCACCACCGGCGTATGACAGCCAAATTTATATCCGCGTCGAGTTTACCGACTTATTTCCAGTTTTAAATAGTTTGAGAAATTCTGAATTTAGTGTGCAAAGTACCCATATCGTTGCATCAATATTGCATCGTATTAAAATTATTTTACCTAGATAGCTTGCAATGGAAAATTGCCCTTAAATATCATGTCTTATAGTTGTTTTTTTGTCTTATTTTTGTTTTATGTTAGGTGGAATTAAATTCAGAAAGTTACCCCTGAGATTGCATCGCAAGTGGCCCATAGGGTACCTCTATTATATACATATTTAAAAGTGATGAGAAACAAGTAAAACAAACGATGTTTTTGTTAAAAAGATTACTAGCAATGTGAGTTTATCACATTACTAGTATTCCCGTTAGCCCCTCCAGCTAAGCTAATGCTTGTGTTAGGAGAGGGCCTACGTCAATAGGTTAATGGCCAGGACGGTGATCGAACCCGGAGCCTCTCGGCTACGAGGGTGGACGCTCTAACCACTAGGCTATTGACCCCTGAATTAATGAACACAACAGAATTGCAACTACTCTGGTGTTTTAGTTATCGACTAATTCTCGCATCAGATTTTGCTCTACTTTTCAATAAAATGAACCTAAATATTACCAAAACTGACGTCAACAGTTACAGTAAACCAAATCAACCATACGTATCCCAACATATAAAACCTTCGGCAACTTGGCGTCATATAAGAACTTAGCTAAAGAAACGTCAAATTCCAATCGAAACTTGCTCCATCTAAAAGCGATCCTAGATCCTCGCATGTGGAAGCTCTCGGTGAAATGAAAAGCAAACGGCGGCGGCTCCAGCCCTCATTATCACCCCCTAATCCTGGAGACGGTGCACGGAGTAAAATATTCATTTATTCTGAAGCACAGGTTCATATAGAAATAGATGTGTCACGGAGTAATTGAATTCGCAATCGTGGTTTGTTTTTGAACGAGCTTGAAGTTCATCTAGGATGTGCATTGATTTCAATCTTGTTTTGGATTTTTTGGGTCTTCGAAACGTTCAGTTAAGGGTTGAATAAAAGTGAAACAAGGCCAGGCATACTAAGGTAGATATTGATACTAAGTCTGTGACTGCCACGTTGGCATTGGTGCTCAACTAACATTATTCATATCTCTCTCATACGTAATGAGTATGGGAAGGATGGCAATAGAGTTAAATAAGGTTTGTCTTGTGTATCTACCAACCGCATAAGCATTTTCTTTTTCTGTTGGTTTGCACAGCTGATTAGTAGCGAGTGATTTAATCTAAAGTCATCAGACTATTTTGTTGGTGGTATGCACATACATCATCGTTGGCATTTACTAAGGTCCAATGCAAAATAACATACATACATTAAAAAAAAATGTCTTGAATAAATCGATTTTGTACTAATGAATAATTTTGAATTCTTTTAATTCTCTTTCTGATTGAATTTGTGATCACTTGCTTCACATAGAATGAGACCCAACTTCCTCAAGTGGATTCGCCAACTAGTAGAGAATAGGAAATTCCCAATCGATTCCGATTGTGTTGCTAATGAAGATGTGATCCGACGTTTTATGCACAAATTGAAAACGTTCAGCAATCGCATAGTGGGAACTCGATTAGTAAGATTAATTGGAATGTTCTATTCGATTCGCCCCGACCTTTTTATTTAATCGAGATTCCATGATTGCGTTATTCGTTTGCATAAATTTTTGTTTTCTTTGATTTTGAATAATGTAATTCAATAATTGCATGTTAATGGCGAAATTGAAACAATTCTTATATTTTATTTTAAATTAACTCCAAAGCAGTGTTCGGCAAGGAAGTGCATTGTATGGAAGTGGGAGAAAAAATCTAAATTGATCCTCGAGGATCCGAGTGGAGAAAAGTCCTTAGGGGATCCATGTCAAGGGATCCAAGTGGACGTCGGCAACACGTTTGCTTTAGTTTGAGGTCTCTAGAACCTCATTGATCAATATACGGCTCACTCTGTGGTGACAAAGCCATGGCACAATCACATGTTGGATGTCTAAAACTGTACTTTACCAAGAGGTACCTTCAGACGTTCCTTAATTTTCCCTTTTCACGTCAATCTAACTTCAACCAGGCCCTATGGGGCCAATTTGCCTGAGGCTGCCGTGAGTTATGACTCACGGCAGCCTCAGGCAAATTGCAGGATTAGTTGTCAGGTTGCGCAAATCCCATAGCGTTCGGCGTATCAGTTCTTGAGATGTGATGTCGTGATGTTCAAACGCGCGACTCCAGTACGGAGCGAGGGCGTTATTGGTACCACACGACCGCCTAAGGCCTGAGAGTAAGATCTCTTGGCAGGTATCCGTTCTCATACGACACGAGATTTAGATTCAATATCTCAACTAAACTTACGAATAGTTAAGAAGACTATTCGGTAGACTAATTCATTAGTCTCTTCCTAGTTGGTTTTGGCGTCTAACTAATAATATTTTACAGCTGCGTTTCGTTTCTCGCAGAATAGTGGTCTATTTCCTTAGAAGTGCACTAAATAATTTCACAATGTTTGAATATGTAATTTGTTTATTTTTTTTTTTGTACCTAGATTTTAAATTATTATTGTGTGATACTTTAGTAAAGTTTGTATTTATGTGGATCTTTATAATAACACAACCGGCAGGTGGAGTGTCTATATTGTTTAAATTTTGTTAGTTTTAAACAATTTTTTATTATTATTTATATCACTGTACTTATCTACTATAAGTAATTTTTAATATCATTCAATCGCGCTTAGCAATGAATAGCAGTAGCGACAGTGAACAATTCTTGTCTCTTTCTTCCGATTCTCATAGTAGTAGTGACGATAGTTTTGCTAGCATTCCTTCACTGTCAGAAACTCTTGAATCCCATTTTTCTGATGCGGCGAAAAACCTTAATATTGTTCACATAAATGCGCAAAGTATTCCTGCTCATTTTTCAGATATGCAGGTGTCCTTGACTCATAATAATATTCACGCTATTTTAGTCTCTGAGTCTTGGTTAAAACCTTGTCTTCCTTCTTCTTCTTACTCTCTGCCTGGTTTTCACCTAATACGCAATGATCGTACTGGTGGTGGTGGTGGAGGGGTAGCAATTTACCTTCGTGATCACATTCCCTTTTCCGTTGTTAGCACCTCAGTACAGCCACCTCCTATGAACGCCGGTGAACATCTCTTTGTGGAGGTACTACTTTCTCATACAAAGATCTTACTCGGAGTTTACTATAGCCCTTCTCTTCGCGTTAACTATTTCTCCTCTTTTGAAAAGATTTTAGAAGATCTCATTCCCTTATATGCCCACACTATTATCGCGGGCGATTTTAACACCTGTCTCCTTAAACAAGACTATCGTACATCATCGCTTGAATCCTTAATAAAATCTAGCAACATGCATATTCTCCCTCTTAGTGCTACACATCACTTTCCTAACTCTACTCCCTCGCTTCTTGACTTGTTATTATTATCTTCTCCACAGCATGTTGCAAAACACGGTCAATGCTCAGCTGATGCTTTTTCGTATCATGATTTGATTTTCCTGTCCTACAAAGTTCGTCCTCCTAAACCTAAACCCAAAATAATTCTTCAGCGCAATTTTAGTGGTATGAACTACGATGAATTTCTTGGTGATGCACGTAACATTGATTGGTCTCCAGTTACAGATTCTCTGTCAGTGGATAACCAGGTGGCGATCTTTAACTCTATTATCACGCAGCTTTATGACAAACATGCCCCTTTACGAGCTATTAAGCTGAAGCACCTTCCAGCACCTTGGATCACCGATGATATTAGACTGTTGATGCGCAAAAAATCTAGTGCCAAATATAAGTACAAGTGTCGACCCAACGATCAAACTAAAGGCAAATATGTGAGATCTCGAAATCGTTGCAATGTTGCTTGTAGGGATGCCTTACGCCGCCATGTCCATGCTTCAGTTGAAAACGAGGATCCGGCTAAGGTATGGAAATTTCTCAGGTCTATTGGGATTGGTAAGCCGCGTCAAGATTCTATTCCTTCAGATATTAATATTGATTCTCTTAATCTCCATTTCTCTTCTTCTTCTCATATTAATGATTCTAATAAAATTAATACTATTCAATATCTTTCAGGGTTGCCAATTCCAGACTGCGCTCCTTTTGTCCTAAGTGATGTTTCCACTTCTGATGTTAGGAAGTGCATACTCTCAATCACCTCTAATGCTGTAGGTAGTGATGGTATTAGTCGCAATATGCTTGTGCCTATTCTTGATATTGTCCTCCCTGTCCTCTGTCTCCTCTTTAATAACTCCATTTCCAGTAGTTCATTTCCTTCAGTGTGGAAAGACGCTCAAATAATTCCTCTGCCTAAAAAACCCAACCCAAAATTGTTCTCCGAATACCGTCCCATTTCCATTCTACCCTTTTTGTCCAAGGTCTTTGAGCGCCTTGTCTACAACCAAATCAGTAAGTTCCTTTCAAATCATAGTCTCCTCAACCCCTTTCAGTCTGGTTTCCGCCCTGGCCATAGCACAGTTACCACACTCGTTAAGATCACTGACGACATTCGCTTCTCCATGGAAGACGGAAAGCTGACTGTACTCACTCTGTTGGACTTCAGTAATGCTTTTAACACTGTTGACTTCGATATCCTGTTAGCCTTACTACGCTCTAATAATATATCGCCAATGGTAGTTAACTGGTTTCGCAGTTATCTGTACGGACGTCAGCAGCGGGTTCGCCTTGATGAGAATTTCTCATCTTGGTGTGATACGTCTGCTGGTGTTCCACAAGGTGGTGTCCTATCCCCTCTCCTTTTTGCAATTTTTATAAACTCCATTTCACAATCTCTCACTTGTTCGTATCATCTTTATGCAGACGACCTTCAAATCTATTCACAGGCTTCACTGGACAGATTGTCAGACTGTGTGAACGACATTAATACCAATCTGATTCGTATCACAGTGTGGAGCGATAATTTTGGCTTGAAAGTTAATCCCACTAAGACACAGGCTGTGATCGTTGGAAGCTCGCGCTTAATGACAAGAATTGATTGGTCTTCACTCCCTCGAATTATTTTTGATGGAGTTTCGATCCCTTACAGTGATTCTGTAAGAAATTTGGGTGTGGTTGTGGATCAGTGCTTGAGCTGGGCTCCTCAGCTACAAGTCACCAGTCGCAAATTATATGCTGCAGCAGCCTCGTTAATGAGGTTACGCAATTTTCTCCCTACTACCACTAAAACTGCGCTAGCACAATCTTTGTTGCTTCCCATTTTGGACTACGCTGATGTCTGTTATCTTGACCTCACGGAGGAGCAGCTTAATAAGCTTGAGCGCCTCCAAAACCTTTGTATTAGATTTATATTTGGGTTGCGTAAATATGATCATGTGTCTCACTTTCGGACTAAGCTTAAATGGCTTCCTATTCGTCTTCGCCGTAACGCTCACATCCTATCCCTTCTGTACACCATACTGTTTAATCCTTCTTCCCCACGCTATCTCAAGGAACGCTTTCAATTCCTTCACACCTCAAATCTGTATTCCTTAAGGTCAAGTGATAACCTCTCTCTTGTTATGCCTTCCCACACCAGTTCCTTCTATGATGGTTCCTTCACTGTCGAAGCAGTCCGCCTCTGGAATTCTTTACCGGTCTCTATCAGAAACGCTCCTTCCTTACACATTTTCAAAGACCAGGTAAAGAAATTATTTCTTTCTCCATAATTACTGCTTCATAATGATTTGTTTATTATTTATTTTGTCTGTGTCTAAACTGTTGCGTGCTATTATCTTCATTTAGCCATTATGTAGTAGGTATAAGTATATGTCATATTATTTTCTTGTTTATTTAATGTAATGTATATGTTTATAAGTTAATTTTATGTAAGTACACCTCCGTATTATTTTTTCTTTAGATCCTCTCCATCCTAAGGTTGCCTGGTAGAGATCACTTTTAGTGATAAGGCCGCCCATTTTCCACTTTATGTGTAAATTATTTAATTATTTGTAAAAATTCTGTTTTCTAGTGGTGGACTAATAAAGAGTTATCTAATCTAATCTAATCTAATCACTGATTTACAAATGACTGCTGGTTGCTCTCTAAGCTCGGTTCGAAGGCACTTGTGATCAGATTATCGAGACACTAAATAATAAATAAATAAATATCACCAGACTGATACAACAACTGTATGGTCCCGAACTAAGCAAAGCTTGTATTATGGGTACCGTAAAATAGACTGGGGGCGATCCCAGTGACACCCAGACCAAGGTAAATTACGAAAAGGCCATTTCCATAATTTATCCCGGCGGGAATCGAACCCGCTACCACCATGTGCAGTGAGCCGAGCGGTCTACGCTCAAACCCCTGTGCCAAAGAATTTGTAATAATAAAACAACTCTGCCCTGCGCCAAGCGGTCGACGCTCGTAGTTTGTAACTGTTTTGGAAAAGGTTCTGCAATTAGCATTTGGGACTGGGAGATTAATCAATTATAACTATCTCTTTACGACAATTTTTTCTCGTAAAGCAATGCGCACACTCACCAGCCCATATAGGGCAGCGTCACAGTATAGTCGCCGGCGGAGGAACCCGCCCGGCCCGACACGCCTGCCCTATGCAAATACGCGACCCCTAAATTGACGATAATCCCTCTCTCTAGAATATTGTGTGACCTTTTGAAATTGGGCGTGGACAAAAACTGAAATCTACAGAGTCATCTATTTAGATGGATCCATTGCGCCTTACTTATAACATCAGTTCAACTCCAACCAACGTATTATGTTCCTCGTTACTTCCTACCAATGCCTGTTACTACAATATTGTACCGATTACTCAACAAAGTTTACTTCGCCGTAAAACTTAAATGCTGCTTTAAAAGCCCGGCTGCCGCGGCGCGGCGGTGGCGTGCTAACTAAACACTTTAATACCGAGCCGGATAATACTGTACCTTATAAGAGTAATTCACAGCGCAAGCAGTTTTCCACATATAAAGTTGGTCGGGATAGAGTGATTGGTGAACAACAAGTAAAAATGATTAAAAAACTGTAACCACTGTCACGAATTTTTCAGAACTGCGTATAGATAGCACGTCTAGTACTAATCATACATGCTGAAATATCTATAGTATAAAATTGTCTCTATGTCGCTTACTATGTTTTATATTGTACTAAATTAATATTTACGACTCATCATTTTATCTTACTTATTTCTTAAGATATCGCACTCGATGCGACAGCAATAAAAATTAAAGGTACCCCCACTTTTTGGATGTAACATCCGTCATATTGATTTGATTCATATAAAATGTAGCCTATGTCATTCGGACTATAATAACGAATTGATTGACACCTCTTTCATTCATTTATAATCAATCGAATAAGTAGTTAAGGCGCTACTGTGGAACATAAAAATAATTACAATTTACAATATTATATTGTGATGTCTACATACAAATCAGTGAATGAGTCCTTATATTTTTTTGAAGTGAATACCTCAGTAAACTAAAAACTCGGCTTATTAATAAACGTGGATTAGCGGGCGAATAGTTACACACTAATCTATCTCTTTCTGTCATCAGTAATTTAACATTCGAAAGAAGAAGACTAAGCATGGTTTAACTATACAACCACAGTAGAGACCCACAGTAACTGTAGGTACATAGTTATGAGGTGGGATCCTTACCAAATGGGACTAAGTCATTCTTTTTTAAAAACATTCCTAAAATTTTTAGTTTCGTGAGTACAAAAAAAATCCATCCTAAAATTTCCGATGTCCGATCAGGCGGCACTGCGGAACGCTCGGAAGATGGGCAATGATTCATATAAAATGTACGGCTTCCGATTTTTCCGTTCAATCCGAGCGGTTGCAGCTCAATATAGATACTTCGATGGGATACAGCTATATCATGAACGAGCATGATGTGTGGGAAGCATACGATGCTCGTACCCTACTTGAGATGAGTAACAATTTCATTATCATTATAATTTAGCGCTGAGATAATACGGTTTTGATTTCAGTATCAACAAAATTCCACGAAGAAAAATTTTAATATAATCTATACAAATAAATAAAATTGGAGTGTCTGTTTGTAATATCAAAATAACACATTTTCACTAAATGCATATGAAAGTACATGCGACACCTATGACAAAAACGCGATTAAAATTTTTTTTGTCTGTCTGTCTGTCTGTCTGTCTGTCTGTGTGTTTGTTCCGGGTAATCTTCGAAACGGCTGGACCGATTTTGACGGGACTTTCACTGGCATATAGCTGATGTTTTAAGGAGTAACTTGGGCTACTTTAATTTTAGAAAAACAATTAGGGTTCCGCGTAAAAAAATAAAAACACATGAAATCAAAGAGTATCTCCGAAACTGCTGAACCGATTTTGACGGGATTTTCACTGGTAGATAGCTGTTGTTATAAGCAGTAACTTAGGCTACTTTTATTTTAGAAACACAATATTTAAAAAATGGATCCTGTCGCGCGGGCTCAGAACGCGGGAGCGGGCTTTTTTGTTAAGTTACATTCCACGCGGACGAAGTCGCGGGCTCAGCTAGTATTCTATAATTATTTATTCAAATGCAAACATCGCGAAGAATATTTTTCGAAAGAAAGTAATATGTAATAAGTATTCGATGCATGATACTATAAATCCAAATATTCCTCATGATATTAAGAGGCTGTCACAATATAGTGGTGAAATCCATAATTCAATGAACATACATTCCTGGAGATTATTCCAGTATGTTCTACATAATTATATCTTTAAATAGCTAAGTATCATAGCTGCGATTTGTATAATGAGTGAGACGGCCGGAAGTCCCTCCCCTGCCTTCCCCTACTTCGGTCCCACTGGCCATTAGGTCGGAAACGTGCGAGCGCATTGGAATTGCAAGCTTCTATATAGGCAACTGTAACTGCTTAATATCAGGCGGGTCGAACGCTAGCTTAACGACTTTGTTATATAAAGAAAAAGCTCAACGTTGTACTACTTATGGTAGCAATTAAAACATATTTTACCTGTTTATTTGTATGAAAAAATACCCAAAAACTATTTCAGTTGTCATCGAACACTACTTAAAAGCTCGTACGCCGTTCGTATTACCTTTGCGCCATCTCATTCAATACGGCTCAGGTAGCTGGTTTTTTGTGCCCTACAATTCAATCTGTCTCTTGTAAGACGTCTTTTGTCCATCCGTCCATCTTTATACCACAGTTTGAATTAGCCAATGCGGCCTTTATCTGATGTAGGTGGTTTTAAATGGTAAGTGTTAAGGATAGGTTTAAAAAGATTAGGATTACTTGGTGTGGTTTCGCTTGGTGCCGCTTAATGTAGGTGTATAGAATTTAGACGACTTTTGTAATTTAATTGAATGATGGTCTAGTGTTGTTTCAGTCAGTTGGCTTCCGGGATCGCTTGATCGAGTTTTCAATTAGTTTACTGAACAAATTACGGAATTACTTATTTTCATTTACCACCAACACAATAAGTATCAGAAAATAATTCTCATATTATCAAACTTATATAAGTAATTTTGCTCAAATTTTGGTACTTAAATTAGGACGGCGGAAATCAGATACAGAATTAATATGCTTAAATCATTATGATATCGCACATATACAAAACTAAAGTTAATTAACATAACTCTAAATTGTAAATTTAAAAACCCCCGATGCGACGACCTTCTCATCAAATGTATACTCGTACTTTACCTAGTTCTTCCAAATAATTAAATTAGCGAGAATTGCGTAGCTCCCGTAGCTCAGTATCCATAGCTCGTCGCGCAAATTCATCTGGTACAACTAGGTTTGATATCAGATTATGAAAGCGCCATCTACATCATTCGTTTTGGCTTCCTCATTTATCCTACTAATATTATAAATGCGAAAGTTTGTGAGTGTGGATGTATGTATGTATGAATGTATGTATGTATGTATGTATGTATGTATGTATGTTTGTTACTCCTTCACGCAAAAACTACTGAACGGATTTGGATGAAATTTGGAACACAGATAGATTATAACCGGGATTAACATATAGGATACTTTTTAACCCAATAATCCAATACTACGCGGATGAAGTCGCGGGGCACAGCTAGTAATCTATAATAACGAATGCAATGTACAATAATCAACAGAAAATCTGTGTAAAAGTATGAGACATTATCTTGTTATGACATTATAATCATTGACATTAGAATAGACAACGAATCTAAATATTGATGCCACGGAGGTTTAATTCCTAGTAAAAGATTATCAATTATGATTCAATTTGATGTAATAACTCTGGTTGAGGTGGACGGCAGCAGCCCAGGGGAAGAATTTTCAATAACGCTTAAATTATTTTAAATTATATTTGTTTTTTTGTATTTTTTCTCTAGAATTATTATTGCGTAATATCCCATGATCATTAACAAAACAAACTAAATTTAACGCATGCGCGTATCCATCATTTGAAACTTGACTTATGGAACGTCTTTAGTTCATACACAAATCTCATATAAAAATTGGTAAAATATCATTTTTTCCAGAATCCGGGAAACTTTTCAAATTTATAATATTGTAAAAAGCTAGTTCAGACTATTACGATCATTTAAAAATATAATAAAGCGAAATCGTTTCGGCCGTTCTCAAGTGATGCAAAGATATTATTCCAATGAGCCCAAATTTCGGCCGGATTCGAGCCGTGGAAGTTCGTTTTGGCCGCGAATGTGGCTTTTTCACCTACAAAAGAGCTGATGATCTTCAAACGGCTGAACCGATTTTAATGAAACATAGCTATTAACACTCTCGATCAGAATACCTATCTAACATAAAAAGAAACAAAATTGAAATCGGTTCATCAGCTTGGGCGCTACGTTGCCACAGACAGACACACAGATACACAGATACACAGATACACAGATACACAGATACACAGATACACAGATACACAGATACACAGATACACAGATACACAGATACACAGACACACAGATACAGATGTTAAACTTATAACACCCCTCTTTTTTCGTCGGGGGTTAAAAACAGAGAGATTACTAAGTAGTAACACCATAATATAACCCACTATCGAAGCCCAAAAAACTTTAGTAGGTACACAGGAAATACATATACCATCGCGCAATTGCTTCGTTAGCAGAAAGATGTGAAGCCAAAGGCCTTTTGTTCCTATCACCGGTGCAGGTAGAGACCCTTTGATTCAAAAGGGAGGATTCTATTTCGTACTGTCGGACAGTTTTTTGGCGTGCTGTGTTAAAATTTGATGGGGATGGTCGGGCGTGTTTGTATTCAGTTGGGCTTGGAAAGTAAAATTGAATGCTCGTATCGCGTTTACATTGACTGTTCTTCCTTTCTTTCAGTCATCCATATAGTAATGAGTAAGAACCTACATTAAGATATAGCATTATGATCTTAATGAACCTCGCCTATAAAGTTGACGGATTATCGGTTGCGTAAATGGGCAAACATACTTTTGCAATGTGGAACCGACATACTTACAATTGCACTGGGGTTGGTTTGGTCTGCAGACAGATGTGTGGGTCGGTTCTTATTTTGCAAACCTATGTCCTAATGATAATTGTGTATTTTTTTCACGAATTCATTTCTTAAATACACAATAACTAACCGTTGAAAACACTGAAACTTCATTTACATATGTTGGTGTTTGAGATACAAGGTATCGGTATCATACCCGGAATTTTTGGATGGCATGTCAAAATGAGCTAGTTCTCTAATTTGAGTTCCCTTCTAGTCGGGCGTAAACTGTATAAATGTGTGCCTATAAAACGAATATAGTTTTGCGTACCAAATTCAACCCTAGAGCGAGTTGTTGTACAATGGTTTCAGTTCGCAGAAATAAGTTGGGGTTGGTACCATTCTGCGAAGCGATGTCCAAGTGGAAAATGATAATAGAAATTAGACGTCTAAGACCGTAACCTTAAACGCACAAGTGAAATAGTTACTAGATCTTTGAGATAGCATAATTGAAATGCTTTGGAACTTTCAAATAAAAGCTCTTGAAAAGCACGAAGCTTTAAAATTACGGCATTACTTAATAAATTAAAGACAATAAAAGAACACTACTATTTTCAGAGTAAACAATATAATAGTAATGTTTTAACAAATTAACGAAGTAGGATCATCACCATAACATCTGTATTTTCGGGAGCGGTAGGCAGATTTTGCAATGACAAGGATGGCATCGGCGATCTAATGATAATATCTCAATGGATCACGAGCATTTCTTAAGAAGTTCTTTACATGTTTTCCAAATGTTATTAGACTTAGGCTAGAATCCAAAACAAATTATTTTTCCCAGATAATATTTAAAAAAGATATAGGCACCTTGTACTTATTTTGAAATACTTTGTCTACAAGTACTCCAAAAACGGTAAAATGGGATTTGTTTAATCTCTAAACAGGCAATTACAGAAACAGTATTAAGCATCAAAGTAATTAAATTACTGTAAAATAATACTTTGATTATAGCTTTCAAAAACCAAACAGACGATTTTCAAGTAATTTTAAAGTTAATTAAGTAACCAGAGGAGAAATCCTTTAACATTAATCCGGAGTAAACATCCGCTTCCTAATTTGCCTTTCTCACTGCTCTGTTTGTGAATAGAGTTGTTAGTATAGGAGAGGTCAAGAACAATGTAAGGGGTATGTACATAATATCTGCCAAAATACTTAAGGTTAGACCAGAACCAGACCTTACCTGTGTGTGTATCCATATGCTTATGTTGTAAGAAATAGGCGTGCATTAATAAATCCATCTCAAATGTAAGCGCGATCTTGGAAAGGTCATTGTTATGTCATATCAGTACAAAATGAGATACCAAAAGCTTTCTCGAGATCGCTCTCAGTTTTGAGATCGATTTTTTAATGTGTACAATCATAGGAACAACCTAAGCGATTGTCACTGTATTAATGCACACATTTGGAACCGTATTTTGATGCATCAAATCTACAGCTAAAAATACTACAACATAACTCAGTTAAGCTATTTATCATTCCGCATTATAACCATTGGTTTCTCCACGAGCCATGGTTCCTATTCCTGTTGCGCCACAGCTATAGACTTGAAAAAATACAAATAATGAACGAGGGCTGGGATGGGTTAATGGATTCGCCGGTCCGAATGTTTTTTTATGATTTGGGCATGGGTAATACCCAAGCAAAATGGATATTCCAATGGAGATCAGGGAATTCCAAAGTGTTGTGGCAACAGAAAACAGTTTAAGTCCAGGGTTTTTTGGATAAAAAAGTATTATTTTGGCCAGGGTGGTGGACTAGGGCCCGAATCCCTATGCACTAATAAGTGTATTATTCAATATACTGATAATAGGATCACTTCCTACTAAGTGGGGACCGAATACGCTTACCGAAATGTAGATGTACTTCTGTCAACCCCATCGAGGATCATGGGCATGAAGATTCATTCTTTACAAGCAAATGTTCATCTATAAAATTTCAGGGCAAAAACGAAAATCAGCTTCGAGACATAAAAGCTAACGATTTACGGATCGAATAAAATGAAACCTATAAAACTTTAAGGAATCTCAATGGTAATTGTCTTGAGAGCATTTCCCTGGCACGTCCTTAAACTTTAAGATACTATACAAAAGACGGACAAATTAATAGAGCTAAAGATGCTCTGGAACTTAGCAAAATCCTTTCTGAAACTCGTTTGAGCGGAATGTACTATTGAAATAAATCGCAAGCGGACCAAGAACAGAATGAAATTGTGCGATTCTTTCTTTTAGGAATAAAAACCGGTGTCTCGTGCTCTTTTGAATATGTGACACACGGTATCTGCGAAATGTCAAACATGTATCGATCAATGCGTCTCATTTGCGACAAATTTGTGCTTTATAAAGTTGAAAGTGACGGTTTGGTAAAACGTAGCTTTATTCGCTCTATAGCAAAAGGTGCTTACTAGATTACGGTTATACTATACAAATACATTTTTGGTCCTACACTTTATTCCATAAAAGCTAAGCAGAGAAACTAAACGAAAGAATTGGATTTATTTTCGTCTAGTATCGTTATGTTTTCATGACGAAAGGCAATATCGATGAGCTCATTCCTTCATATCCGATCCATTATTAATACGGTTGTGTCGCAGGCCCTGTCGCACATATTATTTGCTCAACAAACATTATATCAATGAATCACATGCATAATAGCGGTTTTCTCATCTCGATATTCATCTGCCTTCCTTTTATCGGCGTTCTGTTTCGTTTTTACGATTTCTGTCCGAGTGCCGCGTCAATGAGAGAGATGTAAACCTTTAAAAAATGATCACAGACGATTCTGAACTTTATTGTTAAGATCTCTAAGATCAATGGTTGCTTGTGAATTTTTAAAATTATGGACAATAAGTCTTGTTTTGGCATTAAACCGCGATTTTGACTCAAAAGGGTCGCTGAATGGTTTGGTCCCTTTGATTTGGGCATCCGGCGCACGTGAACGAACGATTATTCCGTCAGAGCTACCTTCAAATAGTAATAAAAATATTAAATGTTGAAAGCAGGGGACGAGATTAATATCGTCTGGGCTATTGTCTTGAGGCCTTTGCTCTTTATCGTGTGTATTTTCTTGTTTTATAAATTCAAATGTGTTTCAATTGTTTGAGTCATAGAGATTGATTAAATTATTTTACGTCTACAGAAATGAAGCGTTATTTTACGAGTAGTAGTATGTCCAGCTTTTATAAATATATTCAATTAGTTAAGTACGTTTACCTGTAAAGTATATTAGGTATATTATCTTCACGAATCTTGATTAGTTTTACTACAGTTAGCAGGTTTAAGCAAGGCTCTAATTATCGCAAAGAAAATGTGTGAAAGTAAATTTCACAACCCAATTTACAATTTTTGCAACTCAAGAGATGAAAGCATAGCAAATAATACAAAAATAACATTTTAAATTCGTTTGTTATTTTTACAACATTTAGAGAGACGTGTCTAATTCAGATCACGATTTCCTCGATATAGTTCAAGTTATTTGACGAAACAAATTGATAGACATTTCGCCACGGGGCGTAAAGGATTCCAGCTTTTTATCCAAGAAATAATTTAGGATATAATCCAAAAAGCAAAAACAATATAAAGTTTTTTCAGCCGGGTGCAAAAGTAGAAGCGATCGAACTAGTCTCGAAGAATCGGAAAGAGAAAGTACATTACACGAGTGAACACAGAAATTGTTCGATTTGATTAAAATACTTTTACTGTAACGGTGAACGCAGAATGGTTATCAATCGATACGGCTACAACTGACGGCTACATGTCATCAGCATCTGTTCTAAAGATCTAAGTAACAAAGGAATCCTTGTTTCTCGAGACACTCGATCTTAAGATATAACTAAGTGTATTTTTGATTGTTCTTTGTCACGGTCATAGCAAAACCGAGGCGCAGATTTTGATTAAATAATCAATATATCAAAAAAAAAAGCTATGATAGCCGATTGGTTAAGGCACGCGTCTTGCGGGCACCAGGTCTTGGGTTCAAAGCCCGGCTCGCACCTCTGGATTTTTCAAAAATTTTCAAATCCTGCATGTCTTAGAAGATCTAACCAATTTTCGAAAGACATGTGAAATGCCAACCCGCACTGGGCCAGAGTGGTGGATTATGGCCTGATTCCCCCTCGTGTTGATGGGAGGCCCGTGCCCAGGAGTAGGACGTCAAAAGGGCTAAATTATTATTATAAATCATATTATTATAAATTAATATTATTTTTTTAATCAATATCTCTTACCCAGATACGAAACTGACTTTTTGAATCGACTTCATTTAACACAAACAAACGCTTGGCCAATCAACACGCCGATTTCATACACAAGTGACACGGTATTATCACTTTTAATAGTTGGATGATAGAGAACATTTTCCTGTTACTGTATGTAGACGACATGATCTGTGCGGGCATTACACAAAAGCATCTTTCAGTGTATTGTAGCATTATTATCGATCTTTATCTCTACATACGGGACCCAACAATTCGACATGCATTATTTATGCTCTAGGGGAGACCGTTTATTGAAATCGTACGGTACAAATGTAAGTATTACGCTTTCCTCTATCTCGATCGATCTACGTTTCTGTGATGTTCCATTAAAATTTTGTACTATGCGGGCCATGGGTATTTGGATGACTTCTTTTTTTCTGTAATTTGATAAATGGTGCATGTACAACCATTTTATAAAGACCTCCCATGGAGTTCAAAATTTCTCAATCTTATCTCCCAGTTTTAGGATTATAGCTTTTGATTTTGGAACAAAATAGTAACATTTTTTTAGCGGTGTTTAGCTGGAACCAATTGATTACAGCTCATATACGGGCTAGCTGGACTGGGGAAGTACCACCCTCTCACAGAATATCGGCGTAGAGAATCTACATTTTGCACACGTTTTGCACGATACAACTACTTTTTTTGCTACTACTACTCCTACTTCTAAAGAAAGCGCAACCGCGCAAGAAATCTTCCCTTCCTTCTATCCCACTACAGTCCTGTCCTGTCCTGTCATGTCAATTCGTACGAGCAATGTTATAGCTATTGCAAGCATATATAGGCTACGATAATGGCTCAGTCTCATCAGTCGGGTCGTCGTAAGCTAGATTTCCGACTTTGTTACATCAATAAAAAAGTCTATATTGAATTATGCATTTTATAATTTTTTGTTAAACTATGCATCAATAGCCATTATCAACAAGTGTGTATTTTATCTTCATTATGCCGTAAAACCATTCCAAATGAATAATAATGTAAAGTGTCCGTATTCCATACTTAGCGATATAGCTGTTGTATCAATATACATGATGGCTATGAGCATTTTATGTATGTTCTTACGATGTAAACGACGCTCTAAACGTCGTGCTGGAGAATGTAGATACATCTGAAATTTGATAGCACTCTAACTTACCGTTTCAACATAACCGTTCATTCAAACTCAAACTCAAATCGATTATTTTGTTTAGGACGACGGGAGCTTTTACAAATTTTCATTTTTGTTTTTGTCCTCAAGACTACAACCGGATCGGAACGCGACCTCGACATAGAGACAACTAAGAATGAAATACAGTAATTCGGTCGTGTATTGCATTGCTTGCTTGCTTGTATTATTTTTACTGCTTGCTTGGGAAAGGGACAATTGAGACATCATCTACATTATCAGATAAGAGGATAAAGGAAAAACTTGAAACGATAGACAGAGGTTGCTTAGAAAACTGCATTTGCGTCCAAAACCTCTCGTCTTATTTCAGTTTACCCACCAATATCTTGCTCCATCGTGTTTTGGAAAAATGATCGCTCCAATCATGTCTTCACAAACCCATGAGAAGTTCCAGGCATTATTGATTTTCCTCGGAAGCCATGAAGATAGCCCAAACCTTAGAACATTATGTTGCATGACCTAAGGTAAAATATGACGTAATTTCAAATTTTACGTTAAATGGTAACCTACTTAAGAAGCTTGAAGGTTGTTCCCGGCCAGTTTCAGCAACACCCACGAGAATGGTGGAAACAAATTGCGAACTTTGAAAAATGTTTTTATATTAAAAGTAACCAAGTGGAATGGATCTAATGAATTGTGGGTGGTTGTTGTGAACCTGTATTTATTTATAGATCATTTTATCTCTCGACCCAGAGATGTCGATTGTAATATGGACGAACCCGGAGAGACGCCTCATTTACAAGACGTGACGGGAAGTGTTAGAAAAAAAACTTATGAAATTGAAGATACCTACTGCAATGGAGCTTGATACAAGCAATAGTTATGCTGATGGGTGACAAGTTTATCTTTTGTTGAGGGACCAAAAAATAATGAATTCGCTCGTATGTATTAAACTCTTCTATCTACTAGAAACTGGTATGGCTGTTTAAACTGTCGCGAGGAAAGCGTCTGATGCCTGATGCTGGCGCAACTGATAATTTGCTTATTCAGGCATATCACTTTGGGAGATTATTGCTACTACTACTCGTACTAGAACACACTTAAAAGACCGTAGGTTTTTATGAGCAAAGTAAAATTACTACCCTTTCAATAATGACGTACTTAATCAACATTAGAAATAATTCAGCTGTAGTAACAAATAAGCCCGCTGTACAAATTTCGCAACACAGATTGTTGTAAAAGAACAAATCGCTCCAACTTGTGTTTGGCATTATAATTCCGTCCAACGACAACCTAGGGATGCTTCGCGTTGCGAAAAATGAATGTTTTTATGGTGTCTGCCGAATTAGCTTGTTACGTATATTGGACTGGTGAGATTTCGAGATTGTTTCTGTATGAAATATATTTGATGGGATTAATAACAGTAATCGTAAAGGTGGGGTGCTGTTGCGGAGATATCTTGTTTCGTTTTTAGCTGATTTGTATATTGGGTTTATATTGTTATTATAAAGAGTTTCGATTACGAATTTCCTTGAACTTATTCGCGTTGGATTTTTCGATTATGTAAGCAATATTGTAACTGAAACTTTGAAGTTGTTTAGGTTAATGTGCTTAAGATAAAATCTACGTGGAATACTGAGTTATATCTATTCAAATAAGGGGTAACCACTATAAGCTATAATTTCTATCAAACGAGACGTGAAAATAACGCAAAGAAAATTAGAATTAAGATAACGCAAAGAGAATTAGTTAATTCTCGAAAAGTTGCCATTATATACGAGAATACTCTTATTTGTTGCATAATCTTATTTGTTTTTTCATTTCAAAAGTCTGCGTCTCACGTTCGTTTGGAGAGACGTAATCATAATAATGTAGCTATCAGAAATAAACTGTTAATGTTGGAGCTCAAGACTCAGATTTACTTCCAAATAAACAAGCATGTAGCAAAAACTAGACTCCACAAACTGCTGTACAAACCTGTGGTATGCGAGATGATATTTTAATTTAGACCCCTTGTGGGTGAACATGACTGGAGCAATTTCTTGTTGACTCATGCATTCTGAGTCAATAGTGTTTAATAGACCTCTAAATTCCAAAATACCTGCATCCAATTGTTTATCTAATGCAATCTAAAAGAAACAAAATCATAGTTGATGAAGCGTGGTCTCAAATTTTGAAATGCTTGAACAATTGGTATCGTACGATCAAAGAATTCAGATTAGTTCTGAGCGTACAATGGACCAGAGGCGATCTCAGTGACACCCAGACTGGAGCTAATTACGAAAAGGCATTTTCACTAATCATCCCGACGGCAAGCGAGCAGTCTATGCTCAAACCCCTAGATCAAGCAGTCGTCAGTCTATAGAGGAACGCTTTGGTTGTAAGATAGGACAAAACATTTTTTTTCCCAAATCCAACTGCAACTGACTTTTAATTTCACAGATTATAGCTGAAAATGAGTCCTTATTCTGTCTGAATACCGTTTAATTTGTATTAAAGGTATAAAAAGTCTTTGTATGTGAAACATTATATCCATCGTTTGTATACCAAAAATGAAATTCATTTTTTTCGACATAACAGAGGCAAATGGTGTTGTGTTTGGAAATATAATATGACGCGGTAGTATAATGGCTGCCAATAAATCACTCACTGTGCTACGGACACAATCGCATCGGGAGACGGCGGAACTGCGGTGATGAATTCCAAACCTCATCGCCTTTGTTGGGAGCTGTGAAAACCGTTGTATGATGTGCGTACGTGTATTGATTTTACTGGGATCATTTCTATACCGTTTATTGACCAAATGGTGATGATTTAGGGCTTGTTGATGGACGATATTATTATTAACCTCTTCGTAGAGCAGTATTGGTGTAATACATACTTTAAGTACCTCGGTTTTTTGAATCCAAAAATTGACCGATACCTAGTCATTTAAAAGTTTGTCAGACTGTGGACGCGAAACTATGTCAACTAATATTGTACCCCGTATTAATTCCTTATCTTATTTTGAAAATGGCTGAATATAGGTACAATGTAGTGCATCCACATTTCGCTGTTAGTACCTATTTTGTTTTCAACATAATACGGGAAAACCAATTAGCATTAAACCGAGAATATTTCCCCTCAAAGCGAGGGGGTTTCGTACCTTTGTTACCATAAAGTCATCCACGTAGCTTGTCACGGTAAGTCTTCCATAAACCCATTACTTATTGCAATTCCCTATGACAATATAATTCGCCGGAATTATAGACCAAAGCCGCAATGAAGGCGTAAGTCGTTTTACGGTTGGCAATACCTTAACTGGAGGGTATGGATGGGTCGCTTGAATAAGAAAGATATACGCTTCTGTTGTAGGTACCCAATTTTATGAAAACGTTTTAAAGTTCTAATAAAAAATATAGGTTAATTATCTATACAAATAAATAAAATTGGAGTGTCTGTTTGTATTATAAAAATAACACCTTTTCACTAAATGCATATGAAAGTACATACGACACCAATAGCAAAAATGCGATTTAAAATTTTTTTGTCTGTCTGTCTATGTGTTTTTTCCGGGTAATCTCCGAAACGGCTGGACCGATTTTGACGGGACTTTCACTGGCAGATAGCTGATGTAATAGGGAGTAACTTAGGCTACTTTTATTATAGAAAAACAAAATGAAAAAAAATGAAAAAATGGGTTCTGTCGTGCGGGCTCAGAACGCGGGAGCGGGCTTTTTTGTTAAGTTAAATTCCACGCGGACGAAGTCGCGGGCTCAGCTAGTAAACAATATAACAGTATCGAATATTATGTATGAATTATTTATTAAACTCTCTTACATTAACTTATAATCTTAGTTTAGTTTCCCAAGATTCAGTTAAGCTACCTGAAAATAGGAGTAATTATGCTCATAATTATTAACCTGCTAACAAATAAACACGTTGAAGGCAGCGCCAAGAAACTAGAACCATTACACTGAATGGATGACAAAAATATGCGGCACCTTTTAGTCGGAAACATAATAAAATTGGTTGCACACTCGCAATCTTGATGTAGTGCATCCGGCGATTTAAAATATGTAGTTTTTTTTATGGATGACAATAGGGAACTGTGTTTAGGGGGGAAATTGAGGAAGCTGACAAAAATACGGAAAGGGAAAGTAACTTTTATTGCATGTGATATATTACTTGACGGTTTTAGCGTTTTACGTAGTATTGTATAACAATCGACTTGATTGCCATTGATTTTAAAGGGTCGTCTGATTGATATTAGTTTATTGGTACCTACATAAAAAGGAATAGCTCCTAGTTCAGACCATAAATATATATAAACTAGCTGTGCCCGCGACTTCGTCCGCGTGGAATTTAATTGACAAAGTTTCATCCCCTATTTTATCCCCTTGGGGGTAGAAATAATCAAAATCCTTTCTTAGCGGATGCCTACGTCATAACATCTACCTGCATGCCAAATTTCAGCCCGATCCGTCCAGTGGTTTGGGTTGTGCGTTGATAGATCACTATGTCAGTCAGTCAGTCAGTCAGTCAGTCACCTTTGAGTTATATATATTTAGATATTGTTGATGATGTACTCCACCAAGCTGAAGTATTTATATTTAAAAAAATACAGAAATTATTAAGAAAAGAGCGCAAATTAAAATAAAAGCCTTAACTAGTAAATTAAGCAGTAAACATGAAGATGTTAATTCAAATCTCAAAGTATGCGAAATCTGAAAAGAATCCGAAGCGAATATCGACAGAAAATGATTTCTTCATTCAATGAATCATGATGCCACTTTACACAAGCATATATCAAAAGCGTGCGCCTACAAATATTGATAAATGAATCGTAAAAAATAAACGACCGGTCGTTTGGTCAAGTTAACACGAGACAGTGAGGCTTTCGCTCATTCCTTATGTCATGTTTATGATGCTGCTTGAACTGTTGGTAGCCAGAATTAATATAGAACAGGAAAACAAGAAGTTATTCAAACTCGAAACAGGTATCGATAGAAGCAATCGATAACAATAACGATAGAAAGTAATTTAGGAAAGTGTGTCAAATTCTAATTGCAGATCTGAAGATTTGCACGAGTTTTTACAGCTTTTTTTTTTCTTAGTTCCTTAGGTAGCTTCTAATCATGTTTTATTAGGTACCTATAAGGCTCCGGAGCAACGGATGGGAATCTATAAAGGATTTTCCCATGAAAAATATTAAGTTACCAACCGTAATAACCTTCCAGAAAATAAGTACCTCCGTAACGTGAACGTTATTTCATGTGTACAAAATGTTTATCAAAATGAGCATGAATTGCATTCCCTAAAGCTTACACAATGTAAATTTCTAATTATTCAAAGAGGCGTTGATTGAACCGCTCTATTGTGTTCTTACAATACGACCTTCCAAAATGTCCATTGATCTCATTGACAGCAGGTAGACACCCAAGACATTAGACCAGTCCGAAGGTTTGCTTACGTGACTCCTTAATTAAGACTATTCAAAAATTAACTTCGTTCAATGTTGGTGATGTAACATGAAATAAAATAAATGAAGTAGTAGCTGGTAGCGGTCTATTTACTAATACTTATTTCGGTATACGAGAGGGTTTGCAAAGATCTCTTCAGGGGAACTCAGATGCGCCCTATGCGTTCGAACTAGATGGCCATTCGCTCTACTCGTCTCCCGTCTGCCTCGTTCCCTCAGTCAGTCGGTCGGCCGCACTCGTCGCGTGCGGACGTATTTTACGCTCCGAGACTCACTCCACGTATTCATCGTAACACCAAAATAAATTTAAATAAACTGTGACTGCTCTGTGTTCACGTATCGTCCTTCCGTAAAAGGAACAGCTTTTGCTAACTGTACTAGATGTAATTCAGTTTTACAACATTTATTGTTTTTAGTTTGGCGAGTGCAAAATGTGATCTTATGTGTGCTCAGCGAGCGTACCGTCCTGTGTAACGTTGCCCCAGAGTGAACTACCTATATGGATGTAATGTGCTTTTAAAATTGGAAATTCAGTACCTATCTTGAAGTCTGGTTGCCGGATTTTATATATTCAGGTTAGTAAAAATTATATTTGCCACATTTCATGTTCAGATAAGATTACAATGTAGGTGTTTATGCTAAGAATGAGTAATATGAAGTCAAGGTGAGCGCTATACAAACACAAATACCGGTTTCTGTAAATTTAGGTAAATACATTTACAATACATCTGCGCGAATTAATGATTGAACTCGAGACGGTAATAAGATTATACCGGTTCGGAGAATTGGACGAAATGTTTTAGGTGTAATTCACAACGAAAGAACAGGCTTGAATGCTGATTCAGATAATACTGACATAAAATACAAAAAACTTGCAATATTTTTAAATGAAGGCGATGAAAATAATACACAAGACAGTAAAAAAATCTGTCATTGAAAAGCTATCGCGCTTCATTTCACATCTAGAGGTCAATTGCACCATGAATTGCTGATTGGAATGGTCAATAAAGAATGGCAATATAAAATAAATATCGATATACATTCGGATTTCCCGTTGGTTGATTATTCTGGCGTTGATCCAAGCTATGGCCACAGCATCCTTTGCTTACAACTGCCATGTTGAAGATGTTTGTTAATAAATACCTATGCGTAGGCATATTTGTTGCGTAGTCGATGGAATTATAATAATATCTTGTTTTTGCCAATATTAGGTACCTACCTATATAAATCTGAATTATCCAGTTGATTAAATTCACTTACATCCTAATGAACGACATTGACATCATTAACTATTTCAGTACTATTTTCAGTACCGTCATTAACCATTACCATCTCATTCCCACTCAACCGGCAATATTGTTTATGAAAACATCCGCTGTTAGAACAATAGATAGTACATCATTCACTACTATCGATGTTTCTTTAAAAGAGTTTATCTGTAGTGGGAAATATTGAGTAAACATGTAATAGTACACTGTTAAGATTGCGAGTTTGTTTATCATAATATTTAAGATTCGTAGAACTTAAGGTCAATGTGATCGGACCGGGTATTAACTGAAACGTAACGTAAACAATCTTAATTGCGCAATTTTATCATAAAATTACCATTTTATGAGTGACAGTAAAATACCTATTTGTACGAAGTTTTGCCAGTAATATTATTAATGGAATATTATATTTAGTGTCAAGACTAGAATTACCAATTAAAGAAACTACCCATATTAGCGTTAAGAATATTTGAATAATAGTGATACTAATATTCATAAACAGACTCCGATATTTTAAGGCAAGTAGAACAAATGAGGTGTCTATTATAATAAGTAGGTATGCATACGTAGATAGACTTTAATTTTTTTAATTTGTTTGTATTACATTACTTCTTACCCTTTTGACATTATTGGTGTGTGTATAATTACCTATAACATTTAACATTTTATTCACAGATTGTCTCTTTACTTCACGTTTCGCAAGCAATATCGTTTTAATTTTATGCGTTACTGACTGATATAAATTCATCTTTCGAAACGTTTGGCACGTGTCGTAAAGTTTTCCTATTACTTGTGAAGTTATTTTAAGTTAATTAGTAAGTTATTATAAGTTGTTTTATCAAAACTGACAGTGCACTTGATTTGTCAGTAAGATATTTCCGTTATCATGAATTTTCTAACTCGACTGATTCATAAAATGGTTTCTGTTCATTATTAGCATTAGAAATAGAAACGAATACAACTAGTCATACTAAAACAATGACGTACTACTAGACTAGACTATTGTCTAGGACAGCCTAGACTCCTCAATGACCTAAATGCAATTACACAGATATCCCAGTTTGTGCGTTCGTTGAATCCAGTTTGGAATATCTGATTGTTCAGGCAGCACAAATACGTAGCTGTATTGTTGTAAATAGGTATAGACTTTATGTGGTACCATATAGTAAAGCAGACTACAATATGTCGGTGCTCATGAAAATATCAATTTATGAAATGAATTCACAGAAACTCAAGAATATTCTATGAATTCCTTTCATTTCAATTTTGATTGAAATAATTTAAACCAGGAACGCTCAAAATTAATTATGTTCTGTTTCTCCTACTTTGTTGTTTTCAAATCACGACTTTACTAAATTTGACATATATACTTAAGTATTATTTTCATACGTTGCGATTATGAGCAGTTTAGCAAACCTATTATTTTAGTCAATTTTAATCACAGAATTAGCAAAATTTTTATAGACATAAAAATACAGAATGTTTAATCTTTTTTGGGGTCTCTAGAGAATTTGCAATTTATTGTTAAAATTTTACCTCATTTAGTAGTTCAGAAGCGTGAATCATGCCCCACAAACGCGAATTAGAAAGATCTTACAATAGATTTGGCTTTGTTAACGGTTACTGTCTGATTCAACGATCTGAATGATTGGACCAAAAGTAGGTTGATGAACATGATTTGAAGATGTATTTGATAGAAAGACTAAGTAGTAAAAAGTAAAAAATAGCTAAAT
Source organism: Notodonta dromedarius (assembly GCA_905147325.1). Classification (NCBI taxonomy): domain Eukaryota; kingdom Metazoa; phylum Arthropoda; class Insecta; order Lepidoptera; family Notodontidae; genus Notodonta; species Notodonta dromedarius. The sequence goes on along the minus strand of LR990159.1, from coordinate 12,756,906 downwards.
ACGTGATGCAGACAATAATGATTCATGTATATCTTACGTCAATTTAGTGAGACTCGGCGACAACTAATGTCCATCCATCAAAATGAATACCTACTTAAGTAAATTTAAATTAACTGAATACTTCCTATTATCTGTAAAAGGCGAGAAAAATTACGTGATTTAAAAATAATTTAAAACAGTCTCCTACTTGCAGCTTTAACAAAAATAAAAATGCCAGTCTTGAAGAAACTTACTGACTTAAACACATTCAAAGCGTCGACGGTTGTAAAAAATAATGTGACTTATGATGTGTGCAACATTTTAAATCGGTTCCAAGGTCTCCCTGTGGCTTCACCCATAAAATATTTAAGACCAAACCCAGATGTGTAACTCCTCATTACTGCAACGTCGATCATTTCATATCTTGACGTATTCGTTACTCATGAAATATTTCGTTAGCTTTACTGCATTATTGGTTACGTCATATTGCTTTGAATCATGGTTCTTTACTAAGGGATTACTTGCTTGTAACTCTCATTTAATTTCAAGTAGTGTGTACTTTTTGTACCTTTATTCCTTTATTCTGAAGAATCACTAGATTATTTGCGCTGTTGTTTTATTGCTTACTAAGCTGACTTTCAAGTTTAATGTTGTTCGTTGAGCTTCATTTTCTTTGGACTGTATCCGTGCATTGATTTGATTGATTTTTCAAGGTCTTTATTATTAAACATATTAGTTACTTACATAGTAATACAATTTATCTTATTCTAATTGTAAACATTAAACAAAAATGATACATTTTTGATAAATATAGTTAACTGAACTGGTACAACTGTAAGGTGTTTTAAGTAATGAGCAAGTGTTGGTATGGACACACATTATTTTAAAATGTATCCGTGCATTACATTTATCTAATTGTAGATTACATTACATCATTCAGCAAGTTCAAATCCTCGCCTCTAGTTGCTTTTATCGCCGATATATCGCATAAATTCTTGATTACTTTGGCACTGTCATCTTAATATTCTACTCCCGCTTCAAACTATCAAACTTAGAACTAATTGCACCCCAATTAAACATTCACATGTCTAACACCAAGGTTGCGACGCCTACTTGAAGTTTTAATGTCGCCTCTGAAATTCTCCTCAAGAGTCGGGGCTCAAATGGCACTAATTTAATACATTACTTCGTCTTTCAAGTCTTTGTACATATTTGAATTTATGAAACGTTAAATAAAGTTTCAACTCGTTTGTTTTAAAAATTTCGAATTAAATGTAATCATAGTTTAAAAATGTTATTTTACAGTTCAAGGAGACACTTTAATTAAGTTTCACTTGGTGTAGGTATATTTTTTATTGTACAATAATCAACGATTGACCCCTATCACACCAGATGGAGAGTGACGATAAGGCCAAAGATGAGTGTGTGCGCTGACTCAGTAACAGCATCTTTTAGATTTGAAGAGAAAAGGTACCCAAAAACTCTCCAGAAACACTGACATTGGGAGCAATATTTTTAGTAACAGGCTATTCTATACACGCTTGCTTTTGCTCTTAACTTCGCTAGCGTAGGTGTTATTTTCTCGATGTTTACAATAGAGCCAAATCTTTAACGTCCTACTCCTGAGCACAGACCTCCCCTCAACACGAGGGGGATTCAAACCATAATCCACCACGCGGTCCCGGTGCAGATTGGCGGATTTCACATGTCTTTCGAAATTACATAACATAATTCTTCAATGCTATCGAATTGTGATTAATGCTACAATATACTTATGTAACATAATAATGTGGATTTTATTAACAATAACAAAGCAATTAATAATTTAACGAGCCGATCCGAGTTCTCACAGTGGCAAAGTGAACTTGACACAGAGTTTGAAAACATGTGTTAGCCAGTCTCTATTAAATTTTCAGACTTGTGTTACGGTTTTGAGTTAACTCCAAGACCAGATAAACATTTGCAATTTTTCATCCGTCGCTACGGAGATATTATTGTGATAATCATCGAATTTAAATGATGTACATATGTATAAACCACATTATAATTACTTTGTTGAATATTTGAAGACAAAGTGTCAAGTTACAAAGGACATTTTTTATTAATGTAAGAAATATAATATTATATGTTTTATTGATCAATTTGTGTACGTACATGACTACTATTGCAGGTTTTAATCAAAATAGTACTGATTACTTGAATGTTCTCAAACAAATGAAATTCCTATACCATACAATCTTTATCATAAATTAAGTAGTTTACATGTTTGGAATGTATATTATTCATCATACCCGCATTAAATCGTTGGACGCTACGTAGTAGTTTGTGTTTATTAAATATAACAGCTCAATAAAACTTAAAAATTAGTTCTTAATGAAATATTGTCATAATGCCTCCCTTGTAAGGGCGTAGGTAATTAAAAAGTGAGATATAAAGACCCCGCATACGGTGAGTGCCGTATCTTTTTTTATGTTGTTGTTAATGTGTTTTTACTTAAACGCAAACTTTTATTGCTATCTTTATCGATCTTGAGAAAGCGCTATCTACCGACAGGTGTCTAACTAAAAATGTTGCCATGTTTAAAAAAAATTGGAGATCATGACTTTCAATTTTTTTTCCGTTTTCTGAAGTTGTCTATGGTTTTTATGACGTTTTTATATGTACACGTGCTAGGGTTGTGTAAACATGTCGGTAGCCTGTTTAAGAGTGTTTCCAAACACAGCTGACAGCGGTTCTAAGTTAAAATGCACGCCTCGCTCAGCTAAAGCGTCTCAGGTAAAGGTACTGGAATTAACTTTCAAGTAGCTATTCTGTATCGATATAATTGTGATATACTTTTTGTGATATACTTTTAATTTGTCATAAATGTTAAATGCTCGCAAAGAAATTTGCTACAAATTTTTGATCTGTCTATCTGTTTGTTTTGGTTAATATCCAAAATAGCTGGACTAATTTTTGACGGGAATTTCACTGGCAGATAGCTAATTTTATAAGCAGTAACTTGGGAAACTTTTATTTTATCGAAGTACCTACCACGCGGGTGGAACCGTGGGCAACAGCTAGTAAACAATATTATTATTATTCCAATACCGTATTAGTTATTCACAGATTATCAGCAGCACAGATAAACAGCTACCTCGTAGAATCACCCTACCTATTTCACGCTCAATTTATTAATCATCGATTCACGACGGCACACAAACAAATTAACAGCCCGTAACTGAACACACGTACCGTAATTGTTATAAAAACACATACCTAACATCGAAAAATGTTGTTAAATTGTTATTTTAAACGGTTCATTTGGTCTTCCGCGCGCTTTTTTGTAATGGCGGCCAGACAGCTGTCATGGCGGCGCGAGTTCTATATTTAAAATAAACATTTTTATTACTTTTATGAGCAACGTTGGGTTAGGTTAGTTTAATGTTGCCAGTTCGCGTTCGAAATTCAAACTATTTTTAGTGATAGAAATTTTATGGACTTTGTTATGAGTTATAACTCATAAAATTATTTCAATTTGAACCTAGTTTCACATTTTATTATTTGTCTTAAAACCTAACCCATTTAGCTAAGTTAAATGATATTACTTATCTAATTTATTTATTGTTTACTTTAATTAGGTATTTTTATTATTTTTTTAAGTTTGTTTATTTAATGGTAAGAAATGGAATTAATCCATACCAATAAAAATAAACATTAAACAACTCGAGCGCAACTTTCTAAACAAATTTCCAACTACTGGCATCCTTACAATCCATAGTACAATGATACTCGTTAAATATCACACCTCAATAATGTCGCCATATCAAACACACCTGCAGTATACACCCATCTCTGTTACAACCGTGACGATAGAAAGAGTAGGAGAGGTTAGAATGTAATGTCACACGAAGGTGCTAATTCAGAGAACTGATTGGTGTAAATACAGCATAGGTACCTATTTATTAGGCATGTTGAGTAATCGTGTCAAAATTCGAATTATAAATATTCGAAACGTGTAGGTATATTTGTTCTACCAACAGTGTTTACTCCTGTAAAGTTTGACAATACCACTGTAATTATTAGATACTTACTTTCTTTTTTATTGCCTAGGTAGGCTCACTGGCATACGGTCTACCTGATGGTAAGTGGTAATCGACCAGGACATCTGCAACTCAATGGACGCAGCAGCGGAACCGGCCTTTATAGGGACCTGTAGACTTGCCTTTTGAAGAACCTCTTTTTGTAGTGTAATAGCAAGACGTAGGAGATCGCTCCACAACTCGCACGGGCGCAGAATTAAGGAAGGATCGCGATTATATAATTAGACGTAGATTTGTAAAATGTACTTTTGTAAACTGAAACCAACCTAGAAACATGAACACAAGGGTTGTTTTTGGTCAGCAGCAGTGCATTTGGGTTGATTCCATTCTGCAAAACCATATCCAATTGACATTGGCTCATGTGTCATAAGTTCTTTTTTATTTTTTTATTCCTAGTTAATACATGACAAAAAATCTTACCAACAATTCACAACCCTTATACAAAGGTCCGAAGTAGGCACTAATCGCGGAGCCAGGGGTAGGTATGCAAATACTCATCACGTACCAACAACTTATCAATATGGTACACGTGATGTGGATTATAAAGAAAACGACGGGGTTTTATCGCGCGAACCGTGCGCTCCGAATATCAGCCATCTTGGAAGTACGGTGTTGCAAGTTGGAAAAAAGGCAGGTTTTAATAATACAGCCGGAAATGGAATATGTTTTTATGCGTTTGTTATGTTCAGCAAATTAATGATAGGCTGTATTTTATGTTGTTATTTTAAGCGTTTATTTACCAAACGACGATGTGCTGATTTTCCGATTAGATTTATTGTAGTTAATTAAAAAAACCTTTACAAGTAAAATTAAGTGTTAATTAGTTTGTAACAAAATTGTTTTTATGTTTATAAATAAAATATACTTAGGTACGTAGACCTAAGTGAGAAGGTAGCCCAATTTAAATTCTTATAACAATAAATTTTCACTCATTTCATAATAAAACAATTATTATTTCCACAAAACGTTATCCACAACAATACTGTTTAATATTTTACTCAATTATTTTGCGGACTGAAAGTAATGGACTTGCTTTGACAGACAAAATTAATATTTGAGGGACACTAATATAACGAGACAATGAACAAATAACTTTTAGTTTAATATAATTCTTGAATGGAGACTCAATTAACAGACACAATTAGCTTAGTTGAAGAAGCTAACAGGGCTACTTATAATGTGATGAGCTCGCATTACTAGGAGGTCATCTTAAAAATAAACAAAGACATTATGCCAAAAAATAAATCATAAAAAGTATTTTGTAGAAGAAACAATATCAGGTTTATTTTAAGGACATTAGAAAATACATATAATTTAAAATATTGATTTAAATATATATTAAACAATACCGATACCTGTTAACATAAGCTTAATTCCATCTTCTCTGCAAATCGGCAACCAATCCAAACCGACCTAATCAATCGCCGCAATAAGCTTACCAGTTAAGAGAAAAACTGTTATATTTACAAGGCAATAAGCTCGGAATTGCCTTCACACAATGGAATGGAGTAGAATTAACATAAGAAACTCATAACATTAAATATTCATAATAAGTTCGCAACTTCATTCAGTACGTAGACGTTATAATTAAATTCATGGCAGAAGACGCTTTTCTCGCTTTCTTTATAAGTTCATAAGAAATAATATGGACGGAGGGGTTTTAGAGATGAAAACCTCAAGTTCCTACCTTTACTCACGAGCTTGAACTACGGTTCCGTTTGCGTTTCTTTTTAGGACAAAATGGTATTTTTATTATAATATTTAAGAGTATAATATAACTCTTCGCCAAATTTTATTCCAATTCTTTCAGCCTTTTTCGCGCTCACTCATACTTGCAAAACAAACACACTAGAACATTTATTATTAGTAGATATTGTAACGTAATTGAACTGGGTATCCTGAACTCGTAGAATTTAATATTTACCAGAAACTAGCGATCCGCCCCGGCTTCCCTCGGCTTTTCTTCACTATTTATTCATTTAATTAGAATGTCAATGTATGTATTAACCCTTCTAGAGCAAAATCTCTAAATGATAGTCAAAACCGCATGAAAATCGGTGATATTGTTTAGAAAGACCAAGCGGACAAACAGACAAACGGATAGCGGCTTTGTTCTATACTCTGAATAATAACGATATTATATTTACTACAAAAGAAAAATGACGAGCGAGGCTGGCTATGGTAGGAATTTCCGGTAAAGATCTTAGATAGAAAAATCGATTCTCTTATTATACCTATTGCCTGAGAAAATAGGTAACATTATTATATCTCGTTACTTTTCATCTAAACGTTGTAGGTATTTATAGTACTCCAAAAGACACAAAATGAACTCGAATGAATATGATTCGCGATCCTTACACACTTCCCTTACTTTTTCCACTGTCATGGACTACCCGAGGCCGTCCCAAATCCTTTCCTTGCTTTGTAAAAATATCTTCAGTAATTTTGCTAGAGGTCCCCAAAGGGTGCCGGACTAAAAATAAAACCATGTCCAGTTATTGGTATAAAGATGCTCGTTTATAAGCTTCCGTGTATGAAATGGGTCACATTGACAGTATGTATACAAGGCTCGCATTGTCCGTTGTGACTTGGTGTCTAGACCATACTTGTCGCTTCGAGGTATTGAGGAAAGTACCTCAGACGAAAATAATAATACACGGAGCGCGTAGAACTAGTGAGTGGAGCCAGCATTTCTTTTCAGTTTATTTAAAATTCAGTTTTTAAGCAACCGCAATCTTGTAATTTCTTTTAGGGATTTAATATCGTGGTGTGTTGCGGAGGTCTAAACTAATAGGGTCTAAAGTAAGGTCTAAAACTGATTTAAATCCATCTAGAAACCTAAAATAGCATCAATTCAGATTATCCGTCTTAATAAAGTAAAAGCCAACCTCTTGACATCAAAGTTAATTTTAATCCCTAATTAAATAAACTGTCACCGCACAGCGCTTCCTCTGACAGCTCTCATCGTAATTATCGTCAACTAAACACAATTAGCGTAATTATTTCCATACTTTTATGACGGTCCCGCCGTTGATTATTAGTTACAACTGGTTTTTATCCCCTTTTAGAGGTTCTATTTTGGTCGTCTAGTGTCAATGTCAATGTCAGTGTCAGTGTAAAATGTCAATGTCAATGTCCAGCGTCCAGCGTCCAGTGATGACAATACACGTGTCGTAGAAATCCAGTGGATGCTGCAAGCGGCAGTGGACCGTGGTCTGGCCTATATCTAACAGTAGACGACTTTCTGTTTATCTCAGCTGATCTATCTCTTTTTCCGACCTCGCGAGAATTACTATCTTTTCACATACGAAGTTTGTACACGCGGCGCTGTAGTCGCGTGTCGACAATATAATTTACATTGTGTTCAATTTAGTTCCGTATTATTCCGCGGAACTTCCTATGTGAAATAAACCGTAGCATTAGTATTGACACTGACGGAAGTAAAGTGACAGATCAAGGCACGACATCTAGTGACATGTATTTTTGTCCCATTTCGAAGTTACTCTGTGTTCGTTGAAAGCTAATAGAAATATTAATCACCTTTAAGTAATCATTTAAAGCTTCCAAATTTCCCCCGACGCTGCCTTATCGCGGCGACTACCAAATCTTAATTATTCCTATTGAACGAGCGTGATTGTTTTAATAAAATAATTATAAAGTAGCTGGAGGTAGCTGCCGTCCATTTTAGAATTGGACAGGAATAGATAAAGTTCATTACGATGTACCGTTTGATAAGTTTTAATTAAGTTTACACCAGGTTTTGCTGTGTTTATTTTATATTCTTACGTAACGTTGGGAGGTATCTTTGAAATGTGCCTGGGTTTTACAGCGACATTCCAATAATAATGTTTTATTTTTGGAATGTGGCTGTAAAATCTGTATTAATGTAGATATGGGTATAAATATTGTCTTCATTGGGATATTGGCAACTCAAAAAATACATCAGTCCCAAATAATCACAACTGACCACACAAAGCTAAAAATATTTGTCACAATTTTTAAATTTCGATTATGTGTCAGTGGCCGGTAACATTTTCAACCGGTTTGAAAACAAAACCAATTTAAAATCCCTTAAGAAAACAGAATTCCATTTTCGAATTCACATTGAACAAAGAGTGGCTGTCATTCAAACGTAGAACCGCCACGCCCCAAGAAGGTCCAATCAGAGATCTCTAGCGTTCGTAATTACTCGTGTTTCTTCGGTCAGGTAATGACAGGGTGGGGTTTTGATGATGCATTTCATGCAAGTTGATAGAATAAAATGTGTGATTATATGGGATGGTGAGATAGTGTCATTATTTTTTATTTGGGAAAAGCCGACGGCGATCGAATCCTCATAAGTATATAGAGCAGAGAGCAATGTCAAGATATCTGATCATGATTGTTTTTTACCGTGCCATTTTGCGATTCGATTTAATGAGTTTTAAAATAGACGCAAGGCGTAACAAACAGGAAAATCTTATTAAAATAACAAATAAATTTATCATAACGGGTTTTTATTATCGATGTCAGAATTCGCTTTCAAAACAAAAGATAGCACCAATACGTAGGTACTTAGGTATACGCGCAATGATAATCAAATAAAACCGTTGCGGCATGTTTACTGCGTCTTCATTACCAATTTAAACTGTAATACGAAGTACGAAGAAGTCTAAACCAGACGTAATGAGTCATGAACTCGCGACTAATCTTAGCACCTCTCGCCTCGTTGATCTATGACTCAGAGGAAGCGATATCGAATCTGTTCTAATCGCACCGCAATACAATGCGCTAGGCGGCGCGCGGGTGCGGAACCATTGAATATTTAATTGAATGTGGAGCGCACATGGCGGGGTCAATGGCCCAATGTTTGACCAGTGGTTTCGAACATGTTTGCTGGGCGATAAGATATATTTCGTGAGGGCATCCCCCGGTGGTCTAGCGACACGTTGTGTGTAGTTCAACGAACTGGTTTCTGCAAGTTCAATAATTATGGAAAGGATTTAAAAAAAAATGTACCGCAAGTAACTACCCCAAACCTTTTCTAATGTCTTCGTGGTATTACAAAAAACTTTTGTTCTAGAAATTCTTTGTAAAGCCATTGCAAATAGGTTAAAATTTCAATGAATTAGGATTTTAATATGGGCATTATATGACATAAGTTAGAAGCAAATAAATATATTATAAAAAAATATTAGATCACTTATATTTAAACGCAAAACTTTATGTATGTACAATACCTGAGAGGGTTAAATTTTAATTAAAAAATATATTTGTAACAATTCCTTCCCTAAAATCAAGATAAAAAATATGTATTGAATATGTTGATATCAATCGCGTTTCATTATAAACCCTCTCCTGCCGCCGGCCGGTCTCCCAGACCCGCTGCAATATTCGCTTCTGATTTGACAGTGTGAAATAGACGCGTCAGCTGTGGGAACACAATGGCGTGATCCAATTTTAACGTACATCTGCCGCAAACGTCAAAGCTTATAGAGTTACGCTTGGTTTTGTGCTTAACTCGCGATTAAATGGTACAAGAGTCTATGGAATTTAAAATACTTATCTAGCATAGTGACCGTTTGTAGAAAAGAACTTACGTAATATTGTATTTATAGTCTTTAAATATATTTTTTACAGCAGTTTCATGTGTGTTGAACCAGTAGGTATTACTACATCAGTGTAAAATAAAATCCTAATATTTTTACCGAAATAACAATTCAAGTGCCTGAGTGTTAGTGAAGTGAATATAAGATTAATAAAACGAAAATAATATATTTGTTTAACCCACTGTTTATTACTAAACAAAATGATTAAGTAACATGGCAGAAAAGAGAGTTTCAGGGAATTCACCGATTTTAAGAGTATCGTTTTTTCCCGGCGGCATAAAACAGAGGTTGCTAATTGGACGACCGTGTTTTCCTAAACAAACATGTTCCACGCGCGCGTGGAGGGTGGCCAGAAAAATGGTTTTTAATCTTGTTTAAAAGTCAAGAGAAAAAAAGACATGTTTAAAAAAGCCTATGCATCCTTCAATCTCTGCCAGAAAAGAGAAAAATACAGCATTCTGTACTTTATGGTTTACACTGTCACTGAGTAAAGAAATTACGACAGCAAATGATTTTAGTTGTTTCTATTTTTTTTTTACTAAACTTATGCTACTGAACTGCTACTTAAACTAAATTAACTTATGATCACAACAAAGATTTATGCCTAGAATGTACGAAGAATAAAAAAAAAAATGTTGACATCTTCGTTGGATACGGAGTAATATCAACCCACAATAAACATGACCAATGGCTCGAGACAGGGCAAGTACTGAGGTACCTACTTATTTATTGACCCCAAAGAAACTGTAATATGTAATTATTACATTTTCTGGCTGACCCAGATTTTTACCTATCGTATTAATGAAGTATACCTACCCCCATTATAATAAAAATAGCTGGTCCTTTTACCCCTGACAGTAGGGTAAAAGCCGGATAGTTGCCTCGGACTGATACATGCGCCGGTTTTTAATACACTATGTTAGGAATATAAGTTGTGTATGCGCTTTACTACAATAAGTAGTGACCCCCCTCAGGCCTCATTACCGCGTAAACCATCGGAATAGGCGCACGTGTTTTGTCCGTGTGAGCAAAAATAGGCTATTATAGAAGACAAAATACCTATGTTTTGAGACATGTACTGAATAATTTTCAGCAAGTTCATATTTTTATAAAGTAAAGCTTTTTCGAAAAGTGAGGCAACTATCCGGCTTTTACCCTATTTTTTTCGTGATCTAGTCCCTCACCCTAATAATAGGTCGCAACACGCCGCCGGGTGTCACAAAATGGCGCCAAAATCTAACACCCGTGAATAATATTTTGGACGCAAATGCAACCGTTGTTGACTTTACACTCCCTATTATTACTTTTTACGGTTTAACAAGCTCGTAGTTTTACTTATCTCGTTGTGTGAATTGTTATTACACATTTTTTACCAAGGGCTGACAACCCTAGTTGTGACGTTCGAAAATAATGTGACAAGTGCGTGTGAGGTGTTAAAAGAATTTGAACTTTAAATCTTTGTGTTGAGTGCATAAATTGCAGAGAAACGTTTAAGTTTTGGTTTGAAAGTATTCGGCTGGAAAATCGGTAGGGCTCTCTCTACCATTGTGCGGTCGTGCGAATCCCCAGCGTTTTTGGATGACGAACTTTTTGCCGTGCGACTTTTTTATCGGTCATATTTTTTTGTTTTAGTAGGTTTATGAGTTGATGCGCGGTCTAGAACACTTGTTAGTAAACTTTGAAATAAAAACATTAAAATATTCTAAATGTCCATTTAATTTAACCAAAACACTGAGGTTATTGCAAAAATATACTAAGATAAAATAAATTGCGAAAAGATTGAATACGTAACGAATCGTTTAATTAAGTAATATTAACATAAAAATTATCGTACTATAATTTTAGCAATACAATTTAAATACAAACACGGCACAGCTGCCATATGGAATCTGATTAACCCAACCCTGTCTAAACCGGAAACAACAGAGAACCTTTCTATAATAAATCGTACAGATACCAACATGATACCAATTATACATTGCGTGATGGAAACTGGAAATATCATATAGATATCAAATGAATTGTATCCCATTGTATTTTTAATTGAATAATAATGTAGCTGTATTAAGTTGTAGAACAAAATATTATTGAATGGCTTTATCTATGTTACATTTTGGTAGGTTTGGTTTGTATTTGTTTAAAGTTATAGAGTAAAATAAATATTCATTCAACTTAGATAAACACTTCGGATAATACCGATAGACCAATCGTATCGATTCGAATGTGTCTGTCGTGTAGATTTCATTTGCCAAATCGCCAATCAAGGCCAACTAGTCAGTTAATACGTTGAAATCGCTATCGAAACAGATTGCATGAAAAAAGGGAAACATTTTCCAATATAAAATATGTAAGTAATTATATATTTTTTACTAGCTGAGCCCGCGACTTCGTACGCGTGGAATTAAACTTAACAAAAAAGCCCGCTCCCACGTTCTGAGCCCGCGTGACAGGACCCATTTTTTTAATTTTGTTTTTATAAAATAAAAGTAGCATAAGTTACTGCTTATAACAACAGCTATCTACCAGTGAAAGTCCCGTCAAAATCGGTCCAGCCGTTTCCGAGATACTCTTTGATTTCACGTGTTTTTATTTTTTTACGCGGAACCCTAATTAATAATAATAATAATTTAGCCCTTTTGACGTCCCACTGCTGGGCACGGGCCTCACCTCAACATGAGGGGGATTGTTTTTCTAAAATTAAAGTAGCCTAAGTTACTCCTTAAAACATCAGCTATCTGCCAGTGAATGTCCCGTCAAAATCGGTCCAGCCGTTTCGGAGATTACCCGGAACAAACACACAGACAGACAGACAGACAGACAGACAGACAGACATACAGACATACAGACAGATAGACAGACAGACAGACAAATTTTTTTTAAATCGCGTTTTTGTTATAGGTGTCGTACTCGTATGTACTTTCATATGCATTTAGTGAAAAGGTGTTATTTTGATATTACAAACAGACACTCCAATTTTATTTATTTGTATAGATTCAAAAATACCACCACGCTACAGTTGATAAAATGAAAGCGATATTCGTTTTTTAAAACACAGTAACGGAACTATTAGCCTATGTCAGGCGTAACACAAAGCGTCGGTCCGGGTGACCACGTTTTAACAACAATTTCACCTTACAAAGACCAATTACGACACCGGGGGTCGATCAGACCGGTATCGTTGAAAAATGGCCCTCGGACCTGTGACCGGCGAAAGGGTTGGCGTCGTTTGCGAGATCGCTCCGGTGATCGATGTTTTTGCGGACATTTTCCGGGTCGATTATTGGTGATTGGATCGGAATTTCTTTGCCTATTTTTATTCTAGAATATAAAAGTTGTTTTCGCGTGGATTTTATATTTTTATTTTTATCAAAAGGCTATTTGGTTTTGAAACTTTTATTTCCTTTTTGTTTTTATTGATCGAATATATCGAATAGGTTGGTACTTCTTTGTCAAGTGTTAAATGAAGTTAATATCACAAGTGTTTTTTTTTCCAGACCAATGGTTTTAAGAGTCAGTTAACAATTCAATAAAAAAGTGAGCATTCCATTTCCTTGCCAGATTTCAAGTATTCAACAGACATTTATATATCATAATTTACGCCGATAAAATAAAAACACAATTAACCTTTTAACTTTTGCGGCATTTCTAATGATAAGCACCAGTAAACACAACGATTATAACAATTAAGTGTCTTACACGAAGAACATTAATCCCAAATCGTGTATATAGATCGGACACTTGCAAACTGAAACGGTATCGTAAATTACAAGTCCCACTGTCCCACATACATAAGGATCTCATTACCGGTGATTGGATCGGCCATCTGTCGAATCGAATGTGTAATCGATAAATAGGGGTGCCGATTGGATTGGGCGCACCACTATTCTGTTGCGTGCATGTTGATTTATGGTGGGGTGATTTTTATTACTAGGAATTGGACGAAATTGTTTAGTTTTTTTAAAAGAAAATCAAATGATACTGATTCTGCTGTCGTCAAAATCTAAAAGTACTCATTCATGTCTTGCTCAGATGTTACGACCATGAGAAAGATGACAATATAGTTGGTTTGAGCCGAGATTAGTTAATGTACACACTGCATTAGAACATGTATTCCTTCCATATTTTTTACATATATCAATCAATTAATATAAAAACCGGTAAAAAATAGTAGCGTCATCGGTGGAGCAGTTAAAAGGAGAGTGCGATATAGGACGATAAAGCGTAGAAAAATGAGTTTTGTCATAAATAAAGTACAGTAATCCTCGTATATCTAGATCTACCCGGATGACTAGCGTCTGCAGTCAATTTTACGTGCAGCAATAAAGCGGTCCTGTGCTTCGGCGACGTGCGGCGTGTTCGGCTTAAATTGGACACTGTACTAGGAACGTAGCCACGATAAAATGGCTGCCACGGAAAATATAAATTCGAGCCAAATCTGCGGGAAATTAGTTGATCCTTGTTTGGTGGATAAAATGCTTTAGAAGAAGAAGAAAATCTTTGGTTGAACATTGTTATATCTTAAAATTACCCATAACCGGAATATGTGTATAGTTAACACGTATTTTGATATTCGGTCTCACGTGAGTAATTTTCGCGTTTGAAAACAGGAAACGACAAACATGTTCAGAAACATGAATCATTTAAACAAACAACGAAAATATAGTTTAACAAATTCTAAGTAAACTACAAAGTCCACCATTTGATCGCGCAAATGTATTCCTAACAAAATCGCAAACGCATCTATAAAAGGGTAAAATAAACAGATTTACTTTATAAAAGATTTATGCACAGTGCATTCCGCACCGCGCGCATGCATACGAGCATGCATGCATGCATACAATGGAACACAAAGCCGGCTGTAAGGCAGTATTATCGGTGTTTTATAGGGAATGCATCGCCTTTGAACAACACCACTGAAAAGCAGGTTTTATTTAAAGTAACTTAGTACGGTTCCTCTTTGTCACGGTAGTGTGTTACTGAGTATGTTACTTTAATAATGTAACAAAGGGGACGCTTTACGTGGTTTAAAATAATTAAGTTGTTAGATATTATTAGGTCTTATTTTAATACTGCACGGTATTTTGCTTGGCGCTGTAATGTTAAATGTTTATTAATCAAGATATTGAATTACAATTTCATTACATTGCAGTTGAACATTGTAGTTTGTAAATAGTTATTATTATTATTACTTACATTGTAAGAAACAAGATACTTATCGGGTGATTTACAAAACTTTATGTACTACTCTGGGCCTGTTTTGAAAAATTTTTGTAAGTATAACACAGATTTTAAAAATTATTCAATCTCATATATGAATGACTAGCTGAGCCCGCGACTTCGTCCGCGTGGAATTTAACTTAACAAAATTTTTATTTAACCTTAATCAAAATCCTTTCTTAGCGGATGCCTACGTCATACCATCTACCTGCATGCCAAATTTCAGCCTGATCCGTCCAGTGGTTTGGGCTGTGCGTTGATAGTTCACTATGTCAGTCAGTCAGTCACCTTTGAGTTATATATATTTAGATGTAGGTAAGTGGGTACCTACCACAAAAAAAACAAATGCATTTCTTTATAACCAGCTGAAGCCTTAAATTCCGGCAGTTTCTCGTATCGTACGAAACGCAACAGTAATAGCTACTTTACGCCGATCTTCTGTGAGAGGGTGGTACTACCCCGCACACGGAACTGTAGTTAATTGGCTACAGCTTGGTAACACTGTTAATACCGACACTTTTATATCGAGACACTTTTCATAAACAAATATTGTTGAGTACTTAACACTCAATTGAGTCCTTTGTCTTAGAATTCACAACCGACGTTAAGAGATTTTATATAGGTACCTAACGCTCGTGTTGAGTTTAAATTTAATTATTAAAATAAAAAATGTTATCTTTAAGTACCGAATTGTTAACTTATAACAATCACTGTATTAGGTATGTTTAAAACCTCTTCAGATTTATTGAGCTGTTGTAATTACAACATCGATTTCCTTTCCCCAAATTACATTCGTCCATTATCATACTAGTAAATAATTTATTACATAAAACATGAAAGCGTCTCCGCTGTACTAACCGGAGCGCGATATCAATCTGGCACAAATCGTTAATGTCGTCGACCGATACGATGCTGATACGGTGCCGATACGGCGCCGATACGGCGCCGATACGGCGCCGATAGCGTGCCGATAACGTGCCGCAAGACAAACAATTACTTCAGTGTTGCGAAACATTATGAATACATATTGATGGAGTTTATTTACTTCCTCAAGCATTGCTTGAAGTTGATTACATATCTGCTTACTTGTAAGTATTTAAATAAACATTGTTACTGTCTTGATACCTTTAAGTAAATTTTCGCTTGGCAGAATTACAAAGAATACGTAGTTCTTTCTGTAAAGTTGTTTTAAAAAAACGTATGCGTAACAAATGATTTTGCGAAAGAACGCCAGTACAATACACTGTCGGCCAACAGAATGCGCATGAGCAGTGCAGTTCAAACGAAATAAAAATTAGAGGGCAAGGAGTAATGTCAAATATAGTACCTGCAATCTGTTGTAAGCCCCACACAACATTTCCAACACTTCACTGAACTTCATACCTGGAATTCCCAATACGAGCTTAAACATAAGTACTTCTTACTTTTTACACAGCTACATAAACAGTGCAGTGTATTCAGTCCGTTATCGTCGCGGTTATCCAGATAAAGGCGATTGTGTAAACACCGCGTAACACAGGATACAAACACAGTGGCCCTCTGTACCGTGAGAAATGTATCAATAAATATGGACGGATCATAAACTTTACACCACAGAATACTTTACAGCCTAAAGACAAGCTTAGATTAAAGAATAATGGGTAGATGCGCAAACTGGTTATAATATTATAGGTAAGTAAGTACCGAATAAACATTTTAAAATTGTCTGTAGGGTTGTCATACGTCATTCTCATAAATGTTTAAGAAGTATACAATGTATTTGCATTGTAAATTGTTGATTATATCTAACGTTTGATTTATTTCTTTAGGCAAGCACCAAAAAGATAATGATTATTTTCCATAATTATTTCGACAAATAATAGTCAGAACATACAATTTTACAATAGGGGCGTAACACGGGTTAAATGATGAGTACTGCGACAAGTTAGTCACAAAATTCCCAGACGGTGTAACGAATGACACCACGCGAAATGAACCTAAAATGTTATATTGACGTAATTACTCCATTCTCACGCACTAATTGCTAATTATGATTCACCCAGCGTCCTCTGATAACACTATTAACTATTATAATTAAGTTTTAAATTGTATTTACCTTAAAATCGGTGCTTCAAGTGCCTCATTTGCGAGCGAGTGATAATGTAGATTTATTAAATAAATAAAATGTTCGTCAACTTGTTTGACAATTTATTTAAGTAGTCACGTCAGAATTTTAATATTTTAAAGTGTACATTAAGAAAAATGGTAGGTAATATTATATTCCAAAAAAGGTTATTTAAAAACCACTTCATATCCCAAATATATTTCATTAAATTATCATACTAAATGCATGAAATAAACACCAAAACACATTACCCCCCTTTACCCGACGCAGTCAGGCGCCTAATGTGATCAGAAACTGGTATGAAATTTCATAACACGTTAGAAGTGACCATTTAAAGCGCCATTGAATAAAAATGTTCCTTATTATCAATAATAAGGCGTAATTTATAACGTTAAGTGTGTATGGAGATAGATATGAGGATATAGGGCTGTACGTAAGACTTATCTATAGGCAAGTACTTTTCTGCTGATCCAGAGTGGGACACGAGATCAAGGGAACATAATCTTGGAGACACGTTGCAAATACCTACTGAAAACATGGATATGCTTGGTTATATATATATTTCTAAGACTTCTGGCTAACTAATTTATAGTTTTACAGTTGTAAAAATTACCTTAACGCTAGTTACAAACTTTTTATTCGTTTTTCCCTTTGAATGTAGACACACATACACAGACTTACATGATACATAACATAATCTCATTACTAAGAAGGCCACATGGTTTTGTTTAAAGAAAATACACAACCAAAAAACAGTTGGCGATAAAATATCATTATAAATGATTTAAGTTAATCGAATGTGTATCAACCCTACACAGTAATAGATGGGCGTTTTGTGAGTGCATTAATGTGAGATCTCTCCAATTAGCGTGTTTTGTGTCGAATTAATTGCCTCATTATTGGTACAATAGGCAATAGAGCCGGGTGACCGGTTTTTGTTCAACATGGGATACATTTTTATACAATTTGTACTAATGATGCATTTTTTCAAACAACAAAATACACCTTACGCTGTGAGTGCTTTGGTGTATTTTTAACAAAAAATATTGTGTCTTCCTGTTTCCTTTCTTCCTATTCTTGGAGCTTTAATGCACCTTCACTTTACTTCAAATCCTTTCAGTACCTAAACCTTAAGTTTTTCTTTACATTAGGTACAGTATTGTCAAATATAGAGTTGTCAAAAATAGGACCACCAAAATAAATAGGTAAAAATATTTCGCCAATGCGAATTTACGATTACGTAACGTTTTTGAAAGGAAAATCTTACTGAAATATCCAAGAATAATACTGTCTACACCGTTCAATTGCTGTCAGAAAATAAATTTAAGTACACATATATTGTAGCAGTCCTTTTCGTTTACGTAGTTAGTTAGGAAATAGATAAAGCATCTCTATATTTTCTCAAGCAAGACACCCCGTCCATTTATCTCCTATACACCTATCTCACGGGTACTATACGGATTATGACACCTAATTTTTCCGTCATTTATTACCGTATTCACGTTACCCATTGCGTAACTCCAATAAACATCGGTTGACACCTCTGACATCACGATAAAAAGCTCAAATTTATTTTAAAAAGCCATTTGGAAACTATGCCAAAAGGGAAAGCGGCAGGGCCGGGTTACACCGTCGACTTTTTTATATAACAAAGTCGGCAAGTAAGCTTACGATCCGCCTGATATTAAGCAGTTACCGGAGCTTATAGATGCTTGCAATACCAAAGGCAATGCTCGCACGTTTCCAACCTCAAACCAAGCGGTCGTGAAGTCGCAATATCAATATTTCGTTCAAAATATTTATTCAAAACCTTAAAGAAATTTATCATGTTCATCCACCAAAAAGTACAGGCATACTTACACAAAATGAAGCTATAAAACGCCTGTATGAAGGCGGGAGTCAGCAGATGCAAGAGGTTTATGATGATTGCCCGTCAAGGCACAATAGCCACTTATTGTTTATTGAGGCCTAAACAAAGAGGCATGGGAAACTGGATGCGGCTACCGTGTAAGCCAAGCCATCTAAGCTACCGTAGATGTGGTTACACCGTTGAGGCGGCTTCATTCTAGGCCACGAGAAAGGAACATTTTGAAATCCTGTCCTAGAATACAGTTATCCATAGAATGGCCACTCTCCGCTCTTCGCAAAAATGAGATAGGGTACCTCCGCCAACATGATTGGTTCGTGAGTAATCGCTGTCTATGGCATGCTGTACGCAAACGTCATCTTGCGTACATATAGTCGGTGGTAGGGCGTAGCCCGTAATCTTTGCAAAATATATTTTAAAATAAGATAGGTATTGCGTATTCAAGATGTAATAACCCGAGAACATAATTTACATTTCAAATGGCCTTCATAGTACTTCTGTGACACGTTATTCTGACAAATCGTGATGATATAAACAACGTGACATTTGAAAACAATGCTGAATATGCGAGTGAAAGTTTCAATTCAAACCGATAGCATCGCAGTTATGTGAAAACTGTATAAAAATGTAACTTTACCTTTTTATAGATAGTGGATCTATGAACGTGTTTTATGCTTTATTCGGAAAAATTATGATAATCTGCATACTTGCAATATAACTTGCTAGTTCACTGAGATCTTGGTTGAGTATCTACGCTAACAAATAGTTCATGGTAATCGTAAGATTATTTCTGAAGTGCATGTTGTTACATAGATCACGAACATAAAGCTTTTTTTCCGTATTGCAGTTGTTATCTGTGCCTATGCCCAGTAGTTCCGGTTTAGGCAGCTTCCGGCCGATAGATGGAAGGAAAAACTCTGATCTGAAGGTCACTCTTTTGAGTCGATTAAATTGCACACTTATCTCCCGAAATCTCGATCTGTTTGGGTGACTGTCCACTTGGCTGAGCAATGAATTGTGTCCGCCCACTTCTACCAATAGGCACGCTCTATTTCCTTTACACTTGACTAAGCTGGGTGAAGCTGGAGAGAAAGCAATCCTATTGGTCGAAGCGGGCGAGCCAAGTGGACTGTCATCCTAAGGTAGGTCTCAGAGGCAAACCATAGTCAAGCCTTCGTCAATTTACGCGTTTCACTGAATCAAACCTCCACCAACAAGTGAGGACTCCACATTCAGTCTAATTAGGAAACCCATTCCCAGTACATCTCGATCGCCGCCAACACTCCTGTTATTCTCAATATGATCCGCGCTCAGCACGCCGGTCACGCGCCGCCCCTCGCGCTAACGATCCTGGTTTATCAGCGGGCCAGAATTGCTGAGTTATTAACTACGCCTTTGTTTTCTCTAAATGCTAGTTGGAAAAAGAAAATATTCTGTGTAAGTAGAGTTCCATCCGTTCGTGTTCGTCTTAGTTTCAATAGTTATATTATCGTCAGTCAGTAGGTACCTACTTAATTTTAGGTGATGAATACTTATTTATATTATTACCAGCTGACCCGACAGACGTGTATGTCTTAACTTTGAATATTGAATTCGAATTGTTCCCCTCAACTATCTTATTTTATTCGGTCATAAGAACCTTCTCCTGGCGATAATAAACACAACGAAAAAGAATTAGCGAAATCGTTCCATCGGTTCACGCGTGATGCGGTGACCAAGGAAATAGTGACTCATTTTTATATGTATAGATTATTGTAACCACTCTACAATATTTTCCTATTCCACCATTTATAACCATGCCCGAACATTATTTATTCACACATCTCTCAAAAACCAAACGCAAAAAATATACTACTGTACCCTAAACATGCAAAGGGTAGTAAGTAGTTCGCTCCCGTCGCGTCGAAAGTGAAACAATTCCCTTTTTCATTCGAAACACGAACCGCGCCCTTTATTGACTAGTCGCGTAACCCGACTCCGCACGTCTCCGCGAATCTCTGTGGAGAGTATGAAATCTGTGGCAGGGAATGTAATATTAGACCGGGACCAAAGATTTGCATCAGAAGATTGGATGTGTTTGTATATGAGTATTGTGCCTATTTTCTTCTGTGAAATAAAGGAACTTTTGTTTCAACATTCATTAGAACTGGTATCATAATGGTATCTTTGTAGAGATGGTTTTATTTTTGTGTTTTAGTTTGATTCATACAAATTATATACTTACTACTTATACCAAAACTGCAATACTTACCAGAGTCTGTTATGAACAAGTGAAATACATAGAAGTACATAATTTTTCTAATGCAAATATTGTTATCAAAGAAAGAAAATAGACTTTATGATAGTATTCACAAGTGACACCTTATGGAATAGGTACAATAATGTAGTTATATTGTGTCACATCTCTCGCTCTCTCTTGACTAATCTATGACTGTTGTGACGACCGCACAAATGCGTGGCAAGCTTCTGGCGCCGCTGAGTCCCTGTTGTAGTTTTGCCACACATCTGTCAATAAACAGGACAGCTGTTCAATATCCCTGAATATTCTGCAATATTGAGAGACAAAAACATTTAGAAAATATTTTAGAAACCTATTTAAGTAGGTAGGTAATAGGATTCATAAAATCATCAACAAAATTGCCAAAACAGCGATTAACTTCGATAACGAGATAAATAAATCAACTCTAACACGTGTTTTTGATAACCTACTTTATTTATACATTTTATTTTTGGATTTTAATTACAACTCTTACTCCTGTGAGCCAGCATGCTTGAAATGTAATAATTCACAACGCCATTGATATAAGTATTTAGGACTTTCCGCTCATGAATGATAATATCTCAAAAATACTACGCAACTAGTGCCCCCTACAGGCACTATATTCTACACAAAACTAGCCGCGCAAGGGTGACGATGCGTCGATCCACGGTCCATGGTTTTCCGATGGAATGGTAGTGTATGAAATTAGCCGACTTTGGCTGGGAGCAAAGTCTAGGGCTCTAGAGGGTCTGGGGGGCTGGGGAGGGTTTTGCTAAAGTTGCTGGGGTAAGTGTTAAACTACCCAGGTAGTTCAACACGCTAGCAGACCCCTCAGTTCGCTTTCATCGCTTCATCTTGCCACTCGCACCATCCAATACTGTGACCTCGCGTATGTGAGTGCTTAAAAGCGGCCGCTTTTTGCATGAATGGGGGGAGCTTTACAAAATTGTTTATAAAGAAATGTGGACTCAATGGAGTCCACTTATGTATGAGTAAAGTCTGAGTACCGTCTGATGTGTGTGTTTGTCGTTTGCAGGTAAGCCTGTTTCCACTTCGCTGGTTTTGTAAGTATGCAACAATATTTTTACACGAACTACAGTTGGTGATTTAGTTTATCATTTATGGAATCCAAAATTCAAAAATCTCACGTAATTGCTTATGACAAAACAATGGAAAAAGAACACGTTTCTCATATCATCAATATCACAGTACCTACCAGAAATAGCGATCCGTTTATAACGAAATCACAAACTGGTACGTAACGTGTTCGATCCTTTACTCACTAATTGGGCGTTACTTATAACTAGTATTTGTCTAGTTCAAGCAACGCCTCGTCAACAAACTGCCGCACGACATAATGTATAATCGGATTATCCTCATTTAGATTCAGAACAATAGCTGGCAACAGAGAAATTTCCACGAAAATAATATTACTTGATCGAAAACATGTTACTTTCTTATAAATCCAATATTATGTACCATAATCTCTGAAGGGTGTATAATTGCTTCTTGGTAATGATAACAAAAATACGCCTTACGTGCCAACAACAACAAAAAAGACCGATAATACCATTTATTAGTTAGATTCTCGACTATTATCATTATTTTTTTAACCTTTTATGTTATTTAGGAGCACGGGGGAATTTACCAACTGTATTTCTTTCTTATGATATGTGTACCTGGATCGGAACGCGATTGTCTATTTTTAAAATATGATTTGTGAAACAGGATATTGACAATCAATTTGAGTTGTATTTTCAGGAATTACCATTCTTAGAAATACTTAAAGTAATATTATAAGGTGCCAGAGTCGCTTTGAAAGGAATTGAGTCACGCAATCCGTTCAATTTCTGATGTAACTCGCGTCATTAGGCACGGACACAGCGTAGGAGGCACAGTAGGTCAATCGCACACGGATAAATCAGTTTAATTTGTTTAATGTACGTCTGTTACGATGTTGAATGAGATCTATAATCATTAGGTAGATACAAATAAGCTGTACTAATTGGATAGATTATGAGATCCAGACTTTTATTTTTTAAGGGTGTTGATTCTCTTGATAATTATATAAGACCTATTGTATCCTTTATTAGCTTTCTCCTTATTAATACCTCCTTGATAATAGTCCTACATAATCCTTTTCCAGCCTTTTATTTTTTTCGTCTGTTACTTAAATTAACATACATAGAGCTTAAGTACTATTAACTAAAAAAATGTGACCTGTTCATTCAAATCAACCCGTGGTATAAGGGTGATCAAAAACTCGGAAACAGGGAAAAAGGGTAGAAGTACCTCGAGGGTAACAATAATTATCTCAGGTCAACAACCCTTCAAAATTAAAAAAAATACTCCTGTGCTGTAATATCGTATTGTTTCATCGTTGACATTAATAATACGGACTTAACTTACTGCATAACATCATCCAACTCCCGTCAACATCGCTCGTCTCTTCTGATCGACCACCATCCATCACTGGGCGGGAAATTACTTCGACGCTTCATAATGACGCCATTAAAATTGACGTTTCATACTGTCGTCTAACTTCTTGACAGTATAATTGGGAAAATGATAATTTGGCCTAATATTTTGGTGTAACCATGTTGAAGTCGCAGCTGAGACTTATAATATTTATTTTAAATAAGTACCTTGGTATATTACCAATAATGGGCAGAAATATCCCCAATATTTACTTTTATATATTAATTTCGCTCTCCGTGCAATCTCATTTCAGTTCAACTACAGTTAAACCCAAATGAAACCGAATTATATTAAACCAGAAAAAAGCCCAACGCACTAATTGCCGGATTTGGTTTAAAACTTAAAACAAATCCTACGCAACCGAAACCAAACTTTCACAATTCAACTTTGGCATTAAATTTACAAAACACTCCTAAAGTTTTGACGGGCGAAAATAAACTTTAAAGGATAAATAATAAGATCTAAACGTGCGGCAAACGTAGCGTTGTAGACCGGAGCCCTTGTTTTGACAACTCATTATCGGTATGTTCCTAATTGAGCAGCTCGTTTCGGTTCGCCGGATATCGCTCGGATTTCGGATGCGTCCGAATTCGGTACGCGTACCAATATTAATATTTGCCTAAGATATTCTCGCATTTGTACAAATGATTGCGGTGGATAAGGTCACCCTACGAATACAAAGTGATTCGATTCAATTTGTTGTTCGAATATTGTTTTCTTATATTTACGCGAATACTACACATTGAAATAAAACCATTTTTCGGATTTTATCGCGTTTATTAACTTTATGTTCCCGACGTTTCGGTTGCTTTACAGCAGCCATGGTCACGGGGGGACTGAGGTGTTAGACGTCCTGATGTTATAGTTAGTAACTGGGTACCCTCATATTTAGTTGTTGTTTGCGGTCCGATCCACGCAGAAAGTGCTCACAGTGTCTCGAGGTCTTGCAATGGTACACTTGGTTTTGGATTTAATTATATTAATTACTGGATCCCAAGTTGGTGGTAGCACCCAGCCATCTTCCCTATTGAAATTAGGATGTTTTTTAATTTCAATGGCCTCACGTATCATCCTTGGTCGGAATCGGTGTTCTTTTGCGAGGATCTGTGGTTTATCAAATCTGATATAATGGCGGGTGCGGTCCTGTACATGTTCACAGATTGCAGACTTCGTGGAGCGCCGGTGTTTCACGTCAGCTATATGTTCTTTTACGCGGGTTTTAACTGATCTTTTAGTTTGCCCTATGTAGGAGAGCCCACATTCACAGTCGAGTTTGTATACCCCTGCATCTTGTAGAGGAATGTGACACTTGACAGGTGGTAAGAACTGACTAATCTTCTTTGGTGGCTTGAAATAAGTTTTGATTGAAGCACGTTTCAAGATGTAGCCAATCTTGTCTGTGACACCTCTTATATATGGTAGTACAGCAGGTAGACGCTCGACTGTGGCTGGTTTCACTCGGTCACTGTGATGGCGGCGGGGGATCCGAAGCTTGTTGTCATGCAATACTTGCTTGACATGATGGATCTCAGCAGCCAGGTGTTGCTCATCACAGATCCCTTGTGCTCTCTGAAACAAAGATTTACCCACGGTAGCTAACTGTGTTGGATGGTGGTGAGAATCACCGTTTAAGTACCTATCAGTATTCCGAAACGTCGGGAACATAAAGTTAATAAACGCGATAAAATCCGAAAAATAGTTTTATTTCAATTGTTGTTCGAAATTTTCAAAAATATTGTTTTATTAATGTAATACATCTCATTCCATTATTTTGATTTACCATACATTTTAATGAGGCATTAGCATATCTCACAGGTACTTACTTTGTATAGTAGAGTAGGCATTAATACTATAGCATCCAATATACATACAATTTAGGCTTGTGCTGAGATGTCTAGAGTTGAATGTTGTGGTTAACATGATAAACAAAGTTTAATAGAATATTGTAGTAAGGAGTGAAATACAAAGAATAAATGAAGATGCCGCAAGCGATCAAAAGACTTTGATCGTTTTGTATTATACTAAAAATACGTAAATAGACGCGTATTTTAATGTAAACAACATGAAATTATTATTTTTCTGATTTTTGCGGACCTATGAAATTTGTCGCATATGTATTAAAATTAAACTCCAAATTCTGTCCCCAGCATCTGCCTGAAATAAATTGCGGATCCTTGACTTAAGCTGGGGTTGTTTAATTTCGACAAACAGACATCCTCCACGTTTTGATGTATACGCCAGTATAAAACGCGTGTCGGGACTCGGTAACGAATTGTGACGTTCACTGAATACCTGATTAGGATACCGCATCTGTTTGAAACATGCCACAGTACGCGTGAATTTGCAGCAGTGTAATTTAATCGTTATGATTGTGATCGTAAAGTTCAAATTGGAATTCGGGGTTTTCCTTTATGTACTTATTTGACGAGTTGACATTATTATGACTAAGAGTTTATTTTTCTAACCCTGGGTGAGTTGAATTAACTTCCACCAAAATCGATATATCACTAGACAATTTATAAATTATTAATTTTCGTCGGCAGTTAAACAAAAACTCTGCCGAAAACAATCGGAACCGCAATTCGTAAATCGCAAACAATCCTTCGGTACCAGTCCGAAAATTATGTAAATCTTGCCGACTAACAAATGTATGTAAACATCGCAAATGTTGACGGCAATAATTGCAACGCGATTATTCGATTTGACGTCTCGCAATCAGCGGGCACAAACGAGCAAACACTCGTAATCAAACACGCCCGAAACGATTATCGATTATCAACTCGATTCAATTCGGCGACACTGAATGTCCGATACGTAGAGTATTCGTATCGTTCAGTCGTGTAATGATTGTATTTTATGATCGATATTACTCCTATCGATGTATCGATAATACGATTTGATGCGCTATGAATTTGATGGCTAAACGCATTTGCCGGTGATGACGTTGGGATGTTATGTTTGCTTCGAAATTTGAAATGATTGAGTTAAAACAACTTAACGATATTTCAGTTTCAAGGTAAACAAACTTAAAAGAAAATTATGAGAAATTAAAATTTTCAGTAATTAATTGTACTGTTCAGATTTTGAATTCTTAGATTTTGGAATCTTCATCGAGAAAGCTTATTAAAGTTTACTAACCACACCTAAATTCACCCTGAAAATTGCTATGCTATACAATCATCTTTTCAGAGAATACCTATCACGTATTTTTGTTTCTAATAACATTGTGCATACTTATAGCCTTTTTCGCTTTATTTAAAAGCCTTGCTGCAGACATAAATCAAAATTAAAGCACCAACATTATAATAATAAACGCTACTCCGAGGATTTGGGCATAGAAATAGCGAATAACGTAACAGCAGCTACATATACTATAGCTTGCACTAAAACAAGTTCCCAGTATTAATCCCATGGGAACATGTGGAACGGTTAGTGATGTGAAAACTGGAACAAGATAGTGTGGAGATGATATTGTATTAGCACGCAATGGAGACAGTTTGTTGAAAGATTTTCAAAGTTAATCAAGGGTGCTACTCTTACCAACGATAATCGATATATTGTAAGATTAGTATTGTCGAATCCTACTCTAAATTCCATCTTTTTTGCCGTTGTATATCGTCTGAAGCAATAATAAATTATGTATTTTTCGTTCAGTAATCGACGGACAAATTTAATAGGTTCCGACAGTACGAATGTGTAGATATATCGATTATCCTTGCTAAGAGTAGCGCCCCAGACTCGAATTAAGTTAATTAAGAATAGAAAGTAAGACATGTTTAAAAAGAAGGATTTATTTTCTGATTCCAGTCCAAAATCTTATCGATCTAATTAAAGACACTGATAAAAATCCGACCTATCTCACTGTTTAAGTAACCTCATCCAGAATTCAAATTAAAGATAAGGGAGCGTGTAATCCAACATCGGTTCGGAACAGCACTAGCCTTGATACCACTGGGACTCTTAAATTACGCTCCTTTTATGACGCTATAGAATATTTTAAGTGCATTATACCGTCCAAAACGTTAGGGACGTAGAAGGGGCGAGAGGGGCAGGGACCAAGAATTGATGACGCAGATTAAAGATTGACAGGGACAGTGCCTTCAAGCAAGATGGAAATTGAATCATACATTTCGCTATTTTGAATTCAGAAGCGTTTATGAACGGTAATTCAATTCTGACAGCTGTTTCATTTGACCTTACCGTGCTTTCATTCGTTGAGTGATTGGTTGAGTTTTGTAAATTGTTTAGTAAAAATATTTAAAGATAAAATTTTCATAAAATATTGTTCATAATCACACCCCAATAGAAACTAAGAAAAGAAGACACAAAAGGAGATAGGTTTTGTATGAAAGAAACGCTAGATTCAAGCGACGACAGTAAAATTGCTATCAATCATTTTGGAAACTGTGTTAAAGAAAATACGAGCAAAAATCCTCTATTTGCGAAGCCTAATAACAAATGGCGAGTGTTACTCTTGAATTTCTTGTAGCAATACAGCTTGAATGAAAAAGCAAACAAAAACATCTTGAATCCTAGATTGATGGCAACCTACACTAGGTTGAAGTAAATTTCTTGATAGCGAAAACAAAACTAAAGTGCAAACATTTATTAGAGTGGTATCTTATGTTTAATTTTATGGGCTAACGTGAACAGTTAAGATTGAAGCATTAATATACAATGCTGGAGAGTTGAGGACCTAAATGATCCCCCTATTGTGCGGAACCCAAATCGTCAATGCAGATTACAAAAGGTCCCTGAGGGAGCGAACAGTCGGCGCCGGTTCCCTTAGGAAAGCCCTCTTGCTAGGGTTACCAAATAAACGCAATATTACTTTCAGGATATTTCCGCTACAAAACTCATAATTACGTATCCTGGAGATTAATAACAAAATAATTTTAACATCTTTACTGAAAAATAACACTAAAATATGATAAGTTTCTTTGTTTCATTAGCTGTTAACTTGACAACATTTGTTAAAGGCATCCGATATTTTGAGTCTTTGCCTAAATATTTTCTAGAATTTTTGCGATAGTTTGTCACGGGACAGTCCTGGAAATTGCGGGCATCTGGTAACCTCACCCCTGCCCCATTGTGATGAGCTCTTTGTCTTATTGGATAAGGTACAAGTGATGGATGACGGCGAAGGTATCACTACGGGCCTTTTATTGAGGAAAAAGATGCGTCAGAATTGGTTGACGACAAATATAAGGTTCAATTACTTTAAAAGGATCGGAATGGTGATCCGTTGAATTGTTTTGTAATTAGGTTTGTGGACGTTTGTGAAACGGCTTTCGGGCTTTTGGTATTGAAATCGCGTTATTATTAGAAAAGGCTGCTTCTGCTATTGGAGAAAGGGAATTTTTATTTTTTGGTTATGCAGGCCTTTTGCACTTTATAACCTCATTGGTATGGAATTGGGGTATAAAAAGTAAATTGAGCAGTCTTTGCTTTTAAATTGATTTTGTCAATTTTAATTTCCAAATTTCTTGCTCTCTAACTCACCTTGGATTAATTAATTATTCTAAATAATTGGGATCCTTCTTTCATAATAGTTACTAACCTAATCCCAGCTTATATTGAATTCAGAGTGAGCTCAAAATTCGCTCCGCATTTTGGAAATTTAGAAAAACTTACGAAATCCCCTGATCCGAGTATAAAAGTTTTGAGCTTAGACCAACATTATCCAAACCGCTTTATCTCATTGTTTGATTTATAGTTAGTAACTTTACTGCGCTGTTCAGTTTCTGAACAAATTAAATCACCACGAGATGAGAAAGCATTTACTGTTATCTTTGCTGCATTCTTTTTCTTTTTTAACCCAATAATCGCATTATTGTATAGCAAGTGTGAAAACTTGTTAAGTAATTTACGGCCATTAATAAAGAATGAACACAATTAAACAATGTGGTGTAATTCATGTATTTATTATTTGTGTTATTATAGAATATTCCCACGATTTGTTTATTCAAGTTGCCAAGTGTTGATAATAGGACGTTGTGTTCATTCAATCGGTTTAATAACATTACCATTTACTTGTACATGACCATCTGACCCACTGGAATGAATTCTTGACCCAAATTCAGGTTATAATATCATTTATTTCGTATCAATTTGATTCACAATTCATACATCACCAGTTTTAGGCATTATAATTAGAATCTACGTCGATTTTGTTTCTTCTGTTTCCAATTTCAACTCAATATAGTCTTGTTTATCTAAAGTATTTTAGTAGTATCCAATATTGCTTGTGTTATTATTCTATCACGTTATAATTCTACTTCATTGGATTGATATTGTCAGAAAACCAATTATTTTCCCATCATACTCTATTCAAGTCTTTTCCTAGAGCTCCGTCATTCTGTTCTCAATCTAGGTTATAAATTACATCGTTATCTTTGCCCTGAATTTTTGATATTCAGTTACCTTCCTTTTATTTCTTGTGAGTATTATATTTTCCTTAGTTATACGGTAATTGTACATGGTATGAAAACGAATAGTGTAGTAATTTAGCGCCTACTCAGTTAATTAGAAATTTCGATGTAACATACTTTTAAAAATATATTATAACTATTGCACATTGGGCACATTGTTCCCAAAATCGCTTTAGATTTTGCAACCGCATTTTTTAAATTCTTGGTTAATAGATTGGTGGGACGGATTACCAAAAACAACTTTTTAGCGAACACTAATACCACAGCCCGTGAAGACAAGATGAGTGTCTACAAGCGTTTCTACATATCCAATGAGCCATGCCAGATGTAATGTGATTTAGTGATTCATATTTTTTCTCGCGATAGCGTCAATGCTGGTGCGATATGGATACACGTGATACGGGCTATATATAGTACTAAGAGTCTTACATGGCCCACAGGGAAGTATTTGGTTTTAGCATCTTCACATTGAAATGTATGCTAAGGTTGGTTTGAATCTTCTTAATCTAAGTGTTATTAAGAAGATCATTTAAGAGTCCTACGTGTAAATAAGTATAAGTCTTTCAAGAAACAATAAATTAATAATGTCTGTTCTTATTACGCGCATCCTCTGCAAAACGGATGCACCAGATCATACTCATGAACGAATTAAAGCTCTCGCGGTGTTTTAATAGGATAATAACAAATTATACAGTTTAACTGATTGAGTCACTGCGTAGTGTCGATCGGACTTGTGCTTTGTCATATTTTTGTGGGAAAACTGGTTTAGGGTTCAGGTTGATAATAATATTGCCTATAATTTGTTACTTTTCCGTGAGACTCGTCCCCCAGCCAAGATAAATTATAGTCTTCGCTTACAAGTATGTGTGAGAGATGTAAGAGTGATGAGAAGAGCAATTTTTTATATATCAAAGGTCGCAAACAAGCATACGACCCGCCTCATGTTAAGCAGTTACCCTACCCTATAGATGCTTGCATTACTGCTCTGTCCTATTCTCTGTGGATTGTAGAGGGCACAGGAAGGGTGTTGAAATCCCGGCTCTCATACTCATCGTACGAAACGCTGCTATAATAGCTACTTTACGGCGATCTTCTGTGTGAGGGTGGTACTACATTATTGAGACATTATCGGCTTTACCAACGATAATGTCTCAAAACAAAAGATTGCTGACTTTATTTCAATAGGTGCAATTTATTAATAGGCGAAAGTTTGTGAGTGTAGATGTATGTTTGTTACTACTTCACGCAAGAACTACCGAATGGATTTGGATGAAATTTATAACACAGATAGTTCATAACCTGGATTAACACATAGGATACTTTATATCCCGATGATCCCGAAATTTTTGTTAAGTTAAATACTACGCGGACGAAGTCGGCGGGCACAGCTAGTATGAGATATTTTAAACAATCTCCCTTTAATAATAAACGTGGCTTAGTGGTCGTATAGTTACACCATGCTTTGTCTTTCTTCTTTCGAATGTCAAATTACTGATGAGAGAAAGAGATAATTCGGTGTATTACTATTCACCCGCTATACCACGTTTATTGATAAGTGGGTAAATATTTCGATGTGTCTATGTGTCGGGCTCGAGTCACTATGTGCGACAAATGAGCGGACATTTTTCATTCGCTTACAGTTCACCGAACCGCGGGGTGCGGCGCTAGATACAGCTTGGCTGAGCTATTTCTCGCTTAGCTCCACTCGAATAGATCTCGACTACTATCTAGTCTAGTCTAGGTTTGAATATACTTGGCGAAAAGTTGCTGTCCAATACTAGCAAGTCTTTGGGAGTCATTTCTAACCCCTGACGAAAAAGAGATGTTATAAGTTTAACATGTGTATGTTTGTGCATCGTAGCGCCCAAACGAATAATCCGAATTTAATTTTGTTTTTTGGTTAGAAAGGTATTCTGATCGAGTGTGTTCTTAGCTATGTTTCATGAAAATCGGTTCAGCCATTTGAAAATTATCAGCTCTTTTGTAGTTTAAAAAGTCATCGCGTCCGGGGTATTTTAAATCATTAATTTAGAGTTAGTCTTTGGACAATCTGTTATTTTGAATGATCTCATTGAAAGTGTATCACTAGAAATACTATTGAATAATGTTCACTGATAGGCACGATGTCTCATTTCTCTCATTTATTAAATACAACCTAACAAACGGGCTCTGATTCCTCGGTACGCCAAAATTAGACCCGTATTAATAAACCGATCTCAAGTCTGGGAGCGATCTTGAAAATGTCATTCTTATGTCATTCCAGTACAAAATGACATGTCAAAAGCATACTCAAGACCGCTCTCAGACTTGAGATCGATTTATTAATACGGGCCTTAGGTTCGCAGATTCACGTTTTGACAAAAGCCTGTCGACCAAACTCTCTTTTCAAATAGGTTTTGTTTTTGGATTATGTACTTTTTGGTAGAAATTAACTATTGGCATCTTTCCTCATTCTTTACAGATAACAACCATAAAAATGAATGAAATAAATTGAGCGGAGCTTTGAACTCTCACTTACGCTTATCTTACACTGGCACCACACCATAAGTGGTTGATTTCGAGTGTCGTAATGAGGTAATCGAGTTTGTGATCGTTACAAAGAGACGTTCTAATGCTGTGTGAACGCAGCCTGCGGTTAAGAAGGTGTTTAGTTGTCAAAATGACATTTTTTCATTTTAGAAAGTCACCGCTGTAAGTCAATGTTTTGTGCGGGCTGGTGAATGTGTGGGTTTACGCAATAATACATTTGCGTGAATGTAATTGGATTATCTACCGTAATTACAACACATTTTAAAGTTCATTTTTATATAGACGTAAGTTAGCAATCGTAGAGGAGAAGCCTATACTCAGTAGTGGGCATAGGCTGTATGAAGAAGATGTAGTTGGAAATCATCATTGCTTGTGAGCCATGAGCTTTGTTTCAATTTATTTTCAGTACCTGAGCTACCCGTATGCTAAGTACATACCTATACGTACCTATGAACTCCAGTACAGACTAGACTCCGCTCATTAAATTGAAGCAATCCTATTGGTCGAAGCGAGCGTGCTAACTAGCCAAACCAGCCCACCCAGCTCAAGTGGAAGGGCACCCTTAAACCCGTTGTTCGTCGTAGTTTCAATATTCCGGCTACTCCTATGAGTCTCTGTCTCTCTTTGTCTGTGTGAAAAATATGTTTCTTCCGTACGGAGGAAACATATTTTTTATTAGAGTGTACTCTTCGCCTTAAAATGATGATCATCGACTGTTTAACGCTTTCTACGCGTGTAAACGTCACCAACATCATAATAACGGACAAAATCGTTGTTTAATACTATTATAATGTCCACATTCGAGCGAAGGCAATGATCGCATCGGGGAATGATGGTAAGTGGCCATGAAGCGATGGTAATTGGATCGTTGATGGTCCCGTTGAATTTTGACAAGGTTTCGTTATTTTTGAAGCGAGAAAAACATACCAACTATTTTTGAATGTTCTGTGTGTTTGATTTTAGATTTTTAAGCGTTCTGATAATATTCTCTGGTCTGTGATTTTTGGAACGAAGTTCCTTATCGCGCGTTGCGAGAGGGGGCTAGACGGAAAAAATTAAGTGTGTACCGACACATTTTGTGTGCGACACATTTGGCGACACATTTTGGCGACACTTTTTGCTATAGTTGTAAGCCGTGCGGCGTGCGCGTGTTTCTCTGTCTGTCTCTCTCTCTCTCTCTCAGTCAGTCAGTCAGTCGGTCGGTCGGTCGGTCGGTCGGTCGGTCGGTCGGTCGGTCAGGTTTTTTGTACATAATAAATAATAAAAAATAATAACAATAACGTATCCTGACAGTGTTTCTGCACAAGTTC
Source organism: Notodonta dromedarius (assembly GCA_905147325.1). Lineage (NCBI taxonomy): Eukaryota > Metazoa > Arthropoda > Insecta > Lepidoptera > Notodontidae > Notodonta > Notodonta dromedarius. Next base: position 12,723,061 of record LR990159.1, on the reverse strand, counting down.
CGTATATTGCAACTTCGTTCCATCCGGGTGTCCCTTGACACCTCTCAAGTTTTTATTCTTATTTGCTGCTTTTTTACCACATATTTTCTGTAATCTCGTCGTTTATCGTATGGCAATGTTGCGAATTGGGTTTAACTCCCAGCATGCTACGTTCCATCGTCATGTGGTCCGTCTGAGTCTCCGTAAAATATCACTTTTGAGTCCTAACCCAGATATAACATACACGGTTGATGAGTTAATTCTTAAGAGACGTCATTTTATTTCATAGCAAGAATTTCAAAATTATGTTACGGCGGGTATAATATAGTAATACCTACAGATAAATATAGCTTACCGACCACAAAGAGAAAATATAGCATGAGATTAGATATCGCAAAATCTCATTCCCATCCTAAAATATGTTGCCCGTAAAATTCGTGAAATTCCAACTCTGATTCGTCCTCACCGCCCCGATAAACGTTCAAAGCGTTCGTGAACCGAAAATCGCTGTTAAAACCGAATTTTCGTAGTAAATCTTTTAAGGTTTTAATTATACTAAGTGGGGAACGAACCGGGGTCGTCGGCAATCTGTTTAAAAGCCACCTGCAACAAAAACAAGCCATTCTATTGCCGCAGCATTCATTACCGCGCTAACTGGAATTTGGTAATGAGATTTACAGAGAAAACTGTCAATGAAATGGGATCAAAGTCCATTTTCATGTGGCAATTTGGCTCACGGTACAGATCGATGTTTCATGCCTCTTTGTCGACTGCTCGGCGCAGTGGTTCGAGCGTAGTCCGCTCGGCTCACTGCACCGAGATGGTTGCGGGTTCGATTCCCGTCGGGGTAAATTTCATTGTACGGCACTCATAGTACAAGCGGTGCTTAGTTTGGGACCATACAGTTGGGAACACACCATATTGTCTGGCGATATTTATTTATTATTATTTATTAGTTTACGTCAAAAACAGCCTATATCACATACGAAGTCCCGTGACGAGCGCTGTAGTCGCATGTCGGCAATACAATTTACACTGTGTACAATGAAGTTCCGTATTATTCCGCGGGACTTCCTATGCGAAATAGACGATAGGGCAAGCCAAGCGTTCATGGGCAAAATTTCGAATGTTTTATGGTTAAATTTTTGATTTAGCTAAGGAAATATTAGGTTGAAGGTTATTTTAGCTAGATAAGTTACTGAACCCTACACTTTGGTAGTACTTTGAGGCATGTTGACTTGTGTAAGGTGAAGGCGCCTGTCTAGCCCGCGAAATTCAAATTTTTTGAGTTCTTTTAAATTTTTTTCAAAATCTGACAATAATAAAAGACAAATTTTGTAATTCGCGAAAAAGACCGTGTGCAGTGCATTTATTAATACATTTATTTTACTCTAAATATTATCACGGTGGATATAATACTAGTAAATCACTAAATATACAAAAAAATCCAGATTATCTGGATAGCTGTCGTTCTTGAAATGTTTTAGAGTACGTTGGATATATTAATAAATGCACTGCACACGGTCTTTTTCGCGAATTACAAAATTTGCCTTTTATTATTGTCAGATTTTGATTTTTTTTTAAAAGAACTCAAAAAATTTGAACTTCGCGGGCTCGATGGGCGCTTTAGCCTTAACTAATGTTTTATTGAGTATCGATTCGACATTTACAGCCATAACACAAACACATAAAAATAAAGTAATGTTAATCGTGGAAAAAACAACATGATCGCCAATAAATTAATGAAATCATTCAATCACTCTCGCTCGTAATTACACTTGCATCAATTACTCTAATCAATGCCGAACTATCACGACCAAAGAAAATATCGCTAATGATACTCTCCGTTGCTGTTTTATCACCAGCAACGTATAATTAAGTGTACCACATAACGCAATGTATAATTATTTCACCCCTAAGTAGGACGGTCAATGCGACCTCACGCGCTTCCAAGACGCTACCCGACGGATTTGAAAAGCGTCTCTCCAGCCCATCCTAGTCAAATTAAGTGGACTTTTCAAGTTGGCCGGATGAATTTTAAATTGGATTAAGCCTCGGGCGATCGTGACGGCGCAAAGAGTATGAATGATGACTTAAAATATACGGCTCTTTATGTAATGTATATCAAAACATCTCCAGTTAAGTCTGACCTTCCGCTGATTGGGATTCCATTGACGGACGGGCTTTGTTTAGCTGGCCGTTTGTTGTACAATCATTATGGAATTGAAGCGATGTATATTTTCCGGTTGCAATATAATTGTATCGCATTGTACCGTTAGGCGCATGGTTGCAACGGTACACCTATTACAAGCGGATTTCCTGGGTTCAGTTCTCAGGCAAGAGCGGAATTTTTAGCATCGTGCTATTTCTTGTAGATGGTAACATCGAGATAGTTTTTGAATTGAATAGTGTGAGAATTAATTCAGTTTTTGTATGATGAGTCAAGTCTGCGTCTTGTTCTATGAATTTTTATGATTCCTGAGAGAGCCGATCACCAGGAATAGATACAGTATTGTTGCTATCATTATTATTTCTGTTTCTTCACTTGCCTCGCCATATAAGGGTTCGATAACAGTCGACCACACTGGAACGGGTTGTCTTTCATTGTTTTTCACGAACTGATAACATTTTCATGGCCGTGCGACTGTAATGCTTGAACTAATCCTACTAATATTATAAATGCGAAAGTTTGTGAGTGTGGATGTATGTATGTATGTATGTATGTTTGTTACTCCTTCACGCAAAAACTACTGAACGGATTTGGATGAAATTTGGAACACAGATAGATTATAACCGGGATTAACATATAGGATACTTTTTAACCCAATATTCCAATACTACGCGGATGAAGTCGCGGGGCACAGCTAGTATTACATAAAAATACAAAAAATTGGCGTTTAGTTTAATATTCTATTCTTAGCTGGTCCGATTATTTTGTTTATTATACACCATTAGAGTCTGAAAATGAGTGGATTATACCTATATTTAAAACTCAAGCGACTGCAGCCCGCATTACTGCACTAAGCACTAAATCGCAACCAGGGTTCGAATCCTGTAGGGGCAATTTTTTAAAATAGCCTCTTCCTAATTTGCCTTGTTCAGTGTTTCACTGGGATCTCCACAATCAATTATATGGTAAACATTATAAAAACTTAGTGTATCGAAATTTATTCATTTAAACGCAACAGAGAAGGTGGGTTTATCTACCTATTTTACTCTTCGTAAACATAGCAAGCAATACTCAGCACTTTTCCGGACATACGACATGATCTTAAACTAGATGTTGGGTTTCAAAAACCCGAGCGTATCTGCTTGGCCGACATCCAAATTGTGTGACAATAATACAGTTAGTATGCGCTTCAAAAATGGGTTCAGTTTTGATTAAAACGTCGTCTTGATATTTATGTGGTTGGTTATTATCTAACATTAGCTGAGCCCGCGACTTCGTCCGCGTGGAATTTAATTTAACCGCTCCCGCTCCCGCGTTCTGAACCCACGCCACAGGACCCATTTGTTTTTTTTGTTTTTCTTAAATAAAAGTAGCCAAAGTTACTGCTTATAACGTCAGCTATCTGCCAGTGAAAGTCCCGTCAAAATCGATCCAGCCGTTTCGGAGATTACCCGGAACAAACACACAGACAGACAGACAAAAAAATTTTAAATCGCGTTTTTGCTATAGGTGTCGTATGTACTTTCATATGCATTTTGTGAAAAGGTGTTATTTTGATATTACAAACAGACACTCTAATTTTATTTATGTGTATAGATTAATCATTCTTTTTAATGTGAGGTTAGTAGTATTAATTCGTTTTAATCTTAGCGGTAAAAAACTGTGTCGGATTCGTTGTGACTAACAGCTTTCTTTTTTTTGAGGAAAAGGCAGTGGTTCTGTGTCTGCCTCTTTTCAGTCACGCCATTCGGTCCTGTGCTATCTAATCCAGCATGTACCTATCTTCTTGATGTTGAACCATCTGGTTGCTCAGCCTCAATCTGATTTCAGATGTGAAACTCTGCTCTTATGAATACTTAATTCCTTCTCACGAAACAACCTCTACATCGAAATACTAGTTATGAGATATGCTGTAGGTACTTTTCTGGGCTAACCTTCTTTTTAGACCAAGACCAGACCTTTTATTATACCATCACTAATTATACGATATTGTCAATTCATAGGATAATCTGAATCTGGTGTATCTTTAATTAATTCAATACACATAAAAAAATAAAATAGGTAATCCTCCCTCTAAGGCAGTCGAGTAAAATGTAGAGACCCTGAGATCAAGTTATGTCTATCACCTACAGAATTTCAATTGAAACATCTAGCAATGAACTGTCACAGAATGAAAAACGGGCCAAATAAGCACAGATAACATCGCACTATCCCATATTAAAGCAATAAACTAGAAGGAACGTAAACCCATCACGATATCGGTCGGCGGGCGATTCGCTTAATTCCGCCCATTACGCCGCCCGTATCAGAGATTAAATACATCCGCGCCGGCGATGTCTCTATGACGGTGAACATTTTAACAGACACCGAGCTGACACGGAGGAAATGTTTTCTGTGGATACGGTTGTTCTTGTAAGTCACAATCTTGCATTGAACAGGACATAATTCAGCGAGAAAAATATCTAATCTTCACAAGCTTGTTGGCAATATTTTGTGAACATAATCTAAAAGTCACACTCTTCATCACTCAACATTATTGAGCTACTAAGTCATAACTTTTATTAAACTTTATAAAAAAAACAGTGCCGTCTAGGGACGCCCGAAAGAAGCGAAACTTTATAGTTTAAAGCGTAGGGCGCCGCAGCTCTGACGTCATCGTGTAACGCTACTGACGCTTAGCACGGATAGCGTGGCCGCGCGGCGAGCGCCCCGAACGTCCGTATAGAAGCTTCGCTTCAAAAAAGTATTTATTGTTTTCAATTTCAAAAAACAATTAGATGTCTGAAACATTGAATGAAACCGCATGATTGGTAATCCTCAAGCACAGCCAGCTAGTTCACTGATTTAGCATCTATGACACGACGTTCAGATCGACAATACTCAATATAGGGATATCGTCAGATACTTTATTAATTACGGAGGAAGAAATTAGGACCTTCAGATGATGACCAGATAATTGACGATCATTGCAATATTGGTCTGGGTATTAATTCCAAATATATTTGAAGTAGATTTTATGCGTTTTTTTTAATAGAAAGAGTGATTCAAAAGGAAGGTTTATATGCATAATACATGCATAATATAGTAGAGAAACACTGATATAAAATACCCGTGCGAAGCCGGGGCGGGTCGCTAGTCTTTGCTATTTCGCATCGATTATTAGACTCCAAACCGCGATATGCCAAAATAGCGAGCGTGAAAGAGAAAAATTCTGTTTATCGCTGCCTCAATCGTTGTAGCCATTTGACTTTGTGGCTGTTTAAGATTTTTTACAGTCTGGGAGCCAAACATTCCTGAATTTGTTATAAGGAATATAAATCAATGCTACCAAATGTTTGTTGAGCTATTATAAACAAGTTATACCCTTTTCCCTTACTGCTTACAAGTAACTTTTCTTAGTTTTCCTTATATTTTGGTACCTATGTCTATGGTATAAATACTTGATAGTATTTTTCCTACAGATCGTGTTATCAGTCTTAAACCAGGTACCTAATCCAATTTGTAGCAATAAAGATCTGCAGTAGGTAAGCATTTCTCAGAAGGAAAATTAGAAATAGTCCCCAGAGTACGATATCTCGCTCACCACGGCACCTTTAAACGGGAAGCGAGCAGAGGTGATTAAATTAAAACGTTAAGAGCTGCTTCATAAACGTGTACAAAATTAAGAGCAATGCATTTGAAAATTTTAGAAGCAAAGCGAATGTATACTTACTCTTTTTCTCTTAGGGTAGAAGAAGGTGCTAATTGTTGTCCACTCTTCCCTATTGTGAGCTTTGGAAGCCCAATCCTTCGTGAAGATTCGGCTACCAAAATTTAACTTTAATAAATAAATTAGCCTTACCAAATCAAGCAGCGCAAAACAAAGTATTTAAATCCCGGACAAATCCCGGACCCGGGGCGAGATCCCGGTCCGGACACGGGACTAATGTCGCGGCCAGCCGGACAAATAGCGCGTTGGATTAGCGACGCCTTGATTAGCCGAGGGATGTCCGCCTGTTTTGTTATGCACCCCTGGTATTTTTGTTTGATTGGACATTTGTGATGGCCGAGATCAAAATAATAATGGCGAACAATTGGTCTGTCAAATTAAATCGCCAACAGTTGCCATACGTTGCCCAATATACCTCTTAAAATTAGGTACTTACATGCGAAAGTGTTTGTAAGTAAGTTGACAGAACATCACACGAAAACGGCTCAATAGATTTGGATGAAATTTGCCATAGAGGTAGCTTATATTTTGGAATAATATAGGTACTGTAACATTCGGGTTTCAATTAATAAACCAAATCACTTGGTAATATTTATTATTGTTAATTATTATTATTTAATACAAATATCTTTTTATACACGTCCTATCATAACGGTCCCCAGTTGTCACTGCCAGCGCACCGCAGAGCTTTCAATTTCAAAAATAATATTTTTCTTAAATTTAAATATATTCTTGTCGGCCAGGAACGCTTATCGCCTGTGGCCAGTGCGCTGACATGGACCTCCTTACAGTACCTACAGAATTATTGGTAAAACACTAACAATAAAAAAATTTGAAAGTCTGATGGATTAAAATCTGATGAATTATTAAATTTCATAGATAAAAAGTTGTTGTTTATGATATAAGTAATATAGTCCTCAGAGATTGTTAGTGTTTTAAAAATAATCCTGTAGGGTATGTATGTCTAGACGGAGTCGGGGGTAAAGCTTATAGTGCTATTAGATAGTTTTAAAGCTTCGACTCAAAGTTTAAACCGACACAGGCGATGGATGCCTCCAACTAATATTATTAGTTACCGTCCCGGTTTACCTGTCGCTTTATTGCATAAACACCTCCCGCGGCGCTCGCGTGGCCTTGCATAATACCGTCCCCTGCTTGCATTAGCAATTTGCATTCTCTCAAGTAATGACACAAGATGCAAGGTGCTAATTAAGTCATGCGTAAGAGCGTGCGTGTGGGCAAGTAAACTGGGTAAAAAGTTGAATTTTTACGTAATTTTGTATGTAAAGCAGTATTTAACGAGTTAAATAAACGCAGTTATGTGGAAAATGAGGTGGGTATTTAAATTTTTTTGGTCATTAAATTTTTCGCTAAACCGTCCGCCACACCCAACGACTTTTTAAACACGATTGGTATTCGTAGCGGTCTAGCGACCCTGCCCTATTTAGACATAAGCGGTATTCTGCTTGGTATGTAGTAAATTTAACGTTAAAGAATAATACAATGATCCGAATTTGTGTAAGCATAATAATGTATCCTTCTTTCCTCAGAAACTATTAGACGGCGAACATTAAAAAAAATACGATGTGTGTGGGTAGGCATAGTAGGTAGCAACATTAAACAAAACTAAACCAACCTTATTTTTAGGAGTCTGCAAAAAATATCTCAATACATTTGATTGCTTTATCGTGTAGTGTACAAAAAAGCAATCATCTAAACTATTTGTTACGACATTCAAGCGTTCTTACCAATGACATCATCTATGTGTATTATAATTGCATCATTTATCGCTTTGTCACCTCCTTGTAATACAATACTTTATTAACTCTTTTGTTATGGTTTAAAAGTAGGTTTCGTTTGATAATAGCGTAATTAGTATATTGTTTTCTTATATTTACGCGAATACTACACATTGAAATAAAACTATTTTTCGGATTTTATCGCGTTTATTAACTTTATGTTCCCGACGTTTCGGTTGCTTTACAGCAGCCTAAAGTTAATAAACGCGATAAAATCCGAAAAATAGTTTTATTTCAAAGCGTAATTAGTATTTTTTTTGTTGTTACTAAGAGGTATTTCATCTTCAACCCTCATTTCGAACTAAGGGTCGAAATAATATTAATTCAGTGTTCAACCTCCTTTAAATTTTGATGTTCTGTAAATTTAAAATTGAAATGAAACACTGTAAAATATCAAAATGTAGTAAAACTAGGTTACTATTTTCATTTATTTTGTTATATACCTACTCTACATTCAGAAACGCGCTCAAAACCATTCAAAACAAACCATTTCATAAAAGTAAGTTAATAAATAATCTGTCTATATAAATGTAAGATATAATTTGCTTAGTATTCAGTAATAAACATAAATATATATCACCCGGTTTGTTTATATAGTACAGTTTAACTGCTAAATGAGTCTCTACATCGTAGCAAACAGCTTTAACTATTTGCTTGCTAAATATTTACGCAGTAAATAAACGAGAGGTAAATAAGCAATGCTCTTTTAAATTTATTTCAACTGTGTTTCATATGAGCTTCGGTAGAGACAAGTTTAGAATTAAAAAAAAAATGTGACGATTTCGAATTTAAATTCCTCCTACTCTCCATTTCCAATTCTAATATCTACGACGATCGTGTCAGGATTTACAGGATATCTGAAGCCTGAAAAATGATATCGAATACGGAGTATCTAGTTGGTCTCCTAGCTGGTATGGTAAGGGACTGGGGCCTACCCCAATTCTATTGTCCCACTATCGCCCCAATAGTGGATAAAGGAAGGAGAGTATCCGTCCCCCTCCTTTTCCCCCTTACTCTGGTCTATAGGCACCCGAGGACCGAGACCAATCAGTCAAGTCGTCCTGCCGTTCCTTTATAAGACTATCGCTGCGTTGCCTATTTTTCCAACTCATTTGGAGAATTTTTCGAAATGAAGGTGAACTGACTGTGATGCATCTTTATCTATCACGTCACGCACAGATGTTAATGTATTATTATTTATTTGATAAATATGTGAAGTAGCTTTTAATTTGACTAGCATGCTATTTTCTTTTGTTACAAAGTCATCAAGCAAGCATACGACCCGCCCGTAGTCTCTATAGATGCTAACAATAGCAATAGCATTGCTTGGACGTTGCCGTCCTGGAAGGGTGTGGGGTAAAGGGGGATAAAGGGGGGCTTGGGTTTGCTATGTACTTATCAATAGATTAATTTCAATCTTTTGTTCAGTCGAGAGTTCGTGGGTTGGGCTGGTCAGTAGGTAAATTCAACGCTAGTCTCAGATCTGTGTTGTTTACTTAGGATGAGGTGATGTCATGGAAGACGTCGACTCATTCTGTGGTAACATTCAAACGTGTTCTATTGCTAAATGGTTATCATTATTTTGTTTAGACGATATTTCGAGTTTGGAAAAGTTGGTTTATTTTGCTACCAATTCACTAATTTAGATTTAACAATTTCCTGTAAAGTATATTATTTTAAAATATATTTCCTTTTTGTTACAGATACAGTGGGGATGACATTAGTCTTATCGAGAAGTCTTTCCTGGTAAGTTAATTTGATAATTTACTTACCACATTTTTTTTTAATTGGCAAAAAGAATATACTACCATTTTGTAAACCGATAAGTGTTGTAAAAATACAATTGATACACTTTCCAGTAAGGCTGTTGTTATATTATATTATAAATGACCTCTTAAATGCACCATCGTTAACATTTAGCAAGATATGTATAGAAAAAGTCCTTACCAAATTTTTTTCACCATAATGACATTTTACCAAAAACCAAATCTGCCTGTATAGCATAGGTAACAGTGTTCATTACCTATCGTTTCGTAATAGCATATAAGACGTTAGCTGAGACGTTTCTCGTTATCTATACGCGTTCGGCGCAAACGGTTCGGAAAATCGGACGGTGGCTGCGTTGGCTTCCATTACCGGTATTACAGAGTTCGCGATCGGAATCGAACGGCGCCGATAGCAGCGTTCGCGATCGGTATCAAGCGACGCCGAAGCAGTCTTCGTACTACGAAACGCTAATACATTTATTGGTACATTTAACACGTGTGAAATATTAAAAATAAAACAATATTTATAGGGGGCACTGTCCCCTCTACCTCTTAATAATAGTCATTTAAGTACAGCTGGATTCAGCTCATGATAAGTAAAGGATAAAGTTGAAATTCGTTTATATTTGCGGCGGTCCCGCCCAGTGATGCCATCGTGTATTGGCAAATGACACATCCCACGCTGAAACCCTTCAAATATACCACTCTCTGAGCCTTAAATCTATCCCACACGTTCCAGTCGGTACCAGTAGGTATCTATTACAATTTGAACATCTTCAAATTGAAAGAATTAGTTAAATTGACGCTTATTTCAAAAGCAACTAATATGAAGTTGCAGGTGCGATCGGAAGTCTAGCGTTGCACTAGTTTCCTACAATGCCTTAAAAGCATTCCAATCTTGACCCTAAAAATCTTCATCTTAGCCTTTTACTACCCCTGTTACTACCCCATTGTCCAGACACACGCATAACTCAATCATTTCTGGTCCAGATATCAAATACAAAGCACCCCACAGTCCGGTCCGGAAGCATTCATTGCAACGAATCGTATTAGGAAAGATACAATACCAGATATAGGGTGGCCACCCTAAATGCGTGGGGAGACAATTGGAAATACAGAATTGTGTTTCCTGGCGAATAAAAGATAGATGCGATTGGTGATGAAGATTTTGAATCTATTGCTGTAAATGGAAGTTACGTAGCGATGGTTGTCTGTTCACTATTTCCCGTAAGTGTAAATAAGAGACTACTAAACTTAGCTTAGCTTGACCCTGACATCATGTACGCGAAATACGCGTGGTGGAAGTGGAAAAGCCACGAAAAGGTTTCGTTTGCCAAGATGTGATCGGGAAAATACTTGACACCCACGGATGGCTACCAACGAATGTGAAAATTTCAAACAAATGACACTCGAATCGTGGCCATGCGTATATGACAGGCTCGACCTTAGATTATAGAAATTTAAGAAACGATATATATAAATATGAATCTCTATTTCCTTGGTCATCGCATCACGCGTGAACGCATGAAACGATTTCGCTAATTATTTTTTGTTTTGTTTATAATTGTCATGAGAAGGTTATGCTTATGAAATAATAAAATAAGAAAGTTGAGCGGAACAATTCGAATTTAATATTCAAGGTTTAGACACGACAACGTCTGTCGGGTCAGCTAGTAAATAAATAAATTGAATTTCTGCAGATTTCTTGAATGAGATTTCGTGTAGGCTAAAAGATACTCGTCGATCAGTGCTGAACTACAACCCAGCTGTGTAATTTTTAATTTTACAAACATCACACATGTTTCAGCCACGTGTTTCGATCGGATGAATAATATCAAACAATTTGTCATAATCCCGCAAGTGGCGAAGAAACAAACACAGCTATCGTCATGCCTTGTTATTGAGGTCGACTTAGAATAGGTAAGTTTAGCCCGTGACGCGTCGTATGTACACCCGTGTGTAAGTAAAACGAACAATAGATTATCTATTGTATCTGTTTTTGCTTGTATGAATAAAAATAACCATCCACAGAAGACAATAAATTATTCTGACTTCAAGTACAGTTTTTCTACTTGGTTTCATCTTACAGACGATGTGTTCAGTAGTCTTAATGCAAACAGAGAATATTAGGTAATTGACTTGGAAATTTTAGTAGTTATTAATCTAATCAAACAAATTAACGCTGTAACCTAAGCTAAGCTACCTAATATTATATCTATCAGAAGCGCCGTAGCCACCTAAGTAACGCGGCAGTGATCTTGACACGAGATTTGCCCATCTCTTCTAAACTTTGCAAATCATTTCGTGACACGTCACGCATATGAGTACTACTCTACATAGAGTGACAAACCACATATGCGATCATGCGTCATAAGATACCTTGTCAAACCTGTGTAAAATAACAATTGCTCTTTAGGACCTCTTTCCGTTGCTCTCATCTTCTGAAGGCCGTTCTGATGTTGTCATCAACATAGATACAGAAACAATATCGTTATTTATATCACAAACAACGTCTCCGTGTCAGGGGTGGCACAATAGGCGCTCATTGTTCGCTGGTATCCAAGGACTCAATCACTAGGCGCCTCTGTCTGCGGACCTCCTGACAAATTTAGCTAGTTGTTTGTGACAAAGACGGTGTTAGGGTTCAGGTACTTAGGTGATATGAGATAAGAGGGGCGCTACTTTAGTTGTTTAAGTTCTGGGACTATGATGAGATTTCTGCAGCTCCCATTATGTACCAAAATAGGTTATTTGAATTAATATTCTTTGCTAGTTGCAATACGGTTTAAGTCAGAAATGGGCTAGGTTTTTAAGCTCCCTGTCGATTATACATGGATAAACGGACCTAATATCACTAAGAAATGAATAAGTAATTATCAAATGCCGTTTTTTGATTTCTTTTTAATAGCCTTTTCATCTATCTAGACATCATATCATCTAGGTAATATAATAGGTACTTAAATTGTATTTAAATATTCAACCAACTAATGTAAATTAAAACTAAAAATATCCTTTAAAAACAAAATGAAAGTACATTTTTAAATTCACAATTTCATCTCGACCTTTAACAGAGCCATAACGATCGCCATTTCGTCTCGTCGGCCAATTAACGGTCGTACAACCGGACAATTAAAATAAATAAACCCTTTAACGTCTGATGTATGTTTTTAAGAAAAAACACGACGTCTTAATGACATGTTGAAACTTCCAGTTTTTTAAACGTCAACCTGACGTTTGACATTTCGAATCGAGTTCTCAATTCAAAATTGATTACTCAAATGATTTTGATTCCGATACGTGTTGAACTGGTTACCCGTGATCCTCAAATTATCCTTTTGAAGACCTGAGTTGACCATTCCATTTTGGTACAGATATTGCATCAATAAAGGCAGTGAAGACGGAATGAAACGCATAACTATGACATCTACTTGAACTGGCTACATGAGCGATAAATCATAGACTTGGTTACAACTGTATTTTAATCTTTCAGCGAATTCTGAATTTAATTCGCTTATTCTCGACAGCTTACCAGGAAGACAAAACGAAATTTTAATTATATTTTTACGCCATTAACTGGTTTTGTGGGATTTAACACACCAAATGTATGGTCCCAAACTAAGCAACGATTGTACTATGGGTTTCGTACAATGAACTGAGGGAAATCCTAGTGACACCCAAACCTGGGCAAATTACGAAAAGGCCATTTCCGAAATTTATCCTGACGAAATCGAACGCGAAACCACCCGGCGTAGTAAGCTGAGCAGCCTATGCTTGAACCACTGCGCCAAGCAGTCGTCAAGTCGTCATATTAACTTTTATTTATTTTACCAACTCCCAACTTCAACAATCATCCTTCATATCAGACGTTTCTATACCACACACAGTTCTAACAAAATACGAAAAAGTATTTAATTTGCCAGGTGCATTGCGTGTGCTGGCTGATCGTGTCTACTGATTGTCGGCACGCGAGAACCACTGCTAGAACAGTGGCCCAGTGTTATAAAACTATGATCAGTGTTATCCGATTGACTTGCTTCGTTTAAATAGAATAGAACAGGTGCGAGAACGCTTTAAAAAGTAAAGTCCGTTGCTTTAAACATTGATTTCCAATTTCACCCGATCACAATTTCCAACATGTAAAAAAAAACAGAAACAGGTTGGTCCCTTACATAGGACACTTTACAAATTTAGCCACCGTATAGAACAGTAACGTAAATATAGCAGGAAAAGCGAGACTTTTTTCTTCAAACTACCGTTCTCAGAGTAGAAGCAAGCGAATTACTTTTGCACAAAACAGCACGTTTCACTCGCCCTTCTTAACGCTTGCATCGTCACGTAGCCGGCAATTTTTGTACTCCACAACCCCTACTAAGGGATCGTGACACCGGCAATTGGGAGCTATTGTTGCCGATTTTTACTACTTTCACTAAAACTTTCATACCAAAAGGGTAACCATTTAATTTCTTGCCAGATCTTCTCAGTGGAAGCAACCGGTGGTAGATTCTGACTATTCATAAGTGCTTTGTTTCCCTATATGAATAAAAAAAAAATACACACGAATTGAGAACCTCCTCCTTCTTGAAGTCGATTGAAAAGAGCAGAGACTTGTCATTATTTCCAAAGAAAAAGAGTTTTAATTTGATTCTGGAATATTTGTGCAGTTTAATTGGTCGACAGCCCGGTTGAACTGTGCCAATACGCTAAATACAATATCAGAGAGAGGCAGTAGAGAGTGTCAACGGAAAATCCCGTCCCTCAAGCTGATAGTAGGGGCTGTAATAGTAATTCGCGTCACGTGCCGGCAACTTCTTTCACCGACGGTATCGCCCTCGCCGAGTTACTTCAGGAGTTGGCGCCGGCACTGACGCGCGGTACTTCGCGTCGATAAATGCGTGCTAGGTATATTCCTGTTTTTTAGTACAATGTTTATAAAGAAAATTGAGAAATTTGTTTGATAATACGTTCAGCACTAAACAGTGATAGCTAAGCCTAATTATCAAGCCTTAAGGGTCAAACCCATGAATATGGCAACAAAAGAGTTTAAGAATTACCATCAGTGTATGTTTAAAGTTGAACTTCTTCACATTAATAAACTCTAAAGGAGAAGCAGCGTAATACCCAGCATAACTGAACATGCACGTTTAAGCCTGAATTAAATTCCCGTCCAAGTAGGCACAGTTTAACTAAGTCGGAAAACTAGCGTACTATCCGCCTGATAATAAGTTGTTGTAGCCTATTGTTTGATACATGCTTGCTTGCAATACCTTAAGCATTCCTCGCACGCAGCCAGCCTGAAGAGGAGTGGCAGAGAGTAAGAGAAAGGGTGGATTGGGCTTTCGGTTAGAGAACCAGATGAGTCAGAAGTCTCATCGCAGGAAACACAGCTATAATAGCTACTTTACGCGGATATTCTTTGAGAAGATGGTACTATCCCTAGTCGAGCCAGCCCGTATTTGAGCTGTAGTCAGATGGCTACAGCTTGGCTCTACCACCGTATTTATAAACAGTCCCACACCCACTCGTACTGAAGTTCGCTCACACCTTGGTCATTTGCCAAAATGGCTATCGAATGTTTCGCAATACTCAAATTAGTACAAGGCCGAATTGAATAGGTACACCTGCGTAGTTCTATTGTGTTTCTGTCGAAATTAAAAGCCTATTGAAGATAGATCATTTTTCTTCTCCATTGTTACCTACGTATCTTTCGTGATTGTTGAATATTTTTGGTGTTTTTTCTGAACTGAGAATCTATTAGCCTCAAACGGCCATCTTCAATATACGGGATTTTACTTCGGTTGTTTTCTTTTTATAATAACAACGAAGTTTCATGAGAGGCACCTTAGGCACTTTAGTAACGTGACAGTGATCTGACACGTGACTTATCACTCATCTGCACGTTACAAACGTAACTTTCACATAACGTTACACTTGCGTAATGCAGGTGATGGAGGATGCTCATTTGCATTATGCTTAAGTGACAAGTTGTGACAGGATCTTGTGTCAGATCTCGGTGGTTGTAACATATGTTACGTATGTTAACACCACTTTTGGTAGACACCGAGAATAAGGCATATTCTTAAATTAATTCCATTATAGTCGACCAGTTCTCGAAGAATATAAAATAGGATAAAACATTGTGAAAAAAACTTCTTAGTCTTGATCTAGCAAAATAAAGTTGAAAACAACAAAAAAACAACAATCATTTATGTTTTAGTTTCGTATAAATAACGCACAATGAGAGTAAAAGTACTTACTCTCGAACGTTCGTACATTATTACGGATGTCGTAATATTTCGCAAAGAAACTTTTGCCAAAGGAAAATACATTCGGATTTTTTCCCCGAACAATAATATTGGTAGTTACCAAAGAAAACTAGGCACACTATATCCAATAGCTTTGATTAATAACAATCGGTTCTCGAGAACTCATTACCGACCCAACGACACGTACGAAACGACAAGAGTAATAAGGCGGAAGACCTATTATGATTAATACGTGAGCGTTGACGTGCGTTCTCCGCGGGTCGCTAATGAAGAATGCCCCCGCCCCGCGCCGTCGCCTGCTTATATACCTCCCCCGCCCCGCTCGTGATTGATGACGTAGCCGCAACGTCACAGCTATCCTACTGCCTGTACGGATGATGTGGGTGCGATCATTTATTTAATAACAGCTGTTGTATAAATGTATAAAAGATTATCGTTTTCTCGGTTTTTCGTGGCGAAAACACAATGGCTGTGTTCTTATATTGCAGGGCGGGAAATATTGTTGCCAGGAAAATTAATTTTAGTAATAGTTTTTTTGTGCTTACTTATATTTATTCAAGAGTAACAAGTAGCTACTAAAAGATTAGATTGCTTAGTCTTCAGATTCTATACGTGTATTCTTGTGAGATAAATAATATTCATCCATTATACATATAGGTAGGTACCTACCTAGTTATACTGACCAACAAGAGTCAGTTGGTTAGTCAATGTTTGAATTTGGAATTCCAATAAAGTTCCTACTCACAGACATTTCGGCCAAATCGTCGCACCCGCGCCGGCCGAACGCACCGTCAACCGTTTTGATTAATAAGTGCTGTTGACATTTTAATTAACCCGGCTAAAAGTCGCGCTACGATGCCTCTTTGTTTCCACGCTGAATGGGGATGCTCAAATACCAGCCTGGTCTATACCTCGGTATTATGTGCGTGTGAATAGGCTTTTATTCCACGTTCCGTAAACGCCATCTAGATTAGATGGAGGTGATTAAATGTTACGGTTTGTCTATTCTTCGGTATTTGTTTTTTTTTGTTGTTAACAACCTCGTTCAACTTGTTCTTTTTTTTGTGACGTTCCAGATTTGATTATTTTTATGATGACTAATCAATTATTGTGATGTAGGCCAGCGATTAATTATGTCGTAGATATTGTAGTAACTTTGAATCGATAAAATGTATCCGTTTTTAAAAGTAGCGACCCATTTGTTTGTAACTGCATAATGAAATTACGTAGAAGATATTATAAGCTGTAAAAATTAACACTTCTCTTTAAATTTCATTAGTGCAGCTTTTCTTTGTAGAATAAGTAGTAACGTTAAACTCTTTGAGAACGGTTAACTGCATTTTAAATAATGAACTGCTGCCGTTTCGAATGACCGTGAATATAAAACGTCTACTTTTAATAACGCAAATAAACTGAACAATGGTGAACAAACAAAGAAGAAAGTTAATTCTACCGCACAACAGCGCGTCCGCGGCGCTAGTGTCGTTTACGTCCAGTACAATAGTGATGCACCACGCACACGATTTTACTTTTTGTTCAAAAAATGTGTTTCGATACTTGTGTAAAAATTACAAAATCAATATTAGGTAAGTACAAACTTAATTCATTTTTATAATTATAAATTAAATGTACGATTTGTGTTTTCAAATCTGGTATGTTTCCATCTTTGTAAAACACTTGAATGGGTAAGTACGGCATAATAGCCGTCAAACAAAATAAGTCAATTAATCATATTATTTGTATACTCAAACGTAACTTATGCCTATTGTCTTTCCATATTCCAATATACTTTCTTACGCAACATTTTCGCATGACTATGAAAGTGATTTATTCATTATCCAGCAATATTGTTACATATCGACGTATTCGTATCATAAATCATAATTCAATCAGTCAGCAAAGCTATCCTGGTAGATTACGCAGTACTTGCTACTGGTATTATGTGAACCCACCTTTTTTTTTGTTCGTTTTATTTTATCAGTTAATATTTTCCATTTATATTTGTAAGTTTTTACGACATCAAATAGATGTGATATTGTCACTAACAAACCTTTGAGTGAAATCACCGTATTCATGAATATGGAAGGACTGCAGACAATCAATCATAATTTTTATCACGATCACGCTAATTCTCATTCGATTTGTCACACTAACTAGCTTTATATGGATTCATATAATCGCTTAAACGCCAAACGAATCCTTGTCTCTTATTAATATAAAGTCGATATTCCAATGAGATTTATGACGCAAACTCGCCAGCCGCATTGCAATTTAATGACAAGCCCAGAACGAGTCAGACGGCAAAAAATTGACGCGTCTGCGGTGATGTCATATTAGATTTATCGGAGGAATATGTCAAGTAGATATTTATAGCCGATTGGGAAAAACTTTTACTTATTCGTTGTATTTTTATGATGATTATAATACTTATTAGTATCTAGATTATACCTAATAGTTAAATAATAATATTATATAGAAATATGCTAAGTAATAATCATTTTAACCATGCACCAACGGCCCATTAACGTCGAACTATAATAAAAGGTAGCGATGGTTCAATACCAGATAAAATATGGTTGCCTACAGCATAATAAATAGCACGAAGGCCTATAAACAAAACTAAACGAGACGAAGTCACATAACTCATTATGAATTGTGAGCATTTAACACGCGATGGAGTGAACTTCGGCGATACGAATCGATGTTTGATTCGATAGCAATCACCGTGCAACAACACTAATCCAATGACGTCATCGGCAGGTGGGCAGTGGCTACTAGAAAATTTAAATTTGAAATTGGAAGCGTTTTATTAGAATGAGTTATTCTTTAGATTGTTTCACTTCCTTTTTTGAACTATGTATTTTGTATTTGGAACACGTTTTATGGTTTGAAAATAAAAATAATTTTCATTTTAGCTGGCCGTAAATAAGATACATAGAACTCACTTACTATTTTATTGAGTATTAGATAAGATGCTTTTGTATGTGTATAAATAGATTACGAAGGAACGTTTGCGAAGGATGTTTCTAGAATTTTCTGTTCATTATCTAGTAAGATTTAAAAAAAATAATTATACATTCCGAATTGACGGAAGCCCTATTGTAAAATTGTAAATCTTGTGTATGGAGAGTTACTGCCTTGGCATCCAACCATAACCCATTAACTAGTAAATACCAACCAACTTGATCCGTGTATTATAAACATTTCTCAGAACCGATGCATTGGTTCGTGTAATGAATAGTAGGACAAAGGCCGTCTCAACGCATTACATATCAGGTCACGTCAACTGCGGTAAACATTGCAATTATGCGCTCAGCATTACGATGCGCCTGAGTGCCGATGAGGATGTTCTTCCATAGTGAGGCGGTAGTTACAAACAATTATAAGACAAACAATGGATTTAGATCAGGACAAATGATTAGCGTTGGGGTTATAGGAGCTTACCCCGTAACCGTCCCGGGTTTAATAAAATATTAACATAAGCCCACCCCTAATATTATTATAGAATATACTTAATTTAAAACAGATCTCAGGGATAACCTGCGATCGGCGAATGCCCCTTAAACTTAAGGGACAAATTTACAAGTCGGTTATAAGGCCTGTCGTATTGTATGGATCAGAATGCTGGGCAACAAAAGCGGTGAATGAAAGAAGAGTGCATGTAGCAGAGATTCGAATGTTGAGATGGATGTGTGGTGTAACAAGGATGGATAAAATTAGAAATGAGTATATAAGGGGAAGCCTGATAGTAGCGCCGGTGACAGAGAAAATAAAGAGCGGAAGGTTAGCGTGGTATGTGTACATGTTATGCGAAGAGACGATGATCATGTGGTCAAAAGGACGATGGGTATGAGAGTGAGCGGTAGTCGGGGTAGGGGACGTCCTAAAAAGACGTGGATGAACTGCGTGGAAGAGGGTATGACCGAAAAGGGAGTGAGTGCAGAGATGACAGATGATAGGCTTGAATGGAAGAAGAGAACGTGCTGCGCCGACCCCACCTAGTGTGGAATAAGGGCAAGGTGATGATGAATATACTTAATTTAAAACGATAATTTAAACATTCATTCATTCTAAAATTAACTACAACTAACAATTAAGCAATTTACTAACAATAAACTGGGTACTGTGCCTCTCAGAACGGCGCTTTCCACCTCTATTTTGCTTACAAACCTGCCTCAACCGCGCTTAGCCATTTGTGATTAAAAATTATTAGTTTCACCGAATTAGTTAGCCCCAGTTTTGAGGTCTGTCCTAGAATTTAGGTTATTAACAACTTAGTTTAAATTATGGAGAGGACGTGTCATGTCGACTAGTTTTTAAATCCTACCTAAAATATGATAAAAAATAATTAAACGGTTTATTTATCTCTACGCTTGGTTGTTATCAATGAATTGATACAAAAAGAATCTGCAAAAAGCATTTAGGTATCTGAAAAGGTACATGTTATTTTTGTAAACACGTCCCATTTTAAATATCTTTACGTTGTATTTTTCGTCACTGGCAATTTCATCCGAGCGAGTCCGGGACAAACGCTCGAATTGTAAAAACAAAAGCAACTGAGCGCCCCGTGAGTTGAAGTTGGATTGCGCTTTTTGCGAGTCTCCCAAGTCACAGATTAAATATAAACTTTCCCCCGGTGTTTGCCTCAGTTACGGCAATATCCGCGAGGGGGCGCTGTCAGCTTGCCAGACGACAATTTGTCAGTCCCCCGCGGCACGCTACGTTCCCGTCGCGTCGTCGTCTCGCGATGTCATAAGCATATAAGATATAACGTTACGTCTAAGTGGTTTTTCGGTTTAATCGTTTTTCTTGCGGTACTAGTTTCTCATTTCAAAAAGATGCATGCTGAAACGCTACTCACTTTTTAAGTACCAATAGGCATTTGAGACGTACTTACTGGTATTTGTTGTATGACGCGTCAAAATTAAGCTTGATAGTAGTATTCGATCCAAAGTCATCAAAATCATTGCACTCAAGGTCTTGCTGTCCTGCGTCCAGTTAATTCTGCTTGTATTACCAAATCAATCCACATTAATGTTTTAGAAATTTACTTCTTAACGTTATCTTAACACATTTCATACCTATCCAAAATATTAATACGCAATATGAGATTGATTTTACTTTAGGAAAATTATATTTGGAGGTTCAAAACTCGGGAAATTCTCGGCGGGATAACGTGCCCAGGAGTAATCAAATATTATTGAAGTTGAGAGTTCGTTACACGAATAGCAATCATATTTCATTCATCCACACCTTCGCGGTATCAAACATCGTTTATTTTAATATATTCTAATAATTTTAGCCTAGCTATTGCCCGCTAAATTGCGCGAGCTATAAGGTTGAATTTCGAAACAACGATAACCTATAAGCCAAGAGACACTTATGGCCAATTTTCAGCCGTCATGTTAATTAAAGTAATCATTCTTCTTGCTTAAAACAATCCTACCTTAAATCTCCTAGTTTTCTCCTCCAAGTAGTAACTCAAAAAGCCACCGTAGAACTTTATACCACTTCGTTTGCCAATCTTATTGGCGCTCGAATACTTCCTCTATTGTCGTACCAATTTCCTGTCACCAAAACTGTTTATAAACCATTCCGATTAAATCGGCCATTGCTATCAAAGGAATCTGATAAAGGATAACGGATAGCCGGAGTGCGCATTAAAAAAATACCGCTCGATGCGAATCCACAAAAGAAATATTGCTTATTTCTTTCAGCCGACAGCGCGGTAATCACATTTGCTTTTGTTCATTTCGGCCCTTTCATTCGCTTAATCGCGTTATTTCGGGACTTTCTGTAGCAATCTCTGTTGAGGCGTGGGATGTGGGTAGCAGCGGGAGCGAATAATCCACATAAGGAATTACATTTATATATGGTTATCCCTTATTTTAAAATGATTAAGGAATTCCGTCTCCTTCCTATAACTGTTACAACTGTAAGCCAAGTGTCGAACGAAAACGCCGAGGTTCGGTCCTCGGTGAGTGGGGGGCAAGGCGGAATTGTCTTGGAATGAAATAATAAGAAATGGTAAAAAGGAATTGGATGTATAGGGAATGAAAAGCAAAACTACACAGGAAAATATAAAAACAGTGAAGATAGTAACTGTACCTTATGTGGCAAGAAGATGTTCCTTCCTTATTAGTCATACATACGTTGTAATCTATAACACCACACACGCGGCAATGAATCTGCCGCTTCTAACACAGACCACAACCGCTAAAGGAAAAAGAGGCGGAAGGATACAAGCGAAAGACGCAACGAAAGATAGTTACGTACACGCCTCAAACAACCAGCTAATTTACTATTCATTAATAACGCAAATAGTACACTATGTACCTAATATATACGTGATTACGAGGAGCTTTGAAGGTAATTACGGTCTTTGATGTTGTTACGGATGTTACCTTATTTTACTTTGTGGAGATTATGTATGTAGATGATCTGTTCAGTGGTCGTAAGAGTCACACATTGTAGAGATTAAAACATCTACTTGATATCCATTCATAAAAATAATGTACTGAATTTGCTCGCGTGTCTATAAACCATTATTTAAATCTACTTTAAGACATTAAATCTTTAGAGTGGTAGGATACGTTACCGAATTTTGAAGCATAAAATTGTTCGGAACTTACAAACTTAAATTATTAACTAGATTCTAATGTTATTGTATGGTGTTATGATGAAATAACAAACCACAAAAAATAAAATGAAGGTAGCCACACACCAGAATACGCCATACAATATTCCAAGAAGACCAATAACTTTAAAGAAGACCTCCTTGAAAGAGATCCAATAAATTGCCAGTAGCCCATACTCAGCAATGCCGAAACTGACAGTTCCGAGATTGACGATGTATAATTATCTACGGATCAGTAATCAACAATAATTTGAGGGTAAAACAGGCGTGCGCGAGACGGCGAGCGCAATAAAATTATTAAGCTGCATGGACTCGACTGAATTATTGCAGAGAGCAGACATCTGGTTTGGAGAGTGCTAGTTTTTGTATTGTAAATCAGAATTAGAATAGAATTCAGACTTATAATTTACTGCCAAAAGACTGAATTAAACAATTTCATAAAATTATGATAAATTACGCCATGAGAGTAAAATACCTAATAAAACATGTGATCATAGTTCATTCCACATATTGACTTAGTACTAATCCATATCAAAATAATTAATCCGAAATAATTTATGATCATCGAATTGAAGTTAGCGTGACATTACATTCGATTTTGTATCAATAGCAATCTAGGTATTGATAAGCTGAATGGCAGTCTTACAAAAATCCAAGTACATAAAATTAGTACCAACATAGTTACATATATGATTGCAAGCCAATCCGCGCTCGAGTAATTAAAACTTCCCTGGAACCACCGAAGGAACTCCAACTCCGAATGCATAAACTTATACTAATTACAGTGGAATTCTTTCGTAGTAACACCCGAAGCCAAGATTTGGAAGTTTTCGCCAACTTCGACGGGTGGAGTGTCGCAGCTTTTAATTGGAAGACTTGAGGAATTCGCTACGTCAAGGAATTTGTTGATCAAATGTTAATAATTTGATGTTTTATGGATAGGTTCAGGAGATAATGATGGATGTTGTCGATAAAATGTAGGTAAATAAAGGGTTATTAAATTGAGACATACTAATCATCCAATAAAAGGCACTCAATCGTAGATAAGAAAAACATGTTTCAAAGATCAGAAAGTGGAGCGCAATTCCGACGAATTATTATTAAGTCAGGTTACATGAAATATTATTTGTATGAAATAATACATTCAATAACATCATCACAAATCAGGGCGCGTGCCAAAAAAGTATCCCACTTCACGACCTACTTTCAGACTCGACTGGATGAAGAATTGGCACATTCATGTTTGTTGATTACACAATCAAAATGTTATAACGATCCCGTGTATATCGACGAAGAAGAACCTATAATTGGGAACGGGGAAGCGTGTATGGGGAAATACGTAGAGGAAAGCACACAAGGCGAAGTTACCGGCACGCCAGCGATGCAGAACAGACACGAGCAAGCACGTTAATTAAGCAAGAATTCACTGTATTCAAACGCAAACTTTAAGTCAAACCAAACTTGGGCACCGAATTTGTTTTCCACCGCTGCGTACGTCTTCATTAGCCACGGAAGGGACTTATTACGTATGTTTCACTGGCACTAGTGCGCTGCGGTTCGTACAGCTAATCCAATGTTCGAATTTCAACTAATTTCTAGACGCATAAGACCCGAATTCGACCCAATTATAAAGCCGGGTCGAGTCGAATTTGGACCAATTAGACGAGCCAACGAGCTGTGTCGCACTCGGGAGCAGTTTTGTCGGCAATATAATTTATTAGGGAGGCTCAAAGTTGAAGGCTTTAACCCTTAAAGACTCGAGTCAAATTTGATTACGGACGTTTAAAGCCCTCGGCCACACTAGAAGTTTTAAATGGATAGTATGACTACCGGGACGGTGGGACTCTTTGCTCGAGATAGAAAGACTACAGAGAATAAGTAGACGTCACAGATTGCTACTCTCAGCTATTTGGGACTGCTCCTCAAAATTGATTTCGTAATTCCAGAAGTGAAACAGATGAGTATAATATGAACGGAACGGGTGTTGATATGAATTGTCAAATCATTTATTTCAATTTCCACCCTCTTATTGTCATATCCGTTTCCGAACTGGGGTGTGTCAGTTACGAAAGCTTATTCTAACTGTAATATTTTGAGTGTAATGAAATCTGACGTCTGAGTCAATATCATGAAATCACAGCCTCCGGGAAAATATGCTTTTAACCCGAATATGACGAGAGCAAGCGGCAAGGTTATTTACAGAGATATTTATGAATATTTTCTTGTAAATTCTGAGCTACTGGGATGAAGTTAGCGGAAATGATCAGTGTCAACATCTCGCCTTTTTCACCTTAATTAAAAAATGCCTCTTTGTTTTTACCATTGGACCATTGGATCTTGGAGGCTATTCTATATTTTCGACGTACTACCTGTCTGTCCATTACTTAACTGTTTTCTTATGAGGCTAGGTACCTACTGTGTCCAACATGGCTATAAATTTTAACTCGCATTTTTATATCACAAATTCATTCCGCATTTTAGTTCGTTTAGTAATCCTCGTTTACAAATAACACCTGATCCTTTCAGATAACAGGTATCAATTTACCAATTTTCCGTGTTTCAATTTATAAAAACACAGTTTAATTTGTATAACGAAAACATTTACTAACTAAGGGAACGAATGGAGGAAAAAAATCCCAAAGAGACATTCTTTGTTATCAATTAAATACTTCCATTTTATTTTTTGTCGTGGCTATTTCCTCAAAGGTCCCTTCTAACGAGGAAGTTTACTTGAATAAAGGTAACGAA
The DNA here is from genome assembly GCA_905147325.1 of Notodonta dromedarius. NCBI lineage: Eukaryota > Metazoa > Arthropoda > Insecta > Lepidoptera > Notodontidae > Notodonta > Notodonta dromedarius. The sequence goes on along the minus strand of LR990159.1, from coordinate 12,697,990 downwards.
ATGGCTAGTATTGGAATCCCTTCTTTCCTAACAAATGCTACTTAAGGCTAAAGCGCCCATCTAGCCCGCTAAGATCAATTTTTTTGAGTTTTTTGTAAATTTTCAAAATCTGACAATAATAAAAGGCACATTTTGTAATTCGCGATACATACCGTGTGCAGTGCATTTATTAATATATCCAACTTACTCTAAAACATTTTAAGAACGACAGCTATCCAGATAATCTGGATTTTTTGTATATTTAGTGATTAACTAGTATCATATCCACCGTGATAATATTTAGAGTAAAATAAATGTATTAATAAACGCACTGCATACTGTGTTTGTCGCAAATCACAAAATGTTGTCTTAAATGTTTTCAGATTTTGGATAAACTATAAAAATACTCGAAAATTTTGAATTTCGCGGGGTAGACAGGCGCCTTCACCTTAAGGTGAAGGCGCCCATCTAGCCCGCGAAGTTCAAATTTTTTGAGTTCTTTTAGAATTTTTTCAAAATCCGACAATAATAAAAGACAAATTTTGTAATTCGCGAAAAAGACCGTGTGCAGTGCATTTATTAATACATTTATTTTACTCTAAATATTATCACGGTGGATATGATACTAGTAAATCACTAAATATACAAAAATTGCCCGATTATCTGGATAGCTGTCGTTCTTGAAATGTTTTAGAGTAAGTTGGATATATTAATAAATGCACTGCACACGGTCTTTTTCGCGAATTACAAAATTTGTCTTTTATTATTGTCAGATTTTGAAAAATTTCTAAAAGAACTCAAAAAATTTGAACTTCGCGGGCTACATGGGCGCTTTAGCCTTAAACTAAACCATCTTCGTATATAAAACAATATATAACAATGTCTGATGTGAATCAGTTGCCTTAGTCTATAGATGCTGGCAGTGCCAAAGGTGTTTCTCGCACTTTAACGGCTTGTAAGGGCGTGGGGCGAAGGAGGAGAGAAGGGTTGAGCTGAATTTTAATATATCTAACTATATTCTTCTTATAATATAAGTTTAGGCTTATCATTAGCAGTTTTACTAGGTATAGCTTTCGTAAGAAAATAATAACGTGATTTTTTAACTACCTTTTAGCCAAGTAGGTATGGCAATCAGCTGGTATTTGCAAAGAAACCAAAATAAATAAACAAACATCGCTAGACTACCACACCAATTTTATTGTATGGTCCCAAAGTAAGCAAAGATCATACTATTGGCTCCATATTATTATAATGAATATAGAAAACGTAAATAAGCTAAAATCCTTTAGTAATTATGTCGTGTGACCATACAAAAAAAAACATTTAACCCTCTCAAGCTACATTGAAATAAAACTATTTTACGGATTCTATCGCGTTTATTTACTGTAATTAATATAATTAAATCCAAAACCAAGGGTACCATTGCAAGACCTCGAGACACTGTGAGCACTTTCTGCGTGGATCGGACCGCAAACAACAACTAAATATGAGGGTACCCAGTTATTCACTATGACATCAGTACGTCTAACACCTCAGTCCCCCCGTGACCATGGTTGCTGTAAAGCAGCCGAAACGTCGGGAACATAAAAAAGGAAATAAACGCGATATAATCCGTAAAATAGTTTTATTTCAATGTGTAGTATTAGCGTAAATATAAGAAAACAATATGTGAACCTCTCAAGCTACCTAAACAAAATCAACATCTTTAAGTGAGATGGTATTTAAAACCATCTAAATAAGACTGGTCACTAACAGCCTACCTTCTTCAAACACAGTAAGCCACTTGAAGGTTTTTGAAATTGATTCCTCAAATTTCCCAGCCTTTGACAACGTCGTTATTGACATTAGCCATCGTCTTGATAGACGTTTGAAGTTGAGGCTCACACTCCCCAGTGGAGAAGCATGTTTTGGTCCTTAATTTGTTGTTTTAAGATTATCGGCGAGCGGTGAACCGTGAACTCATTATAATGTATCTTCAAATAAATTAACCCGTAAAGAGACTTGGTTCGTATAATTAAGAGTTATTTTGTTCTAAATTGTCATTATTACACAAACTGTCTCATAAAATACTTGTCTTAGGAGTCTGGAACGCATTTCAACATTGACTAGCTACGTCTTGCAATTTCACCCGCGTGGAAATTTGAAACTTAGCCTATGCATGCCCGGGATAGTGTAGCTTTCTATCATTGAAATAATTTTCAAAATTGGATCAACAGTTCCAGATATTATACTCAGGCCTACTTGCAAATAAATAACTTTACCTATTTATAATATTAAGTGTAGAAGTGTAGATTTAAGTTTTTATGAGTGCTTACTTGAGTTTTTACGTAGGTACAACAATTCTAGCTGAAAACACAACATCTACTTCAAAATTAATCTGTGTGAATTAATTGAATGAACTTTATCTCATGTCTAGCACATTAATTATCTATTCCACAGATGGCTACATCCCCGCAAAACTGATGAGTTTTTATTGAACAATCTTTCTGCTTTCACTTTCGTCCGCAACTTTTTCACCGCGTCACTTTTCAACTAAAATTAATTTAAGAACTGTATGCTACGCTAGCAGAGTAATAAATCATTAAAATTATTCGCGAGCGAAGTCTGATTAATCAATTAATCACTTGGGATTGGTCGTCCGCAGTGCTAGTGATAGGGCCTGAAAGACCCGCGGCGCAGCGGAAGGGTTGATTTATGAGAAAATAATGTTCCACGGGGAAATATAAAGTTTTAACTAAAACTTAAATTGTTCAATACATTTCACATTAATGTGATGCCTGTTAGAAATTGACAGTGATTCGCTAACTTTGTGTTATGTTACCCTAGTAACTACCATTTGTGTTTATACCATCCAGGTGGTAGCAAACTGCTACTCTCTCTTGCTTAAAATAGCCCCTTTTTATAATCTAAGTATTAGATAGTAGATAAGCATCTGTAAGAAACAAATCCGCAATCAGAAGATGCAGTCTAATGAACATAATTAAATAGTACTTGTCAAATGTATGCAGCAACAAATACTCTATGTTCTAGTAATGAAAACAGTTACACTACCTTACTCACTGACAATGCATAAGACACCTTTTTCTAATAACTAAAAATCTGAAACTGGTAAGGAACAATTTATATCCAGAACTCTCCATCACGCCCCGGATATCCGGTGCTGTGGTCGTTACGAGCACCATAAAGGAGCAGCCCTTCGGCGGGCCATGTTCAATGCCCATAACTTATCAATATTGCCCCTATTATCCTTATGTTCACTCGCTCCTGGAAATAATAAACTGTTAACACAATTTGTGGAATGAAGGATCTTGGAAAGATATCGCTTTTTGTAAAAAGAAATTGCTATTGTGTAAACTGATATTAAATAAATATCGCCAGACTGACACACCAACTGTACGGTCCCAAACTAAGCAAAGCTTGTACTATGGGTACCGTACAATGGACTGGGGGCGATCCCAGAACTGCGCAAATTACGAAAAGGCCATTACCGAAATTTGCCCCGGCGGAAATCGAACCCGTAACCACCATGTGCAGTGAGCCGAGCAGCCTACGCTCGAACCTCTGCGCCAAGCGGTCGTCAAAATCTAAAATGATCATAGTGTTAGCATTTAGCAAAAATAAGTAGACACAATAAATATTCTATAGTTTAATATTAATCCAGGTACGACTCCTTAGGTTTAGAAAGTCTGTACAGCTTTGCAAAACAATTTATTTATACCTAAACGACATAATGCGTCTCGTAGAGTATTATTACAAAGATTGTGTTTTGTATCTGATTTAAAATTATGCAGATTATGGGAAGGTCATGACGTATTTTAATAATGAGAAAATTTACCCATATATAATAATAAAATATCGCCAGACTGACACACTAACTGTATGGTCCCAAACTAAGCAGCGCTTGTACTATGGGTACCGCACAATGGACCGGGGGCGATCCCAGTGACACCCAGACCAAGGCAAATTACGAAAAGGACATTTCTGAAATTTGCCCCGGCGGGAATCGAACCTGCAACCACCATGTGCAGTGAACCGAGCGGCCTATGCTCGGACCACTGCGCCAAGCGGTCGCCATATGTTAATCTAGTTTTATAAACCAAACTCTTTTTGACTTCAGTCTCCATGATCCTCTTCTATTTAATTTGCAATCTTGTCTACCTTCTTGATAAGTCCGATATCCAAAAAAATTACGTCAATCTTTTGCATCATATAATCGAAATAGCCGTTTTCTTCCAAAACAAACCCTATTATAATTGGATGTCGACATCCCACGATACTCTCTGTATATTCGACGCATTTACAGATCTGCCAAGTCCACCGATATTGTTATATTTTTTTGCTTCTATCGCCCCATTTATTACAAGATACGGGACAGCCATGTTTTTTGTCCGTTATTTTATCCTTATTGGCTCTATTTATGGGATCTAATAATACAATTGCTTCTGACGTCACACCTTAGGATTACAGCTTTCTCCTTCTCAGCCTTTTTGTGTTTTATTTTCTTTTAATACATATTGGGCAGTGACAGTCTAGTCTGGGCTCAAGTCTTCTCAATTAACTACGCAACGTTGTTTATTTCCAAAAAAGTTTATTTTATATTATTTTTGTTGTATCTGCGCCAGGGTTCGCCGATATATATCAGCGATCACGATATATATCAATTGATTTTTTCCTGTCTTCTCAACAAAACATTTTGGAGATTAATGTTTACCCTGGCAACACGTAGCGAAAAACTAAAATTCAGAATAATTTTGTTTGTTTCCCAAAATGGCAACCTCATTTAAAGTTGGGGAAATCCCCTTTAACTCAACAGTACAGCTAACTTTTTATTGTAATTCAAACCTTAACTTCATATCATAATAAGGTTTATTTTACGAGGTATTAAAAAATGTGGATTTCCTGGTGCTCCTAGCATTAATAATCTTCTAGGGAATCCAAATCTCACAAACAAATAAAGTTTATTATAATAATAGGTACTTATTGTTTTCTTATATTTACGCGAATACTACACATTGAAATAAAACTATTTTTCGGATTTTATCCCGGCTGCTGTAAAGCAACCGAAACGTCGGGAACATGAAGTTAATAAACGCGATAAAATCCGAAAAATAGTTTTATTTCAATAATAGGTACTTGTTTTTTTAAGTGTTCATTAAAAAAATATTTCTCAAATAAACACTAATTATTTTGTTAGTTTTTTTTTAAATTATAATTGTGGCAATTTGGCACTTCTTATATTACTTTACAAATTCCTTTTACATTTTTAAGTGTTTAATTCCCTTACAAAATGAAATTCGCTTCTTTTTCTGAGCCTGGATATATATCCGATGTATATCGGATATATATAAAAAAATCGGATTTTTTCGAACCCTGATCTGCGCTATCATTGTTCTATAGACAGTTCATATTTATTGGATGATTATTATGTTTTTTTTAAATAACTAATCTCAGATTATATTATTATTATGCTGTCTTGGAACTTACTCATCTAACTGGAGTTATTTAAATCATTCTTAAAAATAATATTCACGATAAGTACCTACCTATAATAGAAAATAAACCAGTTATAAGGTATCAAGTAATATGAGCACAAATCACTCAGATTTCTAGAATAGAAAACAAATATTCGTTAAATAAATAATTAATTCCTAATATAATTCAAGTAAAATTATTTTTCTCATTAACATTCAAGTAAAAAACTTTTCTCTTAATTCAATGGCCCAGTATAATTTATCGGGCTTAGAAACAATACCTCGACCATTTCTAACTTTCCCGTCAAATTAAGTTTTCCGAAAATTATTTTACTCTGTTTGCGAGTGTCAAATGATATTTATTTATGACGGATTTGCGACCCACCGCACCTGCGTGTGCGATGGCCACGCTTAATCCTTATTAGCGGGATAATTCCCTTTGTGAGTGCGATTGCGGCTCGCTGTAATACTCATAATTCATATGTCCTGTTTATTATGAAATTAAATGTATAATTTAATGTTTTAATGTAGATTAAGTAGGAAATGAAGGGGTGTGATTGGGGTTGCTCGGGATTTTTGTTTATAGGAATACTTTTAATTTAAAGGTAAATTTACACGTTCAAAATTCCGCAAGTGTGAATGATGCCAACTCTGTTGTCCTCAAATCACGTCTGTTCTAAACTTGGCACATCTAAAAATACATCTGTTTTACTCACACATTCTTACGACGAAAAGGAATAGCAAAAACAGAATCAATAGCAATGTCCTTGATATTTCCTGATCGATATGATTGCTCGACAAACTTAAATTCCTTTAGTAATTTTTTAGGATACCCAGTTTTTACTATTCCAGAACTCGTAGCATCCCATGACGTTACTGTTTTATTTTCATATTGTAATGAATCGACTTAAATGACTCAGCCTTTACTTATATTTAACAAATTATATCACAACGGTTCCTTACCCATTCAATAATTATAGCACAAATTGGTGACGACCCACTTACTCCCTATCTTCGAACGGCACAGCTTTATAAATATCGCCAAAATTATAAATACCCAGTTTGGGACTATCGGACGTAAGCAGGTCTCAATTATTGTCGCCCCACACTGCTGCCGAGACGGGCGATGTAATCCGATTACAACAAGGCTGACGCGAGACATTAAGCGATAATTGAAGTTCCACGAAAACGTGTTAACCGTACCTAGTGCGAAACCCCGATTTTACAACTTACCTATAAGTGAATACAGTCCAAATTGTAACGCTCTGTTTGCGTGAGGTTTATGCAGTTTTGCTTAATAGTGTTTAATCATTATTAATAGTCCGAAATGACCCTTGGTTTAAGGGTTGTAAATTATTCTCACATTTATTCCAGTGTTTGCTGTGCATTTGATGTACGGATTATGTTTGATTGCAGATTAAAAATATAGCGATTATACAACTGCCATTTCGCACAATATGTTTTGCAATGTATCGTTTAAAACCCTGATACAATAAGTATATTATATGCCTTGAATGCCATGTTGGCGCCCTTAAAATAGATTTGTGGCCATCCTTATTTCCAGAATATGTATTCGTAAATAATATTTTTGACGTAGACTGTATTTTAGAAGCAATGTGAGGTGGGCTATATTTAGCAGAAAACAAAAACAAAACAACAAAATCATGACGTCGTCAGATTACGTAGGAAGATACCTAGTAGATTACGTAGGTAGGGATGCTGCGAAACTCGATTATCTGTTAAACACTTTATTAATTCTATGGATATGGAAGAAAAATATGCATATCTTATTAGACAGCTGTATTATACTTTATAAAAAAAAAACCTTGATTTTTTTGCGTCTAAACTAAATTTGACACATTTAAAGTAAGTATTTCTGGCTTGCTCATACAACCCGACCATGAGAAGGATGGCAATACAATTAGTTAAGTCAAATTTAATTTGAGCACCAACATAATAAGCGCCTTTTGCAGCCTTATTTTTAATATAATCCAACATAAATAAACTCACCTCCTTCCCGACAACTCCCGTCAAAACCAACAATGGGGATGCAATGAGGAAAAATATATTTCAAGTCAGATTTAATAACCGCCACCCCTGGCGCCTAATGAAATGGGAAGGAACAAAAATCCCGCCGAAATTCCTTGTCGCCCGCGCGGTGGCGCGTGTCAACAGAGATTAGACGCGCGATGTCGCGGCCACTAATGTCGTTTAGACTCCTTTTATTTTTGTCTCGAGAAAATGTGAGAATAAACGCTATGAAGTGTTGTTATTTGTGTGAGCAACTGAAAATTTGTTGGGTTCCTGTTTGATTTAATAAAAACTGATATAAGTATTTTTTGTTTTTTCTTATTACTTACAACTTGCGTAATAAGTTGATCGGCTCATCAAGTGATCTGAAAATAACTCTAAATTAAAAATTTAAAAACCCCCGACGCGACGACCTTTTCATCAAATGTATACTTTACCTAGTAGTTCTTCTAAATAATTAAGTGAGCGAGATTTGCGTAGCTCCCGTAGCTCAGTATTCATAACTCATCTCGCAAATTCATCTGGTACAACTAGTTTCGATGCCAGATTATGAAAGCGCCATTTACATCAGTCGTTTTGGCTTCCTCATTTATAATCTAATGCAATACAATATGCAATGTACAATAGTCAACAGAAAATCTGTGTAAAAGACATTATCTTGTTATGACATTATAATCATTGACATTAGAATAGACAACGAATCTAAATATTGATGCCACGGAGGTTTAATTCCTAATAAAATATTATCAATTATGATTGAATTTGATGTAATAACTCTGGTTGAGGTGGACGGGAGCAGCCCAGGGGAAGAATTTTCAATAACGCTTAAATTATTTTAAATTAGATTTGTTTTCTGTATTTTTTCTCAATGGCGGTGCAGCGCCCTCTAGAATTATTATTGCGTAATATTCCATGACCATTAACAAAACAAACTAAATTTAACGCATGCGCGTATCCATCATTTGAAACGTGGCTTATGGAACGTCTTTAGTTCATACACAAATCTCATATAAAAATTGATAAAATATCATTATTTCCAGAATCCGGGAAACTTTTCAAATTTATAATATTGTCAAAAGCCAGTTCAGACTATTACGATCATTTAAAAATACAATAAAGCGAAATCGTTTCAGCCGTTCTCAAGCGTTGCAAAGATATTATTCCAATGAGCTCAAATTTCGAACGGATTCGAGCCGTGGAAGTTCGTTTTGGCCGCGAATGTGGCTTTTTTACCTACAAAAGAGCTGATGATCTTCAAACGGCTGAACCGATTTTCATGAAACATAGTTTAGAACACTCTCGATCAGAATACCTATATAACAAAAGAAACAAAATTGAAATCGGTTCATCAGCTTGGGCGCTACGTTGCCACAGACAGACACACAGATACACAGATACACAGATACACAGATACACAGATACACAGATACACAGACACACAGATACACAGATACACATGTTAAACTTATAACACCCCTCTTTTTTCGTCGGGGGTTAATAAAACATATCACATAATCAGAAATTAATATTAAGGGACATTTTGAAACAAATACAAGATCAATTCTAATATTATTTACTTACTAACCGCTGAATTAGTTCCATCTTGATTTTTATCTTCATTCCACAATTACATTCTTCACGGAGGCAATCGGTTCGACTCCTGGGAACGGCGTGTGATGGCACAAAAACTTTAGGCCTCATGGGAACTATCAGTGGTGTGAGAACCATGATCGGGTTTTTATGGCAGCTTGATTTTTTCCTATAACTTCTAGTTTTAAGGTCATAAAGTTGAATATTCAATAAATTAGTAATACCCTGTGGAAGACACCAGTCTTCTTTTATATTTACCACCATCGCCATTATGGGTCTGTTCTGATCCTGATCAAAGTAGGTGTTCCAAATCGATGATACTAGGTATTTGGAACGTATCAAATCCATTACGTATATCACAATCATAACGATAAAAAGTATGCACGAATGAACGAAGTAAGAAAACTGAACAAAATACAAAAAACAGAACTGAATACTGGATTTTATTTTCAGGTATTCTATCTCAAGCCGTATCGACATCTCTTAACAACTCAATTTTGTATCCACAACAAATCTATCCGTGACAGATTCGCTTCGTACAACTTATAATGCAAACTGTACTCGATATTCGGAACTCCATTCGATGGTTCGCACACGCTACACCCCCTCCCTATCCCGTGCCAACATGTTCCGTAGTTTTTAAATAAAATACGAAATACATGCAATCTCTCGCTTGTCTCCGGCGCAGAATCGAAAATTCTCGCAAAATACCTGCATTGAAATGTCAGTGTGATTGCCATCTCTGTATTGTTGAGCTGAAGGTTCATTTTCGCATATCAAATCGTAAGTGGACAGGAATCTTCGAAATGTCGTTTTAAGAATGTCAATAAACATTTGGAGTTGGTGTTTGGCTGTTTATTGAAAATGCTTGGGATATCTTGTTTGTGAGTCTAGACAACTTGTAGGCCAATAAATTAAAGTACAAATAAAATGAGAATAGGTATTACTTAAATAGCATTTTGGCAAGTTGTTGTTTGTCATTAGGTCAATAATAATAATAATAATAAAGCTTTATTTATTCCTTACAAATAGTTAACATTAATTCTGAACATTATTTGTAGTGTTAGTATTGTACTTATTCTAGTTTGTTAATATATGATATTAAACTGCGTTAACGCGTTTTGTTGTAAGGACCGCTCTGGCGGTGAAAACCTCCTCCATTTCCTTCCATTTCGCTCTGTCATTAGGTCAATAGGTATCTAAATTAAATTTGTTCAAATAATTATCACATTAGTTCTTAATACTAGACTTTAAAATGTTTATACCTACTGACGGTATTTTTTTTTTGCTTTGGCTACATTGCACTAACGGAATGTTTTTTTAAAGGGCCCAACCACAAGCCTCTCTCTAATAAGCGATTCGTCATACATCACTAGTAATGAGCCCATCACTCCCCTCATTAGCTCGCCATAGAGCATGATTGTACAGCAATAGGATCCCGTTAGCCGACCTGCGCTCGCGCCGGCCACCGCTAATTATAGACTAGGACTAGTGTTGCCACGATTCACATTTTTATTTGCATTAGTATTGATATTTTTCATGATAGTTAGTAATTAAAACCGGGATCCCTAAAAGTTAGTCCGGCACATTTTGTCCCTATTAGTCCATGGTATTTCCAATATACTCTTTTACATGACCCAGAGAATGTCTGTGGAGCAATACTATAATATAATATCCATTGCGGCCACGTACTCTTGAATTTTATTTTAAATCTTGTGATTTGCATTCAAAGTAAAAGTAATTTTTCTATAATCTTGTGCGTAAATAAAAATAAAATCTTGGTTTTCTATTCAATACTATACCTACCTGACACTGCGCATGCACTAGCGAAAATAGACAAGCTTTATTAGTGATGGGACGAATGAGGTAGGGTTGGCGGTCAGTATCTTCCCGATTGATCGATAATCGAGAGATCTGACCGATTGCAGCTTAGTTATGGGAGAAAGGAAGCTCGAACGCAGGTGTGCTGTAATCTCTAGGTTGTCAGATATGATCGATTTATAGCTTCTGAAATACGATTTAAAGTTATTATATTGAGACAATAGAAATTATAGTAGCAAACAAAGCAGCGGTTGTATTGTAATGCACTTTAGGAGGAGTCACCACTCCCTACTGATTTTCCTTCTTTCATAATTATAAACCTAATCAATTGATGACAAGTAGAAGAATTTCAGATTGGTCTTTGAACCTCAGTCGACTTGGCTCGGCTAAGACCCGTATTAATGAATCGATTTCAAGTCTGAGAGCGGTCTTGAGTATGCTTTTGTCATGTATTTTTGTACTGGAATGACAGAAGAATGACATTTCCAAGATCGCTCTCAGACTTGAGATAGAATTATTAGTACGGGCCTAAGACATAAGACGATAGTTTTGGATGATGAATAATGCGCTCCCATAATGGTTTTCAGTAGAAATGCCTGTTGTAATTAATTAATTAAGTCTAGTACGTATTATTGATGTTGCAACATTTCTTTTTTAACTCAAGAAACTGGAATGACACCAGTAACGGAACAAACCACCTAAACAAAACTCGTCGCCTACTTATATAAATAATCAATCGATCAATTAATTTAATAACCAACAAAGTATTCATAATCCATCGAACCGCAAACTCATCCAGTGAGACATGTCGGCACGACTGTGTCGCCTGTTCGCGGGGACGGAAACGTCACTCAGTCCCAGTGGTGCGGGTTCGATGCTTTTGTATGTACTTTGATTGATGGCTTTTGAAGGGAATGCAATCTAGGTACGAGTATTGCAGGGTGGGTACCTATGAATGAGGATATTATTTCCAATGTGAGAAATACATAAATCGATGAGGTATCGTTACAAATTCCGGTTAGATGTCATGTTTATAAGATTTTTTTCAATCTGCTATTGTAATTGTGTACCTAAGTCGCATTTTCTGTTTCATCAGGTAAATGACTGTGAGTCATATACGAAAAAATATCCTTGTTATAATAAAATTAACTTCGGTAAATAGATTACTGCAAATGAACATCTCAAAAAAAACTTTGTGAATAACAGTTGCTCAGGGATTGGTCCAATCTCAGGTCTAGTGGCGATTACAGACATAAACAGACCGAACGACAAACAAAACGCACATTCAATTTATTTATTTTACCTTTTTACTGTTAGAAAAATCATTGTTTCTCTCGTCGTTCGGCTCTAGTCTGTGCCTCAAATAGTTAAGATATTCAGTTATTTTATTTATGCCTTTATGGGCTCATAAAATATGCTACATTCTTTCCAATATTCTCACATAAAATTAACTCATCCCAGCATCGATGGTCGTCGTAGAACAAGCGCTCCAGGCTCGCACATGAATGGAGCTGCGTGGCTGTCATTTATTGGGAAAGAGTAAAAAAGCCGATAAACAAGTCTGTGCGGCATAATTTAGTAGTATAAAAGTAATGAATCGACCGCCAGGTGTGCACGAGCGACGCTGCGTCTGCGCAGCGAGACCGGTTACAGTGGTAGGGCAAGACAGGGAGATGATGGCAATTTTTTACTTAGAAACTTTATTTTTTAATAGACCTAACTTAGAAACCACTCTATCTAACGATTGTCTTAATGACATTGCAGCTTATTATAGGCCTACTATACAAGGAAATCCTTGTATAAAATATTGTTTCCTTGACTTTTGAACCCAAATTCAAGCTAAGTATTCAACCAGTCTTGACAAAACTAACCGTATCGCCATCCTTTCCGTGTTTTTGACGTATGAGCAAGTTGGAAATACTTTTAAATGTGTCAAAATAATTTCAAGTCATTGTGACGTCAACAGACTCATTTTCTCGTCACTTGCACCACACCACATGTCAACTTGTCAGTGAGCTAAGATCAAGATAAAGTAATATGATTTGTATAGTTTTTACCTCTCGTACACACGTAGGTCTCTTGATTAATGTATACTGCGATATGTAATGTATGTTTTATGTGCACTTTTATGTATATTTACCGGATGTTATGTTACGTTTTATTATTTTAATAGGTAATCAGTCAATTAGGCATATCATCGCTTATTTCATTCATTGATTTAATATACATATTAAAATAAATTTCTCAATATGTATTGACTTGTTCTTTTTGGATTCGGTCGTATTTAGTTCTTATACTTCTCTACTTGTTTGTCCATAGCTGTTTTGTTTTTGCGTGTTTTCTTGAACATAACTTGACTTATAACCACATTCTTAACGTTCTGAGTTAAGTTACGGAACCCCTTAAATGGTATTTACTATGATTCTGTCTATGTCAATCGAATTCTACTTCCGTTGAAAATAGCTTCATTTGGTTTGGTAAGTATCTCTTATATACACATTCTTCACCTTATCCATTCGCGACACTCCACACATCCATCTCAACACTCGCATCTCAGCAGAGTGGAGACGTTTCTCTTCCCGCACTTTAGCCGCCCAGCATTCCGAGCCGTACATTATTACCGGTCTTACAATCGATTTATAGTTAAGTACTAGTAGTAGGTAGGTAGGTAGGTTATAGTTAAGTACTTAATGTATGTGTTTATTATGTTTCTCGCAGTGTCCATAGCCATACCTCATAACATAACATAAACACGCAAATTAAACATAATATAGAATTCATCGCCGTGATTAATTAATAAAATTATCAAAGACATAAAACATAGCGTGTTCGCTTGTAACGTAATTTATTTTTGGACGTATCATAAAATATTTTAATCAATTTAATTAAAATGTCGGACGTTTCAAATGAGCTATTAAGTGTTACACAAGTTATGTGATTTAATTTAATATTATCTTGGGAGTCGTGTTGGGAACTTTCTAATAGATGTAGAGACTTTTTGGTGGAACTTTTTAAACATTGAACTTTTCGAACTTATTTTGTTGCCGTTAAATCACGACTTATCTAAATTGGACATATATATGAAAGTATTATTACTACTATCTCAAAATATTTACACGTTGCCAACATGAGAAGGATCTGACGCTAGATCTCTGAAGAAAACTAAGTCACTAACCTCGTCTGTCTGTTTGTCCACATAGTTCTTCTAAACTGTACAACGGATTTTGATGTAATTTACGCTTATTTCCGATGGTTTACTTATATACAGGTTGAAACAGAAAGGGTAAGTATACTTTTTTTCAAAACTAATGTTGTAATTCTAAAATTATCAGCTATGGAGGAAACTTGAAAAACAAAGGTGTTACAGGGATACAGCTGTTGACAGATTTCATAAGTCTAAAAAACCTTTAGTACTTCAACTGCCCCGCAAAGCCGATAGTTTAAGATTTACAAAGTAAAGTTGCAAAAAAAAGTATACCCTTTCTGTTTCAACCTGTATATAATAATCAATTCTGAATAAATGTATTTGTATACGAAATAATCCGTGCGTAGTAAGTAATTACTGAAATGAACCAATAATATTATAATTACAAACGTTATTCCTGAACACGCTATAGCAGGCTTAATTAAACCAAACGCGTCTTATCTTCACAAAAGTAACCAACACGTCCATCTAACCCCATTATCCTCGATATAGAGCGAAATATTAGCAGAGTAGAGTCGGGTAGGCACATTTCGTGTGCGCCGCTACACGCAACCCACTAATTACTGCTCCATCATTCGGACCCTAAACTCTTGAAGCACGACAAACTTCCACTAAATACTTCGCGGGAATTGAATTGAGGTTAGGTACGTAAGATGAGCTAAGCGAGTGGACCGTGCTGGGCTGAGCGAGTATTTTACCACTGAATCTGAGATATATCAAAAATTATGATTGTATGCTTTACTTTTCCCCCATGCAACTATTGCCCCACTAATGGGTATACTCTCCTCATTTTTAGTTTGTTGTAAAATCCGCCAAACCTCACTGAGCTGTCAGCGTGGTAGATTATGGCCTATATACCCCTCGTAGAGAGGTATACTCCAAAGCACGCATTGGAGTGGACCGTTAAAAGGCTTAATTATTTGTTTATTCATGGGAAGGATTTTTTTTTTCCATACAGTACCTACCGCAAAGCGTGTCTAAGCGAAGCGAACCCAAGCCTGCCCGAGTTCGGAACCGTGCCCTTAGGGCCTGCGGCCGGAGGGCGGGCGGCCCTCCCTTTGCGTGCGAAAGGAAACTTAACGCCGTGAGCCAGGAATGCGCCCTCGACATTGTTGATGCTCCGAACCGACCCGGGATAGGTGGTCGGTCGTTCCGGACATACTTCGGGTAACTTGTGAATTCTGAAGTGCTAGTTATGAAGATTTTGATAGACGTCTCGTTATCCATTTTCAAATGTATGTTAACTAGTTAACCCCGATTTGACTGACCGATATCACATGTAGCGAATGCGGTATGCACTCGAAGAAAATATAAGGTCTTCTTTTGATAATGCATGATAGTTTGAATGGCGCCTACTTAATACGATGTCCCTACAACAAGAAATATTCTAATGGCTTTCTTTCTAATAGCTGTACTTTGATAAAAACAATACTACTTACCTACTAACGGTTCCTCAACATTTTATACTGTCATCGTGTCATAAAGTTCTCAAACCGTTGCAATTTTCAAAACGACTACGTCAATTTTGATTTTCACAAGAAGGTTTTCACATAGGTACCGGTAAAGCTAGGGCTGAGTCACAAGTATAATAGTCTGGTTAACTAGAAATAGCTACTACACGACTCGGAACTGGATCCCGGGTGTATATCACCCATAAGTACATGTTCAAGAATAATGAGATTAGCGAGTGCAATCCCCGGATTAAATTTATTATGCGTGAAGGAGCCAGGGAAGAATACTAATAGACGGCTGGCGGGCCTCCGAGGCGACGGAGGGGACTTGTATCACTATTGGTACTGTAGGTAGTGGGAAATCGAACTTTGTGATCGATTCTGCAAAAAAGCGATATACACTGTTAATTAAAAAATGCAGGTAACTTTTTTTACATCATACTTAACAAATTCAGTTTTGCGATGATGAATTAATGAATTTTCAACTCTAGTACAAAAATAAAAATTGTTTAATCTGGTTGCTCTTAATGCCAAGAAGTGACGCAATATAAAATAAAGGGGGTGAACCGAAATAAAAACGTGGTGATTTCGTCAAAATAGAGAACTTAAGGCTAAAGCGCCCATCTTGCCCGCGAAGTTCAAATTTTTTGAGGTGGTTTAGATTTTTTTCAAAATCTGACAATAATAAAAGGCACATTTTGTAATTCGCGAAAAATACCATGTGTGCAGTGCATTTATTAATATATTCAACTTACTCTAAAACATTTCAAGAACGACAGCTATCCAGATAATCTGGCAATTTTTGTATATTTAGTGATTTACTAGTATCATATCCACCGTGATAATATTTAGAGTAAAATAAATGTATTAATAAACGCACTGCATACTGTGTTTTTCGCAAATCACCAAATGTTGTCTTAAATGTTTTCAGATTTTGGATAAACTATAAAAATACTCGACAATTTTGAATTTCGCGGGCTAGACAGGCGCCTTCACCTTAACAGTGTCAGTATGTTCTAGTATAACAAAACATTTATTTTTAATGTGCATTCCTATTTATTTAGCTTCGTAAAAGTCGCAGAACAAATGTTGTTTGTTATGATGTTAGTACTGTCGTCCTTAGGGAGTATTCGTTTAAATCAACTTTATATAATTGAGTAAGGAAACTAGCTTTTAACCCCACGATAGAATACTTAAATAGTTCTGTACTCTCAAATTTAAAAAGTAAAAACAAGAATTTATGACCGAAATTTTCCTTGTATGCTATACTTAATGTAATTTATTTATGCAAATCACATTGTATTGTTAAAATACAACACACTATGAGGACACGGCAGATACCACGCATCCGTACCGTGACGCGATAATTTGCAGTAATTCGACACAGTAACGATTGCACAACAAATCAATTCAGCACGGAACTCGAAAACATAGTTAAAATGGCAACTCAGTGATTTATTTTCGCTAAGTGGATTGTTTGTTGTGGAGGTGTTAGATTGCATATTAGTAGATTCCTGACGTCATAGATGGAAGAGGTGAATGAACTTAGTTAATTATTAGGTATTGTTTACGCTCTGTTTCCAGCCAATAATAAATTGGATTGAAGTTACTAAGTCATTAAACCAGCATAGAATTTACGGTAGATAGTGAGTTGAATTTTGTTTATGGCGTATTAATTTTAGGCTTAGGTCTCCTAAAACTAATGAAGTTTCCCTCAACGTAACTTAATCAAAATACCTTCTTCCTACAACCCCTTACATCATTAAATTTCATAACTGCGACTGCGCACCCTGTTCACGTATTCAAAACATCCCTCTCCGTGACTCGGCACTTGTCTATCAACTTGTGTCAACCCTGGAAGGGTTGCCATTAACTGCTACAG
Organism: Notodonta dromedarius; assembly: GCA_905147325.1. Lineage (NCBI taxonomy): Eukaryota > Metazoa > Arthropoda > Insecta > Lepidoptera > Notodontidae > Notodonta > Notodonta dromedarius. Next base: position 12,680,560 of record LR990159.1, on the reverse strand, counting down.
CTCATTAGCACAACCAAAATAAAGCTCGCAATATAAAAGAATGAGTCGGCAGTTCGACAACCCTATTCATCACCGCGAATGGCGGGGCGCAGCTAAATGTACGCAGATTGAACTTTTTCCGTTCGCCCCTGAATGGATCCCGCGAAAAAACCTTTTGATAGGTGTTTGATAGGTATAAATGTTCGAATTTGTAACGCTCTATTTGGCTGTTAAATAGTATGTTTTGGATGTAAATAATGGGAAGTTAAATGTGTAGGTATACAAAGAGTTCTTGCTCGCAGTTTCGCTCGTGTAAAGCTAAACGAATTTATGTTGGTTAGCAATATTCTATTCGATTTGAATTTAGAATGAAATGAAGTTCTGTTTTTAAATTCTTGATAATTTGTATATACTTCGATAATTACCACTCTGCCATACTCTAGCCTACCGTGTGAACTGTTACTATATCTACTTTTTACTCCAAATGGCAAATCGACTTTGAAACCTAGTAATAATTGTTTATTTATCTTTATTTCCAGATCTCTGTGCAGCACTGGGCTGAAATGAGACGAAGAATAGACCAACGGATATGTGAGGTAAGTTCTTATTCTTTCATTACCCTTGTTCTTAAATCAGATACTGATGTCAAGGAATTAATTCTTAAGATATCTAATTTTATATGAATAATTTATATATTATATATCGAACTGAACCACTGAATATTAAATAAGTGATTACGCCTAACGACCATTCAATTTTATTTGTCACAAAATACATCCAAAAGGAACAAAACAATAAAGGATTTAAATGACGATTTACATAAAGATGGACTCTCTTTTTCACATAACATTGAATTTTATATCAATTTTCAATATGAAACTGTACTAAGAATATAAAATGGATATTCATTGATAGAAAATCCTTTCCTAGAAACTCCCAGTATAATGTTATTCCAAATTTATTCTGTTACAACTGTGGTACATTGAATAGGATTACCATTTATACGCTGAGGTGTGTTTAAAGTGACCCTTTTAGGAAAATAAAACGTTCTGCGGTGGGAAATGTAGCTAGCTGAAAAAAATATTTGAGAATTATTGCCTTTTACGGTGGTAAACTCAAGCTTTAGCTAATTGACAGCTCATATAAGCTCATTAAGTAGCCATTATAGCTGCTTTTCGTACGATGACTACGAGAATCGGAAGCTGAACCCCCATTCTGTCTCCTTCAAGTCGGCAACAGGCGAGCCTTTGGTATTGCAAGTATATATAGGCTATGGTAACTACTTAATTGTTTGTTTGCCGTCTCGTACTATCCATGAGCGGAGGTCGCCCTATGGGAGTATATATACTGCAATAGTCTCGCCTCCGATTACAAATTCCCAAAATACCATCAGTGTAAACGCGTGTTGTTTAATACACATTTTGTCAGTCGAAACAAAACCTTATAACTTTAACAATATCTTCATCTTCCGCCCTTAACTGACGCAAAAGGCAAGAGGCATGTGTGTACTTCTGCAGGAAAAAACATAATCGGTCATCTCGCATTCCGCGTGGCGTCGGCCGCCGACGCGACTCGCATACTCGTACAGTGCGCGGGCGCAGCGATTAGCGCCGTGTAGAGTTGCCATGTTGTAAAATGCGGTTGATAATTTAATTTCCTTACAATTTATTAATTAATTATACTTACTTATAGGTTAGTTTATGAAAAAAAAAAACAACAATTAACCATGTTGACACACCTAACAGTCCGCCATTTTGAGATAAACATGTTTGGTGGCCAGTGGCTGGTCAGTCGACCATAGTAAGTGATAAAAAAAACGTATTCAGTGATGAAATCTTGTAAGTGATATACTTTCTGATATATCATTGTTCGAAAATTATGAAAAAATATTTGATTTAATAAAGTAAGCTAAGTTTAAATTTTGAACGTCAAAATATGGCAACCCTGGCCGCGCGTGCCCGCGACCAATGCGGCGGGGCTGCGCGCACGCACGCCTGCACCGCCGTATGCTAATATATTCCTGCATCGACCTTTCAACTTGCATGCAGATCGGCTTATAATCGCTTTCGGCCTAAGTCTGTTTGTAAGTCGTGCGTGACGATATTTTATGCATAAGGAATTACTTTGACGACTTGGACTTGCGTGTTTTATATCTCACATGGTTTTTAATTTTATTGTTAACACGTTATACACGATACTTTCCAATCTTTTATTGATTAATTATCTCACAGTTAGCTAGCATGGTTTATTTTTTATTCAGTCGGCAGTATCGTATTTTTTTTAATAAGTACTAGGTGTTTTATATATAATTCAGAAAAAATACTTGGGGGTAGGTATGGAGCGTACTGGGTACTTATAGAATTAAGTGAGATTAAAAAAATAATTAAATTGGAGCAGTTTACATTTTTTTCTGGCATTTAAAGAAATATGATAATACTTATTTCAATTAGGTACTATGCAATTTTTTTACAAACAATTACTTTATTATTGGTGGTTGCTAATTGGTAATAGGTACAGTTAGGTACTTAACACTTTTTTATTTTATAAGCCATTGGATGTTTTCTAAACCTCGCTTCGCACTGGATCAGAACATGTTGTTGAGACTTTTTATTATTTTTTGACTGTACTTATTACCATGGATAGGCCATGGAAACTCTTAATATTCTATCCTATATGAGTTGTCTCATGTAAATATGGCTACCTGGTAGATAAATGCGAACCGCAAAGATACATTCTCAATGCAAGATCGCCGCAGTCGCGGTACACCTGTGTGTAAAATTGCATTTATTTATGCGCCACGATGCCTCCATTCTTGTATCTTATGCGCGGGGCAAGGGAGGGGAGAGTTTCTTATTCTCCCGATCATTTTTCCAATTTCTTCTTCTTTGCGTAACTTGCATGATAACAAGCGAGTTACCGCATAAACAGGCATACAATCAATTATGAACTATTTAATGTACAACAGGGTGTATATAACATTTTAGTTTAATGATACACAGTATGTTTCATGTCGCCTTATTAAATACAGAAGTTGATGTACCTACCACAAAAAAATGTCTGATCGTGTAAATATTTCCTTTTGGTTATCACAGCTGGTTGATAACGAGCAATCATTAGAATTAACCATCAGATGATTTTTTTAGTGGTAAGTCATATTTGCCATTTACTAAGGCTCTATGTAAAATAACGTGAGTTGTTGAAATAGACCTAATACTAGGAGAAACAGAAAGGGTATACTATTTTTTGCAACTTTACTTTGTAAATCTATAACTATTGGCTTTGTGGGACAGTTGACGTACTAAAGGTTTTGTAGACTTATGAAATCTGTCAACAGCTGTGTCCCTATAACACCTTTTGTTTTTAAAGTTTCCTCCAAAGCTGATAGTTTTAGAATTACAAAGTTAATCTTGAAAAAAAAGTGTGTATACCCTTTCTGTTTCAACCTGCATACGACGTCATGGGTTAAAGCTCGCTACCTCTCAAGACTTTGGCCATCCGTAAAGTCGCGTCCACAATGTTAGAATCCGAGCCTTCCTTAGCATAACACAAAGTGCACACTGGCGACCTTTCACGCGGCGACCGATGGGAACCGCCGCTCGCGCATGCTATTTGAATATTTGTGACCACGACAGTGCGCGCCCGGCCTTATTCCGGTGTTAATATTTCATGAACTGAAAATTTTAATTTGAAATTCCAGCGTGTGGCCGCCGTTGTGTCTCCTTTGTTGAATATCGTTTTCTATTGTATACAATGTATCTTTGTGTATCGTGATTTGAGACAATGCTTTAATAGATGGAATTGATTAATTCGGAATCGAAATAGACTTAATGTGTCGTTTCAAACTCGAATCGATTCTTTATTAAAACTTTATCAGCATGATGAAAGTCACTACTGCAAAACCGAACTAAAAACAATGTTGTGGATGTAAATAATGAATACGATTTAAAATGAAATAAGCAAGTTTAATTAAAACCAATTAATATTCACGTATTAACATTACTAAATATTTACGGAAATAATTTAATCATTAATTTCGTAACTTCACCTCTTGACGGCCCATCAATCACAGCGCTGTTATGTAAATTAATTCTATAATATCACAAACAATAAAACAGTAAAACAGCCGCAAGATTGGCACGTCTATTTTTAATTTATTGCCGAAACACAAACGAATAGTTACGCTAATAGTTTTCTGTAATTGAGCTCCGAATTGAGTTTCCCACGGCCGAGCGAGAATCGATCCACAAATATATCGAGAGCTTGATTAATCGAATCAATATTTAGGCGGTCGCGGCTATATGCGTGTTTATTTAGTGATGCGATGTCGTCGCTCCGTGACTAATCGATAATGATCAAATCGGTGTCCACATTTTAAAGTGGAATAATTTTGAAATTCGAATTCTGCATTTTTCTATGTTTTAAAAAGCACGAAAATGAATTGCTATTCGTCGGGCGGTTTTATTACATACAACACTACAGAACGTTGTTGCGAATGAAACACCTACACAATTTCAGTATGATGAAATAATATCTACTTTTAAATTTTTATCATTACTTTTCTAAGTTTATTACATGCATGCTAGAAAATGCTTTGAGGTGAATTTTATGTGCCCTGATTTAAATAAGTCTGAGATATGTATTTCGAAAGGAAGAAATTGCAATTTTGTATACGACTGCATTTGTAGCGAAATATTTCAAAGTCAAAACGCTGGTGGCGTGAGATCTTATTACAAAATGCTATTTATTCGCACACAGAAAGTACAATAGAACACTGAATACATTTTATATTAAATAAAACGTTATACAGTTCTAAATAACGCCAAACAAAGTAATTAGATTAAAGTTAGTTATCGGAGCGAAATATCACTAACTTTTATCTCAAATCCAAATAGAGAACGACGCAATGAAAATTTATTTTACCCACATCACTTTAGTTTTAACGTTTTATTGGTGTACCTTAAACTCAATGGATTAAAGTAATTAAAATAGGTAAGGATTTTTGGCAGGACTAATCCATGCCTACTCATGTAATATTGATTGCTTACTATCGTATTTTTTTCTCACTTTATTAGGTCGAGAGTACCTCAAGCCGCTTCAAATTTTATAATTATGAGATCAACTTACCTAATTATGTACCTATCTGTCTGATTTCTGAATTTCATTTCAGAATCACATAATATATATAGTTATGTATCACATAAATAAATGTCATGACTTCGTCAAATAATATCGATAGTAACCAACATTATTATCGATGCATTCCCATCCCTAATGCTCAATAACGCGATAACACAAATTGTGGTCGTCGCCCATTAATCAGTCGCGTGTAAGAATGTACTGCGCCGCTGCCGTCGCTCGGAAGATGTGGCCCCCAGAATTTATCGAGCACTCGCAACTTAAGACTTAAGTCGCCGAGTTAAACGTATCTACATTGGTGCTCAGTTGGTACCTACTTTGTTTACCAGCACAATTAAAATTTCAACTCTATAGTCCTTAAATTAAAATATGAAATCAAATGAGCGTGTTAAGTTAACGTGTTAAATTCATAATTTTTAATTCATGTAAGCCAACAAAGCATTTATGAATAGTCAGAATCTACCACCGGTTCGGAATGCTGCTTCCACTGAGAAGAGCCGGCAAGAAACTCAATGGTTACTCTTTTCAATGAATGAAAGATGGTGTACATTCTCAGGAACAGCATAAAAAAATAATATGAGCAGGCAACACCATTGCCACTAAATAGCTACTAAATAGCTAATTAAATTAATGTAATAAACCGCCAGCGTCATGCGAATCTGCAATCGAATAGATCTTATACCTACGCGATAATATAAATAAATAAATATCGCCAGACTGACACACCAACTGTATGGTCCGAAACTAAGCATCACTTGTAATATGGGTACCGTACAATGGACTGGGGGCGATCCCAGTGACACCCAGACCAGGGCAAATTGCGAGAAGGCAATATCCGAAATTTCTCCCAGCATGAATCGAACCATGTGCAGTTGAGCCTACCCTCGAACCACTGCGCCAAGCGGTCGTCGATATTTCGTACAGCGGTATTCATTGTTTTGATGCCTATGTAGTAGCTACTTAGTAATAATTATCATTAGTGGGAAATGCAACTGTGTTTGTAATTATTTGTATTGTCTTATCCTCTACAGACGCAAAACAGGGATACAACAGAATATGAATCAATTCCTACGGTGTATTATTTTATTCGAGTGCAGGTTTGACAAATTTCTTAACCATTCACTTACCTATAACTTAATTAAATTCACTATTAATCACTATTACAGCTAACTGACATGAGTTCACGCGACCCGCTTCACAGATAATCGATTAAGGACTTGATTACTCGATACCTACATATAATTGATACCTACGTATGTGCCAGAATTACTCGGAATATTGGACGTGTTGGGATTTAGTACGGCAACGTTTAGGCTAGTTATAAAAGTAAGACACCGCAGATCGTGCTAAATTAAGTACCTACACTAGTTTTTACTATATCCTTACTAGGTAGGAATGCTACTTTCAATCATTTCCAAAATGTGTAACGTATTTTAATTTCACCACTATTACATCGGTAACATGTACCAACGTTCCATAACTAGTGAGAATCTAAATTCACGAAAACAAAAGAATCCTACGTACATTTTCGTTTCATTACAAAAAAAAAATGTGAATTACCGAATAAAATAACCCTATCTCTGCTATTACAAGCCAATTAACAAAATAAAAGCATTTAGTGCAAACGCCGCGTTCTTTTAAATTTGAAAACACGTTCCAATTTCAAAAACAAGAGCCGCGACATTCCTCTGCGCGCAGTGCTTACATACTTCGCCGGGAGTGCAATAGACAGCGAGCAGTGTACACGGAAATAAAAGCGCGACTAGTCGAGGAGCTCGCAACGAGATCATTCACAGTTTTGGCCATCTTTACTCAAATGTTGTGCATGTGAGGTAACTAACTCTTTAAATTCTATTCGTCTTGCAATTTATTACAACTGGAAGACCGGCCAGGTTTTAAAAAAAATGCAAATTGACTTGTAACTCCCAATAACACAAATATGTAGACATAAATGCCAGTCTTCTTCTAAATTCACACTACGTGTCATTGAAGTTGTTTTCCTTGAAAATATTAATTACCTCCCAGTTTCTAAACTTTAATACAATATTATTAAGCAGCAATGCACCTCAACCCTTTGAGGTTGGATGCTTTATTATAAGCTGTCCTTTAAAACGTAAACATTTTCATCATTTTTAACGACAGCTCTTGGACTATTAAAGAGCGGAAAAACGGCCGGGGTTATTCCGCGCCGCCGTACAACCCGGGAACGCGATTATTGTTGCTCCAACTGCGCGATTAACCCTCCACTGGCGTGCTTTCGTCGTTCCGAAACTGTAGTTTTTTTATTGCCAACCTAATGGCACCGACAACGTAGTCGACAATGGTGGCTTCTAGTTTATGAGGTTATAACTATTCTTATTCGAAAAAATGCGTGGATTACAGAATGTGGATGATATTTTTTTTTTCTGTTTAATTTTATTTATGGAAACTAAAGCTGTCCAGACTCTATGAGGTACCTTCAATAAAGTAAATGCATTACTATTGATAGCGTAGTGATTGGAATGAAGGAATTACGAATGATGGTTGGAATGTGTGGGGTAGTTTTGTAATGTTATTTCCGAACAACGGATTGACATTCGACACATTCAAGAAAACACTCGACATTTAAATAAAAGTATTCTTAATAATCATACAAATTAAAATTATAATATTGTCACGATACAAGTAATATTGGCGCGTGCCTATTTTCAGTTGCTCGCTAAATTAATAGTTATGATTTTACGTCAATAATCCACCGAAGCACGTCCCGGTCGCGGTTGCGTTCGACTGTTCCGAATGTTGCCCCATTAACCCGTAACTGCCGTGACAAAACACGCGCCCGCTGTAAAATCAATGGTTCACTTAAATCGATGTACCTATTTGTACATAGCTTTGCGTATGTATTGTATGTATGCACCCGTATTCGAAGTGAAATTTTCATGGTTCGTTGCTGTTATAGAAACTTGATGTCTCCTCTGTGACTTTTAACATCCGGCAAAAGTGACAATAACAGCCTTTGACAACCACTTAGCTTATCAGCGAGAAGATTATGAATAAATATCGCAATAAATAAATAAAATAAACCCACACGACAGATGCCATAATTTTATAGTTTTGTAATCACTTATTAGGTATATTCCTTTCAATGTACTTATGTCATTCTAAATTCCATTATATCTGCCTAACACAGTCAATGTTCCTATTTTCATTGTTCCAAGTTTGCAAATTAACTAAAATAACCGATATTAATCGACTTCGGGGAGGTTTGACAATTAAACGTAATATACGACCAATTTCGACGGAGCTTTGTTTTCAAATAAACGCTTATTGTCTGTTGTATTTCATACTTTGTCGTATTAAATTACTCGGTAATGCTTGACGAAAAGTGGAAAGAGTGTTCACAATTCCACATGTAATGTCTTATTGAAGGTATATTATACCTACGCTGCCTGCTCGGAGCTGGCTCAATGCCAATTTTTTCATATTACTGGAGATCCATTGTGTGTGATCGAAAATCCTGTTCCTTTTACTGTCAGTAGCCTAAGCTAGGTATATTGCGGAATCGTGTTATGTGTCTCGGAGATAAATTATTCTAGAAAACCTACCTAACTTATTACTTTTGTGATATAAAAGACATTAAAATTGATGTGCTGATGAATATCTCATGTCACATCGTTACTTGCGGCATATTTGAGGCCCTTTGAGGCTTTTCATTATTTATTGAATAAATCTTCGGGAATATCGTCCTACTTAAGAAATCAATGTCATTAGTCACTCCCACAAAGTATGAATAAGTGATTATTACTGAAATAAGTACACTGTGTTACTAACTTAGTTACTCTTAGACTGGTATTCATTAATCGATCTCAAATGTGGGTTTAAACTTGAGCACGCTCGTGAGATGTTATTTTGTACCAGAACGGGATTTCCAAGTTAGCTCCGCATAGTTTTTAATTCTGGCATACTTAGGCCTGTATTAATAAATCTATCTTAAATCTGAGAGCGGTCTTGAGTAAGCTTTTGACATGTCATCATAAGAATGACATTTCCAAGTTCGTTCACAGACTTTAGATCCATTTATTAATTTACCTTTTTATTTTTACCTTATATACCTACTATCCATACACGATAAGAAATCAGCCAGAACTTGTATTAATCTTAAACTTGTATTATTTTTGTTTTGCAACATGATTTAGCACTTAATCCAAGTACACAACGCAATCCGAGCTTCCTAGTGTAACCCTCAACATTCGCAGCACGGCGGCGCGGGACAACTACCCACTTTATTGGTACATGCTGTCTGAAGCACGCGACGTGTTTCTGTTCCACGGAGCACCCCGCCGCGCCGCGCCGGCTGCGATTTCTATGTGGAATTTTATTTTTATTTTAGTTATGGAATTTAAACATTACGCGGCATTTGAGGGTTACATCTTTTGTTGCGTTTACCGAAATTAAGCTAGCTTAATTTATTTGAAATTCGAATATAGTAAGCTTTGGTTGTCGGTGTGATAAAAGGCAATTAAAGGAATCACCATAATGATTTAATTTAATGGTAGCTGTATGTTTGCAGCGATCTTACCACCACGATGCTCATGCATTTTGACGGAAAATTGGTTTTCCGAATCTATACAACTGTTTGGAATATCTCTGACCAACCCCTCTGTATATACAGTCATGGTCTTACGTATGGCATTTAATGGCAAAAGTTTAAAATTCAACCAGACGGACACTTTCTTTTCTCAGTAGCGATAGGTCAGTACCGAGCGATCTTAGTTCAAGATAATATTTTAATGGTTCATTAAATAGCTTCATTGGGCTTTCTAACGGCCGGTGAAAGCGAATTGCGTGCCTATGTTATTTAAGATCAGGATTCAATTAGACCTAAATAGCAGCGTCCACACATACCGAGCAGCCGCGCGAGGCAAATGGTCATAGTTATGTCTATGTATGATCAGACGTCGAACTGAAAATTACAACAAAATATTGTTTTGTTGCAAATTTCTTTTATCACTAAACGCATTGGAATTACTTACAGAAAATATTTATGAAGTGCCTAGTGATTTACTGTACAAAACTTTTAGTAACATTTTGCAAATATTTTGAATATTGTATTCCAACAAACTTGTTTCATTTTAACATATCGTCCAATACCAGCTCATATACATAATGTATCTCTCACAAAGGGCCCCTCTAGCGGCAGAGTGCATCACTAACAAAACGGCCAATTACTGTCGTCGTCGAGACAATGGCGACTCTTGCGCAACGGCACTTACTCGTATGAACACATTTACATAATCTGATGTTTTCATCAGGCCACGTACTACGGGGCTGTACATACCGTACGGAGCCGGAATAATTTGGTGCGATTTCCTTATAACGTTGTAGGTACTTGTTTGTTTTGTTCGTAAGATTGTTCAATAAGATATATTGTATAAATGATTATGTAAGTTCGTTGCTCTGGGATGTTGCCGTTGATTTAACACAATCATGTCAAATAAAATTGTCCTATTGAGCCGATTGATGCAATCATATGGGATCCAACAGGGATTACAAGGGAAGATTATAACTATTCTGAAAACGAAGTTGTTTTATATACAAACTAACTGTGCCCGCGACTTCGTCCGAACTTGTGGAATTTAATTGACAAAGTTTCATACAAACTTTCATCCCCTATTTTATCCCGTTGGGGGTAGAATTATTCAAAATCCTTTCTTAGCGGATGCCTACGACATAACATTTACCTGTATGCCAAATTTCAGCCCGATCCGTCCAGAGGTTTGGGCTGTGCGTTGATAGATCACTATGTCAGTCAGTCAGTCAGTCACCCTTGAGTTATATATATTTAGATATTCAACTTATATTACTACGTTAAAATCATACACTTTAATTAAAATAATTATCAGGAACTTGGAAATCACTGATCCATTGATGGTGAATAAGTTAACCACGGCTTGTATACGGGTTGGCTCGACCGGCCCTACGGCGTTGTACCTCCCTCTCACAGAAGATCTGCGTAAAGTAGCTATTACAGCTGCGTTTCGTATGATGATTGAGAGAGCCGGAAGCCCAACCCCCTTGCACTCCCGTTATCCCACTCTCTTTCACGTTGGCAACGTTCGAGCCATGTATTTGGTATTGAAAGCTTCTATAGACTACGGGAACTTCTTAACATCAGGAGGGTCGTTCACCTGTTTGCCTACTTGGTTACATATAAAAGAATATGTACTTGTATCTATTCATACCATATGATTACCCAGTGTAAAAGAAGAGCAAAAGTTTACCAACACTTAACATATTCACAAATCGGATTAGTACCCTCTAATCAGGTCTCGCATGGCGTTGGAAAACCAAAGGGCATCCAAGTGATTCTAATATCTCCCGGGAACGAGTGGAACCATGCCAAATGTTTGATTCCGCTTCGGCCATTTGATTTCATTTGATTTGAACGAGTCCACTGCGTAGCTTCGTTAGTTAAAGTGATAAGGTTACGTTGAGGAATAGTTGCGGAACTGGATTTTGTTAATGCGCTGCCGGCTGAGTATGTCTTGAGTTATCTAATCTAAGTCCGGTTATACCTGAGCTTCTCTTAAGTAACATTGAACATTGAGCACGCCTGTCATAGTCCTGTCATTCAGTTTTATTTGTAATTTCATAAACATAATGGAACGTGTGGTTGCCGTTCGATTCTCGTCGCGACAAATTTTGGGAACAAACTTCATGTTATCGTCCCTGGCTTTGATGTCACTGGGATGACTTCGAAAGAAACTATGATAATGTATTATATTACAATTTATTTTAATCGCTCTCAGTTGGTATTGTACCCATAGAATAATTGTTTCTTAATTTGGCACACACATTTGGTGTGTTAGTCTAGCAATATTTATATTTTATTTATTTAATTACAACCTGGTTACTTTTAAGATCATTTTCGCATAGCAACACTTAGTTAGTAAAACACTGAACTCAGAGGGGTACATTAGGAGTGGCTTACGTCAAGAGATAAACAACACTAGGCTGATGATGAAAATGTCACTTTTTGAACGTAAAATGTGTAGACCATTTGGTAGCCTAGGCTGTAAATTAAGTTCTCAGCAGCTGTGCCCCGCGACTTCATCCGCGTAGTATTGGATTATTGGGTTAAAAAGTATCCTATATGTAAATCCCGGTTATAATCTATCTGTGTTCCAAATTTCATCCAAATCCGTTCAGTAGTTTTTGCGTGAAGGAGTAACAAACATACATACATACATCCACACTCACAAACTTTCGCATTTATAATATTAGTAGGATACTAGCATTTGTCCGTAGGTTCGCTGGCCTAGATTTTATTTTTTGTATGACGACAACAGCGCCACTCAGCGAGTGTAACTATAAGAACCATCCAGGTAACGACAATAAGTACCAAATAAACATCTAAATCGATCAAGCCGTTTAGGAGGAGTTGAATTACGAACATACGCACACCGAAATTGTATATATATAGATTTATAGCAGCTTAGTCCATAGTAAGAAACAATAAGTTTAAATCTACTTTTAATAGAGTTGACCTAATTCTTCAAAAGCTGGAGAGTTAAAAATCCACACTTAAGTAGGTACGTCATCACCATTATTCGATGCCATACCCCGAACTGCTAAAAGCAAATGCACCAAATGCAATATCCCGAAAATATCAGTTTTAATGCTGTCATTACGTTTGATGAAGAACTATGGTAATGATGATGACAATAATGCTGTATTGAACAATAAACTTTCAGTGCGCTGCCGCTTTCAGTCACCCACTTTTACAGCGATCGTTACAGACCATTTGGTGTCCAAATGAGTTTAGATATTACCCAAAAGTCCGGTTTATTATTTTGTAAATGGCGAAGATGACCTGAGAAGGAAATAAGAAAGAGTTTTTGCGTGATCGTGATTTTGAAGGGCTTACTGCGTTGGACGAGAAGTAAAGCCCTAACCTTCGTAGGTATTTATTCCTTTAATTTTGTTGACGATAAAAAAAACATAGTTACTTTAAAACAGCTGCTACTATTTAGCATAACAACATTTGCGAATAAATTTAAAAGAGCACGAATTTACCTAAAAATAGCAATGGCAAGAAAAGACAGCATACTATAAAAATAAAATAACACCCACACTCTTGAAATACCCTCCATTAGACGAGCATATCACATAACTATCTATGTAAGCAACTACGCAGCGATGCGAACATTCGAAGATCAACGATGCTAATTCTCTTCACCTTACGCCTTGTACAGATCACCTGTACAACTTTAGCTAAAATAATATATGCTTTAAGGGCTGAAATATAATGATTTTAGTTCATCGTTGAGGTATAAACTGTAGCAATTTATGCCGAAGTGGCTCCATGCCAGGGTCGATGGGTAGGCCTTACATTGAAATTAAGAACCTATTCAAACCTTTTATAAACAGCCATTTTTAACTGTGTTAATATAATACTTTACTTTTGAATATGATTGCTGTAGTGTACCTCTTTCAGTATTATACCAAATTGCATTGGAGTGGCCATCTTGTATCGTGATCCTCGGTGGACACTTTATTGGTCCGTAAAACTACGTATATGTTTTCGATGGATGGAACTCTATTTAAGTTAACATAACCGTGTTCCGCCTTGCTCACATGACAGATTTCAAAAATGAAAATGACAGTGACATCACGTTTTCCCGCTGCTGCTGCTGTTGATCAACTGTTTGAGATGCAGCTAACCGTTTAGATATTATTAGTGTTATGTATAAAGCCTTCAGGTACGAAGATACTTCGCTTCATCATTAGCTTCGTCTGTAAAGGCATACGTGCTATTTCGATGTTATCTTTTAACTAGTTTTCGCTTGTTTGCTGGTGCAGATATTATAATGGGATACGATGGTCCAAGATGAAGATTGAGATAAGATGCAGACTCGCTCTGGGCAATAAGAATAAACGTTTCTTAAAATAGAAATAGTACTGTAGCTTACATATTTACGGAGCTTTGTGTTTGCAAAAACTAATGCTACTCTACATTTTAAATTTAGAAACACTATCGTCAATAATCGTAAACCCGACATTACCCGAGCGAATAGCCAATAACAATCACTCATTTTCGCGCGCACCACCCGCGCGTTCGACGAGGCAAGTAGATAGATACATAACAAAGAAGTGATCAATTCAGACCACAATCAAGCCATCAGATCTATGCGCAAACGTAAATACGAGTTTAATCGATTTATATCTCGGAACGACACTACGATATTTTTACAGCTATCATCGCGAAGACAACTATGCAGTTTGAAAAATTATGAGGCGTCCCGCCCTATCGATGCGAGTAGTGATGCGCTATCGAGTTACAACGAATATAAATCGATTGTTTATTCCGATATTCACATCATTTTGCTAGCTATTCCATTTTATATTTGAAGACGTAGGTATATATTCTCTTGATCAATATTCTTTATGGAGAGAAACGTTTCGAATTATGATAAATTTATTTATCAAAGGCGTAAAAAGAAGTAAACTGCTGCAGATAATCCCACGACTGTCTTCCTACGACCACAGTTTTTCCTCAAGATATCGCATACGATACATATTAAAAAATTCAATAAGTAACAAATTGGTTGGATGTCACCCACGGCTAAAGATTTAGTCATGGCAAGAGAATTTTCTATTAACAAACTCTAAATAATTACAACAGCCCACAATCTAGTAGTAAGAGGGTCGTTCCCTCTTGGTAAAACATGGGTACTCAATAGTGCACCTCTTCCCAACAATACTTATAGGTTTGATGATTAGTAAACTTTTTTTTTTACAAAACTCCGTCGGTGTTTGTAGTAGTAAGTATTGAGTACTTACTAGATAAACAAATGCCAAAAAAAGAAAGCATTCAACATTCATGTCGTCAACCTTATAAACTTGCCTTTATTTTAAACAGTAACTTAAGTTAAAACACAGTGTTCCCGTCTGTATTCCTGTATTCATATTCCTTTGTCTGTGAAGACGTCATAAACAAACGTTTGCTTTCTAAGCTGCATGTTTAGCTTATGGCTCTATAGCGGGCGTTATTATTGTTATGAGATAGCGTATATCGTTACTAACATTTACCTTTTTATAACTCCAAACAAACGTCTTTATAGTAACTTTGTTATGTCATGTTTTATGAAAAGCTTTGATAAAAAAAATTAAGAGTTTCCTCTAATGAGATCTAATCATAGACACAATTTATTTTTCTTTGTTATTAGTAAAGCGCTTCCTTCATACGCTTTATAAGTTATTAAATATGAATACAGATCGCGGATTTTTTTTTCCCAAAAAACTGTTTACTTTGATTATTTTACTTTAATTTGGTAATTTTATTTGCCATATCGAAATAAATTACTTAGGAATAGCGAAGAAAATATTCAGACTATTGCGAACTCAACGCCTACATTAAACTATATCAATATATTCGCTCCGGCAATAAATATTATTTTCTGCGTAGACTAAAAACAACTTTCCAGGTAAAATCTGAAGTGTGTCGAGCTTAAATCACAGATTTTGCAAACGAACCGTGCAAGAATCTTCCGATTTATCGACTAGCATTAAAGAGTGTCGTCGACTAGTTTTAGTACGTGGGCATCACTATCTGTGAAGGTCGCAGTGATTTATAGTGACGTGCCACATGAGTTATCGATACCAGCGACTCGATTCGATCGTTTGACGGCTTTTGAATATTTTATAGTTTTATTTATTCCTTAATATTCCCAATTATTTTGTAATCGATTTTAAGAGTTAAGAGTGGTGACGATTTATTTGAGAGCGCATTAAAATAGGAATGTAGGGTATCAATAGTCACACAATAAATACAGAAAGCTATAAAATTATTTACATAAGTTAATATGCATAAGGTTCAGTTGAGATGACCGAATTAGATAATGTGCATGTTGAACTGTATTTATAAATCTTATGCAAGCCTGAGACCCTCCACATACTCATGGCTGAGAACAGCAATTGAAACGGCCCGTCAGACCAGTAACCGATTATAGTTGTTACTAGCTGTGCCCGCGACTTCGTCCGCGTGGAATTTAATTGACAAAGTTTCATACAAACTTTCATCCCCTATTTTATCCCCTTGGGGGTAGAATTAATCAAAATCCTTTCTTAGCGGATGCCTACGTCATAACATCTACCTGCATGCCAAATTTCAGCCCGATCCGTCCAGTGGTTTGGGCTGTGCGTTGATAGATCGCTATGTCAGTCAGTCAGTCAGTCATTCATTCTGTCACCTTTGAGTTATATATATATATATATATATATAGATATATAGATATAGATTGGTACATATATATGTTTTTTTACGAGTGGGCATATTTTTATATGACATATTGGGAGAATCCTGTATCTTTAAATAACATTTACAAGCAAGTATAGCTATATTTGGTAGTAGGTATAAAAAAAACTAAATTGCTAACTTCACACTACTGGCAAATAGACAATATAAATGTGGGTACACTGCAATTTACCTCTACTTATTCGTATAAGGAGTACAGGCGTGACATGCATAACTTTGCGACCATGGTTCTGTGAGGTTGCTGACAGTGAAACAGATTTGGAACAAATACTTTTCATCAAATTCTATTGTTTTTTATGACATGCGTTTTGTTTTTTATTACTTAAATATTTATTTCGAGAAAACATCTACTTATTACTATTCAGTGGCTAAGAAGACAGAAAGTATTGTTCTAACCCTTGTACCATCATGCACCCTGTGAGTTCTACAGACACGTTGACGGCTGAAGCTAGTCGAAATCCTGAAAAAATCAAATCCCCAAATTAAATGGCTCCGACGTCTGATTTGCCCTGCAGTCAAGAGAGGATTTATGGATTAGCCCGTTACCGGCCGTTAAACCCCACTTACCGCCCCTCCAGCGTAGGGGGAGGCTTATCCAGCCTCTTGCACAACGGCTTCGGGTACTGAGATTAGTTTGTTTAAGCGCTGAGTTTATCATCGCAGAAATTGCTTGTTGTGGCTTCCTTTACTCTTCCTGAACTAAGGAAATCGCCGTAAGCGGTAACCTCTTGGAGGTGAGGTGTTAACTATATTAAAATTCGTAAAAATCGTCGTCACTATTTGTTACCACAATTAAATTTAATGTTTAATATTGACAGTAGACGCTGGAAGCGTCGTCGTCGCTTTTTACACGTGAGACCGCGGTTATGTTAGCGGTGTTTTAATAAGAATCACGCAAATCAATAATTAGGTATGAAAATGGTGGGTAAACTAAACAAAAATATATATGAGTAAAATATATGTTATAGGTCTACCAGAATCTCATGGCAAATGGGGAAATAAAAATTTGTTGTGTGCAATACTGGGGAAATTGGATTAAACGATCTTGATACTGTTTAATTTTTATTTATATATTTAGTCATTAATTAACATAAAGTATACTAGGTATGTGTATGAAATTGTTGTTATGCATCGGGTTCTTAACATAGGAAAATATGACAAAAAAAATAAATCCAATCATATATTACTTTATGTACTAATTTATTATAATGTTACGTACACGTACAGGGGTAGGTACAATTAATGCCGTTAAACGTGTAAAAAGGGTTTATTTCGCTCTCCACAAACTCGACAAATACACAGTACTAGTTCACTACTAGTACACTAGTTCACTAAGACTAGTTACACACAACAAGCACCGTTCCGAATCACTTAGCAGACTCGCAGTATTCCAATATTATCGCTCAGGTCACTGGTATAATTGCTTTTCGTTCGCTTACTTGAGTTCCGTACACAAAATGATCAAAATGATCCTTTTTGATTGGCATTTAAAATATTCAAAACCTGTCTCCTTAAGTATATGTCTGTAAAAAATAATAAAATTTATCATGTTACTGAAACGATAGCTTAGTCAATCATCAACATCAACATCAGTCTAAATACTCGTACGTCCCACTGCAGGGCACAGGCCTCGTCTTACGAGTGAGAAGGATTATTACTTAATATTTTTCTTACCTCAGAGATTCTCTCCCTCCGTTGAAATCAATTTCTTGTCGAAGAATTTTTAACAGTTTCATTACTGTTGGAATTTCCTTCCGAACTGTATAAAATTCATTTACTTTATTCCTTATCAACTGTAAATCGAAACTGTCCAAGTTGATTTTCTTCTTCCCCGCTCTCCTCTTTTTACCAGGCGTGGAAAATACACCATCGTTCGATGTGCCCTCACCTATGATTCGCCGTATAGTAGTACTGAAAAACCCTATAAAGAAGCTATAATTAAGTAAGATAAATATAAAATAAACTAAAAGTATCAAAACAACTCAGTCCAACTTACCGGTCAACTCTACGACGCGCTTTAAAATCAAAGATTGAGTTTGATTTACGCCTTCTTCTTCCCTTATTTTACGATACACATTGAAAACAATATTTCTCGCTTGAGATCAAAGTGGCTTTTTCGACATTTTCACAAAAACAATAAATTGCCAAGAAGATATCACAAAATCTCAACAGCGGTTGACAAACCTTGTACTTTGATTTGGCAGGTGACAATTGACATTGCCATATGAAAATCACATTTTTTTATATTTTTTTAATGCCATGAGATTCTGGTAGACCTATACACGCACAGATGATAAATATAATCAAACATTTTTACGCTGGCAACTGTATGTCGTTTATAACTGCCACCACGCAATCTGTGGCGTGTTTCGAATTAAGAATTTGCAACACAAACGCGAGACAGGAACGAATAGGTACGCTCAGTCTTGTGGATGGGGAAGTGCGGGTTAGACGGAACATGTGAAATTTATTCCTAAAAAAATGCATGACCCGACCAAAGAGCTAAGATGTAACTATAATAATAAATAATCAGTTTTTATTTTTGCTTACGACAAAGAAACCATTCGTATAATGAAAGAAGCGTAAACAGATAACGTAAGTAACCGCTAGAGTGAATAAATGTACCATTTTTAGTAAGACTGTGGACGTCATTAAAAATTGTGGTTTCAGTGCATTATTGCTGTCCTTTACAAGCAGGTACATCAAAGGGACAATTATCTGGCATACTAATTCAGCGATTTAGGCAGTTCCTATATTGTAGTATATCAAATCTCACATACGTAGTGATGAAAATTAAAATCATGACAGCCCATAAGATTTGAATTTAAAGATATCTATTAATAGTTCTCCTCTATTATCTGGTTTACGATTCCATTTCGTATAGCGAGTTAATAAAGAACTTTTAACCGAGATAAAAGAGATATTTACAACGCTTCACTCTCGAACTTAATGTAAATGAGTTACGTTTTTCTATCTAATGGACGATGAGATTTTCTAGTTTTTCTTTGGAATTGGAAAGCTTGTTTTATTGGAGTATTAAATTTTTATTTTACTCCATAATATAGAGACGTGAGATATAAAAGTACTCTTTCGTTTTGTGAAGACTTCGCAATAATGGGTTTTTATAGTTTTGCAAATGGTGTTCATAACTGTGTCGAATGGAATAAAAAAGTTGAATTTACTTCTTTTCAGTTAAATATCTGTAGGTAATGCTCAATTTGGTAACATGACAGACATTTGTATTTGAAGGTGATCATTACCTACCTGAAGATGACTTCCAGTGTCGCAAATTTAGATGAAACTTACTTCTAAATTTATATGTATGAATTATGATATTTAGGACTTCTTTTTTACAATGTTTATCTGTTTCGTCATCTTCCTATTTCGTCCCTTTGATTTGAGTTTACAGCAGCATTTATTCATCTTCATGGCAATAATATCACTTATTACATTCCAAATATTCATTATCATACGAGTATATATCTCGCAATTATTCGCAATTCTTATTTTCTTTGGTCTTCTCTCCATCGTTTCTTTTCATCTCATAGTCACGTTATGCCAGTCTACCAATATTATAGCGTGTGTGATCTACATCATAGATGTATTAACTGAATTGCAAGAAAAATGTATGGGTTGCGATAGCTCGCATAGCGCGTACCAGACTGATAGTCGGGCATTGCCCATTGTAGTAGCTTCAAGGAATACATTTAATCCACATAACATCTCCATCAAAGAATATGGAAGACAAATGATGTCTCATAAAGTTTATACTATTCTTTATACAAATTAAACTATTAAGTCCACACTGACAGCATCCCGTCCACCCACGTGGCTCGTAAACTAGGCCCCAGGTTGCGGTCCCGCGTCGAACAATCATAATTTATACACGAATATATTATATCGTCATTATGTGTTATTGTGTTAAGGGCTCATTAGTATAATTCATTGGACGGCAGTGACACGGTGGATGCTCTTTTCGGCTTCTTTGTAACTGTGTTAGATTATGGTGATCTTGTTCTAACAACTTTCTATATTGTTAAATTTGTTAAGATAGGTACTTATATGGTAACCTATGGTACCTATGTCGGTTTAAGTATCACCAATTCCTGCTAACATGCATGCTTGCTTTGTTATCTTTCAATCTTTTAATATTTTTTTTCATCTCGAATCATTCGGCTTCTAAGATATTGAATTCCATCTTGATATTGCTACAATAGTTATGTGACACTAAATACCTAATCTGAATTAAATTTTCAATTTCATTTTCACTTTTTTGTAAACTACTTTCTAATCCAATATTTTCTACAGTCCTCTGTCACTAAGAATAATGTTTACTTTACTACTTGACCTCGTTTACCCAATAGCGTAGCATATAAAAGAATAATCATGAAATGTGAAAAAATCGACAACGGTCGAATGGTTTTAGAGATTTCCACAAACAACACTCTCTCGATGAATATAAGAAAATATTTGACTAAAACATTCGTTCACTCATTTGTTCTTGAATAGAAAAAATAATCTTGATATTTCTTCACAATGAAACAAGCTTGAGTGCGGAGGAACCGAAAAAATACATTAAGAAAATTCTAACGATTGAATTGATCAATGAAAGGGATCGAGGGGAGACGCGGGGAATATTATGCAAAGGAAAAACTCTGTGAAATAAAATGAAAAGAAACACGCGGGTGAGTACACCCCGGTTCGAAATGTACAGGTATTTCTACTTTTTATTTAGTGTACATTTGCGATTTAAATGTTTGATTATCTACGTGAGTTTGATTTATACAAGATGCTAAAAATGTTTACCTTCTAACAACGCAACATCGTACAGAATCCAATTTAGCGAACAATAATGAATAGTTAGTAACTACTAAAATATAGTACCTATGTGCTCAAATTACAGTGTATTTAAAATTAATTTACCTCACGAAATTATGCATTTTAGTATTAATTTTTAACTATTTAGTGATTTTAGTGAAACATTGCTAAAAAGTATCACGCAAAATACTTGACAAATCTAAATTTGAAATAATTTAGTAATCATAATCGCAAGTATGAGGCGGAACTTAGCTACCGCTATCAAATCGCGGGTAGTCCCGGGTGGGTTTTCACCTGCCCTGACAATTTTAATATAATAATATTTCAGGGGCGCCGCCGCCGCCCGCCGCCGTCGACTCACTCGCGAAATTAAAGTGGAGACCCGTTCGCTATCCAGCGGCATGGTTTTTATTTAAATTACAATAATGCTTTGTGTTTGGCGTTTATAATGATTTTCCATTTATAAAATTCTTCATATTTATAATAGTTTTAAACTTATATACTTAAGTGAAAAAGAGGTATGTTACACAATCAATATCGTTATTTAAACAAAACAGTCGCGAAATAACGGTGCAAACCGGAAAAGCGCAAACCAAATTTAATTTAGGAAGTTATTGTTCACCAGTCATTTTTTAAAACTAAAACTAAGCAAATAGGACGGGATAATATTGTTGCTTTCGCTTCCGGAATTTTTAATTTACGCGCCGATACGATACTTCAATATCCGCCCATAGCTCTCTGAATCGGCCGGAGCTAGACGTTTTATTAAAAAAATACGCGGTATGACTATTTTCCAATATTCATAAAACAAAGCACTGATTAATTTAGCCCGGTTCTCCTCACATGCCTATTGATTGTTTTTTTTATCTAAGGACTAATAAAATAGCTGTCACTAAATCTAACGAATATGATTCTACTAAATAGTGGGAATATCATACAAATTACATGTTATAAAATACTTGCATTAAATTATAAAAATGAATATTAATTTATGCTAAAACTCTTAACCATTCCTCTGCATACTGATTTATATTATACATTCCAATCTCGCATAAAACAATGCAATCTCTACGAAGACCTTTGAAGGCAGCCGCAAAATTTTATGCATTACATCATATTGGATCCCGTTTGAGATATACCTATTGTAGCATCTCCCATTCTCCCCGGTCTCCTCGGTCCCCACATAGAAAGATGCTTCTGAAATGCTATTTCGTTTGGTTCCCACAAGGATGTTGGTACGAAATTCTAAACAAAGTGGATACTATGTAAAGTTTAATAAATTTACTGCCAGGCATAGATTTATTTGGTGATGTCTTTGATGCCAAATAATTTAGTGTGTGTAATAAATCGATGAATACTTTAATAGCTTGTCCGATAGGTATATACCCAGGTGCATATTTGAAGTCAATAGTTATCTGTCTAAACGAAGAAAGACTACAATAGGTTCACAATAAACATCACTTGTATTACCGATCCGATATTTATAGTCGACACCGAACCGGGTCTAATCCGGCCCGGGCCGGATTGCACTATCGTGCCCAGTGACAAATGACCACCACTCCCTCGTGCTGATTGGTCGAAAACACGACGCCATTTTTAAACTAGATAAAAATAATATGCAACAAATCTTCGTACTGCGATTTTTCGGTGCAATAATGCTCCGAATGGAGGGCCAAAAAACAATAATTTCGAGTCATGAGTGAAATGAATGGATATGACCTAAAAAAGCCACCAATACTGTATAGTCAGCACTTTAAAATGGTCCAGGGACCTATAAAAGGGTCAAACGAGACATTATTAGGTGGCAAAAAAGGAAATCTAGTTCAAATTGAAACTAAGCTCAATTAAGCTCGGACTAAAATCCGTTACTTGACACCATTAACTATATTTGAAACAAAAAAATAATATTTATAGATACTTAAACGAAATAAATTTAATTTCCAATACTGGTCACACTTATCCAGGACTAAAATCCTTCAATTGACACCACTACCCATCCTCACATAGTTGCATAAAGATAGTCGCCCATTAGTCAGTTCAAAGGCTCTAGTGCTTTGTTCGTCGCCAATTAGACGGAACTGCGCGCCGCACCTCGCCGCGCGGCCATTATCGCGTAATAGATTTATATAGCTTCGCTTAGCTCGACTTAGCTTTGTCCTATAGATCGCGCTCGCAGAGTACATGGTCTCTGCGGCTAGGTTTACTAGAGGTGGGGCAGACTGCGGTGGTAAGTCACGTCTTAAACTTGCGTTTATAGAGATTGGACAAAAAAGTTATTTCGATATTTACGTTTCTCGTCCCACCATCCCTCCCCGAGTACCTACTCTTAAGCAATCCAGATATGATAATTTGAGTCGTTTCAATTTACGGTCAATAATTTGAATAATTAGAAAAAGGTTATTTTTATATAATAAAGAAAATCTTTTATATTTCGAGATGAATAAATAGTAAGTACCTAAAACTTCGTTGGTATGTCCTGTAGTTTTCTCTATCTGTGGTTACATCAGTGTAAAAAGTACCTAAGATTAAGATTTCGGATTTAAATCTTCGAACACTGCAATAAAAGATTTCAACTGTAGCAACAGTCGTAATAAAAATGTGATGTGAATCCGGGCAGCACATGGCAACACCGAGATCATTTGTCACCGCCACCGGAAGGAATAGGTGTGTATTTGTTTGGAGTGACGGCACGATATATAAATCAGCAGTAAATGGTGTCGCTACAAAACGGTTTGATGCACACGAGGGTTCCGCATTTAAGATGGTCGGGTTCCGCTTCCGATGGTGTCGTAAATGTATGTATATTTGTTTGTTGTGACAGAGTGTTGCAAAAAGTTCCCGGAGTTGGGTTTCCGACTCTCTCACTATACAATACGCAGCTATCATGGCTACTTTACGCCGATCTCCTGTGAGAGGATGGTACTACCCTGATCGAGCAAGCCCAAACATGAGCTGTTACTCATTTGGTTACAGCTGGTCTCTTTCGCCGCCGTTAATAAACCTACATTATACAAATTTGAAAATAGAATCTAACATTTATCATACAACAGGTACGCAATATATCGATTAAAATAAAAATAAAAAACATTAAAAAACAATTTGTCATTCAATCTTCAAAGTCAAAACGGCAATTAACATTTTTCCTTCCCTCCGACCTTGTCGCGTTAATGAACTGAAATGTTTAGCTCGTGTTTATTCGGGAGCCTTTGTTAAATACATACAGTTAGTTCATTCACTGAGTGAAAGGCAGACGTCATTCAGTCGTTCTCTTTTTGAATTTAAACGGTTAAGAATTGTTTTGTGCTTTTGTTGAGTAAATGTTTTTAAAATTTTAAGACTGGTCAGGTTTTTGTTGTCTCTAATAATTAGTTGAATAGATATATGTTTCGGTTTTCGTGTGAAGGTCATTTATCATAATAGTTAGGTACTTAACACTTTAGTTTTTACAAGGATTCTTTTATTTTCTATACCTATGTTGACACGAGCCATGTATCTCTAAATAGTATAAAACAAAGTCAAAATCCACGTCTGTCTGTTATCCACATAGTTCTTCTAAACTACGCAAAGGTTTTATAAAGCTGTTCTCATTATGACAATTTGTTCGGGAAGGTTTATTCGTTTAATGCATTATAATTATTATATATATTAATAGTAGGGAAAAGGCATCGGTTCGTCAGTGTTTCAAAATACACAATCCATTTTTGAAATAAAATCCAGAACTATTAATAACACTTTCATGTCCGTCAAAAGTACAAAAAGCTATTTATCTATTAAAAACGCTATAAAGCCACAGACACGTTCGCGCTCATGTGTCCACACGGCGCAAAAAGTGGGATAAAAATTCAACAAAAAGGTGCCGACACGTCCGCGGGACATGGCCACTCGTGAATTATGGCCACCCTACCGGGGACACTCCTGATCCCGGGACCCGATGTAATTTATATGCAACGCAGTATATGCAGCTATGCGTTAATGGATTTATATTTTTTTAATTATTTTATAAAGGATGTCATGATTATGCCGTAATAATGGACGGTTTCATTTTGTTTTTTTTTGTACATTATGGGTACCAAGATATATTTTAATGATAGCACAAATATTAGGTTTTTCTAAAATTCAATGCCTTGTCCTACCTATAAATATGTAGTTTTCTCAGTCAAAATATTTCCTCCGCATACATATATTTATGCTCTACCAAGAAAGCCCACAAACTCTTTTGTGCGTAACTACAAAATACTTTTTTATTTCAAACATAACTCTTACGACGACGTGCGCAGCTTCAAAAAATATTTACTGCAAACAAAGGAGCACGTTTCAATATTTTCCTCGAATTTCTACATCGCCTCTCTCCAGAGACAGGCGAGTTAATAAATTACTCTCGCATGTTACCCTACATCTGAAGCTCAGGTGTTATAGTTTCAGGCCATTGGCCTCACGGAACAGGCCATTCCTTCTCCAACTTCCATTCCATTTCTTCCCCCTACTGATAAATTGCACCTATGATCCGAAAGGTTTGATGACAAAATGCAGTTGTTTCGCATTCGGAATTTGAAATTATTCAAATCACGACTATATAGTCAACTAGCGACCCGCCCCGGCTTCGCACGGGTATTTTTATCAGTGTTTCTCTACTATATTATGCATGTATTATACATATAAACCTTCCTCTTGAATCACTCTATCTATAAAAAAAATCGCATCAAAATCCGTTGCGTAGTTTTAAAGATCTAAGCATACATAGGGACATACAGACAGCGGGAAGCGACTTTGTTTTATAATATGTAGTGATTGACTACAAGTGTACCACCATTTATGGTGCGAATAGTTCGGATAGCGACTTAGTTCTATAATAATAAGAGATTGTATGTACATATTCATCTCAACTGAAGTTGTATTGTTTCAGAGTACTGCCGGCAGTCTACATAGCTGCAATTCCCCCAGCACGCCGCCGGTGAGTCCGCATCCACTTTCCATCACTAAACGAGCTCGCTCGCGAATGCATCAGAAATTCAGCACTATTTTATGCATACTTCTTGACAGATGCCTTTCTCTTTTACGAGCCCAAAGACCCTTCTAGAGGGGTCTATGCATAAAATCTAGGATGGCCAATATCGCGCCATCTGACGGCTGATGATCCCACCCAAATATATCGCAAATTACGCTAGCTGGTCCGTCGTCTCCTAGGGTTGTCCACTTCAAATGTAGCAAAACATTTGGTCAAAAAGCCAGATTTATCATTTTTATTAGCCAATAAAAAATGATAAAATACCGGTGGATCTTTTGATTTCCTTAGTACTGCTCAATCACAGTTCTTCAATGTCATAATTATATTTACTTACCGATTGGAATGTTAACTATAGAAATTGTGCTATTACAATAATACTGCGTATGCGCCCCTCAAACTGGACAGGCAGGTCTTCTAAACATTTGTCCGGCCAAGGCAGTAAAATCCGGATATGTCCGGCTAAAGCTGAACGGATGGCAACCCTGTCCATGACGAGTGCCAAAAGGACAGTCCTCATAAAACCCTCGCGATTCGGAATGCTTAAGAATAAAATTCCGACTTTACGACGGCTTAGGAATGTATCGGAAACGAAATCCTAGATGACTAATTACGCGAAACGAGGCAACGCGACGTCGCAAACGTAACGTTCTGCCTTTTATTTTTGTATCTGTACAAATTTGTCAATTACTTTTGAAGAGGGTCCGTTTCGCTTTGAAGGATAAAGGGAAATACATAAATTAAAGAAGTTCCCTTTCTTGTTTCCTTATAACAAAAGGACGAAAGTTTAAAAATCTTGTTTGGACTCATTAATCGTTTGTGTATTTCTTTCGTTCTCTGGCCGCGGTGTAATCGCTCGGTTCTGCTGTAAATCGTAGGGGCTTATTTTCAACCTCCCCCCTAGTGGTAGGGTGCGTTGATTAAGCGGCACCTCACCTCGGACCGCAAATAATAAAACGTCTAAAACAAAGGGAATAAAAGATAGTCCCGAATATTATTTACGCGGCGGCCCTCGCCCGGCGGAAACAGAATGTTGGCCTTACATTTTCGGGGTTTTTCCCGGTTTTTCGGACAAACTTTGGGGACTTTTCCTTCCTGACTTCGTAACTCGAGTTTCGGACCGCGATTTTAAGTTCGCGCCGCGGTTTCCTCTTGTCTTTTGTTTGAATTTATGTATTATAATAACCCCGGTAGGATATTATGAACAAGGTAAACTGATTTCGAAACATTCTCCTTTGTTGTTATTACTGTAATGGCCGTTTCAGAGTTTGCCGAGTTCCATTCCTTCGGGTGGTGGAACTCTCGAGATTAAAAAATATCGTTGCTGCTTCATTTCATTGGCACTTTGGGAAGTCTTAAAAAAGCTGTAATGGATTAAACAGGTTGTGTAGTGTTAGCGGATCTGTGGAGTGCACTTAGCGCTATTGAAATATTCATTGCATCGACAGCCGACAATAGAAGAAGCAAACAAACAAACAAACAGAGGTTCTGGAGCCATGTTTGTTTTGGCACTCCCCTCTCCTGCCTCCCGCCCCCGTCTCCAGTGCACGTTACTTCCTCTCCACTTTTGGAGGCCGCATCTGGTGTGTGCTTTTAACGACAAATTCGTGAGACTTAAAAGATGCGTTGGCGCGGCTATGAATGTAATCTTAGTGTCGCATTCATAATTCAGGACTAAAAATTAATGCGAGGAAAGTATGTAAACTTTTTTGAGAATAAATTAAAAGAAACGTTTATGAGAAGTTTTGTATTTGGGATGGTACGAAACGGCGGCAAAATTCACTAGTTATTTCTTTATTTGAAAAGTAGTATACTTAATCTAAACTAGAGCTAAACTATAGCTATCATTTTGCTAAGTACGTAGGTACCTATGAGTAGTCATATAAATATAAACTCTAAAACATGGTGCATCTTTTCACCCGCAGTCCCGGAGTGGAATAAGAAAGTTTTTGACACAAACCAACTTGAAACCTATGCCTATTTCAATGAGACCTATTTTACTTAATACTTGGATAAGTTGTTCCACAAGTAAATTTAGTATTTGGGAAAGAAGAGCACCAAGAGTGTAACAGCTGAGATGTCGCTAAAAGCTGTTTCATAATAAATGGCCGCTATAAAAGCAATGTTTCTTTTAAATGTAGTTGTTGGAGCGGTTTTAGTGACAGATATATTTGCATCAGCCAATCCTTTATGAGATTATGTGTACATTTACTCAAACCATTTATGTTCAGAGTAGGTGTTCCTCTTCTATTCGAAATTTAAAATCTTTTTATTCTTCATGTTGGCCAACGAAGTAGTATGAATAGTCAGAATCTACCACCGGTACGGAATGCTGTTTCCACTGAGGAGATCCGGCAAGAAACTCAATGGTTACTCTTTTCAATAGACAAAAAGTTGGTATATATTCACAGGAACACAACGGAAAAATAAATTAATTCATCCGATATCGTTCATAATGAACTACAATAAATTACTCTTACAAATTGCTTCAGGGCGATAGGCGTTATCTTAACATATTTGTTAACCCGGCACCGGTCGATGTATCAAGTAGATAGCAACCCTCTGTTTGGGTAGAGTCAAAGTTTACGCGACAACTTTTAGAAAACAACTAAATAAAATGACATAGTTTATTATTAGTTACGTCAGCTAATCAGTTTAACTATTAATCAGAGTTCAAGACTCAATTAGTATGGGAAGTGATTAATAGTGAAATATTTTAATGAACTGAGAACTAAGTATGATAGGAATTCAAAACGTTGAAAAAGTTTTTTATTCAAAAATAATGTTTAATTTTTCTCGTAAAAAAACAGAAAATAGTAAGAATTTTAAAAAATATGAAAAAAACAACACTATATATAAGCACTTATCCTCCAACATTGCATGCAATGTAGGAGGATAAGTGCTTATATACAGTAGACTGCATGTAATAGTCCTATGGGACTATTACATGCAGTCTACTGTATATAAGCACCCCTGCCGACTCGTGTGAGAAAAACTGATGCGAAGATATATTATTATTTTCGCAAATAAGTGATAAAACGCAAATCATGTGGCGCCAGGATAAAAAAAATCTGACTACATTTTTTTGGACCCACCTAACTTTCAGCATAAAATTCAAATAAAGAACGCGCCGAATATAGCCAAAGACCCAATACGTCTGTCTCAAATTGTCCATAAAAGCGATACGCGTCCCCCAAAGCACCCTCGTTCTCCCCTCCGTGGCTCGTGGCTAACGTCAAACGGATCGCGATCGAATGGGGCCAAGATACGGGGAAACGGAGGGTGCAAGCCCCTCGGTTAAGCTAAGCTAGTGACTGGAAAGGACTTAGGGAGTTGTCACTTCATAGCTGAGAGAGGGAGTAGATTCCAAATGAAAAAAAGTTTCTGGTAGAATTTGACTTCGGTCTAGTACCTAACGGGCAGTAAAAGTCCAGGATTCTAAATATCTATGGTCCAGGTGTATTTGTTTATCCCTATAACAAGATATGGGGCTAATATGCACTAACGAGCTTGATAGAATTATTAATGTGACTGCGAATCCTACTAATATTATAAATGCGAAAGTTTGTGAGTGTGGATGTATGTATGTATGTATGTATGTATGTATGTTTGTTACTCCTTCACGCAAAAACTACTGAACGGATTTGGATGAAATTTGGAACACAGATTATAACCGGGATTAACATATAGGATACTTTTTAACCCAATAATCCAATACTACGCGGATGAAGTCGCGGGGCACAGCTAGTCCTATATACGCTAGTTATTAACATCCAGGGTTCGAAAAAGTCCGATTTTTATAATAAACTAGCTGTGCCCCGCGACTCCGTCCGCGTTCTGTTGAAATTTTTCCTGAATTTTCTTTGCTATAAACCTCACGGAGCCCGAGACCTTTCCAACGAATGCAAAACCGTGGAAATAGGTTCGTGCATTCTGGAGTTATAGCGTCAGGAAGGAAAACCCGACTTATTTTTATTATAATAAATATCAAAAATCCGATTTTTTTATATATATCCCATATATATCGGATATATATCCAGGCTAAGAAAAAGAAGCGAATTTCATTTTGTAAGGGAATTAAACACTCAAAAATGTGAAAGGAATTTGTAAAGTAATATAAGTGTCAAATTGCCACATTTATAATTTAAAAAAAAACTTAAAAAATAATTAGTGTTTATTTGAGAAATATTTTTTTAATGAACACGTAAAAAAAAAGTACCTATTATTATAATAATCTTTATTTGTTTGTGAGATTTGGATTGCCTAGAAAATTATTAACGCTAGGAGCACCAAGAAATCCACATTTTTTAATACCTCGTAAAATAAACCTTATTATGATATGAAGTTAAGGTTTGAATTTCAATAAAAAGTTAGCTGTACTGGTGAATTAAAGGGTATTTCCCCAACTTTAAATGAGGTTGCCATTTTGGGAAACAATCAAAATTATTCAGAATTTTAGTTTTTCGCTACGTGTTGCCAGGGTTAACATTAATCTCCAAAATGTTTTGTTGAGAAGTCAGGAAAAAATCAATTGATATATATCATGATATATATCCGCTGATATATATCGGCGAACCCTGTTAACATCCAACCTGCCTCCAAGTCTTGGATTTTTTTACTTAATCTTACAAGACAGATAGTTGAGTCACCTGCAAAATACCCGTCCCTCACTGATGTTTAATAAAAAATACTCTTTAACAATTATGTGCGCCTGGTACAACATGTAATGGTAGCGGGAATTAAAACTCCCCTCTCGCGGTGACCCTCCGACGCTAGATAGTTTAATACCTCTTGCACCCTTCTGCGCTCCTGGTAGTAAGGTGCATACCGAAAGTCTTGTTTACAACTTGTTTGTTCATTGTCAAAAAGGACCCAGAAAAAAAAAAACAATTTCCTGAAGCTCTCAGTAAGTCCTTTAATTTTGATCTAGTAGTCCATCCAAATAACACCGAGCATTGTTTTATTAAGCAAATAAATTTAGAGACTAAATAAAACACACATCCGCCGATTTTTTTAGCATGGCTGCCCAGAACATTTAGACAGTTAGATATTTTGGATATAAAAAAATATTCGGGCTAGTTTTTGAAGCAAATAAAATTCACAGAATATGAGGCGAGTATTTACTTGCCTATCGGGGCGGGAATCGTGTTACCCGGTATTACGCACTCGTTATTATAGATACAAAGTTATACAAATATTATACGAAGTAATATAACCAAAGTAAATATTGAAAAGGTGTTATTTACCGTTATTTTACCATAACATACGAATTTCTGTGTGTGATAACGCCTGAAGCGAAAAATAAAAACGTAATAGAAAATAATGTCCTATGTCCAGCAGTGGACTAGTATATGCTGATGATGATGATGAATAGAAAATAAGATTAAGTACAGAACGATGCAAATAGGTAACTAGCCTTACAGTTTAATAGCTATTGTCGATATTTGTACATTTTAATTAGGCAATTCTTAAAATATTGATCACCTGTGTGACTGAAGTGTGCGATAATATAACTATTACGTATAATGTGATCACAATACAAATGCTATTTCTAAGTCAAGAATCTCAAGATGAATGTAATGTAATGAGATATAAATATAAAAAATTACGGCCTCGGTCGTCTAGACGGCCTAATCCTTACGAAACTTGATACATGTTATTTATCAGAAATGATTTACTTCTGTAAGTATTATGGATCATATAACTTTGGGTGTTGACCGACTTTTCTTGAGTGGTGGGTAGCAATAAGAGATTCATAATGAATATTTCGCAACAATAAAGTAAGGTTTAGCTATAATAGCTATTAGGTACTAGTTTATTTTTAAATAATTTAAAAAAGAAAACGGTTTCAATAATCGTAAATTTATAATTATATATATAACATTTTTATTATTACACTATAGTGCACAAAGGGTCGAGATTCCATTGGGAACATTGCCACTCTACCCCGATCTCCCCTGCGTTAATTCCCACCCGTATTTGTGCACTCCCGCATTGGCGTATTGAGTTAGAATAGTTAGATTCTTTGCACTGAGGAGAGAGGGGGAAACAAGAAGTATTAAATAGGCATCGAATGTGTGTTTATTTTTCTTGTTTGCTCGGAACATAGAAAATCATATCTTATTTATTAATAAGCCTGTGGCTATCTTGTGGTAATATAGTGTCTGAAATCGTCACGGAAAGGAATTCTAAATTTAAAAATACTTAATGATTAACATTTTATTATTACTTACCTACCATTAACTATTATTACAACTGGAAATAATTGTCATACACCCAATGCCTCCAAGATAATGTTTGATATTTTAAAATAATAATCTTCGGCGTGACCAAACGAGGCCCGGAAGAATACAAACTTATGAATGCCATCCTACTCAAAACTTTTGTGATAACATTATTGCAAAAGTTTTGATTACACGCCATAGGTACCTATCATTTGATGTTACAGAGAATCATAGCTACTCGTGAAACTTCTTGAGCAAATGGTTTTCAATATAAACTTTTTATAATACGCCAACATACAGTACGCAAAGGAATATAATATTATCACAGAGTTATTTAACTTATATTTAGATGTCTTTGAATATTATCTAAGTGCTTATAATAATATATTTTAGAACGTAAGTTTGTATGCTCACTAAACTACACATTACGTATATAAATAAAATAAAGGCGTATTAAGTAATTTAAAATGATACCACGTAACAACCACAACCAACGGGCCCAACATACAGCTAATTATAATTTAATCACAAGTTTAACAGACAGGGTCTTTGATCGGGGTGTTATTGTAATAACACGTGCATTGGAACACGTGCCGTGAAGCCGGCCCGCTATGTAAACACGCTGGTTACACGATAAATAACCCCAATAGTGCTGCGTGCGCGATTTATCGAACCGATAATCGAAACGATTGCCGAGTCGGCTGAATGGCGAATAGTGCTGCCTTAAAAAATTGCTTAGTTTTTTTTTAAGGTGAAGGCGCCTGTCTAGCCCGCGAAATTCAAAATTTTCGAGTATTTTTATAGTTTATCCAAAATCTGAAAACATTTAAGACAACATTTTGTGATTTGCGACAAACACAGTATGCAGTGCGTTTATTAATGTCAGATTTTGAAAAAAATCTAAAAAACCTAAAAAAAATTGAACTTCGCGGGCTAGATGGGCGCTTTAGCCTTAAGTTTTAAGGTGAGGTGTAAGTGTTATGGTGAGGCTGATATTTTAGAAAACTTAAAGAGTGGATAGGGTACCTAAAGCCACATTATTATACTTATTACACCATAACTATTATGAGTATATGCCAAAAAAACCGCTTAAATTTTTATCGTGATGGTACCTCATTATTCACTGCGAATATCTTCGCAGATCTTCAACTTTATAATGATGTGTATAATGCTGTTTTTCCCCACTTACACGAACAAAAATATTACATCAACAGTGAGAGGCTGAAAAAATATTGATGTCTGCTCGTTAACCACACGCAAAGAAACATCATTATTACTTAGTAATTCCCTTTTTACATTATACCCATGTCTCGAGTTAAATATAGACAGGTATCTACACAAACCCAACCCACTTATCATAATTCAGCTGTCGTGGTTAACATGCAATTTGAATTAAATTGCTATCGGGGTTTCGTAATAAAAGGGTAATAAGTAGCCAATGAACGAAGCGGTAAAATAAAATTATGTAAAAACTGCTAAAATATTACGCAAGTTGACGCTGGCAATACTGACCGATATAATTTTTTTACTATAAATCCAAACTTTTTAACTGGCTATTCAGCCAGTTTCAGCTATTCAGCTGTCAAAGCATAGCAAATAAAATTTATAAAAAAAAACACGGATGCGTTCAGAAATGGAGCAAAAAGTTCGAAAATGTCAAGTTCCCGCTCGTTTTACACGATAGGTTTTTGTCGATGGCATCGATGATTGCATTTGAATATTTCACAGGGCAAATGTTTATATATTCGCATCATAACCTTAGTGAATACATATTTAATAGAAGCCCCGATCTTACTGAATTATTAGTATTGTTGTTTGTTCGACGAGACTTCAGTAAATACAAACGTATTAATGTTTTCTTGCATGCGAGCCTCTGGAAGGTCGAAAAATACGTATAGAAGTCACCTTCACAATTAATTCGCAGGTCATTAGTCATGCTGTTGTCTTATTTTAGCCTTTTATAGGCTTTTTTTATTTTTACAAGCAACGATTTATTTTTTAATGTTTGATGTTCGGATACACGCTCCGACGATGCGTAAATGCTCATTAAAATTCCATTCAGTCTAATGCTGCATTTGTATCCGAGCTAACGTATATGGAAACTGGAAGATATCAAAATGTAATTAGAACACAATGTATCTTTAGCGGTTCTTGAATAGCTGTTATTAGATTATTGTGATAGTCTACTCCGTCATCTAAATCAAATTACCATAAAGTACGACGTCTATGCCATGAATCCACTACTTATATAGAATGCCTGATCATGACTCTTATCAAAATACATGCTAAATATATAGAAGCTTACGTGTAAATAATTGATTGACTCAGGCGTTACTTGGCGGAAATCCATTGTAAAACATTTTAGGATAAGGACCCACCACTCACCCTTGGCTTGTTAACCTCCAAAATTATAAATCAAATAGGTTGATCGATAATGGAAGAGGTCAACAAAACTTAACTCCGTCGGTCGAGTTTGTCAGTCATGAGTGTCAGGGACCCTAATAATGTGCAATTTTCCGCGGAACAACTAACAAACTCGACCGACGGAGTAAAGTTTTGTTGACCTCTTCCATTATCGATCAACCTATTTGATTTATAATTTTGGAGGTTAACAAGCCAAGGGTGAGTGGTGGGTCCTTATCCTAAATTGTTTTACGTGTAAATAGTTTTAAATGCCATAGGTATAATTTTAGTACTTATAATCATATAAATAGATAAATAGATAGTATCAAATTAAATTGGGTAAGAACCCAGAACGTGTAGGTTAATAATGAATAACAATGCATTGAAAAGTATAGCGTCGCAATATGTGAGACAAAACTTAACATTTTCTCTACAGTAAAAAAGTTGTTCATTTTTTCTGTGTCACCCGACGTCGGCACAACGCACACACACAAACATACAGTACGCTCGCAATTCCCTAGATTAAACTGTCAATTCTAGTCTTGTATTTCTCGTCCTTTTTTCACGTAGGGAACCCTTCGTTACAAGTAAACGGTCCGTAATTTAGGGTTCCGCAGCTGCCGCGCGTGTAATGTTGATTGTATTGCGACAGTACCTACCTATTCAGCTTGTAATCGAACGCCTTACCCTATTTGATATGGAATACATCCATCAATTAATTTATAAATGCTTTAAAAAAGTAACGATTTTTTCTTTACTATGATTTAGACAGTATTCAATTTAATAGACAGAATTTAAAAAATGTATTTTTGATGCTGGATAAAATTAAGATTTAAAAAAAGTATTTCATAGAACAAGGCTTTGTTTTTTAAAATTTGAAGGTCTGTTTCCTTTTTTAAAAGGCTTACTTTTTTTTATATACAAAATTTGCCTCCAGCCACTTATGTACAACGTGACCTTAAACGAGCGTGCTCTTTAACGTTTAAACGTAAACGAAACCTGTCAAGATAAATTCCTTGAGAGGCCCTTTATTTTTGTTTAGACAATCGGGAGGAGCAATTAGCACGGGACTGCCGCGGGACTTTCATTACATTAATCCCAGACATAAATTGCGGGCGGAAATAAATTAAGTCGCGACTAAAACCGAGCACTTAGCGCCGGCATTAACTGACGCTTAATTGAAACTAGACGAGTATAAAAAAGCCTCCCCAGTAGCTGATAAGTTCACCGGTAATCCTCTTCTAAACAAAGGTTTTAACCTTAGTTTCCGTTCGGCCGGTGTTAAAATATTCAACGGTATTTTAACTCTGATTACAAGTTCTGACGTAATCTCCGGATTGTTTTTTAAGATGAAAATCTTTGAGAGCGAAAGTTGTAAAGATTTGTTTCTTTAATCCGACGCCAAGGGTTGATGAAATTATTATTTTTTTCATTTTCCTCGAATAAATCTTTTAACAGATTTTTTATACTGAGACGTAAACATAAATTACTTTTTAATTTATTTACAACTTTCTCATAACAAGAGCATCGGCTACATAAATCTGTATTCATAATTTACCAAAAAATCCATTAACTTTATACAAATTTTGTAAAATTTTAAATTTCCTTGTAGAAAAATTGACGTAATTTTCAGTGAGCGAGTTTCCAGCACTGTACAAAATAACATTATAATGACATACCTTCGCATAAATCCATCATGACTGTTTTGATTTCATTTTAAATACTGTTTGTGTTACATGAATATCCTAGAAAAAAATATTTATCGATACGTTTGTCAGGCCACGTGACGCCCCATTCGGCTGCTTCGCACAATAATAGCATCAATTTCACACAGGCCCCTCCAGTACCCGAGGGACCCTAAACTAATATTCTATAGGATCAATACGCCTGACAAAGTCACCGCGCGCGGAACTATTGTGACGTATGTCCTCCGTGTTGTTATTTTTCACACGATATATCGACGCGATTGTTATTACACACTTTTGTAAATGTTACATTAATGCGTGAAATGTTTATTTCTGAATGAATATTATTGACATGCCCCGTTAGCTATTATGCATCACAACTCCCAAGGGGTGGTTTGAGGTTCGAATCCCTGTTCGCACTTTTCACTTCTAATATTATGGGATTTCAATATCGAAAAACATGTGAAATTCGCAACTCGCACTGGGTCAGCGTGGTGGACTATGGATCATATGATCCTCCGCTCATTAAGAGAAATGCCCAGTACAGTGGCAATATGCGAGCCCCTTGCAAGACCGAAGCCTCATCGGCGATATGTGGGTCCACTACATAGCACCTCTGCCCACCTTTTATTATACAGGCAAACTGTCACGAGCATACTTACAATGCCTTCGTTGAATTTATCTTTTATATCTAAATAGCTAGAAATATAAAACTTAATAGCAGGTGACCCACACTATGCCGTCCGACACAGACAAGACCCGCTCTATCCGGACAGCGTCGATGTCTGTCCGGAACATCGGCCGTTTAACTTAATTGTCGCCTAGCATTATCTTATCGGCACGGAGCGGGTTTATATATTTTTATGTCGTCGACGTATCGCGGAGACCGGCCGGTCTTTATCCGGGAATTGCCGTTTTTATGAACACCCTACTCTTATTTTGGCGTGCTTACGACTTTTTTATATAAAATTAAAACGTAAGAGACGACGTTTTAGGTATTTATGGTGACTGTTTTCTTCCCAACAATATTCCGGATGATTTCATAAGGCGTTTATTTATAGTAATATTTATATATATATATATATATATTAGAAAAAAGATAACTGTACCTATATATAACAATTGGGCAACTCCTATTCTTTCGTTTGATTTAATTCGTGATAGTTTTAAGACAATTTAGCTTTTCCCCGGGACTGATCCACGGTCAAACCCTGGCGTCATAATTGGACACCATTGTCAATTGAGTCAAAGTGGTGGTATATTGGTGGGAGTGTGGGCGCCCGCCCAATACCAATAATATTAAATGAATAGTATATATTAATCAATATTATAGTATACCAATTAAAAAATAATAAATAGTGTGCACTTCTTTAATTCACATTTTCAAACTCTGCGAAGTCGTTCAGTTGCTCTTGTTTGTCGTGGAATTCACCATATCATGTTTCTTCAAACTGGCAGTTTTCCTTTACGTGACGACATGGATTACTATACTGATAACAATTTCATATTAAATAAATCCTACAGTTTAATTACAGCATGTAATTGAATAAATTTCAATACACGCCGCTTATTACACCCTACGTTAGGGTGAGCGCCCCTGTTGCAGGCATCCGGAGTATGCACGTACGGGGCGGGCATTGTAATGTGAAAGCGTTTTGTGGTAATAATCGGATAATAAATATTGCGACCGGCGACTGGGTACGCCACCCTATTTTATAAAGTCTGATATCCAGCGGCCCTTAAGATTTTATTTTTATTTGAGTATAACATACGTATAAGTAGTGTATATTGGTGGTCGTGAGCACTTGTTCCGCA
This sequence comes from Notodonta dromedarius, assembly GCA_905147325.1. Lineage (NCBI taxonomy): Eukaryota > Metazoa > Arthropoda > Insecta > Lepidoptera > Notodontidae > Notodonta > Notodonta dromedarius. The sequence continues at coordinate 12,642,202 of LR990159.1, read as the reverse complement.
TTGTACTTTGAAAAACCTTGATTAAAAAAAAACAGTGCCGTCTAGAGACGCCCGAAAGAAGCCGAAGCTTTATAGTATAAAGCGTAGGAACTAAGCGTTAAAAATAGCTGCGGCGCGCGCCAATCTGTATACTTATATATATCGTGTAACGCTACTGACGCTTAGCACGGACAGAGTGGCCTGGCGCGCGGCGAGCGCCCTGAACGTCCGTATAGAAGCTTCGCTCCAAAAATATCTCTTACGGAATATGTTTAAAGTATATATTAAATCAGCACATTCATCAAGCCACTTCAACCGAAGGTTCTCCATCATTAAATTGTAGGGTCTATGTCTATACCGGATCGCGCGGTGGTTTACAATTAGCTAGGAATACTGCTCTTGGGCCGCGATGCGCGGAGAATAACCAACCACACGGGACTATTCTGTAACGTATCGTTTACGATAAATATTTTGAAAAATAACTCGTTAGAGGATACTGCTTCTGACAGATTTTTATTTTAATCAGCCAAGGGTCTGTTACAAATTTACACAGCTTACTAAAAAAACATTTTATTTCGAATCTTTCAGAGCGGGTACCGGTAACTTGCGTTACCAACAAATGTATTGTATATGTAACCTATTAGCCGCAGCAGAAAGGCTTTGTGAAGATTCCAAAACGAATGTAGTTTTGTAGTCTCTCAACACTAGGACTTGTAATAAATTGGTATCAACACTTAGAACGAATTTGGAAGTATCATTCTTGTGCAAAATTACATCTGAGGAGGACACTCAAGAGCAATCTCAGAGTTCAACTTGTTGGTATTTAGTGTTCTCTAATCCAACTGATTACGGTTTTTTATACAAAATGGTTTTTGACCTCTCTTTCCGCTATTTAAGGGAGTGGAGTGGCATTAAGTTACGCATCCACAAGATCATTAAAAAGGTTTTATTTCTCATTTAGACCCAATCAAAAGATTTAACGTCAAACAGACAGTGATGTATGGACAATTAATTTTACAGCAGTGACAATCGTGGTTTATAGCGTCGATAACGTGTTTCTCAACTCAGCACCAATGCGGCACGTTATTCTGTAACTTGGCGGGGCACTCATCATTATTTTTTTAATAGGGTTGCAGCAAATGCTTTAATTAAAACGTTTAAATAAACTTTAGTGGTCTTAAATTTACCTAATTATAAATACTGGTCCCAATTTAAAATTCCTTACTTAAGTTACCTTTGGAAAAGAAAAATTTCGTGAGAAAAAATGTATGCATGTTATGAAATTGTTGTGCTTATGTGAAAATATTCTAATTTGTTGCCAACATAACGAGCACAAAATAAACAGCGCAAATGCAGTTTCAAATTTCGAATGGGTATTCGATTCGATCGGCAATGTCGAATGTAACAGAATAGGGGCATTATCCGCGCGAGTTGGCACGTTCGTTAGGGGCGGGGCATCTTCAGGGTCTACTTTTGTGGGGATACAGCCAGTGAGGTGAAAAATACCGATATCGATGTAAGTTGAGGTTCCGTGGCGAATCAAGCACTAAGATACAGAGTTTTCTAATTTTATAGAGCTACATTTTTTTTCACATGAATCAATGGTGATGGGGTAGGTATTGACGATGACCTGATAGCAAATGTAGGCAACTAACAAGTCGCATCGATCGGTTGTATTACTTACTTACTTACTAAGAAGAAAAATTAAAAAGGAAAATTGACAATTTGTAAGTGCCCCGTAGGCCTTAACAAAATAAATTATTTGAATTTGAATTTACAGCTTCTCGAGACGTCGATCGAACGAATATTCTGTGACGAAAAACTCATATCTTACGCGTGAATCCCGCGGTTAAAATATCAAGTTTTGCATTGAAATTTTACGTTACATGTGTGGTTTCACGCGAGTTTCTCATTGCATAATAACACTGCTGTAAGCACTACTATCAATATTGTATAAGCTTTTTTTTAAAAAAACACAAAGTATTCGATATTCTAATCGTTTTTAAAAATCGAATCGACGCGGCACTATCAAGAACGTAAAGCGAGCCAAACCGGGGGTGCGTTCCAAACTTACATCAGAAGTCCATTTCGTGGGGCAGCCGCCGATACGTCTTGGCGTCGCATTCAAGCTACCAACTATCGGGAATCCGAACGTCTCCACCTTTTAAAATTCAACGATATTTTAATGGCCGCAATCGGCCTGGGTCGATTGATTTCTTTTCTTTTTTTGATTCCGCTCTTGAGCTTTGACAGCGCTCGATATTGCTTCCATAGACTTTTTATTTATGTTCGAGAATGTTGGAAAAGTAAATAGAGGGTAGTGTTTACATCGAATCGTTTTAGTATCCAAGAGAATGTTTGCCTTATCGATTGAACGAATGGCGTTGCCGGCGATTCATGGTTTCCATTCATTCGGCTGTCATTTTACAACATTCATGACCCGGGAAAGTGTTATTTAAAATGAAACATGTTAAATATTTATCATACACGCCCCATAAGTTATTATACTTAATTTAGAAATGAAATCACTCTTTAACTAATAAATAAGTTGGCATTTTACATGGTTGATGCGGGTTCGATTCCCGCCGGGGCAAATTTCGGAAATGTCTTTTTCCTAATTTGCCCAGGTCTGGGTGTCACTGGGATCGCCCCCAGTCCATTGCACGGTACCCATAGTACAAGTGTTGCTTAGTTTGGGACCATACACTTGGTGTGTCAGTCTGGCGATATTTATTTATTATTATTTAAAATCAATTCATTCTATTCTATTATTTGCCTAAAAACGGCAATATGAACTAGCCCTCACGTCCTATGAGCTGTCACTGACAGGTGTACCTGCCCTACTTTGTTAATTGAACAGACAATTCAAACACAATGCCCACACTCGATCCATTTCATACACAAATTGGGTTTGAAATTATAGAGATGGGCCGATCGACGATAAACTAACCTAACAATAAAAAAATCGCCAAGTGCCATGTCGAGCCATGCACAATGAAGGGTTCCGAGTCATTGAAGGGAATCTGTTTAAAATTTCGATGTTTGGGGAGGTACCTTTAAAAAAATAAATTTGGTACATTTTATATTTTTGCAAGTGAGATCTACCCTTAAAGTATTTTTGTACCAAATTACATCAAGTTCCGTCAGAAACTGTAGAAGTTATGACCCTGTGACAGGTCGGGACAGACGGAAGGATGGACGGACGGACGGACGGACGGACTGGATGATCTTATAAGGGTTCCTCGTAGGGACTACGGAACCCTAAAAAGCGGTCGTGAATAAAACGCATTTTGTAAAAAAATAAAATAAAGTACGTACCTATATTTATTTGCTGAATTTATTTTTGTTTTCCATTATTTAATATAAACACTGGCTGTATAGAAAGTAGTGGCTTAAGCATATTGCTGATTGTCATAATAAAGGAGAGGTTACTTAAATATTTGAATTTAGAATGAAAACAAAATAGAGTCGTGAAGATCTCGCTTTCACAAACACAGTTTAAATTTTACAAAACCATAACAAAAGCAAACACTACTAGGCGTTCCCAATCGCTCTACATCAATATTTGCTCTGGCAACATTAACATCATCCCGCTGTGCAAATGTTGCCGAGTCCTCGGCAAACAGTCGCATTGTCGCCGGTTCGAGTCGGGAAGGAGTAACTTTGCGTTAATGATACCGTTTGCACTTGAGCTTGTTTTTATTAAACAATATTCGTTCACATTTAAGTAATTAGTCTTATTATTTATCTTTTGGTACTGTGTTCACAGTAAAAAATATTGATTAAACGCGCTACCAATGTTCAAACTTACCAAGAATTTGAAATAATAAAGTTAGTCGACGACTGCTTGGCGCAGTGGTTCGAGCGTAGGCCGCTCGGCTCACTGCACATGGTAGTTGCTTCGATTCCCGCCCGGTGCATATTTCGGAAATGGCCTTTTCGTAATTTGCCCAGGTTTGGGTGTCACTGGGATCGCTCCCAGTCCATTGTACGGTACCCATAGTACAAGCTTTGCTTAGTTTTGGACCGTACAGTTGGTGTATCTGTCCTGTTTGGCGATATTTATTTAGTACCTAATAACCCATCCCAACTGTACGAAACCCAATAACCAAATTGCGCTATTGATCATTTCGGTAACGCACGAAACAGTTCGCGAAAGTTCTAATGATCGCCTACGACCCGCGAAAAGACTAACCGACCGGTTCATTCTTTTTGAAAATGGAACGTTGGAACGTTGTAGTAAGGACTTCACTTCTTGCATAAAAAGTAAAAAATATAATTGTTTCCTATTATTTTTTCATAGCAGTTTTTTAATTTTAAATATACATATTTCTTTAGTCCTATTCAAAAATATTGTTTCTATTATTAAAGGGTTTATTGAACCCTCGTTATCACTATTTAAAGCCGGTTATTCTCAATCAAAACTTAATCGCAACTGAACCGTCACAAAACATCGTTTGGGAAACAAGATGGGACCAAAACAGTAGGGTCCGGGCGCCTGTTGCCAGCATCATTTGCATTTCGCTGATTGATTATTCAATCGCAGAGCCGCAGTGTCCCGGCTGCGAGGAGGGTGGGGGGCTGGACAACGGAATTGAATCATAACTAAAATATGATAGAAATTTGTAAGATCAATAAGTCTTTTTAATTGAATATACACTTTTAAATGTTTTGAAGGTATTTATAGGTATCGAAGTTATCAGATGCAAAAAAATGATAAATTGTAAACCACCTCTATAGGTAATTCACACGTACGAAGTAATGAAGGTACTACATATTTCAAAAACATCACTCTCACCCATTCCTAAGATGAATTGGAACAACAGAAAGGAGAGTTTCATTTTTGCGCCGACGGATTCACCTGACATCACAATCTATACAAATAAATAAAATTGGAGTGTCTGTTTGTAATATCAAAATAACACCTTTTCACTAAATGCATATGAAAGTACATACGACACTTATAGCAAAACGCGATTTAAAAAAATTTTGTCTGTCTGTCTGTCTGTCTGTCCGTCTGTGTGTCTGTGTGTTTGTTCCGGGTAATCTCTGAAACGGCTGGACCGATTTTGACGGGACAGATTGCTGATGTTATAAGGAGTAACTTAGGCTACTTTAATTTTAGAAAAACAATTAGGGTTCCGCGTAAAAAAATAAAAACTCATGAAATCAAAGAGTATCTCCATACTGGTGGATCGATTTTGACGGGACTTTCACTGATAGATAGCTGATGTTATAAGCAGTAACATAGGCTACTTTAATTTTAGAAAACAAAATTAAAAAAAATGGCTCCAGTCACGCTGGCTCAGCACGCGGGAGCGGGCTTTTTTAACCCCCGACGAAAAAACAGGGGTGTTATAAGTTTAACATGTGTATCTGTGTGTCTGTGTATCTGTGTATCTGTGTATCTGTGTGTCTGTCTGTGGCAACGTAGCGCCCAAGCTACTGAACCGATTTTAATTTTGTTTCTTTTGTTAGATAGGTATTCTGATCGAGAGTGTTCTTAGCTACGTTTTATGAAAATCGGTTCAGCCGTTTGAAGATTATCAGCTCTTTTGTAGGTTAAAAAGCCATATTCACGGCCAAAACCAACTTCCACGGCTCGAATCTATTCGAAATTTGGGCTCATTGGAATAGAAGCGATTTGGCTTTATTATATTTTTAAATGATCGTTATAGTCTGAAATGGCTTTTTACGATATTATAAATTTGAAAAGTTTCCAGGATTCTGGAAAAAATGGATATCAATTTTTATATGGGATTTGTGTTTGAACTAAAGACGTTCCATAAGCCACGTTTCAAATGATGGATACGCGCATGCGTTAAATTTTGTTTGTTTTTTTAATGGTCATGGAATATTACGCAATAATAATTCTAGAGGGCGCTGCTCCACCATTGAGAAATAATACAGAAAAACATCTAAATTAAAATAATTTTTGCGTTATTGAAAATTCTTCCCCTGGGCTGCTACCGTCCACCTGAGCCAGAGTTATTGAGTACATGATATTGAATCATAATGTATAATATTTTACATCCATGGCATCAATATTTAGATTCGTTTTCTATTCTAATGTCAATTATTATAATGTCATAACAACATAATGTCACACACTTTTACACAGATTTTCTGTTGACTATTGTACATTGCATTGGTTATCTTAGATTTATAAATGAGGAAACCAAAACTAATGATGTAAAGGGCGCTTTCATAATCTGGTTTCGAAACTAGTTGTACCAGATGAATTTGCGAGATGAGCTATGAATACTTATCTACGGGACCTACGCAAATCGTGCGAACTTAATTATTTGGAAGAACTAGGTAAAGTATACATTTGATGAAAGGGTCGTCGCATCGGGGGTTTTTATATTTTCAATTTAGAGTTATTGTTAAGTTAAATTCCACGCGGACGAAGTCGCGGGCTCAGCTAGTTTTTTAATATATTTTTAAATCAAGCTTAGGTTACCTATTTACTGTGATTTTGTGTTACTTATTCCCACCATTCACCACTTCTTACATACGACATCACATTAGACTAGTCTTGAACCCGATCACGGGCGGTGGGGTGGTCGTCGAGCGTCCCCCTGCCCCCCTCGCCATCAATTATGCTGATGGCCAGCGGCGATACCGGGCGGGTTTCGATCCTGGAACGTCGTCGACACAGATTACCTTGATATGTCGGTACACCCAACTGTGCGGACCTTCTTAGAAATCGTGCCTTTAAAGTTCTGGGAAATTGGAAGAAAGAAAATGGAGTGGAGATAAATTTATATGCTTATTGGCTGAGTTGAGTGGTACACATATGAGTGGCCTACCTATGGAAAATTCTCGGTACCTACGTTAAGTACTTATAGAAACATCGGCTTTATGTTTGATGTTGTTGTTTTATATGACGACGGCTTGGCGCAGTGGTTCGAGTGTAGGCCGCTCAGCTTACTGCACCGAGTGGTTGCGGGTTCGATTCCCGGTAGGATAAGTTTCGGAAATAGCCTTTCCGTAATTTGCCCTGGTCTGGGTGTCACTGGGATCGCCCTCAGTACATTGTACGGAACCATAGGTACAGTTGGTGTGTTCGTCTGGCAATATTTATTTATTTCTTATTTATTTAATATTATATTTGCACTATTTTTTAAATAAAATAATTGTCATAGAATTTTAATTTTAATCCTAAATCATAAGTCCAGATTATTTATGCACGAATTATAAATAATAAAGTTACTTACCTCATCGTTAAAAGTTTGTTAATTAAATCCTATAATTAAAAAAAAGTTATATTAACTTTACATTCCATTCCATTTCACACGAGTGAACAACACAACACTGTACTTTGTATATGCGGAAAACAACACGCAGAATTAATAAAAACAAAACCGTGTTTACATTTCGAATTATTCTAAATTCAAACTCGTAACCGAACAATTCCATTTTCAAACGCACTTTATTTCCAGCATCTAAAACGATTCCCGTCCACATTGAGTGAATCGCCACGCCCAATCAACGAGTGGCAATATTGCGGAAGGCTTTTTTCAATCACTCTAGGTCCTCTGGCCTCATGAAAAATTTATATCTGAGGCCTCGACGCTGCCTCGAGGCCAAGGCGTTACAGGGCGAATAACATTAGTTTACGAGTACTAGTCAAGCGTTGAGAACCTCAAGAGCACTAAAGCGGCACCAGAATTTAATGCCTCGCCTTTACGACAGGTACCTAACTATTTTGTTGGGTATTGTACGTTTGAGTGGGAGTGGTATTTTATTTCAGTTGTTTATTTATGCTGAACTTTCGCAAGTTCCAAACAGGCATAAGTTATCACTACATAGTATAAAACAAAGTCTCTTCCCGCTGTCTGTATGTCCCTATGTATGCTTAGATCTTTAAAACTACGCAACGGATTTTGATGCGGTTTTTTATAATAGATAGAGTGATTCAAGAGGAAGGTTTTTATGTATAATACTTGCATAGTATAGTAGAGAAACACTCATAAAAAAATACCCGTGCGTAGCCGGGGTGGGTCGCTAGTTTTTTTAAATACAAATTCAATTGACGTTTAGAACCTCATCGTTCGGAGTGATACTGATTTACTAATGTTTTGGCTAAACTCGTTTTGTCAGTGTTTTACTTCTTCTGGAGACATTGAATAACTAAAAGTGAAACACGATGTTTGCCACAAATTCATAAATATCGACAAATATATACTTACCTACCAATCTAAACGTCAATTCTCATAAAATTTTCCAAGTAAACATTTTCTTGGAAGTCCCGCGACGGGCGTCGCTGGGAACGTTTTAATTCCCTCTAACTCCACTGCGAAGGGCACAGATTGAATTATTGAAGGCGGGAGAGCGTTAATTGTTATTAATGTACCCGAATATTAAGATAAGATAAAAGACAGGTAAATGAACGCAGAAGAGGTTATACGACATCTCTATTTTCAAATGTAAATTACGATTTTATAAAATATGCTACATAATTACAACAAATATTGCCAATAGAGAAAATAAACAACAAAAACATAATTGGTAATTGCAAACACATTGCTAAGTGTTACCATACTTCATAAAAAAATATATCTATACCAAGCTTGACTACGTAATTACGTAAATACGTAATTCAAAAAAAAAAGTTTCTAGTAAAGTAATTTAATTTTTGTATTTAGTTGTTTTTAAATTAATCAATCCAATTTATCTAAATACACATTCCAGTTTGCAGTCTTCCTTGGTTTGGCTGTAAACGATAATACAAGGAGCGATTGCCATCGTCTGCTCACGGTTAGTCTTTACCCAACTAACCAGCCCATAAAAAACGTTTGGCATTTTCATTCCTGTAGTCCAGTGATGAGACATTCTCGCAAATAACATCCCCTGACCTAGCGGCCTACAGACCTTAGCATACAGCCCTTCAAAGGTCACAGTTGCCGGGGCGTCCTATCCTGCCCGCACCACACAGACATGTCATCAGGACAAGTATGAGAGCCCAAAGTAATCACAATGTTGATATTATATTTGAATGCGAAAATGTAATACGCCTGTTGTGAAACCTTATCGTAAAACAAATGTAAAATTGTTTTGGGCTATTTGAATCTCTAATAAAAAAAAATATTACCCAAGATGCAACTGAGAGAATGCTATGCTCAAAGTGTCACTACGTTATAGAATCAGGAATGCGGAATACCAGGCAATACCAGGTTGAACCACAATCCTTGCATTTTTTTTCTCATTAAAACTTTCTGAAACCCAAGGCTTATTACTGTGAAATCTTATCAGACGCAAGCGGTGGTCCCGCCGGGATTCTTAGGGTTTAAACGAAGCCTATTTTCCGCTAAGTAAAAATCCCTTTCAGCAGCAATAGCTAGAGAGGCAAGCGTTTTGAGGTTTTAAACCTATTAGTGATAGGCACGCGGCGGTTAATCCGTTTATAAATGGATATCATTTTGCAGAACGAAATCAACCCACATGCACTGCTGTAGACCAAAACCAACCCTGTGTTAGTTGTTCCAGGTTGGTTTTAGTTTGCACAAGTGTGTGAGGGTGGGTTCTATTTTCCAAAACGACGTCCAAATATGACATTTTGGAGACTGATTCTCTCAAGTAGAAGGTCGCGATGTGGCTATTATCTTTTCGGAAAGTGGTGGAGGTAAAACCAAGATGTACGATTATGTCAATTGACCACAGCACTGTACTGGCTGGTTCTGAAGGCTCTGAAGTAAATTTTAAGGTATTATTGCCCTTTTCACGTTTCCTTTTAATATTAATTATGCATAAAATACCTAGCTAAATTAATGTACTTAGTGTTTAAATTAAACTAAAAATGATTTCATTTTAAATCCTAAAATGTTAACCCTCCCGCTGGCGCAGGGTTTTAACGCCCGTTTCAAAAATGGTTTTGGTCGAGATTACTCGCGTGGACAAGTGCTTCGGCGGCATTGTTCAAAGTTAGCTATAAATCGCACGGCTTATTTTATCCCGGAGCCTGCGTATTTAATCGCAGCGGCACTCGCTTCCACTGGAAGCGACGTGAGCTTAACTCAGTGCTTTTTACCCGACTACGGCACAGCAAAAAGGAAGGGTTGTGTTTTAGTTGAATGAATTTAATTAAATTTAATGACCTATAAGTAATATTTCTTTAGACTTTTTCGACCATTTCGACCGTTTCACTCATATGTTTTTTTTACAAAACAATGTCGGCTAACAAGCGTACGACCCGCCTAATGTTAAGTTATTACCGCAGCTTATAGATGCTTGCAATACCGAGGGCATTGCTGGAACGATGCCGACCTAAAGGGGAGTGCGACAGAGGGAGGAGAAGGAGCTGGGCTGGCTCTCTCGTTCAACGTGCGAAACGCAGCTATTTTATTTACGCAGCCTTTTCGTAATTTTACCTTGTCTGGGTATTATTGGGATAATTCCCAGTCTACTGTATGGTACCCATAGTAGATATTTTGCTCAATTTGTGTCCATACGATTGGTGTGTATTTTCTGGCTATACCTATTTAATTATTACAGTGGTTTCTGCGTCAATCAGACAAACTAATAAGTAGTACTTACCCAATTCCTAATATCCTTATTTCAAAGTGATATGGTGAATAACTTTCACAGAAACCATTTCTAGATTCTCCTTCTCCCCGAATCTGGGTCGAACTGTGCATATCGCATAAGTTACATTACGACCCATAATGGCGCCATTCCACGTATTTTAATACTCAAGTTTCACTCATAAGAATATGAAGTTCCGAGGGATATATGTGGGTTGAAATGGCGATATATACGAATGATTTGAGCGAGGATGACGCAAGGTGCTCGGAAATCTGGGACGGAATATTTTGTGAAGGTTGAATAACACTTGTAACAGTTTGCAAGGGAAAACTGAAACTAACAGACATTTGGTAAATAAGCAAATTAATTGCTTAAACAAAAATATTAATTATACAAAACAAATACTTAATAAGCAATTCCAAAAAAACCGACAGCATCTAAAAGGTCTGCCTATTATTTGGAGTCCGTTCCAATAAATCTGCTTACATTTAATAAGTATTGATGTCGGGATATGCGGTACCTAATACAAGAATAGTCCACACAGCAAGCTACACAGAAGGAAAAACACACAGTTGAATTCTTCTTTTTTTATCTGTAAAAAAACTATAATACGTAGGTATTCTTGGCTCGTGTTGAATGCCAATTTGGTCTCCTATGTATCATATTATCATTTCCAAATGCACCAACTCAAGTCATCAGCGTATACGTTTAGGGTTAGGCAATATTTTTTCAAAAACTGGATGATATGTGTTGTACTTATGTCAAAGAATACTTTACCAACCCCAAAATGTTAATAAAACTCTTTAATACTGTGATTATTTCAAATGCAATATATTTGAAATGTAAAATATTTATGCAAGAAAGAGAAAGTGGGTCAAAATTTGGAGCAGGCTAATCTGCGTCCTCTTTAACTGATAAGATATTCATTAGATAAAACAATAGAAAACTGTTTCACGATACCGCCTATCAGTCAGGATGTTATGAAACCTTTTGTAAACATTGCCATTTCGGCACATACTAAGATAAACGAAATGAGGAAATGGGGAGTTGTTGTACATTTTTTTTTTAAAAATATTGTTCATTAATAATTCTTCATCCAATTAATCTAGATTTTGTGACGTGTTATGGTATCTTGAGGCTAAACTTCGCGACGTACAGTGCCACATTTAATACACGTATTCACTTTGTCAATAACCATTATTTTCAAAATAAAAGTGTGTTTTGAAAACCACCGTCTGCTAACTATAAATCTAGAAAAACATAAAAATAAAAATTAATTACTAATATTGTTTTACCTGTAGAAACATCTCGTATAGCCATCCAGAGTATTATCCGTAATCACTGTGTTATTCTTTACCCGGCGCCTAAAAGAAGTGAAAATAAATATACGGAACGCTGAATTATTTATGACGCGCACGCACTCTTCGATAAATCCAAGATGGCGGCCGAGGATCCGGAAGTCCCTCGCGGAAGCTCGGGACACTCGGGAGACGTTCCGGTGACTATATAAATTATGATTCGTGTAAATTTATACGGCTTTCCGCGAATTTTGATATAAATATGAAAGTGTAGATATATTCCTAGTCCTACCATATTTTGTACTGTGTTCAGATAGCCTTCCCTGATTTGGTTGGTTATCGATATTTACAAGAGTGATTGCCATCTGCCACGCAACTGCAGAGTCTGCGGTAACCAGATAAGATCATTTTTGTGAATGTTTAGGAATATATATAATAGTTATATTGGTTCAAGTATATTTTATAAAAAACACCGCATGTTTTCACAGTGATGATCATCATATATAATAGGGTAGAGTCTCGTAAATGCTTAGTTCTAAATTACCCATACGCTACACTGGTCAAATCAAAATATTTATCATCAATTCCTAAACATAAGTACCAATATTAAAGATTAACACAAATGCTCTATCAAGAGTATTACTAAACAATTATTAGACTCAAAGTAAGACAAGAAAATATTAATATATTTACGCTTCTGTTTACGTAAACCTCCCTAACTCCTTTTATTTAATATCCCACCGAAACTTTTACTTTTTTCACGTCATATCCGAGGCGTTCCCGTTATTTATTGCAGACACCTGCGTGCTACAGTCTCTCGTGACACCTCTCGACACCGCGTAGAGCGCTCTAGCTGTCGGCGACACTGCATTATTAACGGCTTAGCGGTGTCGGCGAGCCGAAACTTATAATGCTAGGGTTCATGTTCATTTGGACGGGTTTTCTTTTAAAATGTTTTGTGATAAATTAACACAATAAAATATAAATATCATGATCAATTTTGAGCTCAATTTTAAGTCCCTATCAGAAAAAACCTATTCGGTTTACCAACCCCACGGCCAGAGATGACATATACAAATAATTCCGTCGTAAATCATGGGCGTCTACCGTTTCCAATAACCGCGGATCCGCAAGCTATTAGTCGCGGCGACAGGTGGCGCCACTTGACCGTAATTAATTTCGCTCCATTAAGCCAATACAAACAAGTCACTTAGAAACTATTATGTTGTTATAGTCTTTTAAAAGGTAAGTGTAGTGTAGGTAAGTATATTCCCCGATGTCACGCAAAAGGAGTGTTATGAGTTTCGTCGCTTTGTCTGTAGATACACTTCTATGTCTGACTCGCCTAAGACATTTCTTTGTTTGATAGACACTCGTGATGGTCCAAGGGGTTACCGTACGCTGCTATAGCGTGTCTTGCCCTACTAGTCCGAATTATTTGTAATTCTTGGTAATATCAAAAGGCAACACACTGGAGCTATTATAATATTTATATATCTACTACCCTTTGTTATTATTGATTATAAGCAACTGGCGATAAAAAAAAAACAATGACATGTAAAAAGACAAGCCCGCTGAGTTTCTTGCCGGATCTTCTCAGTCGAGGTCGCGTTCCGATCCGGTTGTAGATATAAGAAAAAAAATATGTAAAATTGACAATTTGTAAGTGCCCCCGTAGGCCTAAACAAAATAAACGATTTGAATTTGAATTTGAATATATGCTATGAAGCGAGCCCGCCCGCTTCGACCAATAGGATCGATTTATTTCCTCAACTTCACCCGGCTATGTTTATATTAGGTACGCAATGTTTAAATTCAAAATGGTTTCAACTGTTTAAATACACACATCTCATTGATAAGCCATGGGGCATGACCTTGCTCCTATCACTAACCACTTCTCAAAAACTAATAACTTTTCTGTCTCCAAAAATACCGCCAATCGGCATTCAATAGGAACCCTTAAGTTTATATCCGGAATTAATTCGATCACAAATCACATTCCTAACCGTTTTCAATAAGGGCGCCATCCGCAAACTATTCCGACTATTATATCACCGCTACGAGTATTAGGTGCGACTCTCGAACGTAATTAATTTAGTTCCGCGGACCGGGATATATGAACGATGTTTGGATTGGAACAATAAGCTGCGTTTACCAAATATCAAATGGGGATACTACTAAATTAAAGCACATTATTAGGAAGAAACAATTTAAGGTGAACTTTTTCGTAAACATTTTCTCAATGCCATCAAGGTGGGCTTTCATTCTACTCAGATTTGGCTACAAACATTTTCAGGCATCGACGGTGGCAATAACCCGAAATAGTGTCGACGAACATATCCGTAATTTGCCCAGGTGTGGGTGTCACTTGGATCGCCCCCGGTCCATTCTACGGTACCCATAGTACAAACGTTGCTTAGTTTGGGACCATACAGTTGGAGTGTCAGTCTGGTGGTATTTATTTAGAAATTACCAATCATATTATTTAGTTTATTCTCAAAAAAATCTTGTTTTTAGAGCGCACTCACATTTTTCCATAGAGTAGCGAAACAGGAAAACTGAATAGTCAGACGAGTGCGCAAACAGCGGGCCGCGAGGAACATAATGTGACGAAATATTGAGGAAAGTTCCCGCACGTAAACACCGCTGATGTATGTGACCAAACAAACACACCCTTCGCGTGTGTACAGGGTATTCCTAAATTAGGACAAGGATAGGCCCGAAATGGGACTGAACATTTCAGGAGAAACGGTACCTACTGCGTGACTAAAATATCTAGGAATGCGCAATGTATGAAATATCCTGACAATGGGTATTATAAATTTTAATGTGAGAGTGTGTTAGTTAGTTTGTAATCTTACCAGCAACGCAAATGAATCTGGATTGATTTGAATAAAATCTTATATAGATACGGAAGTAATTAATACTCTGGAGTTCATGTGGAAGTGGCCAAGAATGAATGCTAGCCAATTATTATACTTACCAGTAATTAATTGAAATGTCATGAGAAGATAAAAAGGGAGAAAGTGGCACTTCTTTCTCGCTAACCAGCCATATTCCATGCAATACCATCAAACAAGTCACCTGCTCTTCCCTACCCAGTATAAATAACGCACAATCCCAACAATAAAGATTTGCTATTTACGAAAAAAATATAACCCTGCTCCTGCAACGGCTTGTCTAACCTGAGAACGTATTACGGGCCCCTGGGCCCCGGACAAACATCTCTGGGGGCCCGCACGCTCGCGCAAATATTTGACCCCCTATTATTGACCCCCACACCTTGTGTTCACGACGCCCGTATGTATTATGAACGCTGTAAATTACGAGAATTAGCGGAGGCAAATGTTTGTTGTAAATATTTTGATTGCACTGTTACGAAATATCATGGTGCCGTATTCTTAGGCTACATTTACACAGGAAATACACAACAATTTTACGTATTTTATAAGTATAAGTATATATGTTTTGATATTTTGACCGTATTTCGCATTGAAGTGTATGGAAAATCGTTTTTGTAAAGTGAATGGCGCCCTAGTGTGTATTTTCGATTTTTTTCCGATATTTACACGAATAAACCTCAGCTCTCTGAGACGTCTTCTGTAGGCTTCCTGGTACTAATAATCTTAGAGCAGAGTTATCAAATCTTTAATTTATATATTTTCGTTCAAAATGAATGAACTTCGAATAGCTTAAAAACTTTTAGTGCTTCTGTCATAAAAGTTTCCTTTTATCTTTCACTATAATCGAATTGTAACTCCAATCGGCTCCAGTCTTTACTCGTACCACAGACAGTACAATTACAACTATGTGTGCCGTCGGAAGTTCTAAGCTCCTGATCGTTCCTGTAATAATGACTTAGGGTAAGTTTTAACTAGTAAACATTGAAACTTTTAGACTGATTCTGAGATAGATACAACTGATTGCATTCTGATTAGACTATCAGAATTTCTGGGTGAAGTTGTTATGGCCAACAACATATAGTCATAACAAAAAAAAAAAAAAAGCAGTGACGAGTTTGGGGTTTACAATGACATTTTCAAAGAAACACTGTGGCTTCATGGCTATAAAGGTTTCACATCGAGATTACAAAATAGTTGTTTTTTATTCTTAAACATAGTCTTCGTATTCTTTTGTACGATATACAAACATTTTTCGTTGTTATATTTTTTCTTAGTGCAGACCTCATGGAAGCAAAATTAATAATATTCTCCGTGCCTATGACTTTGACATTAAACTGTGCGGCATTAACTAAACTTAACCCTAACACGTGTTCGATGATCCGTGTAACAAGGTCTTGTAAGACCCAAACAACTGGATTAGCCCTCAACATCGTACAAGGCAGGTAGACCCGGCTTATGCCGGCTTAAACTATCCTGAATCACCAATGCGATTGGAAGGTCGGCTTAAAGTCGATCCAAAGAAAACGGCTACAAATGAATGGATAAGATAATTACCAATGGGTAAACTAAAATGAAAACATTTCTCGAAACCTCAGGGACAACACTAAAATCAAAAAATGATTCTAGTAGTTTTTTTTTTCTTGGTGAGAATTTTCCTCGTATGTATCCGGGTAATAGCTTGCCCAATACAAGTACCAATAGGGGCAAAATACCATTGCCCAAAATGGGTTCTAGCGTGCACCTCTGCACCCCCTTTCGTGGATTCAAGCGTGATAGTATGTCGCATGTCATGTATTTAGTACCACGGACAAGTTAACTACATAATGTTCAACAAATTTTCCGCTTTATGTTGATTACGAAAGTAAGCATTCCAGTAGTTAGTTTAAGAAAGCATCGTAAAAGAGCCTTTATAGGTCAAATTTTAGTAGTCTCTACATGCGGACAGTACTGTTCTTTTATTGATAGAGAGCCAATAAACCGGAGTTTAATACAGACTGGATCGGCCGGTAGGTGGCGTCCGGGACGCACTTTGAAAGCGTATTAACGTGAAATCTACGTGCACATGTTTAGAATTCTATTGCCTGTTTATAATGTGACGTATTAAGTGTGATAACCAATGTAATCATAGTACCTAGCTCTATCATGAGTTCCTCACTCATCGCTACCGTCTACGTTTTATAATTCATAAATCGATCTCAAGTCTGAGAGTGATCTTAAGTACGGTTTGCATGTCATTTTGTACTGGAATGACATTTCCAAGATCGCTCTCAGATCGATCGAGATCGATCAGATCGAGATCATTTATTAATACGAGCCATACACACTTAAGGCTAAAGCGCCCATCTAGCCCGCGAAGTTCAAATTTTTTGAGGTTTTTTAGAATTTTTTCTAAATCTGTCAATAATAAAAGGCACATTTCGTAATTCGCGAAAAAGACCGCGTGCAGTGCATTTATTAATATATCCAACTTACTCTAAAACATTTCAAGAACGACAGCTATCCAGATAATCTGGCAATTTTTGTATATTTAGTGATTTACTAGTATTATATCCACCGTGATAATATTTAGAGTAAAATAAATGTATTAATAAACGCACTGCATACTGTGTTTGTCGCAAATCACAAAATGTTTTCAGATTTTGGATAAACCAGACAAATACTCGAAAATTTTGAATTTCGCGGGCTAGACAGGCGCCATCACCTTAAGCGCTCTGTATGTACATAAATTGCTGATCGACGTTGAGTCATCGCGTTATACCATTGATCGATGGATATATCGACGCTGGATCGTTGATTTGGCAAGAATATAGACAAGGCCATTTTTAATTGGTGCCTAATATTATTTTACATTTCTTTATCGGGTATTGAAAGACCACATTTTCTTATCACCCCTGACATATCACTTTACCCCTCAAGGTCACGCCATTACGCGCCGCATATTCCTAATTTACGATCGCCGTTACTGTAAGAACTCACTCGAAAGTCGTAAACCAAACGCTCGTATCCACAAAATACGTAACTGTCCATTAACTGGGCCATTTGAATGCGATCAATGCGTATGTGGGGTTATAAAAAAAACCTTGAAACTTTTTAGGCAATGATTTTAGGATACTAAACTTAGGTTTTTCGGGGCTAGAAGATATGATAATCTTCCCCCTTAATCAGACATTTGCCTACGTAAAAATATACGAAAGAATTCGTAATTTTATGTCTCCCTTATGATTTATTAAAAATAGGAGACGCGCCAGTTCCTCCGCCGATTTGATTTGCTTGTACTTTTTATTAATAATTTATGTCTCACTGACGGAATTTCGATCACGACTGCCAATCTCAACAAAGACTAGCCAACTGCGCAGGAGATATTAAAGAAAACATGTGCGTGCGCATGCACAGATGAACTCTCTCTTCCCTCACTGTGTTAGTCCGATGGAACTGCAATCCGACACGACCGGTGAGGTCGGGCTTAGGACCGACGTCTTTACGGGCTCTCCTAGGCACGAAGGCGCTCATTCAAATTGCCACTAAATGGTCACCCATCTCTGACTGCCCTTGCCAATCATAGCTTAACTCCTGACCAACTAGCGATCTGCTAGTTGCTAGTTGTTGCTAGTACGTAATTTGCTAGTTATAATACCAACTAGCAAGTTGCGTCGTACTCATAAGTGCCTCAACTTCAATCATAATTATGTTATAAATTTTGTTTCACATAGTAACGGTATGGAACAAGGACTCGAGTTCCCAATCGTCACGCGATCCCACCACGGGGCTGAAGGGTGACCTTAATGAGGGCCTGGCTCGGGATTCCGACCACGCTATGCGTGCAAGCTATGCGTATGTGGGACATAGCCCATGTCACGTGGCATTTCTTGCCCGCAACGCATGGGGAATTCAGTTTACAGCGAGTTATGCGCCCATCAGGGGTGTTCGGGGACTGTTGCGGGCACAGAATTTACAGTAATGTGTGTAGCATGGTTTAACAGATACGCGAGTGAATTACTGCCACAAAGCTAAAGCGCGACCGAAGTAACTAATTTGATTTGACGATTAACGATGTTTACATGTAAAAGCCAAATTACAGTTGGTCTCGTCGCGTTGTTATCTTTTTTTTTTTTTTTTTTTTGAATTGACTATATGTTGTTGGCCAGAGTGGCCATAACAACTTCACCCGGACAGAGGGCGAGCGCAAGTGCACTCCAGCCAGAGGGGCAGGGGGGCAGCTAGCTCAAGGGCGCCACAAGGGACACGACCTCGGCTTGGGCCGCTGCCAGGAGAGGTGGCGAGGGTAAATCTACCACCGGATCGGAACGCGACCTCGACTGAGAAGATCCGGCAAGAAACTCAGCGGGCTTGTCGGGTGCCAAGGTGCGTCTAGGTAAGCAGACGCACCTTCTAGCGGAAGCGGGGGTTCGTCGACCTCGCCGGCGAGGTCGGTGTCTGGTGGGGAGTGTGCGTGTGTCGTTCTCCTCGACATCTGAGTCTAGGAGAGCGGTGAGTGGGTCGGGGGGGCCCAGCAACACATGCCGCGGCCTGCGGCGGCATGCAACTGGCGCGTGTGTAGGTGCATAATCGGCGGCGGCGACGATTAAGGCATTGGTGTGTTCAGAAGCCTTCTTGAAATAGCGTTCGGACGCTATTTTGAAGTGCTTCTGGATAGAATCGAGGCGTAAGTCAGAATGAAGGTCTACGTTCCTTACGAACCACGGGGCTCCGACGGCTTGGCGAAGGAAGCGGGACTGAATGGCCTGGAGGCGACTAATGTGCGAGTTGGCCGCGTGAGCGAACACAACGCTCGCATAAGACATGATAGGGCGACATGATAGGGCCGCGTTGTTATCCCTAGAATTATAAGTAAGTAGTTTACAAACCTACAGTTGGACTTTTCGGCTTCTTGGCACCTGTTTTGTGTTTTCTGTGTATTTTTAGATATTGTCAAATTTGGTTTAGTACTGATTTTATATTTTCTTGTTCGAAATTGGTTAACAGGCATCTACTACTTGCGGTATAAGAACATAGACAAGCTAGATTTCGTGCTAAACCAGAAAAAAGTAAAGTATACCCAGTAACCCATTGCCACATCCAAAACCTTTAACCACAAGTCTACAGACACTGAAACTAATCTCATCCTGATTTTATCACAAAATACCTACAGAGAACGGTCGCTAACTTCAGCCCATCCCATCCCTTCAAACGTAAATAAAGTGTGTCCAAACTTTCAACCGAATCCCATCAAGATTTATACGGCTGCTAGATCCCGTATCTATCCCCGACGGATATCACTCCGATCGCTTAATGAAACTTAAGAGAATACTTTCCCAGTAATCCAATATGGCGCATGGCGACGACGACGCTCCGGGATTTATTCCGCACTCGATACGGATCGCGATACGGCCGCCGCTTCCCACCATACGTAATTTAAGTTCCCGAATACGGACTTATTCCGGTATCAAAAATAAATTATAAGGGAATCCCGGGTTGTGCGGCACCGGAATCGTTGTCACCCTACCTCGTGTAATAGTATTTTCACGTAATGGCCGCATTAGTACTAGGGATTTCGTGCGAGAAATTTCTAGGTTCTCAGCTTAGTGTTTTAAAAAATTGCTATAAGTATATAGGTTTTAAAGTAGACAGTCTCGATTTGGTAGCAAAACCATTATTACAGTACCTATTTATTCATTTTACCAAAAATAATAAGTTTTGTTAAAATTTAATTCATTTTTTTTACCAACCTTAGGAGTTAGAATAGAAATATGCTTACCGCTAGTAAAGAAAGTGCTTGCTGAGTCAAAATCGCACCTAAAATCTACAATTATTTTCTCATTATTTACCCCTTTTGTTATTCCAGACAGCTTCATGTACCAGCGCGACGCAGGGAGCAAGAATAGATGACGAATGTACGGCGCCGAGTTTCAATAGACTCGTATCTCTCACGATTCGTTACCTTATAAGCACTTACCCCTTTTGTGCTCTTAAAAGCTTATTGCTTGACGGGAAAGAAAGATTTTCTGTTTCCTAAAGAGTTGTGTGAGAAAATGGATAAATAATTTACGTTTTACAAATTGTTCTCAAAGAGGCTTGTAGATTGTTTCCAAACAAAACATTGAAGTTTGAAGGCTCATAGTGACCAAATAACCTCTCGTGTGAACTTAATAGTATAAAGTAGGTACATTATGCATCATCTCTTGTTTTAAACAATAATTATAAGTAGCATACATTGTTTTATGCATACGCCAAACGAAGTGTGAGGGAGGGAGCGAATCATACACCGGCAAACAAAAATACCAATAATATATATATTTTTTTTATTTGATTACAAGCCCAATTCAGTTTATTTTTTGCATATTCACTCGTTCGCTCGCTCACCTTTGCTCATTACAACCGACACTTCCTAATTCATCCGAACCACCAAGGGTCTACGGAAGAAGAATAATTTAAACAAATTAACGGCATATATAATAAGTGAAGGGCGGTACCGAACCCGCACTCCGTGGGTCATCAATCAACGTCCGAGTAATTTCGCTGCCGGGGTGCCTGCAGCAGCGACGGGATAAGAGGCTCTCTGTGGCTTAGGTTAAGTGTTATAAAGTATAGTATAGTAGCTATAGACAGACTGCAGAATATATTGTAATGAGTGATAAAGAGGTCACTGAACTCTTGCTGAGGGTTAAACATTGACTATAGGTTCTGAGTTATAGGAGTAACAGTCGGTGCCGGATTCAACCAGCTCGGGGCATGTTGAAAATGGTTTGACGCTTGGTTTGTTCGAGGAAATTGACAGATCACTAGTTAAACTGACAGACTGTCAGACTACCTTGTACATCGGCTGGGTATGTACTTACAGTAGTTGAAGTTGTTTTCAAGATCAATTCTCTTTTCAAGATAATATACTAATGTTCTTAGGGCCCCAAGGCGCGGGGCCCGTAGCATTTGTTGGCCATAGCTTCGTGGCTAATCCAGCACTGGTAACAGTGGGTAAGCCCAATTTCGATCAAAAAGTAATGTTAGAATTCTTAAGAAATCTGCGGTTAGTACATTTTGAGATATTTCTTTGACGTAGCGGGTAATCTGCCTGTTGAGAACTTAGCGGATTCATATTATTCTGTATTATCATACTAATTACTTACCTCCGAGAGTTCACTGAATAGTATGTAACGTAAGTACTTACGTAATAAAAAATAAATATATGGTACTAACCATGACCAAAAAAAAAATGTTTTTAATGCTTCATAGAACTGACTTCATAGATAGGTCTTCCCGAATCGTATTTACGCTCATATCCTAATCTTTCATAGCCAACAAAATTTAGTTTCCTTACCTTTTTTCGTCGATAGTTTTCCGTTGGTAGTTAAACATAGCTATTTAGTTAGAGGCCAGCACGGAGGCAATTTTATTGGAGGAATCTTCGAATTATCCGCAATCAATCGGACAAAGGAGGAACGGACCGAGATATTCCACTAACGTCTGACGATTTATCACAACTACTGGCCCTGTGATGTAGAGGCGAGGTTCGATATTACATTGTTAAACAGCGATTAAGTATTACTTGGGTATCTTACTTGTCAGCAACTTGTTCGAATTTCAAAAGGTGGGTAAATGAAATTAAAAAAACAAAAACTGTTGAATTCTGATAAGCAAAATATTGGGTCGATACTTTTACTCTATTTATAATAAAGTTGCAAACCAGACGCCATGGTATCTAATTAACTAAAATTATCCAAGTCTACTTTGTTAGTACCTATATCCAAATTTGGGCTATTACAAATTGTTAAAAATCATCATTATTTCTTGCAGCGAAGCTTCTATAGTATGGAATCTATACGGACGTTCGAGGCGCTCGCTGCGCGGCCACTCTATCCGTGCTAAGCGTCAGTAGCGTTACACGATATATATAGGTATACAGAGTGGCAGCTGCGGCGCCCTACGCTTTATACAATAAACGACACTGTTTTTTTAGAAAGTCGTCTAATTCTGCAATGAAAAGCATCGATATGTCCTATCATGTCCCATCTCTACGGATCGTTCGTTTCACTCAACACATCGCATTGTTTAGTCTGCGAGCGACGATGGGGTATGATTAGAGCAGGGGTCGCAAGTGCGGCGGGGGCGCGGATGGGCTCCTGAAGCGCGCTTCAACTTGCAATCACAGCACCTTTGTTCCTTCAACTTGTAAGGGCACGGTTATTGTTTCTTTGAAAGTTCGGGTACCCTTGCCGTAAGATATTTCGAGAACGCCTGAAGTTGGATAAGATGCCATTACTGAAATGTTACTTTCATTGCGGATAGACCGCCAAAGGGGTCGCTTGTGAGGGGTCTCGTGTTCGATTCCCAAGTTTTTGAGGATTAAGTAAGTATGTAGTAGCTTAATGTAGGTACGTAGTAGCTTTTACATTGGTAGGTAGTAATTAATATAGCGAAATTATTTACTTGAGTCTTATAAATCCACAGAAAGGCTGAAAGTGGCCCTATTTTACCCGGAAATACAATTCAGATTTAGAAATGCCGTGCCAAAACGCGGTCGACGAAGGGTTGATGAAACTATTTTAAACATTCAATAACAGTATGGAATTTCACACAGTTAGCCACGCTGGCCCCGTGTGTGCATAAAATTATCTAAACATAAATGAACCTATGTAAAAATGTGAAATTTAAAAATGGAATGCAGTAACATATATCTAAATTTCAAATTTAGAACGACGCTGTTTTACACTATAGACTATTTACAATTTGTATATCCCTCGTAAATTTCAACAACAGTGCTGCTACTTTGTGGTTGTATTATTTTGCATAGCGGAGCGTTCGACACGATATATAAAATCGAAGCCATTATACAAATAGAAATAAGAATAGGTACCTATCTGAACAAGGCTGCTTTAAACTAATTTCACTTTAAACCACGAACATTAACTACACACAAACATAAACTCCCGATAGGACAAGAGCCCTACGATCCATAGACACACAAGGACACACAACTCTAATTAGTTTCAAAGGTAACCAGTAGCTACTATTCGACCTAACTGCATAGTGAGTACGAATTAGATTTGTGTCCGTTCTAACTTAATCCGGGATTTACTCCGTCAATACGGCTCGGATGCGGGTCTCCGGATCGAAAAAGGTATAATTAAAACACGGTTGATGTGTTAAATGAAGTACTCTGATAAAATGGTTGTAGTAAGTCTATTGTACTATTTTAAATAAGATTGTCTCTCTAGAAACATGTTCTGGTAGTAGTAATCCAACCGCAGAGTAATATAAAATGTTATTTTTTAAATAAGGGTGCTCGATACAAAACAATTGCATAATGCGTACACAACAAGCATAAACAGATACTGAAATAGAGTTCCGCATCCGAAAAATGAATGTTATTACAATTTCATTTCACATAACCCGGTCCATTACGTAACGCATTCAAGAACAAACTCAACATCTCCGTGTTAAGGTTTACTATCGACGGAAGTTAAACTACAACGTGTGCATTTACAAAGGCCGATAGGGCAGTTTATACTTTTTGCTCGCGATCACGACACCGGTAACGACTTCCCTCGCAAACGCGCAGCGAAAATGCAACGATTCCGAAATACGCGCGAATAACCCGCCGACGACGCGACGCTTAGCAGTCCTTTATAAGAGCCAGAGGCGCATCGATTGTTCCAACAAACAGAAATGTTGCAGGGACCGAGTGAAAAATGAATATTTTCACCAACTGTACTTACCTACGTAGGCTGTACAAAATTTACTTCGCAATTTATAGACGCAAAAACAATAGTGTTTTGAACAAAAACATGGGCGCGCAGATTGTAGGAACGTCCGTAAACTCGTTTAAATAGGCGGCGTGTCCGCTCCGGATAGTTTTTCGTGAAAAATTACAGCTGAATGGCGGGCGAGCGGTGCTTCTAGCCTTGTTTCGGAACGGGCAGAGTCACGGCACGACCTGGCGATTTTCTCGACCACGCCGCTCAATTTACCGGAAAACATCTGCCAAGTAGGTTATAAACAATTGACTGCATTTTTAGGGTTCCGTAGTCCCTACGAGGAACCCTTACAAGATCATCCAGTCGGTCCGTCCGTCCGTCCGTCCCAGTATGTTACAGTACCATAACTTCTACACTTTTTGTTGGAAGGCGCCGAAATTTAGTACATATTATATAAGTACCTTAAGAATCGACCTCACTTTCAAAAATATAAAATGTAGCAAAATTCCTTTTTTTTAGTTACCTACCCCCATCATGAGGTTATTGTTAAAAAGGATTTTTTCAAATGAAATAGTTTTGCGATACAACATTTTATTATCAGAAATTCCGTTTGCGAGATTTTTAAGTTTTAAATATTTAATCAAAATTTACGTAATGAATGCGACACTTCTTACATTTTTATGATTATCGAAAAACTAGTTACCAAAAATATCATTGCTTTATTGAAAAGGCTACGGAACCCTACATTGTGTGTGGCACGACATGCACTTGGCCAGTTTTTATTTTAAATAAAATATTTTCTACAACGTAAAAATCAATTATATATTCAAAATTTGGGATGTTTAGTTATTCGTTAAATATAGAGTAACTAATTGTACAGAGGGGGCAGTACAATTCAAGTGGTTTTATTGCCGGTGGGGAGTGGAAGGCGAGCAATTTGGTGGTCTGACCGCAAGAGCCGCGCATGTTTATTAGAGGCAAAGAGCCCGCCGCGCCGGCCCTCGATTTGCATAACGGTCTGTGTCGTAATTAGAAACCATCTCGGATGTCCCTCCTTTGTCCCGTCAAGTCTGGAGGGGACGACGTCAAACGCCTTCTATTTAGCCGCCTCGCAGGATAAGCTGTAATCCAACCGAATTAAAATATGCAACGTGTTTCTGTACACCTTCGTGTTCTGTGAAACGAATCTTGTTATTTGCTTAAAACTTTATTTACTTTTATAATCTTATTAAATTAAGAGATGCTTAAATTTGTTATTGTAATTTGCTGCAGGTATTTTAGGTATTTTGTGACATCGACGGTTAATGAATAAATAAGTATTTTACAATAAAATGAGAGATAAAACAAAAAAAAACCTGTTAAAAATATTGTTAACCTATGTATATTTAAAGTACTTTGTGCAAGTAATAATCTTGGTAAGTAGGCTGCCGACGGCAACGGTAAAGTGAAAATGTTAATAACTCAGAACACAAAATATTTCGCGTCAATACATTATAATGAAAAATAAGGCATACGGGACGCCATATGAGTACAGCTTAAGAACGGGTAATTTATTACGTACGCCGTTCATTACTCAAACATATACTTACGTATACGATGAAAAATCGTTTAAAGAAATTGCTCGCGCACTCCATACTCCGTACAGAGTACAAGAGT
Source organism: Notodonta dromedarius (assembly GCA_905147325.1). Lineage (NCBI taxonomy): Eukaryota > Metazoa > Arthropoda > Insecta > Lepidoptera > Notodontidae > Notodonta > Notodonta dromedarius. The sequence continues at coordinate 12,616,150 of LR990159.1, read as the reverse complement.
ACAATAAATCGTTTTCTAAGAACGGCACAGTGTAGCGCGCACAACAGAGGCGGCCCGGGCATAACTCATTAACTCGGCGCGTTTACGAGGTCCGCCATATCGCGGGCCGCGCCGGGATAATGACGCTAAACCGATATCCTTATTTACTGCAAATTGCGTCGGCTCTTGTGTCTAGGCCTACGATATGGTATTTGGGTCGCTACAAATATCTTGTTACGCTACTTGATTAGTTTTGTTTCATAGTAAAATTGAATATTACGTAGTACGCGTAACGTGTTGATTTTATGTGGTGCGCAAAGCTTTAACAGTTATTTGGAGGGAAAGTAGAAAAGTTGTCGCATATTTTTGTAGATACTTGTTATTTTATATCATTGACATTACCTTTCCTATACAAACATACTACCTACACAAAATAACTTTATAATTTCATGGAAGTAATTTAGTTAAACTCTTAAATATTCAATCATATGATATTTTACGACAAAGGATTGTAGTACAAAGGCATATTATGGCACTAAAACAATGTTGTAATATGTACAACGGCCTTTGTAACTATGAAATTTCCCGAACTCGGAAGTGGCGTACTTACAGACAAGAGCAAATCATCCGTGAAGTGAGTTTGCAAAGGGCACGCGTCCGCAGCGCAGCGAGCTTCGAAACGCGTTTACACCCGTCAAATGCACAGTACGCCCATTGTACGAAAATTGATTTATACTTAAATAGAATACGGATTTTAATTAATTTATTTATTGATTTATTTTTATTTGTAACCAAGTAGATTTTTTATTTTGATATAGATAGAGTTTAACGAAAATGTTTTTTTTTATCAGGAAAATGTGGTTGTTGCAGTTTTAATTTGGATATAAAATACAATACAATATCATTAAACCCAATAGTGATTATTAGTACTACCCAAAAGTTATTAATTTTACCTATTTTTACGGAAACTTTTCTGATAAAAAAATTAACGATTTCACTTAGAGCTCATTCTATTTTAGTATACCTACCTACTTAATTACCTTAGTTAAGAATTCGTTGAAGAGCCAATTATATTGTTAATTGTGCTAATAATGACAATTGCAAAGGGAATGTTGAACTAAAGCTTTGAACCCTAACATTTCTTGAATTGTGATAATTATGTTTCAATTACGGTGCCCTTTGCTGTACAGTGAAATAGTATTCAAGTATTTTAATATTCTTGATGGCATTCCGAATTGTGAGAAAAGTATGTATTGTAAATAATAACAATTACCGTTGGCGCTTATGTATTTAAACTGAAATATCATAAAGTTTCTGTTTACGTGTACTATAAATATTCATAATAACTTAACTTAATGTTGATTCATGCCACTTTCTTGAAATTAAATTAAGGAACATTAAATATAACAGAAATTACTAAATGTAGGTATTTTAAGTATTTTATTTAAACCTATAACCCGATTACTTACTTTTGAATAGGTACCTTAATGAACGATATAAACAGTAAATCTTCAATATATTTCAGTCATCAGTTAGGTCACCTTACTCTTAAGAACACCTGTTTGTTTATAAAGTATTTAAATCTTATCATTTCTACCGATAAATATATTTCTTTATCTAAAACCATATCTCTCTTGTTACAGGCCACATCACACAAAGCCCCGTATACCCCCAGCCTAAGAATATCAACGGTAAGTGGCGCTACCGACGACGTATCGACTTTGATCAATTATGTTCTAATTAAAATTACCAACTCACTAATTACCCACTGTAATGAGTTGTGCGACATGCGAGTAGGTACATCACTGTAGATTGTCGTTTCACCAGATTAATAGTTAAGCGTTTGTAGATTACACAATGAATATCGTCGGAAGTTTTCCTTCACAATCTATTATAGCTTCAGCCTTCATTATTAACATTAAACTGGTAGTATAACTAATAGTAGCCTATTAATATGTTTTAGTCAATATCGATATTTAAAAAAAAATGCTCGCATTCTTATAAATAAATTATTGATTTAATGTCTATTACTATAAGTATATGCAACTTTATATATTTAGTGGCAAATATCTAATATCGATTAATGTGGTAAATACCGTTGAGAATTATTTACGATTTAAAATAACTCATGCATAAATTATGTAGTCCACACATAACACTATGGTGCTCAAAGTCTTGTAGTCTCTGTTGCTTAATTACTCTGTATCTAAGCTTCTCGTATTTAAACTGCTCACAGTAACATCACGTAATAATAAGTGAATTTAGATTATAATTCAGTGAAACAGATATTGCTCAATTAATTTAATTAAGTCGTCATTAATATCTACGGCTTAATATTATAGAGAGCTTCATTGTTGACTGAATTATACGGATCGAAGGACTTGCACGGTGCGATATATCTAAGAAGATTATTTTAACATTATGATTAAACATCATTATAATGTTTAATGCAAAAAAACAATTGTTATTTCTTAAATTGCATAGGTATAGGTAATTAATGATGACGTAAGTAAATATGTCATAATGTTGTGGTAAAACTAAATGACTCTAATTCAATTGTTTTAACATTCTCCCCATGTCTTCGAAAATCTGTTGAACGCATGAATTGCTGAACATTAGCCGAATCGATTGCACTCTGAAAGGTCTTCGTCTCTCACTCCCACGCTCCTACCTCTTTTGTTGTAATTTTACACCTCTACAATGTTCATGTATCTATAGATAAGGGGTATGTGTAAGTTTTTAAACGTTGGTTTCTCTTGAAGTACCTATCTTATTGCTATTTTGAAAATAGAACAGAATCATTTTATCTGTCCCTAGTATTTTTATATAATTTGTTTTCTATTGGTGTCTACTCAAATCTATGAATTATGTTATTTCGTTGAAGGAGGTCATTCGCTCAAGATCAATTCAAACTCAAGGAACTAGTGTATCTTGAGCAAAACAAGTAATTGATTAAGGTTGTCATAAACGTAGAAAAATCTAAAAACAACAGCAGCCTTTAGGTTTTAGAAGCGTTCGTTTTATTGAATATTGCGGGTGGCCAACAAGTCATTACTCATAATTAGTTGGTTAAACTTAATTAACACAGGACCAAGTTACGTAACCGCCATTATTTTTTGCAATCTCATTTTTTACGACTACGGTGTAGGTACTTAACTTTAGTTTTAGAAACGGTTTGTAGGTTAGGTTAGGTATCTACCACAGAATTATAAATGATACTTACTTCCGTCAATGTTTTCTATGATCTTCTACACGAAAAGTATCAAAAGAATGAGTGGCTTCGCTTAGAGCACAGCGAATCAATGTTCTCGTCGAAAAGTAAATAAAAGAGACAGTAACATTTCTGACAGCTGCTGTCACTCTAAGTAATAAAATTTTAAATGAAATGAGTAATTATTCATGAACAAGTCCTTGTTCGATACCTACCTTCTCTACACACAAAAAAAGGCGCCCAAAATTTGTTTTCAGTCAAGAATAATTTTATTCTCAGAAATATTGTTTAATTACAAGTAAATATATGCTTGAACTGACAATAATGTCTTAGTTCAACAAAAACGTTTTTCTCTGCGTAAACCAATATTATTCTCGATAAATTTACTAGAATTAAAACAATTAGTGTCTCTTCGAGAATATATCAATCTTGACCAAATAATAAATTAGTTTTGGATATTAAAATGTATATGTCTTGATATGAAACAGCATTGTTTATATACAAGAATCATAATTAATTGGATCAAAACCTGTAACAATCAAAACGCTCAATGTGTTAGATGAAGATTTTTTGTTTTAGAATAAAACATTATATTCTTCCTTCAAAACAGGTGTGATTCTCCTAAACTGTAAACGATGAATGCTTTCGCCCAAGAAAAATGTATGTCGTATCAAGAATAATGGTTTTTATTTAAAATATTAATATACTTGAATTAATTATATGAAATCAAATACAAACGAGAAAAATTGCTATTCAAATAAAATTAAAAATATTTGGATTATAACCTTATATTCTTGGCGTGAGTAAAGTGTGGTATCAATTCAAGAAAATAATTAATTTAAAACAAGATGCACAATGAGCGTAAACAATAAATTTGAATATTTTGTGTTAATAAATAATGGAGTTAAATGAAGACTCGTAGTGTTTGCAAAAAAGATGAACTAACGTTTTGTTTAAAGAATACCTATATAATATTTATTTCAATAACATTTTTATTGAGATGAGTAAATGTAAGAATTGATCCAAGAAAACGAATAATTTATAACAAGATACTACAATGATTTCGTTCAACACTTTTGTTGTTGTGTGAGAATGAGTTCTTGCGTTCAGCTAAGAATATTTTTGTTAGCAAAGAAGATAAACCAGCGTTTTATATAAAGAAAATATAATATTCAGTTCAATAATATTTTAATTGAGACTAATAAATGTGAGTATTGATGTAAGAAACTGAATAATTTAAAATAAGATACTCCGATGAGTTAGTACAATACTTTTGTAGTTTTGTGAGAATCAGTTATTGCGTCCACGTAAGAATTTTTTTGTTTCTAAATGAGATGAACTAGAGTTTTGTTTAAAGAAAGAATAATATTCAGTCTAATAAAAAAAATCTTGAGACCTTTGAGAGGTTTTACAACAAAGTTCGTTTCCCCGTTCTATTTGCATATTACTTGCTAGGCATTTCATTTTTAAATAAAGGTTTAAAGCCAGCTTCTAATTATATAAGACCACACAAAACAGAGTGTATTATAATGCACTTGACCGACAGTTAAACACAATAGTCCAGTTTAAGCCGCCCCTGGGAGTTGCTGTGATAGTGACGGCAATTTTTGCCTCGAAAAGCTAAGTTACGGTGGTGCGTCGCGCAAACAGCCCGCCCACACCGACCGACCGTGCCCAGGACGCGGGTTCAAACCCTACCGCAGGCAGAGGTCTCAATGCAAAATATCAAACAAATATAAGTTCGCACGTTCCGGGTGCAATGTTACCACCGCCAACTTCTACCGCTGACGCCGCCGCCCGCTGTCATATCCAATGGGTCCGCCACAAATCCCAGCAGAAGGAGAGTAGTCCTACGAGAATCCAATATGGCGACTGGGTCTTATGGGCCACTCACTCCACAAGATAGTAAGAGAGGCACCGATAAAATTTGAAAGACAAAAATGTATACCAAATATAAAAGCAAAAGCACTAAAGCACGACAAAAACGTTCGCTCACGACGAGATCCACCAAAAAAAAACAAAAAAAAATTCTAAAATAATAAAAGACTCAAGTTCAAGAACTATTTTCTTAATCTAATACTACAATGTTCATGAGTTAAGATTAAAAATTATCAAGACAAGTGAATTGTATCATTGAAATAAAATGTAGAAAATATTGAATTAAGATAAATCCGTTTTAGTTTAAAACATCTAATTTCTCAAGTTAAAAAATATTTTAAATCACTTCAAAACTCAATATTCTCTGTAAGAGCCTCTTTATTTTTTAATCGAATAAAAAAATACTTCCATTTAATCACTATTATTTTAATTCAACAATGGAAACATACAATTTCAAGAAAATATTTTTTCTGTTATTAATCCTCGCTCTTGCTTTGAAAATAAAAATTAAATTGAAAATTCAAGTTATTTGTTTTTGTTCAAGAAAAATGCATGTCTTGAACCCCGAGTAATGTATCGGTCTTGATTTCAAAAAGTGTTCATTTCTCTCACCAATAGATATCTTACTCTTAATTCAAGCTAATTATTGTTAATCTAAGAATAAAATCCAAAACAAATATATGCTACATCCAAGAAAATATCGTTTTCCCCATATATGAATCAATATTATTCTTGACCAATAAATATATACTTGGTTCAAGAATATATTTCTGTGTGTGTATCTCCGGTGCTAAATTTTATCAAACAGTCTGCCCTGGCCATCGGAATTAGAATTTACTCTGTTACCTTTTGGCAAACCCACTTCCCGCCAACACAGGGTGCCATTGATTAAGAGGGCGTTCGGAAACTAAACATTGATCAATACCCGATAATTAGCGCCGTGCGTTCCGAACACGTACGTTCACGAACATTAGATTTGACTCGGGCCGGTTAATCAGTACCGGGGCCCGAGTAATAGGTACCTAATGTGACAACTAATTTCCTAAAAGAGGTGCCCCGCCCCACCTTTCGTTTTTATTGTGCTTGTTCCCGATTCGTGTCACGCTCGTGGGGGTATCCCCCCTTCGTCGAGTCCGCAGTGTGCAGTCATGAAAGCCGAAAACTTGCGAATTAATACGTGCTTAGATTTTGACTGAAAGTGTCTTGGTGTCCCAGCTGTGATATTAACGACTTTAAAAAAAGCCGCATAATTAATTATTTTTATATAATTTAATCACAATTTAATTGATGTAAGGATTAAAAATATAAATACATGGTGATGATGGATGGGTAGGTGCCTAATTGTGCATCATTTTCCGATGTTATCACATTTATCATTTTATTTTCTCATCGAATAGCAATACAGAATTCAGAATAAGTAAGTTTGTTAAGCAAGTTTGGATTTGTGCGCAAGTTCCGAAACGAAATCTGTTAATTTCCGAAGACTTCGCCCTTTTCGGAGGCGGCTGATGGATGTTCGAGAAGTTCGCAAGTTTAAACCGTTATTAGAAAGGATTATACAAGTTTTTTCAGCTAATTACTTAAGTAACTTATGAGGTTCGACCCGTTACAGGAATATTTATTTCTCGGTCATTATATAATTATGTACTTATATGATTCCATTCGCACTATCTACACAATTATGATATAAATGTTATATTTTATTATATTATTCTAAATCCTGAAAAAACCCTGTAGTATTTTCAGTTTCACCTACCTAATATTGGCGTACTTTAAGGGCTTCTACACTCAAATCCCAGTAACCGTAAATGAAGCAGTCACAATTGGGCGAGCACTCGTCGGCGCCAGCGCTCGGCACCACTCGACATTATTCCGAGCTAAACAGAAGCTATCAAAGCTAATTGGCGGCGGAACGTAGCGCGCCGCAGATTGGTCTTCACAAGATTAGCAACCCACTCGGGAGTGCGGCTGCCTAAAATTGATGGCGAGTCCAAGCTATTTGAAGTATGAGAGGGATACATAAGGTCAAGGTGAAAATAATGAAAATTTAAATCTCAACTCGAGTTTCTAAACGCAGAGTGTGAAGAAAGTCAAGACAATATTAATAGAGGATTCTTAGAGGATGCCAAATACTTACATTACAAAAAAACATTCGATAGCCAGTTAAAATCACGCAAAATGTTAAAGAGAAAGCATAAATCAAAACCGCTTGAAACTTCAATCGTGAACAATACACTCCCATATTCATCAATGTCATAATTCAATCGTATATCTCCGATACAAACCGAACTGTTGATTCACGGCTTGATTGAGTTATGTAAGCTGTAAGCACACAACACAACACGCAAGAAGAAAGTGCGAAACGCTGATAGAGGCCGATTGTGCCGATGAAACAACCACCAAGCCCGCATTCACATCAGACATCAGTAAAAGTAAATTCAACTCTGGCATCAATAACTGTTTTGACAGCTAAGCCGCCATTTTTCATTTGGCGCGCAACGTTCAAAAGCGGAATCCAAGCGAAATCGCCCCATCATAGGTCGCGTTCGGAAACAAAAAAACCATCCTTGTACCGTAACGCGGCAAACATCGAAACTGCATCGAGAATCCCCTTTTAAACCCCTTATATTGCAGCTTTATTCTAACAGTGGAAACTTTCTACTGTAACTAACGCGGCAATGGAAATGTGAGGTGGAATTTTGCGCTCCTAACGCTAGTGCCGGGCGCTACAGCAGATGAACTTCCGAGCCATTAATTCGCAAATCGAGTTATTGCACCTCCCGCAGATCGCCTTACATAGGTCATTTGTGGAAATTACACGTCGCCGCAACTTCTCGTATTCAGCAAGAGATTAATGAATAGCTGTTATGTTTTTTCCAAGATTAATGCAAATTCCGCGGGGTGCTCGCGTTTTCTTAATTTTCTCCTTCAAAGCGGTGCATAAGGCTTAATTTACGGCTTCACGTGGCGAAGATAAATTCGTTCGTGTTTATCATCGCTCGGGCGTTGATAAACAGCGCTCTGCTGTTATGCAGTTCCACGTTTATTCACAACGTTGTAATAAGTAAGTACATTTTGAATTTAAACCCTTGTCCCATTATGGCGTCTGTTTGCTGAATTCTGCAAAAGCAAACCTAGTTATAAGTGTAACGCCGCGCATCCAAACACGGTTATCCGTTTATTTCGCTACGTAGTGTTGGTGCATATCGCAAATTAAATAACGTGTTTTGACTATGAATAATAACCGCTGGCTTCTGAACGCGCTCCGCGAGGATATAACAATTTAAAATAAAAACAATTGCGTTGTTTATGGCTCTGGGCGCATGATGGTTTTGAATTTAGAGCTTTTTGGTTTTGCATTTTCATTGAATGGTCAAGGGGACAGTGGGTACATTAACTTAAGGAGTTAAGAATCTTACATTTGTTTGCTTAAATTTTATGTGTAGGTAACAGCCATCTATCTAAAATATTTTAGGATTTACGGGTGTTGCAAATATTATTTTGATGATCGTGTCACTCGGTACCATTTTATTATTTTTCGTTGTAGGTATTATGGTCTTTATTTCTGGGGTGGCCTAAAGAAATCTGGGACATACATACCCCTCGCTTGCAATCCTTTTAAATTAATTACCCCTACATTGTCATTTATAACCATGCTATTTCTCTGCAGCCATAGTTTCATAATCTTTATTAAAATTCCTGGTCACACCGGGCGGGGTCCGATTCTCGAATATCGTGCTAAGGCCTTATTATATTCGATATTTTAACGCACGCGAGCTTTTGACGGACTAATTGCAGGCGGGGCTGTTAGATAGCGAGCGGCGTCACGGAACACTGAGGGTGGAAAGAGGGCGTAATATAATGCTTCTCTGACATGGTGCCACTTAAAATAAAATTAGGTATTTTAGAGCGCTATTCATAGTTAGAAAATATGCCAATATTAATTTGCAAAATGCCAAACAAATGCTTGCGAATTTTGCGAATGATAATTTCAAATTCCGAACATGAAATTTGAGTGGTCAAAATCGTCTCGAGTCGTTGCAATTTTTAAACATTTTAAGGTGTCTACTAACTCTGGTACTAGCTTGAATACTAGATGTTAAAAATGTTTTAGTACTTAGGTATGAGTTAATTTTATTTATTGACAAATAATTAAGTTATGTATGGCTTGGTTTATAGTTATTCTTCTTATCTTTACATACAAATTAATAAGAGCTTCGCATGTGGTGTCTAACACTGACTTTTGATAAAAACGATTAAAGCACATTTTGACCACCTAATAGGCACGCAAAGGGAGGCGCTATCATTTTTCAATTATTGTTACTACCCCCGATACCATCTTCGAATAATTCGTTACCATTTTTATACCAACTTAATTGAGGTTTGGGTAATTTTGTTATCAATTTAAGGGTAATTTAACTAAGTGTGTAATTTGGGTGAGGACAGTCTAAGGTAACCTATAAATAATATATATCTTTAAACGGCGATATCTCGTCTGATTCACAAATAAAAAGTTAGGAAAGTACCTACATAGGTGCTCAATATAACAAATGAAACAATGTGACCGATTGAAACGTTCAGCATTGCATTAGCAATGTTATATCAATCATGCCTTATTGGTATTCATGAAGTCAATTGCTCGATAAACAGTTATGCAATCGCAGTACTGCTCTAGAAACAATAATTGCCCTCAATCGCTAAGGTAGTCGAAATTAATTTGTCATTGCAATATAACACGTATCGAATCATTTGGAAGATATTACGAGTATTTTTAAACTTGGAATTGATTGTAAGTTCTTATTTGTAGCTAAGCTAACGTTTTATGACAATTATAATTTTAATAAAAAAACATGTACCTCTGCAGGTACCTGCCAACCCTATTCCTTACCTTTTTATCCGAATACTTACATATTTTGCGTGCAATAATTGTTCCAAATTCAAATTTTATTATAACCTCTATAAACTGTGGTCAGAGAGATGTTACTGTGGTAGATTACAATAGATTTTAGTAGATAATTACTTACTACCTTTTTAGTTTTTTTTTATGTAGGTGAAACACTAACCGAATACAACATTGAACATGTCAGTGTCAGCGCCTATAAAATATATTTGCCTCAGTAGAATAATGTGAAAATAGCAGATGGCATTGATAATAAACGCAAGTTTTATAAGGCTTTTTATCGCAATGCCCGGCACCGGGAATTTATAGATACGTTCACTGCGGTTTACTGTTCCCACGGCGGCGTTATATCTCGCCGAATGCTTTTTTAATTTGCCCATAAACTATTTGCTCAACGATATTCAATTTAATATTTTTTAATGCGGTTCATGTACCCGGTCTCAAGTTGTAGACTTGTATTTCGAATTTGAAATTAGTGTTGGATGCTTCCGGTGTGAATTTTCTGCGTAATTAAAACCAATCAACTTAGGAAACTACCTACATTATGAATAGATGTCTCATCATATGGAATAACTTTTAAAAATAGCATTGACTACAAGACTTAAAAACCAACTTCGACGTTCCATATTCAAACGCAACCACACACAACTCAAGTGACGAGCATCATCAATTTCGTATCGATACATCGACTAAACTTATCCGATTACGCGCACAATGCATAAATCGCGGATTTAAATTCAGAACGCCAGTAAAACAGTAGTATGTCTGTGTTGCGCTTCAGTCCGGAAACAAGCAGTGCATTTGTCCGCAAATTTTGCCAAGTTATATGGCGGCGGGCGGCGCGGGGGCCGGTCACTCGCGTATTGTTCCCGACGCGCCGTCCGCATCGCCTACTGAACCTTGTTCCGTTTCGTGCCACATAAAGAAGCCCGTTTATTGCTAACTGCTCGTGTGTGTGTAATCTATGCATAGTAAAGCCCTGGCCAAGAAAACTAATTCGAACATAAAGATCGTGGCGTTTATGCGTGGAATTGCGTAGAGTTTCGTTTCTTTCTGTTGGTGTAGATCCTTTCAACGTAGCAAACTAATGTAAGCTTGAAACATTCGCTTTTATAAAGTATTTTGCTGTTGTACTTACATCCTTACATTATGATAATAGAGTGGTAATTATGAAAGTAATATGCATATCTGAAGTCCAAAGGGGTCTTCCGTTGCTCAGGTGTGTTCTCATTTTAATGTTAAATAAGCATAAAGTTGTTTCGCCGACGGTCGGAAGTGGCGGCCATTGCGCGCGAATCTTGTTGAATTATTCGCACAAAATGGCCGTCGGAATGGCCGTCACACGCGCATTGTCCCGCCCAAACTCCAGGAGCACGATGTGTGGACATTATGGCGATATAAAACCGCTAATTGTTCCAGTAAAATGTACGCTTTTTTGTAATAAAAACTCTCGTACATTGCGAAAACAACGGGTACTGTATTCGTGTACATAAAAGTGGCGGATGTAATTTAATTGGCAATAATTTCGTTCGTTATAATTTTGCTGCTATAACCGTATTTAACGCTTAAACAGATATATTCTAATAAGCTTACGTTGCTTTTTATCGCAGACGAAAATCGTAATTTATGGACTAAACATAGGGTTAAATTCGACTAAATACATTCTGATGATTTTCATACCAGTAATAATGTGTTAGTATCGCATGTTCCTATCATTTATTCCTGTTTGTTTACATGCCAAGATAAAGCCTAATTAAAAACAACAAGGCGGCCCCGCCGCGCCGCTCGTCGGGAACAGATTAATCGATACTGAAACAAATATAATAAATTAACTTCACGTATCGTAATCGATCGTGTGTAGTATCGAGATGTTGACTTTTCAATTAAGTCGACTGCCGATCTTGCGCCGACAACCGTACGATTAATCAACTGCGGTCGGACGAATCAGGGCCCGTACCATGAGAGGCCGAGCGCCGAAATTATCTCGAATTAATGGACTCGGATTTCAATTAACATTGAGCACGGCCAGATTTAATTGTTACGCATTCGGCTCAGTTGTTTTATTATGATCACAGTTGTAATTTTTAAGAGGGCTGAAAAACTTGGGTAGGCATTTATTTCGTTATGAAATAGTCATGTCACTTAATATTATAATATAATATTTTCTAACTCTACTATATTAAATCGAGTAGCAACCTGAATTTTAGTCGATTATAATCGAGTTATCAACATTCGTAAGCATCTAAAAAAATTGAATGAAATTGCATCGCGCGGAGTTCTCCGTGGTTCGGAACTATCTATCAGGCCGGCGGCGTATTCGATTGGACGCCCAATCTAGTCTATGCATGAAGTAATTACTTCTCACATCCATCTTGACCCCATTTCAATGGAATTGAATGAAGTACGAATGTTCTTCTAATAGATTAAAAATCTAACTACAAATATGATAATGATACTCTCTTTCTCTGTCGCACTCGCGCTTACTTACGAGCCGGTGACGTCACAATCCTTTAATTGTCTCATGGTGATTTTTTTTTATTTGACAGGAAATTTTATGAGGTAACGTCAGGTCCAAAATTATTTTACTGTCTGTGTTAAACATATATGATACCTATCTAGTTATAATACAATAAAAGGATCGCAATTGTTATTTACCTTCACATACCTACTAGGTACATGAGGTGGGTACCTATGGGGTCACACCACTTAGCGATCTACTTGCGACCTCGGTTCGTACCAGTTTAATGGTTGCGGTCAATGTCGCATTGTCGGTCGCATCGGCCAACAGTTTGCGGCGACTGTCGGCACGACCCCGATGAGATTAAACTAGTTCTACCTTACTATACCTACAGGGTCACCGATCAAGATGAGGGATAGTACAATGTACCAAACAATCCTTATATCTTGGCCCAATAAGACGTCATTGAATAAGGTGCGATTGAAAATAGAAAAAAAATCTTATTTGTATTGAAGATGTCAACCAGTGATAACTTTCTTCTTTTATCAAAGGTGATAACACTGATCATGAGTCATGACGTAGTCTTGGGCCGTTGACGGACGAGAATAACTGGCGTAGCTTATTATTATTGTTACTGTACCACGCTTATGCTAATAATGAGTGAGCTCGGGTTAAAAGTTAAAAAGACCGGATGGGCATCGAACACGGAAACAGGGCAAAGCTTCTTCTTTATACAAAACTTAGACCATTTTAACGTAGTATATTATTTATTTATCGTATTTATGGGTGTAATAAGCACCAAATCAAATTAAATAGAATTTAAATAAACAAGATCATCGATATTGTCAAGTTTTCAGTTTGTTTATACCTACCAAGTTTAGATCAGCTAGCTGCCTGTCAACATTGTTCGGATTAAATTAATAACCAATAGTTCAATAACTTAGAGCCCAACGAGGGACCACAGTTCAATATGAGATCATGTATGTACACTGATAAGTATTTGCAGGGTGAAATTGAGTTCAATAGCCAAATTGATATGAGAAGTATAAGTACCTTATATCAAAATAAATTGTAAATAAAAAAAAAAATGCTACGCCATCCATAGCTACATCGTGGAGTAATTAATTTAATACTTTTATTTGTGTGATTGTTTCAGTAATATTACAGAGCCTTATGTGGTTTTCAAAGTAACACCTATAGTATAGTATTAGTCAAATGAATTTCACCTCTGTATAATGTCGCTAGCTATGTTCAATTGGCTGATTACTTGCTTGTATTATTAGAGCTACCTATATTACTCAATTTGTTCGATTGAGACATGTCAAGGAATTTCGTGTTACTTCGAAATAAACTTAGTAACTCATGGATAGTGTAACTTCTTATCAGTGAAATCATTTTCACAATCGAACCAGTAGTTCCAATGATCACCTCCTACAAACATACTTACATATACACTTACTGACAATATATCCTCTTTATAATAATGGAAACAGATTAATTAAAGTAACTGTAGAAAAATATCTGGTTTCAAATACTTCCCACAGATGTAAAAACGAATCACCAGTTACTTAAGCTGTAAGAAGCCGTCAGAAAAATAAGCAGCCATTATCAAAAATTGACATCCAACAAATGGAATTAAGTAATATGAAATCTCAAAAATATCACGGAAACCGCTACACCGCATTGATATTCCAACATCTTGCTCGCTAATACGTATTCAACGTAACTCAAAAGTATGGGAACCTTGGGAAAACACGTTAAGTTTTTTAATATGCTTAACCTACATTCCTTCTGCCATAGTATAATAGTCTTTATGGCCGCAGCAATAGAGTGCATGGTATCACTATGCAAAGTGCATTTGTTAAGCCGGTGAATAAACGGATAGTGGTCGTAAATCTCGCTGCTCGGTCGCTTCTATTCGTGTTTCGGTTGTACTAATTTTGTTCACACGACTTTATCGTAACGTGAATCAAAACAATAATAACGTTGCTAGCGTTAATCTTTGTTTGCGTTACGTCAAATTATTTATTAGTTTTATTGTGAGGCTCCTCATTTGTGTAATGAAACACCTTTAAGTTTATAATTAGGGTTTCAAAAGATGTGTTTAGTGCCAGGTTTAACGATTAACTCCGCATATTTTTTTAATATTTATTTGAGAATGGTTAATAAATATAAGATTTGTTTTAGTGGCTACACCAATCCGAAATTTTCTGCAGGTGACGTAAAATTCAGAATGTTTCGTGAATCATAGTCATATCGAAATATTTTATTCAAAATCAATCACAATATAATCCAGAATGTGTCTGACGCCTTATAATAAGTTGCAACACGTAGGCAACGATAAAGTTTAGTTATGCCCTATTATCGCATTTTAACCAAGACTAACGTAGGCAGGCAAACCTGAACCCACCCCATGTTTCCTCCATTCCAAACTGGCATGGAAATATCGCAGGCGTTTATCGAGGGCGGACAAATGCTCGCTGCTAGGGCCCCATGAATCACGGGCACAGTAGCTATCGATCACATCGTCATAACCTTGCGGTTGCGACCGCACATATTTTTCAACAGTTACAATATCACGACAGCGTTAACATAGGCAAAAAAATGTAGTATAATTCTTTATTTTGTTAGTGTGCCTAATGAATAGCTTGTCGTTCTTATCTTCTCCTACCTAGTCATTGCCTTTGGTTGGGGTTGGCTTCCAGTACGTCTGCCCACAGAGACTATCTATAGCACGGCCAACCAGATCATATATGAAATGGTGATAATTTAAAGCCCGATCTCATGTACTATAAGATCGTCTTATATGTCTTCACGTCATGAACAATGTTGCATCCTCGCACTATAATCTTAACATAATCATTCGCAGACCCCATGTGAGGGTGGCGAATCTCCATCCCTATCCTATTAAGATAATAATCAGCAATTCGCAAACATCGACCACAGCCCTGACCATAACTCTAATCCCAAAGGGTTTGAATCGTACATTTTTGGGATTAATTAGGATTCCTCTGTTACAGTTTGTGATATGGGCTCGTGCCGCTAAACGTTGCCATAACAGTTAGGCGGTTGGAATTCACTTTTATGTACCATTTCCCGCCCTCGTAACTGTGTTGGCTTGGGAATTATATTCGGCTTAAGATAATATAGGATTCAGATTATTTTTTTTTGGGAAATGCTGTAAGAAATAAATATAATATGAGAAAATGGGGAAAATACGACGTGATACCTTCATTAAAGATATTTTGGAAAAGAATTGAAGGAGACTTCCCGGGATTGGTGGAAATAGCTCCATTACTTCACTGACCAGGATAGTAGTATGATTTTAATACTATTGAATTATTTGACGGCACAAACCAAATGTAATCTGACTCTCGATTTCGGGAATCTAGATAAATTGTTAATCCTGACCAACATACGTAATATCTGGTAGCAAATGTTTTTATGCAAATGATGTCCCAACTCCGAGCTTAGGGGTGACATTTGCGTAAATGTGTCAAGGCCTGGTCCAATGTACCGAGACATGTGTGTACTGACCCCAATACACGCAATATCTCGAAGAGTTGACGGCAATATCGTAAAGAGGATCGTCCCATATTCGCTTCATTCGAATTTCTGGTTCATATCCATCGTATTAAGGAATTAGGGGTGGTTTTAGCACGCTAAGATACCCAGGAACAACTGTTACTGAATAGGGACGTGACAGGAGCAGATAATAGGAACAGGAAATGTTGAGCAGATCCATACGCAGTAATATAAATATTGTTCCTGATTTACTGAGGTTTTTAATAAGAAGAAATAATAAAACGACGAAGGCGATAGTGGTTAAGCTTAATGTACAATCCTTGCTTCATTGAAACCCAATACAATGAAGGGTTTATAGAATACACATTATAATATCAACAAATTGAAATAGTGCGACACAGCGGCACCGGGGCTAAACTAATTTTACAATAACAACCCTCTTGATATATTCACGAAGCAATAATCGTTATCGCGGCATTGTGCACTTAACTTTGCCGTTGTCAAAACTGGTTCATAGTGATGGGAAAATATCGATTTAAATACGTATTCACATTTATTTATTTCGCATTACACTATAAGTAGAGCATGGTATGGTAATTATTTCAATGTATCAATTTAATTTTATTTTTTTGTTTAGTCTAGTAGTAGTGTAGGCTTTGTTAAGTCTCACTAAACGCCGAATACAGCTGTATTTACAAACATATTTCAGTAAGGGACCCATTCTATTGAAAATATGATATTTCTCAATAGGCCGTGTGGAAATTTCATCGTTTGAGTAGCGTTTCATAGTATGATTTATCAGTTCAACTTCTAAGCAGATAGAAGTAATGGAATTGTGGACTGTGGACGGGCAGAACTAACCGGGGTGCAATATATTCACGTTAGCAAAAATACTTAATTGCACTTGTTTCTTTAGAATATTCTGTTACTTCCTCACTTGGAAATGAAAGCTAGCAACGACCGCCAACAAACCGCGATCGAAACATAATAAACTAGAATTCCAGTATTTTATACCAGCAAGACGCAGCCAATGCGACTGAGTAAGTAATCAGCTTATGTACGGTCGAACAATCGGTAATTGAATACCACAGTGCAGTGGGTACATCACTATTAAGTCCTAGGGCTGGCTAAGTGGCCGGGGTAAGTCGGGGCGTGATGAGAATCGTAGCCAGTGGAGGGTTTAGTGGGATAATGTGTATGAAATACAACACTGTGATTAGTTCGCCGGGATTCAGGGTAACCGCGATGTATTTTGCCCGGAGCCGTGCGGTTAGAGCTGGGATTGAGATCAAATTCAGAATCCATTAAGATGTAAGTAATATCGATTTTAAACATAAACAACCATTTCATAGGGTTCGGCACATATTTTAAAACAGTTAAATACATATCGATCTTTATATTTTATACACACTTGTGTAACAGGTGGACTGCTTCCACTAACACCAACACCAAACGGCTTGATCTGATGAGGGACGGATCTATGCGATGCACTGTCTTCTAACTGTATTACCTATTTATTATTTTTCCTATACAAATCTTTTCTTTAATTGCACATCAGATTCAGATCGTGTGGAGCGGTAACGTGTAAATGGCATTTATTTATCCGTCTTCTAAGACGATATTACCGAAAATCTGGGGTAGGTACTACACTTAGCGACGATAATCGATATATCGTCACATTCGTATTATACACGTATATCGTCTGAACGAACGATAATTTTGTATTGTTCGTTCAGTAATCGATATATCGATTATCGTTGCTAAGAGTAGCACCCCTAGTTACTACCAAAAAAAATGCTGAGTGGTAAAACAATTTGTTATTAACAAAAGGTTAATAACTATTCCGTTAAAACAATAGAATGGAGGATTGTCATAAGTTACACGGATATCTTTAGTTAGTTACAACAAACTAAGTCGTTCACGTCTTAACAAAATACGTTCCCACAAACTTTATCTTTATAACAGTGCTATTGTTACAAACTTTCTTGTAACTAGAGGGAAACGTACTTCATCTTTCCCACTTGGATAAGTAGGTATTTGTGGAAACAACCTCTCGTCAAAATCTATCGACTTCGGGTTCCTAACTTGAATGCATGGATTACGAATTGCCATCGGCTTTGCTGCAGCACCGATGCACGCTATCTCCGCCGCCGCACGCCGACTCCTCCCGACTCCTCCGAACTCCTCCGAACTCCTTATGTATTCCTCATACCCCGCGAAGTGCCCCAAAGGATTATTGCCCCGTTATCGGGAGTGGATAAATTACTTTATTACTCGCGGAGAACCCTTTCGGAGCTGGAAAATGAAACCATCGGCGCCATTTTCACGGAGCAATGGCGCCCGTAGGAGGATTCCATTTTTAAATCGATAGATATTATTTTTCGTGTGAATAATCGGCTGCTGGCGTGGAAAAAATGAACGTGTCGCACCGGCGGCCTTCACGCATCGATTGGCACCATTTTTCGGTCAAGCATTTTCTATCCGGACTGGGGACATATCGATACCTGAATATCGATATGCGTAAAAAGTGGATACTGAATACCTCCCTACACAGAAATGAAATGGTATTTCACAGATGACTGGCTCGCTGGTTGTTTGCTAGCATGGCCATCGTTCAAGTTCCATCCGCGTCTTACTTTTTTTCTTAACAGCCAGCTGGTACCTACTCCTTATTTTTATTATATTTAAACGTCGAATACTCTTGCGTTTTAAAAACAAAATCATGCTTATTCTCAAAAGGCCTTCCTTTTAATTCCTTCCCTTTAATTAATTTATTAAAGAACCGAAAACCCTTTTAGCCCAGTTCCTGATGAAATGAGCGCAGTCACGCTGTAAATATTAGGGGGAGTGGGGGGTAGGGTGAATTGTTGTTAATTAGGTCAGTTAATCGACTAATACCATTAATCGAGTGTCGTGAACGTTACTGATATCTGTAACGTGAGAACAACGGTACAATATACCTAACTGTAGTGATGACCCTAATTACTTATATCTAATACATACAAATAAATAAAATTGGAGTGTCTGTTTGTAATATCAAAATAACACCTTATCACTAAATGCATATGAAAGTATATACGACACCTATAGCAAAAACGCGATTTAAAAAAAATGTCTGTCTGTCTGTATGTTTGTTGCGGGTAATCTCCGAAACGGCTGGACCGATTTTGACGAGACTTTCACTGGTAGGTAGCTGATGTTATAAACAGTAACTTAGGCTACTACTTTTATTTTAGAAAAAAAATGGGTCCTGTCACACGGGCTCAGAACGCGGGAGCGGGCTGTTAAATTCCACGCGGACGAAGTCGCGGGCTCAGCTAGTCTAATATAAAAACATTCAGTTAGTAAATAAAGTAGGTACTTACCTACTATGTGGTGTAGTAACAAATTATTGCTGTTTATTATGTATGTTTTTCATCACGCATTTTATTACATTAAATAAAAAAAAAATAAGTGAATAAAAAATTATATTGTACGCATTATTTCCGGCGCATATTTTCATAGCTCAGAAAATATTCGCGATAAAAAATGGGTTTTCAAATTATTCCTTGACAAAAGCACTCCTTTTTTCACAGTCTCTGTTAATGTAAATCAAACATCGCCCACATTAGAATGGATCGCGAGAACTCTGAATGGAACGCAAACAAAGCGATTATTAAAAGGCTTCGCTTAAATTGATCAAACTCGGAGTAAGTGGGATAATCCTTCGGGATTAGTGAGACAACAGGCTAGGCTGTGTGTTGAGCGTCGCGCCCATTCGCATTTCTATACCTACCGTCATATAGAAAATCTACTCTAAAATAAAAACGCGTTGAAATGTGTGTGGAATGCTTTGTTTAGACCCGTATTAATAAATCAATCTCAAGTCTGAGAGTAATCTTGAGTACGCCTTTGACATGTCATTTTGTACTGGAATGACATAAGAATGACATTTCCAAGATCGCTCTCAGACTTGGGATCGGTTTATTAACACGCGCCTGTTCGTCTGTAATATTACTTAGGTATATGATTTTACTAGCTGTGCCCGCGACTTCGTCCGCGTGGAATTTAATTGACAAAGTTTCATACAAACTTTCATCCCCTGTTTTATCCCCTTGGGGGTAGAATTAATCAAAATCCTTTCTTAGCGGATGCCAACGTCATAACATCTACCTGCATGCCAAATTTCAGCCCGATCCGTCCAGTGGTTTGGGCTGTGTGTTGATAGATCACTATGTCAGTCAGTCAGTCAGTCACCTTTGAGTTACATATATTTAGATTATTAATTTGTACTTATTTATTAAATATTATTTTAGCTTCATTATTTTGATGGCCTCTTCTTTCTTTTATTAGAAACATGGTCTCACCTGCCAGTACTTTTTCGTTGTTGACAGGTGGGCTGAAGCGCCCATCTAGCCCGCGAAGTTCAAATTTTTTGAGTTCTTTTAGAAATTTTTCAAAATCTGACTATAATAAAAGACAAATTTTGTAATTTGCGAAAAAGACCGTGTGCAGTGCATTTATTAATATATCCAACTTACTCTAAAACATTTCAAGAACGACAGCTATCCAGATAATCTGGCATTTGTTGTATATTTAGTGATTTACTAGTATCATATCCACCGTGATAATATTTAGAGTAAAATAAATGTATTAATAAATGCACTGCACACGGTCTTTTTCGCAAATTACAAAATTTGTCTTTTATTATAGTCAGATTTTGAAAAAATGCTAAAAGAACTCAAAAAATTTGAACTTCGCGGGCTAGACAGGCGCCTTCACCTTAAGGCGCCCGAATTTTAAACGCCATTTTTAAAAAGATAACCCGTCTATGGTAATTTTAATGTCCTTGGCTTGGGACCATACAGTTGGTGTGTTTGTTTGGTCGGCACATATTGTTCGGATTTTATTCCGCTCATATTGTTTGCAACACAAGAAAATATAGTTAGCATAATGGTATTTCAGACTCTTTAATTACACAGCTATGCGTTGTGTGGGGAAAGCTCGCGAACTTTTCAGCTTTCCGCTCGTAAAGCGACTGTTGTAAAGTTATAATTCCTTTTATGTGGCAAGTAAAACCTACTA
Source organism: Notodonta dromedarius (assembly GCA_905147325.1). NCBI lineage: Eukaryota > Metazoa > Arthropoda > Insecta > Lepidoptera > Notodontidae > Notodonta > Notodonta dromedarius. Next base: position 12,595,135 of record LR990159.1, on the reverse strand, counting down.
ATATTATAAATGCGAAAGTTTGTGAGTGTGGATGTATGTATGTTTGTTACTCCTTCACGCAAAAACTACTGAACGGACTTGGATGAAATTTGGAACACAGATAGATTATAACCGGGATTAACATATAGGATACTTTTAACCGGATAATTCCGAAATTTTTGCTAAGTTAAAATACTACGCGGATGAAGTCGCGGGGCACAGCTAGTTCTTTATATGTTGGTAAACCTCTTCTACGGACCCCACGATACAGGCTAGGCCTAGTATGAGATCCACAGACAATGGTTTAATTGTAATATTTCCACTTATTACAACTTTATCTCATTACATATCATCTTATCAACATGACTAGTACTTTGGAAATAAATTATTATTCATTTTCATTTTTCATTTATATTTTACTAGCTGTGCCCCGCGACTTCATCCGCGTAGTATATTAACTTAGCAAAAATTTCGGGATTATCGGGTTAAAAAGTATCCTATATGTTAATCCCGGTTATAATCTATCTGTGTTCCAAATTTCATCCAAATCCGTTCAGTAGTTTTTGCGTGAAGGAGTAACAAACATACATACATACATACATCCACACTCACAAACTTTCGCATTTATAATATTAGTAGGATGGTCGCAATGTATTCCATCATTCAAATTAAAAAATTGAAAAAGATAAAAAGTTTCTATACCCATTATTATTTTCATCGCGCACATGTTTGGCATGATAAAAACATTTTAATGGTGTTCTGTATTTTATTTTAAATGTAATGTAACATGTTTATTACTCTAAAATAATATTGTCTTCTCAAATTCTAAATAGGTAAGATACTGTTGTGAAACACGTACAGTTACTGAACTTTTGTTAAGGTGAAGGCGCCTGTCTAGCCCGCGAAATTCAAAATTTTCGAGTATTTTTATAGTTTATCCAAGATCTGAAAACATTTAAGACAACATTTTGTGATTTGCGAAAAGCACAGTATGCAGTACGTTTATTAATACATTTATTTTACTCTAAATATTATCACGGTGGATATGATACTAGTAAATCACTAAATATACAAAAATTTACAGATTATCTGGATAGCTGTCGTTCTTGAAATGTTTTAGAGTAAGTTGGATATATTAATAAATGCACTGCACACGGTCTTTTTCGCGAATTACAAAATGTGCCTTTTATTATTGTCAGATTTAGAAAAAAATCTGAAAAACCTCAAAAAATATGAACATCGCGGGCTAGATGGGCGCTTTAGCCTTAATACATTTTTTTTAATAAACCTTATTAAAAGTCAGTCGATTGTCTAAATTTATCGTTTCATTAACAACTTCGACCCTATATATAATAAATTTCAGTAGTTTTTACTTAAACTGCGTTGTTCATAAATAACCCGGCTCAATGGGCCGATGTCACAGCCTGTCTGCGAGATAAATCAGAGGCAGATGAAATGTGCCGGTATAGCTTGATAAACACCCTTTTCAGATTTATAATTAACCCGCGTCAAGTCGTAGATAGATATAAATATACACTGGAGTGTATATCGAACAATAGACTATGTATTTTGTCTTAATTACCTAAAATTGATCCTGAATTAGACTAACCAATTATGGTCATTTGTTAGTCTAAATTAGGTAATTTGATTACGATGATAAGCTGTATAATGGTCTCTATGGCCTATGGCTCTATGGTCTATTGGCTGGTCTCTATACAGGGTTACTGGTAATTCGACGTATTTCTTGAGGGTATGTGATAAAAACCCTTCTATTGCTTTAAGCTCTCAAATGCAATAAAGCTGACCCCCTGTATGTTCTGAAAAGTCATAGACGTTCGTCTTTGGGATACTAAACTTATTTTTGGAAAAACACGAAATTGGAAATATCTCAAAAGCGAAACATAAAGGTGGGTCAGAATAGTTGCATTTGACCTCCTTTGTTACACTTTGCAAGGAATACGTTTATATACCAATTACCCCCTGTTATAAAATATCGGTTTAAGACCTGCCTATCGACTAAATACAAGTAGGTATGTATACTTTCGCAGCATACTTAGGTTCTAATACCTATGTATTAGCCGGAGTTCCCCTAATGTGGACCCATCCATCTCAGTCGCGTGCACTTCCATTCCAAGGACTAACACGGAATAAGGAATAATTTTCCGTGGACCGAAGAAACGCTCGGTCAATGGCGACTATTTCTTGTCTGTGGCAATAGCGCGGGAAATGGTATTGCAGTAAAAAGTTAGTTATTCCATAGATTTAGGCCTTATATGTGAATCTGACAAAAAAGGTCGACCATCGTGTTTTATTTATATAGTTAAGTTTCAAAATTACCTATACATCGCTAGGAGGTCACGAACATTCTAATTTTGAACAACGCATTGACTTGATCGATTGATTCGATTATTGTAATCGATTTCTTTTCATGATATAGACGCGTCAATCGTTTCGTTTCCGATGTATACGGGCGTGTAAATAACTCGATGTAGGCGTTAATTACGTCGAGTGATCTTGATGAGATGGGCGTCACGACTCTGTGTTAAACGGAACGTAATCATATGGGATGTTTGAGTTCTGATATTGGGCTTGTTAAGGCGTATTCTGTACTCTGTAGGCAATAAAATTTACGGAAATCGCTTTGAGACAATCATAGCTATAGTCTTTCTTTATGACGACCGCAGTGGTTCGAGCGTAGGCCGCTCGTCTCACTGCACATAACGGTTACGGGTTCGATTCCCGCTAGGGTTAATTTCGGAAATGGCCTTTTCGTAATTTTCCCTGGTCTGGGTGTCACTGGAATCGCACCAGTCCATTGAACGATACCCATAGTACAAGCGTTGCTTAGTTTGGGACCATACAGTCGGTGTGTCAGTCTAACGATTTTATTATTATTATGAACATTGGCTTTATACCAGACTCCCAGTGATATCCAGACTTGGGCAAATTATGAAAAGGCCATTTCCGAAATTTGCCCCGGCGTGAATCGAACCCGCAACCACCATGTGCAGTGAGCCGAGCGACCTACGCTGGAATCACTGCGCCAAGCGGTCGTCAAATAGACTTCAATTTCCCGTAAAATTAACTACCCCATGCCTGTTATGGCCTGATTCTACCATACACATTTATTTTCTTGTTTAATAGCTTTTAATCAAGTGACGGTTCCGTGAAAACCACACTTACCGGTGGGTTTTCATGGAACCAGCTTTATTCCGTTTATTTCATTATTATTTCCACATATTTTATTTTGTGAAGGTAATATGTATTTACTGTTATTCTAATAATATGTTGTGTGGCTTCAATAAATATATCGGTTTTATTTATTTTTATTAGAACTTCATAGATACCTAACACCAATCTGGAAGATCGATGAATTCCGCCAAGACGAGCAAACGCAGTTGCTGTAAGTACAGTAAGTAGGTACCTACATATTTTTTCAAAACTCTCATGTGTGTCACATAAATACCTAATCTTTAAATAGTACAAAAACAAAGTCCCTATACGCATCTGTCTGGTTGTGTGTCCGCTTAGTCCGTCTAAACTACCCAACGAATTTTGATGCGGGTTTAACTATAATATAGATAATTTCTTTCATAAATGTATAATACGTTACATTCTAATTAAGTTTGTAAATAGAAGAGAAATACTAGGGCGGGTCGTTAGTTTATACAAATAAATAAATAAATAACAAAATAATAAATTTATATTAATTTGAAGTGATGTTTGTGATCCCAAAATAATTTTTACTACTTGTATAATATGGAAGTAGGTATATTACGGTAAGTACTTAAAATAAACTTTTATTTAATGTTTGTCTTTCTGTCTGTCTGTTTGTTCCGGCTTATCTCCGATATGGCTGGATCATTTTGACGGGACTTTCACTCGCAGATAGCCGATGTTATAAGGAGTAACTTGGCTTCTTTTATTGTATTAACTAGCGACCCGCCCCGACTTCGCACGGGTGCAATTAATTATCAGTGTTTCTCTACTATATTATGCATGTATTATACATATAAATCTTCCTCTTGAATCACTCTGTCTATTTAAAGAAAATGTATTAAAATCGGTTGCGTAGTTTTAAAGATCTAAGCATACATAGGGACAGACAGCGGGCAGCGAATTTGTTTTATACTATGTACTGATAGTGAAGTAGGTGGACGGAGCCGCGGGCAACAACTAGTTTACAATAAATAAATGATTCCCGACACTCAAGGAAAAGCCCTCCACACTCCCGTCACCCCATCGATCAGCGCCCCCTGGCGGTACATCCACTAACTGCTGCTTTACGTGATCGATCACCGCGCGACACTCGGACCCACTAAACCGTCGCTAATTGATCACTGCGACTATTGAAACTAACAAAAACGTTAGGTTATTTAGTGCATAATTATATTTCCATGGTAGTCATAGATGATAGACCGGTAATTTTAATAATCGGGTCTCGGAAAACAGACGAAAGCCGCTTCGGATAAATTGGTGGGTGCTAATAGGTAATAATTTGTCATTTTAAGGCAATTTCTTTATGGAAAAGTCAAGTAAAAGCCATTTTAACTATTACTTTTGGTTTTAGATATTACTGTGGCTGTTACTTGCCATAAATGAACTGGCCGTTAAAGTAGGTAATCGTGTTTAGGCCCGATTACATAAGTCACCGTGTGTAACACGGCCACTTATATAATACCCTTTTGGTTGCTGCAGGAATTGAAAGTAGCAAAAAGCAGAGTCCTCTGGCGAGGGATGCTGGAGACTGGAAATATTTGGCGTTGAACTATGCGGCGACCGGCAAGTCGCCCGCGCCGGCCGGACCGAATAGCTCCGGCAAAATTCGAGGCATTCCACTTGGAAATTGTTTAAATATATAAAGATACTTAGCTGGAAGGTTTCTAGATTCACTGTCAAGGATTCTTCTAAAGGATTTTTTTTAAGGGTACGAGTACGACACCGTTTGTTTCTACCAAAAACTTTGATTATTTTGCTACTAGCATTGTCCCGCTACTTTATAAGCTTATATTTTCTTAATGTCGACAACAACGCTACCTACCGGGTCCAACTATAGCTAAGAACAATCTAGATGAGCCCATAAGTACAAAAAAACACATCAAAATCTGTCTATCCGTTGCGGAGGAAAATAATTACAAACACGCACACCGGTATTTTAAATAGGTAGTAGAAAGATAATAATGATAATTAAACTTCCGATTAATATCACCACTAGGAAATAACGATTATTTTTTAAATAGGTACTCTTGGTCTACCTATGAAAAAGTTTTTCTAAACAAGTAATGCTGGAGCTTTGATAAAGGTCTTAGTCTTACAGTAAGAAAATCATATTATCTAAATATAGCCCGGTACCTGATATAGCCACGACTTATTACTTACAATACGTGGCACTGCAGCTAACATATCTGACATCGCACCACCAAACCCTCAATTTCTTTGAAAGCCCTTTGAATTGCAGTATCAAGATAAGGCCGTAAATATACGCAGTGTGGTGTACCTCAGTCTGCGGTCAGTCCACCTGACCGGTCACGGACCCTGCTCGATCCCGAGGGTCGAGTAGACTCGTGCAAGGTTGACGTATTGAAGGGCTTGCGAACTACATGATGTATGAACACCAAATGATTGTTGTTTTCATTCAATGTTGACAGTTCAAAATAATGTACCTACTTATGAAATAAAAATCGCCAGACTGACACACCAACTGCATGGTCCCAAACTAAGCAACGCTTGTACTATGGGTACCCTACAATGGCCTTGGGACGATCCCAAAGACACCCAGACCTGGGCAAATTACGAAAAGGCCATTTCCGAAATTTGCCCTGGCGGGAATCGAACCCGTAACTACCCGGTGCAGTGAGCCTAGCGGAGTACGCTCGAACCACTACGCCAAGCGGTCATCGAATGCGCACAATGTTAAGTTTTATTAAAATACTAGCTGAGCCCGCGACTTCGTCCGCGTAGAATTTAACTTAACAAAAAAGCCCGCTCCCGCGTTCTGAGTCCGCACGACAGAACCCATTTTTTCATTTTTTAAATTTTGTTTTTCTAAAATAAAAGTAGCCTAAGTTACTGCTTATAACATCAGCTATCTACCAGTGAAAGTCCCGTCAAAATCGGTCCACCCGTTTCGGAGATACTCTTTGATTTCATGTGTTTTTATTTTTTTACGCGGAACCCTATTTGTTTTTCAAAAATTAAAGTAGCCTAAGTTACTCCCTATTACATCAGCTATCTGCCAGTGAAAGGCCCGTCAAAATCGGTCCAGCCGTTTCTGAGACAGACAGACAGACAGACAGACATACACTTTTTTTTTTAATCGCGTTTTTGCTATAGGTGCCGTATGTACTTTCATAATATGCATTTAGTGAAAAGGTGTTATTTTGATATTACAAACAGACACTCCAATTTAATTTATTTGTATAGATGCGGGTACCTACCTACTAAGCCGCCCCCTAGCATTCAGTTAAGGGAAAAGTTTGACTATGAAGTTTAACGTCATAAGTCATACATAACTGATTACCCAGCCGCCGGTACAACGGTGGCTAAACCACTTAGACCACAAATTTTCAGAACTTTACCCAATACTATCACAGTATATAACTACTTCATTGAAACAACAACGGCACAAAAAGTGTGAAAACTTAGATATGCCGCCATTGAGCGCTGAGCAGGGGATAAGGTGGCCTGTGTTCGGCGGCCGCAACACAATGGCGCGTGATTGGACCGCGGCACACCTGCATAAATCACGCTCGTTATAGCGGGTTGCGAGCGGCAGGAGGCGGCGAACGGAACAACTGGCGGAGCTTGAAATGCAAAAGTATTATAAACACAAGAGCCAGCGCGGCACCGGTCCAAAATGGCTGCTTAGCGATAACTGTCAATTTTGGTTCCTATTACCGATGGCAGGTCTTCAACTCAAATACAAATTGGTAGGGGTACGCCTACGGGGGTATTTACAATGGTTTTTTTTCCTTAAGTCTGCAACCGTATTGGAACGCGATCTTGACTGAGGAGATCTGACAAGAAACTGAGCGGACTTGTCTTTTTGAATATTATTTTTATTTGTCAATCCTACTAATATTATAAATGCGAAAGTTTGTGAGTGTGGATGTATGTATGTATGTATGTATGTATGTATGTATGTATGTATGTATGTATGTATGTATGTATGTTTGTTACTCCTTCATGCAAAAACTACTGAACGGATTTGGATGAAATTTGGAACACAGATAGATTATAACCGGGATTAACATATAGGATACTCTTTAACCCAATAATCCAATACTACGCGGATGAAGTCGCGGGGCACAGCTAGTTGCTTATATAATTATCTAGCTGAGCCCGCGATTTCGTCCGCGTGGAATTTAACTTAACAAAAAAGCCCGCTCCCGCGTTCTGAGCCCGCGCGACAGGAACTATTTTTTTAATTTTGTTTTTCTAAAATAAAAGTAGCCTAAGTTACTGCTTAGAACAACAGCTATCTACCAGTGAAAGTCCCGTCAAAATCGGTCCAGCCGTTTCGGAGATTACCCGGAACAAACACACAGACAGACAGACAGACAAAAAATTTTTAAACCGCGTTTTTGTTATAGGTACCCTATGTACTTTCATATGCATTTAGTGAAAAGGTGTTATTTTGATATTACAAACAGACACTCCAATTTTATTTATTTGTATAGATTATCACGAACGAAATACCTGCTCTTTTTAACTATTACATAGCTACCGTTCCAGCAGCGTGGTCTTACGAGTATTTTGACTGCAAAGTCAATACACGCTACGCTTGACATCATTATTGACTATAGATATTTGAGCTGTTCAGAAGGTGCTTATTAAACATTCAGAGCTTACATTAAACTTAGAGCGTTGGAGAGGCTGTTGGAGCCTGTAACTTGTGCCGACCCATCACTCGCCACAGATTGCCCTTAAGAAATCTTAGATAATGCCCGTTCCACTCGTCTATTTCATTCGCTCACTGATCGAGGGCTCACTGTAATTACACTTTGTGGTTTGCATTCTTCCTTATCTTCAGTGTTATCATAATATGTAAGTCATATAGATGTAATGATATTATACATGAATTGGAATCCACAAGCTGTTAGACAATATAAGTCTATAATAAAGTAAAAATAAGTTCACTTGCAAAATTGATTGAATGGACACAATGATTAATAAAATAATTTAGTATATTTTTATAGTAACTCGTAAATACGAATTCGTTTTAGATATATTGTGAAACGAAATTCAAAATTATTAAATAAATACCTACAAAAAATATAAGAATCCGCTTAATGGTTGCTAAAACTACATAGGTACTATACTAGCTTATACTGTATCCGAAACATCAAACATCAAACCTGTCCATTTGAAAGTTATTTTGAAAATTGTTTTACATGCAGTAGATACTTAGTTGAAAGACACACCTTATAGGTATAATAATGAAACAAAAAAGTCCTCTCGCCCATAATCCAATGTCACCGTTACTGACACAATAAAAATATATCTTATCCTAACTACGTCAAATTGTAACAAACCCAAACTCGATGGACTTAACACAATAAAAAGAACATAAATAAAATGAACTGTAAATGTCGTTATACGGCGACAAGCCCAACACTATTGTCTCAAAAATATTTTACATGCTAATGCCCACTTAATTTGGATCATTCGGTTACGCAACCACGCGGGTGGTCGGCCACCCAGTCGCATCACTATCATCGATAACGCGCAGCACTAGCTCGACTAAAGTGCGTTACATGTCGATTTTATCGAGGGCTTTAATTATAATAGGTGACCGCGGCGTGTATCGATAGCAAGAGTTATGAGATAGGGCGACAAGGAAGCTTAATGCGCCACAGATAACCTCTGCCGACGATTCATTTTGACAGTTCCTTGTTTTGTTTATTATCTGTGCCCCGATAACTTTATTTTTTTAATTGACGACAGTGATGCATCATCATTTTAGTTTTCTCTCTTTTGTTGATGTATTTGTAACAACTGCGATTTGTTTCTAGATTTAATGTTAGGCTGACCGTATAATACTTCAAAACTTTCCTAACACACAGCTCTCTCCCTTCTACATCACAAATATCAAAATATTGTGCCCAAAGCTAACTCCACAAATCATACTTTTTATACAATACTTAAAGAAGTTTGATCATTTTAGGCCTTATTCAAAAGCGATTCCGTTATAAATTTATGGTTAATTAATATTAAATAAAACACCTTCACTAATAACCAGGGTATTACCGTTCATTTTCCAATTACCCCATACACGTTGATCGGTGTGCGAACCTTCAGCACGTAATCGGCTTTTAATTACCGCTCCCGAACAAATCCTCGACATAACAACGTCGGCATTCGATTATTTAGAATCGATTCAGCTGTCCGTATCGATTTCCTGTGATTCGGTTCCAATCGCCGGAGGTATTTCCTGATAATTGCGGGTAATTGCAAGAAGAGCCCTCCCGTTAATACCGGTGAAGACTAAAATAATTAACAGATGGTTAAGTGGGAAGCGGTAAATTCTTTGTAAACAACTCCCCTCGAGGTTCAGGTGCGAAAAACCCAGCTCTAAGTAGAATAGATTAAAGAATGTATGCTAAATAAACAAGTCGAGACTTTGCTTACGGTGTGAATCGTAAAGTTCCATTTTAGCGACCCTGTGCTGTGGAAATCCGTGGTATAGTGTGGAAGCAAAAATCCTGATTTTAAATATAAAAATCTTGCTCTGTGAGTACGAAATTAATGTGGAATATCGACCTGTATACAAATCCCAGGCAATAAAAAAATCTTTTACTTTAAAAGGATCAAATTAATGTAATTAAACAGTCATTTATTCAGATAAACATACGGACTATAATATAAATTTATTTATATTTTTTGTTCATTTCACTTTAACAATGGTTTCCATCGATTATCTTTAAACAATGACTTCGTTGTTAATAAATCAAATGATTTACCACCAGTCTGTCAACAGCATGTCAACTATCAACTAGTTTTGTAACTTAACTCTCTTTTATATAACTTGCAATGTATGTTTGTACGGGTGAAATCTTGCAACTGAATTTTAGATCAGTTATCTTTAACCGATTGAGCTGAAATTTTGTGTACACGATATTATTTTGGATGCTTAGCTGTGTAACGTCATTCTAATTCCAATATGGCGGATCATCCAAGATGGCGGACTAGTTATTTTTCTGCACTACCACAGAATGGGTATCAAATGAAAGGGCTTGCTGAGGAGAACACGAATACTAATACAACGTCACATTAAATCCAAAAAGTTTGTTATAATTTTTTTTTTTTTCATTAATATATTTTTATTATCGTATTTCATGTCGTCATGCAATATAATGCATTTTAAAACCGCGTTGTAATCGCGTCACGCGTTACACAGTGCACCGTTAACACGCCTGTTAATTGACCATCTCATTAGCGGCAGCCGGCGGAAGGCGGCGTCTTCTGAACTATACTTAGCTCGCCCTCGCTTGACCTTTAACTCTTTATAAATAAAGCTCAGTTTTCTACAGATTTTTTTGTTAATACTTAGTATTGTTTAATATCGTGCGAACTGCGTTGTTTCCGTTCTCGCAAGTTCATGATCACTCGATCTGGAATTTTCTCACAACTCGAATTTAAAGAAGATTTATATACAGGCTATTTATACCTGTCAGGGTCGTGGTAGCTCTGGAGAAATGGCCACGGCTTGTGGTCCGAAAGTCGTAGGTTCAAATCCGGGCAGCGGACGTGCAACAATGGACTTTTCTCATGAAAAAAATGTATGTGTGCCATATTCAGTTTTCAAAGCAGAAGCACTCGAAACGGTAAACACCAGGATTTTGTCACCAATAGTGGCATCAAAACTGACACGCTTTCAGTCGTGCTTCGGCTGTCGTGCAACGTTAAGCTGTCGGTCCCGGCTATCACTGCCGTTAAGCCATATCGGAGGCCACTAGCTCATAATTATGAAGACGAAAGTAGGACTGTTCAAGACGGTGTTATGTTTGCGTAAAAATATTTATACTTATCGCAAATTGTACTCGTATAGCGCCCATATGGACTACCCGAAGAATTTGTGATGTAACAATCAGTATACTAACGATTCCTAACAAAATAGTATAAACTCATACAGCTACTTTTATCGAACATTACTAATAATTAGTATTAGTAGTTAAGATACGTTCACTTAATACGGCGCATCGGTATTGCTAATGCAATTCTGCAAATGAATCCACCGATAATGCGTGGTTTACTCCGCAAAGTTATATTAGTATTGGCAAATATTAACGTTTAGTTAGTTTATATCGATGTGACACACGGAATAATAAATGTGTTTCAATCTTCTCATAGGTGTTTAACCCGTGACACGTCGGAACAATCGGTCGTTCGTAGGATAAGATGTAGGTCGTTCGTAGGCAGAGTTAAGATGTTTCTGCGCCTGCCTATTAGTGATGGAACATTTCACAGGTAGCATGTGAAAAATCATATTATATAGGTTTTCATATTTTGCACCTGCTACTGACATAGGTAGAAATAGTTAAAAATGATTGCAATCATTGCAATTAAATCGCAAAGTGTTCAGTACTGTCATGCACGGTTTTTATAATAAATCAACGACCAGTGACTTCATAGGATTACATCACATAGTGAAAATTCAATCTGAATAAAATAATTGGCTGTGAAAAACCACCGGTGAAATTACAGTGAAAGAAAAATATAATTTGACGTAATGAAAATGAATTGAAAGTAGCAATCATTTCCATGCCTACTGCCTATACGAGTTATGAAACGCAGCAGGGTAAAATTAGTTTTAGTTCAGTAAGTAATCTCAAATTCAACCTTCTCTTCTACTAGATAACAATAAAGTTTTTAGGATGGTTTAAATATTAAATCCCGCAAAGTTATAATGTTATTATGCCTCATTTATGTTTAAATTGGAATTTGAAGGCAGAACTAATGTTTAACTGAGATCTTGTGTTGCTAATTAAATGTGTTTACTTATATTGTAATTAACGAATGGCTTATTTTTGTTGCAGGTAAGAATTGTTTCTCTCACAGTAGGTACTTACTGGGGTAACGGTAATGAACTAAGTCTGAATTTCAGTAAAAACAGCAAAATCCTATAAGAAGTCCTTTATTAAATATTTCTGTTTGAGATGAGTACAGCCCTCAATTTTGAGTGATGTTTGAGGATTTGGCGGTTTGTCTTCTGCTTTGAGAAAAAGGTCGATGTCCAACGCGTCTTATAGTTTTTTTTATAACGTAAGTAGTAAGTAACGTTAATTTTCTCTTCAACTCGTTTAAGTCGCATGCGGAGGCAATAATTTTCACCCAAAAGTACTTTTAAACAATATTCAGAAGTTGCCGAACTTGTGACTGGAAGCTGGAGGCTGAAAATGCTAAGTTTTTCAGGCCAATACACTCACGTAAGCGTGCGAGCTCGTATTTCCATAATGTGTTTGTGGAAATGAAAATATTCCTCTTAAAAGCAATGACTCGGGTAGTCGATAGGCCGCTGATAAAATTGCCATATAAAATTGCCAAGCGACAAGTGAACGTACAACACGCATAAACTCATGATAAAGCTACTGTTTATCATTTACGCATTGCGATTGGATGACTAAGTTAGGCCTTACACAGCGAGCCCAATAGGGGTCATGCAAGGACGCTCGTTCTGTTATTAATAATAAATAAATAATAAATATCGCCAGACGAACACACCACCTGTATGGTCCCAAACTAAGCAACGCTTGTACTATGGGTACCGTACAATAGACTGGGGGCGATCCCAGTGACACCAAGACCCGGGCAAATTGCGAAAAGGCAATTTCCGAAATTTGCCCCTGCGGGAATCGAACCCGCAACCACCATGTGCAGTGGGCCGAGCGACCTATGTTCGAACCACAGCGCCAAGCGGTCGTCTATACAATTACCTATACAAACTAAACTTAACTAAACTAACTATATTGCCGTTCCTGCTTATGGTCCTAAAATATGAGCGAAACATAAATACCTAATTTTGGACGTGTCAAACTAAGAATACCCTTGTAAGCTTAGCACAGCTTAGCTCGCCTCGCTCCGCTCTCACAGACACCTCTTCAACATTACGTCACCTACCAATCTTTACGCAGTTTCACACGAACACATAAAACGCCTGGAAGCGGCTCATGAAAGATAAACTTGGCAACTTTGTGAATTTTGTATGACGTTTTTATTAACATATTTTTTCTGCTGACCTAAAAGTTGGGCGGAATATGTGATTGAGACCTTTTTGTCGATAGTACTGACGGATTTATCTTGTGGAAACATCTCAGCTTTGGTACGAAATTCTGCAAACATATTAAATTGATCTACAGATACTTCTTAACCCTCGTGGCCGCCATTTTAGAACATTGTGGTTGGACCAATCGGTTATAACTATCGCCCAAATCTTTTTACAATCAGAATTGTTTCCCAAACATTATTACCAAATCTAATGCCTCTCATATCCCTGTTCACAAATATTGTGCCCATAAACCTATGCTCCCGTGTACTCTTGTGTACTCGAAGTCGTTGGTTTGATGAATTGCCGGTAATGCGAGTTCATGTCACACCTCGCGCGAGTTCCGCCGCCGCCGCTCGTTAAAAGTTACGCGGTGTCATGCGACGCCTTGTTATGAGCTATGACAGCTTTCAATTATAATCCAATCGTAATTTGGGACTTATCAACACGTTTGGGGTTGATTATTAAAAAGTAAAAAAAGCTCCCAATTACTGAAAAGGTATCAATGCTATGCTATTACTACTAGGCGAGCTTGTCAAGATTTTCATCCTCCATGAATATGTAACATCCTGAAATAACGTTCCCAACATGCCGCCGCGCCTACAACCATAAACCACAACATACAACCACAACCACAGCCACATCACAGCTGACCTTCCTTACCACAAATATGCACCGTTAACGCTTAGACAGACATAATTAATACCGCCCGCCACCGCTGCGCCTGCGCCCAATGCATGCATATTAAATGCACGAGAGATAAAATGCTAATTCTCGCAATATGCATACATACTGTGCCGTCTGGTGAATTAGGGGACAGGCACCGTCATGATGGCGATTGGATTAACCCCGGGTGTAATGTGTTTCTGTCTGTTGGATAGATTGTTATTCTGTTTATTGCAATTAAACACAAAGATAATCACTTACACGCAAACATTAGTACTGAGAATTGTACGGGATTCAAGTCGAAATAAATACTATTCAATAATAAAACTACACAGTAGTACGTGGGGCAGCAAAAACGCATCTCATTGATACTGAACGTGCACAGAGGGCTCTACTCAAGGTGATTAAAAGACTACCCTATAGATACCCAACGATCGATTTGTATAAAAAGTGTAAAGTTCTTTCTATTAGGAAATTATATATCCTGCAGTGCTTACGACGTTTTCATCGACTTAATGTTCCTCTGTTACCAATAAACGAGTTGACTTCATTCAACTTTCAAAATGTAGAAGTGTTTTTGCAAAAAGACACTACCAGTATAATGCTCCATTTCTCGACAATAAAATTGAAATTGAGTCACTATCTAAAAAGTTTTAAAATATTACATTAATAAGTAATAAATAAATATCGCCTGACGAACACACCAATTGTATGTTCCCAAATGAAGCAACTCTTGTTCTATGTATGGGTACCGTACACTGGACTGAGGGCGATCCCAGAAACACCTAGACCATGGCAATTTACGAAAAGGTAATTTCCGAATATGGATCAAACCTGGAACTATCGGCTACGAGGGCGGGCATACGACCCACTCAGCTACTGGAGGATAAACATGCAGCAATACAAGGCCACGTATGCAACATCTATTAACATCATTAACAAAGCGGCAGCTACCCCGCACCCGCAGTCAGGTAATTGTGCGCAACCGATCCGTTATCTCCCCCCGGCTAATGAAATTGTCTCTGAAGGCTCATTTATTATGTTCAGGATTCGGTAAGCTTCTCATATTGGGAATACTAGGGTCCTTTGTAAGTCGTTCAACGGGCGAGGTATGCCACTTTAGGGTACCTATTTGGGCTCAGTTGTTGCCTGCTCACTTTCCGGTATGTACCTACCGACGTGTTTGCTTTGAATACATTTTCTTGCTGGCTTTTTCGATTGGAAGCAGCATACCGGAGCGGCAGCAGAATCTGACAAGTGTTTGGCCTAAAATAATTTAAAAATAATTAACACCGACTACTACTTTATCGGACTAAAGTTCTTATAGCGATAACTATGACATCCTTAGACGTTCTTGGATCCTTTTAGCGAGAGTTTAACTGGTAGTCGAACATTTATTTGTGTAATAAACAGACACCTCAAGAAATTGAAAACCTCACTTAGCCCTGCCAATATTACTTCCCGACTCCAGAATAATCTTATACAAAGTTGGATTTTTATTCCATTGCTTCCATTATCAAGTCGATGTACGTAATGATAGGCTATAACCAGACTTGGATATCGCACACGTGTAACACCTACAGAGCGTTGACCTAATTGCGTCGGAGGCGTCAGCTCATCTCGCGCCATTTAATAAAGCCTCCGAAATAAAAAGTTGAGGCAAATCTTCTGCCGTACATGCAGGAGGCTCCCAGCTTTACGGGTTTCATATGGACAGTCCGGGTTTTATGAATCAGCCAGCAATTAGTTTAACAAACCTCTACCATTACTAAGGTTTACTGCAAATGTGTTATAAGAGACCATGGTACTAGACAGCCTGTGTACTGTTGGCGGTCATTCTCACGGTTAATCCAACACCGATAATTTTCAGACATTTTACGGTATCCGAGAAATTCGACCATTTCAAAAATATAAAGAAAAACGGTATTTATGGCCGATCAACATCCGTAGTGATCTTTTACAAGTAAATTATGAAGCGGGACATTTGCGTGTGTAGAAACTCAAGAAAGTCTTTGTATATTAGTTGTTTACGTGGTCTTAGAGTCAGCACCCTAGAATTCTACAAACATTTTATGTCTTACTAGGTGATCCCGCGTGGAAACTTCGTCCGCGTGGAATTTAACTTAACAAAAAAGCCCGCTCCCGCGTTCTGAGCCCGCGCAACAGGACCCATTTTTTAAAATTTTGTTTTGCTTAAATAAAAGTAGCCTACGTAGTAACCTAGGCTACTTTTATTTAAGCAGTAGCTTATAACATCAGCTATCTACCAGTGAAAGTCCCGTCAAAATCGGTCCAGCCGTTTCGGAGATTACCCGGAACAAACACACAGACAGACAGACAGACAAAAATTTTTTAAATCGCCTTCTTGCTATAGGTGTCGTATGTACTTTCATATGCATTTAGTGAAAAGGTGTTATTTTGATATTACAAACAGACACTCCAATTTTATTTATTTGTATAGATGTCGAGTCCTATATTGCTTCCAATGGATCCTGCCCACCCTGGGCGCACATGGCGTCGGGGTGAAAGCGTTATTTCCCCATTCCTTCACAACAGCTCACAGTAATCCCGCGGATCTGGGCGCACATTTGCAACAATACATTTCCCAAATTGTCTCCTTGAAGACGCTATAATTTAAAAAGGCGTCGCTACGGGATGAGAACTTGTGATTTCATTGTCGTGCCCTCAGTAATGCGACCCTTGGTGCCTATTCGTGTTTTTATATACACTTAAGCGCGGTTTCTTAATGATGGTGATTTGTGGCGACGATTTTTATGGCCCTAGCGTTGAGGAGACGAACTAATATATAATAATTTATGACAACAATAGCTTTAAGATTAATATTACCAACCTCACGACTGCACGAGTCGAGCCGGTCACTTGAAGTACCCTTAAGCCATTGGCAACCCCTTACGCTACCCTTGAAACGCTGATTGCTACCGACGACATTGTCAGCGGCCACAGCATTGTAACAATTGGATATAGATGGAGAACCACCCCACACATACTTCTGAAGACTAAAACCAACTCTAGTGCAGGTGGGTGTAGGTAGTTCTAATTAAGGAATAAGGTAATACAAGTAAGGAGTACCTACTCCTTACTTGTAGTGTACCTTATATACCTATATAAGCTAATATGGAGGTACAACGGATCTGACATAATCTCCAAGGGATTCACAAACCCTTACAAAATCAAGAATAATTTAAAAATAGGGTAATGCACACTAAACATTTTTATCTCGTTCCATTAAACTATTGAGTTGGAATAAAAATCTGACCTTATTATAAATTTGGATGGTCGTTTTGTCAATTGCCTTGGTACTAAATGTAATACTGAATAGAATTAGACACAAGAATAGAAGAGAAATACAAAAATAAATGCAACGTACCGCGTAGTATCACGATTGCACACGAAATGGAACAATACGAATTAGTAGAAACGACCGGACTCCCGGCGTCGATGTAAGAAGGAGCAAACTTTAATATATCCAAGAATATCGTACGAAAGAAAAGTTAATACAGAAAATTTTATAATTTGTGTTATTTTTGCTGGAAAAATAATTATCGAACTTGGCTAGGACCCTCGTGTTAAGTCACAAGACATGAGACAACACTAATTGAATGTTTAATTACATGGAACAAATGACACTTTTCTGTGAATTTGAACCTTATTTGTTCTATATAGTATATATTATATAAATTTGACATTAACTTCTGTCGGTTTTCTCTAACTAACAAAATTTCGACTTTAAGCATACTCTTCCTAAGCTTAATAATCTAAGTTAATAATAAACGCTAGGAATCTTAATTACGACATTATTAAGCTCGCAAGAATAATTTCGAATTATTCCATTAAAATTTCAGACATCCACCCAAATAGCGTATGAACAACGACATAAACTAATTGTTTAGCCAGTCGTCTAAACGGAATCGCAACGAGATTGCATCTACGAAATGGGAGCAAAGTATCTCTCTGATATCCTCACAGTAACAAGATCTTCTCGACACTAACTCAATAAGAATAAAGAAGGTATTCGTTTGTATTTCCACACCCAGTTGTTCCAACCGCTGTTGATTTCCCGGAGGGGTTTATTCTTAAAAATCCACGATTTTAAAAAGGTAGAAATATTATACTTGTGAATTTTTGAACTGGCCAACATAGACTTGTTTCCTTGGCTTCAGTTTTATGTTTTCTGCGGAACTTTTGTGGTTATCCTTGGAAGAAAATATAGGAGGTATGTAGGTACAAACGTACCAGAGAATTTTCCTTAAAATATTAAATATATTCGTGAGGTGTTTTTCCATTTAAAATACTTACAGTTTACTACTCTCTGAGAATAACGAAATAAAGTTTCTGCTATGTAAAATCACATTCAGATGAGTGTTTTAAACTAAGTTTTAAACAAAATCTTCAATGGTGCCAATTACTCGTCGTCAAATCACAACTTGACGCATCTACAAATACCTACTTCATTCTTGCTCATACGTACGTTTTCTAAGTAGACTAGTTTGTGTACTGTGTTTGATAAATAAATCCCCAAAATTACCAAACCACCTTTGCCCCAATACACTACATACTGCCTAGTTATACTGCTACATACTATTCTTGATTTTTCAACTTCAGGAAGATCATTAACGCGACCCTTTGGGGCTTAGGGCACTGTAAACTTATGACATGTGGGGTTGTTTGGGCCTAATCAGGAAGGGTTGTGGCGAAGGGTTGAGCAAACAAGCGAAGCTCAGGGTGACTAGCAATGCCGAAGGTTCTAGGGTTGAAATATTTAAATCAGGAAAACTTCAAAGATTGAGGGGAATTGAAAAAAAACCTAAATGTAAAAAAAATGGGTTTATGCTTTGAGGTATAATTAAACACTGTCTGATTATAAAAGAAAACGAATCAATGAAATTTTGTATAATATTCTAATGATTTTCGAGACAATTTTTTATTGTGATGATTATTTGATATAATATGAATTAAGTAAAATAAGTACATTGATTTATTTTTAAATCAAAACAGGGACACAATAGGTACTTACCTATTTATTTGCATCAGGCTCCAATTCATTGGCACTCGTTCAAAATAATTTATCGTTTTAAACAGGTTGTTGAATAAATTATGAAGTAGTTCGCACACACTGCCCTGTGCATCGGACCATCGGACCGTTAAAACATATTCGAACAAACATTGGCCTAGTTCGACATTTTCCGATGTTGACATTGGTTATTATTTCAATGGCATTGGTTTATTTTATATCCATTACTACGTGGCATCAGAATATTCAATTGAATTAGTCAGGGTCGCTAGCAGACCAGCATGCGGTTAGCAGTCAAATTGAAAGTAAGCAGATACTTACTTAAGGGTTACCCAAGAACAAACAAAATATTAGTAATGGCAACATTCTTCTTTTTATCTCTCCCTCTCTCTCTTTCTACTCTCTCTCTCTCTCATAGGCAGCAACTTACAATTAAACAAGTGTTCACAAATTTAATTAACAAACAAAAGAATCAACAAAGCGACCTTCAAGAGGCAGCTTAGGCAACGCCTACCACTAAGTACCT
Organism: Notodonta dromedarius; assembly: GCA_905147325.1. Classification (NCBI taxonomy): domain Eukaryota; kingdom Metazoa; phylum Arthropoda; class Insecta; order Lepidoptera; family Notodontidae; genus Notodonta; species Notodonta dromedarius. Next base: position 12,575,668 of record LR990159.1, on the reverse strand, counting down.
CGGTACTTACCTATTTAACCAAAATATTACAATAATACAAAATTCATTCAACATTTAGGCCGAACTAGAAAAAAAAGTAGCTGAAAAAAGAAAGCTCGCATTATAAAAGTAAATTGTATCTGGCATTATACAAAGGTCACATTTTTTTTTATAAATTTGAAAATGGGATATTCGAACACGAGTCGTTGCACTAAAGCACTGTACAGGCTGTACACTACCTTCGCTTGGCGTGACGCATTTTATTACGGTGCCGTAAAAAGAAAGTGAGCAATGAAGGTGCAACGTGCACAGCTAGCGCCTCAATATAACACGGCGCCGGTTGGAACGCACACGACGCGTAAGGGCACGTGCAAACGTGACTAATTTTCCCACCGAAATTCCCGCGATTTTTTGACTTTGACAGCTCCCAACGTTATGGAAAATGGCTCCTTTAAATTATTTCTGGCTCCATTTTGGTTTTGCAAAGTGGACGGTCACATTTTTGTATTGTATTGTTATTAAATGTGTTTGTTATTGCTATTTGTTACTTGACACTGGCTAAAAACTTAACCCTATTAACTTGGGTGGGCCATATTTTTAAAGAAAGTAGAAGAAGCGCAGCGAACATTTTTTAAGGTCTTTGGTCATTAATATAATGTATGCCGCACAAGATCACATGATATATATATATAAAGACTAAGCTCTATATTTTTACGGCATAAACACAAGTATAATTTTTATGTCATTAGACGGACAGGATTCAGATACAGCGATCTTAAAAAATAAACTGGATTAATGCTTTTTGCTATTTATATTTCCTTTTGCCGGCTTCACGCACTAGTTCTACGCGGTCCTTCTTCGTTATTCTTTTCGTCTGAGCTTTAACTGTTGTCTCATTGGAGACACGCCCTAACACGCCAATACGGCGCGCAATAACAGCACTCGTAAAATTTGATTAACCCTGCTGCACGCCGCACTAAAATATTGACGCTTATAATAGGTACGCCTAATAATGTCTGCTCGCTGCTTTTATTCGGTATTCCAGCGGTTGTGTATTAATTTACCCGCCTAATAATAATATAATACCACGCTAATTATTTTATGTGCAGAGCTACCATATTGTATTTGTTTAAGTAATTTTGACAGTTAAGCACATTATTTTGTCAAATATAAACATTCAGTTAACTGAGTATTTAATAGCTGCAACTGATACTTTATCTGTTAATTAGATAAGTTAATTAGTAATAACTAAGGATATGGTTTTTGAGAGGAAATGGGGTTCCAAATACTTAGGTATGAAGATTTAATATGTAATAAATGAAAGAAAGAATGTAGATATTTGTTTTTATTTCACATTTCACCTACCTACCTACCAACGACGTTTGAAAACTAAAAATGATCTTGAAAATTTGCCTCATGCTTTTAATAAAATAAAAACAGCTTGGAAATATTAGAACGCATCCCAAAAGTAATATATTCAGTGTTGCCAGCATTACCCCACATCGCAGTGTTGACTGTGCGCGCTGTGCAATATGCGTTTTATTAAAATTTTAGAGCTCGCATCAAGACGGGACGTGTTGTTAGGACAGCAGCCCTGTTAATATAATATATTTATGTTATCTTACTAAATATTGTATATATTATAATATTTAATGGCAATCCATGATGTCGCTTTCATATATCAGTGACCCACAGTACTGACCTTGAGGAAAATCAATGATTGGCAATCATTCACAATTTTTTAATAAGTCTTTCACTATTATACTTACACATCAATAAAGAATTGGTACTTTTGAGTTCATAGAAAAAGTATACCTATTGAATTCAACATTAGTCAAACGCCTGATTGCAAGCGGTATTTAACGTATTACCTAATTGTCTTGAATGTCCTGGCCTACTTGTATCATATATCCCTTGAGCAATAGGAAATAAATAGAACTTTCCCACTATTTCCCTGACTCTTTGAACTCGAAAGGTTTTTTATTAGCGGCATTCTCTCGATATCGGCCATTAGCGCAGTCTGGCGCTGGTCTCGACCGGGGCTGCGGGTGATTTATCACAATTACTGGACCCAGGCCCCGGGACCCCGGGAACCCGGGATTATGTGCGTAAACCATGCGGTCAAGGTAACGGATCTTTTTCAATATCTGCGATATTGTTTCTAACCTCAGACGAAAAGAATAACGTAGACGGAGCGCGTAGAACATTTGCGTGACGCCGGCGAAAGTAATACCAAAGTAATAGCATTATGGTGAAACCACTTTGATGCTCTTCTGTCTACCCCTTTGAAGAACAGTTGTGACTGTTTTATTGCATTCGATTTTAATATTGTATCTAAGCCTTCATAACCCTACCTAGTAAGTATCACATCCAAATAAATTGTTATAATGAGAGATTACAATTTCTTTGATTACAACAGTCCCAGCCTTACCCGCTTATTGTTAATAGAAAATGGCCATATAGATTACCTTTCAGTTCTTTTCAGTTTCAATTCGGAGGGTCAAAGGGTCGCGCCGCGCGTCTCGCACTTGCAATCACTTAGGCTCCGTTTGAGTTCAAAAGGGATTGTTACATTTGTTACAGACCTGTAGCGTGTGTTGTCGAAATAACTTTGACGATATCTTTTCATGAGATTCGGTGTATGAAATTGAGAAAAGCTTGAGGTTACTAAGATATTAAGTTCTCGGTCCTTTTGGTAAACTTTCAAAGGTTAAGGTTACAGAAAAGCTATACCTATACCTATTAAAAAATCTCGTGATCACAAAAGTATTAGGTAAGTAATTCAGAGCAAGATATATTGTTCACGACCGCTAGGCGTGGGTACTGGTTGGTTTGAGCGTAAGCCGCTCTGCTCATTGCGCTGGGAGGTTGCAGGTTTGATATCCAACAGGGCGATATTTATATTTATTATTGAGCTGTTGTCTCTATTTTGAGCTGTCGAAAAATAGAGACAGCTATGTACCAATACATTAGTCAATAAAGGCATTGCGTCGGTGTAAAGAAGAGGTTGGTTTTTCATAATATGGAAAATTTTCAATGACACGCTTGTGGTTAAAAGCTATTAACATTATACATGATATGTCCTGCAGGTGTTAGCTGTTTAAATAGTACCTATGACATTGCAGCTTTAGATAGAAGGTCAAGTTTAGTTTAGTTTAGTTTGGTAAAGTTTAGCAACACTTCAGTATCATTTAAAATACTTATCTCAATTCACTGGCGTAATTTACAGACGAGCCGTGACTAATTTATATTCAAGACTTTTCTTTGTAACCAGATTATTGTTGCCTTTAAAGCCTTGTTGATTTTAAAGTTATCTAGTATATTGCAAAAGTTTTTGAGCACTGAATACTCCATCACAAATTATTATCAGTGCAACGAATTTTGTGTCTTCAAATACATTTCTCATCTAACTTTCAAAGATAATACCAAACTACTAACAAAGTTTTTTTATGTGCCAATACCGTCAGTCTATGAAAATTGCAAACATTTTGGAAACTAATAAACTTCTTTAGTTTATTTATATATAATATTAAACTTTTCCAAATTATAACATTAGTAAAAGCTGTAACTGTGGCTACACAGGATATACGGGTTAACTAACTCTTAATAGATAGGTAGGATACATTTTCTACACATTTACAAGTAGGTCAATTTTATTTTATAAATTATTAATTATAATTTTAGTCAGCCTGTTAACTATCCCAGACCTGGGCAATGGCTCATAATGCTTTTCCGCTATATTTTTGAACACCTTTTACCCGCAAAGTTGTCCAAATAATCTCGCTACCACAATATAGTATCTTACGGTGGTAGAGCCAAGCTGAAGCCAATAGCTCATAAGAAACGAGCTGGCTCGGGTAGTAACACCCTCTCACAGAAGATTGGCGTAAAGTAAAGGAGAGAGCTCCCGATATCCCATTTCTATACCAATTCCCACTCCCCTTCAGATCGCGGGAGCAATGCCTTTGGTATTACCAGCATCTATATACTACGGTAACTACTTAACATCAGGGGGTCGCACGCTGGTTTTCCTACATCGATATATTAAAAATAATTGTCCAATGAAATACGATAAACTTAACATACTCATTTAACATAAAACCATTATAATCTAAGTAGGTACGTAGACATAATACCCACTCGTAGAATTATATAAAATATTCGAGATGAACGCAATCTGAAACAGAATCCGTTCCAAAACTACTTTTATCAAGTTCCAAGTGGAATAAGCGTCGCGTATCGCGCACTTGAAACAATAGTGTGGGTACACTCACGCATCGAGTTGGTGCCGTTCAGCCGCTAAAAGCCTTTTGTTCTTAACAAAAAGCCTCGGCTCGTAACTCATGCAGTCACACTTGACACTACTGAATTTCGGTACAAGCGAGAAACAGCCGAGAAACATAGTAGCTCCCCAACTCTCGGAGGGAAATTTATTTTGTAAGCAAAATAGTAGTTACGAATAACTATATATTTTCCTTCAATTGTATAGTTAATTCAAAGACGTGTGTTCAAAGACGTGTGTGATATAGCAGCTATCATCTATATTACATGGCAGATACACAGCACAAATTCCATCTCCAAAATCTCTGCATCAGCTACAGACATAAAATCTTCATCCGCATACAAGGAAAGCCTTGCTCATCGCGATTCCTGTATAGTTGTACATTATAGCTTCATATTAAATGTATAGAGATCATACTACTTCAAGGCATAGGCGAGGGAACCCTTGCGATAAGATCTTAAAGATACAATTTATCATTCTGTGATTACTAGGTACATACTATAAGTACTACTATATAAGATGACAAAATTTACTTACTGTGATTTTGAAAATGAAAATTCGTTCGAATTTTGAAAACCATACATTTTTTTTTTCAATTTGGAGGCATCGGATATTCATTATTTTTTTAACGAATCTATACAAATAAATAAAATTGGAGTGTCTGTTTGTAATATCAAAATAACACCTTTTCACTAAATGCATATGAAAGTACATACGACACCTATAGCAAAAACGCGATTTATAATTTTTTTGTCTGTCTGTCTGTCTGTCTGTCTGTCTGTGTGTTTGTTCCGGGTAATCTCCGAAACGGCTGGTCCGATTTTGACGGGACTTTCACTGGCAGATAGCTGTTGTTACAAGGAGTAACTTAGGCTACTTTAATTTTAGAAAAACAATTAGAGTTCCGCGTAAAAAAAATTAAAACACATGAGATCAAAGAGTATCTCCGAAATGGGTGGACCGATTTTGACGGGACTTTCACTGGTAGATAGCTGATGTTATAAGCACTAACTAAGGCTACTTTTATTTAAAAAAAAAACAAAATTAAAAAAAAATGGATCCTGTCGCGCGGGCTCAGAACGCGGGAGCGGTATTTTTGTTAAGTTAAATTCCACGCGGACGAAGTCGCGGGCTCAGCTAGTGTTTGAATAAGCGGCAACACTTTTTGCCATTCTAAATTCAAAAACCGCTCGTCACTTGCGCCCTCCCCAGTTTCTTTGCCGGGGGCAATTTCACCCCTCTCCTTATCTCAGCCGCGGTACCGCGTCACGCGAGGTTATTTACGCGCCCGGCGCAGCCCCTAATCCCCTATTTATTCCCGGAGATGTATCTGAAAATTAGGGATCACGGCTAAGGATCCCGGAGCGAGCTGGTTAATTTGCGGGATCGGGGGATCGGCTGGAAGCTGCGAAGAAGGTAGCAGAGTTGTGCTGTTTTAAAATTAAAGATTGACGCTTCACGCCTGCGTCCTTGAAGGGGATAGAAAATGGAGGATAATTAGGTATTTTTATCCTGTGGGTAACTTGTTCTAAATGTGTAATGAGAGTAATGATGATTTGTAAATAAGTTGGTAGAGTCCAAATGAGGGTGTACAAGACTATCATTTTGAAATGAAAATATGAATTGAACCAGTTTCGTACTTCCAAGGGGAACCTTTGACCGACTTAGCTATTACGCAACCCTTATTTCAATGTAATTCCAGTCCAGTAGCATCTAACTGACGGCCCGTCTATGAGGGCACGTTGTAAAACGTCACATTAACCTCGGCAAATACCACTCGGCCCCTCCGTCCACTGTAACATAGCTATCCATTCCCGCGAATGGCCGTTTTAAAACACTTTTCCGTGTGTTTAGGTCTCCGCCCGAACTTTCTGGATAGAGGATAGGATACGGAGAGAACAATCGAATGGGAATCGAATAACTACTGAATCAATCGAATCTATTTGGTTTTTTTTTATAATATTTAAATATCGAACATGAATTGACGTAATAGCAGTGGCGTGCACTCCATAGAGGCATAAAGGCACTGCCTACCCTGTGATTTTATGGTAAAATTATAATAAACTAGCTGTGCCCCGCGACTTCATCCGCGTAGTATTGGATTATTGGGTTAAAAAGTATCCTATATGTTAATCCCGGTTATAATCTATCTGTGTTCCAAATTTCATCCAAATCCGTTCAGTAGTTTTTTCGTGAAGGAGTAACAAACATACATACATACATACATACATCCACACTCACAAACTTTCGCATTTATAATATTAGTAGGATAATAAAATCAAACAGAAAAAATATTTAAAAGTAAATAATCATTTTAATTAGATATTTGAAAAAGCGCGCGCATAATGCTGTCATGTGGAGACCATTTACCGCCCGCTTCTTTCGCGCCGCCCCGTGTCGGTGGCAAAAGCACGTACTAAATGTGCCTCATTCTTCGTGTAAGAAACGTTCATTCCTTGAATGAAATACGCACAATTTACTAAATTTCTACGAACTAAAATGTTCGGGCTAGAGGCACTGCCTGGTTTGGTAATCCGACGAAGTCTAGTAGGTTAAATCGCAATGTAATTTGTTTGTTTAAAGTTTACAATGCGTTTTTGTCACTTAATATTTAGATTATTTAGTATTAAATTTGATTATGATATTTTAGACGCCATTATTGTTAGTTGATGTTGATGTTCTGTGTTTGTTTGGTTTGTTTACATGCGTGCTAAATAATTTGAATAATTATTAAATCCTCGTTGTTATGGATAAATATTACTTGTGAAATTAGTGACGTGTGTGATAAGCAGGAACTTAAATTATAAATAAAAGTGTTTGAACTTTATTTTAAACTGTCGATGCGTAAAGAACTTGGATTTGTCCCAGAAGAAAGGTAGGTTAGGTAATATCACGAGAGAATTAATGCTAAATTTTATGAATTATTTCCTTGCATGACAGGATACTGGGATATTTTTCAGCGCTAAAGCGTATACCAAAATAGGTACGTAGACTAACGATTAAAACGAACGGGGTCTTTTACGATATTGTAAATAGGTATTCAATTCTTATTTAAAATGGTTTATGCGGTTAGATTTCATTTATAAATTAGTAAACAAGTTTGATAATTTTATTTTGTTTGGGTACCTAGGTAGGTACTTTTATTAGTCTATCTATGTATCTGTCCTTGTGAATAACTGCATGAATAGATCTAGGTACTTAACTAACGGCGACGGATCCATTCAGGGACTGACTTGTCTTAAATCTATATAGGTACCTAAGTATATCAATGTCTATGAACATCAACCAATCACCTTAGATATCAGATACGGCTAAATACCTACTTACTCACAACAAAATACGTCTAACACATGCAAACCTGGACTAAGCTCACGAGCAATAATTCAAGGTACCTACCTACCTAGGTAGGTACTTATGCCTAATTTTAATTTATTTTTATGCTAAACTCTGCCTACCCTGTTTCAAAACCCTATGCACGCCACTGCGTAATAGGTAAGTAGTTGTTGAACACAACTAAGCAAATTCGGCTTTCAGATTTAGGTCTAATTATTGTCTATGCTGTGCTAACTATTTGCGTTTACTTACTACAATATTATGTTAACATTGGTGCCTATTCTGCTGTCATCAAATCATAACCAAACTAAATTTGACATGACACAAAAATGTCTGTCTTGCTCTTACTTTACTACCTGGAAGAAGATGACAATATACTATAGTTCAGTCATGTCTAGTTTGTGTATCAATAGATCGTCACTCAAATGATATTTAAAATGGATGTTAAAAAAGGCTAGAATTCATCATACATTGATCATAACAATAGGTATTAATCGATTCCATGAAATAACATTTTCCAAGTGCTTTATAAATTGATATTACCAGGAATAATCGGATCGCAATAATTATTTCGACAAATCCCGTTTTTCGTACCAGTGGCGATAATATCACATGAAATTGTGAATCGAAACCTATTCGATTTAAAGCATCAAGTATATCGAATAACTATTATAAGGCGCAGCTCTATAGAGACGTGACGTGAAACCAACTATGCCGAAAGCCTTTGAGGGAAAGGTGGAAGGGATTTTCAATTTCGAATGCGAATTCAGTGTCCTTGAGACGTGTCGAGATTATCTAGTGACGTCGAGATGTAGTTACCGATGGATTAAGGCGATTGATCCCTGGCTTTCGGGCTTATATTTAAAAGCCTTTTAGTTAGTGTTATCCGAGGTTCGTGACTCGGTTTAATTTGTTCGAAGTGTTGTACGGTTTTGTGAGATCAATGCACCGTGATACAGTGTACGAATCGCAATGAGAAGGTGATTACTTGGTGCTACGCCAAATGATAATGCCATTAATAGATGTGTTTTAGAGGTTGTATAGTTACACCATGCTTTGTCGTGTTCTTTCCAATGTCAAATTACTGATGTCAGAAAGAGATAATTCGGTGTGTAGCTATTCACCCGCTTTACCACATTAATTCATGAGAGGGTTAATGATCATTATACGTTTTGCACTATTCAAGCGAACTAGCAATTATAATAAACTAGCTGTGCCCCGCGACTTCATCCGCGTAGTATTGGATTATTGGGTTAAAAAGTATCCTATATGTTAATCCCGGCTATAATCTATCTGTGTTCCAAATTTCATCCAAATCCGTTCAGTAGTTTTTGCGTGAAGGAGTAACAAACATACATACATACATACATACATACATACATACATACATACACACATACATACATACATACATACATACATACATCCACACTCACAAACTTTCGCATTTATAATATTAGTAGGACTAGCTGTGCCCGCGACTTCGTCCGAATGGAAAAGTGTCACACCCTTGAGGGTAAAACTTTTACAAACTTTAAATGTCATATTTATTTAAGTATATCGAATCAACAGCCTAGAAAATAAGTTTCAAGCTTCTAGCTCTAAAAATGACGATACTTCCATGCAACTTTTCATCCCCTTACAACCGTTTTTTCGCATTAAAAAGTAGTATTTGTCCTTTCTCATGTTCTAGACTATCTGTGTAACAAATTTCATTTAAATCGGTCCAGTGGTTTTGGCGTGATAGCGCGACAGACAGAATTACTTTCGCATTTATAATATTAGTAATATTAGTAAGGATAAATAGCATTACGTCTTTAGAAACACTCCCACCGATTGAAAACACAAAATCCGTTTTTTGTAACTTTCCCACTCCTGGGGCTCGGGGCAATGGACACCCTTGACAAAGCCCTCAGAGGCACATGCCTCCTCTAAAAGGGTCTCTGTAAACACTGTCTCCTTTCCGATAGAAAGCGTTCACTTTATCTAACAACATCTCCTTGCAAAGGGGTAAACCACCCCTTCTTTTTTTTGTAGAAATCACTACTTTAAATGTATACAGCCGTGGGGTTTTATTTAAGTCGAGACATCTAGATGGGCTGCATAAGATATCTTGTCTTTTACGATATCGTATGCTGTCTACGTGTTAATTTTAATGGATATTTTGCACAAAATATTCTGTTAAGGTACTTGGACGATATCGATTTTCATTTACAAGTCAACAGATCGAGTAATAAGCATGGATAATGGTTCCATAGGCAAAGTTAAAAACAAACTATGGTGTTTCAAAAAAATATAAGTATAAAATCTTGCTTGCATTTTTTTAAAACCAAATAAAGCTCGCGCAAAACCTCTATCTATTTTCGAAATCCTTCACTGAGAGAGTATCCTCTCATTATCCATTATTGATACAACGTTCCGGGTGCTAGGGTTAAAAGGATCCCTCTTAACCCTAACCCATAACTCACCCCTAGCGGGCTTTAATAAAGCTCTTACCAGAAACACTCCGCCGCCTAAACTGTTATTCCTTACAAAAAGCTTTCCCGCAAACATTTTAAAACTAGCGCAGTCATTACCGCCATTTTGCTTTGCATTCCCGAATACGCCTGTTAAATTCTAGCCAGTGACACAGCAAATTACTTTTTAGAGGGAAATTTCGTGTTCGGTGTTGTAACGAGGGGGGAGGGGGGGTCGCGACCGCAAACAAACTGGGAGTTGAGCCGGCGAGTTGAACGGTACCTGCGCCATCTAGGATGGGTTTAATTAATTAACGCATCGGAAGTGGGGCATACGATTCAAAATTCAAAATCAAAATTCATAATGAAAATTCAAAACGAAAATCCAAATTCTAATTTTAGGTATGTATGCCAACAAAGCATACTCCCTATTTGTCTAACGGTGTTATACTGGTGTTACTCTTATATATTGTCACAAATACCAACAGGTGCAACAAATATAACAATTTCCCGAGGAAACACAGACACAAGGAAAAGATTACAGGAACTCTTTGGATCTTTTTAAAAAGGTCCTCAATCAATAAAATTACCGGCTTCTGAAAACAAGCTCGTTTACTTAGCGGGGTCAAACCCTGGCTTATAAATAATACTGTGTACAGAGTAAAGACTAGAAAATTAAGAAATAAAAGATAAAGACGCCCATGAGTGCACATAATCGCTTGCTTTTGCTATAGTATCATAAGTTCCTCAATAAGTAAATAAATAAAATAAATACCTAATTAAAATAAATAAACTTAAGATCCATGTTTATACGTGGGATTGCGCATTTGCGCAATATAAAAAATTACAAATATATACTAATATTATAAAGAGGAAAACTTTGTTTGTTTGATTGTAATGAATAGGCTCCGAAACTACTAAACCGATTTGAAAAATTCTTTCACTGTTGGGAAGCTACACTATCCCCGGGTGAATAAGCTATAATATATTTTCAAAATTCAGGGATCCTTACTAAAACTCGAATAATGTAACCGCAATGTACCTGTGCGAAGCCGGGGCGGGCCGCTAGTGTTTTATAATCAAATTCTTACTTAACTTCGCCTTTTTGGTGTAATACGCGTCAAATAATAGTATTATTCGCTTTGAGTAATTGACAGTAAGGCCATGAAACTGCTATGCTGTTGTTCAAACACAACATTTCCGAGCGGAGCGAGACAGCACAGCACAGCTCAACATCGTTCACTTAGTGTGTACTAAGTTCCCCTTCAATAATGGTTGTGACAATCTTACTGCATATAGCGTGCGGTTAAGAATTACCATAAAATTGCCATGAGAAACTGCCAGGTTAAAAAGCGAATAATGGCCGGCGATCCTTTAACCATCGTACCAATTACGTTTGACTGTGACTGGGTTTAATGAAAATGTTATAAACATGGCGGGCTAACGGCATAATCTTGGGTTTAGTGCGAACGGGCATGTGACGGGGTAACGATTGCTACGGGGGAAATGAGGCTACGAGTCGTAGGCAAGAAGTTAATAGGCACAATTTAATTTGTATTTTTCTTTGTGTGTAGGCACACATTGTTAGTGAAATATTGTTGAATGGGTTAAGCGAATGCTTAGCTTAACGATTTTGCTTTTCGAAAACTACAGTTCTCTCAAATGGGGTAAGTGTGAGATTTGAAGGTAGGTATTCAAATACCGATGGAGTGATCGAATGTGTCTGTGTATTCATCAGTAAAGCTGTATGATACCGCTAGGGGTGTTGTTGTAAAATGTGTGGAGAAATCACAGACTTCTAAATACATCTTATCTTCATCTTATCTTATCAATCTTAATGCTGTCAAAACTTGTACTATGCCCACTGGTTTCTTAACAACGGTTACGATTCCCGTTCAGATGTTTTTTTTTATATTAGAGCATAATTTTAAAATTTCAGAGGTCTGAGGCGGAAATCAATATTTTTAATTCCTTGTTAAGATGAGCTTTCGATTAAGCTGTAAACAACCAATACACGGCATTGTTATTAATTTAGTCACTCAGCTTGAAAAACCACTTTCTTTAGCCCTACATCATAGTCCCAGTTATTAGGCAGGCCGCACTTGAGCGACTTCTATGTCATAAATTAATCGCAAGCGACGAATCCAGGGCCCTAACCACGCTAGCTACTCAAATCGTAATAGAAAAGCAAACGCTCGCGATTACGTTTCAAACGCTCCGCTTTTGACATCTTGCTGACACCATACCATATCAATGTCAGTAGAAATCGTGAAACTCGTGTCAGCAAAATGTCAAAAGCGGAGCGTTTGAAACGTAATCGCGAGCGTTTGCTTTTCTATTACGATTTGAGTAGCTAGCGTGGTTAGGGCCCGAGTATTCTCAAATCAAACAAGCCACTGGCGATTTGTTAAATTGAATTATCGCTTGTAACTCAATTTCACATTGACTGGTGCAAATTATGGGCACCTAAATGAATGGACGCTGCGAAATCAATCTGTAAATGGGCACAGATATGCACAGTTACATAGTTATTTTGTTACAGAATGGGACTTGCAATATTTTCCGATTTTATTTTGAAATGTCGAAGTAATTAGTGTACGTACTACTCACTTATAACTAAGAGAACTTAATGAAATTTTTAATAATTTTATTGACAGAGATAATTAATTAACTACGTACTTTTTTAAATCAAAAAACAAACCGACTAGGATCGCGTATATCTACCAACACATGAATCGTTAGAGCAGTAAACGACTGTTACCAGTATATCAAACAATCCGTTACTGCTCTCTAAGGGTCTGTTAATGTATTGGTGAACTCAGTCGTTAACAGTGGGGAGGTCAATTGCATTTTAACTATAGTGTAATAGTGTATTAAACCGTTATTATTTTTGTTTCAGATGTCGCCATTACACTACGGACGGCGGCTCGCGGCCTTCTTTACGTCAAACACATTTATGGTAAGCAAAACAATATTAATTAAAAGATAATCAAAAGATAATCACGACTCACATGTCAAAATAAAACAACCAATATTTTTTAAGCAATAAATCATCAATGAAAAACCTTTCCAGTTTTATTAAATAAATTATAGCTGCAAAATAAAACCGGCAAAATAATAATATTTATCTCTCAAATAAGTCAATAACCGAATGTATTCAGTATTCACTGCCGCTTTACCAATTACGGGGTCGAACCAATAAATCCCGATGAAAATATTGATAACGCCGTGTGACGTGGTTCGCGTAACGCAATGAATTACGCGCGTAAACAACGCCAAGCCGCGTAATTTATGCCCACAACGTTTATGTAATTAAATCAGTTATGGTGCGTTTGAGACGGCCGCACGGGCCGTTTGATCATCGGGTAACGCAAACTTGGGTGGGTACGGTGATTGAGTTATGGATTATCTCAATTAGACAATGTTAATTAACTTCTTTATTAGATCTGCTCGACACATACATATGTCTGTCCTTACATAGGATAATTACCTTATTATAATTATTAATATTCTCTCTTAATAACTAAACATATTTTGAAAAATGTAAGGTAGCTGGAATCAATAGTAAACATCGTTGGAGAAAAGAAATTATGTATGCCACTTTAATTTGGAAATTAAACATTTTCTTCAAACTGAAAGGCTCTATTTGCTTGACAACCGTCAGACAAAGCGGTCGAACAATTAACACGGTCTAGTTGAAACTGAACGCGACGTACGGACGCCGCTCGGATGCGTTCCGTTTCTGCAATCTGCATAATGCGCGACACTCATTTACCCAACGTTTGTGACCGACAAATGAAGCGAGAGCGACTGAAAATGTTTTAAACATCCAGCATAACAAGAACCCTTTGTATAAAGCGGGGTAAGTGGTTAAGATGTCAGGGGAGTTTGGGCGGTGTCGGGCGGCCGAAACGCAAATAGTCGCAAAACTGCGGCGCGCCTAATAGCGCGTGAACCCTGTGATTGTACGCTGGGGAATGCGTCGAATTTATTTATTTCGCGAATTGACGAATTCCTTCGGACTTTTGATAATTTTGCTAGTGGGGCAAAATGAAATTACCTATAACAATATAAAGTAGATTCTAAATAAAAAGAAAAATAAGTAGTTTACTTCAATATGTTTTACGTTGTTCTCAGTCAAGGTATGAAAAACCAGTCGGGATAAACATATCGGTACCTACGATAAGCAATTTTCAACCAACTTTAATAAAAAAGGTCCTAATCTAAACGAACCGTAAGTTATTTTTGTTTTCCGTGTTAAACTCAATGTTAGTGTCGATAGTACTTAGGCAGAATAAATAAATAAATAATAAATATAAAAGAAATAAGAAAGTAATAAATATTTGCACAATATTTCTACAGGACCAACGTAATAACTAATGATTTATGACTTCGTACTTATAGCTAAATAGGTACATTGGGTAAATTCCGGGATGTTGCGAAATTTTTCGGAACTATTTTTCTAGAGTTCCGCTGCCATCTTGACTGTGATTGATGATGATTAAATGATGGGGTGACCTCCTGACAGCTCATTAAATCCCAACCGTACTTTTACTGACAGAAATCAATAATTTTTAAGCTACAAATTCTATGAAATACGAGTATACTACAATTTGTCTAATCTTTTTATTACACAGAATGTTCTCTCTGCTTCTTATTTAGGTCAACTAACAACCAAATGGATATATATATACCATCATATATCTGTATAATAATCGCTCAACATATTGGTGCGTTAAGCTATCGTAGGTACTTCGAGGTGGAATTAATTAATGGGTGATTGATTTAGTTATCTCCTTATGAGTAAGCCTCAGACGTAGCTATATATATAGTAACTATTCACTTAAATTAACCCTCTATATATATCATGGCACTGCTGGTCTACAAATGACGTAGAGGTCCCCAGTGACGTAACACTACCTATATCATGACGGTGACGTAATAGTGACGCAAAATCTTATATCGGTGACGGAGTTGACCCTTTACGGAAGTGGGTTTTTTCCACAAACGTTTCAACAAATCGTTAGGTTTGTATTGTGTGGAATTGACACTATAGCCATCGTTAGTAGATCATGTGACATATGTCAATCGCATAGCTTCATTCGACGGGTGGGGAGCGTTTCCTCATTGTAAAAAGAAAAAATACCTATCTCATTATTTTTAATTTAATTTGTTAAATTACACACAGCAATAGTGTTTAAATATTATTTTAAAATATCATAATTTAGTTAAATTTATTCCGTTAATTTCACTTGATTTGTTATTCAGTCTGTCCGTCAGTCTGCTGGCCGCCGCGTCTTCCTCGCATTTTTAATCAACCATCCAAATTCGCTAATTTGAATAAAGGACGGCGAAAGGGTTGTTTTAGGGTTCCGCACTAATAAACGCAAGACCGGCCAGGTTAATGGCCCGTAGGGAGAAGCGGAATCGATTCTAGACCGATTGTCGATTCGATAGTAGAATTTAAATGTAATACAGTCAATGCTGTTAAGAAGTATAACGAACGCGAAAATTTACATTTATAATTTTTATATTCTCTATTAGTTTCGGTGTTACCGATAAAATAGCATGGATAGCATGATGCCATTATAATGAACCTAATTTAATTTGACTGATTTTATCGTATTGTTTCTGTTAACCAACGTACACATAGATCGTATGGAATCGAGCGACTCTTTTCAGTTTAATTAGATAACATTTATGGCTATACCTAACACTGTAATGTTTAATCCTCACAAAGGACCTATGAGAACGTCGGTCAGCCTGTCAACACTACTACCGATTGTAACAAGACAACATTAACGTTAATTAGATACTTTTATTTATGTACTAAACTAAGTATTATCCCGGTCACAAAATTATCTACTCATTCCACTCGCATACTTACATCGCTAATCGATTCCCATATTCGCAACATATCACTACGGCATTTGACAGGGCCACGTGAGGGGGGTAACTAGGTCATTTGCATTTTAAACGGCTCTGTTATTGTGCGTACGAATCGTTGCGGCCATTTAGTGGCCATACGCGGATGTTGGAGATTAAGTTGTTAATCTAAATAGCTCTCGAGAAGAACCGCCGATGGTATTACAATAACTTTGGTTAGGGTTTTTAAGTGGGTTTTAACTTTCTGAAGAGGTGGAGGTATGAGAACCATTTGTTCTTGTGATCAAATTAAAAAAAACGACATAACCTACTGGAATTGTCTGTACTGTCATGCTGTGTTGGATGAAACAGCTTTTGCGTGATTCCTACACTTTTTATGCATATCGTAATGCGTAATGGGTATTAGGCGACTAGTGTTATAGATATACTATTATATCACAGAATAGGGAATAGCACCTACTGTACATCTATGCAATGCATATGTCGCCGCCAACTGGCTTAATCCGCCGTTCAATTAACAGCCTAGGCACTTTACTAAACAGCGCCGTTCAACTAACGGCCTAAATGATATTCAGCCGTATAGTCTATTACAACATTTAATAAATTGGCTGGCTAATGCTTAGGCAACTGGTTGAAATTTAAGTACTACAAAACTTTTTCAAAATACTACCCAAGCAGAACGACCTGGATGGGTTTAGGTTAGGGTTATTTTTTTTATGACCCCACAGAAACCCCACCCGGCAAATAGATTCGGTGGATCTAAAAAAAAACGTAAAAAACCTAAGTACCTAATAAAATGATTCCATCAAAGTTGTTTTTTTCCGACGCCATATTGACCATAGAGAATATAGAATATAGAGATATTGACAGTTTGGTGAGTTTCGGCGCTAGGTGGCAGAAAGTAAAACTAAATAGAAATGAACAGTCTAGGCAGGTAATTAAACGGCTAGGCAAGTAGTTAAACGTCATCGATCCAAGTCATTTGCCTAGCTGTTTGATCAAATGGCTGAATATCATTTAGGCCGTTAGTTGAACGGCGCTGTTTAGTAAAGTGCCTAGGCTGTTAATTGAACGGCGGATTAAGCTATTTGGCTGCGACACATATATTGCGACGACGACGGGTTACTACAGGCAAAAAACGATAATATTATCTGTGCAATTAAGCATATGCATAAAAGGTAATGAGTGCATAAAAAATATTAATTTAAATAAATGTAAGTAAGTACCTACGGGTCCCCAATAGATAACTGACGCTCACTCCTTAGTGGCATTTTTTTCAGCGATCGCGGCGTCGTAATTATGAGATTTGCATGACTATCTCTGCCGTCACTGCCTTGAGCTGCCGTTTTCGTTCCCCACTGCCCACCCACTAAGTAGTTACTACCTTTTTAGTGGACCTTTATAGGTAGGTACTGTCGGCGAAAGCGTTAGGATATTACCTATTATGCCATGTTTTTTAACATTAAAGTACGTTTTTCTCTTTGTTTGTTGACGGGGAGGAAACCCAGACTTCCTGCTCATTCCCAGACCTCTTTTAGGAGAGGCCTTAGGAGACTGGGGTGTGTGGGGTTCTTATCGACTTAAACCTCCACGGTGGCCGCCTTTAGCACGTCGGGGGGCGCTCCGAGATCTGACAGAACGCACCAGAGAACATTTAGGTGCCTATGGGGCACGCAAACAGGGGGTTAAATTTTATTATAACCGCATGGTAGATACCAACCGCAAGCATAGATTCGACCGTATCCTGAACAGCCCACACAAAATGACAAAGAAACGATTGAAAAACAAAAACCAACCTGACAATAACGCTAACCAACTTATATCTCTGTGCGCGAACCAGAGCTAAAACCAAGAAAACACTAGCGTTATACCTGCGAAGTGAGCGCGAATCCCGCACCGGCACAGTTTATTGGATTTCAGCGGAAATTTCACTCGCACACAACGGCCGAAACGCACGAAACCCACTGTTTGCGAATCAGCCGAATATCGAATTTTGATTCGTGATTTGTATCGGAACAACCGCCGAGGCCATAAATAGGGCGGAACGCACCAGATATGTGCAAATCGAATGCAAAACGCCTCGAATGCTGCTGCGGACACACTGGAATCCGTTGTATACGGCCCAAAATCCGGGATATGTGTGATACGCGAATTTTAGGAATAAAATATGTAAATGCAATATACAGGGGTTTGTTTTTCATATTATATCAATATAATCGGTTCATAGCAAACTGTATTTTAGTTATCTTTGTAAACAATCCTGGCATATTCACGGTATTTAAATTTAAAATAATTGTTTAGAATATGTATTTAATACTACTAGTTCCTCACACGGAATTACGTTGTAACATGTTACTTTTATTTTAAATAATAATTATTTTAATCTTACTATAATTTTGAATAAAATAAGGTTTATTACCAGTCTGTCTACTTTATTACTATTAATCTAATTAATTTAAATTGAGTTCACGGTAAAATACACTTGTTACTTGATATTTCGGATGAATAAAAATAAATTTTGAAACATTAACACTATTTTCCATCGTTCTATCTAGAGAGGTCAGAAGCGCACACTCGAAACTTGTCCCGTGTTATCTCGGATGTCCAATTGAGTTTTCATCCGGCGCCGTCCTACATAGTACGCTAATAAACCCACTTACCCGACAAACTACTGGTAGCATTGTCTTTTAAAGCGAGGAGATTGTCGGCGTTGCATCTATCAGCAATCTCGCTGTAACGAAATTAAATTCAACTTTGTAATTCTAGAGTCGAATCTCGACTCGGATCCCGCTGCTAATTGTCTTGAAGAGGAAACGTAATAAAAGTACTACTCTTTGAAGTGAAGAAGCCGGCTCCGGGCGCCTCCGAGGAGCGCATTTTAATAAATTAAAACTGCGCAAAATTCCCATTTCAATATCATTTTATTTTCCCTTTTGCGTCCGCTCCAGCTCGCCCGTTTCGCACTGATTCCATTTCGCTGAAAGACCATCAGTTTATATACAATTCTAACGTTCCTTCGTCTTAAAAACACACAATAAGTACTTATATCCATTCAAAGAAATGTGTGTACTCTAGTAATTGAAAAACATTCGGATTCACTTAAACGCGCCGAGTGGACAAACGGCCGGCATAAGGTCTGCGATCCAGCGTGGCCTTAACGAAATGGCATTGCGAAAACGCGATGGCTTTCGGCTGTACGTTTAGACTTCACACTCGACTGCGAAACATATAGGCTTCCAACGGAATTCATTCAGAACTGAATACTAAGACCGTATGCATATTCAGTTATGCGATAGATGTCGATATTACTGGAGCGGCCGAATAAACCCCGGATTAAAATACATTAGGTAGGTATGTGTCTAGCCTACGCTACCGACCCGATAGTTCTATCATTATAATATGATTCGTTTCAGGGTCCGAGGCACTTGAACTTTTTCTCTAGACGAGGTTCTTCTTTGGACATAATTAAAGATCTTAGCTCAAAGGAAGTGGTTTAGCTGTAGTAATGGGAGTCAATTTCTTAAGACTTTTCCAAAACTCTACTTTTAACACCTATTTTTCAAAATAATCAAAGTGGTATTTCTCCAAATTCCAGGTGTTGCTGATAACGTTGGAGCTGCTGGCGTGGCAGAGCGGGACTTCAGCGCTGGCGAACTGCCCCCCTGGCTGCAACTGCAACGACGACACCCTCGTGGTGGTGTGCGAGGAGAGCCGGCTCGACGTCCTGCCCATCGCCCTCAACCCCTCCATCCAGCGGCTCATCATCCGCAACAACAAGATCAAAACAATCGACAGCTCCATGCAGTTCTACACAGAGCTGCAACACTTAGACCTCTCCCAGAACCATCTCGTTAACATACCTATGAAGAGCTTCGCATTCCAAAAGAAGCTGCAAGAACTTCACCTCAACCACAACAAGATATCCTCCGTCACCAATACGACCTTCCAGGGGCTCAATTCGTTGACAGTGCTGAACTTGAAACGAAACTTCCTGGAGGAGCTGACGAACGGAGTGTTTTCTACTTTGCCGAGATTAGAAGAACTAAATTTGGGACAGAATAGGATTTCCAGGATCGAGCCCCGATCCTTCGCTGGATTGTCTGCGTTGAGGATTCTGTACCTTGATGACAATCAACTTAGTGCCGTGCCAACCTCTTCCTTCAGCCTTCTGGGCAGCCTCGCCGAGTTGCATGTGGGGTTAAATGCGTTTTCGTTATTGCCTGACGATGCCTTCGCTGGGCTGAATAGATTAACTGTACTCGACTTAAACGGAGCTGGACTCTCCAATATCAGCGAATTCGCATTCAGAGGTCTCTCAGGGCTGAGGAGCCTGAATCTTTACGGAAACAGGTTAAACACTGTACCCACTCACCAGCTGTCCGGTCTCACGAGACTAGAGGAGTTGTACATCGGCCAAAATGAATTTCTAGTTTTAGAAAGTCACTCGTTTAAAGGTTTGAAAAATCTCAAATATTTGGACATCACCGGCGCCACTCAATTAGAAAGGATTGAGAAAGGGGCGTTCGAAGATATTATCAATTTGGAGACGGTAATTTTAGCGAACAACAAAAAATTGTCCATCATTGAAGATTGCACGTTGCTCGGGTTACCGAAATTGAAACATGTGTCTCTAAAAGATAATGCTATAGTGACTCTGAGCGAGACCGTCTTTATCGGCAAGGAGCTCAGACAGTTAGATTTAACTGATAACCCTATTTTCTGCGACTGCCAGCTGCTGTGGCTTCAACAGTTACTACATGATAGGAGCAACTTCACGAAAATACAGTGCGCGAGCCCGGAACACTTGAAAGATAAATATTTGCGAACGCTGAACGCGGACGACCTCGGGTGCGTGCTGCACGACACGCGACAGCAAACCATCATCTGCATCGTGGTGGTGGCGTGCGTCGCCACGATAGCGACCCTCGTGCTGATACTGTACAGGTACAGGAAGAGCATGCAGGAGAAGCTGAAGGACTACAAGTGGAACAAGGGCCGCAAGAACCTCGAGTACCACAAGCCGATCTCGACCGAGGAGGACTGTATAGTGCGCGGCATCCACCCGTCGCAGTACCCGGCGCCGCACGCGCCCGGCCTGCGGCCTATCCCGGTGACGGAACTGTAGCTAGAGCTTTACGCCTCCCCGAGCGTGTTCTTCATGTCCGGCGGCCAGGGCTCCGCGCGCCGGCCGCCGCGCTCGGGGGGCGGCGGCGGCGGCGGCGGCGGGGGGGGCGGGGGCACGCTGCCCGCCAACGGCTTCACCTACATCGGCGGCGACGCCCGCCACGCGCACGCGCACGCGCCGCTCACGCTCAACAACGGCGCACCCGCGCACCACCTCAACAACGGCTCCCTGCGTTCGCTGCCCGACAAGAAGAACAACCGGAACGGCGTCGTGTGCCACCCTGACAACTTCCAGCGCAACCTCGACACGCGCTACTCGCGCAAGCAGGAGAACGGCTACATGCGCAACTCGGAGACCGTGCTGGGCTTCGCGCGCGAGCGGGAGTACGAGCGCGGGCGTGAGCGCGAGCACCCCGACTACAGCGAGCCAGAGTACTCCATCATCCCCGAGAGCTACGGCGACGAGTACCCGCGCGCGTGCGCGCACTCCAACACGTTCAACTGTTGAGCGCGCGACGAGGACTCTCAATCATTTGTGATCTTGTAATTCTAGCAATAAATCTTCATTCCATTAAGTTTGTACGGGCGAACGCGCCCGCGGCGGGAGCGGGGCGAGGCGTAGTGCTCTAGAGCGGTTAGTGGCGGTAGTGCGGCGGGCCGGGGGCGCGGGCGGCCGCCGGGGACTATCCTGTATCGTATTCGTTTTAAAAGAGTACATTATTTGTAAATTATAAATTTAAGTAGTGATGGATCTATTTTTCAATGGACGTTGCGGGATGTTCGGGGGCTCGGGATGTTCGAAAGTGAGACTTTCACCCGGGGTCAGCGCGACGGGTGCGCGGGCGACGGACTAGTCGCTGCGGGGGTTGGCGAGTTGGATTGGGGAACCCCCTTTATGATATACATCATAACACATTGTGATTTGTAATTTTCTCTACCAGTGCGGTGGATTTTGTATTTGATTTTGTACAAAAAACCATTCCATAACAAATCTTTTTAACGTCGTAATATTTTTATTTATAAATGAGTAATGTAAGTGTGCGTTAAATAAGACACCAATATGAAAAAATATTAGGATTAATGAATGTAAATATATTTATACTATATTGAGATATTTATAAAATTTAATACGATCTTGTTCTTCTAAAATTATCATATAATTATTTCGGGATATATTCTTTGCTATGACGACTGATATCCTTATGAGATTAATTATGTCTCTAGTTCACTACCTAGCTACCTATTATTACCTACTACCAACTTACATACACTAGACTTCTTATTGTGTAGGTATGAACGCACCCATGATTTCTATCTTCGAACACTTAAGCTCAATCCTAATATTTTAATATTATTAAGATTGATGTTACAAACAAAAGAATATCTTGTACCTACCTAATTTGTAATGTTCCATGACCCATAGTATAAACGGTGTGTGATCTATTCAAAGAGATAAATAATTGCGTAACTTGATCTCAATTTGACTGCCTGCAACACAGGCTTTGTTTTAGGAAAGTAAAAATTATTGTTATCTAAGTACTTACTTACCTAAGTATGTCGTCAGGTAGGTATATACTTAGGTATGCAAAGAAACAATACCCAGTGCTTAGTGGAAATTACTAAAGTAAATAAAACGAAACGTGGGCAATATTTTGACATAATTTAATTGAACCCAGTGTGGCAAACTGTCTTCTGGTACCTAATGGCTTGTGGGTTTGTTTGACAACACAAGCATTTACCTCAGTTAGAGAGCTATGCGGCTACCTACCAGGTGCGAATTTTTTAAAAACCTCTTAAATTGCTTCAGTAAGAA
This sequence comes from Notodonta dromedarius, assembly GCA_905147325.1. Taxonomy (NCBI): domain Eukaryota; kingdom Metazoa; phylum Arthropoda; class Insecta; order Lepidoptera; family Notodontidae; genus Notodonta; species Notodonta dromedarius. The sequence goes on along the minus strand of LR990159.1, from coordinate 12,552,795 downwards.
AAAATACTGAAGCAATCTGAGAAAAATTATACTGACTTATTTAAAAAATGCGCAAAAACTTTTTGAACAGGTCACTGCCATGCTAATAATGTGCCTCAGACGATATCGTCGATGTTAATACCACGCGATAGAGTTCTAATTAACTTACAACACCAATTCACCATTTTTATTATTTTTGTCCAAATAGGTACTTACCATTATCCAATAAGGCACAATGTGTAAAAACAACGAACAAATGGCTTTTTGCTATCTTTAGCTAGACTTTAACCCCTTACAGTTTAATGAGCTGATAACAGCTGGTTCAACATATTGGTATGAAGAAAATGTAATGAAAATTTAATAAGGGGCATCCATTAATGACCGTAATTAATTTTATATAGCTCTATCAAGAGTTTATACAGTCGCTTCTAATCGCTAGCGCGTTCGTAAAATATTTGTGAGTTCCTCAGCTGGCCAAGAGGGGGCGCTGTGTATTCAATTTGCAATACAAACATATTTTACGTAGCCTGTACGATTAGCTAGCCGCGTGGTGACTTAAAACTAACGTAAATTCAATGCAATTTTACAGAACATGTAAGAGCCGAATAAGAGTTTTTTTGTATAAGTAGGCAACCAATTCTTCCCATTTTAGTTATGTAGGAAAATAATTAGTCAGTAATAAGTCATATTTCCTCCCTTCTGATAAAATATTTGGTTGGCTTTTGGGTAATGTCGTGTGAAAATTTCTTTATGAATTTTTGTGTCTTCTTGGATTATGGCCATTTTCCCGTCGACCTGCACGACACACTGTACCTTTTGATGTCATTACTTTTGTGTAAATATGGAGAAAATAAAGACTAAGCGATAAGGCATGTGTTAGTGCCTAGTGGACGCCTACAATGTATACAAGAAAGATGATACATATGAGAAAATTGTGATTAGAGTACTCACGACATTGTAATAGAAGTCACCGGTCATTTCTGTACTTTTATTGTAGTTATTACCTACATACAAACTCGATAAATATAACATACCTCAAATTTAAATGTGTTTTATTTATGCCCACCAGTCAAATACTATGTATTATTATTTTTCAGAAAGGTGTCGCTCACCTGAAGGGAAATCTATGTTGTCCATAACAAAAGTACTAGTTAGTATAACAATGAAGGAGGGTAGTTAGTAAAAATGCACCAGTTGGTTTTGGTCTACAAATGGAAGCAGATTTGCAAACTGGAACCAACCCACACGTACTCCTAAAAACAAAAACCAACCCTGATTCTAGTGATTGTATGTTGGTTTCAGTTTGCGGATATGTGTGGGTCGCAGACTTATGTGTAGGTCGATTCCACTATGGGTAACTATATGCAAATATGCATTTGTTGGCTCCATTCTACAAAGCTGTAGATTCAAATATTTCAAGTAATGCCCGACAGGTGTCACTAGTTTTGTGATCATCCTTCAATTTCATGCTATTGTGGTACATTTGATTCAGCTATTGACTGATAGGTGACGGTAGTAAAAACCAACGTACAACCAACGGTAGTAAACTAACCAACATAGAACATCACTCAAAACCGGATTTTTCAAAATTAGTATCAAAAATAAATGATTAAAATGTAAGGAGCCCTCAAAATAGACCTTGAAAAAGTTTATCTGATGTCTATGCACTCTATGAGAGTATTTTGGCAGGGTCAAGTTTCTATTGGATAGCTTTTGAAGATAAAATACATGCCTTAAACCTATTCCAGTATTCCAACATAAACACAAAAAAGTTGTTCATTAATTTATTTATAGTATGCAACATTTATTATTAACATTACAAAATTGTTCAGCCTTGTGATGGGAGAAGCCGGTTTCAGCCGATGCGGACATGATTTTGTAAATAAATAAAAAAGATGTAGGTTTTAGGCGTCAGTTTAAGTGGAATATTATGAGTTATCACTTATGCTGTATAATTAGAACTTCTCCTCCTCGAGACCATGTTTGAAGAACATCATGATGGGTACAGATGCACCATCGATATCTCTGTACTCCATCATGGCTACCATGCCGTCGCAGTCCATGGACTCGCCCGTGAAGAACTGGAGCTCCTTAAACCTGCCGAGGATGTCCTTCATCACCTTGTTCATGTTGGTCTTGAAGATGTCAACCTGGTCAGGCGCCTTCTCTTCCAATTTGCCTACTAATCTGAAATAGTACCAAAATTGTGTTATTAGTAAATCAGTACAAATAAATACAAGCTTAGGTCCACAAAAATCATCTTGCCAAGGTAATTTCAACCCTAATTACTAAGTTCAAGTACCAAATCATCACATAAAGCTGCCCAGCACCATACCCTAGCAAACATTGATAGACATGTCACCTCCCTTTCATGAACAAACATTATGAAAACAAGTGTTTTTTCACTAAAGTTATTTGCTCTTGCATCAATAGCTCCACAGGTTGGTACTGAGGACCCAGCCCTTGGTATTAGATGATGCATCAATTACTACACATCTTTGTATGGGATTATCCAAATTCATATTAGTATGAAATTGGCTTGAGATGATCCGAAATTGCTTTTAAATGGTTTGCAAATAAGATGATTCAATTACAAATAGCAAAAATATAATTGACAAAGAGTTTTTTGTTCTGGTTGAGTCATTTTGCTGAATATTTTATAAGAGATTCCCAGTTTTAAATGTGGGAATACAATACATTATGGATATAGTATCACAATAATGGGTTTGCATTGTGAAGTTGAGAGCCACAATAGTATCTAATAATAATATCTATCTAATACTATCTTTATCTTTTTGTACTTTGGATGATTCACAAGACTGTGACACTACAAAGACATAGACAAACATAAAAAGCATACAGTTACAATAATATAATGAGGTCACCTGAACAAAGATGCAATTTTAAAAGATGAAATGACAAACTTTCTACAAATAACCCAGTTACCTATCAAATTGCCTGCATCACTAATTTGAGTAATGCCTAATAATGTGCACTGCATTGAAAAAAGTACCATTTTGCATCTTTAAGCTACTACTACTATCCTTACTAATATTATAAATGCGAAAGTAACTCTGTCTGTCTGTCTGTCTGTCGCTCTTTCACGCCAAAACTACTGAACCGATTTCAATGAAATTTGATACACAGATAGTCTAGAGCCTGAGAAAGGACATAGGCTACTTTTTAATGCGAAAATAGTGTTTTAAGGGGTTGAAAGGGGGGAAGAAAAGTTGTATTTATGGAAGTATCGTCATTTTTAGAGTTAGAGCTTGATACTTATTTTTTTGGCTGTTGATTCGATATAAATAAATATGACATTAATAGTTTGTAAAAGTTTTACCCCCAAGGGTGTAAACTAACAATAGGGAATATGGGATGAGTTTGTATGGAAATATAGCTCTTTGCAGTGAAACACTGCAAATAGCTCATTAAAGTATTTATACGTATGTGTCTTATTTGTAAAAAAAAAACCTAAATAATTAAAAATGCTACCCAAAGACACTATTCCACGCGGACGAAGTCGCGGGCACAGCTAGTTCAGTATAAAATTAATTGAAGTATTTCCAACACAGAACATAAAAATACACACACTAGCCCTCCTGAACTTGCTATTGAAATAAAACCTTCACCTCAACTGATAAGACCACTGTCAACACAAGTGAAAACATTGATAAGAAAACATAATGGATTGGCAGCTTGAGACCATTGTTCAACATAAATCAATCATAGGACTTGCAAAGTTTTTTGAATTTGTTCATATTCTTAGGTATAGCACATGTTCATGTGGCAACACTGTTAGGGCAGGTTATTGAACTATGTGCTACCATCAATTTTATCAACCAAAAAGAGTATGAAAGTTTTTCTGGGAATACTACCCTGATTGAGCAATTTTTTGGAAGCAATATGTAAATTACACATTTGGTGATGCATTTGTAATTTGATACACCAGAAATATGATTGAAATATAATTGACATTATATTAACTGTACTAATATGTGCAATGCACAGATTTAGAAAATTTTACTGGCAATGACACACCTTGAACTTGGAAGTTAATGACACGGCATGTTCCACGAATCAAGAAACGTCAGTTACCTATACATCCAATAATCAACACATTATTCAAGCCTTGATAAATCGTAATAAGTACCAAGAGCATAAGCACTAACAGTATCACTTTTCACTCACTTTTTCATGTAGTCTTTGAGGTACAATGTGTAGGATTTCTTGTCACCAAAGGCGTATGTCTCCACTAGCCTGTGGTTTAGAACTATGTCGACACCGCTTTCAACATTAGAATCTGTTCCTTCATCGGCCTCTTCAGCCGAAGGGTTGAAACCATCAATTTTGATATCACCCTCTTTCCTCGTCACCAACTTACCGGTGACTTCGTAAATTACTTCGTCGACCAGTTTCATTCTGTATGTGTCAGAGAACATCTCATCACCTGAAAGGAAGAAACCATTGTGTAAATTTCACATTCACCATAATTCTTGACCATCTGGATTGTCGATGTGGCAATAAATTAAGATAAAAATTCCGAAGAGACATCACTTCAATGCCGAATGAAATGTCAAAATCACTGTTATCAAAGAAGCACATAATAAGTGAAATATAGACATAAACTTTATCAAAGAAACACAACAAACGCCATTACCAGTAATAATATCCTTATAGATTCTCATTTTGTTGGATTAGAGGCGATTAAAAATAATAAAAACCGAAACTACGGCTTCTAGCCCCAAGAACTAAACCGGAAAGGGCTTTTGAAAGAAAAAAAGGAAGTCAGGAGTGTTACCAGTGCTAAACTAACTTTATGCTTTAAAAAAATCAATACAATCTTTTAAAGATACAAATTATTTTATAAATGATTTTGAACATGTTTATATACTTATTTATTTTTGACCTGTAGACAGTTATTTTGCTAAAATTAAATTAAGTATGTCTTTTATAGTATGCTGTTGCCACAAGGAAAATAAAACGTGGTTTTTCGTTTCTTCTTCTAGTGCGGAAATAGATGTCGCTTTTAGTTCGCACTAAGATGGAAGTATTTCTATACAATTCCACTATTTGTAGATTGTGTGGTGAAGAAAATGATATTGGAACACAATTATATTCTTGTCAGGAAAATAGTCAAAACTTGAGCGAACTTATTAATACTTATTTGCCTATCAGGGTAAGTTAAATTTTCTTAAAAGTGATTTGTATTGACTTCAAGGATCAAACTAAAATGGCTGGCAATTGGTATATTATTTTATCATTTTTGTATCTTTAGCATCTTGTATTTAATTGAAATCTCGTTTAACCACATGAATATTATTGTCTTGATTTGTAATTGTTTATAAAGAATTTACATAATCTGACTTATCTACTTTTCATAGAAGGTACATTGTTGTTTGTCGGGTTATGGAATGTCAATTTCTATCTATCCGCATTTCTTGCGTTGCGCCGCTTTGAATTGAAACAGCTGATTTAGATAAACATACGATTAGTATGTCTTGTAAAAATGTGATATTTTTAGGTCTCAAATGATGGCCAACTGCCTCAGACGATTTGCCCAGGCTGCACCATACAACTGGAAGCCACCGTAGAATTCATGAACCTCATTATCAATGGACAGGTAAGCTTTCCAAAATTATGTATTATAAGCTTGTGTAACCACTATTATACGTTCTCTTTACCTACCTATGTATAATTTATTTTTTCAGAAAATAATTCGCGAACTTCACCAGAGAGAGAAGGATTATAAAAAGAGCTTGTTGAATACTGCAAATGAACAAGAAATTATAACTGAAAATATTGTTTATGAAGGTTTGAAAACAATTATTTGTTCCCATTTATCAGTTGAGATTGTAACCCAGAAAAATTAAGATATTTATTAATATGTATGTGACATTGAATTCCAAGTAGTTTACTTAAGAGGTGTGAGATCTATCCAATTTAGCTGTAGTCACGCAATCACTAGGCATTAAACACTAAACTGTCTATCAAAAATCCTATTTTAGTAGAGTAATACCCCAATAATTAGCACTATTCCCTATCATAGAGTGTAAACATGTAGTCATTTTAATTTTACTAGGTTAAAAGATAATCAATATTGTCAGATACTAATTCCACATCAATAATCAACAGTGAACACAAGCGATGGGGTGTACCAAGTGGAGCATCCAATAGCACTCCAAGTTGCTGGCCTGGAGAAGCCAAAACGGAAACGTGGCCGGCCTCCTAAGAAGCAGAAAACTCCCGAGGAGGTGGCCGCTGAGTTAGCCAACAGGGAGATAGAGCTGAAAGCCTCGACAAAGAAAGACAGGGAAGATGAGCCCTCAGGGAAGAGGAAAAGGAAGACTCCAACCAGGTTCAGGGAGGCTGTACAGGTATGAGCAGAGTGGAAATTTCACATTCAACTTGGTTTTGTGGTTTCAGTGTATGTAACTGGCATTCTATGTGTATACTAGCATAGTTTAACTTGGGACCATATTACAAAATAAACACCAACTGTATGGTCGCAAACTAAGCCATGAACTGGGGGTGATCCCAGTGACACCCAGACTTAGGCAAATTACAATAAGTTATTGCTAGTTTTAAGTATTATCTGACATGAACTCCAGTTCTGAGTAAGGGTTGAATTTTCAAAAATCCTTTCTTAGTACTCCCCTACGCAATATGAAGAACCCCTGCGCAAAATTTATTCCAGCCCCCCCTCTGGTTTAGGCTGTCCGTTGTCTGCCAGTTCATTAGTAACTAGTTTATTAGACAGCAAAATAAACCAGTTATAGTTAAGTTTGACTTTTAAAATATTTCTTATGTCCGGACCCAGGGTAAAGAACTGGAAAAGATATTCATAGAAGAAGGTGTGATAGATGAGGAGAGTGACCATGAGGCGAAGCCAGAGATCGACATAGAGCCGCAGATTCCCATATCCAAGGAGCCTGAGATCATTGGCCACATGGAGAACTCGGGGGAGCTGGTGGTGGTTGTGAAGGGGAAGGGTCGAGGGAGACCTAAAGGTAGGACCTAAATAATGTTATAATTTATTGTGACGCTTTTTTGGCTTCACTGCCATGTCAATAACCTAGAGGTAGGCTCTAAACTTGATATTTGTACAGAGTGACCCTTGAATATCTAGAGGCGTCGATTCCTTGATTGCTCGGGAGCTTGTGAGAGGAGCAGTACTATCACTACCCCAGTTCTTTGAAACGAGTCATTAAATTAACATGAAAACTCATGAACCCCCAGGGGGGTTTCTAAAAGCCCCTGTGCTGGTGCTCCTGTGCCTATCTATTCCTGAAGACCAAAATAGAGAGACTGCCACCGCTAACCTAAGTGTTAGACTGTCCGAAATCAGATTTTTTCATTCATTTTTCAGATTAACAAGGTAATGCCTGATTAATGATTTTGAGACGCTTGTTCATGTGAAATTTATTTGGACATAACAGATACCAATCACAGTAAAGATTACACTAGATTGAAATTCAAAACGTGTTACGAATCTTTATATTTCCTTCAAACATGTGAAAGTTTAACAATCCTATAACCTTGTACGAGCATGCACGTACATTTGCCGAAGCAGCAATCACACTTTGACCCAAATTTCCAATTTACGCAAATTGTATTGCAATCAAAATCAGTTCGTCTTCGGTCATCAAGCAAACCGCACATTCTCACCCCTCATTCAATTCACTCTCATTACTTACGTTTAATTTGAGTTTTATAATATAACACCTTTTATCAGTGTTTCTATCAGCTCAACCCCTAACAGACAAATTAGTCATCCCCGTACACACCTGAATAAAATTTAATCAGTTAGAGTGTAATCACAGATATTGATTTACATAGATAACGCAAATGCATGTACTTCGCGTGTACGAAACCCCGACCAAGGGTCAAGGTTGGTCGCCGCTAACTTACAGTCTGCGCGACTACAGATATAATAAAAAATATGACTATGAGCGAGATAATCAAACTCAAACTCAAAATTGTTTTTATTCACGTAAGCCAACAAAGCATTTATGAATAGTCAGAATCAACCACCGGTTCGGAATGCTGCTTCCACTGAGAAGATCAGGCAAGAAACTCAATGCTTACTCTTTTCAATGAATTAAAGGTGTACATTCTCAGGAACAGCATAAAAAATATGAGCAGGCAAGCAGGCAATCACTCGAGAGAATCGTAGCGGGCGGAGGGGCATAGGCGGCATCCGTGTATTTGAATCGGTTTGGATTTCCCGTCACTCATGACGTCACAGTAGGTGCTAAAAATTCGGCACACTTGTTTTCAATACAAATCGTGATACTTGCGTTATCTGTGTAAATCTATATCTGTGGTATGGTAATCATAGACACACATGTGGCAGGTCGCATGCGTCCGATGCGGTCGGAGTGCGTGATCTGCGGCATGCAGTTCTCGTGCGCGGGCCGCTACATGTCGCACGTGGCGGCGCACGGGCCGGTCGCGTACCGCTGCGGCTGCGGCGCCGCCTTCCGCGCCAAGCTGCGGTTCGACGCGCACCAGCGCGCCGCCGCGCACGCCGGGCTCACCGTGCTGCCGGCCGGCGCCGCCGCCGCCGCCGACCTGCTGCTGCAGGTGACCGCGCCGCGTACTTTTGCAAAATGGAACCAACCCACACACACTTCTGCAAACTTAAACCAACCTAGAACCACTAACAGGGTTTTTTTAAACCGCGTTCAACCTCCCATATATGGGTCACAGTCCTTAATTAACACATTAAATTACTGTACAAAACACTTTTATTTCAGTCAATAAGTAGATATCACAGGTTTAATTAACAATATTTTCTCAAAAACAAGTAAAACTACAATAAAACTTATGAAATATGTGTATGTATACATGAAGTTGGACAACGGAATAAATAACAAACTTATAAACGTGATAAAATAAACAGGATTCCCTACTATTATTCTATTGCACTAACACAAGGTTGGTTTTGGTCTACAGCAGTGCATGTGGGTTGATTTCGTTCTGCAAAGCGATATCCATTTTTCCTTACCATACTTGATCGAGGCATGTCTTTTAAGAATTTAATTTTTGAATAACTATTTTGAGTATTGATGTTTGCGACACACTTCTGCAAATATCGTCCTTTGACGTCCTTTGACGACCGCTTGGCGCAGTGGTTCGAGCGTAGGCCGCTCGGGTCACTGCACATGGTGGTTGCGGGTTCGATTCCCGCCCGGGGCAAATTTCCGAAATGGCCTTTTCGTAATTTGCCCAGGTCTGGGTGTCACTGGGATCGCCCCCAGTCCATTGTACGGTTACCCATAGTACAAGCTTTGCTTAGTTTGGGACCGTACAGTTGGTGTGTCTGTCTGGCGATATTTTATTTTATATCATCTGTTTCCAACTGATAGGTTAATTGTTTCTGATCTAAAATCATATCTTATCTTCAAAAAGAAATATTTATTACCGAATTACATTAAAAAGTAATGCCAAGATTGTTTACTAAATACATCTAAAATTTTCCTATCACCATCGAGAAATCATGCCCCCACTGTCATCCTTATTTATTAAATCCGTCATGTGGTCATGTGAGCGGCACGGAACACAGGAACGTAATGTTACGTAAATTCATTGTTCTCGCAGTGTTTTTAAGAAATTTAAGTAGATAGATTAATAATAATGCTAATTTTTTTTTCCTTATCACACAAGGGTCTTTGCCATCAACGATATATTAGTGTAGCTTCGCCTATCCCTTCGAAGAATACAAGGTCTGTTGGTATAGATATATAAACCAAGTATTGTTGCAGGATGAAGACATAAAAGATCAGCCTGCAGACAAACAGGAAGCCAATCCAGCATCAGCCAGTACCAATGACGCGCCTGTGACGTCATCAACCAACTCCCTGCCTGATCTGAACCCGCAACCCAGCACTGACGCGGACGACGCACAAGCGGAGCTCATGAAGCCGCAGGATGAGATTAATCACAGTCCTATACCGATCGAGATTCCCTCTAGTCCTTCTAATAGTGGTGTGAAAAATTCTGGTGAGTCTCACTTGGGGTTCTGTAGCTCAAAACTGTTAGCTCAGTGGCCAAGCCCACACTAGCTATAAAAATAATTGAGAGTAGTACATTTAATATCCACCTCCAGATAATAGAATTCATTAATTATTTGTGGCCTTTAAGGATTTTTGGAGTAGTGTTTGTTACTCTTCAGGTAAAAATTATAATTTCGTGAGTGTAGATGTCCTTATGGATTAAAAAGGGTCATATCACTTACACCAATTATGTGGGATCATCATGTATGATAAAAATAAATATTCCGTATAAACTTGATTCCACAATTATAATGTGTAATTTATCTCACAGACGCCTCCTCGGACGTCGCAGTGGTGGAGGAAACGAATGAGGACCAACCCGCGGAGGGCACCCCTGTCAAAGGGAGACTGAAATGCAACCATTGTGATAAAACGTTCAGCACTAAACAGAGCAAATCGTTGCATATTAAGGTAAATTACTTAAGGAGTGGTCTTTTAAACTAAACAAAAAATACTCGTACAATATTTTTGGAGACAGCCGTAATGCCATCACGAAGCTACATCTTTTATTATTATAAATTTTCAACGCGAGCGTTACAAAAAATAGAGATTGATTTATCAAAATCAATACTGGCTTTAATGCGTTTTGTGGTAAAGCGGCAATGTGTTTGTGTCAGGCGACGCACCAGGGCGCGCGTCCGTACGCATGCAAGGAGTGCGGCGCTGTGTTCGCGTACCCGCGCTCGCTGGCGCTGCACGCCGTCTCGCACCGCCGCCGCCACGCCGCCGCCAAGGGGTTCGCCTGCGACCTCTGCGGAAAGGTAACCACTACCCTTACAACATAAGTAAATTCATGAATATCGCCAGACTGTCACACCAACAGTATGCTCCCAATCCAAGCAACGCGTGTACTATGGGTACCGTACAATGGACTGGGGGCGATCGCAGTGACACCCAGACCTGGGGAAATTACGAAAAGACCATATCCGAAATTTGCCCTGGTGGGGATCGGATCGCAACCACCCGGTGCAGTGAGCCGAGCGGCCTACGCTCAAACCACTGCGTCAAACAGTCGTAAACGTGTAGGTATTCCTGGGTAATGTGGTATAGTATATTTGGTATACTCGTCTCTTCAGTGGACCGCGTTCTCGTGACTGAGATGATCCAACAAGCAACTGGGCAAATATTTTTTTTTTCAGTATTTCTATGCAAGATAATAAAGGCGACGTCCGAAAAATAATTTAATTATGGGAGTACCCGCCATAAGGGCCTGTGCACATCACGTTTTTAAACGTCGACGGCCGCTTTTATGCTTCAAAACTCTACAGTCTAAAGTCGTCAGGCTGCGTCTGACTCGCGTGCGTATCGCGTCTGTATCGCTACAAACGCGCGTCGACGGCGCGTTTAATAAACGTGTTGTGCATAGGCCCTAATACTGAGGTGAGACGAATTGCAACGTATTTCTGTTTTCCACAGGTGCTGAACCACCCGTCGTCGGTGGTGTACCACAAGGAGGCGGTGCACGCCGGGCAGCGCTACGTGTGCGGCAAGTGCGGCAAGCTGTTCAAGCACAAGCAGCTGCTGCAGCGGCACCAGCTCGTGCACTCGGCGCTGCGCCCCTACACGTGCAAGGTGAGCTGTGACGCCACCTCTAGCCGGATCATCAACGACGTCTGATAAGGTCGCCGGTACTTGCTGATAAGCTCAGCGCCGAAATAAATGAAGTGAAGAAGGGGTGTGTCTATATGCAGCTGTGGGTTATATAAGGACTGAAACAAAAGTCTTATTATATGTTTTTATGTTTACTAGCCGTGTGCCCGATCGAGATTCCTAACAAACTTTTTTCCTCTATTTAACCGCCTTAAGAGTCGAATTTCCAAAAGTTATTTCTTAGTGCTCTCCTACGTAACATAAGGAACCCTTGTGCAAAATTGATTTAGGCTGTGCGTTGTATGCCTAGTAATTTGAAATTGATTTGGAGACTAAACATTATTTGACGATAGTGGAACAAACCTTGAGATGTTTTATTAAGTAAATAAAGATGATACCTGTGTTCGTCCGCAGACATGCAACGCGTCGTTCAAGACGAAGGCGAACCTGCTGAACCACCAGCTGCTGCACTCCGGCGTTAAGAAGTTCTCGTGCGAGATCTGCAAGCACAGGTTCGCGCACAAGACCAGTCTCACGCTGCACATGAGATGGCACACAGGTATGCATAATCGCTCACTGTCATAGAAGAGGCCCCTTAGATAATGCTGGCCTCGGGGTCCTTCTCTCCTTAGGTAGGTCCAGGCAGGAAATTGCGGACCTGGCTGTTATCTTCCCCCCTCTTTATTAGCCTCTGGACCGAAGCAATCTATTAATGATATTTGTAAACCCCCCCCCCCCCCCCTCTGAACAAAATCATGACAGTTTTCCGTGTCTGATTTCTGTTTTATTTTGTATAAATATGTAAATTACAAGCGTTCCTAGCTATTTTTCAGTATTGTATTGTACCGGTCATACGAGGACTGCTTTCGTTTCGAATTCGAATCGATAACGCCTTGCGAGCGCCGGGAGCTACGGTGTGTACAGTGTGCGTCGCGTCCTTAGGTCAGAAGCCGTACTCGTGCGAGACGTGCGGCAAGAGCTTCAGCCAGAAGGGCAACCTGTCGGAGCACGAGCGCATCCACACCGGGGAGAAGCCCTTCCAGTGCGCCGCCTGCCCGCGCCGCTTCACCACCAGCTCGCAGCACCGCCTGCACGCGCGCCGCCACCAGCCGCACCAGCCGCACCCGCCGCACCCGCCGCTCCCGCCCGCACACAACCCCGCCAGGTTATATCAACACTGTTTCATATACTCAACTCAACTCAGATTTAGGTATTTCAATTAGAAAGCTAGTTTAGTGAGGTGTACATACCTCTACTCACACGTTACATCAATTAAAATGTATACAAACCAAAATAATAATACTAATAAATAAAACTGAGGTGGATAAGAAAATCATTGCTTTGGTATGATGCCTTCCATGCTAAATAAATGAATAAAGTTTAACAACAATATTGTTAAAGGAATTGCTGTCCCCAAACATAATAGAAGGAAGAGGGTGACCCGCTCCACAAAGCCACCGCAAATATATTAACAACTAACATTTTACATAAGGAGAATGACTTCCAGTGCCACCTGAGATAACTAAATCATTTTGTTTCTTTGAGCATCACTTTCATCTGTACTATACATAGTAACAGAGGTGTGTACGGCGCAGGTCGGGTGGTCGCGCGGCGGGTCGGGGTGCGGGTGCGGGTGCGGGTGCTGGTGCTGGTGCTGGTGCGGGTGCGGGCGCGGTGCACGTGTGCGGCTGGTGCGGGCGCGAGCTGGGGTCGCGCTGGGCGCTGCTGAAGCACGCGCGCCTGCACACCGGCGAGCGGCCCTTCCGCTGCACGCACTGCCCGCGGGCCTTCGCCGACGCCTCCAACCTCAACAAGCACAAGAAGGTACCGCCCGCTGACACCACGAGGGTGTTGCGACTTGCAAAACCCGCCTATACCATATTTGTTACTGTACTCGGGAAACAAATAATGACGAGGGATGTTAACTATTTTGTCTGATATTTTTTATAATATTGTGCCAGGAATAGCAAAAATTTTTCAGTGGATTTTGTTTATGTATCACCACTAAAGAAAACCAGTATCAATTATGGTAAGATGGATTACCGAAATCTACTCAATGGTTTAGAATTTTGTTGACTACTTCCTAAGATATCACCAACGTGATTATATGTGTTTTCGTCGAGATTGCTTTAATTTCCACCATTAGCATATTTTTACGAACGTTTATTCTACCCCCAGCAAGTGCACAAACAGATCAGCCTGCTGGCCACCTCCAACCAGCCCGCGGCGGCGGCGAGCCCAGCGGCGGCGAGCCCGGCGGCGCCGCAGCTGGCCGCGGTGCATGTCACCGCCGAGGACGAGCTCGAAGAGCGGATCATATACGTCACGTACGACGTCGACGAGCCGAACTCGCCCGCCTTCCACATACTGGACCCGGAACAGGTACGGGTAATACTACTCATATACATGTTGAAACAGAAAGGGTATACTTTTTTTTTCAATACTCAACTTTGTAATTCTAAAACTATCAGCTTTGGAGGAAACTTGAAAATCAAAAGGTGTTATAGGGATACAGCTGCTGACAGATTTCATAAGTCTATAAAACCTTCAATACTTCAACTGTCCCACAAAGCTGTTAGTTTTAGATTTACAAAGTTAAGTTGCAAAATAAATTGTATCCCTTTCTGTTATACCTAGTATTGGTGCGAATTCTGTCAGTACACAGACTAATTTTGGCCATGGATGTAGTCATGGAAGAAAAAAATATGAGTTACGAGTTTTGCATCTAAACGTAAATTAATACTTATATTAATTGATAAAAGAAGCCATATAAACTCGTTCTGAAGGAGAAGGATTAAATGTACCTGAATCGGAACAAGTACATGTGAAATGGGCCGTTTTTATAAGGACAATATCTTTTATTACTTTGATTTGTGTTAAAAATACAACGAAACTTAACACGAATAGTTGTTTTCTAGGCGGCGAGTCTTGACGAGAGTAAGGTGTTGACGACCTGTGAACTGTACTCCGGGCCGTCGCTGCTCGTGCCGCAGCCCGAGCTCGAGCACTTGGAGCTGGAGCACGAGCAGCTCGAGCCCGAGCCGCTCGAGCAGATGCACGAGCCGCTCGTGCTCGACGCGCAGGAACACATGCCGGTAATTACCAACCGCTGCATTTTTCAATACCTATGTAATGTTTTCTTGAATCAAAGATGTGAGGTTTTCATTGACGACCGCTTCGCGCAGTGGTTCGAGCGTAGGCCGCTCGGCTCACTGCACATGGTGGTTGCGGGTTCGATACTTTTCGCAATTTGCCCTGATCTGGGTGTCACTGGGATCGCCCCCAGTCCATTCTACGGTGCCCATAGTATTGCTTAGTTTGGGTCCATACAGTTGGTGTGTCAGTCTGGCGATTTTTATTTATTTATCACATTACTAGTAGTACTGTTGGTCCCGAGTTATTCGACAACATGAAATGATATATTCATGTTATATTATCAGGTGACCGACGAGCAAGGCAATCCACTGCACTTCACAATGCAAGACGGCACCCGGCTCGCTATCACATCCGCCGATGGGAAATCTCTGCAGGTATGTTTTATTAAATTTTGTTTAGTACTTATAGCTGAGCCCGCGACTTCGTCCGCGTGGAATTTAATTTAACAAAAAAGCCCGCTCCCGCGTTCTGAGTCCGCGCGCCAGAACCCATTTTTTTAATTTTGTTTTCCTAAAATAAAAGTAGCCTAAGTTACTGCTTATGACATCAGCTATCTACCAGTAAAAGTCCCGTCAAAATCGGTCAAGCCGTTTCGGAAATACTCTTTGATTTCATGTGTTTTAATTTTTTTACACGTAACCCTAATTGTTTTTCAAAAATTAAAGTAGCCTAAGTTACGCCCTATTACATCAGCTATCTGCCAGTGAAAGTCGCGTCAAAATCGGTCCAGCCGTTTCGGAGATTACCCGGAACAAACACACAGACAGACAGACAGACAAAAATTTTTTAAATCGCGTTTTTGCTATAGGTGTCGTATGTACTTTCATATGCATTTAGTGAAAAGGTGTTATTTTGATATTACAAACAGACACTCCAATTTTATTTATTTGTATAGATAATAAAATTGACTAAATTAAATCTATTGACGACCTGCTTGAGATCAGCAATAATTAATGAAAAATAAAATCATAATTTGTCATCATTACCTAACCTACATATCAGTTACAATTTTCTCAAAAAAATTATATTATCAGGTTATTACTCAAGATGGCCAGACGATACCTGTGGAGATCAACGGATACGCTGAGGAAGAGGTAAGAATAAATAGTTTCTATTAAAGCCTTCATACACAAAGATTATACTGAATTTATAGCTGAACACAAAGATCATACACAAAGATTATACTGAATTTATAGCTAACTGAATTTATTGTTAGATTTAAGTTATAACTGTGGTACTCATGGGGTCAGATGATTAAAAACATGTTCTCGTTATTCTCAGGAGGTAGAAAACCCGGATATGATAGTCCACCAACTGAATCTACAGAAGAGCGTCGAGACGAACGTGGCAGCGCCCGTCACACACTACTTCACTATTGTCTAATTTTAACTAGTTCTTAAATATTAGTTGTAAGCGCCGCTATTGTTAGTAAACACTCAACCATTTTTAATATCTCGCAATGTTGATTGATGGATCTCTATTTAGCAATTAATATTTTTAATTATTACTTAAGTAATGTGCATTTTAAATATTGATAATTTTAATTATTGAATTATAATGGGAACATGATTATTGGAAATGTTGATTTTATTAGTGAATTACAATTGTGAATTTAAATTCTATCAACTATGATAATAAAAACGTGATTAATGCCTCGTACAATACGGTTCACAAATTCTTACATTACGTAATTTTAGTCAGTATTAATTAAGTGTAGAGCTGTTATGTAATTGCGAATTAAAGTTGATTTTAACGATTTACGAGTTTTTTTTTAAATTATGCATATTAATGGGTTTCAGCTATTGCCCGATAAGTTTCGGTAGTAAAAATATTTTGGTGATGAAAATAAAACAACGGAGTAATATGAAATTCAATATTATTTCGTTATGGTTTTAAGTAATACAATATATTTGCATACCATATACTATCGGTAGTATATTATTGATGACCAATCATTAAACAATGAAAAATGATATTCATCAATTCTCCTTTAACATTCTTTTAATAAATAGCTGTATACAAAAAAACAATTATTTACAGGATAAGGCAGTACAATTACCACGTAAAATGTGCCTTTTCTTACTTTTAGCTATACAAGCAGTAAAAAAATGGAAATTGAATTAACTTTGATTGGGGTCAGTTAAACAAATACTAATCTTAGCTCCAGTCAATTGAACATAATCACTAACGAGTTAAATATTATAACGAATAAGCGATATTAGTTTGTGAACATTGTTACTACATACGTGAGGGGACAGTTCTGCTATCGAAATTAACGTACCTAAAGTATCCGTCGTTTGGCTGTTACGTTTTTGAGACAATTTGATTAATTTGGAACGTATCGACCATCTCACTAATACATATGGCAAACATTGCGATAATACACTGAGTAACACATTTCGAACTAACGCAGCATTGATCAACGCACACATACGTTAACGAAGCGGCCCGGGGGGGCACCCCCCGCAACGATCGTCCACGACCTTCGCCAGCCGCTACGCTCGCTCGCTCGACACGTGAAATAAATTACACAACACAAACACAGCTGACGCGAAACATGACAATCACAAGTACCGATCGAAGCGAACGCAATATCGGATCCGAGCTCGCGACCTGACCGCACTAAGACCTTTCTCCCGCGCAGATATTCACAAGCTACGCGACTGACATGCGAAACATACATAGCTAACAATTGATATGCTGCTCTATGAAGTCGGGAATAGAGTCTAGTAGTCAAATTTGTGTAGCGACGTGTACAGACCGCGCAGTATCCTATGGGGTCGCATATCAGTCGCGTTGATTGTTAATATCTCCATGGGAGAAAGGTCTGACTGTACATCTAACAGTAGCTCTATCATGAATATTACGCAACTCCTAGCGAACGTACACTCCCGGTAGAGCGAACAGGCGGCGCTCGCGACACCTACCGACGACTATGACTCGTCGCGGCGCGCGCCGTGCTCAACGAACAGGTCGACATCACACGTCAATACATTTGGACCACCTGATCTGACGCCTGACTAAAAGAGACATAACGATACGAGAAAACATGCAGTTGACAGTGTAACATTTCCACGTATGGCACTGTCCAACTATGACAATGAGCCACTTACTGTTGAAGCTATGTACAACTTGAAATACTCTTTATAAGGAACCTTTGAGTACATGAATAGCCAAATGATAAAACATATTTTTATCTTGTTTCGTTAAAAAGAGCGCCTAAAGTTTTAGTTTCAATGGCGGAGACAGACCGGAATCAAACAACTAATATAAATTGTTTCGCTCACGTCTGTCACCGCCACAGGACTGCCGTCAGATCGAGCGGTCCGCGAGGCCTACAACCGAAATTAACATAATTTTGGAAAATTAAAACAGCTTCCGTCTAGGAATACGCACTAACCATTCTTTAAAATACAATGTTGGACACTGGCACCGTGGCCCTACTGCAGCGTGGACCGTAGAGTAAGGTTGACTCGAGTGCCGGCGGCGACTAGAGGGGGGTGGCGCGCGCCTATATGACGAGCGCCATGTCCTTCTTGCTGGGCAGCTGCACCTTCTTGCCCTGCCACAGCGAGTTGTGTATCGTGAACGCGTCAATCGTCACCGTCAGGTGCTTCGTGTGCACTTGGGAGAAGCATTTGCTGCCAGAGTTGTATCTGGAACAATTGAGTACATCATTGTATTATGTCATCGTTATGGCGCTGAGACATTACATCAGCAGTTAACAGCAACAGGAAGCCGGTGGATGCGACTGGCAGAGGACCGTGTGGAAGATGCTGGACTCCTCCAGCCGAAGAATGAGTGATTATGACCCCAACAAGATCCTAACAATAACGACATTATTAACAGAGCCTTTCAAAGGTATAGGACAGAAATAACACCGCTTGGCGCAGTGGTTCGAGCGTAGGCCGCTCGGCTCACTACACCGGGTGGTTGTGGGTTCGATACCCGCCGAGGCAAATTCCGTAGTTTGCCCAGGTTTGGGTGTCACTGGGATCGGCCCCAATACATTGTACAGTACCCATAGTACAAGGGTCGCTTAGTTTGGAACCATACAGTTGGTATGTCAATCTTGCGATATTTATTTATTTACTTAATCAATACTAACTTGAAGAACTTATCGAACATCCTGTCGTTGACATGCTTGGGTCCGGTGCCGTACAGCTTGGTGACCTGGTCGGAGTCGGGGCAGTAGGAGTAGAGCGCGCGGAACTGGCAGCCGGCGTCGCGGAACAGCACCAGGAAGTGCTTGCTCTCGGAGCGCGCCACCTCCTCCAGCACGCGCCGCTTGGCCTCCGCGTTCACCGCGCCCGGGAACACGCAGTACTCCACCGCGTTCAGCATTATGCCGCGGTTCGACTTCGTCGTCGGCTGCTTGTACAGCCGCGGACCTGAAGCCATATTAGGATTAGGTATAAGGTGGAATTGTCAATCATTAATTTTGCAGTAATGTAATCATGTAACTATATAATTATTTTCCAATAAATCCTATTATTTCAATAATGCACGATATTTCTCATGGCGCCTATGGTAAAGATGATGTACGTACCACATAAAAATAATCTGATGGTATAAATATTTTTTGTGGTATCCTAGCTACATCGTTAGCTTTGACTAAGGGGCCACACAAAATATTCTGCATTATGAAAACAAAACTTTATATATTTATTTTCCTCTAAATACCGACTAATGAAATGTGCACTAAAGCACCCAAAAACGTGAATTATTCTAGTATTTATCTACAATGTATTTACCTACTCTATGATTTCATTAAGAATTTAGAACCTCGAGCACAATCTTTGTACGTAGCATTACGGTCACGTAAACGTGCCGTCCCGCTCACGTAACAAATTTCGTAAATAAGAATGACAGTGACAGTACGGGCGATACGATTACGTTTGAGGATTGTGCTATAGGGGCGCAGTATGTATTTACAACTAATTAATACTAATTATAGATAAATAGTTATTTAGTACAAGTAAAAATGCACAGTGTATAACAATAGTTTAGTGCCGTGATAATTGTTTGTTAATCGTCAATTGTGGGTGAGAGCAAGCGTTCTTAGTAAGCGCGTCGGATGCGGGGATCCAATGTTAGATCAAAATGCACGAACACCATGCGTTATCAAATATTTGTCAATATTCAACTGTTGGCATGACATCGCCTACATACGGTGTATCAACTCGTGATTACTGTGTGTATATTCGTCGTATACGTGTATAATACGTGTGGGTACGCTGCGCTAGCTACCTATTAATGGTAATAACGTGGGACCTTTGCGTCGACTTCTGTCTGATCTCGCTAGAGGGGCAAACAAATTGTATTCTTTAGAGTGCCGTTATAAATGTAACAGTGTTGGCGTTATAATAGGTAAATAAATTAATGTATTATTGCTTTTTTAGATAACATGTGGACCTCATGAGTAAGAATACTGCCCAATAATTAAAGGAGAAAGTATGGATACGACTGCGTTTATATAAATTTTAATTAAATCAATGAAAATTTAAATATAAATAAATATTTACGTCGTGTAGTGTCGGATGTGGTCGACCAATATAAAGATATACGGGTGTCTTTTCCGATCTGAATTTATGACAACATCGCATATAACAAAAATGAATTGACTGATTACATAGTACTGTAGATAGACTCTACCACTGAGGTATATAATAATGCAACGTAACTAAAACTTAATTAAAATAATGTTGACAGTTATAAATACTATCGATATGATCTCTTCTGTATAAAATGAAAACGAAGGGTGGGTAATAAATACAAGAGTACTCACCGGAATAGTCCATAATGGAGGAGTGCGTGGAGGAGACGTCGGAGGTGTCGTCGCTGCCGTGGTGTCGGCGCTTGCCGATGGCGCCGGGCAGCGAGCCGGGCCCCGAGCCGGCGGCGGGCGAGCCCAGCGCGCGCACGCCGGGCGACGCCGCGCGCCGCGGCGGCGTGGCGCGCCCCAGCCCCGAGTCTGGACACCACACCACCGTTTACACGCGCCCTACACCCCGCCAGCTGCCGCCGCTAGCTGTACTACACCCAGCCTATGACCGGCTTGTTTCACTTAACCGGTCTACGCCCGTTACCTACGTCCTACACCCAGCTAGCTTCACCGAACTCACCCTATATCCCGCTAGCTTCACTAAACTCGTCCTACGCCCCGATATCTTCACTAAACTCGCCCTATAACCTGCTAGCTTCACTAAACATGCCCTTTACCCCGCTAGGTTCACTAATCTTGCCCTATACCCCACTAGCTCCACTAAGCTCGTCCTACGCCCCGATATCTTCACTAAACTCGCCCTATACCCCGCTAGCTTCACTAAACTCGCCCTATACCCAACTAGCTTCACTAAACCCGCCAAATACCCCGCTAACACGGCTAGCCCCATCACGCCTGCCCTTAGACCTGGCTAGCGCAGCTGACCTCAATAACACCTGCACTAGCGCCGGCTAGTGCTTACCACCACCACCGTGTTAAAACTTTATGTCTTCCATTCAGGTTACGACGTTTATTATTTCAATGTTAGGTACTGATATTTTCAGAGCCACTGGTTATCAGATTAAAGGTTAAATTCTTAATAAATGAGGTTAGTTTGTAGGTTAGTTTTACCTACTTTAATTGGCAAATTATTAACCCATTTATCGTCCTGCTGGGCAGTCAGTCCAGCTTAAATAAGGACAAACAGAATAACATTTAATTACACGTGAAATGGTTACGCAATATATATATATCATTTATTTTAACTACGTAAGCCTAGCTGCTCAGTTTTAATATGATTTATTTCAATAAATATAGAATGATTTATTCCCATTAGTAAAGTAGATTAAATATTTAGTTGAGTACATTACTAAAATGTATTGACTAGCATATCATTAAAATTAGTAGCGAAAAATTACTCTTCAACTTCTAATATAAAAACAAAATATATTTTATAATATTAAGCGTAAAATATTGAATATTAAAAACATATACACTATGTACTACAGTATGGTATATCATTCTACGGCCGCTAAGCAAACTTAAAAGGCGAAACTGAACATAAGAAGCGACATTTTGTATTTTACGCGTATAAACGTACATACGAGGTGTGTTCAAAAAGTAAGGTGACTTTATATTTTTATCAAAAACTATTTATTTATTTATCAATATTTATGTTGTTCCCTTCAAAGCAATCCCCCTTAGATATAATACACTTGTGCCAACGCTTTTTCCAATTCTATAAGCACTTCTGATAATCACTTTCTGGTATAGCCTTCAGCTCTTCCAGCGATGCAGTTTTTATCTCCTCAATTGTTGCAAATCTTCGTCCTTTCATATGTCTCTTCAGTTTTGGGAACAGGAAAAAGTCGCATGGGGCCATATCCGGTGAATATGGTGGCTGAAGCATGATTGTAGTGCCGTTTTTGGTCAAAAAACTTCTCACAAGCAACGATGAGTGAGCAGGTGCATTATCGTGATGCAAACGCCATGAAATGTTTACCCACGATTCGGGACGTTTCTTTCGTATTGCTTCTCGCAAACGGCGCATAACTTCAAGGTAATACTCCTTATTAACCGTACGACCTTGTTGCAATAACTCATGATGCACCATGCCCCTACAGTCAAAGAAAACTGTAAGCAAAACCTTCACATTGACGTGCTGGGGCGTCCAGAGCGAGGTTGGTCATTGGCATCTTCTCGGCCATCTTGGAAGGGCTTGTACCACTTATAAACGTTTTTTTTACTAAGAGTAGACTCACCGTATGCCACTGTCAACATTTCAACTTGTTTTGGAGCACTTAATTCCATTTTTTACACAAAATTTTATGCAAACTCTTTGATCCATTTTTTTTTATAGAAGAAAATCGCCGAGCACACCAAAATATGTCTGACATTTATAACTGTCCAAAATAAACTAAACATGCTATACACTTGAAAATTGCAACATATGCTCAGGACATGTGTACCAATGCAACAAAATAAAAAAATCGAAAATCAAATGTACTTTGCCCGCGAAATTCAAAAAGTCACCTTACTTTTTGAACACACCTCGTACATGATGTACACGGCCATTGTCAAATATCTTACTGGTTTTGACGATATACAAACACTAAATGAACACTACCCCTCAAAAAAATCCCTGGTGAAGCTATACCCAGGAGTTATTTATACTGTTATTGTTATTTATTATGACTGTTATATGCGCTAATTCTGTGGGATCACAAACTATGGTCGTTACGTGTGTGTAGGACAGAAATATTTTTAGTTTACAACAGAATTGGCATCATTACATACATTTTTCCCAAACATATAAAGTCACGATTAATTTGAAGTGGTAATACAAAGCACTTTTTTAAGAAAAAATGTTTTGATATTAATTAAAATTTCTATAAATTCAGAGGTGATATTGCGATGAGATTGTATTAGTACAGACTACTATTATAACAGAACAGAATTGGAATAGGAGTCAAATAAGGGATAGGTACCAATCCTTTAAAGAGAGAGATACAGACAACATAAATTTGTCTCCTAAACTTAAGAGACGATGAAAGGGACATTAAAAACTGCGCCTTTTTTCCCCACCTACTTTACAAGAAATTAGAAAATAACAAAATTATCACAGTAAAATGTACCCGAATATTACACCGATCCATCCATAGAACAGTTAAATAAGACGGTAAAGTGTTTTAACAAATACAAAGAACATAAGACGATGCCACACCAACACCGCGAGTATAAACTAGATATAAATAATAAACATGCTTAATACCTGCCCAGTTAATAACAAGGTAACACAATACACCAATACCATTTAATATGTAAAACGTACTTATATACTTACTTATATATTATATACTGCCGAATGACCCAAATGAAATAATGTGCACAAGACGACAGAACGCGCTCGGGTGCGGTACAAATGGAACGTGATGTAAACTTACTGTTCCTGATATTATTTACTTTTTCACAAATGCCAATATAATTAATTCTATTAATCGATTTGATAATATAATGCAGACACAATTGATGTCATCTAGATACATTCTTGGTATCTAGGCTTATGGAAATACCTTTGCTGCTATAATTGAGATTAACTAAAAGTTAATCCAAAAAATACGCAAAGTATCACAAGATTTTTAATGACCATCCTCCGAGCGAACACTTACTATTATGTATTTATGTATGCTCGTATGAGGCCACCATAACTCACTTTTATGGTTTTAAGATATTTGAAAGTAATTATTAATATTGAAGATTGTTTCTTTACAATACTACTCGATAGAGGCATAGAATATTTATTAAGGCACGTCCACATGAGCCCGCACCGCGAGCGCGAGGCAACAGAAAGTAAACCCAACGGCCCGCAAGCGCCGGCCCAACCGCCGTACCAACGTGAGTCAAGCCTTGTCGTGTGTTTACGCAAATTGCTCTTACCGCACAAATTCATAAGAGAGCTTGACTTCCGTCCCGCCTTAAAGTTACTCTGGTAAGTGGAATATTTAGACCTTCCACGTGTCGACTGTGGTTCCTCATTCACGCGCTCTGAAATGTTTCCTAAACATGACATCACGCAACTCGCTCCATGCATCGCCACACAAGCAGGATCCGGTATACGGTACGAAAGGCAAACAAAATTAACGCTAGACCGCGATCGATATCGTATCACACGACACCACTCTCGTGTTACGATACGGGAACCAATTAAAAATGCGCGGAAGGTCTAGAGGGCGATTCGAAAATTTTGAAAAAATCAAGCTAATAAAAAAAACAACTAAAAATGATTTCGTTTTAATCGAATTGCAAACTACGGATGGCCAAAACAATGTATATGAAGCATAAATTTTGCATACTGGATTGGTGTCTATAATCTATGCGATGCTGAAATCATATACATACAAAAATAAATCGATTACTAATATAAATAAATTAAAACCGAAGCGTTCTACTGTAACCAAAATCGTAAGAAGCGCCTTATTACCGGCTGTGGGAATTGAGCCCGTGTTGCGCAACTCGTAGAGTTGCTATCCGCTCGTGCATTTAAGCACTTTGGGGAGACGCCTTTTGTGATACAACTTAAAAAGGTTGCAGCACACAACATCGATATCGAGGACTTGTAAATGCCGCCTATCAACTTTTAGGAAATATAATGGATTCAACATAAGAAAAAGTATATAGTATGTGGAAGTTGGCATTTTCAAGCTCTCGACAAAATAACTAGCAATTTATTCTGACACTCAACATGCTAAACGAAGGTAGCATTTATGACCTCAAAATAAATCAACTACAATAATGCTCAGTTCCGTATACGAGTAACGTGGTCGCGGTGCGCACGCGCAACACATGTAATCTTTAATAGACCATAATGTAAATTATTCTTCAATTTTGAACGTTTCTTTCATACAAGCTATATTTCAGAGATAAGTCAGAGATACATAAACGATAATAAAATTAAAAATTGTTTCAAAAACATGTGTTCAGAACAAAAATCAACATCTTAAACAACCGTCATCGTAATATAAGCCTTAATGAGCATTGTTTGGTGGTCATATCGTTGGTTTCATTATCACATTATATTTTTTTTTATTACCTATATGACGTTTTGCACTCGTATTCGGAACCGAAGGGTAGCAAAGCGAACGCCTTGTGTTAGTCGCGGCTGGGAGCGAGCGAGAGGGAGACAATCCCTTGCGCAGAGCGCGGCGTGCGGGACAGGGACGGACGTACCTCTCGACGTCTTGCACGAGCCGCGCCTGCCCAGCGGCCCGCTCGACGCGCTGCCCGGCGACATCCCGCCGCGGTCCTCTACAGGGGATTCTAAACAAATACACCAACAAATATCATTGTTTTAAAAATAATAAATAAATATCGCCAGACGAACACACCAACTGTATGATCCCAAAATAAGCTGGGTACCGTACAATGGACTGGGGGCGATCCCAGTGACACCCAGACCTGGGCCAATTACGAAAAGGCCATTTCCGAAATTTATCCTGACGGGAATCGAACCCGCAACCACCCGGTGTAGTGAGCCGAGCGGCCTACGCTCGAACCACTGCGCCAAGCGGTCGTCAATATTAGTCGTAAAGATTCTGGAACTAGGTTACAGTTTGAAAAAAAAAATACAATTCACACATTCAACCATGCAACAAAATCAATATTGTGTGTAGTTTGTGATACGTGAAGCTTAAGGTGTTGTTAAACAAGCGTTAAGCGCTCTTACACTAAGAATATTACCATCTATCAGAACAACCAAGAAATTTAATATTTATACCGAACCGTATAGAAAAATCTTTTAAACGCGTCTTTTAAACTCTATCCCTTTAACATAAAGATTTTATCGGCATGACTGACATGAATAATTTGTATCGATAGAAATTTCTTGGGTGTGTCGATAAACGAAGTTTTGCTAAACCAATATTTCTTAAACTTTTCGAACGATAGAACTTAATTTCAAAATAATCATGGTTATCTCATCATGGTTATCACAAGTAATATGAATGCATACTCGACTACAGAGGAACAAAGTATGTGATAGTATAATATGGGTAGAGGTTCCACAGTGTACACAGATAATGATGAACTATTGTCATCATCCTATTTCTCAGGGAAATAAGTGTCTGTATTTGTCGTTAAGTATCGGACTCGTGTCATATCAATTATTAATCAGTCACAAATCAGTTAAGAAATATCGCTTTAGAGAATTTCTAGTATGCTATACGGGTACAGTCTGACAAAAAAGAGCAGAAATGTAACAATTTCATTTCATTGGTTATGTCTGGCAACACTATTAAATAAGTAAATATGGATTATTCAGTTAAATGTTTAATAATGAAAAATGGTGCAAGGCAAGTGATGATCATTTTTGTTTTAATGAAAAGTATCTATCAAAATGTTATGGGCTTAAGTATGATACGATAGTGTAGCCCTCAATATATTATTTTTAATTATATCCGACATGTTTTCCACTCTTTAGAGTCGGCTTGTGATTGTTTGGTAGGTAGTGGCGGTGATTACCTCTGTAGAGGCCGGCGCGCTCGGCGAGGCTGTCCTGCGAGCCGCGGTAGTAGTCGCGCCGCATCGCGCCCGCTGCACCACGCACACACACATACAGACACGCACGCACACGCAGGGGGGCAGGGGGGCAGGGGGGGTTAGTAGATATGTTATGCTGAAGCCAGTTTTAATTTAATGGATCGGATATTGTGTAGAATAGTTTTTGTTTTAATGTTTATTATCGCAAGTAAAAAGGTTTATTGTCATTAGACAAAAAAAACCTTTCAAATTGTGTACTTTTAATGAGCGTCTGTCCTACTGTAGTGCTGTTTATTGTGTCCCTTGTAAGTAGTCAGGGTTGGTGGCAAATGTTTTAATAGAATAATGCTAGTTATAGACTATGTACTACATTAAAACATCCATAAGGTTAATTTTTCAGCATAACATATCTAAAAACTAAACAACGCCATGCCAGTTGGCAAAATAATAATTTAAAACAGGGACAAGCTAAAGAATAGTGCGGCGTCAGATAAATAAATTGCGAACAAAAATGTAATATTTCAAAATAAAAATGGATCATTTTAGTATGTATTGAATTGCGTATGTCCAAAAACATGTTTTATAGATTAAGAAGCATGTTATAAAACAACATCATATACTAGGTGATACAAAATGGGTATACTATTTTTTTTGCAACTTAACTTTGTAAATCTCAAACTATCGGCTTTGTGGGACAGTTGAAGTACTAAAGGTTTTGTAGACTTGTGAAATCGGTCAACAGCTGTATTCCTATAACACCTTTTGTTTTTCAAGTTCCCTCCAAAGCTGATGGTTTTAGAATTACAAAGTTAAGTTTTGAAAAAAAAAGTATACCCATTATGTGTCACCTTGTATAATGTAATTGCATATTTTCAATGTTTTTGAACACTTTATAACAAGAATGGAGTGTACACAGTTTTATATCAAGAAACTAAGGCCCGTATTAATAAATCTATCTCAAGTCTGAGAGCGATCTTGAATAGGTTTTTGAAATGTAATTTAGTACTAGTATGAAATTACTACTTTGCAATTTTTTTACATAATTGATCTCACCATTTCTATGTATGTATGATGTTCTAATACGTTTAGTAATGTGCGCAATCCATCAGTGTAGTTTATTGCAAAAATATAAAACATTTACTGTGTAATTGCAAAAAAGATAAACGCGAGTTAACTTCACGGCAACGAGTTGTCACCAGTTTAACTTTCTTGTAATAAGGCGGATAATATATTACATTTAGTCTCATTTGTATGTTCAAATATTAAATGAAAACACTGTTTCGTTTTGACGCGAGAGTATGATAAAAAACATTTTGGAAAAATTGTGTCTTGACTATTTTTTAATAAAGTTTCGAATTGTTAATATCGCAAGCTCGCATGACAGCATTAACACTTAATATAACACTCCATACGTGCCAATTAAATCGGCCACTAAAGTCGCCACGAGTGGCTTCACCATAGCCGTTTGAGCCTGAACACGTGTATTGGGAGACCTTCGAAAGGGGCTTCAGGGCGGTCAATAGACCATAGAGCAGGGATGAATCGCGGAATGCGTATCAAGTTGTGTCAAAATAGAGGCGTGTGCACTGACCGGCGAGGCTGGGCGCGGGCTGCGCGTGCAGCAGGCCCTCGGCGGCGTGCAGCGCGGAGCTGTCCACGTGGATGGTCTTGGGGCGCGCGCGCGCCGCCGCCTTGCCGCGCAGCCGTGTCGTGCCCCCGCCCCCGCCGCCGCCGCCCCCGCCCCCCGCCGCCGGCGTCGACGCGCCGCTCAGCTTGAAGCCCTCTAGGAACTCGCTTTTGTCCAGCACTTTGCCCTGCGAGACGAACGAGTGATATATTCAAAGGAATACTCCTTTCCCGGATGAATGAATCCGACACCATATGAGAAAAGAGGAAACTGCTTCATTCGATTGTTGAAATTTGAAATTTCTGGCTGTAGACCTAACCAGTCGATTATACAAAAACATCTCGACATACAGAGCAGTAACTAATGATATGCCAGTTTTTAAAGTTTTATACAGCGAAGTGAACGTCGACCGTCAAACGTCGATTTAAGAAGCGGGGAGAAGGTGTAGACTACCTCCCGCTCGGCCTCCTCGATGGCCTTCTTGAGCTTGTACTGGTGCAGGATGTGCTCGCGGCGGCGCGCCTGCTCCTGCTTGCGCGCCAGCTTGTGCTCGGCGGCGGCGCAGGCGCGCGCGCGCCGCGCGGCCGCCGCGGCCTCGGCGCGGGCCCGCGACTCGTCCGCGCGCTGCCGCCGCTGCAGCGACAGCAGCATGATCCGCTCCTTCTTGCGCTCCATCTCCTCCGCAGAGTTCTGGGGAGCCAGGCGACGATTGAACACGGCTGACGTATCAAACGCTGCACTTATGTGAGTGATCACTACCAATGTGCATTATCGCGAAGTCGGACCCTCAGAAATGTTGAGCGTCAGTCGACCAGCTCAGAGGTGACGCCAAAAAAATTCTAGATGCCACCCTCGTTATGTTGACAATTCGTTAAAATAACGAGTAAATGTATCCCCGAAGAAAAATAAGGTTGCGAGTTTAAACGAGCATTTCATTTTTATGAGCCACCGGATCGCGGATCGACGAGTAAATAGGTGACTAGTGTACAGAAAATAGACTTACGGGGTCCGGATTCAGCTCGCCGATGACCAGCGCCGCGGGTTCGGCGCCGGCGAGCCGCGGGGGCCGGTCTCTAGGTGTCGTTTCTCTGCGCTCCGAAGAAACGTCACTAGCCCGCGCCGCCCCCGCCCCCGCACTCCCCCCCACCCCCGCCCCGCGCCGCACCACGAACTCCTCCTCCTCCTCCTCCTCCTCCCCCTCGGGCCGCGGGATCCGCTCGTGCCACGCAGGCTCGGGACTCCGCTCCGGACTCTGGTACTCGGACCTCTCCTTCCTCGGCGACATCCGTTTCACCCGCAGCGGCGGTTTCGGCCGCTTGGGCTGGTCGTTGTCGAACGATATATAGAACCCTTTCTCGTTCTGCTCGCTGACGTCCTCCTGGTCGAGCTGCTGGAAGGAGTTCCGGCCGAGGGAGGGCCGCGTCGGGGAGGGGATGCGGTACGTCCGCGTGCCGGACGAGATGTTCAGTCTATTGATTCCTTGTCGAAGCGCGTCGTCCTCGGCGTTACCGATGAAGGAAATGTTTTGTGGCTCCATATCGTCGGGGACCGCGGTCGGAGGCTGATGCGGCTGAAGCGGCTGCTGCGGCTGATGGGGCTGATGGTGCAGCTGCTGCAAACTGACGGGCTCCGGTCTTCTCGAGACTTCGGGAAGGGAGCCCTGCCTCTGGGGGGTTTTCGCCCGTCTCTGCGGGCTGGCCGCTGGCGGGGGGGATTGGGAGACGTACTGGTTGGGGTTTATCACAGTGTAGCTTAAATGGTTTTGCGATTCTCGAATGTTCTCGGTGCCGTTTTGGTACCGGTCGTTGTAGTGCACCTGGAAGATGAACCACCATTTTTTTTTTATGTCAGTAGTTTTTATTTTTTCCCTCTATCCATTTGGAGGACACACAACATCAATGGTGAGTAGTGATGAAGATACTTCCCACACAAAGGTGTGATGACTGGAAATTCTTAAGGGCACCTTAGATTATATGTCCCGTAATAGAAGTCCTCCGGCTTACAGAGGGAAACTATACCGTCTGAACATACTAAACAAGGGTATTTCCAACAATTTATCTAATATTAATATTACAGAAATTGTTGGTAATGCAAAAAACCCGACATGTCCATAAAACGGCGAAAAAATGTCCACTCATCAGGAACCCGTAATCAGTTACCTGAAAAGGTTTGTTCGTCATGTCGTGCAGCACGAAGCCCTGCGGCTGCCAGCCGCGGTCGGGCGGCGGCTGCGGCGACGGCGCCTTCCACGCGCGCGGTGCCGTCTCTAGCGGCGCCGGCGCCGGCTGCTGGTACTGCTGCTGCTGGCTCGGCTGCTGCTGGTACTGCTGCTGCTGCTGCTGCTGCTGGTGGAGCTGCAAGCCAGGAGATATGACATTTATGGTACCGAGTAGTCAAACACCCCTTTGTTCAGAATAGCCGTTGTCCTTAATGTTTGACGGCACAAATAACATAATATATATGGAAATGTACGCCCTGTGCTACTTCCTACTAATATTATAAATGCGAAAGTTTGTGAGTGTGGATGTATGTTTATTACTCTTTCACGCAAAAACTACTGAACGGATTTGGATGAAATTTGGAACACAGATAAGTTATAACCTGGATTAACACATATAATACTTTACTTAAGTCTACGCGGACGAAGTCGCGGGCAGCAACTAGTACCTACTAGTGATGTAACGAATGTTGGATTTTCGACATTCGCGAATGCGAATGCGAATATTTGGCTTCAACATTCGCGAATGCGAATGCGAATGCGAATGTTGACTATCAAATAAGAAACCGTAAATTGAAAATTAAAAAAAACCCCGATGTGACGACTTTTTAAATTACAAAAGAGCTGATAATTTTCAAACGGTTTAATCGACTTTCGTGAAACATAGCTAAGAGCACTCTCGATCAGAATACCTTTCTAAAAAAGAAACAAAATTAAAATCTGATCATCTGTTTGGGCGCTACGATGCCACAGACAGACACAAATACGCATGTTAAACTTACACGCCTATTTCTCGGGGGTTAATAAAGAGCGCGCAAAATATTATATTGGATTGACATTTCGTGTCGGCCGAACATAGCCGAACCCACATAGGTTGAAAGAACGAAGTTAGTCACATAAAGTTAATTCGAAGAGATTTGTTATGATTTGAGGGTAGTTTAGTATTATTTCATTAATCAAATTTATTTTATATTAAAATTTTATTGAGTTATAATATTTTAATTAGACTAACAAAAGCACTAGAGAAAGATCCTATTTATAATTTAGTTGCCTACCTCAAGACTGTGAATTTTTAAAAAAATCAAATATAAGTAAATAAGTACATTATGTGCAAGTGAGCTAAGTTACGATCGAGGCTGGTTTGCAGCCAGAGATTAACGCGAGGGCTGTGCTGTGATGGAGCCAAGTGTGTAATTAACAATTCTCACGCACTTCATACGAAATTTTACAACTTAATTGCGAGTAAAAAATATTTAGAGTACAATCTTAATTGAAAACCAATCACAATTTACGTTTTTATAAGACATAGAGAATTGCAGGATGAATGAAAAATAAAACAACATGGCGCGCCGTAAGTTTTTAGGGTTCCGTAGTCTAACTCAGAACCCTTATAGTTGCGGCACGTCCGTCTGCAATCACAGTAATTTTATTCAGAGACTATTAAAATACTGGGCTAAAATACTGCAACCTTGCCAAAAAAAATGAGTTTCAGTACCGCTGAAAAACTGTTTTTAACATTTTGAAAGCAAAGTTATTCCATTGTACCTCCCGTACTTAAGAAGGAGGAGCGAAAAAAAATGTTTACACACCCCCTCGATTGAGGTGTTGTTCAATAAGTATTTTCAAATTATTTTAAGGTTTTTTTGATAGTTGTTCAATATTAATTCCCGTTTACGAAATATTGAGGGTCATTGTGGCTTCTTTTACTTAAGTAGCAAGATTCATCCTTTAAATTAGAACCACATTATAAATGGTTTATTATAGGAAATAAATAGTTCTTTACTATGCAAATCCTATATAATTAATTTAAAACAATATATAAAGTTTGGATTAAGTCTCAAACCACGCACCACTGATTGTGCACCCAGTCTAATCACAGTTTCATTATTTGAATTAAAAATCCTTGTAAGAATCAGTCCAAAAAGAAAATAAAAGTTTATGTCATTTTTACTGAAGAAGTCTATGATGCCGGTTGAATAAATTTAGTAACAGAATGTTTTACTACATATTTTATTTAAAAAGATGACCAATTGTTTATTAATTTCGCAGAAATTAATAGGTTGCATGAGCAATAGAAAAAAACATCACTTTTATTTTATGAGTTCCGTATTATCGTAAAGTGACGGGATGTCTACGGAACAGTATGCGTAGTCCGACATGCATTTGGCCGGTTTTATCTATTGGTGTTGCAAAGCCGGTAACAATTATTATATTATTTGAAATATTATAAATCGAATGTTTGTAATATGTTTTATTTACAATTAAATTGAAAGTGAAAGAAATTTATTGAAATAGTTAATGTATTTATGTAAAATATTTGAATAAACATCATTTATTTAGTTTTAAATGTTTACTATTTTAGGATAACTCTTTACTAAGATTTAAAAAATGTAAATTCAATAGCACTAGTACGTAATAAGCTGCTATATGAACCTAAAAGCGGTGCAAAAAGGGCCACCCTGTGAGCAAGTTTGTTTAAAAAATATATATAGTTCTTAATGTTAATAAAACTTTGTTTTAACATTCCATATCCATCTAAACTTATTTCCTTTTTGTTTTTAAAAAACATTCGCCAAACATTCGCATAGATTCTTGCGAATGCGAATGCGAATGCGAATGTCAAAAAATATGCGAATATTCGCGAATGCGAATGCGAATATTCGTTACATCACTAGTACCTACATATATATATTATGTTGATCGGCTATTACGTCATATACGAGTATATATACACACACATTTATTTACAGCATGACAACTTTAAAAAAATTGTACAATCATTATTCTCACTTCATCATCAAATAACCGAAAACAAGTGCGCGATTAAACGCATCTGCTACACTTACCTCGACAAATAATAAAAAAACATTTACATCCCTGAATTCGAACATTTTATGGAAATATAATATAATAATATTCTAACTGATGCTTGTATGTGTAGGCTTGTAATGTTATAACAGAGTGCATGTAAACCAACTTTTGTTCTGAACGAAACACCCATACAGAGCATGTTTGCCTCTGTTTTTCTTTGTCATAAAATAGATACCACAATCTTTTTCTGTGAATATTTTGTCCAGTGCAAACGAGCCTTAATTAAATCACATTGATTACGTGAGTGCGTCGCATAACTATACAGTGTATTTGCAACATGTGTTTAATGTCTACTGTAACGTAGTAAACATAAGAGCTACAATATGACGCGTGCCAGCTCCTACCTGCCAGCCCCTCATCTCATTCTCCTGCTGGTGCTGGTGCTGCTGGTGCTGGTGCTGCTGGTGCTGCTGGTGCTGCTGCGCGTGCTGCGCCCACGTGCGGCGCTGCGGCGGCGCGGCGTCGTGCAGGAAGAACTGCCGCCCATAGTCCTGCTCAATGTCCCTGTACTGGTAGTCGTAGTGCTGCTGTGCCGGCTGGTAGTAGGCCTGCGGCTGCGGCTGCGGCTGCGGCGGCGGCTGCGGCTGCGGCGCGATGTGCGGCGTGGAGCCGAACACCGAGCCGAGCCCCGGCCGCGACACATTGTGCTGCGAGTGGAATTGGCTGTGCTGGAAATGTTAGAAGCGACGTCAGCGGCGTGGGAGGCGCGGTGAGTGGTTCACTGCCTTTTGGAAGCGGACGCGACTAGCTCGTGTTATATTATTGAACTTTTTAAATAAAATAAGTAAGAATGAAAGAAGATGTTATTGCGATTTCGGTACATTATCACCAAATGTTCGTTAAATTTTATTATCTTTCTTCTTATTTGCGAGGGTTACTTTTGAAAAACGAGGTAGGATGATATTTGTTATTTCTACAGAATTGCCTTCTGAATGCATAAATAATATTGTATTCAGTTTTTAAAGTAACAAATTGTTACAATGTTTGGAATCAAGAGAAAGAGTAAATTGTAAACTGTAAAGATAAAAGATTGTGAACCTAAGCCCCGTGTTATTGTGTTGTGTATATGCGTGAATATTTAATGCGAGATGAAGCATGTTTTACATTAAATACAATTTAAAATGTCGTATGTCACTCTAGTTAGTAGTGCAAAAAAAACTTTAAAACATTTAGCTTTTTTTTGTATGAGTAGTATTTAAGACACATCTCAAAAGTAAACTACAAATTAGTGAAGGGAATCTATTTGTCTATTTGAAGTCATTCGTGTTATCGGTGAATTTGTGAAATCGATCAGACACAAAATCTCGAGTTACTATTAATTTTAGGAAAATCAGGCGTTACTTACATAGAATTTGTACCTAAAGTTATAAAATTATGAACTCACACGTAGCTTCTATCTTGATCCGAACCGCGAACGCACCAGTTACAAAAACAACAAACATTTGCCGCAACATTTGTCGTACTCACCAATTGTGGAATGTTTGGTTGGTACTGTTGCTGGTAGGGGGACTGCGGGGGCTGGGGCGGTTGTTGCTGGAACAGTTGCTTCGCCTGTTGTTGCTGCTGCAACTGAGTCTGTTGCGAGGCGAGCCGCGCGATGTCGCTCTGAATGTCCTGCAGGCTGGAGTTCATTCTGTAAGTGGTTTATTTCACTGGCCTCTAGTGTTATTGATAAGATTGATAATGATATGAGTGATAGGATGTTTAAATGACTACTGATGATGATATAATACGGAAAATAGTTACCAGAAGACAATCAACATCAAAATATGTAGCCGGCCGGGGGGCGCTACTATTCAGCATAACAAAACATTATACAATAATCAAAGTTACAATTGCAATGTAAATAAACTCACTTGGCAATGGATTGCTGGTACTGTTCCAATACTGTGTTATCGACAGCCTGATTAGGCGGTTCCACCACCATTTCCTGCATGAAACATACTCTTATAAGTACATACTAATCTATGTCAAATCATTCAGCTAACAATATCCAATATAAGACAAGCCCCTCTCTGTAGTTGTTACAGCTGCGAAATGATTGTTACGGCCGACACATCGCGCGCCGTAAAACGGAAATCTTAAGAGCCAAAAGGACGAACTTTCATCCGTGCCACGCTAAGTGACAGCGAAACAATGCGACCCCTTATTCTTGCTACGAAATGCCACAAATTGTATATAATTCGCTGTCAATATTTAAACATAATTCAGGATTGATGGTCCTTAAAAATATTGATAGATTGAATCAACGGTGATGTCGCGTAGTTATCAATGATACTCATGCAATTTAATCACAAATTCATGCCAATTAATCAACTCATTCCATCGTTAAATTTTGACTATAAACCCTTTCACCATGGTACTTAATTTTCTATTATCTTTAGCGTTAACTGTATATTAGATATAGACCTTGCTAATATTAGAGAAAATAACATCAAAATTAGCTTTTAGTAATTTACTAAATTCTTTTCCTTTTATTTGAAACTAGCTGTGCCCCGCGACTTCATCCGCGTAGTATTGGATTATTGGGTTAAAAAGTATCCTATATGTAAATCCCGGTTATAATCTATCTGTGTTCCAAATTTCATCCAAATCCGTTCAGTAGTTTTTGCGTGAAGGAGTAACAAACAAACATACATACATACATCCACACTCACAAACTTTCGCATTTATAATATTAGTAGGATATTAAACGAATTGATGATTGAATACTTTAATGAAATAAATGAAACCTCACTCAATGAAATGTGTATGTATTTATGTTAATTTAATGACTGAATTGACTTGAACATAAGCAAAGACTATGTTTGTTCACAAAATGAAGAGCACACTAGCTATATCCGTCCGTGTCCCGTTACCTGGTGCGGCTGCTGGTCCGGCCGGGGCTCGTCGTCGGGCGGCGCGCGCGCCCCCTTGCCCTGCAACACGCGCGTGCAACCGCCACCGTAACACAACCGTGCAACGCGTTACGCGCTACACGACACATGCCCTCGTGCATGCCG
This sequence comes from Notodonta dromedarius, assembly GCA_905147325.1. Lineage (NCBI taxonomy): Eukaryota > Metazoa > Arthropoda > Insecta > Lepidoptera > Notodontidae > Notodonta > Notodonta dromedarius. The sequence continues at coordinate 12,516,278 of LR990159.1, read as the reverse complement.
TATTATGTTGATTGGTACATACCATGTATATAGATATAACGTTTAGCGAGACGTTTTAAAGCATGTATTTTATATGAAACTGCAATTATTGATGATATTTATATTTAGAGCGGCGAATTAAGATTTTTAAACATAAGTATTTAAGTATGTAAGACTTAATTGGTAAGCCACAAAAAATAAATTGCACGATAATAAATGATAAATGAATAAAAAAGCGTTCAGTACATACCAATCAACAGGAACATGCTTACAAATTGTGGAATTATTATGACTTTCCTACAACTAGTGTGCGTCTCTCTTACGTGAGGCAACGTCAACGTGGTGTTGTGAACTCGGATCCGACTTTTAACAAACTAATAATTATTATTTATTAATAATTATGAACTTTGTGATTATAATTTGGAAGCATTTTGATTATTGGAAAAATATGACTGCGCTGCAAAATAGTTTTATGGGTTCGGCAATAATGATTTAAGATAAAAAAGCTGTTTCTATTCTATTTCAAGTACAGTCTATGCTAGGATATATCATAAAATGTGAAGCGTCTTCCTAATTAAGTACAGTATTTGTAATGCGTTTAGGAAATAAAATAAGTATGTATTACTCATATTAAATGATTTCAAATTTAAATGTATCGAACAAGCCGTGTAAGCGTGTACGAAAATAATAATCTGTACAGTATACAAAGGAATTGAACAAAGTGATGTAACGAAATAGTCTAAACTAAACTGAAGGGCTCAACATTAGACCCGGCCACTCACCAAGGAGGCCAGCTGGTATTGCAAATATGTATCCTAATGAAATAGAAAGAAATATCAATTCACATCGACGCAGTTCCACAAAACATAATTTAGAAAGAAAACACAAAATTAGTAACACTGTGCTATTGGGAAGGCATTTTATAAAAATAATAAATATTGTATTTCAAAAAATGGAGAATGATTTTATAAAATGCATTCGTTTTGTGTAGTCTGTTAAACAAAAACGTTAAATGCCAATCAATAGGAACCTAAATTAATTGAACAAACAACATTAGTGTTATTAATTTAAATTTCTTATTTAATGTTCAACTTTGAATTATCTTACTGTTTGAAATTCTACAAATAACTATTGTTACTCAAATAGATCTAAAAAAATACCTACGAAAAATAATTCACTCACACAATACGCTTTATCATTGAGACAAACATCGTAGAGGGCGCCACCACTGCCAGGTCCACAGACTTTTTTTTATTATAGCAAACCACCGATATTTTTGTAATGCTACTAAATAAACATAAACAATTTCAATGGAGTTTTCTTTTATCTATTAACAGAAAATTGTGTCCGACCGAATTCTCGGTTTCGAACACATACATCTTTGGCCACTATCGCATGGTGGACGACCAAAATTAGTACAATCGGTTTCGATCAAGAATTGCCCTTCCATCATCTGCGGTCACCTTATGGCAACAATGAGTTGGTTGGTATCGCACAGCAGTGGCGCCCCCCGCACCCCGGCCCGGCCCGGCGCGGCGGACTCACCCTGGTGACGGCCTGCAGGAAGGCCTGCTGGCCCAGCTGCTGGCGCTGGCGGCTGACGGCCACCTCCATGCGGCACTTGTCCTGCTCGATGCGGCGCCGCTTCTCCTCCAGCTTGAGCCGGATGTTGTTGAGCTGCGCGGCCATGGCCTGCCCGCCGCCCGCCAGCGGGCCCTCGGCCGACCCCTCCTGTCCGCTGGCGCCGTCTGCACGCAGCACGGCAATAAGCATGGAGGCCACCCTCGGCCGGTACGGGACCCGAGCGCGACAGATTTTAAATAAAAAAATGAATATCGCCAGACTGACACACCAACTGTATGGTCCCAAACTAAGCATTTCATGTACAATGGGTATCGTACAATGGACTGGGGGTGATCCCAGTGACACCCAGAACAGGGCAAATTACGAAAAGGCCATTGCCGAAAATCAATATGCCGGACGGCCTACGCTCTAACCAATGCGCCAAGCGGTCGTGAAAGAGGTTTTAGATGGAATTTTTCATTGAATAGATTACACTTTTAACTAACTCCTGTGAAATCTCGCCACCGTTTGACTTACTAAGTTTGACCTACTATAATGAAAAAAATGTTTAACTAATCGAGCCGCTATAATCATGATAATAGGAACAACATAATGTCGAAATGTCGATTATGAACATATCGCTCCACTCCACGCTCAGAGCGTGAACCGGCAAAAATAGGGAATACTAGAGATACTAACTGGGGTGATGCTCCTGCTGCATGAACTGCTGTTGCCACGTGGTCGTGTTGGCTGCCGGTGTCGCGAACGTCGTGTTTTTCCGCCTCTCAATTGGCTCATTATCCGGCTGACTAAACTGTGACTGTAGACCTGGTGTAGACCGACAATACATTACTATTACATTGATAAATCTAAAAAAATATGGCACAGTTATTAGTCAATTTTGAATTTGGACAATGGGAATATGTGGTCTTGTTTAAAGGCAGACTGTAAAAGTCAAAACGCGCCGCGAATAAGCTGACGCAAACTGAGCGCTATATCAACCAATCAGGGAGCAAAAGAGCGTCTCGCCTAATACGGTGCGCCAATAAACGGAAAGCGTTGTCAATACGAACATTCAAAGCTTACACAAAATAGGCGAAATGTAATGTGACGCGAAAAAATTATAGTGGTGAGCAAAGCACTGACGAGAAATTGAAGAACGGACCGAACTCTAAACCTGCGTTCAAGAAAATTCCCTCCGCACTTTTAGCGTCAAGACTCACAATAAAATGGTCATAAACATTGCCGCTTCGATATTTTTTTGAGTAAAAGCGTCAATTGTTCTCCTGACGCTAGAAGCGAAAAGCGTACAATTTTATCGAGGAGACCGATCAGTTTCTATATAATGGTGGTTTTGTATAATAACTGTCCTCCAATTTGCGTCAGTGTCACGTACAAACCTTGGTCACCGTTACTCCTAAGCTTATTCAAATCGGCGAAACTAGTTTTGGTCGCGTCGCCGTCCGTGGAATCTCTGTCGTTGAGGTAGAATCCATCGCCACCACCCTTGTTACTGAACCCGAAGTTGATAGCGTCGCTGCTCAGTTGCCTTCTGATGGGGAAGTATGGTTCGTTGTCGTTGTTCTGAGGGTGTGAGTGCTGCCTTTCGACTTTCTGCGGTTCTTGGGTACCGTTTTGGAAGTCGCCGTGGAAGAATTGTATCGAGCCCCGGATGTCTTGGCGGGAGGAGCGGAGAGGCGGGTTGTAGTCCAGCGGACCTGCGTCGGATAAAGTTGTATCTAGTGGGTTACTCCATAATATTTCATTAATTTATTAATAAAAGATATACGTATTATTCGTTAAAGTGCAGACGGACGGAGGAGCGGCGCTGAAGAGACTAATTTAGTAAAATATTAAATTCAACCTTACTTTATTTTATATGCTGTCGAAATTAGTACAACAACATAAAAGTACACTGCGCGGTCGAGAGCGTGTCAAAGTTGAGTTTCAATTAGGCGCTCGTTTAACCGCCACTTCGCCAGTGTGCACTGACCCTTAGCAAAAAAACACGATGCTATAGATATTGAATCATAGAGCTGCCCACATGTTTTTCTATATCCATAAAGAGACTGGAACAACATTAAAAATTAGTAAAAATTCATGAAGAAAGGTATACTAGTATGGTGACTGACCGGCGGGCGCGGATATCTTCCTGACGTTGGCGACGGTGGCGAGCTCCTTCTCCGGGTTCCTGCCGGCGAAGTGCAGGCGGTCCTGCGAGCCGCCGAAGTTCTCGACGGTGAGCTGGCTGTCGTCCGACACGGACGAGCGGCGCGAGCGGCGCCCCGCGAACGACGCGTCCCGCGACCCCGCCCGGTTGGACGGCCGCCCCGCCGCCGTCGCGCTCGCGTCCACCGCTGGGACGACATCGTACGGTATCATACCAATTTAACAGCCAACGAAAAGGTGAAAATGTTCAAGTTCAAGTCCAGGCTCGCCAAAATTCGGTGTTAATTCAAAATAAATGATGCCAAAAGTAAATAATAAAAAATTTAACGAAATAATTGCTTCTCGTTGGCCGCGGTAGTTTTTATGGATGACATAGAAAGTAATAAATAATACATAAATATAAATAAAATATCGCCAGACTGACACACCAACTGTACGGTCCTAAACTAATCAACGCTTGTACTATGGGTAGAACACCCAGACCAGGCAAATTTTCCACAGCGGGAATCGAACCCGCAACCACCATGTGCAGTGAGGCGAGCGGCCTACGCTCGAACCACTGCGCCAAGCGGTCAAATTGTAGAAACTTGTCAGTCCTCCATAGATATAGAAAAATAATAGTAATGGTTCCGTAGTGTGGCTACCGGTGTCGTCGTCCCTGCGCGCGAGCATGGCCAGCGTGGTGACGGGGCGGCCGCGGTGCACCACGAACTCGTCGCGCTGCGGCTGCGGCTGCGGGCTCGCGCTGCGCCGCTCCGGGGTCGAGCACGCCGAGCGCGCCGCCCCACCAGCCCCGCCCCCGCCGCCGCCCGCCCCGCCCCCGCCGCGCGCCCGCCCCCCGCCCGCCGACGGCGACCGCGGGACTGCAGACATCGGAACAAATACTTGTATACATTATTGCAATCGGTTGAAGGCCAATTCAAATTTAATCGATATTTTTGAAAATTAGAAAAATAACAAAGACGAACATAGATGAATTTTACGTTCAAGCAATTAATAGTCAATCTATCAAATCGAAAGTAATTACAAAATTCCCAGAAGATTTTCAACATACATTACATAATTATTGCCTAATTGGCAGTTTTAAATATGTATTGTATTTTTTTTCCTACACAAAAGTTGGTGTTACAAATTTATAAAATATTGAACATCATGATTCCGTTTGGACCCTTTACGTATGAACTCTAAAAAGTTATTACCAAATTTCAAATTGTAATAGTTAGTACTCACCATATAGTACTACTGTAAAGCAAAGACGCATACAATCTAATATAAAAACAAATGTATCAAACCGAACCTAAAAAATAATTTATAAAAAAATATATTTGCCTCTTATATTGAAAACTTTCCTTCAGTTAACATGCAAGCAATGCCGTTGGTATTGCAAGCATCTATAGGGTACGGTAACGACTTAACATCAAGCGGTTCGTACGCTTGTTCGGCGACTTTGATATATATATCTTAACTAATCTTCTAAACATCTCTGCAAGTTACTGTGAAACATCTACAACATTTATTGAAAAGTATATCACGCGCACAGACTTTATAAGTCTGTGATCAAGCGTCTACGTACTAGTACTTGTCTACGGCTACAGTGACAGCTGTCATTACCAGTCGGGAGCCGTGAGGACATAACGTCAATGACCCCGGCCTATAGTGCCCAAAGCCATAGCATCCCATGCAAAGCTAGTGTCACCAGAGCACGTGTGAAACCATATAAACCGTGTGTTTAATATAAAGCATAATATAATATTATAAAGATTATAAAGGTGGTAACACTTACATTTAAATCCTATAAAATAAACAATCTAATGTAATATTCGTACCTATACAATAACATGACAGCTACACAGCACACACACACACACGCACGGGCACGCAAAAGATAAACAAAACATAATCGGCTCTATTCTTTTTTCAGTGAATGGGGAAGGCGAATGCTAACAATGCGATGTTTTGGATAAATTTGTGATATGATGGTTATTGTGTGAATTAAACTATCGTATAAATCAAACTTATTTACAAACGCACCTGAAGAATATTTGAATTTTATTTTTAATTGACATAGGGCACAAATCCTAAACATAGGTAACTCTTCACACCATAGGTCATGAAAAAAAGCGCCACGCTTTGTTCTTTCAGCACCAAACAAAAAATAAAAAGGTTTGACTAAACTGCTACGCGGCCACGAAGTACCAATATTTATCGCTAAGAGTTTTAGGTAATTTTGTGATCATGACATTTTATAATGAATTTTATTTGACGCAGTTCGTAGCGCTTTCATGTGACCGCGGTTTAGACATTCGATTTGACATAACTAAAGGTACACATCAAAATGCAATGATCATTCACACAAGTGCAATGATTTCCTAACGCCTTCCCCAAAAAAAAATAAAAAAGGCGAACAATACAAGTTGCGGCGAACCGGAGCGATCACCGTCCGATTTTACCGATCGGACTCTCGGCCGAGCGTTCGTGGGTTTCACGGAGATTTCGCCAACACCGCTAAGAGCGTTTTCAGACTAGCGTTCTTTCACCGTTTTTTCTTTTTTCAAATGTTGAACCGCAGTTTGGAAGCGCTCTAAGTTCGCCGAAACGCGTACATCGCGCACAAGAAGCGACAAGAGGCGAGACACACGTGAGCCGACACCGACACGGACACGGACACGGGTACCTGCGAAGGGCGGCAGGCGGCGGTCGGCGGCGGGCGCGGCTCCGGCGCGCAGCTCGGGGATGGGGGCGGGCGGCGGCGGCGCCAGCCCGCGCGCGCGCCGCACGCCGAGCGCGTTGCCGCGGGCGCCGCGCGCTGCCACACACGCACTCACACATCCGCACATCCACCTCGCGCCCCGACCCACCCCCCAACCATCGACCTCTCTTTGAAGCGAAGCTTCTATATGGACATTCGGGCCGATCGCCGCGCGGCTACTCTATCCGTGCAAATCGTCAGATGACGCAGCGTTACACGATGACGTGAGAGCTGCGGCGCCCTACGCTTTATACTATAAAGCTTCGCTTCTTTCGGGCATCCCTAGATGGCACTGTTTTTTTTATGCGGGGCTGTCCAATTCAACTTTCTTTCTGCCCCAGGGCGACGGCACACGGCAGTTTATACAGCCTGTTTTTTTTTGTCCCCACCGTACGAAACCGATCGGCCCCGCCGATGGAGTCCTATCATTGATAAGTGAGCATAGCATTTTCGAGTGTTGTCCAGATGCAGGAAAAATATCTCCGCGATTCGAGTGTGTATAGCTGATCTAATAACCTACCTGAATTCATAACTGAAAACATTTTTCGCAGTCACAAAATGATACCGGATTATAGTTGATTGCTATATGAATTTTGACGATTGACGAATTTTTGAGTCATCTTTGAACACATGATTCATGGACATATAAATAAATAAGTGCTTTATCTATAAATATCCCGCCGAGGCATTCACGCGAGTCCAAGCGAGGTAGGTACTGAGGCTTTTAATTTGCATAAGCAAGACAAGGTGACAAACATTAGGGACGGAATCTCATCCAGCAAAGCGTTCATTCCATTTCACGATCGATTCCAATCGACTTACCTCACACTTAAAAAATATTATTTTGTAAAGTGTGCTTTACACATTGCTTAGTAAACAATTACAAATACAAGGTATTAGTTTCAATCGGTATTTGCATAAAAAAAGACATAAACCCCAAATTGCGTTTCATAGTTTTGCCAGTAAATAAAATTCAAGCATTACTCGACCGCTTCCATGGAGGTTTTAATAATTATATTAGTAGGCAAAGAATCTTTGATATTATGACCACATACTCCCATTACTTTTTTAGCATGCATACTGGAGGATACTCTTGAGAGTGGAATTAACAGTTAAGTAAGCTGTGTAAACTCACCACTGCCTGGGTATTTGACTGATTTCACAGGATGGACTTCTAGCAGATTGAAGAGATCGGCGAGCATGGCTACTAAGTTTTGTCGCATTGACCTGGAAACAAGAATTTAAACATTGGATATTGTAATAGAGCAGTCTCCAGCCATAGAGCAAAATCACCTGTGCTTTTTCACAGTCAATGATTTTATTCACGTAATCCTATGAAGTGATGATTGATCATAAAAACCGTGACAGTACCAAACGCTTTGAAATTTCATTGCAATGATTTGTAACCATTTTTACCTATGCCGGTAGCAGATGCTACTTATGAAAACGTACATAATATGATTTTTCACATGCTACCTGTGAAATGTTCCATCACTAGTGCAGATAGTCCTGGATGCCCATCCAGATATAGTTTTATTTTTGCCACCAGAGCGGCGCCACGTCTGTGTGAACTGATATTAACACTTGACAGTTTTGACAGTCTTTCTATCTCCCTCCGACCTCGCGATAATTTGTATTGCTAGTGACACTGACATAAGTGAAGTGACAGATAACGCCAGCCCAGTCCAACCGTGTGACATCTGATGAGCTGAATGTGGTTTAATTTATTTATTTACACACAGTTTTCGGCTAAACGCCAAAACGTCAAAAATACTTCGGTAATTATTAATGTATACTTTCAAAAACAAACATAATAATCTAATAAATCGCTCTTATTTGTCAGCAAATACATCAATGTCACGCTGAACGAGCAAGTCACCGAGCAAAATGCGCGCGCGCACGGTAGGGGCATTTCGGGCGCGGCGCGTACGCGTAAACGGCCTAGAAAACAGCCGTGGTATAGTAATGCCTATTAAGAATGTCCACCTACCCCCGCATGTAGGTGACGTCCTCGGGCAGCATGTGGAAGACGTCGTGCGGCAGGCTGGTGGCGCAGAAGCGGTGCACGAGCGCCAGGTTGTGCAGGCAGTCCTGGATGGACGCCATGCGGCCCGCGCGCAGCGCCGTGCGCGGCAGCGCCTCCGGGCAGTAGAACGACACCAGCGCCGCCAGCGCCGTGCCGTCGCACAGCTCCTGCAGGCTGCCCACCGGCGGCACGTGCGTCGCCGGGTCCTCCTGACACACATGCACTACATGTAGGTTGCTATACCGCGCCCAACGAGCAGCTATACTAAAAAAAATTAATGAAAAATTGAACCGACTTCAAAAAAACTTGCGTGCACTAAAATGTTAGAAATAACTGGGGACCTTATAATTTCTTTTATTTGGAGTCGGTGCCAATTTAAGTAAGTAGGGGTAGGTAGGTGCCTAAGATATTGCCATAACGTAGTGTAAAGATATTGGCGAATTTTTCAAATCGGTTTATACATGACGGAGTTCCGAGATAACAAACATTAAAAAAAACACGAATTGAGAACGTCAGAGAGAGAGCGTTCCTCCTTTTTAAAGTTGGTTAAGGTGAAGGCGCCTGTCTAGCCCGCGAAGTTCAAATTTTTTGAGTTCTTTTAGAAATTTTTCAAAATCTGTCAATAATAAAAGACAAATTTTGTAATTCGCGAAAAATACCGTGTGCAGTGCATTTATTAATACATTTATTTTACTCTAAATATTATCACGGTGGATATGATACTAGTAAATCACTAAATATACAAAAAATGACAGATTATCTGGATAGCTGTCGTTCTTGAAATGTTTTAGAGTAAGTTGGATATATTAATAAATGCACTGCACACGGTCTTTTTCGCGAATTACAAAGTTTGTCTTTTATTATTGTCAGATTTTGAAAAAATTCTAAAAGAACTCAAAAAATTTGAACTTCGCGGGCTAGATGGGCGCTTTAGCCTTAAAATAAATAGATATATGTTTTTTTATTAACTTAGTTATCTCCTGTATCTCGCGTGAGTGCGAGTGTGTCTGACAAAACGGCACTTCAATGTCCGTTACAAAGATCGCTGTCCGCTGCTGTTATAAGCATACATGCAGTTAGGCTCGGGCCGAGCTTTTCGGAGTTGGCGTTCTACGTCAAGGTTTCATGGCGACTACGTTCGTAGCTCTCTATACCTGACTGGGCTGCAACCTTTGAGGCGACACAACAATAACAACACGCGAATAACGATACTTTGAGGTCACGTGGAGTTCACTACCATTTCAAATTGACGCTTGCCGCTGTCAGCGCAGAGCGTCAAATATTTCTTGACCGCAAGATAACCGTATTGTGGCACCGTGTTGTTACCTCGGCCTTGTTGAACGCGGCGCAGGCGGCGTTGATCCAGCACAGCACGCCGTCCTCGTGCGGCGCGGCGCCGAGCGGCGCGGGCGGCCCGCTCGCGCCGAACCGCTGCGCCGCCGCGCTCACGCGGTCCGGCGTCACCACCTCGCGCGCGTACAGCACCATCAGCGCCTCTATCACAGCCATGTGAGCACTCTGCAATATACGACACGATTATATAGTCTTATTTTTATAAATGACTAGCTGTTCCCTGCGCGCTTTGCTACGCGCGTCAAATATTGGTCGTACCAACTCAGAAACCTTTGTTGGCTCATGCACAACACTTTGCTGAAGATCATGACATGATCAAATGCATAGTGTACGATTCTATAAAGGACATACGACAAACATTCATTATTATATATACAGAAGAAGATAGAAGATAAAGATGATGTACCTATTTACGACAAAAAAGTATTGCGTAAGAGTAACCCCTTATTTACACTGACGCAATTCTGTTTACCTAATAAGCGAACCTGAGATGAGGATTCCATACGAGCAACCTATCTAAACATATTAACAAAGAAAGATAAATGCTCTCCTTAGATCAGTTAACTGCACTCCGCGAGCATCTAGAAACTGTATGGTCTTTATGATTTATGGTCTAGCGGTCACAATCAATTAGTATGTTCCGCAAGCAGTGAAGTTAGTCGGTATTTGGGGTTATTTTTCTTGAGAAATTTTAAAAGCCGTAAACAATAATACCGCGAATTATCATCCTACACAAGGATAACCAGCCAGTGTAATAAAACAGACAAAAAAAACAGGTCCGTAGGCTACAATGTAGGAAAGAAACACACCCACGCAATATGTCGACATCGTACATCATTTGCTCAAACACACGATTACGAATGTTATATAATTAGACGTAATGACAAGTTGTAAATGATTACGTCACCGCTCGAAATTATCATCTAACATGGACAGGGTTTTTTTTAAATAATAATATCTTCAATAATGTTACATCAATACCTATGCAGACAAAGCTTACAATCGTGATGGGGTATATTAATGGATAACGAAATCCATTACAAATATTGCAACGGTGGGGTTTTAATAACTAGAATGACATAGGTACATTTTTGTTTCATCTAATTTGATCAAGTAGTTTTAAGTTACATGGACTGCAAACTCGGCCAATTTTCGTTAGTGTTTGTGTTCACACACTTTAGTGCGAGTTTTAGCTAAATCTTCTCGAGAAATGTACGGGATAGCGTACTGCCGACTTCACCCTAACCTAGCCCTTTGACGTGTCAGTCAGTAGGTACACTATTGCCTCTCGAAAACTATTCCACATATCGAAATAATTTAAAAACAGGTTGTTTTAAGACTTAATCGGTGAGCTTAAAAATTGAATACTCCATATGCCCGTAGAATAGTAAAGTGTTTCCTTTTCTTAGCAAAATTGACAAACAACATAAGATCGGTTTACAATAATAATATTTAATCAATATGCATGTCTCGATACGCAGACGCCTGCCAAATTACCCACAACCAAAGGTCCAGTCATAAATTGGCCATAGCCGATGATCATAAATGCATCCTGTGAGCGCTTTCATCATCTGAACGAACGTGTAGTGAAAGGGATGCGGAATACTAGAGAAACTATTCATAAAGGTCGCTTGATCATTACTTGTTTAATGAAATGCACAATCTTTGTTATAAATTATCGTATGGTTATACATTATTATTAAACGTTACATACCTATATTGTTATGTATCATCAACCAAATAATGTGAGCCGATTGTTCGAGAAATCGATGGTTTCTTAAATATTTATACTTAAGGTGAAGGCGCCTGTCTAGCCCGCGAAATTCAAAAATTTCGAGTATTTTTATAGTTTATCCAAAATCTGAAAACATTTAAGACAACATTTTGTGATTTGCGACAAACACAGTATGCAGTGCGTTTATTATTATTAATACATTTATTTTACTCTAAATATTATCACGGTGGATATGATACTAGTAAATCACTAAATATACAAAAATTGCCAGATTATCTGGATAGCTGTCGTTCTTGAAATGTTTTAGAGTAAGTTGGATATATATTAATAAATGCACTGCACACGGTCTTTGTCGCGAATTACAAAATGTGCCTTTTATTATTGTCAGATTTTGAAAAAATTATAAAAAACCTCAAAAAATTTTAACTTCGCGGGCTAGATGAGCGCTTTAGCCTTAACGTAGAAAGCGACCGTAAGCAGACACAATAAACCTATACTGGTTAAAACATGCTTCAATGCTAGATTCTCATACAACCCCCAGTTGATAAAAAACATCACAATCGATGCTATTAGCGTCAAGCGTCAAATTAAAATGTACTACATGGTTATCATGGTTACATGGTATCTACATGGTTATAAATTACTAGGACTTATATTATCGTCAAGAGCATTTCCATAAGCATTGTTGACTATTCCTATGTAGAGCTTTATATCAAGATGCTTGACGCAAGACGCTGGAAGCGCGGAGCGTTGCGTATTATTCGTAACTGAAGGTTTGAATGGAATTTACAGTTAGCCAAATCGTTGCAGCTACCGATTGCAACCAATATCGAAATAACAATACAGTTACTAATTTATCATTCGCATCGACGACGACGAGCCGGTATCTCGGATTAGCATACCCAGAGAGGTGTTTATGTAAACAATTGATGTCACGTGTCAGGTGACCGGGTGCTTGATAAGAATAACGTGTTGAGTGAAGCAATGGTGGCTTACGTGTTCGATACAGCTATGCAAGCTGAATCTTACTTAGCTAGATAATGATAAATGAGGTAAGTAATGGGATTTTAGTTTATGCAAAATGCTGCGTGTTGGGCCAAACTAAGCACGAAGACGGTCCACCACATTGGCGCTGCCTTTTCTTTGGCCAGACCAGTCCAAAATGCAAGCTATTTCCTCTATAGATAATGTACTATGAATCACCAGCAGATTACGCATCCTTATTTATCCTTTCCCGCAACTGCCTTCAAACGGAATTCGACTAAACTAAGTATATTGCAGTGGTTAACGTAATTGTCACCGTAGGCCTAGACAAAATAAAAGATTTGACTTAACTTAGCAGGACAGTAATATTCTTAGTTCTGTTTTAGTGGTGTCATCATTTGTGCTAATAGAATTGGCTCCAATAAATTGGTATAGATTGTGAACCTCCTCACAAAATTCGCACACAATAAATTATCGTACAAACAAAAGCATTCCTTTTCGACTACCTGCGAAACTGAAGCGTTACTTACAATTTTGAGGGGGTTATTCTGTATGAGCACTGTCTCTGTGAGCGCACAGTCGGGCGGTTCAGGCACATGCACACCCTTCCTCGCGAGCGTCTGCAGGATGTTCCAGTGGTTGAGGCTATGGTAGTTAGGGTCCGAGTACATGTTGGCCAGCGCGAGGCAGTACAGCTCCGCGTTCGCCAACCCGCCCACTATAGGCGGCTTCAGGTGTTCTTGATCCTGGAAGAAAAAAAATAATTATGGTAACAAAATGTGAAGGGTAATTCTACATTCGTTGCAGTAAACCTTCGCAAGGACCACGGGTGAATGGATGACTAGGAGACAAAATGGACGTGCCGCTGAATTTACGGTCTGGCGTGTCTATTTTTATCATTTGGCATTACTTTGCGATCAAGATACTAAGCAAAAACTACTATAATTTTCTGGAGTCAAGACTGCATTAAAATATTTATTCCAGTAGAAGAGAGAGATTCGAGTGTCCCTCTCAGCCTAGTTAGGTGTTCCTTGCTTATTGCGAGGACAATTTTCGTTGATTACACCTCAATAAAAATATGAGCAATGTCGACAGTCCGCAACCCAGCGAGACGAATCTAGATCAATGTTAGGTCACGTCCTATTTTTAAATGGAACGGAGTACTTAGCGGCTCTTGTTCGTTTCGTCTTCGATAACATAGAGGCTTCTTTGAGTGCTGATCAATTAAAAGTCGCCACTCTGTCTCTGCTGATAAGAGTAGTTTTGTTGTGTTAAGGGCGGCGGAAAGACATTCCTAATTGGGTATATTGACTGTTTAGCAAAATTTTCGCAACATACAAACGGCTTGTAAAGCTATGACTTTTGTCATTAGTTAAATAACTACATACAATAGAGTACAAAGTTGGTACTTACTGTACCAAATGTTTATAATGTAAATCAAAGATATTCCTCCCAGACTGACATGGAAGTAACATCACAAATATGTTTTTTTTACCAACTTCAATAAAAGGATGAGGTTCTCAATTCGGTTGTATGTTTTTTTTTCTTTTTTATGTTTGTTACCTTAGAACTCCAAATGTAATAAATTATAAGGTCCCTAGTTAAGTATTTCTAGCTTTTTTGTGCACCGAGGTTTTTATGAAGTCGGTTAAATTAGTTTTTTTGGGTGCAGCATAAAATGTGTGCATGTATAAAACTAATTTGAAACAGCAATTAAAATTTCATCGTTTCGATTTCCGTCTTAAGAATCCAAAAACAGCAATGTTGGCAAATTAGTCTGCCTGCAGCTACTTTTGAGCGAAAACTCTTAGTCACACTTTTTCTAATGACCCATATCCGCACTTTAGGGGGTGATCACCAGTGCGTCTCGGTGAATGAGGTGAAGTTAACCTTGACATCACGGGAGTGGCCGGGCAGGGCAGACGTCACTGTTGTGACGTCATTCGCAACTTGGAAATTCAGAGGCATAAGGTCGTTCAGATTAGAAATAGGCCACTTCTCGCTGCCTTCGTATATTACAACACTTGTTTCGGGCCACTGTCGTAATCATTTATAAGTATTGTCAAATTAACTTTTTCTACTTCCTAAACTAGTTTTCCTTATGTGTGTTAAGAAGAGTCATTCGGCTATATTCAGAAACGGATCGACACTACTTATGATAGAAAGTTTGTTAAAAACAAGTTAAGATGGTCGAACGGTAATATAGCACCCATTACACATTGACGCTAGCGACTAGCGAGCAACTCATGGTAGAGCCACAGATTAGCCAAACGACAAACATTAAAAAACCGGTTTTATTGCAAAACCGTAGCATTACCACACAAAATTACCATCTCATTGACCATGAAGCGGGGAATGACACAAGCAAGCGTGTGAAATATGGCCGGCCACGCGGCCTCGATAGCTCTCACTTTTAATCGTAATCTCGTATGTATTTATTGCAATTTCACGCCGTGTTGTGAACGCGCATTGTCTTAATCGAATGAACATAATTGGTCTACGTCTTTTGAAAAATAGATTTTCTATTTCTGAGCATTATTTCTAACGGTACTGTAATAATCTGTAATCAACTAAGCAGATGTTTGAATTATATAATGATGATCATTGAACCACGTTAATAATTGCTGAACTTTACACTTGAGTTAAGATCTAAACAAGATTCGAAGAGATTATACATATTTCGCACACTAGAGATTGAAAGCCTTGTCCCGGCAGAAGAGTAAATAATCTTAAATCCGAAGTCGACATACGATACGACCCAAACATTTTAATTTGAGTACGAGTATTAACGGATACAGTGATCCGATACCAGCAATTCCATTCTACAAAAGCGAAAAAGTATAACGACACAACTGACTATGCATCCGCACGAAAACATCAGAAATGAGTCAAAATATTATTGAATTTCTTCCAAGAATGTTTGGGTTTACGTCGTCGGTCAATCGATACTCGTCATAAACACTTTGATGACTATTTTATTACACTAATAGCTTTGCCGACAACGGAAGGGAAGGCTACAAAAATATTGAGTACCTATATAAACTGAAAACGAAAAGCTGCCTCTGCGAACAAATCTATTCAAACTATCTAAAATAACCCACAATCAAGATATTTGCTTTTAAAGAAAGACTATTATCGTTCATGTGTGCTATGAATACATGGATATTTATTTAAATATCAATATAAGTACATCAATATCATAAGCTTAGGAACGCTTAACTGATAAATTAAGAAAATATCTTAAACAATACATTTCAAGTGTTCCCTCTTAATTAAAGAAAGGATAACTTACATATTTACAGGCACACTAATGAAGGCTGTGTTCTCTTTCTACAGGCAGTAATATCAAAGTATCTCAATTGATATGAGACACAGCTGTTCAAACTCATAAGAGTGGCTTAAACAATACCAATGATATGCACATCGCGAGATTCCAGCATGACATGCGTGTAATTAAACGACAAGTACGGCACGACAAAACGCACAACAAGTCCGCCGACGAATCGTACGCGGGTCAAGGAGAGGCGCAGTTGTAGTAGGCGACAAAATTCCTCTGACCTAACAATAGAATCCGTATTAAAACACTGACTCTAACATCAATGTAGTTAGATTTGAAGTAGCTATGTCATCGAAAGAATAGCTCCAGTCGATAAACATCAAACAGAATATGTTTCAACTAATTTTAGTATCAGCATTTATTACAATTAAAATTACCTTTATTTAGCTATATTGATGCTATATTAAAAGGTTTACTAAATACTTAAGTAAGAGATAAACACGTATTTGTACCGCTAACATTATCATCAATACTGAATGAATCATAAAATCGGAACACGCTGGAATAAAGCGGACTGCTCGACACTTATAATGTTGATTCAGAGCTGATATAACATCAAGATGCAACTGACTCATTGATCAAAAACTTAAAAGCTTTTGGGAATAAAACGTAAGAAAATTCCTAAGGACTCGTAGGAAGCAAGCGCAGCCATGTCAGAATTATAAATTAAACATTACATCACATTTACATACTCTGTAAACTTTAAGCGACAAAAACACAGCTGATAACGGAAGTCAAGAAGGTGATATTACGTATACAAATAATGTTCAGGTAGATGAACTAGATGCAGTTCAAGACTTGAGCAAACATTAACATTTTGATTGTAACACGAGTAACACTTAAACTAATATAATAAAAGTCACAATTTTTGTAATAAGTTTCATACAGTTACTAACAGACTACAGAGGAAAGTGAAGCGGCCGGACAGACAATGCAGATAATAAATCATGCATGCCTGGGATCCGAAACCTAGCCCAGTATTCACTACCATACCTGGCCACTGAGAGGTCGACGACTTTAAAACAATAACTATTGGAAGACATATTACGTATTCACTTAAGGTAGATGCAATATCATGAGCATAGAAATAAGATAATATTTAAAACTGTGATCAAATAAATCCGGAACACGTTATCCATGTAAAATAAAACCAGCTGAGTCACCGGTCAGCGCGGAAAGGAACAAAAGATCACCAGTTTCCCAAAGGCGGAAACGACGATGACTATTTTTACAGTAGAGCGACAAATTTACTTCTTGCTTCCTTTTAAATATGGCTGCATCCAAAATCCGACCTTATGTCCTTGGCAATTTGATTTTTTTTCATTCCGAGATTTGATTCATGAAAAGGCGAAATTACGATTGAACAACTTTCAGAAGAGTGTGCGTTCATTAGGGACTATTTTCAACATGAAAAACGTTTTAGGACAATTTAGATGAGCCAAAATATATAAGTTGTAAGTATTTCACAGATATATAGTTCAGCAATCTTATAACTCACTAGCTGAGCCCGCGACTTAGTCCGCGTGGAATTTAACTTTACAAAAAAAATATTTGACAAGACTGCTTGGTTATCGACCGTTGAAACAAAGGAACATCATGACTGTAGTAACCTCTATTTAAGGTTCAACCAACTTTATTGGCAGCATAGCATCTTTACGGATTTGGGCATGTATATCTAATGGATTATTTGTAAGGACAAACACGTATCATTTATAAGCTCAGAACTATCTTCACAATTAACACTAGCAAATAACTGTTGGTTCTGATAAAAACAATATTTTTATCCACTGCAATGTGTGCTTGGAAGTTTTAAAAGAAACTTTATCGTGAACAAACTCCTTTGCGGGCGTAATATTCTCATATTATAAGCTTACGTTAACAAAGTAACGTGAAGTTGATTCAATTTTAATTAAAATATGAAAACATAATATTTATGTAACAAGCAAAATTGTAGCGATTTTCAAAGACAACATCGCATTGCACTCTCACCATGCACTGGTATCGGATCCAAACACCATGGCCCTTGAACTCGATTGCAACAACAATCGTTAATGGACATCCGCCGAGTCGCCAATGTTAAATGAACAGGCTTCTTGGAAACGGTGGAGAAATGGCACCAGATAAAGAAAACATTATCTTGGCATCCATTTAGGATGTTAATAGATACAAACTCATGTTCTTTAGCGTTGTTTACTTCATTAACCTCTGATGGAGGCGGGCGAGCCGACGATCATTGGAAGACAAAGACAATCATGGTAGATAATGCCTAAGGCATTAAGTCCGCCTTTGTACATTGTGTTTTTACTTGTGCATAAAGTTTAAATAAATAAATAAATAAATCATTGGAAGTTTATTGTAAACGATGATGCAGATATCATAGGTCAACGATTGTTGCAGAGTACAGCCAGTCCTCAAGCAAACGATGGTGACCTCAGAAATTGCTAGATGTCAATTGATTGGACTGAAACTGATTCTATACCTATATCAGTACAAAATATCACAATGCACAAATATGATGATGACAACATTGCAAGGACGCTCAAATTAATGTTCTCATCTTATTTCTTGAGTGCAATAACAAACAATGAAACTATATCAAAGTCATTCAGTTCTCTAAACTTTTGATAAAATCAACGAAAATGAATAAATGTTACGTGTTTTTTGCAAATTCTCCTCTTCTTCATCACCGCCATTGTTTTTCACATACATGCACTAACACATGTTAGAGTAAAGGTTGATACATCTGGTCACATGGACGTAATTACAAAAGACACTCCCATAACACGTTCCACTAGCACTGAAAGCTCGCGTGACTCCCGCAACCAACCCCATGTAGCTACGGTTAGTCCGGATCAATAATCTGCTGAACTTTTATTTCAAGGACAGTCTCAACGGTAACCAGCTGGTAAAATTTGATTATGTAGGTTACATTCAGAATAGTATTGATTAATAATTCATGAGAGACTTGGCAATCACTGCTTCCTTGGGCAGTTCTTTAGGCTATAATACCCCTGGTTTCCGCCGGGGGTTAAAGATAGAAGATCTTAAGCGAATACAACATTTTCTACATCAGTGAATTTGTAATCCTTTAATATGCAAATAAAATTTACATATCTGATGTAAAAAGAACAACATTACATAACTAACATACCAAGATAAAACCGGTCTTATCTCGACCTGAACACAAACAACTTTAAATCTTACGACTTCGCTTTGGCTGATTTTGCAATCTGATGAGGAAATCAAACTTAATATGGATTTTGGTTTCGTATTCCTGCATTTACGCATGTTGCATTAAAATTAAATTTTAATTAAAGGCACCATACAAGGGGGTGCTGATTACTGAAACAAAGGTAAAAAAGTAAAGCTCCTGAAATTGAATTGTAGACTTATTCAATCGCTTTAGAAAAAACATATTATTATTATCGGAGAGCAAAAGCTAATACTAAGAATGGAAGAAACAAAAAGGGTTAAAACGAAAGGTCAAACCGATAGGCCGGCAGAGATGTGCCGCAGTGTGCAATTCCTTTTATTATCCAGCCCGAGCCAGATTAAACCGCTGAACTTGGTTTTATCTTTGAGAGAAAGTAATTCCGAATAGCAAAGTGTCACGAATGCATTTATATTAAAAGCTATTCCATGTAAAGCTTGACGATCTATAACAAATGAATCATATTTTACAATAATAATCCATTATACATTAAATTTAAGACCATAAGATACTCCATTAGTCAAAATAGTTTAGAAATATGAACGAAGCAAAGCCATTTAGTAATATCTGGAACAATATAAAATCCGTTAGTCTGTTTCTCAATCGAACATGAAACATTAACACTGGTTCTGCTCAATTAAAAATAAATACGTGTATCGATACAAAATTTGTATAAATATACCGAATTCAAGCATGTTTGTTATTGGACGTAAACGATGAGAGAGGAGAGACATAAGCAAATGAATATGAACTGTTTACAAATGAAGGAAGCTACTAAAATTGTTTACGGTAGGAACATAAACAAGTCGAGTACAATTGTAGTGGAAATTCTTCGTGAGAAATTAATAAACATTGACCGGGTTTAGGGGCAACGTTCTTTTATCTGCATCAAGAAATCTCAGTCGTGGGGCAGCAAATTATTGTAGATAACATGAATGATGAATGGCTTGTACTTAAAAACACTGTCCTTATTCTTCAGGTTGATTCTACATTAAAAAATCTTCAGAATGACAAGCAGGTATAAATTAACAAAAATAATCTTTGAATCTGACGTCATCGCTTAACAATAGGTACTCTGAATTATAATTGGTATAGCGACAAAAAGTTACACACGAGTCATGTCAATACTTGTGGAATTTGACGTAAGACTTGTTTATCAAGTGTTAAACATTCATTTAATAACACCGGGAGACGTTGTGTAATGCCAATAAATACACTTTCATAAACTGTGAAAAATTACGAGACCGTAAGCTCGTCCGTAATCTTACCGAGAAAAACAAATTAGTTGGTAAACTACAAATCTGGAACGGTATTACGTCTTCACTACACTGTAGCATAGGGTACATAATCCGTTACTAATCAGAGTAAAGTGGCTAACAATAAGTACAACGCACTTCAAATGTTTTATAAAATCTACAACTACAATAGTCTTGCACCACCATGGTGGCAAAGCTTTCAATGTTTTACACGGATTTGTTGTACACAATTCTTAGTGATTTAAGGCAGTTAGAATTCACATTTTGCTTTTTATTATCTGCTTTTTAAACTAACTCCAATAAAACAAGAGTAAAAGTAGCAGCTGGCTAACGTTACAACATTCCAAGTAATAAAATTAAAACGGGATATATTAAGTTAAACGAGTTTCGAAGAAATTGGTGGCATATGCAGGTAACGGTAGAGTACATTACATAATATATTACCTCGTGATCTCTGTAGAACGGCTCCTGAAGGTTGTCCGGGACCCTGTTGTTGAACGCCTTCGATAACAGCCATTTAATAGACGCCCGTTGCTTTGACTGTAACAATGAAAACCACTTATTAAAACTTGCTCTACATTTATTGTACCAATATCTTCATGATTTATAAGTTCAATTGATGTTTACTACGCTCCACGCTTAGACTTGTGAAATGTTAAACCTTTTTGTTTTATACGACTCTCTTCAACAAACGATTTACTAAGATCCAATTCAAAATCGACCTTTAAAGAGCACAATAATCTTCTGTATCAAAAATACCCCGGCGAAAAGACTATGAGGTCTTTAACGATGTATTTAATCGCAAATATCACTTGAACGTCTATTGAGCCAGTTAGCGGCTGCCGATTGCCACAATTACCGTCAGCTGTCAACCACTGCCATGATAGCAACGTCCGCTTATTGTGATCGCATTGATCAATAAATGGAACCGAATTGGGTCCTTGTCCTAATTTTATCGATCCTATAACACTGTCATCACAACTCGTACAGTTGAATCGAAACAGTATAACATCGATAAAAAGGTCAAAGATGAATTCAATAAGAGAAAGATTGTTTGGCCTAATTCCATTAATTGTTTCTGCAGTTACATTGCGATAAAACGAGATACTGATTTGGCGACGTCTCGACGTTGACAAACGCTGTACACGACATCATACATTTTAGGCAGCAAGGATTCCTGTGGAGTTTTCTTGATTCTACAAAATTATTTAAACACGCAACGCTTACGCACGTTATAAATTAAAATGACGGCAAATAATATTACTGGAAGGAACATACTTAATCCATTGACTAACAATGTCAGAGCGGGTTGATAAGTCCGGATAATCCGTTGAAGCCGGTTAGTGACAATAATAAACTGAAAACTTTTGGTGGCTCCTTGGTTGCATTTCCATAATCATCCATTAGTCATGCAAGTGTGAAAGTACACACGCAACTAAGATACTCTCTGTTATTAATTTACTGTAACCTAACACTTATGCATGCAAATGCTGCATAGTTTAAAAATACAACAAAAACACCTTATTATAATTTATTCCCTTTGGTACTTTATTAAAATTAAATTGCAAACAAACGAAAAAATATTTTAATGACTATCAAAAAGCAACGAATGTGCGTAAGTACATTTTAAACAATCATAAATAAGTTAATAAAGCTACCATCAAAGCGGATACAGCATTACAAAATGTGAGTGACATACTGGAACACGATGGTGGTATAAAAGGTAAAAGACGAGCACGGCTATCAATGACGGTATCAGACCGTCGACAAATCATAAAACAGTAGGTCGGGCGCGTGCCGCATGCTGCCACCGTTAAAAATAGTACGCTGTAAGGCGGAGACACTCCCAAATAGGAAGCCACTTGGACGATCGAGACCGAGAATGTCGCATAAACAACTGGCGCTACAAGTTTTTTTTAGCCAGAATTTACAATACGGCGAACTTTGTTCATCATATTCTTAAGCAACAAAACAAATTATTGAATAAACTGTCTAACATACCTCATTACTACAGTTATCAAATACAAGTTTAAATAACCAAATATGAATTCACCCCTGTTTTATCAACAACAAAGGCCCCAAGATAAAACCTTGTGGATCACCTAACTAATTAAAATATTATTTACTCTAATAGGAGGCAAACGGGCCAGCTAGGCAAGAGCAAATATATACAACCGCCAGCGAACCCCTGTAACACCCACGTTTACCAAGAAACTCATGACATTATTTATTTCATTTCTCTAGGGAATAATAAAATGAATCTCCTTAGATTTGAATGCCTTATTCCGTAAATAGGTATATTATTTGTAATTGATAGAAATGTAACAATCAGCTTCCTTTCTTCGTACACAGAATGGGCGCATGCGTGACGTGTATGTGTGTATACTCGTAAAAGCTTATTTAAATTAAAAGTGTGCCATTGTTGCAGATAAAATACTATACTGTTTCTACACTTCAGTACAAAATAACTCATAACTGGTTTAAATGTTAAATATTTAGTCAATAAGAAACATACCGTCCATATTTTTTATATGTAAATCACTGATAAGTAAATTAGCATCATTTATTAACTAAGAATCCCGTTTCCGTGTAAATTAGTTGTTTATAATGTTGGTCAGGATATATTGTGTCACACACAATTTGTGTGTGATCAACAGCCGTAGGTATACAAAAACATTCATAATATACTTAACTAGCTGAGCCCGCGACTTCGTCCGCGTGGAATTTAACTTAACAAAAAAGCCCGCTCCCGCGTTCTGAGCCTGCGCGATAGGACCCATTTTTTTAAATTTCGTTTTTCTAAAATAAAAGTAGCCTAAGTGCCTGCTTATAACATCAGCTATAGCTACCAGTGAAAGTCCCGTCAAAATCGGTCCAGCCGTTTCGGAGATACTCTTTGATTTCATGTGTTTTTATTTTTTTACGCGGAACCCTAATTGTTTTTCTGAAATTAAAGTAGCCTAAGTTACTCCTTCTAACATCAGCTATCTGCCAGAGAAAGTCCCGTCAAAATCGGTTCAGCCGTTTCGGAGATTACCCGGAACAAACAGACAGACAAAAAGACAAAAAATAATTAAATCGCGTTTTTGCTATAGGTGTCGTATGTACTTTCATATGCATTTAGTGAAAAGGTCTTATTTTGATATTACAAACAGACACTCCAATTTTATTTATTTGTATAGATTTTCAAATTCAGCTTATCCCGTTTCCGTGTCAAATTGTGAACGAAACAAGCTGCAAATTTCAAATTGTATCCATGAATATTGCCATAAGTAAACATAATTATGCTTGACTTGATGATAAATTTTCTAACGACGATGACGTCTACATGGAATAATCAAATTACACTATCATATCAATGTAGCATTTAGAAGATCAAACATAAATTAAATTAAAAAAGCATATACCCCGTCGGAACAAGCTCATTCAATTTGCAAGCGTTAGGAACGTTTCGCTCATAAAGAGTCGACTATTAAGTACTTTCATGCACCACGCTATAACATATAGCAAGTGGAGCGGGCAGGCCACTCTCTACACTCGATTCATACTAGTTAATTGCTGAGCAATTAGCGTAGTCGACACTGACTATTCACATTTCACTCTCTCCCATGATACCAAAATAATGAAACCTAGTTGAAGGTAGCAGTAACGGTTAATTAGTGTCATAGTCTTACCGGAAGAACGCGCTTCCTCAGTAGAGTTTCGACTGTGACCGCTACAGATTTGCATCAAAGCGCCTCGATTAGAAAATAACTCAAGAAATAAGACAAGTTGACGCCACACTGACGATGCTTTCACAGATGTTTTCAAAATTATGATTCATAACGTCGACTCAAAGTTCTAAACAGCAGCTATACTACGAATACGACGCGAATTCAAAGCAAACCTGTTAGTAATTAAATACACTGACCTCAATGTCTTTACCCTTTATGTAGACCGTATTGGTCTCCTGTCGGTAACTTAATGTACTGATGGTGAATAAAAACCAAACAAAATTGATCCCTCGCTCTAATATGAATTTACTTCGTTGAGACGAACGGACTGTGGTTATTCATGTATGCGACGGTTAGTCTGTCGGTCCCGACAATGATGTTTTAAAATTTTATCATGCTTAAACACGCAATCCCCTTTTAATGCGTCTTTAGAAATAATTTCTGCTAATGTTACACGTACAATTACATTCGTAGAAGTTGCTAAAGCACTGATTTTGAGAAGAAATTAGACAAGTACAACAATTAGACAAGGGGGTGAAGCAAGACAATCAAAAACAGTTAACTCAGTTGATTATTGTCGATTCGGACCGGAGACTCGAAGTAATCGATGCGTGGAAACTGGAAAGGTGCGTTGGCACCTGCAACCCACGCGAAAGGCTGAGGTCGAGCGCCCACGCCGCCTCCACAGCCAGTTCGCCGATACTTTATGGATATGAGCGAAGTGCTGCTATTGTAGGGACCATAAGTGTGACAGAGACACTATATCGATTCAGTTTTTGACACGTTTGTGACTGATCAGATATGCCCCTACCAAATATGTAAGAGTTGTCTTGGCTAACATGATTAATGACGATTGCAAATATTTTGTAAGCGAGGTGCTTATAACATGCAAAACCAACAGGTAACGAGAAATTGATGTTCATTGAGAATTTGGGTACCACAGTATATGTCATGTACAGAATAACAATTATAACACGTAATGAGTAAATAATAGTTCACGTCGCGTTAACCTAATTACCGTCATTACAACAAGCAATTTCACATAACAATTTACTACTTAGTTATTTAATTTTATTTAGTAAATACTGGTTTTTACGTTGTAAAACGCCACCTGCAGTTCATCTGGGGCATCTGATTATGTCCAGCTGACATATTACTTGGAAGTTTTTTTTTATTCAACACCTATTCATGTAGCACATATGTTACACAGTTACGCTATAGAAATGATCAAGGTAAATTCAAGGTACGAAATCAAGGAAGACCATACCTCGCAAGACCATAATATATATGGCAATCCTCACGAATATCCACAAGAAACTAGCTATTGTACAAAATCAATACGTTGGACCAGTTTGACAAGAAGTGATTCACTGGCAACCAAATATGGGAGACGGCTCAACGAGTGGCGGCGAGGAGAAAAAGTATCTCTGCCACTCGGAACTACATTAATACATTATTCATCGGAAGTACCAAAGATGGTCAAACGATGCAAGTTGACTCCAAACTCCTTTCAATGGAATTTCGCAAGGCTTCAATTATACACGATTCAACATCTATAATGGGCATGCAGGAAACAAACAACTGAGATCACGAAGTCTATGTTAAGATGAACTTAAACATAATATATTGCAGGACCTACAATAAATAATCTAAAAAGAATAAAGAACACAATCATGACGTGACCTGCATGTAAACCGAGATATGTAAATAAAGATAGATTTTAGAATTCATAACACCTCAGCC
Organism: Notodonta dromedarius; assembly: GCA_905147325.1. Lineage (NCBI taxonomy): Eukaryota > Metazoa > Arthropoda > Insecta > Lepidoptera > Notodontidae > Notodonta > Notodonta dromedarius. Next base: position 12,490,460 of record LR990159.1, on the reverse strand, counting down.
CTCAAGTAACAGGAAGCAGGAAGTTTCAAGAATTTGTAGATAATTTTATGTGTAAACCACGATGTGGATACAGTCCTCAACGCATCTACTTGACTAAAGTTAATAAAAGTAACGCCACATTACCATGCTATCACGTCTAGCGGAACTAATATAACGCACAATTAGTTTAGTGGTGCAGGAAATAAGAAATAATTTGCCCTGCTCTGACTCATTTTGATTTTTCGTTAACCTAACCGATGGTTAGTCAGACAATTTAGACAGGACATGGTGGATTGGTAAAAAAAATGAGATAATGACGGCCTTGGCAATGGAGTCCCAAACCGTGACTGAAAAAAATGTTGATTGTGTTTATTTAGAAATTGCTGATCATAAACAGTGCAGGCTCAGCGATTGATCACTAGCAGAAATGTCAACAGATCATCTGAGCGATGATGTCATAACTAACGACTACTATAAATATCAAGCCCACATAGCCTCGACTTAAGATTAACTTTATTGTGCGGTAAATTGTTATAAGCTATCGTGATCACGAACGAGTACCGCATGTATTTTAGCAAACCTAAACTAACTAATCTACGTTTGGACACACCTAGTATTTTACAAGTTTTTTAAGATGTTACAAAATTTATATTTACGAAACAATCACTAGACAACCAAGATAAAAGTTTAACTCATAAGGACAAAAATGTGAACGGTTCAACACAAGCATTTGTTAATGAAATCCTCAGCCTACGCCGGTATTAACGCAGCATTGCCAAGGTTCATCGCGAGTTCTAGGCAATAGGAAGTGGGAGTAGATTACCGTTCATCGCAATTTAGAACTATAAAAATAATCATACGGAAAGATTGACGTCTCAGTGGGTTGAAAGTAATGCAAAAATATGTTGTTATCACGACTTAAACATATTTACGTAGATGTTGTCACTGCTGTCAAAGATAAGAAAGGCTAAGTTTAAATAGAAATCATCACGTCTGATAAGATAGCGGTGATCATTCCAGTATATTCTTAAGTTAACTTTTAAGATGGAATCGACAGACAATGCATTTGAAATGTTTAGAAGTGAACTGACTCATATAAATATAGAGGAGACTAGTCAGTTTTCGATTTACCTATCCACCACTATGTGATTCAGTTGGAAGGTGCAAGCAGGCTGTTAAACACATATATTTTGGTGAAAGTGAGAGACATAGCGAGTACGTGTAAAGGAACAACCAGACGCCTAACATAAACATACATTTCGTAACATCCGTTAAACAGTGCGTCTCAAAAGTCCGCAATAACACTTGGGATTAGATTAGTATTGGACATAGAATTCAAATACATATTTTTTGTTTTTTTTCCTTGAAGGAATCCTCAAGGTAAAGAAACCTTTGGAAAGTTCACACATTTTTTTCTATTGTACTGCTACTTGTTAGTGCATACACTATTTTTATTTCATTGGATAATATGTTCTAAAGCCGCAATATAAAAATTTAAACAAATATTCAAAGGCCCGTCCGTAACTCAGAAAATATGATAGTTACGTAAGCGTAGTCTGTCTTCACTAGGCATCTACATAACTATATTATGTATCTAAATTATTATATCGGACTTTTGAATCACCATATATGTATAAAACTGCGGACGATCGATATGACCGGCGGCATGCTTGACTGTTTATTGGACATTACATAGACGACTACGTCAGGGCTTGACCAAAATATTGATAAAACGATTGGCTAGCTTTGAAAGTTGTTTTATTTGAGCAGGAAATATTGCGATAAATAAATGTATTTGAGTTTTAAGCACGCGACACCAAGAATACGTTATTCTCGTTAGATGTAAGGTAAATAAGCTTGTTGGTGGCATCAACATTCCACGCACGAAGTCTTTGATCACACTGTTGGTGGGGTATACTTACGAGTATATTAAATATACTGTACCCAAACAATAGTAGGCGTCGCCTAGTCCGACCCAGCCATCTGGCCCATAGAGCTTTTTACCGCATAACTTCGCCACACGCGACGTCAGGCAAATGTGTGCCCCAAATTGAATTTATTTCACGTAATATCGAGGTGTGTTTAGCTTTACATATAATTTCGTCTAATCCAGGGTTTAAATTCAAAATTCATCACATAACACTACAGACAATATGAAATTCAAATGGCCAATTAGTATCACATGACTGTATTGATTTTCATTCGTAAACACAATGACATCCAAATAAACAAATTCATAGACTCCAAACACAATAAGATTTGTTACACATTTGCACCGGCTATTGATGAAACAATTTCAAGTAGGCGTTAGGAATTTGCTAACATCTATACGTAAACAATCATCAGCGTTACAAGGTTTCTCGTACAAATAAGTATTTGTGATTTAAACGATGTCTTTATTGGAATTCCGAACACGACTATAACAAGACTATCATGTAAATGAGAATGTGGAAGTCTAAGGTTGAATCTCGGATTTATAGTTCCATAGTATGAATACCAGAATAGCAGAAAAATATTCCTATTTACCGGTATCTAACCAAAAATAAGTAATTTTTTGAACAAGTTAAACTAAAAAACCGTCCAAGTGCGTGTCTACGTATAATGTAGGGTTTTATAGACATTTCAATAACGAAAACATATTTTTGCCCAACTAGGATTTCTAGGTGGTTATAAAAAAGGAAACTAAGATATATTCAACGTTCCATTGTAGGGACAGATAAGAAATTTACCTGAGCCTGAGAATATCGGAAATAACTTTCATAAAGTTGCTATTAAACAGCAGCCGAAGTATCAGAAGCTGGTTATTTATGCATGCACAGCCCATTTTCGAGATTTCCCACGGACGTTGCGGAGCACAACTGGCACTTTGTATGACACCACTTCTCGCCACGGAATTCGGGCCAGCCGAGGGAATTGCATAAGAATCTCTCGCATCTTAGACTGAGATACGTGAAACGCGCTTTCTCAGATAGCTGATTCAACTCCAAATGCCTGCAGCTCTTTGAGGAAATCAACATTGGTAAAGCTTTTCTAAGATTGCTTTCAATGAAAATAACCATGAAATAACTTAACACGTGCGGTCATGTCAACCAAATCACGATTTACCTATTTTGGGAACGAAGGCCCTAAGCATGCTGCAAAAAAAATGTTACCAGAAAAACATGGTTCAAAGACATATCCCCATTGATTATAAGTTACACTTGAACAGAGATGATTACTGCAAATCACTCGAAGCTATTATAAATGTATTAGAAACATCGTCGAAAAACTGCCATGATAATGACCTGTTCAAAAACCTTGATCTTGAAAAAAATATAATTGATGAAAGCCTTTACAACATAGTTTCTTAAACTGCAATGTATTTTTTTATAACTTGATTAATACAATAGCTGAACTGTGAATAAAAGTACGAAATAAGAAATCGTGAAATAGTGTGCTGAAAAGAATTAGTATAACATATTTTGGACGGGTTTCGCCAATTTCAGATAAATTAGAAATTATAAAAATAATACTATTATTATTAATAATACTAATAGGTACTGGCAGTACCTAGTCAAAAAAAGTAGGTGACGAATGTACCATACTTTAAGTAGGTATACTGTTTACTGTTGCAGCCGCTACCGCTGGTGGTTGATATCCAGGCCAGGTATCTAATTACCATGAAAGAACTTGGCAGCAGGTTCAAGTACATTCGGTCAGTGCGTAAAACATAGACAAAGAAATAGATATGAATTTTAAATTCCTAACAAATTTATAATATACGCAACATGAGAACACGAAGATAAAGAGATAAAAACAATGTCAGTGCAGTAAGAGATAACACGTCACGTCACCACAGATAGCTTCGGAGAAAGTGATATTGGATACAACATTGTAACAAGATCTGGCGGTTGATATGATTTCCATTCAGCATCTAGACTATTGCGACACATTATGGTATTCGAGATTGAAGACTCAATAGCTGCTGTCTTTAATTATTATTTCATAAATTCAAGTATAGTTTATATTTCGAATTCGAAAAAGTCATTCGGTATTAACCACCATTCATGAATGGACTCAGTTCAATACACGGGTTGCTGTTCTCTCAAACAGCCAATTGTTTAAGTATGGCTGGTAAAACATAATACAGCATAGCTTCCGGAAGTCAATTTCACTTTTCGCAATGTTTGTATTGCCGATACGTTTGTAATTTCGTCGCCGACATGGTCGACTAAACATTGGTATCGGTTAATTTATTATTATTATCGTTTCTGACTTTGTCGGTGACACGGACTACGCCCGGTCCCTTGGAAGGCTTCCATGGCGATATGGATCAAATATGTAGAGGTATTTTGTAAAAAAAAGTCATTTAAGTTGTTGAGGTCAACAGCTGCAAATGATGAGACCTGACATCGACTTGAGCCCAGCAGGTGCAGGGACTATTACAAATGTGAAAAATGGTTTATTAATGAGGTTTTGAGCGGTGGTTGGTGATGATTGGGCTTTCGGTAGGTGCTGACTTGCCAATCACTAGATGGGCCTAAAAATTGCTATCGGAACGATGACTAGTGGCAACATAAAGTCGGCTAGATGCAACATTATAAATTATTATTTAAGTGAGGAAACTAAATTAAACAAGTAAAATATAAATCTAACAAAAAATGCACCAAACTTCAATTACAAGCGACATTACAGCATATCATCAAAATAAACAAGGCAAGGTCGATACATACTGTAATACTCTAGTACATTTCATGAAATTAAGATTCAAATTACGTTTAAATACAGGTTAGCAAGAAATGTTACATCCATAAAATACGCAATGAGAAAATCAACTGCATCACAAAACATGTGTAAACGATATTAAACCCATCGAGCGCGTTGATTTGAACTGGCAATTTCTTCATCGGCAGTATGCAATATAAAGCTTAACCACATGAAAGTACCCGCACGAAACGTTCCTCTTATAGCTTTCTCTGCGGAGAGTCCATCAAAGCGAATGTATTGTGCACCAATACCTGTATTTATGGAGTGGACGGATACGTAATCGCATTCCGTAGCAGGTAATAACAATTATTAATGAATACACAAAGTGAGATAAGAATTAAAATATGAACAAGAACATAATATAATTACATACTTATTTAATGATAATAAGAACTAAAGTATAGTATGGAAGGTAAATTGATTATGAATAATCACTTTTCTTAAGTGAAGGAACAACAATTACATATATTTCAAATGACGCTAGGACTTATTACGTAAGTGGTAGATATTATCGACATTAAGCTGTTTTATGATGTACTTAAAAGTCGAGTTAATTGAGTTGGACGACATATAAATGATCTATAAATTAAAGCTAATATGGATACAGGATCAAATCAAGCAACAGATGGCGGAGTCAAGGATGGCGGGTTGTCACCAGCAAAAATGTACAATGTTTTCATGGATGATTAATGCTTGCCAAACGCTATGCAAATATAGTACATAAGTAAAATATGTATTACGTGAACGGACTATATAACAGTAAAATATATCACTAGGTAAATATATCACATGCAAGTACGCAAGTTATTTACGGAAATTATTAATTATTATTATTTTATTTGTTTTTTTTTTTATGTGGACGGTGTTGAATAATTAACAATTAATAAAAATGTGATGTAGAAGTCGGAGATATTTCAACTAAGTAAAATTTCCCCTGGCATATAACACTTACGTAGCAAGTGTAACGAGATTAATTAATATTTTCTATGACACCGCAACCGCTAGACAACGCATACCTACATACTGCAATTACGAAGAAATTCTTAACCAGACTAATCTGGGAACAAAATCTTCACAGTGTACCCGTTTTAAGCGTTTCGTTTTCGTTTCTTTGATCAACGGCAGACTTCGATTGTGAATACTTATGATTTATTTCATCAATTTCACTTTGATCAATTTTGAAAGTTTCAGTCTCATTAAAGGCATCAGTACTTCGTTTTATTTTTAGAGCACCCATCTTACGAAATGTTTGCCGTAGGAAGCTACATATCTATACAAGCTTTGATGTATTTGCGGATCAATTTATACCTACTAGTGATACCACACTTGGAAACTTGACAGCGATAAACCAACCAAGGACCAACGAATCAAACCTAATCAAGACGAGAATTTTAAATGGAGATGCAGCGAATTTAACTTCTGCAACCTTCCGTCAAGGCAACATAAATGACAATATTGCAAAATCCTGTCGTGCGGATGTGCCTACGTAAGGCAACCGTAACAAGGTCCTCGCCATATATAAGAGTGCCGTGGGCGGAAGCGTGCACCCAGAGGTGGCACCAAAGTATTGTAGTGTCGCAACACGTCCGACCACCTCGACTGGAAACCAAGATATGCTATACACAAGCCTAGCATCAAATTCTTGTTATTCTACTGCCAGTTTAAAACAAGTTATTCAATGAGATGATTCAACTTATAAATAGAAAAGTGTATACTCAATGAATTTAATTTCTACACAAATAAAATATTTTTTATCTTATATCAAACAACTCGCTCAAATAAATTTACCAACGGTGCTACTTTATATGGGTTCAAGATATTTTTCGTTTCTTGGTAACTTTAATTAAAATTCTTGAGGCAAACATGCCACCTCCGTTTATGTTGAAGTGAACGTTCCATTACCGACTTCCATGATTTAGACCCCGTTGCAATTAAATATTAGATTTTCGTACACATAAATATTTTAGGAAATATATCAAATTGCCTTCAAATCTGTTATTTGATAACTTTCCGTTTATTTTCTGCAATGCATAGCGAAAGTCTGTTATCACCATCAATAAATAGCTTATTCAAATTTGTTTTATCAGCTTAAAAACTAGCAGATGGGAAAGGAAACCTTGTAGAACAATCGCGGTGAATTACGACTCTCCATTGCAGCACGTATTATTATCATCGCCATCATATTGGAATGGTGGTGTTTTCTCCACGCACCGGCGAATTTATTGCACATTTCGTTTCCCTGGTCGATAATAAGAGATGGTGCAATAAGGAAGTCTCACCTTTACACTCAGTGAACTACTATTGAGTTAGCAGTTAGTTTTCTAAGGTTATTTTTTTGGTGCTGCTGAAAATTGGTACGATAGATTCAATTGATATAACCAAGAGTAGACGCGATTCACATGAATTTAGTAAGGTAAAACTAAAAAGTGAATAAGCGCTGAACTGGGTCGGTAAGCGCAGAGTGAGTGATGCGCTCTTTTCGCGGATGGCAACCAACGAGCCGTGATTCTAGAGATACAGCCACGGTCTGTTGACCCAACCTTGGCCGGGTCCATCCCGTGTATTCCTCACAAGATGAAGGTGACATCATCAACGAAAAGTATCATTCAAACGTTCAGAGGGAGGCCAAGGCCGAAATTTCGATCCATACTCATATCACACGGCGGTATAATAAAAAGGAAAGTAAGGTCGATGACCCCACAGTGGACGGTTACAGTCACAAGAGTGATGGATTTGTCCGGATTCTTTTTTTAGCAGGCGTAATGCGCTGCAACCAACCAGTCTCAGAGATTTTTGGTAACGCCGGCGGTAACAAAATAGTGGACGGACAGGCTAGACAATCACGCGAAACTACTTTAGCTATCCGCTCACGAACACCAGAATAGGATTTTTTGCACCGGTGCCGTTCGCAAATTTTAATATGCACGTACACATTCTAATGGAAGTTGTAATACACAACTTTCTAAAGCTTTTGCAGTTAATCATGAACATATCTGTGAAGATTAATGTTTTACTTTAATAGCTGTAGATGAATTGATATTCGCAGGATTCCGTATCATTAATGTCGTATTTTCATCAATGAAATTAGGCATCAAACATGGCAAATTATATCGACCGATAACAAATGCAGCATATATTTATTATGATACGATATTAATCGTATCGCAAACAAAATGATCAAGATCGATTCATAACGCGCATTGTGATACACATTACGATCACACCTATTCGCATCGTGTCTAGTCATCGGCAACATTCCAGAATCATAACGTTATCTAGGCGATGCGAAGCTAACTGTTCCAGATGATGGTCTTACCGAGACGGCCACGGAGGCGCTGGGGACGACCCCCGCCTGATCCGAGGCGTGGTGTCCCTCGGGCACGCTGAGAAAGCGGCGCAGGGTGCCATAGCCAGACGCTGAGGCCACCATAGCTACCATAGTTAATGCACAATCACAACACAGAAGCCACTGGTTCTCGTGGTGACATCACTCGCGCGGGCGTGTTCGTTTGTGTGGTTCGCGTTTGAGCGCGCGGCGAGCTGCGCGCGCGTCGCTTTTCGACTGGGCGCCGGACGTTAAGTTGCGCTCGCGCCCCCTACCAGCGCGCGATTAGGAATAGGTCGCCGACGAACTTAAATAATCGTGTTAGTTTTGTTGTTTACACTTCCGTCGCGACTTTTGAGGTTCCTTGAAAGAGTTCACTGTGATTTTTTTTCTTTCGTCATAGTGTTAATTTAATTCATATTTTCCTTACTTTTATTATCTGTAAGCCATGAGATAGCTTACCTAAATAAATAAATTAGTACCTTATGTAAGACTAGTCATTTACTACAAATTCATTGAGACTACTAATTCAATTTGATCCTTCCTTTACGCCTGGGGTTTTGACACATAAAAAAATCGAACATCTCAATCAAATGCTAAACTATAATACCAACCAGTTAAGTAATTTTGAAAGTGCAGCCTTTAGCATGAGCAGTAAATTGAATGTTATATGACCAGCGACTTAACACACAATACATAATGTGACACATTTTCTCTTTGCATATAAATTGGCAGTGAACAACGAGACTAGGTCAATGAAATATTCAGCTTGGAACATTGTCATTAGATATTGATTGAAAGCATGTATTGCATAACTAGAGTTATTGGAGCACAACTATGAGTTGAGTATGTATAGGGCATAGACCTTTTATTTACAAACACCACATGTAAGGTCTTATATATTAAACTAGCTGTGCCCGCGACTTCGTCCGCGTGGAATTTAATTGACAAAGTTTTATACAAACTTTCATCCCCTATTTTATCCCCTGGGGGGTAGAATTAATCAAAATCCTTTCTTAGTGGATGCTTACGTCATAACATCTACCAGCCTGCCAAATTTCTGATAGATCACTATGTCAGTCAGTCAGTCAGTCACCTTTGAGTTATATACAAGGTGACACATAATGGGTATACTTTTTTTTTCAAAACTTTACTTTGTAATTCTAAAACCATCAGCTTTGGAGGGAACTTGAAAAACAAAAGGTGTTATAGGAATACAGCTGTTGACCGATTTCACAAGTCTACCAAACCTTTAGTACTTCAACTGTCCCACAAATCCGATAGTTTGAGATTTACAAAGTTAAGTTGGAAAAAAAAATAGTATACCCATTATGTATCACCTAGTATATTTAGATAGTATAATAATATTATGATACTAGTAAGCTAAGTTGGCCATTACATATGAGGCTTTCGGCTTGGGATGGGATGGTAATATTTACATGATAATGAATTCATTTATATTTTGTTAGCAGTTTGTTCATTAATGTTAAAAGCACTAGTGCAGTAATGTAATAAACTGCACTATGAACCTAAAAGTGGTGCAATAAGAGCCAGTTTAGGAGCAAGTGTATTAAAAAAAAAAATATTATAGCAGATAAAGCAGTGCCTAAAACACCACTGGCAAAATGTGTGTGCACAGCAATGCACCCCTGCCTGCCCCTACAGGGAATACAAGCATAATGGTATGTTAATTTATAGAAATGTGCAGTTAGTTTACTTATTTATTTCAATAATACCATCTTGAAAAAAGTTATAGAACTTTAAATATCTCAAATGTCTTTTTTATTGATATTACAATGTGAGGATGTCCAATTTCAACTAGTCATTTTAGCAACTAAACTATAACATGGCCAACTAGAGTCAATATGAAATGGTTATAAAGTTTAGTTCAAGTTGTTCAATGCAGAGTTTGCTGCAGGAGCATTAATTTGTGTCTGTGGTGTACAAGTGTACACTGTGCAGATATATAGTGTTGTCCTTATCAATCGACTATAGATAGCCGAGACCCAGTTGGGCCAGCTTGGTTTAAGGCCCAAATTACCCACAGATTGTGAGCAAACACCCAGCAAGATGACGATAGTCTGTATATCACCATCAGCGAAATGTTGATACTCTGCCTTCCTCTTCAGAAAATACAAGTATAATGGTGTTTTAATTTCTGAGAATAGCGTAGGTATATAAAGCAAATATTTAACTTTAGCTCACAGTCACAAGACATCAAATAGGTGCATTAATCATTTCAATAACACTATCTTTAGAGAAGTTCTAGAACACTAGATATCTCGAACCATATGAACACTGACATAAAAACTTATACTTACTACTTTACTTAGTACTTTAACCTTTTATAAAAAGGCAAAAGGTATGTAATATCAAAGCAAGACAAAGACACACTCATGATTGTACATGATAGGACAAATAAGGCACATAACAATGTTCTAATACCAATAATTTATTCAGAATGAGTGTGGGCTGCCACCTTCGCCCACTGTTTGCCTTGGTTTAGTTTTGGTCACACCTATTAACGAGAATGTATGAGTGCTGAAAACTATTTACCAAAATATAAAAAAACAATGTTCTATTTACAAATGAAATTATCATGAAAGTTACAACCACAAACACAAACCAGTGCATGGATGATTTATCCTACAAAGGAATGTTGATGAAACATTCCAATGCAAATTTCACAAGCACCGAGGCAACATGAGTAAGCTGAAGGTGGAACTGTGTATTATAAACCGGCAATTAACAACGCAGGGCTCACCTGTTTTGTGTCCACACAGTCTGTGGCCTCCATGTTGGCATGTGATCGTTCCAGCCGCTCCATGACTTAGGAAACATCAGAATCTCTTAAACCATTTACAAGGCGTTATAAAAGCACACAATACAATACTAAACATAGGTAACAATCGAGATGGATTCAACAATTTTTTGACTAAACAATGTCAGCTATCGCACATAACACGTACAGCACTAAACGTCCGTTATTCAATCTGCAAAGTGGCTTGCTAACAGCGGGCACTGTTTTTAACACATTTTACTTGTTTTAAAATAGTTACAAAGCCTCAGTCTTGTTTTTTATAACTGAAATACGATTAAAACAGTTTGATATCACCATCTTAAAATTTTCAGTTTCACACATTCCGTCATCGAGGCCGACTGACGGTCGCTGCCCTACGCGGTTTTCCAATACACGCATACATCATATTATATTAATCCATGTCACTATTAAAATAATCTTGCATATGTTTCTAGAATATTTTTCACCATCATCGATATACAGAGAAAATTGTATTTCAAATATTTCTGGTACAAAATATACAATAATTGATTTATATTTTTTGAAATTGTATAGGTAATAGTGTGGTAACAAGAATACTAATAATGTAAAATGAAACGTTACTATTAAAACCAATACCTACGCGAGGAAAAGGCGGGAAAATTTTGAACGGAGTGGGCGCGTTTTTTAAACATAAAAATTAAATTTCACTTAATTTGAGAATTAAACTTTATTGAAGAGGCCTGACCGTGGCCGGAATGACGGCGAAGAAAAAAAAACGGAAGGTAGAAGAGGAGCATCCTCCGTCCAGGTCGGAGTCCGACGATGATGAGATGGATAAGTACAAAGTGTTTAAAGTCGACAATTACGTCCGTCAGTATGCCGAGGACGGCGGAAATTTTGAATATTTAGTCATATATGAAAGTAATGATTCCACGAAACCCATTGGCGATCGTGATCTGATGTCGCTAGGCGCGGTCCTTAAGCGGCATCATAAAGGCATAAAACGGTTCAAACGTATCAACCGATATAAGGTCGCGGCTATATTCGAGCGGCCCGGCCTGGCAAATATGGCTCTAAATAATATTAAAGTCCAGAAAGACTTGGATCTAAAAGCCACAATACCTGCGACACTAACTGAAATAACAGGAGTAATACGGGGTGTTCCCACTTACATGTCCAATTCTAACATTTATACCGGCATTTCCAGCTCTAAAGACGTAGTGTCTGTACGACGCCTGATGCGCCGTGGACGTGACGAAGATGGAAATCCGATTCTGCTACCTACACAGACGGTTGCAATTACCTTTTCATGTCCCACGCTTCCTGACAGTGTAGACATTAACAGCTGGTATTTTCAGGTAAGCGTTTTTATACCACCAGTAAGCCAGTGCCTGCGGTGCCTACGATATGGCCACATTGGAAAATTTTGTAAAAATACCCAGAAATGCTCTATTTGTGGCGGCAGCCACCATTTTAAAGAATGTACTATAGCTGTAAAAGATGCAGTATGTGTGCATTGTAATGGCAATCACATATCTATTTCGGCAGAGTGTCCTAAACGAAAAGAAGAAATTGAAAAGAATAATAATAAATACAAACAAAAGAAGTATGTCGATCTATTCAATGACAAAAATTTCCCTGACTTGACCAAAACGAAATCTGACCATCATATTCAAAATTTTTTGCAATCTGATCGTATTTTGAACTTAATTATATCCACTATTATAAAAATTAGCGCGCAAAAAACCAAATCAGACAGTCCCATAACATCTGACGTCATTAAAACAATTTTACTGGATAATTTTAATATAAGTAAAAACAGTACAACTAAAACTAATGGATAAGCTCAATATAGTCCAATGGAATGCTCAGAGTTTGCTAAGTCATAAGCATGTCTTTTCACACTATTTATACGAAAATGATATACATATAGCTTTAATTTCTGAAACTTGGTTACAACCATCGAAAACAATAAATATCAAAGGTTATAAAATAGAAAGATTAGATATTGGATCTAAACATAATGGTGTTGCAATATTAATTAGAAATTATATTAATTATAAAAAGATACAAACTTATGCAGATAGTTCTTTACAAAATATAGCCATTCAAATATATATAAACAATGAAACTTTATCAATAGTTAGTTTTTACAGTCCAACATCTGCTACTCCTTCTAATTTTAACTATATACAGCTTGACAATTTGATAAAGTCTGTTCCACAACCTTTAATACTAGCTGGTGATTTTAATGCACATCATACTGTGTGGGGTTGTGTGTCTACAGATGCACGTGGTACAACCCTTCTAGATGTTATAAATGACAATAACTTGTGCTTGTTGAACAATGGTTCAGCAACAACTGTTGGATCTCATACATGGCAGCCAAATGCGTTGGATCTTACAATTGTTTCTCCCTTATTAGCCTTAAGATGTAACTGGCATGTGCATGATGACTCATTTTGTAGTTATCATCTTCCAGCAGTCACAACCCTTGTATGTAACCCTGAAAATATAAACAATAACAGTAATGTTAATTCTAATTATTTCAGTCCTAATTATAAGTGTGTTGATTGGACGAAGTATCAACATGTGGTACGTTTAAAATTAAATAATTCCAATTTTGATTTATCCAATTCAGATATGTGTTATGACATGTTATGTAACATTCTGCTAGAAGGTGTTTCTGAAGCTAATACTGCTAATAAACCCTACAATCCAGTATCTCAGAGTTGTAGTAAATTAAAAAGAAAGTTGAATTTGCCTTGGTGGAACCATATCTGTACACAGGCTGTTAATAAATGCAAGTCTGCTTATTTGGACTTCAAAGCTAATCCTACAATAGAAAAATACCTATTATTTAAAAAGCAGCAAGCTCTAAAGAAGTTAACCATAAATAGCGAAAGACAAACTGCATGGAGAGAACTCTGCAATTCATTCAATCGGCTAACTCCATTATCAACTATCTGGTCCAGTATTCGAAAATTTAATAAAACCTATATTACTCCACATAATCATTCTAATGATGACAGATGGATACAACAATTTCTAGACAAATACACTTCCAATCCTACTAATTTGTCAACATTTGATCCTCCAGTCAATAACACTGATAACAATGTCAACAAGTTCTTCTTAAAACCATTTACATTTTCCGAATTTACAAGTGCTATATATTCTCGTAAGGACACTGCTTTTGGTTTAGATCACATATCTTACAAAATGTTCAAAAATCTTGACTCATTTAGTCAAAAAATTGTTTTAAATATATTTAATTCACTGTGGAGTAATATGGTCATTCCTAAATCATGGAAGACTGATTGCCTTGTTCCTATACTCAAGCCTGGTAAAGATTTAAATGATCATGACTCATATAGGCCTATAGCTCTTACTTCCTGTGCAGCTAAATTATTTGAACAGTTAATAAAACAGCGTCTTGAATATTTTATAGAATCCAAAAAGTTATTACCTTGCAATCAGTTTGGTTTTAGGAAAGGACATTCCGCTGTAGAAAGTTTAAATCATTTGAATTTAGATATACACAATGCATTTGCTAGCAATAAGTTCTTGATTAGTATTTTTTTTGACATCACCGGTGCTTTCAATAATGTAGATCATCACATCCTTGCTAATGAATTATATCTTCTTGGAATACCTGTAAAGTTAATAACATGGATTTTCAACTTTTTAAATGGTAGATTTGTATATGTAAAAAGAAAAAACAATTTGTATGGACCTCAATTATCATACAAGGGTGTGTGTCAAGGAGGGATATTGAGTCCTTTGTTGTACATTTTGTATATACATAGGTTAAATAACATATTAGGTACTGATGTAAATAGTTTACAATATGCAGATGATCTGACAGTTTATTGCACTGGTACTAACATAAGGTCAGTAGAAAGTAAGCTAAATAATGCATTGAAAGATTTGAAATGCTACTTTAATTACTTAAAGTTAGATGTTAATTCAAACAAAACTAGAGTCATAGCTTTTAGCAGATCTAGATCTTTACTTACCAACATCATTTATGATGGTAATTTACTTCCTGTTTATGATGAGGTTAAGTTTCTAGGTGTTATTTTTGCCAGGAATTTATCATGGCAAAGACATGTTTATGGTTTGGCTGACAAAGCGTTGCGTGCTTTCAATATATTGAAATCACTTGCCAGAACTTATTGGGGAGCTGATCCAAAAATTTTACTTATGTTGTACAAATCTATAGTCCGTTCTCACTTTGAATATAGCTTTTATTGCTATGCTTCCAACTCTGTTTTAGTAAACAAACTGGAAAAAATTCAAAACAGTAATCTTCGTTTGATCACAGGCGCTATGAAGACAACCCCTATAGTCTCAATGCAAGTTGAATGCAATATCTCTTCTTTGCTTATTAGATATAAATATTTAAAGTTCAAATTCATTTTAAAACTTAATTCTGTTAGCAATCATCCTCTTCTGACCAAGTTAAATGATTCCAGATTTTTAGCTTCATCTCCTCTCTCTTCCAAATACCCTTACATTCTTCTTGACTATACTGACATTTCAACATACATTAAAAATAATAATATTTATCATGCTGACAATTGGGCATGTTATCATGGAACTTTTGAAGGTAAATTTCCATCAACAGACATACTAATAGACCATACTTTAAGAACCAAACAGGATGTTTACGAAAAGCTTTCACATTGGACCAATTACCAAGTTATCTACACAGATGGATCGAAGAGCGAAACAGGTGTATCAGCTGCATATTATCATATGGACAAAAAGTACGGTCGAGGACTTCGATTACCTGCCATTTACACAGTTTTCTCGGCTGAAGCCACAGCGATTTTACAAGCCTTGAGATATATAAAAAACGATGTAATGTGTTCCAGTGCATCTCACTTTATTATTGCATCTGATAGTATGTCCGTTTTGAAGGCCTTGAGACGAGCAGGTATCAATAACACACATCATCTCCTTTTTGAAATAAAAGAAACCTTGGTAAATTTAGTAGCATCCAAACATATTATGCTATTATGGACACCAGCGCACGTGGGCGTGAAAGGTAACGAAAGTGCAGATTACCTTGCCAGACTAACGAACAATTTGGGTGGCAATATTCAAAATATATCAAGTGCGTGGCAAGATTTGGTACCCGTATATCGAGCAAAGATTAATAAGCAATGGCTGGAAGAGAGAAACGAAATTATTCAGAGTAAAGGAGCATGGTATGCCGGTATTAATAAGGAGGTGGGTAAAAAGCCTTGGTTTGCAGATGACAACAAAAATTATCTTACCCGAAAATTTTACACACAAATTATGAGACTGAGATTTGGGCATTGCCGATTTAATTTCCATTTACACCGCATGAAAATAATTTCTTCCCCTAAATGCACTGAATGCAATTTACAAGAAGACCAAACGCTAGAACATATTTTCTTTAAATGTCCCGCTTTTAACATGCAACGTCTGTTGCTCATAGATCAGTTACTGGAAAAATATCAAAACATCCCGCCTTCCCTTCAGAAACTCTTAGCTTGCTGATACGAAGATAAAACCATTAAGTTATTAACATGGTTTTAATCAGCAAAAATAATGACAATAAGTGAATGACAGAAAATGACTAATAGAAAAGAACAATAAAAAGCATAGGGAATAAGGCTCAGAAACTCCAAAGAGTTTCTGTATCTCCACATTCTTCCTCGCTAGAGAAAGTCGTAATCCCCGTAGCGAGTCGGTGGTCTTCGGTCTCTAGATGATCTACGTGGAATCTCGGCTTCTGGAACTGGCGGTCCTGGCGTAACTTCCGGCTCTGCCTCTCCTTCTATGTCCGAGTTTCTCGAATCGTAGAAAACCGCGTCTTCTTCTGCGTCTTCATCCAGCGTCTCAGGCGTTTCCGGGATCATCTCTCCATCTCGCCCCAACGGCGCCAAGTGGCGGTTCGAGACGGTTGATTCGCGGCCATCGCCTAGGCGAACATACGAGTATTCCGGATTCACATGCAGCAACGACACTTCTTCCACGAGTGGTTGATACTTATTCGTGCGGTTAAATTTGCGCATCAGCACCCGCTCAGATTCTGTCAACCAGGTGGGTATAGATACCCCGTTCGAGGAGCGCCTTGTATACGTAAACATACGTTCATGCGGCGTACAATTTGTGACTGTGCAAAGTAGTGATCTTATTGTATGTAACGCTTGGTCAAGAACTTTTTCCCAGTTTTCTATGGACAAATTTTGTGAACGTAGTGCTAGCTGAACTGTTTTCCAAAAAGTTCCATTAAAGCGCTCCACTTGTCCGTTCCCTCTTGGGTTGTAAGGTGTGGTTCGGCTTGAGGCAATCCCACGTGAGTTCAAGAAATTCTTTACTTCAGCAGATATGAATGAAGTTCCCCGATCCGAATGCAAGTAGGCTGGCATCCCAAACAATGTGAATATCTCGTTCAGATGTTTGATTACAGTCGCGGAGCTCGTATCGGCACACGGGAATGCGAACGGGAAACGAGAATATTCGTCAATGATAGTTAAAATGTATTTATTCCTGGTGTTGGTAGGTACCGGTCCCTTAAAATCCATACTTAATCGTTCCATAGGCGAAGTAGCTTTTATTAAAACTGGGTCAGGCAAGGGAGGTCTGTAAAATCTTGGTTTTATTTCAGAACATATTCGGCATGAATTAGTCATACTTCTTATATCTTCTGTGGAATAAGGTAAGTTTTTCGACTTTATCCAATGGGTCATGCGCGCCACGCCCGGGTGACATAGAGCCTCATGTAATGATACCAGTCTTTCTGTTCGTATTGGCACCGAAGCACATACCCGCGACAGCGCGTCAGCGACATCATTCAGTTTCCCTGGACGGTACACAATGTCATATTTAAATGGTGCCAACTCCAAACGCCATCGCTGTATTTTCTCATTCTTGATTTTACTCGTCTGCTTATTGTTGAACATAAAAGATACTGATCGTTGGTCAGTAATAAGACGAAATGGTTTGCCAATGAGGAAATGACGCCATTTTTTCAACGATTCCACTATAGCGTACGCTTCTTTTTCTATGGCTGAGTGGCCATGTTCGCTGTTGTTCAGCATTCTGGAAAAAAACGCTATCGGTCGACCAGCTTGCGACAAAGTTGCTGCTATAGAATGATCAGATGCATCTGTTTCCACGGTTATTGGTGCATTGTTATCAATAGCATGAACAGCAGATTTCGAGATGTCAGCTTTAAGTTCTTCGAAACTTCTGATGAGATCATTGCTTAATGGAAATGTTTTAGCATGAGAAAGAGCATGGATTCTTTCAGAGAAGTTTGGGATCCACTTGCTATAATATGCAAACATTCCTATCACCCTTCTTAATGATGGTAAATCACATGGTGGCGGCAACTTCAACAATGGCCGCAAGCGATCGGCATCTGGCTTAATAACATGGTCCTTTATATTATATCCCAGAATATTAATTGTCTCCTGAGAAAACTTACTCTTTTCTTTGTTCAGTGTTAGACCATATTTTTGCGCAGCTGCCAGAAAATGTTTTAGATTTTGGTCATGTTCCTCTTGAGTTTTTCCACACACGGTAATGTCATCTAAATAGGCATATGTTCCTTGAAGCTTCTCTTGCCGGATCACCCAATCTATAGTTCTTTGGAAACTCGAGACACCGTTAGTGACACCAAATGGAATACGCCGAAATTGATAAAGATTTCCCAAAGCTTCGAAAGCCGTGAAATGACGTTCTTCCGGCAGAATTGGAACTTGATGATATGCATTTTGTAAGTCTATAGCGCTAAATATGCGATATTTCGATATTTGTGACACCAACTCTTCCATATTCGGAAGTGGGTATGCATCTAAATTTGTATATCTATTTATTGTTCGAGAGTAATCGATAACAAGTCGCTTCTTATGATTAGCATTCTTAGTGATAAGGACTTGAGCTCTCCAGGGTGACGTACTCTCTTCAATGATACTATCAGCTAACAGTTTACTTATTTCATCACCGATGAATTGCTTATCATCATCACTATATCTCCTGGATTTTATAGCAATAGGTTTACAATCGGCAGTCACATTTGAAAACAAGGGCACGGCAGGTACAGAGGCCGCAGCGACACTGCATATCTTAATGGGATCTTTGGATCCACCAAAAGAGAATTCTAGGGATGAATGCTTTTCGAGTATGTCATGACCAATGATAAGGTCGGAGCACAATTTCTTTACTATGAGTAGCTTCAGGCCCTTATAATCATGGTCACCAATTTTTGCAGAGACACATGTTTCTCCTTCTACTTGTGATGTGAGTGTGGTAGAAGCCATAGCGATCATCTGGCTACTGGGGCTCTTCCTCAATTGACATAGTTTAAAGAAATCCTCGTCTATAAAGCTAACGGAACTACCGGTGTCGATTAAAGCTTGGGCACGAATCCCTTTGATGTAGGCTGTTACAGTAGCTCTCTTAAGGGAATCCGATGATGCCGCTATTATGCATGCGTTCGTGACAGTTTGCTTTTCAACTATTGCAACAGTGTTTGGCTTCTTACTACGACAAACATTAGCATAATGCCCCTTCTTGTCGCATATCTGGCAGGTGGAATCAACAGCAGGACAATCCTTTCTTCGATGTACTCGCCCCCCGCAGAAAAAACATTTGCGAATGAAGGTAGACGTTGCTGCTGTTGGTGTTATATTATCTTCCAAACTTTGAACAGCATTCAAATTAGAAACATTATAGTTATGTGAACTTAGTTCTGCCATTTCTAACGTTACTGCCTTATTATAGGCTTCGTCGAGCGGAAGTGTCAGATTTTCAAGTAATCGTTGTCTAATTTTGTTTGATCTTATGCCAGAAATAAATGCATCTCTTATATTATCGCATCTATTTGTCTCCGCATCCACTTTAGCGAATTGACAATCTTTTGACATTAATTTTAGGGCTCGAATATAAGCGTCAATATCCTCTTCACTCTGCTGTTTCCGAGTAGCCAGCATATGTCTGGCGTAAATTATATTCTTGGGTTTGATATATATATTGTTTAAAGTACTCATGGCTACCTCGTAGGTGGCACATTCGCCAATAAATGCGTGAATTTTTGCCGAGATGTGATTTATCAGTAGATCTAATTTCTTATCTGCTACATCTTCGGCGTTGCAGAATGACAGGAAATTTTCAAACGTCTTCTTCCAATGCTCCCATTCTTGCGAAGCGGAGCTTTCTGCTGGATCAATATCCAATTTATTGGGACGTAGGAATCTGTCCATTTTAATTAGAATTTTTGCTGATTAAATTGATACGAAGATAAAACCATTAAGTTATTAACATGGTTTTAATCAGCAAAAATAATGACAATAAGTGAATGACAGAAAATGACTAATAGAAAAGAACAATAAAAAGCATAGGGAATAAGGCTCAGAAACTCCAAAGAGTTTCTGTATCTCCACACTTGCCCTGATAATTTTACGCCTATCTATGACTTTATCATCTCCACGCTTGGAGATATTTGAAGGGACTATGAATGAAGATTGAAACAAGAATATGAAAAGACCACTGGACAAGACAAACAATCAAGGATTGGACAATTTTAACAAATGACTAAGAAGAAACATATAAATGACTGTATGATGGAGAAATTGTGATGAGAACAATAATAAAAGATTTGGCACTTGTGCCTTTATATTGACTAAAATATAGGAAAAACGGATAAAGAAATATTATCAATGACACAGTCAACTTCAGATTTGGCAGTATGGACTAGTTCCTTCGCCTGTCCTATTGGACGAATATTACTACTACTACTACCAATACCTACGCCATCTGTGTTGATACGGGGGCACTAACTGGATGGATGCTTTTATGCCTCATCCACATGCTGGCCAAAGCATGATCACATTGTTGGTCTCGGCAGGAAAAGTATTCACAATCGACAAAGCATCCGTGTCGGAAACAGCAGATTCCATCCTTATTAGAATTAGAAGAAGTACGGAAGCTATTGTTTCCGACACGTTAACTTTCCGACGCTTGTCAATATCGCCCTTGTCTCAAAACACATCTGCATAAATATATCTCACAAAATATACTTCCTTCTTCCCTCTTCCGCTAGCTCATTGCAGCCTATAATAAAACGTATCAAAAACATTTTGTATTCATAAGAAACGAGGTTGGCAAGACATCTGAAAAATAAAAAAGCCCGCTCCCGCGTTCTGAGCCCGCGCGACAGGACCCATTTCCTAAAATTTAGTTTTTCTAAAATATAAGTTGTCTGTCTATCTGTTTGTTCCGGGTAATCTCCGAAACGGCTAGACCGATTTTGACAGGACTTTCACTGGCAGATAGCTGTTATTATAAGCAGTAACTTATGCTACTTTTTTTAGAAAAACAAAATTAAAAAAAATGGGTTCTGTCGCGCGGGCTCAGAATACGGGAGCGGGCTTTTTTGTTAAGTTAAATTCCACGCGGACGAAGTCGCGGGCTCATCTAGTATTAAATATAGTGATAGATCCAGGAATAAAATAAAATAAAATGTTTTTAAGGCATAAACCCCGCCCGCAATTCCTCCTAAAAAGTTTAGATTATTAGGTGTCATCGCAGCATGGTCAGCCTCAAATAAAGGACTACAACAAGGTAGACCCTGAATGTGACGCTTTAGGTTATTTCTTCTTGGCTGTGCCAAGAAGTTTTGTATTTATTTTCTGTCTTATTTATTGTACGTATTGTTATTCTGTAGTAGTTCTATTATTTTTGGTTATGGCATTGTTTGCTGTCATTGTCATATTTTAAGGTTATTTTAAAAAACAAATAACTTATGCTTTTTTCAATGTAAATCAAAATATGCCTCGCGAGAGAAGTCGTTATAGAGAAAGGCGAAGTTCTTCATATAGTTCTGAGTCGTCCTACGAACGGAAGAAATCAAAAAGCAAACATAAACGTCGGTCAAGAACCCGAGATCGATCGGAGTCGAGTCACAAGAGAAAACGATCAAATTCGCGTTCTAAACACAGGAAAAGGAGTTATAGCAGGAGTTTGTCTCGGGATAGATACGAGTCGAAGTCTAAGAGACGTTCTACGTCGAGATCTCGTTCGAAACGAGATCGATCGCGGTCATTGTCTAGTTCACGAAGTAAGACCAAGTATAGCAAGAAGAAATCAAAGAGGTCGCGGTCTTCGAGCAGTCGGTCCAGCTCTTTTGATATCGGTAAGTGTTCATAGTCGATATTTTACACTCGAAACTGAATGATATGCATGCTCTTTTGTATTCAACCTATCTTTAATCTTTAAATTTCCAGAGCGACCATTATCTTCCAAAAAGGTAAATCTCGATGACACAGAAATTAAATTGGAAAAGGCAATCAAAGCTGCTGAGGCCGCTGGGCTGACTATGACCAAAATACCAACTTATGAATACAAAGAAGTTGAGATAAAAGAAGACATGCCCTCAATACATGACAGGAACTTGTTGGCTGAACTGAACACTGATTCCTTTGTCCCAAAGTCCTTTGTATCATCGAGAAATAAGAAGCAGTCTAAGAATATTGTGATAGACTTGAATTCACAAACTGTTAAAGTGCCGGAGTCAGATATTAAAGTGCAGAAAGATGAGTCCATTATTAATCTGGATGTAAGTAAATTAAACTATTTAAACAAATACTCTAGACATGTTTGGGACTGGGGGTCTCCTGAATTCATTTATTGAAGGTCAACATAAAATTGACAATAAACCCATAGTTAATTTTGTTTATTCATTGGGTTTATTTACCCTGTTAAAGTCAAGGTGGAAAAAGTTGGTTGGACCATTGTTGAAGGCTTGGATCGCATTTATAAGCTTAAAAAGTGTTTACATTAGGGAATTACACATTAAAAAATGTATATAAGTACAACTTAAAAAAGTCATCCATGCATCCATCCAACAGTGGGATGCCATAGGGTGTTTATAAAAGTTGTAAATGTTTTGTTTCAGTGTTGTATCAGTATTGATATAAAACATAAAAATGTTGTTCTTCTTTTTTTTCAGGAAATACCACCAGAAGAGGAATTAAAAGAGATGTGGATCAGAAAGCTTTACCAATACAGGAAGAAAATGTTGAAGGGTGAAATTTAATAATAGCAGTGCTTTTTATGATTATTTATTGTAATTGCATAACAATACACTTTGAAAACAATTATGCTAGATGTTTTTGTGGAAGATTTACATTATTGACATTGTTTCCACCCTAGTGTTTACTTAACTATTGAAATAAGAAACTCAATTATCAATTCAGCAATCAACATAAATTATAAAAATAGTGCCAATGCTCTTGTTACAAACTCTTTAAATAGTGTAAGCAAAACATGAACATGGCACAAGTTAGGGGAGGTGTATGTCCAGCAGTTGACAGTGACGGCCTGATGTATGTAAGCTGAACATTTATGGTAACTAGAGTTAAAAAAGGGTAAGTTGGTAAGATATCAAACTATGATTGTGGTTGGATTTGAATATGACCAAATTAAAAATTAGGTTAACCTCCCTCGGTCTCCCCCCTAATATGGACTATGAGTTAAATTAATAGAAACTAGTAACAACCTAAATTATTTTTTATTCAACACAATAACATAACTTGCAGCAACTCACAATTTGAAATGCTTTGTAACTACTATGTCGTCTATATTTACAGAAACGCAATGTTTGCAGCTCACAACAGGTCCTCAGGATGTATTCACATGTTGTTCCTCTCGCGTTGGATACGACTACTGTACGTCCGCGATACGAGGTTCCATGCGTCCATATATCTGTCCATACACATTGCTATACATTTCTGTTCGGAATTATCTAACGCCGTACCCGGTTTATTGATGCACTTCTTGAAACATTTCTCCGACATTTTCGTCAGTAACTCTTGCGCGTTCGCGATCGCGATCTGTTGCTTCACCTGGTCCATCAATTCTTCTTTTTGCGGTCCGGAGAGCGAACCCGTGGATAGAGTGTCCATTGTGAATTAGCTGTTGATATTTTATTAGTATGATATAATTTTTATTACAATTTTGTAATAATCGGTGACAGTATAACCTCAATTATTTTTGATTGATAAATGCATAAAAAAGTTATCCATGAATGTTACCAGCAACATGGATGTATTTTTTTAAATGGTTCAGAGATCTGATTGTCTATGCCTTTAGTCATGAAACTTGGCGCGCCATTTATTTGTTCCGGTTTTTTCAAAATAATTGATATGAGCGAGAATATCTTCCTATCAATTCTTAAAGACATTAGGTCTTTGACTTGACATTTTTTTTTTATTGGCGGAATTGTACAAAAAGGGCAAAAAGGCGCTTGAAAGACAGAGCCATAACAAAATAAAGTTATTGTTTGTTTGTTTTATATGTGCTGATTTTAGCAAATAATTATCACGTAGTATTGTACCTATTGTCTTTGTATCACATCGTGGGATCTGGAAAGTTAATCTCATGGATCAAGTTGGGGATATAGCCAGTACCCTCTCTCATGATGAACTTGTAGAAGTAACACAGTCCTCACTTAGCACACTTTTATCTAGTGATCCCTTACTCAAAGATTTGCCTTCTGATATTATCCTTGAAGAAGTATTATCACAGGTACCTAAAAAATAGATCTAGAAGTTTTGGATCCTTTTGGTTTAAATATATTATTGTGGTCTATTTTTTTATAGATAGCTGTAGAACATGGTCAGTCAATCACTATTTTTATCTCCAGGGAAAGTGAACCAGTTCTTAAAGTAATTGTAAGTAATGTTATATTCATATATATAGTAGGTAGGCTTTTAATTACCTTTAAGGATTTTATAGTTTTCAGCAACAGTATTTATTATTAGAACAGCTATTATTTTCAATATAAACTCCTACAGGTTCCACAAACCGCATCGGTGAGAGATCTCAAGAATGCAATAGTTAGACATTTTGAATTACACCAAAAGAGGACTGATAACAGAGTGAAAATATCCTGGAAATATATTTGGAAGACTTACAGCTTGAACTATGACAGCACTATCCTCGACAATGAAGATAATTGCATCCAAGACTATGGGGTCACAAATAAAGTTACTTTAATCTTTAAAAAGAAGCAAAAAAATAAAAGATAGATACTCTGAAATAATTTTTATTTATAATTATTATATAATCTAATGCAAGTCCCGGTATTACACTGATCAATTACAATTTCCTCCATTCCTAGGGTTATATTCCTCAAAATGAACCAATAAAAGGAACATTTAAAATGATAAAATAATTATCTGATTACCTCAAGAACATAAAAAAGTTAAAATTGTGCATTTACAATTATAATATGATGATTTACAAATACTTTAAACTAGTTTAAACCAAAGTAGTACTTTCCAAAAACAGCTATCCAACATTGTACTTTTAACTCCCCCTTTACTAAATAAAATATTAAAACCGAGCGCAACAGCTTTACACACAAATTTATAATACCCACAGGTACACCTAATTCATAAGCATGATCCAAGCTAAGCTACGCTATGCGCGATGAGTGCGAGTGAAAGAAAAAAGATATACTGCACCAACCACAGATAATAGGAAAAGGTAAGGCAGATGATGAGGTACACCTAATTTATAAAATAATATTTTTCAAATATCATGTCTTAAAAATAAAATATAATATACTTAATATAGTTCTAGTATGTATTCCTATATCATTCTTAAGCGATTGATTTTGCCGCGTTTGCGTTTTTGTTGTGGGGAAGCAGTTGTTTTACAGTTGTTCGAAGTCAGGCTGCGGCGGCGGCTCCTGCGGCAGCGGCTCGAAGTCGCCGAGCGTGTACTGCGGCTCCTCGTGGCGCGGGGTGGCCAGCGGCCGGTCGTACGCGTCTTTCAGCAGCTCCTGATCATGCTAACAAATTACACCATTATTGGGCTGATTCTATTTTTTTATTATACTATGTCTATTTTTAGAGTATTACAAATCAACTGATGGAGCAACCTCCTCTAACGCTGCTATATGTAGAATCTGTCGATCGACGTCGTCTCATCTCATTTTACCATCAATAGACCATACTTCTGTAACTGTGGGGTTCCGGCTTAAAACCCCATCCCAACACTTCGCACAAGCATTTAGCTCAGATGGGAGCGGGTACTGTATTACTCAAAATTGATTTTATTCATGTGAGCCAACAAAGCATTTATGAATAGTCAGAATCTACCACCGGTTCGGAATGCTGCTACATGTGATAAATGCGTTGCTAGTAATATATATATAAAAAAACAAATACTAAAATGTTTATTCAGAGAAATACAATTTCTTAGGTAGGTACCTGATCAGTCTGCAGTACGGAGGGCGGCGCCAAGTCGTCCAGTGACAGCTGCGTGTTGAGCACGGACGGCGGGGCGTAGTCCGCTATCGCTGGCACGTTATCCACAGGCTAAACAAAAAAGTTTTCATTCAATATTTAGTTCCTAAAATGCCATAGTCCACCACACTAGCTTACACATAAATATATGCCAGAAATGGCAACTGTATCCTCCCTATTAGTAAACGTGGATTAGCAGGCGAATACTTACACACCTAACTATCCCTGTCCGTCAGTAATTTGACATTCGTAAGAAGACAAAGTATGGATTAACTGCACAACTGCTAATCCACGTTTATTAATTGGGTTAGAGACTAAAGGTTCCGAGGGAGAAGTTGCCTGTGGGAAGATATAAGTTAAGAAAATAATGCTCAAGTGTAGTGACCGGCTCGGGCTCGGGCGGCGCGGGCGGGGCGGCGCCGCGCGCCGTGTTGCCGCGCGCTTCCTGCTCCGAGCTGTACGCCGACTTGCGCTCGCACATCAGCAAGTGCGTCAGCATGTCGGTGCCTGTTACACAATATTAAATACATATTAAACTGGGTTGCCTGATCTCGGGCGAATAAGGCCCGTATTAACAAATCAATCTCAAGTCTGGGAGTGAACTTGAGTACGCGTTTGACATGCAATTTTGTCCTGGGATGATGTTAGGATGACATTTCCAAGATCGCTCTCAGACTTCAGATCGATTTATTAATACGTGCCTAAGATCTGTTTCATTAGGCACTTGTTTATAAATCATTAGCTACGATTACGATGTTATTCTCATTTTCTAAAATTTTCTTTTTACCAGAATGCTGAGACCGGGCAAACAAATGCTCTTTATATAAACATTCACCGGAGACATCTGCTACTCTAGGGGAGTAGACGTGGTACTGGTGGTGGTACCTTTAGGGACCTGTAGACTTGCTTTTGAAGCAGCAAATGTAGCATGTGTCGAGTGAACAGCGCATACTGACCGACGGTGGTGTTGTACCCGCACACGCAGTGCGAGCGGTAGGGCGCGTCGCGCGGCGCGTCCTCCAGCGAGTGCGGGCCGGCGCAGTAGCCGCTGTGGCGCAGCATGGCGCGGTAGCAGCCCGACACGTACGGACACTTGGTGCACTTCGCCACGCCCCTGCACGCACAGTGACACACATGCGGTATAGGAACTGATCAATAAATATATCAATAGCTATCACACGTCCCTAGTAACCTATTTTAGAATATTCTAATCATTTTTTTATATTACGTTATAGGAATGTATTTGACCACAATCTCACCTGATGGTAAGTGACGATATGGTTTACGGTGGTGCATACTTGCCTAGAAGGTACCTGATCACTCTCGACTTGAAAACATCCAGTTTATAGTCAGCCGGGAACAGGTCTATACTAATATAAAGAGGAAAGGTTTGTTTGTTTGCATTGAATAGGCTTCGAAACTACTGAACCGATTTGAAAAATTATTTCACAGTTGGGAAGCTACACTATCTCCGAGTGATATAGGCTATATTATATTTTCATAAAAATTTGGGATCCTTACTAAAACTCCAATAATGTTAGTTACCCAAGGTGTAAAAATACCCGTGCGAAGCCGGGGCGGGCTGCTAGTTCAGGATACTCACAAGAAGTGCTTGTCGCTGTCGAGCGGTGTGTCGCATTCGCGGCAGAGCATGCCTTCCGGCAGCGTCAGTGTCAGCCCCTCGAAGGTCTCGCTTATTGTGTGGTTCGCAGAATCCTTCACAGGAGGACGAGCCTTGTTCTAGGAGCAGGAAAATTAATGTTATATTTATTTATATTCGTCTGGATAATTAGTCTACTAAGATAAGAGATAATAAGATAAATACTAGGTGAAACAGAAAGGCTATTTTTTACAACTCTACTTTGTAAATCTAAAACTATCGGCTTTGTGGGACAGTTGAAGTACTAAAGGTTTTGTACACTGATGAAATCTGTCAACAGCTGTATCCCTATAACACCTTTTGTTTTTCAAGTTTCCTACAAAGCTGAAGGTTTTATAATTGCAAAGTTAAGGTTTGAAAAAAAAGTATACCCTTTCTGTTTCAACCTGTATACATAGGTGTAGTAAAAATTGTATTGTAGATTGAAACATTGTAACAGCCTTCTTTTTTCTGTTGTGTATATTATGATTATTAAAAGGAGACTAAATAAACTAAATGTGAATTTTTATTTTAATAACTTACCCTGGGTTTCGTGATCAAATGTTCTTCAGAACAGAGTGGGAGGGCGTCTTCAACCGTAATGTGGTCGCGAACTTGGTGCTCTTTGAGCTGGCCTGATAATTCAGAAAATAGATTAATTTATACGTTATAATAACATGTAAAGGCTCCAAAACTACTGAACCAATTTGAAAAAATATTTCACGGTTGGGAAGCTAAACTATTTAGATAGGGTGCTAGCTATGGCGCTCATTAGGGGAGGCCTATGTCCAGCAGTGGACTAATATAGGCTGATGATGATGATGAATAACATGTATTATAAAAAGCCAGCAATACTTTAGAAAGAACATGTAATACCACACAGGTAAACAGAAAACCAAATCGCAAGACGAACATTTTTGTAACTTTTCCTCCAAAAAAATGAATCACATAACACGAAAAACAGCTGTTTCGCTCACATAAGCATGGGGCAAACTTTGTGTAATTGAAATTTCGTGCGTGTATCAACACCATTAGGTCCATTATTCAATGTACGTACCTAGGTGCACGAATTTGAGCACGCATCTATTGCACCGCACCTCAAGTATCTTGTCCTGGTGCTGCTTCAGATGCTCCAGGTACAACACCACGTTGGCGGTCAGCTCGTGTCCGTCCGCGTACACTACAATCACCTGCAGAAACACCTTGGTTATAGAAGTAAATAAATAAATCACTGTGATCGCCCTCAGTCTATTATACGGTACCCATAGTACAAGTATTGCTTAGTTTGCCATACAGTTGGTGTGTCAGCCTGGCGATTTTATTTAAATATCGCCATAAGAACACACCGACTGTATGATCCCAAAATAAGCAACGCTTGTACTATGGGTACCGTCGACCGGGGGCGATCCCGGTTACATCCAGACCTGGGCAAATTACGAAAAGGCCATTTCCGAAATTTACCCTGACGGGAATTCAACTCTCAACCACTTGCTGCAGTGAGTCGAGTGGCCTACGCTCGAATCAACACTCTAAGCCGTCGTCAATCGAGCGCTTATTGCTTGTCAATCGAGTAGCTTATATCGGTTTGGGAGTTTAGGACGAGTCAATGGCATCTATTGGTTGTTGCGAAACCCAAAATATCGAAGGATCTTGATTGCACTGTGGCGCTAGCACATGACATAATTTTCTAAACTAAGATATATCACATCTGTTAGTGGCTGCAACACATGTTCAAAGTGAAAATCTTTTAAAGCCGGTATTGTTAAATATTACACCAACTCTAAACTCAAACTTAAGAATGCTCTTAAGATGCCATTTTGTACTAGAATTACATTAGAAAAAAAAATCCAAAAAATAATAATTTGACACAGCTAAAAATACCGTTGTTTTCCACATACATTAGGCACCTTGAGAGGGATTGTATTACATTTAAGTTAAGGTTTATAAATATCGGTCTAAACACACTTCCTTTGAACAACGAGTCATTAGCATCTACTGGTCTGCGATGCACGCGTTTAAAACACCGGAGAATCCCGGAGTGAGTAGAGATGTGTAGAGATGTTTAACCTTGAGGCAGTGCGGGCACATGACAGTGTTGTGGTTGCTGTGGCGGCGGCGGTAGTGGTCGGCGGCGGCGCGGTGCGCGGACGCGCGGAACCCGCACGCGCCGCACGCGTAGGGCAGCTCGCGCGGCGCGTGCGTCTTCTGCATGTGCGACGCCAGCGTCAGCAGCGCCGCGAACCGCACCTGACACACGCACCCCCGCTCATACACACCAATAACTACTGCACGGCGATTACAAATTTATTAATGAACCAGTTGTAGGTCGTGGGTCCACCCGCGTGGTGCTTTAATAACATAAACGTAGCCTAAAATGCTACTTATAACATCAGCTATGTGCTAGTGAAAGTCCCGTCAAAATTTGTCCAGCAGTTTCGGAGATTAGCCGGAACAAATAGACAGACAAAAAAGTTTATGGTAAGTAAATTGGCAAAGAGCTGTTATTTCTAAATTACAAACAAACACTATAATACTATGTAAAATTATAATTATTTGTATAGATTAATAAGCGATGAATATTACCAGATATAAGGGACCAACTCTACTGAGTAGGCATGGAAATGATTGCTACCTTAAATTCATTTTTATTACGTCAAATGATGTTTTGCTTTTACTGTTATTCCACCTGTGATTTGTCACTGTCAATGATTTTATTCGTAGTGAATTTTCACTATGACACTATGAAATCACTAGTCGATTATAACTTATCATGAAACCCGCGACAGTACCGAACGCTTTGCGATTTAATTGCAATTATTTGTCGGTACGTCGGTAGCAGGTGCTACTTATGACAACCTATATCAGTGGCGTGCATAGGGTTTTGAAACAGGGTAGGCAGAGTTTAGCATAAAAATAAATTAAAATTAGGCATAAGTACCTACCTAGGTAGGTACCTTGAATTATTGCTCGTGAGCTTAGTCCAGGTTTGCATGTGTTAGACGTATTTTGTTGTGAGTAAGTAGGTATTTAGCCGTATCAGATATCTAAGGTGATTGGTTGATGTTCATAGACATTGATATACTTAGGTACCTATATAGATTTTAAGACAAGTCAGTCCCTGAATGGGTCCTTCGCCGTTAGTTAAGTACCTAGATCTATTCATGCAGTTATTCACAAGGACAGATACATAGATAGACTAATAAAAGTACCTACCTAGGTACCCAAACTAAATAAAATTATCAAACTTGTTTACTAATTTATAAATGAAATCTAACCGCATAAACCATTTTAAATAAGAATTGAATACCTATTTACGATATCGTAAAATACCCCGTTCGTTTTAAATCCGTAAGTACCTAAGTTGTTTTTATTTAATCTAAATTTTAGACAACTCGGCAAGGCGCTCGCGTTGTTGTCGTAAATATCTATTTTACGTAGTCTACGTACCTATGTTGGTATACGCTTTAGCGCTGAAAAATATCCCAGTATCCTGTCATCCAAGGAAATGATTCATAAAATTTAGCATTAATTCTCTCGTGATATTACCTACCTTTCTTCTGGGACAAATCCAAGTTCTTTACGCATCGACAGTTTAAAATAAAGTTCACTTTTTCTGCATAGGGCAATGAGAAAACACTTTTATTTATAATTTAAGTTCCTGCTTATCACACACGTCACTAATTTCACAAGTAATATTTATCCATAACAACGAGGATTTAATAATTATTCAAATTATTTAGCACGCATGTAAACAAACCAAACAAACACAGAACATCAACAACAACTAACAATAATGGCATCTAAAATATCACAATCAAATTTAATACTAAATATTAAGTGACAAAAACGCATTGTAAACTTTAAACAAACAAATTACATTGCGATTCAACCTACTAGACTTTGTCGGATTACCAAACCAGGCAGTGCCTCTAGCCCGAACATTTTAGTTCGTAGAAATTTAGTAAATTGTGCGTATTTCATTCAAGGAATGAACGTTTCTTACACGAAGAATGAGGCACATTTAGTACGTGCTTTTGCCACCGACACGGGGGGCCGCGCCGAAGGAGCGGGCGGTAAATGGTCTCCACATGACAGCATTATGCGCGCGCTTTTTCAAATATCTAATTAAAATGATTATTTACTTTTAAATATTTTTTCTGTTTGATTTTATTATTTATTATAATTTTACCATAAAATCTCAGGGTAGGCAGTGCCTTTATGCCTCTATGGAGTGCACGCCACTGACCTATATAATATGATGTTTCACACGCTACCTGTGAAATGTTCCGTCGCTACTACTGAGTGACTACGTGACGTAAGACAGCAATGTGTGTGAATACGGGCGGTGTTAGATAGTATACCTCGCATATCAAGCAGGCGTAAGTGAAGAGGTCCGGCGACTTGGTGTCGGCGGGGTGGTTGTGCTTGAGATGCAGCTCCAGCTCGTCGGGCGAGTGCGGCTGCACCAGGCAGTAGCCGCACTGCGCCCCCCCGCCGCCCCCGCCCCCGCCCCCGCCCGCCGCCGCGTGCGTGAACAGGTGCGTCATCAGCGATATGTTGTCGTTGTACTCTATCTTGCACACGGGGCACTGGCGGACATATTGAAATAATAAGTCTAAATTGAAAATTAAAAAAAAACCACGATGCGACATCTTTATAAACTACAAAAGAGCTGATATGTTTCAAACGGCTGAACCGATTTTCATGAAACATGTCTAAGAACACTCTCGAGTAGAATATCTTTCTAATTAAAAAACAATATTAAAATCGGTTCATCCGCTTGGGCGCTACAGTGCC
This sequence comes from Notodonta dromedarius, assembly GCA_905147325.1. NCBI lineage: Eukaryota > Metazoa > Arthropoda > Insecta > Lepidoptera > Notodontidae > Notodonta > Notodonta dromedarius. The sequence goes on along the minus strand of LR990159.1, from coordinate 12,457,896 downwards.
ACAGACAGATCACACATGTTAAACTTATAATATCCCTCTTTTTTCCTCCGGTGTTAAAAATCTAACATTTGTTGTAAACCCATATTACCACTAAAATAATTTAGTGGAAGTGTCAACAGGTTTGCTGCGGGACAAACTATGTGATAAATATTGAAGTGTAGCTTTCGCCTATGCCTGGATACACATAAGATACTATATATATACACACAGTGATATGAAACATGTTTGTTGCTTAACTGCAACGATTTCTTATAGGACATAAATCGTTACGATACGATACATCGTTATTCCTGTAGCTGGCATCACGGCGATGACGTTAGGGTACATTATTCCATAAAACTACGAGTTCAGACACGGACCTCAACAGCAATAGCGGTCCGCACGCTAGGCTCGTCGCCGCCGATCTGCCCGAAGTAGTATCTCTCCATGGACACGGTCTCCTCGGGCTTGGCTTCCTTCTTGATGTTCTTGAGCGGCACGTCGTCCAGGTCGTCGTCGACATACGACCTGATGGGCTTGCGGCGGACGCGCGCGGTGACTTCGCCCTCTTTCTTCTTATCATCTTTCTTGTCTTTGTCTTGTTCCAACTTGATTTTGGTGCGGCGTTTCGCTAGAGGGATCTAGGACGAGAAGTACTTATTGTAATGATAAAAAAAAAATATCGCCAGACTGACACACCAACTATATGGTCCTAAATTAAGCAACGCTTGTACTATGGTCACTGTAAAATGGACTGGGGGCGATCCCAGTGACATCCAGATCTGGGGAAATTACGAAAAGACCATTTCCGAAATTTTCCCCGGCGGGAATCGAACCCGCAACAACCCGGCCTACGCTCAAACAACTGCGGCCCAGCGGCCGTCAAATATAATAATATATAAGTACTTACATATAAATGGATTACTATTGTTACACTATTCTATTGCATTTGAAATGTGGACATATAGACGCATGATGGCCATAAGCTGGACTGACCGAGTGACCAATGCAGAATTTCTGCGTCGAGTTGGGAGGAAGCGCGAACTGATGCAAACCATCAAAAGGAGAAAGGCCGCCTATCTAGGTCATATAATAAGGCACCCAAGATACGCACTTTTAAGGGTTATTTTGATGGGAAAAGTGGCTGGTAGAAGAGCTGTTGGGCGCAGGAGGAAATCATGGCTGCGAAATATCCGAGAATGGACGGGAGTCTCAAGTGCAGCGGAGCTTTTCAACCTCGCCAAAGACCGAGAGATATATGCGGAGCTGACTGCTAACCTTCACTAGTTGGAGAGGCACTATGAGAAGAAGACACTATTCTAGCATCAAGCAATGTCACTGTTTAATACTTATTAGACAGTGACAGCACTTCATGCTAGAGTAGGCAGCGTAAAAACGACCAAGGCTAATGTTTATCGGTATGTGGCTAGGCAAGATCGCGTCAAATCATTCTAGGTAAACAGCGAGGCATAAAAAAGGTTTTTCATTACTCATACTCGGAAAGTAGGTCTGAAGTTACCTGAGGAGCGGGGGAAAGTAATACTTTTCAGCCCTAGGGAGAATCACTTTCAACTGACATCTGTCAAATTATTAAAAAGAAACTAGTACTATTTTGACATTTCTATTGAACCAGGCCGGCCATCGGAAAAAAAAACAAAATAGGCGGCAATCCGATATTCATTTGTTTTTTCGAGTTGTAGAGTATTGTTTATACTTACTTGTATTATGTATTTAGCTAATTCCTGTTTTTATTTTTACTTTCCTTGTATTCGTAATGAAAAGCACAGTGTTTAACTCGGGTGAAAGACTTATTTAGACCCGAGACCGCCAAAAGTTCGAGGGTTACCTTCACCCCTCGGGTAACAATGTATTATTTTTGACCGATGAGTCATCTTGTATAATGAGGCTTACCTCTTCTTCGTCGTCGTCCTCAATGTACAAGGTCTTCTCCTTCCTCCGCTTCTTGGGCGGCGGCGGCGGCTCGGGCGTCGCTTCCTTCTTCTTGCGGCCGCGCTTGCCGCGGCTCGTGTCCGGCTCGTCATCTTTATCCTTCTTCTGGGATACACAATGTGACATTTGATTAAAGCGAGTCCTTGAATCCATCTTAAGTGTTTGAAATGACACATGATATCTTCATGGTTTCGTATGAGGCGATAAAATCAAACAAGTCTCAAATTTCTGTTGCGTTCAAGTATTTAGTTGTAAATTGACTTCCAAATAAATTTCCAATGGCTTTACAATTAATTACACAGAACAAAAATGTTTTACAATGCCATTGTAAATTGATTGTACATTATGTCCTCACCTTGCCAGAGGTATACTTCCAATTCTTGAACGGATTCGCGGCGATCTTGTTGAGTCGCACTGTGATCGGGTCCTTCGCCTCCATCTTGGTTTGCTCGGCGATGTGCGCTACTATGTTGTCGAACGCTAGCCCGGGGGATATTCCGTATCTGTGTAATAAGAGACCATAGATCAGGGATGGCGAACCTTTATGCAGACACGTACCATGTTCTCTAAAACAATGTTTAATGAGGACATAGAAGTGCCGTCAAATAATTGTACTAAAAGCCCGTGTTCATAAATCGATCTTAAGTCACAGTGCGATCTTGGAAATGTCATCCTAACGTTATACCAGTACAAAATGATATGTCAAAAGGGTACTCACGATTGCTCCCAGACTTAAGATCAATTTATCAATACAGGCCTAAGTTCTAACATTGTTACTTTGAACTCTGTTTCGGTCGGTAGCGTGCCCAAAATATTATATCGCGTGCCATCAATGACACGCGTGCTATTGGTTCGCCATCCCTGCTCGAGATGAAATACAAAAATCCCATAGGTGCGAGGCCGGGTTTGGAACTGTACACCTTATTCCGCAAGCGAGCTTTGAAGCACTTGGCTATCACTTCTGCTTAAAGATGAATTAATGACAATTTCCTACCTCTCCCTCCACACAAGTTCATCCAAAAACTGCTGAATAATCTGCCTCGAGAGCAACGACAAGGTGTTCTGGAACATCCTGGGCACTATCCTCCTCAGGTACTCCATGATGTTGGCGTTACTGTTGCGCGCGGGCTGGTCGGAGTGCGAGGACGACTGGTGCACGTTCTTGAAGCCCATAGACACGAGCGTGCCCTTGTCGACGGTCAAGTCGGTCAGTATCACCGACTTCATGTCCACCCACGTGGAGAGCGGCTCGAGAATCTTTTGGAATCGCTTCTTGTAGTTCTTTTCGTGTTCAGCCAGTGGTTCCACGGCGCGGAGACGGATCTGTTGATGCGTTACGTGATTTGGCACAGTTTTATTGTAAATACTCCCTAACCTTGATTTTTTATATTTTACCGAAAATCTTAAGGAGTATGTTACACCTTCAACCGAGGACTACCCAACAGAGGGAGAAAGAGATATAAGGAACAGGCAGCGGCTAGAGCATTTTATCTAATTGGATGCAGTGCTAAACTTGTCCAAATATTGACTTCTGTTTCATCTTATTATAGAATGTGGCTATATTGATGCTACTCCATTCCTAACTGATTTTCTACAGGTAACTAACGACAGTAACTGTTACTTAAATTCTCGGCAAGAGTTCTGACTCTGTATTCTTAGAATGAGTGTGAATGGGCTGTAAGTCGAATCAATATAAAAACAACTGCTTTTGTAAAGCCTAATAATAATTTATCACAAGATAACTCACCAGCTTCTCAACAGGATCCAGCACCCCCAACACTTCAACCTTGACCTGCCTCTGCGTGCCGTCATGGCTGGTTGTGCCCAACGAGATCACCCCCACTTCGACTTTCTTGCCGGCGCCGCCCAACAGACCCAGATGCTGGTGTATAGCCGACGTACACACCGCCCTAAGCCACGTGAACAGCCCTTTGACGTACAAGTTGTCCACTTTGACCCACTGCACGACGTTCTGGACGTTCGTCTGGCACGCCCAGTGGTAGACGAGTTTCAGGAGCACGCTGGGGGGGAAGGTGGCGCCTTCGAAGATGGAGCTCGAGTATACGGACACGAAGCGCGTGGCGCAGCACTCCGATATCCACACGTAGCCGCCGGAGTAGGGGAATTTGGTGACGTCAGAGTACATGCCTGCAATGACGTACACAGCAATTGATACTGACCCAGGAACTGCTAAAAGTTATTGCAAATCCTTCGGTATACTTATACCATCAACCAGTGTTTCATTGTGAAAATTCACTGTGGATGAAATCATTGACTGAAAATGCACAAAACAAAATATCATCATCTCCATGCCTCTGACATCGTCTAGACTGCAATCTGACATTACCAATGCAAAGGGACGACATTTAAAGCTACATCTTCCTAGCACTAACAATTTATTGTAACAGACTACATACTAATTTGAACTGATTAATGTTTACATCAATCAGAATTATTCTTTGAAGCAACTCACCAAGTTTCAGTTTATTTCCAGGGTGAATGCAGCACCACTGCTCGGACCTGACCATGCCCTGCTGTATGAGCCACTCGGTGAACTTCATGGGCGTGTGCATGAGCACGGACTTGACCTTCGCGTCCAGGGTCGAGCGGTCCGACGGCGGCAGTGCGTCCTTGGAACGTAGGTACGGGCGAGCCACTACCACCAGCGACGGGAATGTCTTTCCTGTGTAAAGATAATAATGATAGTGATATAATGAGCTCAGCTCTCCAACCTTCCCCTCCTGGTGGCAAAATGCAAGCAATGCCATTGCCATTGCAAGCATCTATAGGCTACAGTTACTGCTTAACATCTGTCTACTTGGTAAAAAAAAAGGATTCTCTTAAAATGGATTGGATTGACCACACAACACATTGGGTATCTATTTCGTCTCTGAACACGATCATATAAATAAAATAAAAAATGCGTGTGTGACAGAGCCATAGTGAGTCAAAAAAATTAATTGCTATATATTGTAAATGTTTTAAAATTTAACTATTATTCAGTATAATTTATTTCATCATTAATTCTTTCTTGTCAATTAGTATCTTCTATAACCAACTGTAGTAGCATTTCCTTACTAACAAATACATATATTTTTATAATAAATATTAATGCGCTGTTCATCTTATAATGTATTTGTCAATTTGTCGCATATTATGCAGAGAGCAACAAATTTCAGTATGATTTCATACCTTGCAGTTTATTGAAGGAGACTTCACGCGAGTCAGCAACGTTTTTATTCCCATCCTCCTTGGTGAGGTCGACGACTGTGGTGGTCTTGGTGGCGCTGCCGGTGAGCAGGCCGCCGATCGCGGTCGCTTCGGACGGCCGCACGTTCGTGACCACACTGTGCACGTCTGGAACAAGCGTTTTTATTATAAAACTAGCTATTGCCCGCGGCACCACACACATACTACTTTGATAAAATAAAAGTAGCCTAATTTGGTGTTAATAACATCAGCTATGTGCTAGTGTAACTCCCGTTACAGTTGGTATAGCCAAAAATAGGCATTCTTGGCAAAAGATCTGGGTATTAGCAATCTTTTACATAGCAGCGTGATGGATATTGTTGCGTATTTTTGAGAAAACTCACAAAGTGCAGAATACAATGGTTAGTCTATACTTTGGCAGAAGCCACCAATAGGTGATGGCAAAGCCACACACTAATGTATAAACATTGTTTCTACAATAGCCAGTACTTACTAGACGGTGCCAGAGTTTTGTCTTTTGTCTTGGTGCTGTCCTTGTCTCTCTCTTTCTCTTTGCTCCTTTCCTTGTCCTTCTTTTTCTTCTTGTGCCGGGACTCGGCAGGCGACTTAGCCCTATCAGGTGATGGTGAGTAGTCTCTGTCTTCATCACGATTCTTCTTGGGCCTACCTGTTCAAATTGACATTGGTTTTGTTAAAATAACACTTTATAATTGAACTGTAATGGGGCCCTTTGTAATTCAATGTTAATAAAAGTAACATACAATACATAGTGTTTTCTTATATTTACCCGAATACTACACATTGAAATAAAACTTTTTTTCGGATTTTATCGCGTTTATTAACTTTATGCTCCCGACATTTCGTTTGCTTTACAGCAGCCATGGTCGGGAGCATAAAGTTAATAAACGCGATAAAATCCGAAATATAGTTTTATTTCAACAAGACAATACATAGATTAAAACTACATAAAAATGAAAATCATCCTAAATGAATAGCAATGAAACTTTGCTTAGTTGTATCTTATATCTCAATATACAAGGTTTTTGCATCGTCTGTGACATACCTCGTTTTCCAGGCTTTTCTTTAGAAATGGACAATGATCGAGATCTTGATCTAATAATATCAGCACTTTTCCGTTCTAAATCTTTTAGTACTGGTTGTCTGTAAAAAAGCAATTTGAAGATATAGAACATAATATAATATAGACAACATTATAACTGTAATTCTTTTAACTGACAAACCGGGTCTGAGAATCACTAGGATGACCCCAATCCATTGTACGGAACCCATAGTACAAATGGTGCTCGGTTTGGGACCATGCAGTTATTTATTTATGACTTAGTAACTATCGCATTAAAATATATTTCGATAATATTTCAACAACATTATTTATTTTTTGCCATTGTTGTGGGGTTTTAGTAACATGGAGGCACTTACTTTCCAAGTAGTTGATAAGCCGTAAACTGATCTCCGTTGTACACAATCTCGCCACCGGTGCTCTTCACCATCTCGTCTAACTTGTTTTGAATGCTCTTGTACTCCTCGTCGGCATTCTTGTAAGCCTGAAGTTGGACTTCGGAGAGCTCCTCCTCCCAGCATTCTAACTCCAAAGTAGGCACGTCAGGACCGAAATACTCACGTTTATACAGATCTGCTTCGATAATTTCTGCCTGCGGCGGTATCACCTCCTACAACAAAGTTAGGGTTAGGATGTTGTAGTTAGCGTCGGTATTAGTATTTCAGTGGTAATATTTCACCTCAATGTCCGTTTTTGGCTTTTTCAACTTCATGTTGAATGCGATTTGTTATTATTATGAAAACATGAAACTAGGTTGCTAATAAACGATAGAAATTTCAGAAATAGAAATCCTTGCAATTCTACGATTGGTACTTCTACACCAAACAAACAACAGAGCAGTCGGCCATGACACCATAAACTAGACGTCAAAACCGTCGAAAAAAAGATAGTGTTGCAACTAAAACCTTCGTTTGCTTATGGTTATTAGTGGTGTCAAGTTCCACTTGGCCAAAGAATAAAATTTATATTGACACACCTATCGAGAATATCAGTTTCGAAATAACCGGTATAGCTGTCACTCTACGACTTATGGGCGACGCTATGGTCTCAATCAATCAATCAATCATTATTTTCAGTGCCATTACAAAAAAATTAAAACAAAAAATGACAATACATACGACAAGATAATTTGTGATGAAATTGTTTTGCCGTGTGAAAATAGTATAAAAACGGGTAAAAACAGCTTTTGGAAACATGGAAGCCGTTCCTAAATTACCCTTGATCAGTTTTGAGCTGAAGGCGAGTCCTGAGAGTACGCATTTTGGTCCCAAATTGAAACAGGTAAGTAGGTCTCAATGATCCATTTGGTAATGTAGGTAGGTTTTATCATTACTTTGTCTTTATTTCGTGTCGTTTGTTTTTAGTACATTGCTGAGGCTTACAGAGAGGATCCAGACAGCTATGGAAATGAAATACATCAACTGGAAGGCCTCCGTTCGGCCGCCGTGAGGCCGACTATTGATTCATCAGGGCTGAGCGCGATGATCAGATATTTTTGCCAACTGCGGTCGATGCAAAGCCGATTTCCGATGGCTAAAGGTCAGCCTGCGGCGTGCTCGTTTTCCTGGTAAATCCAATTTATTTGTTAATGCTCTATATACTTTAGGTTTTTTTGTAGTAAACAATAGAGAGTAAGAGGGAGTAATTACGCTGTCCATGGGCTTTTGCTTTGCTAAGATATGTAGCCGACTTTTACGACGTCACCAGGGATACTATCTATGTTCTATATTATTACTAGCTGTGCCCCGCAACTCTGTCCGCGTGGAATTTGGACCACCCTTAAGATTTAGGGGTATGAAAAATAGATAGTAGCCGATTCTCAGACCTACCCAATATGCATACAAAATTTCATGAAAATCGGTCGAGCCGTTTTGGAGGAGTATGGTAACTAACATTGTGACATGAGAATTTTATATATAAGATGCGTACCTATGTAGACTAACTAAGTACAATTTCTTTTTGTCTGAGTTTTGGCATATGATTTATAATCAGTTATTGACCTGTTTAAACAACAACATCCCTAATGTTATCATCTTTGTCTGATAAAGATTAATGTAAATACTATAGTATTTATGTTTCTTTTGAACATATATAGATATTTTGATAACCAAAATGTAGTTGTGGTTGTTTTTATATGAATTACATTATTGTTTATGTATGTTCTTGAAGAAAATGAGGCAGGTTAAATATTTCACAATTTTTATTAGCACAATTTTTGTGGGTGTCCTTAGTTTTTGACTGCACATAAGGGGTAATAATAGTCTAATAAACAGTTGGTTTTGTATGAACAAAGATCTAAGTAAATTAAGTTGCTTAAAGTAGTTAGTATACTAAATGGATCTTCAACTAGTAAATTAAATTTGTAAAAAGTAGGTATTTTTCATTAAATACAAGCTTAAGCTCACCCATATGGCAATTCGAGTATTTTTTAGGTGATATAGTTCACATACTTAGATTAAAGATACAAATTTTCGATGTCCCATAGGTATTTATTGAACAATACACATGCCACTAAAGTTGGATGGTAATTAGAAACAATGTCATAATCAGTTTATACAGTATTGTAATAAATGTTTTTTCAGGAAAGACCTGTATGCCAACATGAGCTGTTCGCTATCTGACATACGTTTCGAAATGGCTTGCATCCTATACAACATTGGAGCTCTCCACACACAGCTTGGTGCCTCCGAGCCCCGGAACACTGCTGACAGTCTCAAGGTTGCATTTTATTTCAAATATTACGGTGTTGCCTTTTTATACAGCATTGCTGTTGTGTTGCCTCTTTTTAAAGCGACATTCTCAAAAGAGGATAGATGTGTTGCGGCAGTATTAAATATACCTATTTATTATATTGTTAACCTATGACACAACAGGAGGTACACTGATTACCATTATACTAAACACACACCCCTCAAATTCAATGCGAGTGAGATTTCACACTGACCCAGTGTAAGTTGGCAAACTTCACACATCCTTGATTACACTACTGGTACTGACACAACACTTGTGGTGTTTGCTGAACCTCCTCAACTAATGCTAAGTACAGACCCTGTTGGTTGCAACTATGCATGATGTGTGATATGATAATAAAATTTAACTAAAAAATATTTTTTTTTTTTTTTTTTTTTTTCAAGGCTGCCTGCACCCATTACCAGAACGCAGCGTGGGCGTTCCTGTACTTGCGCGAGCAGTACCCGCAGCCCCAGGGCGTGGACGTGTCGACGGAGATCATGCGTCTGCTGCAGGAGATATGCTTTGCGCAGGCCCAGGAGTGCATCCTGGATAAGAGCATACAGGACTCTAGGAAGCCCAGCGTCATTGGTATTGTATTTTTTCCATTTATTTATCAACAATTTATCGCTTAAAAAACATTCCTCCTCAATGGTAGCAGAATATTGGTATACTTTGCTGGCCCAGTCAGGTTTGAAACCTAGGACGATTTAACTACTGGACACGCGATCTTGCCTTTTTCACATATACCCTGCTAGCCGCGCACCGAAAAACATTAGCCTTAGTCATTGTTACGCTGTCTATTCCAGTGTAATAGTGAAACAATACTTTTCCTCCTACAAAAGTTAGTTTAACGTGATTTTATACTTTACGAGTACATCTCTCTTCCAGTGGCTACCTATTTTCTTCTACCTAGGTTTCAACCTATTTTCTTATTTCTAATTGGCCTTTGTTCGCGGCGCACCGATTGAAGTGACCTGTTCCGATCAGACTACCAAAAAAACTGTTTGAGACAGTTGTTTTGTTTGAAATATATGTTTTTTTATGCTAACACTGCACATGCCCCGACAGGTGCGGTCGCGACTCAAGTGATGTACTTCTACAAGAACTCCCTGGCGCTGCTCGGCCAGTCCACAGGAACGGACAACGTCCACGAGATCATCGGCACCAAGTTGTACAACTACTGGCATCGGTACCTCTCCTTCAAATTGTACTACGTTGGATCTGTCGTGTGCTTGTATCAGGGTGAGTGAGATTATATTTTTTTTATTTCTCTCAAGTTTTTTTTTTTCTTTCCTAGGGTTTAGGTTTAGGCTCTCTTTTCTTGGTCCTAGGCTTTAGTTTTATATACCTGTTGACAGATTTCATAAGTCTACAACACTTTTAGTTCTTCAACTTTCCCCCGAAACCGATAGCTTTAGATTTACAAAGTTTAGTTGCAAAAAAAATTGTATTTCCTTTCTGTTTCACCTTGTATACACATATTTTTTTGTCAAAGCGCTATTATACTCGGCCCTCTAACACCTCTGATATGCGGGTCAAATTCCTCGCGCCTCCTTCATTATGTTTATATATTGATTCGCCTCCAGGCATGAACGCCGAGGAACAACAGAAGATGGGCGAGCGCGTCGCCTTCTACCAACAAGCGGTGGAGAAGCTGGGCGAAGCGAGGAAGCTCGCCAAGTACATCGAGCCCGCGCAGGTCACGCAGGAGGCGCTGACCTTCACCAACGACGTGGTGGAGGGGAAGAGGAAGGCGGCCAAGAATGAGAACGAGTTCATCTATCACGAGGAGGTGCCCGAGAAGGATCTGCTCGTCGACATGAAGCCGGTGTGCCTGGTGAAAGCTTTGGCCATCAACTTTAACGATCCGGAGGTAAGCATAGCAGAGATAGCCTATCTTTTCTCGACTCGAATCAATTTAAAAATGCCGAAAACATTGAGCATAATTAATAAATATATCGACGAAATATTCCAACTCTACAAAGTCTAGAATCCTGAGTTGTATCTATGGTATCAGTTTACGATACCCCTTACACCCTGTATATCGGCGATAGTATTTGGTTCAGAATGTAATATATGGTGAACTTATTGCCACCGTGATGGACACATCCCTTAATGTGAGGGGTTTTCAAACAATGCTCCACCACAGCAATCCAGTACAGGTGTTCACACGTTTTTCAAAAGACGTGTAGGTGTCTTTATTCACCACGTTTTCCTTTACCATTCAGATTCTGTATATTTGTAATACTAGAAATTAGTTTGAATAATAATTGCTTATTTGTTCTATCCTCAGGTGTCAGGTTCAGATGTATTCTCCCGGCTAGTGCCAATGGGAGCTCACGAGGCCTCGTCGATGTATTCGGAAGAGAAGGCCAAACTCCTGCGCCACATCGTCAGCCAGGCCGAGGCCAAGAACACGGAGCTAACCGAGTTCATGTCCTCGTTGCAATTGGACCAGTTGGAGGTGCTGGACTCTGATCAAAAGTACGTCACTAGTGTTTTTTAATAACCCACATCGTCCCAATGCTGGGATTGAGTGTGATTTGTGATGCCCTTCAAAAACAATTCCTTCTCATTAGGTCAAATGAAATGTCAAAGAGATTGCTTTTTTAGGCTACCACAAGATGTAGTGGACAGGTGCGCGGCGATGAACGCGAAGACCGAGATAATACAGTCCCTCGTGGACTCCATGAACAACCTCGCCGAGATCATCACCGATGTGGAGCATGTCCTGGCAGAGATCAAAGAACTTATTCAGGTAAGTTAAAAGACGAGACTTTACTAAAAAATATTTTAATGATATTGGGTATTCGAACGGTGTGGATATAATTGCTTCCAGCGTCGAAAGGTGCTAAGGGGGGGAGTGACGGGCAGTGATGTAAAGATATGGCAACATACCCACTTTTTTACAATTTTCACGTAATTATTCACGAATATGGTTTTCAATCAGTTTTCGCAAACGCTGCGCGCCATATTTGAATATAGATCGAAAAACCCCGACATTTTCCTGGTGGATATTGATTACGTGCCAAAAACCTAAGCCCCCCCCTTCTGATCGGGTTCCCCATGTGTTGCGTTCCGTTCCGGCAGGAGGAGGCGGCGCAGGAGAAGCAGTTCGCGGCGGCGATGGGCGCGCGGCCGCCGTCGCTGGTGCAGACGGAGCTGGCGCGCGAGCTGCACAAGTACGCGGACGCGCACGCGCGCGCCGCCGCCAGCAACGCCGTGCTGCGCAAGGCCATGGCGCTGCACGTCGCCAACCTGCGCCTGCTGGCGCGCCCGCTGCCGCAGCTCGCCGCTGCCGTGCCCAGCGTGCACAACATCGGTACACACATTTGTTTCTACATATTTTTTTAGGCTTAGGTCGTTCTTCCGCGAAGATACTCATAAGCTCCGCGATAGAGATGCGACCCGGACAATTATACTGGACAGTCTATGAAAAGCTTTTTTTCAAAATATATCAGCCGAGTATACTTACTCCATATATGTCTCTGGAAAAATGGTTTCTTACGATGCTTTTCGATGTGAGGTTTCCTTAAGTTTTTCAAAAGGGGAGTGGAGGGGAAAGGTCTCTGGTAGGCTAGCACCGCTTCAACTCCCTTTCAGTTGCAGTTGTCCCGAGTGACGGTTACCGCCCACCATCAGATAGACCGTCTGTCAGTGTGCCTACCTAAGCAGTAAAATAATGAGATTTCGTTGATTTTGATGAGTATTAGTTATAAGAGAGTGTGTCGGCAGAGGGCCTGGACCGCAGCACGATGACGGAGATGCGGCGCGTGGTGGGCAAGGCGCGGGAGATGCAGGCGCAGCGGGACGCGCTGCTGCAGCAGCTGCGCGCCGCGCTGGCCGCCGATGACGTCACGGCGCAGCTGCTGGCGCGCGCCGACGAGCCCGCCGACCAGATATTCAAGCAGGAGCTCGCCAAGCACACGCCCACGGTAAGTGCAGCCTAGTGAAGGAACCTTTCACAGATAGCTTGTGAAATACCATATTATATAGATTTTCATAAGTAGCACCTGCTACGGACATAGGCAGAAACTGTTAAAAATCATTGTACATAAATAGTAAAGCGTTCGGTGCCGTCCCGACTTTCATGATAAATCATCGACCAGTGACACGTCATAGGATTAATTGACATAGTGAATTCACTGAATAAAATCATTGACTGTGAAAAATCACAGGTGACATAACAGTGAAAGAACAACATAATTTCACGTAATGAAAATGAATTTTCATTAGCAATCATTGCCATGTCTACTGCAGCCTGATGCAGGCTGATCCCAGCCAACACTAGAACGTGGTAGCGTTGGATCGGATTCGGACGCGATACATTTTAGTATTTTAATTATCAATTTTAGATCACTTTGGATTTGGGGTTAGCACACACAGCACACATCCACGAATGAATTCACACACACACACAAATGACAATTATTGCCACAAGAGGAATCTCGAGACCAATTTTTATATCAACAAAAACTATCATTAAACTGTGGAAAAATACAATTCTTTAGAGGAAAATCGATCCGGTTGATTTTGAAAAACAACAACAGCCTGTTTCTCAACATTGTTGTACTGCGCTATCGGTAGTGTCGCTTATAAAGATCAAATACAGGACGCACCTCTGTCTTCTTAAAATCCTTTGTCCCGTTTTTGCGCGATCCTCGATCACAAAGTCGCTAACACGTCATTTAAAGATAAGGTTAACGTTTAATGGTGACTTTCAATTTATTGAATGTCTCCGCAACTGAGCGTCAGAATATAATAATAATAGAATATAAGAACATTTATTTGTAAAAAAAACATGAGTTTACATACAGGTATGCAAGATGGACAATGCAATTTATGAAGATGCGGATCCCTGAGTTCCTATGTTTTAATCGTACATTTGTGTGCCAGGTGAAGATAATAGAGCAGAACCTGGCCGCCCAGGAGAACATCATCAACAAACTGACGTCGCTGTACGCCGCGTACGGCGACTCGCGGCGGCTGCTGGCCGACGTGCTGCGCAAGCGCGAGGGACTCATCAACGGTATAATACAGTATCAAAGGACACACATCATGGCGAACACAGCCATGGGCCACACGAGCGAAACAACGAATATTCAATCATTTTTGAGATGATTTTCATAGAAAATTCGTTGCTTTACCTGTCGTGTGGCCCAAGTCTGTCATCGTCGTAATACTAACTCAGGTTTACACTAAAGTAGGATTACCAGCAGCGCCAACTGCGTAGAAAATGTATTATCCATAACCTGATCTCTGCACCATATTTAATTCAAATCTCTTAAACTTAAAAATTAACAAACACGCTCTTGCATTTTTATTATTAGTATGACTCTGTTTGGCTCAACTCGGCGTGTCTATTAGGCTTGATTTACATCGATCTAGTAAGTCAATCCAGTGATACTGGTTCGGTATCTAACCAATCAGCACCATTATCCGACGCTGTATTTGAATAGCGCGGCGGTGAATATCGATCCAGCGTCTGTGGAACTGTTGAATATAAATAAATAATAACTAAATAAATTTCGCTAGACTGACACACCAACTGTATGGTCCCAAACTAAGCAACGCTTGTACTATGGGTACCGTTCAATAGACTGGGGGCGATCCCAGTGACACTCAGACTAACACAAAGGGCCATTTCAAAAATTTGCCCCGGCGGGAGTCGAACCCGCAACCATCATGTGCACTGCGCCAAGCGGTCGTCAAAATAAATGGGCGTGAGTAGTGGAGTGTATACGAGGCGGTGTCCGCAGCGCTGGTGACGTCATACGAGGCGTACCCCGAGCTGGTGAGCAAGGCGCAGAAGGGGCTGGAGTTCTACGGGCGCCTCGCGCACTCCGCGCAGCAGCTGCTGGCGCGCCTGCGCAGCACCGCGCAGGTGCAGCACGAGGAGAGGACGCAGCTGCTCGACACGCACGCCGCTAAGGGTCCGTACCATCTGCACAGCGGTTAAATATTTGCTTCAGGGGAAGAGGAAGGGATTTCTTAATAGTTATTAAAATGAGATATAGATACATCTACTAGCAATTTATTGTCGCTCAACTAGTGAAAATCTCGAGTGTTCAAAAAACATTTATTTTATAAGTGGAAATATTCATAGCGGCCGCGTAAGATTGTTGAGTCTTCTCAATAAATATTTTTTTCGGGAAAATTTTGGAGTTACGAGGTTTTCAGTGCCGGGTGAAGTTTTAAAAATGACGATTAGTCTAATATCAAAGGACAGTTTAAAAGTTACATATTTTTTTTCGGACAACAATTTTACGATAATTTACGAAGGTCATATCTTGACCTTTTGTTCAAAGACCACTGTAGCTCCTGACTTGTAGGGATAATATTAGTGAGATTGTGTATAAGTGAATGCAATGCTTGTCCGTCCAGCGGCTAGCCCGGCGCCTGCGCCGTCGGCGAGCCCGGCGCCAACGAGTGCGGCCGGTGGCCGCAAGCTCAAGGACTACCTGCCCTACATGAAGAACCGGAACAGGAGCGCCACGCCGCAATGTACGCACTCACAACTACTACACTCCTTAAATATAGCCAGAGCGACCTCCTTTTTAACCCCCGACGAAAAACGACGGGTGTTATAAGTTTAACATGTGTATCTGTGTATCTGTGTATCTGTGTGTCTGTCTGTGGCAACGTAGCGCCCAAGCTGATGAACCGATTTCAATTTTGTTTCTTTTATTAGATAGGTATTCTGATCGAGAGTGTTCTTAGCTATGTTTCATGAAAATCGGTTCAGCCGTTTGAAGATCATCAGCTCTTTTGTAGGTTGAAAAAGCCACATTCACGGCCAAAACCAACTTCCACGGCTCGAATCCGATCGAAATTTGGGCTCATTGGAATAATAGCTTTGCATCACTTGAGAACGGCTGAAACGATTTCGCTTTATTATATTTTTAAATGATCGTAATAGTCTGAACTGGCTTTTTACAATATTATAAATTTGAAAAGTTTCCCGGATTCTGGAAAGAAATGATATTTTATCAATTTTTATATGAGATTTGTGTATGAACTAAAGACGTTCCATAAGTCACGTGTCAAATGATGGATACGCGCACGCGTTAAATTTTGCTAATTGTCATGGAATATTACGCAATAATAATTCTAGAGGGCGCTGCTCCACCATTGAGAAAAAATATAGAAAAGAAACTAATTTAATATAATTTCAGCGTTATTTGGACGTACTAGGTAAAGTATACATGTGATGAAAAGGTCGTCACATCGGGGGTTTTAAATTTTCAATTTAGAGTTATACCTAGTGAAGAGATCGAACCAATGTACTAGGTGAAACAAAAATGGTATACAATTTTTTTGCAACTTTACTTTGTAAATCTAAAACTATCGGCTTTGTGGGACAGTTGAAGTACTAAAGGTTTTGTAGACTTGCGAAAATTGTCAACAGCCGTATTCCTATAACACCATTGATTTTTAAAGTTTCCTCCAAAGCTGATTGTTTTAGAACTGCAAAGTTAAGTTTTGAAAAATAAGTATACCCTTTTTGTTTCGACCTGTATATACCGATGAAATGGAGAAGTTTTTTACACAGACCTTGTGGAAACCAAGGACAATTCCGTGCGTTCAAGCGCTTTTGCCATAACTATTATTTCTTTCTATTAAATTCGTGCGGGTTCAAGACAATTTAACTTTTCCCCTGGAATCGTTGAGGGTCAAACCTCGACGTCATTATTTGTCCCCATTGTCGATCCTAGTTTGCAGGAGTAACAGTGGTGGGAGTGTGTGGGGGGACCAGTCTCATATAAAAATACCGATGAAATATAAGGGTTAAACCTCATTAACGCGAAGAGTTTTGTCTTCAGCTCAAGTGGACCCCGTACCGCAGGACACGTACTACCCTGAAAGCATATACCCGACTTCAGTGCGCCCCACGCCTGTTGGCTCTGAAGGTAAGTCTTTAAACCCCCGACGGAAAAAAAGGGGTGTTATAAGTTTAACATGCGTATCTGTGTGTATGTCTGTGGCATCGTAAGACTCAAGCGGATGAACCGATTTTAATTTAGTTTATTTTTGTATGAAAGGTAGTATGAAATTATAAAAGGTTGACAAAATAGACTTCATGTATATTCGTAAAAAGTTTTAATTGAGTGTGTAATAGGGATAATATAATTTTGTTCCAGCGACGGACGTAACTCAGATGCAGTTACCTGACGGGGTGGTAATGCCGGCCGCGCAGGGCTCGGCCCCCCCCTACGACCGCTACGCCGGGCCCTACGCGCCCCCCCACTCGGATCCCTACAGCGTCCCTTCCAACTACGCGTACCCCGCCTCCAGCAAAGCGTACGAGAAACCACAGGAGGACCCAAATTATCCCTATTCCGCTTACACCCCCCCTCAATATTCCACCCACCAGGAGTACACCGGCCAACAATATTCTAACCCCTACTATTCCGCGACCCAAAACAATACCACTATCGTGACTGATTCACAGAATTTTGCTAATATGCAATCGAATATCCACCCTATGAACACTTCCAATAATCAAGCCGGTATAAATTCTAATATTCATGGGAATGTGAACCCTATGAATCCTAACATTCAAGCCAATATGAATGCTATGAACACGTCCACCGTTCAAGCTAATATGCATCCTATGAACACTTCAAATGTTCAAACGCATATGACCCCAACGAATACTCCAAACGTTCAAGCGAATATAAACCCAATGAACGCTTCCAACAATCAAGCGGGCATGAACTCTTCGAACATTCAAGCGAATATGTACCCTACAGCCCAGTATTACGATCCATACATGAATCAAGCGCCCACGCCTGACACACTATCATCAATGTCAAACTATAATGCAGCGAATCAGACAGACTTAAGTGCTAATTTCGCTCAATTGCAAGTGTCGGGGCCTAAGTCGGAACCGAGCGCCTATGGAGGAGATTACTCGCAGACGTACTACAGCATTCACTACCCTCACGTCTCGACACCCAACATGGCGACTTACAGCCACGCTGCGCAGAATTCAAACACGAGTATGGTGCCTTCACAGTTGCCTTCCGATTACAACTCGCTGAATTATCCGTACAGCAACGAATCGGCTCAGTACAGCCAACAGATGAACCCTAATATGTCTTATAGTTCTGCGGACCCTCAGAACTGCTACTCCAGCCCCTTCGCATCGACCTCCCAAGGGTATACGTACACGAATACTGCCACAACCACGTCCAGCACCATGGGTTCCGCTGCTTACACTTTCCCTTCCGAACTGGACGCGAATTATAACCCAGCCTTAGCTCAGTTGGACGCTCTAGATAAACCAATAAAGTCCCATGTGACAGGCGAGGCCCTATCTAATGTAAACTACCAACATACTTATCAGAACTACGAAAGCCAGCCACCCAACTACGAAAGGAGTCAGCCAACTAACTACGAAATTAACCAACCAACCAACCTCCAACCCAACTACGAAATTAATCAACCAACTAATCTCCAACCCAACTACGAAAGTAACCAACCATCCAATCTCCAACCCAACTACGAAAGTAACCAGCCAACCAATCTCCAACCCAACTATGACAGTAATGCACCGAGTTACTCGAACCAGTCTGAGAACTATCAACCGACCAGTTCGTCCGGTTATACCGACCAGACCGGCGGCAGTTACGGGCAAACCCATCAAAATCAAAATCATCCGGGTTATACCTTCAACACCGCCACGGGAAACTATGAGTACAATTATGGATCACAGAACACCTATACTTACGATAACACCGCACAAGCGAGTTTGAACTCTCAGTCGATGAACAAAGAACAGAATATTCCAGCGCACGGGGTCTACACGAGTGCAGGGACGTGCGAGACTGTCCAATCGCCGTCAGAAGCTCCAGTAATGCCGCAGAATTCGATGGAACAAAGTAATAACCAAATTTATTATAATGCGCCGTATGGGTATCAGACTACTACAAACCAGGCGAATGAAGTCGCACCCCAGCCTGAACCGGAGTCTACTAACTACGGGGCCAACATGAATCAGTCGACTTACATGCAGTCAGGACACGATAACACAAGCGTGACGTACACAAACACTGGCAACAGCCAAGGTAAGTAGCAATGGACATTGAAGTAAAGTGCCAAATATTATGTAAATTTATACTATAATAAATACTATTTAGTAAAATAAATGTTTTTGAAATATGAAGGAATTTCATTCAATTTCCTTTTCAGTGTCGACACCGAAAGAGAATATTACAGAACCGAGTTATGACCAAAACACAACAAACACACCAAACACTGAACCTGCAAACGTAAAAACAGAAATCAAGCAAGAACTGCCTTCGCCAGTAGAAAAAAGTGAAATTAAAAAAGAAATTAAAACCGATCTTAGTGCTTTCGACTTGCTCTCCGAAATAGATTTTTCGGTAGAGCAAAAACCGATAATGCCGGAAATAAAAGTACCGCAGGTATCGGAAAGTGCCATCAAGAAACCGGTGGTACCAAAAATGGAGCCTGTGAAGAAGTTACCTCCGAAAGTGGAGGTCATTGAAAGGCCGGCGAAGCGAGATCTCTTCTCGGATCCTAGTCTGTTGAACCAGTTCACGCAAGAAGTAAAGAATTTGCAGAAGCTGACTGATTCTTTGACTATTCAATCGGCCGGTGGAGTTACGCTTCTGGACGCAAAATGGAAGACATTTCAAGACTTTCAAGTGAGTTACAATTTTTTTTATATAACAAAGTCGGATTACAAGCGTGTGACCCGCCTTATGTTAAGCAGTTATCGTAGCCTATAGATGCATGCAATACCCAAGGCATTATTCGCCCATTGCCAACCTGAAGGGAAGTGAGAAGTCAAGGGGGTTGGCTTTCTGATTCACTGCACGAAACAGCTATATTATTAACTAGCTGAGCCCGCGTGGAATTTAACTTAACAAAAAAGCCCGCTCCCGCGTTCTGAGCCCGCGCGACATGACACATTTTTTTAAATTTTGTTTTTCTCAAATAAAAGTAGCATAAGTTACTGCTTATAACAACAGCTATCTACCAGTGAAAATCCTGTCAAAATCGGTCCAGCCGTTTCGGAGATACTCTTTGATTTCATGTGTTTTTATTTTTTTACGCGGAACCCTAATTGTTTTTCTAAAATTAAAGTAGCATAAGTTACTCCTTAAAACATCAGCTATCTGCCAGTGAAAGTCCCGTCAAAATCGGTCCAGCCGTTTCGGAGATTACCCGGAACAAACACACAGACAGACAGACAGACAGACAAAAAAAAAACGCGTTTTTGTTATAGGTGTCGTATGTACTTTTATATGCATTTAGTGAAAAGGTGTTATTTTGATATTACAAACAGACACTCCAATTTTATTTATTTGTATAGATTTTACGGCGATCTTCTTTGTGAGGGTGGTACTTCTCCCGGGACCCAGCCCATATATAAGCTATAGTCAATTGGCTCTAGTTTGGCTCTTCCACCGTAAACCATTTTATTAGCATCCTCCACCATGGCTCAAGTGAAATATCATAAGAAACTTCGTACGCCAAATACTCTACATGGATCTTGTTTGGTGTATTTTTGAACTAAAGTAGTATATTTTAGACAAGCTAAGCTTAAGATGAAATATTATTTATGTGATCTTGTTTTTTTTAGATGAAAGAGAATATGTACAGGTCTAAAACGATTGCTATGCAATACACAAACGGCAATATAGTGACCGAGGTGGTGCCTTTCGACGACTCGAGGCTGAGACTTAAATCCGACCCGGACGCGTTCATAAACGCCTCTTATTATAAAGTAAGTGGTTAGCATTAACACATTTATTGTTCTTACAAATTTAAATTAGTTTATTAACAATTTATGTAATTTTAAATTTTCGACATTCCTTTTCCGGTACGGTAGACCACAAACTGACATTAGACTCTCTTGAAATAATTATCATATATCATCATGCCGGAATCCCGATGACTACAAAAATCTTGAAGTACCGGGATTAGAAATAAGGTTTAGAAAAATTATATCTAGCTATAGAGCATTTTATTAATATAAAATTACAAATCTCCATGCTTACCTATAATTGGCTACCTCTGGCCAATCATTTTGAATTGCGTCTATGTCACGTTTACAGGGCTGTACATTTAGAATTTATTTTGATTGATTCTTACTTATTTTTTGGACTCTATGTATGTCAAATGTGTTTTATTTATTGATTTTGTATTTGCAGCAACTAGCTCCATGGTGCATTCCGCTTGTCATCTCGAAGCATCCCGGCGAACATGAATACGGCGTGTTCTGGAGAGCTGTTTTGGAAAATAAAATGAGCTGTGTAGTTTGTCTCCTCAGCGAAATTGAGGTAAACCTATATTTAAGAATATCGCTATATGGATTAGAGAGTAAAATCCGTGCGCAGAGTTTGATAAACTTCCATTAATGAATACACTAATACTATAAAATAATTATTATGTAAATAATTATAAACATTATGAAATGTTATATGAGGTTTCAAATACATGTGAAATGGTTTTCGTGGATCAATAATGTTTGAAATAATAAATCTATCTGAAATCGGGAATTAAACACACAAATATAATTCTAATACCAGTACATACTTAATTTCGATTGATTAATGCTGTCCAAAACTTTTGAGTTGAATCTGTCCAGGAGGGTATTCACAATTGACGGAATGTTTCCCATTCTTCTTTTACAAACGAATTAGAAGAAGGATGGAAGCTGACGTTTCTGACATCGAAAACTTTCCCATGTCGGTGAATACCTCTCCCCCCTCATGGCTCTTTAGAGTAATCATTTTAATTGCGAGATCTCTCACCAGATGCAAGGTAAAACATACTGGCCTACAGCCAAAGGGCAATCCCTTGAACTGCCCGACGGACTCAAGATCGCCCTCGACGATGTGACCTGCACAGTCCACTGGACTGAACGGAAGCTGACTGTGGCCTGTGGGAAGACCATGCTGAATGTCACTCATTACCAAGTCAACGTGTTTCCGGCTAAGTGAGTATCTTTTATTTATAATAATAATAATATCGCCAGACTGACACACCAACTGTATGGTCCCAAACTACGCAACGCGTGTACTATGGGTACCGTACAATGGACTGGGGGCGATCCCAGTGACACCCAGACCTGGGCAAAATACAGAAAGACCATTTCCGAAATTTGCCCCGGCGCGGCGGGAATCGAACCCGCAACCAACATGTGCAGTGAGCCGAGCGGCCTACGCTCGAACCACTGCGCCAAGCGGTCGTCAACTAAGACTCGCAGTAATAAATCTATCTCAATTCTGAGAGCGATCTTGGAAATTTCATTCTTATGTCATGCTAGTACAAAATTACACGTCAAACGCGGTCTTGAGTTGACTGAAGACCGCCCTTAGAGTTGTAATCCATTTACTAATACGAGCCTATAACTATTGTTAACTCTTATACCAGAGTTGAACACAAGCTCATACGATAAGATGTCTAATAATAAAACGCCTCGCCCATCGTATTTTTTATGATCGCCCCCTTTTAATATGAGGGGGATTTCATATAAATTTTGGGATGGCTTAATTTATTTCAATCGTAAATGCATGGTTCAATTACATGCACATGCTTAGGTAATGGGGTTAGATGATGAACAGTGGTGCTTTACGCGTCTCCAGGAATACGTTTTTAAATGCTGACTGACGTCATGCAGTTTCCTGACAAATAATAGTTGGTATTAAAATGTGTCTAAAGACATTGTAGTTACATATTTACTATTCTATGCACGAATGCAGTCAAGTGGGAAGCGATCGATATGTAATGCTTAAAGTTTGAACTGTAAGTACAACTTGATAAAGTCCAATATCGATTTAACTGTGATAAACATCTAAAATATTTTCGTGCGCTCGATTTTGAACTCTAGCTATAAGAAAATAAAGTTCAATGGTTGTATGATTTAAATTTAATAAGCAAGTAAGCAGAATCGATAAAATCAAATCATGAGTCATGGCACGCGATTTAGTTCGGGAGCGTCGCGTGTACTCACGCCCTTACTATAAATTATACGACAATTTGCAGAAGCTATTGTACTTATATATTAAAAGGATTTATGTCATGAAAAGGACAGTGAAATGAATTTAATATAAACAAAACAATATTGTTATTCACACCAATGAAGCGAACCCAATCGTATAATAAGCATTCAGCTGAGTAAGATGTGCTAACAGCACTTATAATGTGATAGCCTTACATTGTTGTAAATTCTCTGGGCTAGCGTGGTGGCCTAGGGCCCGGATCACCCTCGCATCGGAGAAGAGTGCTGGATATACTAGCAACAGCCTCGAGAAAATGAGACACTCCACTGAGAAAAAAAATACTACTTTCGTATTTTTACTAAACGTTTTTACGTAATGACAGCAAATAATTTATGAATATGAACAATTTAATGGTGTATTTTTTTTTCAATGTATTTGGATCGTACTACTATTGCATTGGGGGAATTGTTGGTGCACTGCGGTCACAAAACTTTAGGAAAACGCACCGCTTATGTCCACCTTTGTATGAGAATGCCATCGTCAAAAGTTATCTATTGTAAGTCCGTTCAAGGTCGAACCGTGAATGGACCAAACAAAATGTCAGGTGCGGTAAATGCAGCAGTGCACATGTTAGGCGAGCGGGGTTGCCCGACTATGCGGCGTCTATATCTTATTGGTCTGTCTACACCTTCGGGGAATAGAAGATCAATCCGTGTCCTTTGGTACAGGATCGTCTGCTCCCCGCTGGTACTCCTAGCCGATAAAATCCTGAGCCAAACGTACGACAACCGACTGAGCAACCAGCTGTGCGGCGCGTGGGTGCAGTGCGGCGCGGGCGCAGGCCGCAGCGCTGTCCTCTCGCTCCTGATCATGATCATGTGCCAGGTGCGAGCGGGACAGATGGATTTGTGCGGTGAGTGGTAACTTAGTTGGAATCTCTGTTTAATAACAAACGAAATCATTTACCATTAATTATTTATTAAAATTATAAACGGAAAAAACTTTAGGATGAACTATTTATGGTGCCAGGGATTGTCGGAATAAATCTGAGAGTTAAAATTTACTTCTAAATATATATAACTCAAAGGTGACTGACTGACTGACATAGTGATCTATCAACGCACAGCCCAAACCACTGGAGCGATCGGGCTGAAATTTGGCATGCAGGTAGATGTTTTGACGTAGGCATCCGCTAAAAAAAGGATTTTGAATAATTCTACCCCCAAGGGGATAAAATAGGGGATGAAAGTTTGTATGAAACTTTGTCATTTTTAAACCGATCGGGCTGAGACTTTGCATGCATACAGCTACTATGACGTAGACATCCCCTAAGAAAGGATCAAAATTCTACGCGGACGAAGTCGCGGACTCAGCTTGTTTGATATAAATAGGTCATTTTCAAATTAATTTTACAGACAAGTATCAGGGCCTTCCAGATGGGCGTTCTTTGCCCTAATTTAGTATGATTAATGTCTAGGATCTTTTCCAAACTAAATAATGTGAATTTATTCCCAGACATGCTGGACGCGGGATGTTTGACCCTGTACAAGCATAGAAGCAACGTGCTGGAGGACACCAAGTACTTGGCGGACACGTACAAAACTACGCTGTTCTACGTGCAAGGAGTTCTTTGTTCAGGTACTTTAATTTTTACTGTTAATAGTACATTGTTACACGAGTGGTGAAAGTGACTTATTTAGTCCCGAGACGGGGTTTGGCGCCCGAGCGTAGCGAGGGCGCTAATAGTTCGAGGGACAAAATAAGTATTTCACCCGAGGTAAACACTGTGCTTTACAAGGAAAGTAAAAATAAAAACAGAAATTGGCTAAAGAAATAATACAAGGAAGTATGAACAATACTCTACCACTCTAAAAAAAAATAAAGATCGGATTGCCGCCTATTTTGTTTTTTTTTCGTTGGCGGCCAACTTCATTATTTAGCCATTATTATTCATTTTCATCTTTAAATATTTTGCCCAAATCTATGATATTTTAAAGAAATTGTTAAAACTAAATTATAATTAAGTCATTTAAAAATATACTAGGTGATACAAAATGGGTATACTATTTTTTTTGCAACTTAACTTTGTAAATCTCAAACTATCGGCTTTGTGGGACAGTTGAAGTTCTAAAGGTTTTGTAGACTTGTGAAATCGGTCAACAGCTGTATTCCTATAACACCTTTTGTTTTTCAAGTTCCCTCCAAAGCTGATGGTTTTAGAATTACAAAGTTAAGTTTTGAAAAAAAAAGTATACCCATTATGTGTCACCTTGTATATCCTTTAATTAATACTTAACTTTATGTTGTTTCAATTTTACATCGTGCTGTAATTGAGTGACTGTAGAAAAAGTTTGAACATGGTTCCATAGAAATATGAAAATGGATCCAGTTTTTTTTTATAATTTGACACCTGTCAGTTGAAAGCGATTCTCCCGGGCCGGAAAAGTATTACTTTCAACCCGCTCCTCAGGCAACTTCAGACCTACTTTCAGAGTATGAGTAATGAAAAATTATTTTCTTTTCTTTTTTTTTTTACTTTAAACACAACTTATGAAATCATACAGTCCGATGTAAGCTCGAGTAGCTAACAATCATTATCCACATTAAGGGCCGTCCACACGACACGATTTGATTACCAATTTTGGATGTAAATTTGATAGTTAAAAATCAACATAATAGTCCTTGTTTAGTTATTATAAGGTTTTATTTAACCTAATTTGTCACACTGTTTCCAAAGGTCTATTCAATTATCGCCCCCCGATGTTGCAGACATATGTAATATATATTTGATTGGTCTAGGAACAACAATGTTCAACGGCGAAGCTGTCTCAGTGCCGTCAGGGGCGGCGGTGCTCCCCCCCGTGCCGCCCACTCCCACCCCCCACCCCCCCGGCGCCGCGCGGGCCAAGTTCTCCCGGGAGTCCTTCGAGGAGATGAAGCAGGCTCCGGGCCTCAAGAGTGGGGATATGAAGGACCCACTGAACTTCCTGGATCCGCTGTGGAGTTTGAAAAAGAAGTGAAAGTGATAGGATTGGTCAACGGTCTTTGAATAAGTTATTAAAGTTGTGATTGATGTGTTGAGGTTTTCATTGGTAGAAGAGTTTAGAGTTTTTAAATTACGAGTATGTGCAGTCAGCAAACGGAATCACGACCTAGCTTAAGAATTCCTATACCATAGGGTTGAAATAGCTTGTTTAACGTGTTGCCTTCTCCAAACTTTATTTACAGCGACAATTTCAGACGGAGTATCGCGTAAGTTGGTCATGAATCAGTTTTGTCGACTGCACCTTATGGTGGTAGGTTTAAAGTAGAGAATGTTGCACTATGCATTTAACACACTTATAATATTAAAAGTGGAAATATCTATCAAACTTAATGATATGTCTCATCTTTCTTCATCGCTTCTACACTTAGAAGAGAGCTTTTAAGAAGACTGGAACTGCCAATTTTGTAAATGCATTACACGTCTGAGCGTGAAGTTAGCAAACTGTCTTTAGATAAGGGTAAGTTTCATTGCATAGTGTGCCTAATAGAGGTATGATTAAGGTTTTATTTCCTGATGCTTTTCTTTTGTGGTGTTTCAAAAATTCTGCTATGATAACCTCAATATATTGAAAAGACAGTATGCCAAGTTTTATCATTACCTATTAACTCAGTTGAGAAATTACCATTTGTTGTATCCAATGACCAATCATTTTACTTAACCATCTATATATTAACTAGCGGGTCCGACTGACGTCCTGCCCTACTTAGAACCCGATTGCAGTGCCATCTAACGCGTCCAATTGTGTATCTAAAACATCAACTACAATCAACAACATCAAAATCGGTCCCACCGTTTAGGAGAAGTTCATTGAAAAACGCACGTACAGAAGAGTTATTTAGTCTGAAACGAATAGTAACATGGGACCGGCAATTATAACATACTAGCTGTGCCCCGCGACTTCATCCGCGTAGTATTGGATTATTGGGTTAAAAAGTATCCTATATGTTAATCCCGGTTATAATCTATCTGTGTTCCAAATTTCATCCAAATCCGTTCAGTAGTTTTTGCGTGAAGGAGTAACAAACATACATACATACATACATACATACATCCACACTCACAAACTTTCGCATTTATAATATTAGTAGGACATGTCATCGCTGTTATTCCATGTCCATTGCGTTGTTTATATTATTTCCGTATATAAAAAAGTACTCTGTGTGTATAACTTTATTGAATGCATCAAGTAACAGTGATAGTCTGAAAAATTATAAAATATTGCAATACAATGAATCATTCAACTATATCGTGATATTAGTGTACCTAGATTTTAGTTATTTTACATTTTTGCACTAATAATATCAAAATAGATTAATCTTATGATAAAGTACTTACGTTTGGTTTTATATTTTTAGGATGTATTTCCTTTATGAAAAGAAAATTGAGTGGACTGAGGCACTGCTATGTTGACAGCTAAGGAATAATAAAAACAAAATTATAAAAAAAATTAAAAATATTTATTATGACGATCAATATTTAATTTTATACACTTATTATGCTGCGAGCTCACGATTTATAGTAAATTAGAATAAATATCATTTGTTACTCTTCAAAATTTTAATTCATTCGGTCAGAACTAAGCTGTAAAAATCTAAATGTAGATATCTAAAGGAAGTGTATCTAAATTATCAGTCATTGATCATTTTTCAATTTCTTTGCGATAAAAATTGTTAGTACTATTATTATGAAAATATTATTATAAAAAGAATAATGAAGCTAGCTTTTCATTTGAAGAACTGATAGTACCGTAAACCGGAAAATTTCTTGATGATATTCACTTCATATTATTTGATGTAATATATAAGTTATAGTTAAGACTCTTTACTATACTTATTTAAATTTAGTGTACCTTTATAATGTATTTCAAATTAATATTGGCGATTAAAGTAGAATATTAGTTACATTCCTATATTATTATTATTAATTTATTAAGTTATAAATCAGTATTTATTGGGTCACAAATTATCGTTCGTAATTTAATTTGGAAGTTACAGTTAAACAATGTAAACTTCATCTGGGTAATATTGTAAACGCCCATACATTGTCAACTTCAACCGTTATTAAAAAAAATGACCAATAGATGTTGAGATTTTTGCGACATTTTAATAAGTTTTTATTACTTAGATGTTAATAATTATGTAACAATTACTTATCTAACAAATATCGATGAATTTATAATAGGTTTGTAGTTACTTATATTTATAGTTAGCATACTCAATAAAGTGAATTTGACTGAATTATCTCTGTTTTATTGTCAACTATTTGAAATCGTAATCTAATCATATCTTATCTAGGAGTAGCGTCCAATTCGCAGCGAGCTAGTAGCTGCTCAGTTTAGTTGGAAAGGAATTTCCGCAGCGGAGAAAAGTTGAACGATTTGAGGAAACTAGGAAGCGGTTCCGGGGTAGGGCGCATCTTATCTCGGAGGCTGTGGCGGTGCCGGCGGCGCGCCGCCAGTCCGGGCCCGGCCGCCGCCACTACTGCACGCGCCACGTGTCGCCCTCGCCTGAACCGCGCACGCGCGCTCGCGATCGCGCACCAAAACATTCGGAAAAAAAATTCTCACGCCACCCACTCGGCGAGTGACAGTGACGTTTCGGGGGGGTAGCACGGTGACAATAAACACGCATGTAGTTTACAAAATTACAAGTATTTCCGAGTGGATCAGTGATAAATTTTCAGTGGTGAACGATTCGGTGTTATTATTATAATATTCGATCGATCGGTGTCGGTTGTGTCGTGATGAGGATGGGCCGCCGCTGCCGGTGGGCGCGATGATGCGCAAGCAGGCCGCCGCGCCCGGCGGGACGGAGTTCTCGCTGGACGCTTCCGACTGCATCAACCTGCAGCAGATACTGCAGGCGTTTAACTCGACGATAAGCGAGGAGCACGCCTGGGCGCTGTTCTACCAGGCGGCGCGGTGCTTCCAGAAGTGCCTGGCTGACGGAGCCACCTGTTACTCAGCGACGGAGCCCAGGCATGTGTTGCTGCACAAGGACGGTAGTGTGCACCCCAACACGCTGCTACATCCAGGAGGTGAGTTGTTTGTGTGATGCTTCTTACTTAACGGCTAATCATTGGCTTAGCGGATACGTCATTGACTGTTTATCTATAGGTAAATTATCAGATTTGCGATAGGGTAATAGATACACAATAAGCAGCACATACGTACCTACGTACCTGCTAAATTAACGGCAGTCTGCGGCTTGTGCTCGATTTTTGTGCACTTGTAGTTGACTCAAAATAGATACTTATTAGACTTGGTTTCCAGGAGACTACCATGATTACAGACAATTAGTACCTACCTAGATATAGGCTGTTGTTCTTTATATTGCACATTATAAACTTTATTATTTTAAGCCTGTGAATGTCGATGTTTAGCGGTAGTCCCACGGTATCATGTTTGCTGATATAATCAGGTAGGTACCTATTCTTCGTATAATCATACATCAATTACCTAGTTAATGACCTTGTCTTATCATTCGAATTGCGATTTAAAGCATCTACCTTCTGGCGGTACCTATCTCACTAGTAAAATTTTAAATGATAAATTCTAAAGAAACCAGCATAGGCAATCAATTTATATAGGTGTTAAATTCTCTTGGACCACCTAGTGATTTCATAAGGATATGACAGGAAATGTTATTTTCCAAGATTCCTCTGCATTTCCCGAAACCGACAAGCTTAATATTGTTACATCCACTTAACCCGGATGTGGGCCAACTATTGCCCAAATCTACGGGCACTCTTCCGCTTATCGCATCTAAATAATAAATCATATTGCTGGTTCCGGGAATCGTCCCCAGGTCCTCACAGTACACGCTTTCATCAATTAGACCAGCTAGGTAGGTGCAACCATTTGTCGATTAATCCCCAAATGACACGCAGTTCATTGACCATTCGGGCCACGATTTTCGCATTACTCCACAAGTTCAACGATTCTCTTGGCGGTGCGACGCCGGCATCGATCGGTATTACGCCGCGTAATAACCCAAGTTTACGGATGTTACTCACGAATTGTCTACGCCTGTTTTATTGGTGCTCGTAACTGGATCCTGGAGGTGAAATATACGTGGACTAAGACGGTAGCTTGTTTACTAACTTCGGCGTTGAGTTTTCGAAGTAGAAAACTTTACAAACGTCATTCGAAGATATGGCAAACATTTGAACAGATTTCAATATCAAATTTTAACAAAGATTATTCAGTTTTTTTTTATTTGGACTCAGACGCCACTCACTGTTATGTTCATGGACCAACCAGGACCTATCCCCCCGAACTCCACACTAGAAAACAACACGCATCAAAACTAGGGATGCCCGAAGGAAGCGAAGCTTTATAGTATAAAGCGTAGGGCGCTGCAGCTCTGACGTCGTCGTGTAACGCTACTGACGCCTAGCACGGAGCGCCCCGAACGTCCGTATAGAAGCTTCGCTTCAATAATTCCGAAAAAGTTGCGGGGCGCGAGCAGAGGCATCGTATTATTATCTAACGAAACTAATAATGGATTCTGATTGGCCGAACGTACTAAGTCTTATACACCTTATTTTAAGCGTATGTGTTTCGGAAACCTTTAAATCCTAGAATATTCCTGTAAACCAGAATCTACAGACGGATCCACGAAAGTCACCAAGTTCTGACCCTCAGTGAGTCTCAGGGAAAGTTTTGATCATGCGAAACTGCATTCGTGACGGATGTTGGTGATTCTATAGCAATTTCCTATATTAGATAGCCCATTAGTGGTTTAATATTTACTTAGTCGCTCTCCGTAGAAGAACTGGAAGTAATGTTTATCTGACTGGCTAACACACATGTACCTATCCACCGACATGCAACTGATGCTTAAATCGTAATCGAGCTTGCATCTCAAATGTCGCCATCTATTCGGTTACAGTCTAACACCTTAACACAAATAGTCGGTTCCAGTGATCTGTGGGTGTCGGTTTCCACGTATCTAGACCGACACCAGTCACTGCTGACAGCACTCTTCATCAGAGAGTTGTAAGGATCACCCGCAAAGTCTGTGACGCGAGGTACCTATCTGTGGGGTACCTATCGTAAAATGTGACTATATTAAACAGCGTCGATCGTTTAGTAAGATAAAAATGTTGTAATAAGCAAAGCGATGCTCGCAAACGAATGCTTTGCTGGCAAAAAATCTATGGAACCAAATGAACGCTTTTTGAAAAGTAAATAAGTATTCTTCAAAAGACAATAAGATCTTCCATATTTGCGATGTGTGGCCGCTTATCTTTTCTCGCCTGTACTACCCCATATATTATTCAAACCGCCTTTGGTAGGTATAACCTACTGTGTTTTCATTTCCTGTTGAGGTCACCCTATGAATTTCTCGGGTATCCCCGCATCCCTTCCGTGAGCACATGAGGTTCTTTACTCATGTGCAGTGAGGTCATCAGTCTGTACCTATCTTATTCTAAGCCTCTCTGCTTTTGCGATATGAGAAGTAAAACAAAGTAAAAAAGAACTAAATACTGCTGTAATCGCATTAAACTTTCATGTCACGAAATAATTTTAAAAGCGAAAATTTCAGCAATACAGGGAAGGTTAAAACAATCCAAGGCGCCGTATTTTATGTCCGTCCCCTATTGTGTTGCAATAGCCCATTTTGCATGCACACGGTGTTATATTAACAGTACATATTTATTGCTGACCCATTTTAGTTGCTCTCAGTTGCGGCAAGGACAACTTGGACGACGCATAGCGAATTGCATTGCCGAGGTTGTTTCTCAAATTGATCCTAATTTATTTTAGGTTGTTTATGTTGTTATGATTCACAGATGTTTAGATTGTGAAACGGTACTATTTAGTTGATTATTAGATTTTATTATATGTGTCGCCAATTTTATTTTGGTTTGGCTATTGCTGCATTGGTCTAACCAGCGATGCCAAAAAGCGCGTCGAATACATAATAGAGCCTAAACTAACCAGCTATACGCAGTGTTATTTATGTTCGAGTTCTAGTCGGACACCGCTGGGGTTGCCAACATTCGGGTAGCCATTTTATAAATTCATGTTTCATTCGGTGCCGGGAAACGTATTGTTGATAAAAATTAAATGAAGGCGATACGTTGGAAACAACTGATATAATAAAATATAATTTTATAAAACATTTTTACCGGATTGTAGGTAGGTAGATACTTAAACAACTGATAAAATAAAATATAATTTTACAAAACATTTAGACCGGATTTTAGGTAGGTACCTAAACAGAGAAGTGAGGCATCCTCGATCCTTGAGTACCTGTACTTAGTCCGAGTATCTATACAAATAAATAAAATTGGAGTGTCTGTTTGTAATATCAAAATAACACATTTTCACTAAACGCATATGAAAGTACATACGACACCTATAACAAAAACGCGATTTAAAACATTTTTGTCTGTCTGTCCGTCTGTCTGTCTGTCTGTCTGTGTGTTTGTTCCGGGTAATCTCCGAAACGGCTGGACCGATTTTTACGGGACTTTCACTGGCAGATAGCTGATGTTTTAAGGAGTAACTTAGGCTAGTTTAATTTTAGAAAAACAATTAGGGTTCCGCGTAAAAAAATAAAAACACATGAACTTAAAGAGTATCTCCGAAACGGCTGAACCGATTTTGGCGGGACTTTCACTGGTAGATAGCTGATGATATAAGCAGTACCCATAACTTAGGCTACTTTTATTTTAGAAAAACAAAATGAAAAAAATGGGTCCTGTCGCGCGGGCTCAGAACGCGGGAGCGGGCTTTTTGTTAAGTTAAATTCCACGCAGACGAAGTCGCGGGCTCAGCTAGTACTAACTATAATGACTGACTGTCCATCCAGTACACAGTAACGTGGTTTGGTAATTGCGCAAATAATAGCGAGAGATTTGTGCAAATAGGTTCATTAAAATATGTATGTTCTGTGTGTGTTCATGTTTGTCGTGTTTCTGAAGGCGTTTCCGAATTATTCTCGTGCAAGCAATTTGAAGCACCGTCGTGTTTTCATTACCGTCAGTTTGTACTGGCGAAAACTATAGGTACATACATGGATTTATGTCATTGTCTCATTTTTGGATGGAACATAATAGGGACAACATCATAAATCGGAGTAAATCTTTTTGTTTAATGTTTGTAAGGAGTGCATCATTTTGTTGTGAAAATGCCATAATTATGTTTGAAGGCAGAATAATTTATAATATCATTGGCTAGTAGGTGTTTTAGTCATAAGTTATACCTACTTCAAGTCTATTGTCTTACCAATATATTTTTGTTAGAATTTATTTAATTTTATTACTTATCGTGTCCCACTGCTTTGCAAAGGTCTCCCCATCTTCCCCCAACACGGTCTTCAGCTAAATTACTATTAACTAATTACTTACCGAATTAATTCCTCGTACGGGAAAGACCGGTAACCACAACCCAGGTATTTCGTTGCCTTGAATCCGATTGGATTAAACAAACATACATGATACTAAACAAACATGCAAACACACCTAGGTTTAATTCTTAAAATAACCGAAATGGGTATTTATAGTTATGCAGTTAAAGTTAACATGTCCGTAAATAATCTCAGAAATATTCATGGGCAAATACCTATTCGGTGCAGTCAAGGTCAACTGAAACATCATTTTCAGTGTCTTTGTAAACTAATGCTAACTCGTTAACAGTCAAATCCAATGTCAGTTCCGTCCGTTATCGCTCGGTCGTCGGTTTGTGTGTTGATAAAAGTGTTGGTCAGTTTGATTTATTGCGGTTAAACCAAAAAATAATACTTACCACATGTTTCTTTTAAATTGAAAACAAGTATTTTTATTTAGTTTTGTACTATGAAAAGCGATACGGGAAAGAAATCTTCGATGCCATCTTATGGCGGTGACAGACTGCGCCGTTCTACGAGCAAATCAAAGAATATTTGAAAATATCAGAAAAAAAAATTGGAACATTTTGTTGTTCTGTCTGTGATTCGCCTCCCTCCGGTCTGTCACCGTCTTTACACATAGCTTATTTTGCTTCTTAGATGGATCTTCTTCATATAAGAAGATATGTTATTAAGGTGAAGGCGCCTGTCTAGCCCGCGAAGTTCAAATTTTTTGAGTTCTTTTAGAAATTTTTCGAAATCTGACAATAATAAAAGACAAATTTTGTAATTCGCGAAAAAGACCGTGTGCAGTGCATTTATTAATACATTTATTTTACTCTAAATATTATCATGGTGGATATGATACTAGTAAATCACTAAATATACAAAAATTGCCAGATTATCTGGATAGCTGTCGTTCTTGAAATGTTTTAGATTAAGTTGGATATATTAATAAATGCACTGCACACGGTCTTTTTCGCGAATTACAAAATTTGTCTTTTATTATTGTCAGATTTTGAAAAAATTCTAAAAGAACTCAATAAATTTGAACTTCGCGGGCTAGATGGGCGCTTTAGCCTTAATCGTGGGAAATCCAATAAAGATATAACAATAGACTGTATGAGACGTCGATACGATAGCGAGGTGACATGCGATCGTCATGCTAAACAGTTGTATTGACACAGCATCATGTGTAGACAGCGGTGCTCAAACTAATAAAATTGCAGGTGCCGACCGGGCGACCATTTGTACCCTAATTGAAAATTAGCTGGGGTTGTCTTAGCCATGGCGTGGTATTTTATATCTGATGCATTTAAAACGTAGTTGATAAAATACGTACTCAGTTAACAAATTCTTAACAGTGACTTTACGCTGCCCGAATATTTTACACCGATTACTTACCTACAGTTTTGCCTCTATTTATAGCCAGCACAAGGTAAATACGACTTAAAATCAGTGTAAATGTTAGCGAGTGGTTATCAAAACATTGAGCGCCACTGGTCGCTCCGTACATCGTTTGATACCAGTTTTTATCATGATTCCATACGAGACCGTATTGTTCTGTCACCGCGAGCCGACTAGAGACGTTTCACTGCGCCCGCGCCACTCGTGGGAAACGGGTCTCGGTCCCGGAAGGTCTCGTGAGTCGAGACTTTTTTGCGACTCGCGTTAGAGAAATTACATAGGTTAGTTGTTTATGCGGTTAGATTAATTGTACGCCGTGTTGTTGAGTAGGATGAGTTGATTGCGTTATATGGAAGAACTATACTTTACCCGCGTCTCCTTCCGGGCGGTTTCATTAATAAAAAATAGCCTATGTTATTTCTGAACATAATTGTCATCTTATACAATTTAAGTCACTTCAGCTTGATGAGACCAACTTCAACAAACCAAGGAACATAATATCCAAATTTATTATATCTACTTATGTATTTAGGGCTCAAATTAAATAGACTATCGTTATCATATGGACCGGAATAGGTATGATTGGGTCCTGTTATTTCTCTGGCGTTGTGTCAAAAAGTTAATAGAACATACGAGTACTTACCGATTGGATTATTGAATTTAAATAAGTAGTCAAGTAATACTTATTCAAATCATAATATACTAATCCCACTTTCTTATTCTCCCCATTCATTCGAAACTTTGAAAGCCAGAGGCCATTATGGCGAACCCTAAAATGACAGTTATGGGTCACTAAGGCCCTTTGAATAACTTTTTTGACACGAAATATAAACCGGAATATTGTTACTATAGTGGAATAATGTATTTACGACTGGCTAACCGTATTATAAAACGATTTCTATTTTATTACTTTAAATTTGTATTATGAATTACATTTTCTGCTCGTAAGCGGTTGATAGCTTCATCGCAGCTAATAGGCCGTAATTTGACCTTGATTTTAAAAGAAATTGCAGCTTATTCAAGACATATAAACTAGATTAGATTGAAGTAGGTAGATAAGTCAATTATTAGTGAAGTTAAATCAGTTTTTGGGAGAAGTACCACCTATACCTGAGTATGCTAATTTATTTATTCAGATCAAGTGATCATTGTGACCCGAGGCGATGTTTTGGTTTACAAATTCTTGTGTAAATATTGACATGGATTGGTGAAAACGGGTATGAGTAGACAAGTGGTTAGGTTAAACGCCCTGTTTTTTTCTGTAGAAAGATACCTAATACTTAAAAAAAAAATGTGTATGTTTTTGTAGGATTTTTTAGGAGAACCAATTTTTATTTGGGTATAATATTATATCTTTTACACATCCATGCTTTAAGTATCAATCACATTTATGTACTTAGGTAGTTTTTATATTTATCTTATTATATTTACTTAAGTCAGTCACCATATTCTTAATATATTTCCCACCCATAAAAATATTTTTGGTTAGTAACTCGTAAATTATAGGCTTCTATTTCGGCAAAAAAACGTAGCGGTTTCTTTGAAGCCCCGAACAAAAACCGATCAACATTGGAATCCTTTTTATGTCAACAAATAGATCTAGTGCCTTCCATGGAACAGCTTCCGATGGCAAAAAAGTTAACAATGGGATAGAACCTCCTTATTTTAACCTTTAAGTCCAGGCGTTAAAGCCTATGTTTTTTCTATACCGGTGACTACGATTTTCCAGGAACTTCTTGATTCAACAAAAGTACAGGTAGGTGCTTTTGAAGGAAGCGAATGATGGGAGTAATTTTAGAACGAAGTTTTATGCCTTTAAACTTTATGGTGTGTGAATGAGATTCGTTCTAAATTAGTTACTGAAATCACAGAAACTTCCTTAGTAAGTTATTATAATACAACTCAAATAACTGTTATGAAGTTAAAACATCGTTTTAAAGATTACTTTTGCTTAATTAAGATACTCAATAAACAATAGTTACGGCTGTTTTCTTGGAATTCATTGTGGAGGTAGGTACCTATGTCGTGCATTCCACGGCCTTATATTTTTAACCCTCCATCTACTTACAGAGTTGCAAGTGAAATTGCACGCGCAAAATAAATAATGCAGTTATTTCAACAGCGCACTTGTATTGTAGGTAGGTACTTGATATCGATGTTTGTGTGATGGTTGTGCAAATATGCAGCAACAGATACGATCCAAAAGGACATTAATTATAATTTTATTTGTTTTAGAAGTTACATTGGTGGGCTAACCTAATAAAAAAAGGTTCCCTACGTAGGAGTGGGTATGTGGCAGTCTTGGCAGAGCAGTATACTAACCCACTAAAAAGCGCTCACCTAATCACACCTAACATTTCTCGATTGATGTTTAGTTGCTGAAATCTCGTGTCATATGCAAAATATTTCCCACTAGCTTTAGGCAAAGTCTTAGACCAAATAAACTTAGAAGGGAGATGGAATTCTGGTACATCTGCCTGCTGTAAATGGTAGTATTTTTGTCCAGATGCTTTTGTTTTCATTCTATCTCCGCTAAGTATATACCTAGTAAATTACTTTATCCTTAAAGTCAATTACTTAACGACTATCATACCATGGATAGAGTCAGTAAGCACTAGGGTATAGTTCATTATAATAAAAACAATTGTTCATGTTTGTTGGTGACCAAACTGCGGTCGTGGCAGCACGATTTTCGTGACCCGACTCGCGACGGACTTCAGCGCCATCTATCGCCAATATAAAGATGTTCAATTTCGAATATTTCAATGGAGCAATTTTATACGCTACTAGCTGTGCCCGCGACTTCGCCCGCCTAGTATTTAACTTAACAAAAATTTCGCGATTATCGGGATAAAAAGTATCCTATGTGTCAATCCCGGTTATAAACAATCTGTGTTCCAAATTTCATCCAAATCCGTTCAGTAGTTTTTGTCTGAAAGAGTAACAAACATCCACACTCACAAACTTTCGCATTTATAATATTAGTAGGATTGATATAGAGGGCCAGCCCGCTATAGGCGTGTCAGGGCTGCCGTAATTATCTTAGCTATAAGAAGTGAGTTTCAGGAAACCGTACAAATCTTTTCAATTATTTAATTCTCGTTGGCATAGGTACCTACATTTTAGATATAATAATATTCAATAATAATACATGTAAATGGACTTACCTATTAAAACATGTAAATGTACTTACCTATTAAAATTGTGTAGTAGGTACTATATTTAATAAACTTGAAAAATTATAAATACTTAAATATATTATTTTTAAAGGATCATAAGGGAATTCAAATTACTAGGTAGGGCCACCTAACAATAGCAAGAGCGCCCGAAGGCTCGATTGTTTGAAGAGCTTTTGTTTGAAACTAAATTGTGTGGTTTTTCCGTGCGCAATATTGTTTGTGCACACATTACCCTGAGTTTGCACTGACGAAACATTTACACCGGTTTTTGTTGCGGTCTCTCTATTTTAATCTATCAAAATAAGAGACAACAAAACAAATCGGTGTAAATGTTTCTTCACTTCCAACGAGGGGTTGCACTAGGTACATTAAGTACAGCTTTGTCGCTGTTGAATCATTTGATAAAACCATAATCGGTATTTATATTTCTTTCGTGGATAAGCTTAAGTAAATTTGCCTCTTGTATGTACATTTTCTTACACAATCTTGTGATGGATTATTAAATAATATAATATACTTAACTATTCGAGTAAATACCGAATATATTTAACAAACACAACCACCACTATTAATTTGCCAAGTTATTTTTAAGATCCAAATGTACCAACAAAACTTGTATGCAAGTTACAAATGGCCCAGAGGGGTGTCGACGTCCTTGCACAGCCAAGGTCGATCGATACGCTCAGTTCCGTGACGTCACAACCACCAGCTGTGACGTCACATCAGCGTAGATAAATTTACGATGGGAGACGCCTAGTGAATGTTTCCAGTTGGTAGTACCTACCTATATTGGTAGTTAACTACATTAAGTTTACACGTAAACGTAGCCGGGGATTGATATTAAGGGGTGTAGGGAGCGGACAGAGGGGGTGGAGACTTCCCCACGTTTCGTTACAGTTACGTTTCTAGGTAAGACGTGACAGTTTTTGTTGATGTTTAGGGGTCGGACGTAGAGTATATATCGGTTTAAAATATATTATAACTTCGGTGTAACTCTCACGGATAATAGAATTTCGAA
Source organism: Notodonta dromedarius (assembly GCA_905147325.1). Taxonomy (NCBI): domain Eukaryota; kingdom Metazoa; phylum Arthropoda; class Insecta; order Lepidoptera; family Notodontidae; genus Notodonta; species Notodonta dromedarius. The sequence continues at coordinate 12,418,980 of LR990159.1, read as the reverse complement.
ATTCTATTATGTTTGACTTTACGGTGAAGGTAAACATCATGAGGAAACCTGCATGTCTTAGAAATCTATCAAATTTACGAAATGTGAAATGAAGACGCACTGGGCGAGTGTGGTGAACTATGGCCTGAATCCCGCTCGTATTGAGGGGAGGCCGGTGCCCAGGAGTGGGACGTCAAAAGAACTGAATTATTATTACTATATTCCATAAATTAGTACCATTTCTATATCGTGTTGTACGCACTTATGAATGAGTACGTATGTTTCATAAGTAGCATGTTAAATAAGATTACCTAGAGGCAGTATTATTGCACACATGACGTGTGTGTTTAGATAGGGTTAGCTTGATAGTAACCTTGTACATTTTCTCCTGAGATACCTACACAATGTCATATCGATACGATTTACATTGTGTAATTCTAACTTATTACACACACCATGTACAGTCAACAAACTCGACGCTTGACCACCTTAAGGTTGCATTTAGTGTGCAGTGACCAGCAGCCACCTGCGGCTAGAATGGTCATTAAAACAATTAAAACAAATGGCTAACCAAAGAAGGGCTTTTGTCACATCCGTCGCTTTTCGTCTCATTGGACAACAACATAATGGGCGAGGCAACCTATGATTACTGCCAGCAAGCGAAATGTGTTCAAAACTGATCAAGCGTCTATTTTGTTGACGGTACCTGCAGAAGTCACCTGACGTCTTATTCTGTTACATAAAACTTAAAAGTATTTTAATATTCCACTCTGTAACGTTTTTCTATGTACTTAGTTACTTACCTAGTTCATCAATAATGATCAATTGTATGCAATGATATTCAACTTTCTGCATAATAATCCGACTGCCGATGTGTGTAGCGCTATCATCGGACAGATAACGAATGTGCGACCTTTGATTGAGATAAATGTTATAGATTATCTTTAAATGCGTCATTCGTATTGTACAGCTGAATTAGGTAGGCAAATAAGTGCGTGTTGAATTTGAATAAAGATCGGAACTCTTAAAATGAATTTGAGCGCGATTTTGAAACGTTCTAATGGAAAATGAAATCTCAGAGCGCAATGTAAGCAGCTCTTATCAGACCTGTTGAGTTTGGAGAACAAAGGCCAACCCTCGGCGTTATAATTGGTAATTTTCGTTCCTGGAGTACAGGAGTAACAGTGGTGCGAGTGTGTAGCGGGACTAGTCCTATAAAAAAGAAAATGCTAAAGCGTATTTAGTAACTAATGAATAGTTTAAGCACAATAGGTTTTCTGTCTTTCTTATATGTGTAGAAGGTTCATGTTGTTGTAACAATATTCTCTCATGAGAATTACAAGACGACTGACGTTCCACGGTTAGATTCTGATAAAGCCACGATTATGGACGGTTGGAGCTACACTCGTAAATTAAATAAAGATTAACGTTTCACACAAAGTGATTGAATAACCGATAAAATTCTTGATGTGAACATGCGCATTAATCACAACATTAGGTACATAAAATATTACTTTTTCTGATACAAAAGCAATACTCACCAAATCCAAGCGAATAAATCATAGAATACAAGTACAGATTTACTTCAAATTTGTTTCAGATTGTTGCGAAATTGAAAATTTCATTACAAAAAATCAATCTCACACTTATTTTCCTATCTTATCAATATTTCGTCAATTCATATTTATGAAATAAATCTAAAACTCTGTAAATACTGAACTGACTGATTAGATAAAGAAGGTATTTGACCATAACCTTAATATAACCCTGACAGACAATGATGGTCAGACCTCAGGTTGGTGACTGGCATGATGATCTTTGACCAATTAAATTTTACCGTTGATAATCATCAATTGAATTCATTACAACAATGCAATGTAGCATCATCAATAGTTCTATGTTCTGTTGTTAGATAAAGTTATGCAACAAAATATACCTAGTAACAACTTCATGAAACAATCATATGTTTTGAATTGATTTAATCCTTGATTCGCCAAAGCGGTGAGGATTAAAGTGTTATCACAAAGTTTACGCGTGTAGACAATGGGTACACGTGCTTGTAGATTACTATCCGAACATATTATTGTAATTTCGATCGTATTTCGACTGGAATTAGACTTAATATGTGTTTAACAAACACATATTAGGTGTTTGTTAAACACTCACCTACCTGACTCACCTAACTATTTTTAATTTATTTAATTTGAGATTTGTGCATATAGTTGGTATTGATAAGTATATTTGAAGTCTTGACATAAACATCGTTAAGGCTCCCTTGCAGGGCTAGCACGTCAACGCGACAAGACTTTCTTTTCACGGATTTTTTTACATCGATTTGTTCTCGATCTCTCTCTCTCTCTAATCCTTTATTCATAGATTAGAATGGGACAGAACCGACATTTCTAACTTTTTGCCTGCGAATATTCAACTTTTTTTTTCGCAACAATAACTATTCAAAAGCTCATTACGTCACCTAACTATAAACTACTAATTTAACATCCCATCCTGTAATAAATTCAGCTGACGTTTACAAGATCTACGAATTTGGTTATTTAACAAATCCTTTTGTGTCATAAAGATCAGTATCTATGATACAATAGGTCAACATTAAAGGGAGAAATGTTATAAAGCGGTCGAAAACCCGACGCCCGCGCACGGGTGGAACATTTGGCTATACGAAATGACCAAATCGAAATTGACTTGTTTCACACAGAACTTTAAGAAAGAACCAAATATTTTTAATAAGATCAAACCTTGTTCTTTCTTCATAATAAAGTTAATATTACTGTAAATTTAATCTATCATTTTCATTATTCATACATACCTACATATTAAGCTGGCTCCAAAGCGCGAAATTACGAAGCCATTTCGTACAATACAAATGCAAGTTTTTTCGCGAAACCCTTCCTTTCCCCAAGAAAATACAGATTATGCAACCCTACGCCGATATTATAAGAGTCAATAGCAGACACTTTCTACGGACTAACTTATGTTATTATGTTGTCTATAGGTACCATTTTAAATACGCCCAGTCCATAAAACGCATAAGTACAAGCGATTTGAATAAGTACATTATATAAAAGGAAACGAAACGTTACATGCTGATTTGGATCTTAAAAAAAACAAAGAAAGAACGCCATTTAAGATTGTTAGAGCTGCACTTTTTCAGTTATCTGCGATCTAAGATTCGCTTTGGTAGAAATTCGCACCTATCATGCCTTTCCCACGGCCAGGCGTGTCGCTTGTTACCAGCGTCCATTTTGTTTGCATTAAAAAAAGATAAGTGTTGCACCGCGGATGGACTATTACTAGTAATGGCCCATCTGCAATCGATTCATCCGATAATAAAAATTATACGATAAAATATCTGCACATATAATAAAAGTTCATAAATAAGGCACAATGCCTATGAGTCTTGCTGTGTGAACGTACAATTATAGAAATAATTAGGTAAGTACCTCTTGTATCACTATTGTGTTCTCTGAACAGGTAAGCAGAAGTGCCACCCACAATTCCCCGCTAATAAATTAGGTAGCAAGTAGGTATGTATCCCATCAAAAACATAAATGTGAAACGAGAGCCAAGTTGAATATTATGATATATGCCTTGGTTGTTGACTTCAACGACAAAAGAAGTGAGATCTAAATGGCTGCCAATTTCAATGGTCAGACCTGAAATTTATTTATCACAACTTAAAATATTTTATAACAATTTAAAATATCATTTCTTCTTATAAGTAACTTAGAATAAATATTGAAGCCTAGGTCTGAGTTGGCTCAACTATTCTTACGTTGAAAACTTTTCTTTGACGCTTTAAAAGAAGACACAAAGAAGCCAGGATTACCAAATTATCTAACAATGACTATCGATATTACCAGTATCCCATCACTAGACAAGTGACGATAGCCACATAGTCCTATGCACCGAGGCACGGGGTATAGTTATGAAGCTCACGGTATCATTAAATCATCATGGAACAGAGGTTTCGAACTGGTTCCTTTAATTTACCGACAACCTGCGGCTATTGATTTCTTAAGATTTAGATGTGAGACAAAGTGGGGAGGTATTGTAAACAATAGATCGTGTCAATAAGAATCTAAGAAATTATTTGAGTACCTTGTGTTTGAGGTATTTTTACTAGATGTTGCCCGCGGCTACACCCACATGGTACTTCGATAAATAAAGTAGCATATGTTATTTCTTATCACATCAGCTATCTGCCAGTGAAAATCCCATCCAAATCGGTCCCGCCCTTTTAGAGATTGATCGGAACAAACACACAGAAGGGCGGGAAAAAAATAAAAATAGTAATGTTGTTACGTACCGTATGTAAGTATATTCTTTCATATGCATATAGTAAATAAGTAGTTGTTAGTATGACATTACAAACAGACACTTCAATTTTATTTATTTGTATAGATAAAATGCAGCGATTTTTCTTCAGATTTAGGTTATCTAGTCCACGGTGTAACCTGCCAGAGTATTTTTGTAGATACCCTCACTGTAAAATAACACACATGTAAGAAATTGTAAAAACAATATTTCACACTTGTCAACTGCGGCTTATCTTATCGTTGCTATTTACACATCTATTATGTAAATGACTTTAAAACATACAACATTAATAACATACACACAATGTTGTCGGAACAACATCGACTCTCTATGGGAAACTCTCTTATTACGTTCAGTGTATCGCAATGGCGGCCATAAAAAAATGTCATTGTTATCGTTTTGTACATCACTCATTTTAATTCGAGTATGCGTTGTGCAAGAGTTCGGCGCTCATCAATATAAATGCCTCATTACGTACTAAACATATTACATTAGGCTGTGATCACATCACATTATTTCCTTGATTAATAGCTAATTTTAAGTTCTCGTTAAAACTAAAAAATAATGTCAAAATTACAGTAACTTTTAACAGTAAGTATGTTAAATGTAGGAATCTTGAGTTGCGATTTACTAACCTATGCTATTGTAACTAGGTGTGTGATTCAACACCAACTGTCCCATCCAAAAAAAATCTCAACGAAGTATGAGTTAGTACATAGGCATTTAATCAAAACCCCATGATTCAACCATGCGTACCATCCTTTACTAACGTCCCCAAACCAAATTAGGTTTTTTTTTTTTTGATATGACTATATGTTGTTGGCCAGAGTGGCCATAACAACTTCACCCGGACAGAGGGCGAGCGCAAGTGCGCTCCAGCCAGAGGGAAGGTGGGCAGCTAGCTCAAGGGCGCCACAAGAGACACGACCTCGGCTTGGGCCGCTGCCAGGAGAGGTGGCGAGGGTAAATCTACCACCGTATCGGAACGCGACCTCGACTGAGAAGATCACCAAATTAGGTTATTTTGTCATTATCACTATAAACAAATACCAATTATTTCGAAGTCGCATAGAGAGAGACGAGAGAGACTGCCTGGACTGTCAAGTGTTTTGACACTTCACTGCAACGTCAACGCACACACGTCACAACGTAATTTTGCCCCCATTCCTGTCTTTGGTACGGTGTGTACGAAGCCTTACATCTTAGTTCCGGTTCAATGCACGTTCCTCATAGGGTGTAATTTTTTAATTCCAATGCATGTTGCCAGTGGCGAGTGCATCTATTGCTTAATCGACCGCCATGCTTAAACGTCTTGCTTGAGACGGTTAAGCAAGAGGTACCTATCCAAATTTATGTGTTTCTTTTTGTAAATTATTAATAATTGTATGCTTAATTAAACGTAAAGGGAATAAGGCTTTATACTTGTGAGCCAACTTTGCGTACTTAAGGCTTAATGATTCTTTTAAAACAGTTACAGTTCAAAAAAGTTTTTCAGGTTAATTTATTTTCTTAAAAGTCCTTTTTCCAAGTCCACATTTAGGTAAGAACATTATAATATTTCTTATACAATAATGCACTAGAAGTTCCTTTGAGAATAATAAAACATCGTAGAAGTAGGTATTCTAGACCGATTTTTGAGACAAAATAAGCAAGATCCTTTAGATTTTGAAAGCTTATTTCTACCAAAGACAAAACCCGATTCCACATTGAACTTATTTAATTTCCCAATCTTTACGGCTTAAACAATTCAACCAACATTGTAAACCACCACAGAATTCAATACACAATACTATAAATATTTTACAACTGATTTCATTCAGCACCAGCAGGGTCTGATTTCCCTGGAGCGGGCTAACGGGATTGCGAATATATGAATCTATTGTTCGTTCGCTACTCGAACAGAATGCTATCGTAAAATCAACCGCAGAGGACTGTGTGTGTGCCTTGCAATACATATGGCCCACGGAACACTGACATAATAAATAGAATGGCCCTTGCCTACTATTTTTCTGAAAACTATTCCATATATACTTACAGGGTGTCCCACGGAAAGTAGTTAAAATATTGTTGATAGGATAATTTACTTTATGGAGCCTGGCCCGCCGCGGCGTGTAAAGCTATGTGATTGTTCACACGTTACAAAGTCTGCTATGCCCCGCGCTGCGGGAACGGAGTCGTTTACGTGGCTGCATACGAATACACTTATAAGTTCTTAGAGTCACCTTGTATAAACTCTCTCACACACTACATATTTCTTAAATATAAATAAAATAAAATATCGCCAGACTGCCACACCAACTGCATGGTTCCAAACTAAGCAACGCTTGTACTATAAGTACCGTACAATGGACTGGAGGCGATCCCAGTGACGGCTAGACCAGGGAAAATTACGAAGAGGCCACTGCGCCAATTGGTCGTCAACACCTTTTACATTGTAATTTACAAGTTTGTCTACGAGACGACTATTGGTGAGAAAATTTAATCGCAAACCATCTCTTCAGGTAACCAATGATACGGTTCAATGCGCTCCAACAAAGGCATTGGACACGCTAAGCATTATTTACATTTTTTGCGAGTGGCAGTCGTAAGGCCGCAGGTTCAATTTAATCCTTACACGAGTATGTTTAGAATATACGGTATTTGATTATGCAATCATGAATCAACAATGCTCTATCGTAAATTGCACTTTTTTACTTGCTGTTACAATTCGGTGTTGCTTGACATTTTCCCGATATATGTAGTTAAGTTTATGATTATTGATTTAGTTAAGTTTATGTTTTATTTTGTGCGTAATTAAATGATCAGGATTGATTTGGTTGCGGCCTTTATCAATTGACGTCATGAGGTCATTGTCATCATACAACAGCGATTTTTTTTAAATACGTAGGTACGAGTATATACGATTGTCGTAAATCTTGTTCAGAATTTAGTAACACTTTAATATTTTACATTGATAACACTGACTAACAATGTAAAATACATATTAAAGAAAACTATTGATTTTATATTTTTTGTATGTTTTTTTTTAATCGGTACCTACATACACAAACAAGTCTTTATTTGCAAGAAAAGGAATCACATGTGGGTTGTAAAAACCTGGTGCAGATAATTTATAAGTAATCAAGGGGAATACTATATACATATTTAATAATAAATTAAACTCAATATTTAATATAATTAAGGCAGATAATAATTATAATGTCCTTGTAGCATGTTCTAGTTTGCCGTTTTCTATCAGAAATAAACTTAACCCTGGCATGCTTCGCAGGACGGATAGTGTCATGTATCTGGCATTCGAGATTGATGCCCGTCAGATATCAATGAACATGCTTTATAATAATAAAGTTTATTGAAATTGTTTTAAATGAGCAATTCATATTTGAACTTTTGACTTCGGCGGTTATTTATGTCAATGGTCAGTACCACAGACTCAATACTGTGCGCATTTTATGAAACTAGAATATGTTTCGAATCTGCATGCATGTGTGTGCAGATAATTAAGTCGATTATTGTTCAGAAATAATATCTTAAGAATATGTTACCTGAATGTATCTGGAATTCTGAATCAAACTCCCGGCACTTGTACATAAGTATAACATAATATACATACAAACAAACCATGGTATTTTGCACAAGCAAAGTACTGAAATGAGTATGCGACTCGCATATTTATGGTATTTTACATATTCTAAATCCAAACGAATCCCTGCAATTGATTCGATATATCGGAACTAGATGTGTCGCAATCGGTGCGCGTGCGCAACGCTCGCGAAGCCCAAGGCCGCGGGCAGCTGTCAAACGTCATTGAATTTTGATGTATGCATTTGTGTCAAGGACAGTGCGATACGCAACGCCCACCATTTCATTGAAACAGAAGACAAGTAAGGAGGTTAACTATTGGATTTGTTTTGAATTAGGAAAGAAAGTATTTGATGGTGGTCGCTCAAGACTCTGGCAATGGTCCATAAATAAAGTAACCACCGCTTTGCTGGCATGAGCTGTATTAGCGGTAGGGCTATTCCAGAAAAAACATATAAAATACATAAAAGTTCATTAAATAACAATTAAGAAGTATGAAAGCCGACTGTTTAGAAAAATAAAAAATATTATTAAATAAACAAAATACGAAATGGCCATGTGAAATGTCAACGTGAAACTGCGTAAGAATACTTTACGAAATTACTAGAAGGTATCTCGTCATAGTAGTGTTTATACTGTCACGGATTACCCAACGCGGTACGGGTCTAGCAACATGCCTAATCACGACAGTAAGCCTGACAATGCAAATGTCTAATAATAGCCTCTAATCGCAGACGCATGATTCAAAGCATCACAATAGATCCTTTCTCCTAACTAGAGCGTAGGTGTTCCGGCGGCCTTGGGGTCCACGCCGGTAGGCGGGGGTTGGCATTTTAATGTGTTGCGATTGGTACATACGTGTTTTGTGCGATTGGGTATATTGGACCGGGTACCGGCGTAACCCGGGTAAATGGAGCGGCCTACGTATTTAGGCTTAATGGGATGTGAATGTTGCTAAATCTTTTGTGAGTTCGGAATAAATAGAAGAAAACTTATGAGGAATCGTATGATGTGTAAAGTAATATATTTCGTTAAATATTTTTTTCTTAGGATTGCAATATAAAATAACTTTAAATTTATTACGTAAATTAATCGTTCATAAACTTAGGTACCTACTTAATTATACCTCCTATTAATAGTAATAGACTGGTTTATACAAGAAACTGTTTTGTTATTAAATAGGTACCTACTTATAATAGATTTAAATTTCTTAATTAATATTTGATTATTTATTTTATCTGTGCATAATTACTATAAAGATAATGTACTTATACTTTCGCAAATGTAATTAATGATGGATCCAAAACAGAGAAGACATAGGTAATTGTAAGACCACAAATCAGTCCCGTCTACTAACAAACACGATAATCCCGCCACGTATCACGCTGAGCCGATAATGACTTCCGTTCATTCAGATTAATTAGTTATAATTAGTAACAGTTCGACGATAGATCGTTATTTTTTATTTTCTTCTTTCTCGTCTTGAAATTAGTTTTATCTTTCAATAAAATTAATGATAATGTTTAGTGCGTATGATTTTAATGAAGTACAGTTGTTATTGCGTTAATTAAATATACATTTTTGTCTTAATTACTTGAAGATTTAAGGAAAATGATCATATAAGTAATATTTTTTATGGAAGTCTTATGAATTGATTGAAGATTATTGATATCAGTAGGTACTTAGTTGTATGTTTAATGTCTGTGTTAATTTATCTATACAAATAAATAAAATTGGAGTGTCTGTTTGTAATATCAAAATAACACCTTTTCACTAAATGCATATGAAAGTTCATACGAAACCTATAGCAAAAACGCGATTTAAAAAATTTTTGTCTGTCTTTCTGTCTGTGTGTTTGTTCCGGGTAATCTCCGAAACGGCTGGACCGATTTTGACGGGACTTTTACTGGCAGATAGCTGATGTAATAGGGAGTAACTTAGGCTACTTTATTTTTTGAAAAACAATTGGGGTTCCGCGTAAAAAAATAAAAACACATGAAATCAAAGAGTATCTCCGAAACGGGTGGACCGATTTTGACGGGACTTTCACTGGTAGATAGCTGATGTTATAAGCAGTAACTTAGGCTACTTTTATTTTAGAAAAACAAAAAAATCAAAAATGGGTTCTGTCGTGCGGGCTCAGAACGCGGGAGCGGGCTTTTTTGTTAAGTTAAATTCCACGCGGACGAAGTCGCGGGCTCAGCTAGTCTTCTATAAAATTAAGAAGTTTTACCTTTTTTATACAATGTCGGTAAACAAGCGTACAACCCGCCTGATGTTAAGCAGTTACCGTAGCTTATAGATGCTGCATACATTGCTCGCACGTTGCCAACCTGAACGGGAGTGGGACAAAGGGTGAGGAGAGGAAGGGTTTGGGCTTCCGACTCACTCACCGTACGAATCGCACCTATAATACCTACTTTACATTTATCTTTTGTGAGGGGGTGATACTGCCCTGGTCAAGACAGCCCGAATACGAGCAGTAGTAAATTGGCTGCAGGGCTCTACCAACATACAAACATTATACTGATTACCAAATATTTGTCTTACACCTTCCGAAACAAATCTCTTTTACTCCACTAACATTGACATTGATCACTACGTGCTCGGTGGTCGGACATTCTTTAGGTACATACTTGAAAGGCGTTGTACCGCGACGTGATTGCGATGGCGCCTCGTTGCGAGAAATTACGTAGAGATGTGCGATAGACGATGACGGGTTGACTAGGTGAGACCGAGTATTGACTAGCCACCATAAATATTTGGACTTTTTTAATGGATTATCAACACAGATTAATAAAAATTGGTCTAAAATTCTTGTAAGTAACTAATTTTCAGGATCCGTCGCGAAGTGTAACGGAAATTGCCTTTCAGATTTCCGTGGTAAAATGAGGCAATCTAGTATAGTTCTAATGAATTCGTGGTATGTAATTTTATTTTCGATTCTAGCGATTAATTGCATTTCCATTCACATCAACCGCGGGTGTGTCGATGCCTCGTGCCTCATGTCTCGGAATCGTACCTACACAACGAGGCATGACACCGCTGTCGGCGACGGGTTGACTCGTAACACGATACTATGGCTAGCCGCGGACCGCAAGGACGGAGGAAAATGCGCATCACTTATATCATTTTACAGATATTAAAAATACATAATATAAAAGAACCAGAATAAGTTATCTAGAATATTATTTCAAAAATGATTAATCCGTCGAAATAATCTAAATGCGTTTAGATTTAAATTCTCAAATTCAAACGCCAATAAAGTCTTGCTCTATCTCCCGTCCAAATGTAGGAAGTGTTTGAAACATAGAACCTAGTAAAATCACCCGCATCATAAAAATAATGGATACTTCCTTCGTGTTTGTTTGAACTGTCACATATAGTTTAAATGGAAATTAGGAAAACCATCGCTTCCTTATTTTAAATGCCATTGGTCTATACTATCACTTTATAATTATCACACTTCTAGAGCAAAGCTTGAAGTATTGCAAGTATGGTAAAATATCTTCCTGAGATTTAAGACAGTTGACAGCGCAAAATACTTTTATTTAAAAGGCTCATCAAAATCTCAATCGAATGAGTAAGCGGAACGCACGCGCTGCGTCATTCATTATAAAATTTCAATGTCAAAGGCGCTAAATTCTCGTTGAGCGGAGCTGAAAGCGGTGTAATTTCTGGACATTTCAGTAGGAGGATATATAGGGGATGTAAAGGATTTATTTACACTGTTATCATTTCATAGGAAAATCAATTTCAGTAGCGGTACTTTGGCTATTGTTGATGATCATGGTACATAATAAATAAATAAATAATACGCTCTCGCCAAGAACGTATGAGAAACACTAAGAATCAGAATGTAGACATGCTGCATCATGATCAAATGCGAAAACAATATTGAGAAAGACTCTGAGACTAAGAGTTCCTGATAAGAATTCTTTAGATACACTCTTTGCGAAAACAATCAACGTCTCTGATACAATTTATTAAATAGAATAAGAATATATAGTATGTGTATAACAAGAAAATATACTAAACCCATCAAGTGAAGCCACGTCAATTACTTTCTAACGACGCGACGACGCCTGCAGGAGAATAGCGAGGGCTGTGTAGCGATTGATATATAATTCACTAACTCTAATACCATGCGGGTATGACCTACGAAATCTAATTAAGCAATTGCAATAATTTAGATGCGTTAGTAATCATATCTAGTTCCTGTTCATCACAGTTAGGTACGCTGCAATCTAAATGTTCTTCTCTATATTGAACTCCATTATGTTGTGTAGCTGTAGTTACAATAAACGGTATTTCTTCTTCTAGATCACTTGCTACTTATCAGGAACCACGTTAAGTAAATATACTTAGTACTAATTAAATAATCATCAGGGCGATTTTGTTATCACTCTTGTATATATGCATATAATCGTAGTCTGCCATCATTATCATTAAGGCATATATTAGCTCAACCGTTTATGCGTTGAATACAAGTAAACAGATGTCAAATTTAATTTTGTAGTTTAGTATAATTTGTTACTTCTCGATAACCCTACCACGCTAAAAGTTCTCAACCTTGTATTATGTAATTTGTAGCGGCACTGTTATCCAATTTGCGCGGCTCGGCCGCCGCTGTTTTGGCGACAGTAAACGTCACTCCACAATTTACGATGGAACGAAGGTCGGCCGACGCATCCAGTGCCCCAGGTACGCTGTCTAGTGACGTCACATCACTGACTTTTCCACCGTCAATACGTTTGTTTGACTTTCATATCTCCTGATGCGTCTTTGTTTTTTTTCCGCTGTGGTTAAAATCAAGGTCATTAGACGCTTTAATCATCGCGGTTTTGTTTGATCACGTTTCTTTTGTATTTTTTTAACACTTTCATGTTTTGCAGACCGATCATATCTATTAAGCGTTCTAATAATTAGTAGTGACTAGGTCCTAATTTTTGTGTTAGTTCTAAACCACTGTCCAATTAATAAACTGTGTTTATATCATCCGCTTTAGTTAAAATGGTCGCGTTAATCACTCGTATCGTTATTGTCTCCGATACGACTGGACCGAATTACTCATCAACAAACAGGTGGTTATTGTTCCGTAAAATATCAAGTTCAAAATTCAAAATCAATGTCATCGGGGTCTGTTTTTTCTGAGTGGACGTCCGGCGACCGTTACGTCATTGAAGCCCCGAAGGCAGTCCCGTGGACAGCCACCCGTGTCGCCCGCCCGACTTGTCCCCTCTTGCGTAACATTTGTTTGACTCCCCCACGACGTCCGTTTCGTAAACAGGTACATCACTAAGACTGATGGGACACGATGGCTTTTAAATTTTACGCCTCATTGGTTTATTACGAACGGCCATTTAATTTTGTACAATCGGTTTGTTCAGTTAAATTACGGTACCCACCACGGACGGCATTAAATTTATAGATCTTTTATTTATTTTTAAGATTTTCTTTCTTCTTAACAAAAAATGTGAGAGTGTTGATCAGTGTTTTGTTATCTACGTTATTGACCCTTGGTAGTGGTAGGGTTGTCACATCACGCGCCGGATGCCGCGTTTTTGTCTCGCCTCAAATCGGCCGTGAAAATTGTTAGTGTCATGTTTAAGTCTCATCAAATAGTGAAACGGCCTTTGTTGTTAAGAAGAATGACGCTTTGGAAATATCAGTTGATAATAGTGGTCAGCACAATGATGGATTGACTTTGAGATTAGGTGTTCACACGGATTTCACCAAAAAAAAGTCGTTGCCAACAGCGCGGCGAAACAAAATGTTTGGTACGACGACGACCGCTTGGCGCAGTGGTTCTAGCGTAGGCCGCTCGGCTCACTGCATCGGGTGGTTGCGGGTTTGATTCCCGTCAGGGTAAATTTCGGAAATGCCCTATTCGTAATTTTCCCTGGTCTGGGTGTCTCTGGGATCGTCCCCCCAGTCCAATGTACGGTACCCATAGTACAAGCGTTGCTTAGTTTGGGACCATACAGTTGGTGTGTTCGTCTGGCGATATTTATTTAATTGTTTTAAATCGAACATTCATAAATTATTATTACGATGATGTACTTACATGATCTAGATATCTGTTTCAAATCTAAAGACACAGGAAGTTGTGATCCGCATATAAAAACTTTTAAATGAGATCGTTACTCTACATGACTGCAATTTAGTTGAATTTCTTTTACAAGATGTTTTTAATTAACATCTAAATAACTCACGACAGGAAGTGATCAGCGAATGATTCAAATCTTCACGCCGATGTATTACTTTCATTAGCAAACTTTAATTCTTTATTTCCATCATTTTCGCAGATTGAAAAGATTAATTTCTTGTACATTTTATTTTTATAACTTATAAAGAGTTTATTTCCGAATTGGTCGATAGCATCAATTAACACCAGCAATAATTCTCGTTCCACTCGTGTTACTTTCCATCGGAGAGGCACCACGCCGCGTGTAACGGTGCTCTCGGCTTTGTCTCAAGTGATTCTGTGTTGTGTGGACCGGCCCTTAGCAACGGTTATGCTTTTGAACAAATCGTAACGGTTTGATCCGTCCAGATGAGTTTTTAATTCGTCATCTGTTGGATCATTATTTGGGCTTTACCGGTGTTTCTATTTGTGTCTTCTAAGTGGAACAAGGTTACGGGTTTAGTAGTTTCTGAATCGCAGATTTCGTGCATTTTATATTTTTTGAATAAATTTTTTAATTATTTTGAACCGCTCTTCTTTAGTTATTGATTTTCACTGAAGTTCAGGATTGTGTTCACGAAACTAAAAGTACTTGATGTAAATTATTTGGAGTACAAACCAAACTATATAATTTTCTATAATATAATTTTTATTTGTAACGTCTATAAAGCTGTCAAAGAATTGAGTACATCTGATGACAGGTGGTAATTACAGCACACCCGCTGCCGTATAATGTTCGACAATTTTCAATGTCATTGCCCATGTCAGTTTTACCGCTTCATGATTGTCGTTTGCGTGCTAAGAATTAGTTGCTGACGATTTACTTAATAACATAGAAACTTTAAAAATAAAACCCAAATACTGGTTACTTCGGGAAGTTGTTTAAAAGATTATTGCAATATTATCCACATTTGCGCCTTTCACTAATATTTATTCGTTTATTATTGTCACATTAACAAGTTTGCCACAATTGATACAACATACACTTTGCGACATAATCCTCATCCTAGATCTGAAAATTCGTGGAATGATCTGAACGAAATCGAAATTTCACTTACTTATCAATTCTCACCTCGTATTTTCACTTCAATTTGTATACATTATGTCTCATTATCTGTTTAATTACGATGTTTAGCTAGTCGCCCACATGCTGACATTTGCCAATAACGCTCTCACGCTCTCGGTTCTTGTGGACCAACTTGCACTTGACACTGTTCCACGGAATTCCGATATTAATACACCAAGTTTGGAACTACATCTTCGACTTGCACGTCATCAAGCAGAGTGAAATTTTCAAATTAGTCGTCTTACACTGCAGTTTTAGTATTGAATTGCGTGAGGTCCGATGGAAAATGTTGTCTCGGCTGGTGTCCCAAATACCAATTATGTGGTCAAATTTATAGCGTCGAATGCGGCTCAATTGTCATATATCACGAGAGCTTTTGGGTCGACTGCTCGGCAGTAGAGTTTTGCTTTTGTAATAAGGGTCATTTGACATCAAATCTATTTCTTGGTTCACAGCAACTTTAATAATCTTGTCATTAATAACATATTTTGTATAAATATTTATTTTTTCTGTATATTTTAATTTATGTTATCAGGTCAACGTGTACTGGGTATAACAGAGAATCTATACGAAGGTGTTCGCAAACAGAATTACAACACCAACTCATGAAAGACAGTGCTTTTATTTCAACATTTGATCCAATGTGCTTTTAAATATAAATATGATTCAGTTCATAACTCAATTATATTCAATTAATAACCAACACCCAACGTCCTAGGAAAGGCGATTCATTTATTTACTTTAGCAAGCAAATTAAAACTGACACTAGGGTATCTTTATGACCTCATTTCCTCTCCGATAATGGTTATATTCCATGCTGTAGGTAATGAGTGGCAGTTTAGGCCCCATGGCTTCCACGGTGCGTCGCGGCGCGTGACGCCGCGGTGTCCTGCGAATGTTCCCATGGGACGCAGGTGCCATTGTAATAAACCTCTTTTGAATTATTTATGGGATCATTGTTCACGCTTGACGCTCAGATGATATTGTAAATTACATTTTCGAAGGATTGTTGGATCGGTAACATGAGAACAACTATATTGAACGTATATATTTTTGGAAGTACTTTTAATGGGACTACCCTCCTTACATTTAACTCTAGTAAATAAGGATCATCAGTATTGTCCATTGTTGTGTTACCCAAAGTCCCGGAGAAAAGCGAAATAAAAAAATATCTATACATATCTATACAAATAAATAAAATTGGAGTGTCTGTTTGTAATATCAAAATAACACCTTTTCACTAAATGCATATGAAAGTACATACGACACCTTTAACAAAAACGCGATATAAAAAAATTTTGTCTGTCTGTCTGTCTATCTGTCTGTCTGTCTGTCTGTCTGTCTGTCTGTGTGTTTGTTCCGGGTAATCTCCGAAACGGCTGGACCGATTTTGACGGGACTTTCACTGGCAGATAGCTGATGTTTTAAGGAGTAACTTAGGCTACTTTAATTTTAGAAAAACAATTAGGGTTCCGCGTAAAAAAATAAAAACATGAAATCAAGAGTATCTCCGAAACGGCTAGACCGATTTTGACGGGACTTTCACTGGTAGATAGCTGTTGTTATAAGTAGCGGGCTTTTTTGCTAAGTTAAATTCCACGCGGACGAAGTCGCGGGCTCAGCTAGTTAGTAATAAAATCTGTGGTATGGCCGTGGTTGTAATGAGATGTACTTCGTTGAGTAAAAACTTTCTCAATTAAAATAAATCGAAATATAACGTGAAGATACTACTTAACGAATAGTAGCAGGGATTTTAGATGTATAAACACACTGATTATACCCATTCGTCATCGTACAAAGCCAACTTGAAACTTTGAAGAATTGGATTTAAGCCAAGAACACTGTGATTGATGGTCATGCTTCCAGTAGAAGTTGGCACGTTAGCGGTTCATATTAAGCTACAAAGTTTTCAATATTATATAATACCCCTACAGATTACATTAACAATTGTTAAACATTATTTTTCTTCATAAGGTACCTAATTTAAATATACACGTTTCACGGTATCCACAAAGTAAAGGAAGATTAAGACACAGCCTTGACTTTGTCATTGCATTAACTCGTACCTATTTCAATATCTTTATGACCAGCAATTGTTAGCATCTACTTAACAAAATTAGAAGTAATTATCGTAAAACATAACATGTCTTGGAACGACTTTACTACTCTCCTTACCATGTTACAGTGCCAACGATACTCTGCAGCTTAACAAATTAGTGACATTACTCTCTTCGCGGATAAACTTTACGCTTTTACGCTGCACGAAAACAATCCAGTGTTAAATCTTAACGTTCCACATTTAAGGCTGGAGTTTCTTCGGTATTAGTTTTGATGGCCGCAAATGTATTTTTGTGTATTTCAGTCCACGTTTCACGGATTATCATCTGTTTACTTTCATACGCCTGGAATTGTTGGTGTAGGTCGTGTCATAGCCACGCGAGATGAAAGGGTTTAAATTGTATCTTCAGTTTTATAATCATCAATTTCAATTTAGGTACCCTGCTACTTGGAATCCGCGTATACTTAGCAACTAGCTGTGCCCGCGACTTCATCCGCGTGTAATTTAACTTAACAAATATTTCGGGATTATTCATCCCCTATTTTATCCCCTTGGGGTAGAATTAATCTAAATCCTTTCTTAGCGGATGCCTACGTAATAACATCTACCTGCATGCCAAATTTCAGCCGTTCCGTCCAGTGGTTTGGGCTGTGCGTTGATAGATCACTGTGTCAGTCAGTCACCTTTGAGTTATATATTCATTTATTTAGCAGAGTGACTTTATGGATTGTTTTTGTTGCATTGGTTATTGTAATATTTGATGTATCTATTACGAAATAGCTTTCATAACTTTTATAGATTTCTGCAATTTGATTTGACTATCGTTTGCCATTATAACATTTATTTTAATTATTGAAAGGCACTAGAATAGCTAATAAAAACCCGTTCACAGATGTGCAAATGTTTACGTCAAATTCTTTGCTCGGTAAGATAGTTCAATTAAGTAAATTAGAACATGATGAATGCTTGAGATGTCAGCAGATGCGAGAGAATCTAGGACACACTGCTCGATGTCTCGTGGACATGAGAAAACTAAATTTTCTATTTTCCTTACATTACGGTGTGGGTAATGTTCAACTTTTCTATTTGTGGTACGATGTTTTGCTTTCCATCTATTTAGTTTCATTGTTCAAAGTTTCGAAGGAGTTTTGTATCTACCTATCGTAGTGTTATTTAATTATTTATTTAAATATTTTGTAGTGCATTAAATAGTTAACAAAATTGTAAGCAAAACAACGTATTTATTTAAATCTAAAATTACTATATTACCACAAAATATGACAAGATTAAGACTTTCTTGGGCGCTCTAATTAAATCAATATTAGTTACTAATGTTACATGCTGAGGAAAAAGTCTATAAAACGAATATTGGGTCACAACTAAGATAACTGGAGCTTGGAACAGGAACCGTGGACTATCTTTACGAGTTTTGTATTTTATGACCCCAAAACCGAAGCGTCATTAACTCAGTTTCACATTTGATCGCACGGAGGCATCGCTTATGCCTTTCTATTCTTATCTACAACACTATTCGGACCATCATTTGTGATTTATTTCATTTTTTTGAGATTGACAGATCTTAATTTGTTTAACAAACTGTTCCAGATTGTTATCCTACCGAATAAAAAGGAGTAGCGGTTGACATTATAAGCAAGTCAAAGATTAGAAAGATACATCTAGCTAGAGGGAAGTGTACCATCAAAAGTAATCTAGAAAAAATGTGACCTACTTATTTATAACCTACTGATTGTCCTAAGAATATGGCTATGAGGAAAATACTCTCTATTTTGCTCCTTCGTTTGGAATAAGCACTTTTTTATCTCTGATCGAGGTCGCTGGCTACATGCAGCATTTTGACCGATCCCATATGTTCAAGACCTTATAACCATTAAATTGACTCTGCAATATTATTGAAAGTACATTTCTTGGAACAAGTATAGTGTTTGGAACAATCCATCGCTTCGAAATTACACGTCATTTTTAACCATTCTCGACCTATTGTCCGTGAGTATCCGCTGTTTGGTATCGCGTCTAAACTTACGATCTTCTGTGGGGTCCGCTTCGGCTTAATGAGTGAAATTGGACGGGCAGTGTGCTCGTATGATTTATATTGTTACTTTCTTTGTTAAAGTTGCGTAGTTGTTGCATGAGATCTGAATGTGCCTGACCCTCATCGTAGCTATCCTACGTCATTTATTTAAAGTTAAATAACGGCGAAGCGCCAAATACATTAATTAACTAAAGATTGCGTAACTATAACTAGTAAATACAATTACCCCCTAATTAATAAATGTGGTTTAGCGGTTATATAGTTAGACTATGCGTTGTCTTCTTCTTTCGAATGTCAAATCACTGATGACAGAAAGGGATAGTTCGGTGTGTAACTAGTCGCCCGCTATACCATTTTTATTAATAAGGGGGTTTAAAGTTATAAAAAACAAACGACGCGCTGTAAGCTTTGTGGCAGGCATCTGACACGTGACTTGTCATTCGTCTGAATACTATGAACATGTTCATGTCACGTCACACAGATATACTGTTCCGTTTATTATACTTAGGGTTACCATACACGCACATGCCGCACATGCCCCACGCACGGCGCATTTTCATTATGCAAATTTTATTCAGACGGCTTTGTGGCAACCCTAGAGTAATGAGTTTTCTGGTATAAATTGCAACGGCAATACTTCTTATTAAATAATCCAAGAATCTGGATACAGGAATTTCGAATTAAGCATTTCGGAGTAATTATTAGCATCTACCTGATTTGTTACCAACTCTATCTTTCTCAAACAGTCTCGTTAAGTGAACGAGGATCTCTCTCGCGGCTCTATATAACAGTGCTCTGGCGCAGTTGCGTGCGTAAAGCAGTTTGTGTTCCGCCTAATAGTTGTCAGACACGGCAGCGGGCGATCACGAACCTTTGACCTCAGAAATATTGATATTAATAAAATTACCACTTTCTAAACGGTTATTACGAATCATTTTGCATAGTTTTGGACCAAGGAGTGAGGATGCCATAGAACTGTTCCATACAACCTTAAGGGACAGGAAGGGCGTAATTCAGTAGACTGAATATAATTAAAGCAAATCAAACTAATTTTTAATGCCACTTCACACAAACGAAGTTAGAAGTTACAGAAACCTCAGACAGTTAGTGTGACGACTCTGTAATTACGTAAAAAGTAATTGTCCGTGATTAGGACTGGGACAAGAAAAGGGAAAATAATGTTCTTTATGATTTGGACCTGAAAACACTTCAAGGGTTATCAGCGCCATGACGCGCGATATACCGCGACTCAATGCGTTCAGTCTCACTTTCATGCTATGTCCTTATTAGCTATATATTGTTCAAAATTTCGTTTTCGTTCGTACGCCGCCGGTCATCCATTATGGTACTGTTATGGTTTCTTTGTGTCTCAGTTATGGTTGAATGCTCGTAACATGGGTGTTTTGCAGCCTAGTGTTAGGCATGCGACTTGGAATTCTTTCGAGGATATTGACCTTCAGTCATATGCAAAGATGCAATTTTATAAATGGGAGATCTTCATTGGATGTTACAGGCGTTGCTCACAGTACATTTAGAGAGGTATTTAACATAGCGTTAATTAACATTGTACTAGGGTTTAATACTTGCATGTTGCTGTTCATACACATTATGTAACAAAAAATGAACGATGAAAATTTCAGAATACGGAAGATAATTATGACAATTACTCAAGAGTTACTTAATAAAAATATTTGTCAGCAATGCGATAAAACGAATGATTTATTTATCTTGCACTTAACAAAATGAGGAAACAACGACCTCACACTTAACCCTGGCGATAATTTGGTGATACTCTCTTGTCGTTGCTACGAGAAGTTGCGAAATTTCGCGATAAAATGTCTTCCTACATTCAGACGATGTCATTTGAACTTTGAACTGATGTTTTATTCTGTTGTCACATACACCAGAATGTTTATTAAGCTCATATTACTTACCTATGAGAGTTTATTAGAACGTTGTATAGTGGGTTTTACCAAAAAGTTTAGTTCAGAACTGCGACTGGTAAAATTGTTAATGACGCGAAACTTGTGTATAATGAAGCCTAAACTTTCAATGATTTTCAAGTCGACTATACCTATTTTGGATCTATTGACTTTTCAGATGCATAACCCTGAAAGCGAAAACAAATTTCAGTGGACAACTCAATCGATGTCGGTCGAAGATCTTGTTAGTGTTTCACCGACGAGTTTTCCATCGCATGGCAAAGAAACAAAAAAAAAAACGTTCAAACGAAAGCGCACTCGTAGCGTGGTTTCAAGCGTTAGCTTTCCTAGAGATCGGTAGTATAGGTAGAAAGCCTTCGCCCCGGGCCTGAATATAGGTCATTCAGTAGCTTTCCGTCACATTACGAGCTTTCGAAGCTTCTGCTGTCCGCAAGTGGTTGCTGTGATGTATTACAGAGCGAAAAGGCTGTAGTTAGGGGGAAACGTGGTTCGTGCTCAAGGAAATGACTCTACATCTTTTAATTAGCAAGCGGTCGGTAATGGTACGTATTCACTATGACGCCGGTATTCCCTGAGAAGGTAGGCAGAGCTGCGCTACAGTCCGCCCACATTTTGTTGATGGTATTTCGGTCTTAATGTTATAATAATATGTAGAGGGATATTGTTTTCCTAACGTTTGACTTGTGATTTAAAGTGCTAAAAATTTGTTACGATCGTTTCGCGTAATGGTTCGAGCGTAGGCCGATCGGCTCACTGCGCCAAAGGAGTTGCGGGTTCGATTCCTGGCAGAGTAAATTTCGGAAATTGCCTTACGTAATTTAATGAATTGTTTTTATTTTTAGGTACCTATTTCTTTTAAATTTTTAGACCATACTGTTAGTGGGATAGTCTGGCGAAGTTATTTCTTTTAAATATTCTGCTTTGGGAAACGAAGCTACTTTTTTCAGAAATTTTACTTCACCATTTCAAAAACCTACCAACCAAACTAATAGCGTGTCTAGCTTACTCCCAGTAAATTGATAAGAAAAATAAAATTAATTATGAAAATTAAGTAAGTACCTACTTGTCAAACATTCGCCGCGAATCTGATAAGCGTACACTGACATACGTGATATGCCTATCTTGAGGAAAGAGATGTGACCACACTGAACACTTTGGAGAAGTATACTACTCTAGGATATGTTTACTATCACTCTAAGACAGCTAAAAATGTATGGGCAACAAACCCAGACTCGACGAGAACCAAATGTACCAATGGTTTAAAAACATTTGACGTCACCTAAAAATGGGCACTCAAAGTCCCAAAAATATTATAAAAAAATGTACTTACTGTTTCTAAAGTTTACTAAACAAAACCAAGTATAATTATTATTTTACTAGCTGTGGCCCGCGACTTCATCCGCGTAGTATTGGATTATTGGGCTAAAAAGTATCCTATATGTTAATCCCGGATATAATCTATCTGTGTTCCAAATTTCATCCAAATCCGTTCAGTAGTTATTGCGTGAAGGAGTAACAAACATACATAAATACATACATACATACATCCACACTCACAAACTTTCGCATTTATAATATTAGTAGGATTTTCAAGACTTTTTTATTATTTGTAATCTTTCCCACCGCTTCCCTCAAAGTATTCATAGAACACTGTTTACAACAGATTATTCAGTAAGTAGAATGTGAATCCGAACTGTTAATTTATTTGGTTTATTGATTTAACGATTAGTATTTCTGATATTGAACCTTCACAAACGGCACATAGGTTTTATATTTGGCCTTCGCCTTTGGACTCTGATTTCGGAATTCGGAAATGTATGTATTAGGTACAAGTAGTAGGTACTTTTTACTTGAAGTAGGTAGTGGTGTAATAATGAGTGGTGAATGTAATCGATAAGATTGCTGATAAGTGTTATTGATAGTAGGATTGCCTACATATTATGGTTTAAGCGGGAAAATATTTTTTTTTATGATCTATTGTTAAAAGATTGCGTGTGTATTGTTTTGGTAGTTATTTAAAATCGGCGATAGTAGGTACTTGTCAACTAATCTCGAAGTTCACTACTTGGCCCCCTACATCGCATACATTTTCCTACATCGAAGTAAACATGTTAAAAATAAAATCAATCTAGAAAAACAACAATACTATATTTGCGTGTTTCATTTCACACTATAAAGGGTTTCAATTTCCCCTTACATACGACCAATTATAAACTTTCGTGTGAACTCAGTATTCGGCCACACGAACACTCAAAGCGATAATGATCGCCAAGGTCGCAGGTTACGAACCACCCTTATTACCACCGAAGTGGTAACTTAACGACCCATTGGCGTAATAATCACATTAATGCCGCCCCACCTTTGGAAAAGGTATGTTCATGCTGCAAAGACTCAACGTTTCCGGCACGCATGAGATCGCGATTTGATTTATTATACATATTTAATAATGTTACGTAAGTATTAAGTAGTCACGACACATTGAAATTTTCTTTGGTCAAATAAATTTGTCGTGGTTTAATAATTATATTATGATAAAATCTATAAACCGTCATTTCTGCAGCATCAAGTTCATTAATCGGAATACTTATTGGATCACCGATGACAACATCTGATCTAAGCGATTCTAGCGAGTCTAGACCAAACCAAACCCCATAAATGGAACATGAACTCAAAACACCTTTATTACTGTGTTGGCTGCTCGAATTGCTTTACTATTCCTGGGATTGTAGGTATACCAACTTTGTATTTTTTAAATAGTATCATTATTTTTATAGCTGGCTCTTCTCGGTGGAAACAGCATTTTGAACCGATTGAAGACTCAGCCTATTCATAAGTGCATTGTTTATCTACGTTTATAAAAAAATATATATTGTGTTTGGCGCGTCTACATCTTCCGAGCACCCGAGCACCCGAGCAATCATTATAACATTTTGTGTTAACTCGGACTTCAAAATTGATTGCTTGGGCACGACGCTCAGTACATATGTGTATGCGATTATTTGCTAATCAGTCATATTGCAAAAAATACCTTTTATAACTACTACTCTCTGTATGCATTGCATGCATATGCAGTTGGTAACTAATTCAAAGCCAAAATTCAGTAGGAGCCCATCAGAGGCAGGGTTACGATGGCCTTGGCTGGCCACTATCAACGCAAACAAACGGTATCTTATCACCATCGGCGCATTTGGGTCAAGTGATGAAACGACCTGGTTCGCTGTGAGCTCGCTCATTTGGGATTTTATAATGTGTTCAAGGGATTAGTGATGTCGGTTTTGGATTAAGTTGTATGTGTAATGTCTTGTAATTTGATTATAAATTGTGTTGTTCAGATTGTCTTTCTGTTTTTCGACCCTATATTTAGGTATGCCTTAATAATATACTTTTGATACTCTATCCTTGATGGCGTCAGAATGTATGATTATCTAATATCTCACTCACCGCAGATATGAATGTGATCGAACCCTAAATTTACTGAAATCTCGGGAAGGGTGTCAAAATTAAAGAATATTATTAACTCATGGCAATAAATCCCTAACGAATTGACAAATAGTGAATCTATTTTATAACATTGACTTCATAGATAAATGCCGTCAAGGTACTCGTAGATAGGTACTCAATGGCTCAGAGTTCAACTTAATATTATATATAAAAAACTTGTTTCAAACTACGCAAACAAAGATGCCTGTAAAAGCTGGTAATCAAAGATTGAATAACGACGGTATGAATACGCGTATTTGTGGACAGCTGATCATAAACGTTATCGCAATATTATGCAACTACATAACCGCAAATCGCAAGTGTTTACAAGAGGCAAGTTCACGTGACGATAAAGTACCACTAGCCGCTAAACAATGCCGCTGTTTGAGAACTTGTTTTGGCAAACGCACGCATGTAGCCGGGGCTAGTCGAAACACGGCACAGGAATGCCTTTGTGGAATGACTACATAATATACTCAAAACTACTAAATATATAATAATGTTCCGTTTAGAAACTTATTGCTCAGCGTTTTGTGGTTTTGTTTCTACGAAAGGCTCATTAGTTTCGGAACAATGGAGTCATGCCGTCAGGAATATCATAGGTATAGGTACGTATCACGATCCACATTACAACTATTATTGGCGGTAGGTCTCGCGAGAAAAAACTTATGTTTTGCGTTATGCATTGATAACGTTAACCCTCCGATAGGTACTAACATATCATCATGAAAGTAATTCGCGACGTGATAGGTTGGTTAGGGTATGTATTGAAACGTTTTTTTATTCTAGTACGTTTTGTTACGATATCTATAGGTTATTACGAGATCCTGGTCACGGCACCATCTGAAACGTTTTTTATTCTAGTACGTTTTGTTACGATATCTATAGGTTATTACGAGATCCTGGTCACGGCACCATCTGTAACGTTTTTTCTTCGAGAGACTATAAATTATTATTATATTTAACTATTTATATGGCTATGGTCCTGGTTACGTCACCACTGCAACAATTTATTTCCCTGACTAAATTTATTTATTATATTTAAAGTACTATTCCGTTTAAAAATCGCTACGTCGCGTTCATCTACTGAGTGTCGTGGTTTTGTCATATTTATGGCAATTAAATTTACTTAATTAGAGTCGTCAATTCAACTTATTACGCATGTTGTTCCTTAATCGTCAAAAAACATAAATAAATATAACAATACTAGAATATCTAAAAACAACCTCCTGTGGAAATGAACATAGGAACACAGTACACAGACAATAAACATTTATACAAAGACTCGTAGTTGTCGCCAGCCGTCGCCGAGGATCATTTGTAGTTACTGTAGGGTTTAAAACATCACACATGGCGAAGCAACAAAACATATCATGCACTTCTCGGCCGTCGGTCGCCTTCCTATAGAATCCCGCTAAATAAATATACACGATGCAATTGAACAACATTATAGTCTCATCAGTTCATTGAAGAAATTAGTCATGAGGACTTATCATAATCGTATTTATTCTAACACATACAATGAGACTATAAAGCCAATTCTTACAATCTACGCTCACCAATGTATCAGCAACACACCTGAACCGCGTTCGCACTCACACACTCGCGAAATAGGCAATACCCGCACTTTGCCATTTTATATTGACTTTTAGCGCACACGCAGACGGAATTATTTTATTGATAAATCAGAATATTATGCATAAATACATGTATATTGTATGAATAATATTAATGCAGGACCGAATCGACGTAGATCTGGAAATTTGTTCTCGATGTTCTGGCAACGTGGATTACATATACCGTCTGTAGTCAGAGGAAAGATCTAGACTTACAGACTTAGGACCTAGACCTAGCGGTCGATATTTTCTGACCTCCCAACACACCTTATAGTCAGAACCTGGTGGCAGATGAACAACGTGCCCCAACAAAACCAGCAATCTAAATCGACCTTAGTAGGTTTGGCTGGGTTAAGATACATCTAACGATACCTAGTGAATATACCAATCTAAATCGTCTCGCTTTCAATCATCTTCCCTACGGCAGAGCTCCACAATACTTACGTCGGATTGTTTTAAGAACATTTGTTCGTACAGGCAAGAGTTTATTATTTAGGTATTAAATGGAATTTAATAAACTAAATGAAAGGGTGCTTGAAGAGCCAAAAGGTCAGTTTCAACTCTAGAAATTGTCGCCGACCGGTGCATTAATTTGTTTTGTGTGTTCTCGCGCTCGTCGATAGGGAGTTGCACGATATCCGGGCTCGAAAATTCTATTTACCCGTCTGTCATGGAGCACATCTTTCGGAGCGGAGCAACGGCCTGACTACCCGTGTGCGGGGCACCTAATAACAGCTCCAGGTTTCAGGGAACAGGCAGCTCACCGGATATCACAAACCTCCCCCGTACTCACGAGAGTGCGTACCTAGTGCATGTCAGTGAATGAGCCAATCTCTTCTATGATAGCTTGTATAGTGTCTTGTGTTTAATGCGCCTCAGTTTCATTAACCGCCCCAAGGAGAGTAACGGCATCCTCGCACAGAGTCGTTAGTGTCATGGTGTGTGTACACGAATTTTGTCAACACTGAGCTTAATTCACAATTAGAGTCAAATCAAAACGCGAATTGCTCATCAAGCACAGTGTGATTTAGGTCCCTAATTTAGTCAAATTTTAACAAAACGCAATCCTGTGATTGCATAAAACAATTATAATTTAGTCGGTATTCGCTCGCATCCATCCCCAAATCATTCCAACTACTACCCCGTAGTGTCCAGCTTTCCCTGGAAATTAATGAATGAATGGACTCTCCTAATAACACAATAATAGTAAGACAAATTAGCTGATATATCGACGATTTTTGGACAACATGGTACAAAACTATACCTACTATATACCATATAATATTTTACCTACAACACTCAGTTTAGACGCTCCGGAAAATTATTTGGAATTACTCTAAAACACCACTTGCAAATAAATCAAAATTTAAATTAAAATATTCGCGGTTCGCGCACTCGTATACGTCTCAAAGGATCACTCCCGAGAATTTAACCCGACCGTTCTGTAGTCAAGACTTGACTGTCCCGTCGCTAAAACCCCACTGTCCCGAATGTCCCAACTTCCAAAACCAAGGAAAGCAAAACCCAGAGGAGCCCCCTCTCCGTCTTGTATTTTTGTTTTATCCCAGAAACTATCTTAGAACAATGTTTCTAAGGATTATAATTAAATGCCGCATCTTTGCATGGACAAGTGCATAAGCCACGCCCACAGACCCCTTTTTTCTCGCAATTATGAGTGTTTGGGTTGAGAGCTCATAATTTACTCTCTCGTTTGACAGATTTTATTTCGTTTAGTTAAAATTTCAATTGTATGGGCGTAAAAACGAGCCAAACACTTTCAGCATGTGCAAAGAACAAAACGGCTAACAGCGTCACCACGTGTAGACAATTAAGTTCACATCACAAAAAGAAGTCAATTGTAGGATGACAGATACTTCGTGCTTTATCATAGATTTTATGACCCTTGGCCTTCACAGCATGTTTTTTTGTTCACCTAAGTTTGTGAGTTGAAATGTGTTTGCATGGGAGTGTTTAATTTTTTATTAGCCATAGCTATTTCAAAACATTGTTATCAAATTTCTCTTAAAATGTCCCTCCAAGGATCTGGGACTAAATATTATGTTTCCAAAACTACTTGAAACCGATATTAATAGCTAATACCTTTTAACGAAGCGTGTGAAAGCTCAACTTTTAGACATTTTAATTTTTTGTAGGCTGTAATCCTATGTAGTTGTTTCAGACAAAAAGCGTATTGAATTCTTTATTTAGGGATTTTAGTCGAGTTTAGGTCGCCTGCAGTATGAACTGTTACAGTCGCCCCTAATTATATAATTATGAACGTCAACTCGTTGGAGTGAATGGTTATATAATTCTTTAGGAAACTGATTAGTTAATTGTAGTTTAGAGTTTTGATGCTTTATGTAGCTCGAGTTAAGTTGACTTTTTGGAGTAAATAGCTATAGAATTCTGTAGAACAACCACTCTTCCACTATCCTTTATACTCTGAACTGCCGGCAAGTCCTTTCACTCCCAATTAGTAATCAATCATGAGTGACACACATTGATGATCGCAGAAAAAAGTATATTCCGTAGTTAGTTCCTTGTCTATGAAGGACACTAAGTTACGTTGATAGACAACATCTCTAGCCGTTCAGTAGGTCTGCATCACCGTATACAACAATCCAAACATTGATGTATATATTGTAATGAAAGGTACATGTACGGAACTTGGTATCATGTTTGTATCGATAAATCCAACGGTGTACTGGGTATTACAGTGACGGAACAATCAGAGGTCTTTCTTGCTTAAGACATTCTCTATTCGAAAGTACCTATACTGTTATTCCCCAGAAATCGATTTAATTCTACCATGTCCGTTCCATATAGAAGAGTAAATCCATTGAGATATGAGCATTAAGTAGATCGTTGTCCAGAGTGATGCAAAGTTTCAGCAGACCCACGAATGACTTGAAAGTATGACGTTATACACGAGTTTATCTCGAGTAAAAGTCGTAGTTATTATCTCCAATGATTGACTGATAATATTGAATATATCCGCTGTCCATAATAGGTGAATGTATGTACAACAATACGTTGTGCCAGCCTGTGTTTAATTTGTCCAAATGTGTCATCATCAATATGTGTCTTTCATAATCAAACAGAGATGTAGATGTGTGAGTAGGTAGGTACATTATACGTTGTGCATTATCCAAGGCACCGTGTACTCATAATTTGAACTTATAAAATAGGTACTAATCCGTTATTCCTATAAACCAATAGTTTACTTAGAACCTTTAACTTGATTGATGATTGTAATCACTATTTATGTTAGAATAAATAGTTAATTAATTTCAGTTGGTCACACCAAGTGTGCCGTATAACGAACCAAGGCTTTCCCTGTAGCTCGAAATCTGAGGTAACAAACATTTTTCAAGGAGAAAAATATTACTGCACCAATATAAGCGGGAATCGAACCCACGACTACTTGGTATAGCGTGAGCTAAGCCAAGTCACAACAAAAACCCTCTAAATTGCACATGTGGGAGTCGAACCCACATCAACTTGGTATAGCGCCAGCTAGGCCAAATCACAACAAAACCTTTTGAAATTTGCACATGTAGGAATCGAACCCACAACAAGTTGGTATATCCAACTCACAACTAATCCTTCTAAATTCGCACATGTGGGAATCGAACCCACAAACAACAACTTGATATACGAGTATATCGCCAGCTAATCTCAGAAAAAATAAAACTCTTTAAATTTGTACATGTGGGAATCGAACCCACAACAATTTGGTGTACCGCCAGCTAAGCCAACTCACAATAAATACTCGTACTATTCTCAATTTGTACGTGTGGGGATCGAACCCACGACAATTTGGTATAGCGCAAGCTAATCCAACATAACCCTTCTAAATCCAAACATGTGGGAATCGAACCCACCACAACTTGATCTAGCTCCAGCCAATCCAAGTCACAACAAATCAAACTGTTCTTAATTTGCACATGTGGGAAATGAACCCACAACAACCTGATGTAGCGCCAGCTAATGCATGTCACGAAAATAACCTTTTGATTTGTACATATGGGAATCGAACCCACAACAAGTTGGTAAAGCACCAGCTAATCCAACAAAACCCTTCTAAACTCACACATGTGGGAATCGAACCCATCACAACTTCATATAGCGCCAGCTAATCTAAGTCACAAAAAGTGTTCCCAATTTGTACATGTGGGAATCGAACCCACAAAAACTTGATATAGCGCCAGCTAAGCCAAATCTCAACAACCTCTTCTAAATTTGCACAGGCGGGAATCGAACCCACAACATCTTATGTAGCGCCAGCTAATCCGTAACAACATAACTCTTCAAAATTCGCATATGTGGGAATCGAACCCACAACAATTTGATATAGTGCTGGCTAAACCAAATTATAGCAAAACTCTTTAAAATTTGTACAGGTGGGAATCGAACCCACAACATCTTATATAGCATCTTCTAAACGCCAAATGCAATCCAGTGCTCCCAAGTCAGAATAATGTATTCTATGATTTCCTATATCGGTATATTCTAAGCTACCATTCGCCCCTATCCTATTATTCATTTGGTGTTCAAATTAAATAATATTAGTCTTAGTGTAATTACGCCCCTACTCTATTAATTGTTTAGACTTAATTGGACCTAAACACGCCCCTATGTCCTTATGGAATAAAATCGATGTCGGCTTAAAACTATCATTATGAAGAAGTTAATTAACTAATATAATATTATACTGAATTGAATTACTCTGCTCTACTGCAATTTAAATCACCATCACTACAATCACCATATTCATCATCTTTGTTGCGCCCATCATCAAAATCATAACCAAATTCATACTGTGATGATACTATCCTATCATAAGTCGAACCACAGGCCATTCAAAAGTATAACTCCACACTTTACTACGCACTTGGCATGGATGGGGTATGGACTGGTTTATACTATATAACCATTGATAAATGAAATTATCCTAAATAGGACTAACTTAAACTATACTGGTGCTACTAAAGGACTATCCTAATTTATTGAATCTAGTATAAGAACTAAAACAGTAGCTAAAAGAAAATGTTTCCTAAATGTCACGCTCTATAGACGACAACAAAAAAAAAGTTATGGCAACCTAAGATGTATTTCCTATGGGATTCCTTTGACAGGACTATGTTACTGGGATATTATAAACTCAGATTACTCGATAGGAGCTGGGGTAGTCTGGTTCGCATGCCCGTGTGGTTTATGTTCTAGTCAGCAATTGTAGCTAGATCTAAACATCCCCTGACATACCGTTAAGTATTTATCCTTCATTCTTATACGAATTGTGCACCGCGCGTGTGACTGTAGAAAATTATTTTCTCATACGAGTATTATGAGTGTATGTGGCGTAGTACTATATCATGAAAAGGTATGCAATTTGTACAAACTCCAGCTCAGAGTAAAACAATTCTTCAAGAGTACCTAAGAAATCAGACAAAAGGCCGTTCTGACAATTATAAGTACTATTTATGGTTTTAGGTTCGTGATCGTCAATTGGGTTTAAATTTTCCTACGTTGTGTATATTTTTTTTTTAATGTGTAGTAACTCAGATTCTTTTATTAGGTTTTTAATTCGACGCGAATCAAATTAAAATTGTCTGACCTAAATCCTGGTCACGGCACCATCTGAAACGTTTTTTTATTCTAGTACGTTTTGTTACGATATCTATAGGTTATTACGAGATCCTGGTCACGGCACCATCTGAAACGTTTTTTATTCTAGTACGTTTTGTTACGATATCTATAGGTTATTACGAGATCCTGGTCACGGCACCATCTGTAACGTTTTTTCTTCGAGAGACTATAAATTATTATTATATTTAACTATTTATATGGCTATGGTCCTGGTTACGTCACCACTGCAACAATTTATTTCCCTGACTAAATTTATTTATTATATTTAAAGTACTATTCCGTTTAAAAATCGCTACGTCGCGTTCATCTACTGAGTGTCGTGGTTTTGTCATATTTATGGCAATTAAATTTACTTAATTAGAGTCGTCAATTCAACTTATTACGCATGTTGTTCCTTAATCGTCAAAAAACATAAATAAATATAACAATACTAGAATATCTAAAAACAACCTCCTGTGGAAATGAACATAGGAACACAGTACACAGACAATAAACATTTATACAAAGACTCGTAGTTGTCGCCAGCCGTCGCCGAGGATCATTTGTAGTTACTGTAGGGTTTAAAACATCACACATGGCGAAGCAACAAAACATATCATGCACTTCTCGGCCGTCGGTCGCCTTCCTATAGAATCCCGCTAAATAAATATACACGATGCAATTGAACAACATTATAGTCTCATCAGTTCATTGAAGAAATTAGTCATGAGGACTTATCATAATCGTATTTATTCTAACACATACAATGAGACTATAAAGCCAATTCTTACAATCTACGCTCACCAATGTATCAGCAACACACCTGAACCGCGTTCGCACTCACACACTCGCGAAATAGGCAATACCCGCACTTTGCCATTTTATATTGACTTTTAGCGCACACGCAGACGGAATTATTTTATTGATAAATCAGAATATTATGCATAAATACATGTATATTGTATGAATAATATTAATGCAGGACCGAATCGACGTAGATCTGGAAATTTGTTCTCGATGTTCTGGCAACGTGGATTACATATACCGTCTGTAGTCAGAGGAAAGATCTAGACTTACAGACTTAGGACCTAGACCTAGCGGTCGATATTTTCTGACCTCCCAACACACCTTATAGTCAGAACCTGGTGGCAGATGAACAACGTGCCCCAACAAAACCAGCAATCTAAATCGACCTTAGTAGGTTTGGCTGGGTTAAGATACATCTAACGATACCTAGTGAATATACCAATCTAAATCGTCTCGCTTTCAATCATCTTCCCTACGGCAGAGCTCCACAATACTTACGTCGGATTGTTTTAAGAACATTTGTTCGTACAGGCAAGAGTTTATTATTTAGGTATTAAATGGAATTTAATAAACTAAATGAAAGGGTGCTTGAAGAGCCAAAAGGTCAGTTTCAACTCTAGAAATTGTCGCCGACCGGTGCATTAATTTGTTTTGTGTGTTCTCGCGCTCGTCGATAGGGAGTTGCACGATATCCGGGCTCGAAAATTCTATTTACCCGTCTGTCATGGAGCACATCTTTCGGAGCGGAGCAACGGCCTGACTACCCGTGTGCGGGGCACCTAATAACAGCTCCAGGTTTCAGGGAACAGGCAGCTCACCGGATATCACAAACCTCCCCCGTACTCACGAGAGTGCGTACCTAGTGCATGTCAGTGAATGAGCCAATCTCTTCTATGATAGCTTGTATAGTGTCTTGTGTTTAATGCGCCTCAGTTTCATTAACCGCCCCAAGGAGAGTAACGGCATCCTCGCACAGAGTCGTTAGTGTCATGGTGTGTGTACACGAATTTTGTCAACACTGAGCTTAATTCACAATTAGAGTCAAATCAAAACGCGAATTGCTCATCAAGCACAGTGTGATTTAGGTCCCTAATTTAGTCAAATTTTAACAAAACGCAATCCTGTGATTGCATAAAACAATTATAATTTAGTCGGTATTCGCTCGCATCCATCCCCAAATCATTCCAACTACTACCCCGTAGTGTCCAGCTTTCCCTGGAAATTAATGAATGAATGGACTCTCCTAATAACACAATAATAGTAAGACAAATTAGCTGATATATCGACGATTTTTGGACAACATGGTACAAAACTATACCTACTATATACCATATAATATTTTACCTACAACACTCAGTTTAGACGCTCCGGAAAATTATTTGGAATTACTCTAAAACACCACTTGCAAATAAATCAAAATTTAAATTAAAATATTCGCGGTTCGCGCACTCGTATACGTCTCAAAGGATCACTCCCGAGAATTTAACCCGACCGTTCTGTAGTCAAGACTTGACTGTCCCGTCGCTAAAACCCCACTGTCCCGAATGTCCCAACTTCCAAAACCAAGGAAAGCAAAACCCAGAGGAGCCCCCTCTCCGTCTTGTATTTTTGTTTTATCCCAGAAACTATCTTAGAACAATGTTTCTAAGGATTATAATTAAATGCCGCATCTTTGCATGGACAAGTGCATAAGCCACGCCCACAGACCCCTTTTTTCTCGCAATTATGAGTGTTTGGGTTGAGAGCTCATAATTTACTCTCTCGTTTGACAGATTTTATTTCGTTTAGTTAAAATTTCAATTGTATGGGCGTAAAAACGAGCCAAACACTTTCAGCATGTGCAAAGAACAAAACGGCTAACAGCGTCACCACGTGTAGACAATTAAGTTCACATCACAAAAAGAAGTCAATTGTAGGATGACAGATACTTCGTGCTTTATCATAGATTTTATGACCCTTGGCCTTCACAGCATGTTTTTTTGTTCACCTAAGTTTGTGAGTTGAAATGTGTTTGCATGGGAGTGTTTAATTTTTTATTAGCCATAGCTATTTCAAAACATTGTTATCAAATTTCTCTTAAAATGTCCCTCCAAGGATCTGGGACTAAATATTATGTTTCCAAAACTACTTGAAACCGATATTAATAGCTAATACCTTTTAACGAAGCGTGTGAAAGCTCAACTTTTAGACATTTTAATTTTTTGTAGGCTGTAATCCTATGTAGTTGTTTCAGACAAAAAGCGTATTGAATTCTTTATTTAGGGATTTTAGTCGAGTTTAGGTCGCCTGCAGTATGAACTGTTACAGTATGCTCAATTTACACGTGGTATCCAAAAAGTGACAGATAATGGCGTTTCCTAACACCGTATTAATAAATCGATCTCAATTCTCAGGATGATTTTGGAAATGTCATGCTAGTACATAACGGCATCTCAAAATCGTACTCAAGATTGCTCTCAGTCAAGTCTGAGAGCGATCTCATTATCGTTTTGTGAATATTTGATTAACGTTCAATATTCGGTCATTTATTTCGCAGCAATTCCAAACGCATAGATAGCTAATATTAAAAGTTGGCCCAAGCAAAACATAAGGATGATAGCTCCAATTTCTTCCATTCTCAGATCACAGATAACACGGCATAGATACCATCTTAATTGACAGTACCCATTAACACGTGGTAGAAATTAGTTTGCCCGTTACACTTGATTGATTTACGGAAGCAATTTAAATATGAAATGTCTGCCTTACATAATTTAAATTAGTATTGATACTCATACAATTTGCTTTTATCGTTAGCATACAATTTATTACATTTTGTGTGAGGACTGGGTGTCTAGATGGTGTGAAATATGATCTTGATTAATAAAATCAAAAGTGACTTATTATTAATCATGATACACCCGTAATGATGTAACGAATAGGTATTAATAATCAACATAGTTTCAATAAGCAGTGTCTGTCTTCCTAATTCACACCATATACACGTTATAATACAATTCTATTTTGATTACAATTATTCTTACATTTTCATATTTCATAACCTGCATGTAAGTCCTTAACAGCTAGATATGAGTTGCAAGACAGGCACAGTTGGCTTTGAAACATGATAAGATAACGCATGCAAACGAGATGCACAAGATAACTGTTTGATTTAGACCATATAATCTGATAACAACGGCAGACATTTTGGTGCAAATGTTTTCCACGATGCAAAAATCGTAACGAGCGAAGTCATCCAAATATTCACTTGTTTAGATGACACAATTAATATTGTAAGTATGTCATCTCGGCCTCATAAAGCAAGAGAGTAGGAGGTAGAGGTGATAATGGTTTAAGTACTCTTTTTGCAAATATTTGTAGGATCTCAGTTATTTTTTACCTACTGCCGGTGTAGGTTTAGGCGATGTAGGTCAAATTCTTAGGAGGCAGAATCGGAGTTCATCATTATCCTGTCAACCCAAATTAGATTTTAAAATCGATTATGTTTGTTAATTTAAAATAAATTCTAGCATGTCCTGCATGAAGCATCTCCAAGAAGGCAACAAGACGTTGAAGCTTATTCGAAAATCGTATACCTCAAAACGGTTTGATTAGATTCCGTGAAGCTGTTGACTGATTTTAATTGAAGATTACCTTGTTCAGTTAATCCTTTAACAAAAAAGCTCAAGCAATAGGAACTGCGAACAAAAAATAAATTATTCACGATATGCGAACGTCAATTATACTTCAATCAAGGATTGAATATGGCAAGGCAATCCAGAAATTGGATAAATAGTGGGCGATGAATTTAAGCATTGTAAATAAAAATCAAATTGAGAAACCCGACACCTACTTTGTACGAGTAGACAAAGCGATGTCGTCATTTGTTCTGTTATAGCAGTACTAGCATGTGGGCTGAAAAATCAACTTTAAACCACACATATAGCTCGCTGAACTGATAACCCGGGTTGTGACAGTACAGTTGATATGGTCGATGATTTCATCGTTGTTCCAGGGTAACAAACGTGAAAGATCATGGTCGCTAAAATTATAATTATCAAGTACGATAAACTACAAACTGTGGTCAATGCTAAAGTAAGCAAATTTGATATCATTACTGCTGCAAGTGTTATTAAATATCGATGGTTGAATGTTTCTTTAACAGTTCATGACCTAAGTGTAGTTTTCATTTTCTTGAGCTAAGTTACATTGCTTATTATTCATTGGGTGAGAGTGGAGGGTTATGTTGATAACAACCAGACGAGTAGAACATTCAGTTTAATTTTTACGATAACTGATACCTTATGAAATTGATCCGCGCACACATAAAGAAACGAACAATTTTCATATAAATAATTTCTTTCCGACATTTTAAATTGTATTTCATACAACTGACCGTAGCTTTCCATCATCTCATTACGTGTTCACGTGTAATGATACTGAAAATAAGCTCGAAGTATACGCTGGAGCATAGATTATTATTTATTATTCATTACGAACTGCGGACGTGTCTCGTAGACGTGCCTTTATATCGTGTTTTTTTACATGCTCTTCATTTTCATTATCGGTTTCGTATCGTAAATAGTTTTATTTTCGTTAAGCATGTTTTATGTTGAGTTTGATTAAGCTAGAGGTGTCTCTTGAGCCTATTAGCGTATTTATAAGAATAACCTACTCAAGTGCAAGTTTTTATTTGTCTCCATCCTCAAGATTTCTTTCAAAAGTTAACCTACCTATTATATTATGTAATTTAGCTTTCAACTTTGAATACAATTTTATTTCTGCTCACAAAGCTCAGTGGCACAGACCTAAATATCAAATCTACGAGCATGAAAGCCGGTCTTTTAACAATTTTATATTCGTCATTAGTCATTGTACGTGGCTCGTGGGATCGCTTACGTGAGTCCATCACTTGCTTTTTGCTAGCCACAGGCCGCCCTGTTATTTGTCGTCACACTTGCTGTAGATAAAAAACATAATTTGTTGCGTTTCTGCGTTTTCGCTCGTAAGTGATTTCGTTTTAATAATGATGTTCTCCTACTGTTTCAAATGTAGCGCGGATTGTTTCAATTCGACATTTTTAACTGGAAATTAATTCAGATTTGTATCAGATTTTTCGCTCTTAGAACTTAATTTAGATAAGTATTAAGGTCAAAGTAATAAATTGCATCTAGCTTGGTGCCAAAAGCAAGCCGGGAACAATGGCTATTTTTAAAAGCCTATAATTCTAACTCGCATTTCTGAGCAAAGACCTCCCCTTTTTCTATAAAATGCAGAAAGTTCTTACGTTTTACAATTACATACTTCTGCCACTACAGTCCCGTTTCAAACGATATAAAAACACTATTACGTACTCTATAATAAAATTATATTATTCCCGGCAACAAACAAGGCGTTGAACTACAAATTGACGGAACGGTAACATAAGCGCGTAGGTTTTTTGCATAATCAAGTAAATCAGATCGTGGAACGAGACACATTTAGCAAGGCCTCCTCACGTATTCACATCTCAAATCACATCAGTCACATATTTGACTGCTTGTACCAAGTTACATTTGCGGGCTGCGACAGGAATTAGGACGCCAGAAAATCCAATGTACTTTTATATTCAGGATAATCACATTTTGTGTCCTAACTTATATTTGAGGACAAGTGCAGTAATGTAGAATCTCAATACAAAAAGGGCTAGAATGAAACTTGTGCACGATTCGTGTGAACTCATTAATTAAATTATATTGTTGCTCCGTAAATGGTATCGGTGTATTTGATTTTCGCTGTGATTGATTCATTTGTTTATCTTCTTAAATTGAAATGATTGATCTTATATTTTTCTTTAAACGTAACGAATCGACTAATAATCGCCTTTCCTTTAAGTCCCTTTGAGTATTCTTCCTCATTTTGCGGACGCATCGCTAAGTTGGTTTATTTTGAGCATGTAATGTGTCATGTTGAGGCTGGATGGGTCTGTCACGAGCTCGCCTCGGGGGTGAATGCACTGTGCAAATATGCGAGCACCGGTGAAATTACGTTTGTACGTTTAATTATTATGTTTGAAAGGTTTGTCGCAGTGTTACACGAATAAACAAGGCCTCTCCTGCATATTTTATTAAAGGTATCATTCCCTTTCACTAAAATGTTGCCGGCATTTCCTTAAAAATCTCAAAGTCAGAGCGTAGGTTTGACGAGAACTTATAAACCTTTTTTTGGCATTGAAAGAGGTTATGATCTTGAAAAAAATTCTCGGCTTTGACTTTAGTTCGTCAGTTAAATCTTGTAAATAGACCAGCTTACTGTGTTGCTGTAGTTTTTATTTCTTTTGAGTATATTGCGAGCCTCAGATAAAGGGCTACTTAGAAAAACTACTAATTGTTTAGATACTAAGTCACTGAAGAAGGACCTAGCAGGTTCCTTTCTATTTATCTCCTGGCAAGTGAAAGTTGTCGCTAGGACACACACAGCTATGTCCCCCGAGCTATTTATCATCGTTTAAATTCACAAGATAACTTTGTGCTCACTCTGAACCCCGCGGTGTCATGTGCAGATCGCTGATAAGCTCGCCATGTGCGCGTGAGTCGCGACTGACGCATCATTGTTGTCATTTCAGTTGTGTTTATGAATAAGACCAGCACGTTTGTTGTAATGGGTTTACCATCAGCCACCTATGTGTAAAGTGGATTTTTAAGCCTGATTAACTGTTTGGGACGTTCTGATTACATTCGGGATTGATTATGATGTTTTATAGGCACCTATTTATGAAGAATTGGATACAATATTGAAAACGAGATTATTCTCTACTTGACTGAACTCTAAATTTCTGGTGATCTTCACAGCTTCTTATATCTAGTGCCAGTTCCTTAATGCGATAGGTCTAAAACTAGGAGCTATTGCTACTCTGGGTAGTTTTCAACCGTAAACCTTACTATCAAGCCTGAACCTTATTCCAGAAATGATACCACCACTTGCAGACTACAATTGTAAATAACTGACAAATATTTCAATGATACCTTTCTAAAGTATGCTAAAACGAAAGCCATCTATCTATGGATTGATTTGCATCGACCGTAAGTTTGGCGAAACGCGTGACCAGTCCCCATAAATGCGAGAGGTCAACAGCATCTGACACTTATCGCGTTGCGAAAGTAATCCACTTATGATAAAATCTCTTGCAATATTCTTCTAAATTACACACGTTAAGAAATGTTATAGAAGGTTTTAGAGGATTGATGTTTGATGTATGAGGTTTGGTAGCTTGGAAGGTTTTTGTCAAGATTACGAAAATAATATGAAGATGTTAAATGAATAAAGTTAGGTTATGTGTAGCTCTCATCTGGCGGTTAGCGGAAACAAATATACGCAAGTCTAAGCAGCTATGGCAGACGCGCCTCGTTAGCGACGATTCACAAACTAGGACATACCGCAGATTCTCTCTGTCATCTGCGTATATTCGCTGCTAAAACGCCGCGGCCTGAAATTGTTTGTAAGGTCAATGACCAGCTGATAGTGATAACATTGCACTTGGATACGAGAGACGTCTAAAACTAACCCAATTTCAAACCCAATGCTACTTAGAATTAAGATTTATTAAATTACTTAGGTGAGTCATTAAATCTATATATCGGTGGTAGATTCTGACTATTCATAAATGCTTTGTTGGCTTACATGAATAAAAAAAAAAACCATTTTGAATTATAGTTTAGAAAATGACATACTAAGATTTGTCTATAGAATACGATTTATTTATTTAGAATTCTAAACTATCATTGCTATTAAAATATAAAAAAGTCAATTATAATAAGTAATGACTCGTTTATGGATACTGTAAGTGATATGCTGACTTCTTAGTCGAAACTTTAATATAGGACAATCATAGCCTACCAAAAAGTTACGGCGCTTGCGCAGACGGAGGATAAAAAGCGGGCGCGCAGGCTCCGGCTGCACGGTCAGTGATCGCTCGAGATCTCGCGACACTGCAGTTACTAGACTGTGGCGACGCCACTGAGATGTGCAGGTGTAATTGACCGTATCTCATTATTTTTAGGGCATAAAATTGCATGAACATAACCTGTTTGCGTCGCGGAACTCGTACAGGTTTGTGGTCCGATTTTTGCGTGGAATTTTGTTACGTAATTGGTAGCAGTGAGGTCACATTGCGGCTTAGCTGGCCATTATTATTTTACATTTAAAAAATTGTATCGATTAATAACCTTATTGACGGCAGTACCAAACAGCCCCCTGTAACTGCTAGCGGTGAGGCTGGATCCTGGTTGCGCCTTTATGGGGCACTGGATCAGAAGACACACTGTGCAATTTTGAAAGCCACAGTTTTTAAATCTACTCTACTCACTAACCGTTTACAAGTGGAATGTGCATACCTATGTGTTTGAATGTGTTCAAGTCTGAAATAAATATAATTTGATTTGATTTTATCATGAAATCTTGTATAGGCGGCACTTAAGGTCCACGCTGAAAATAGCGTTTCAGATCCACTTAATTACAGAAAAAATACTGAGTCTGGAACTTTTCTTCACACAACACCCATAATCTTTAATTATGTAAGTGGTACAGTAGGTAGGTACAGTTCTATGAAATAAATTTGATGCTTTCCTTACAAGCGGAAAGCGATTGCTTTCCTTACAGCGGTTACTAGAGTAGGTACTGATTCTAAAGAGGTTGATAACTATGAAGTGTGTCATCGAAATAAAGTTCATTATCCAAATTAAATGGTACATTTTAACAATATTAATAGTAATGTTGTTTTCGTTGTTACAGATGATAGCAGTAGAGAAGAGGTCACATTAGAACAACAGGTATGTACTTTTAACTTTTTTTTACCGTAAGCTTGCCATTTATTAAGATAACATCGGCCACCGCCTTTCTCCGAGCGATATTATTATCTCGTTTCACAAAGCAAACACGGTGAAGCGTGCCATACTCTAATTAATAAAGTGTTTCCTAGATAAGATACGGAACCATCCAATTTATGGCAAAGTTTGCAATCATTGACCCAATTTTTGCTACAAACTCGAGATATCCGAATGCGAGTTAGATTTTCGGAATTTTTATCTACACTCTTTTGCAAAACTACCGATTCACTGTCATTTTAAATTAGACATGAATATGATTATTACCGAATTATGGTTATGTTATGATAACTGTGTCTCTTTAGAACTGGCTTTTGTAAAACATTGTTATAAAACTTTCGCCCAGGTAGGGCAAATTAATAATTGTAATTCCTCGTAGGTATATAAATAAAACAACTTTGTTAGAACTTTTCATTTTCTGCATCGTATTACGAAGGCCCTGTACCCGTTTCTTCGCCTTAATAGCTGTGACTATGATCACACAACCAAAGTATGACCACCAGGTACGAATGACCGCACACGACGCGCCCCTGCACTCCGCTCCGAAACTTGTCCGCACCAACGTGCTCTTAACCTCTAGGTATAAAATGTTCAGTGGATCTGTTACAATTTGAGTTTGCAAGCATTTTTTTTTTATAGACGACTTGTATTATGTACCTTCGCTTTATTCTAAACGTAATTGTACTGGTCTGCGCAAGCGCAACGTATGAATGAAATTGCGCAGCGTTGCGAATCACGAGCGTATTACGCAAAGTTATAATACCGAATCAGAGATTTACATAATAATTATTTATGCGCTGTTAATTTTTACGTCGGCGTAAAATTAACTGTGCTTCGTATAAAAGGTTCAAAGTACGAAGATAATACGCGGATTCCGTTTCCATGTGTTACATTTTTAACGGTATGTTACGTTATTCATGTTGGGTAAAACGTTTGCTACGTAAATACCATGAAATTTAATTTACGTCAATATATGTATCTAACTAACTAGAATTTATAGCCGATTTTAAGCTCGCGTCTTGCGTGCAAAGTCCTGGGTTTCTACAGTTACAAGCTTTGACAGTTTTCCTATTGAAAAATTGACAAAACTGACGTATTCATTTACGCCATACGTTGATCGAAGGGCCAGCGGTTAAAAGAGTCGGGCTTCAGGTAATTACCTACCCTATAAAATAAAATAAGACTTAATTTATAACGGATCA
The DNA here is from genome assembly GCA_905147325.1 of Notodonta dromedarius. Taxonomy (NCBI): domain Eukaryota; kingdom Metazoa; phylum Arthropoda; class Insecta; order Lepidoptera; family Notodontidae; genus Notodonta; species Notodonta dromedarius. The sequence goes on along the minus strand of LR990159.1, from coordinate 12,376,209 downwards.
TCATGCTCCCCTAGCGTCTCTTGCATTTTGTAAATCAGTAAGCTTTGTAAACTTAAATGCATTCCGAAATAGATTTTCTAATTCGTCTTGTATGAATTAGTGGCCAACTCTGTCGGAGTTTGCAGGCCGCCCGAAGGCCTCCAACATGGAGCCGGGACCGACAGCTTAACGTGTCCTCCGAAGCTCAAAAGAAAGCACTCCGTGGTAAATGCCACTAGCCACCCATCCAGGTGTTTCCGAAATCGGTCGCAACACATAAACGCACAAGTACCTATACAGCTTTTCAATTTCAGTGACACAGTAAGTCTATGAAATAAACATTTCATGACATCCAGACCACAGAATAGATAAACTCCAGATGTACAACCCGCCTTCCAAGTCCTAGTTTCTGGTGCGTCCATCACGCGGATTGATTCAGAGCGCCCACCAACAGACGGTAGTAAATCACTTAGTTGTACCGTTCGACGCTCCGTTCCACAAAATGTTAGTTACAAACGCACCCTTTGGATTTATGAAGCTGTGAATCCACTGTAAATATGGAATATAGTACGGGCTAGTTGGTTCTTCGACCGTTACGCGAAGGTTGTTGGAATTGAGCTGATATATATATGTGACATCTTCTGTGCCTTTGATACCTTAAGTGGCAGTTTGTGGAGCGAAACGCATACGCATAAGTGTTGCGTAGTGTAGAGTTATCATCTTGTATCGTAATTTTAACAGCGCCCCTGGCGGAAGGTATTTAAAACTTTAAATACTCTATACAAAGTAAAATATTAATGTGGACTATTAGCTTACGAGAAAACTCGCAAATTGCTTTAAGTTAATTTCTGTCAATACATAAATAATTTACGCTTGCTAGGAGCAGCAAGAAAGTCTTGGTCATAAAGTGCCTTTATGTTAGAGCAACAATATTGCACAGTAACTCCGGATTGTTACAATTGTGAATCTCAATACTTAAGTACTTTTTGTAGGCGGACAGCAAAGTAACAATGTAACTTGAAATGCTCGCACCAACTGTCAAAACCACAAAAGAATGAAAAATCCCATCCGTGAGAAGGCATTCGCTACTTCATCTATGTAAAAGAAATAAACACCAACAAAGCAAGAATTTCACGTCGCTTTATATAACACTATTCAATCGAGACCAGTTCTCAAGGATACTAGCGATCTGGGTTCAATCACATCACTTGCGGTGAATGAAATATTATCCAACCGAAAAATATTAGCACCATTTTCCCTTTGTACTACGGGGAATTTGATACTGCTCAAATCGGCCAGGTAGTACAGGAGGGCCGCAGGGACCGGAGCTAGTGCTTGCCCGGCTACTTGTTGCGATAAGAATCGATTCCAGCGAAAGTGAATCGATGTTACTATCGATACCAATCTATAGATGGTAATATTTCGATGTCGAACGCTACTGGAAAAGTATCGATAAAAATGATTGAACGCTATTTGTGAATGAAAAGATATTTTGGCAAGATAGTTAAAAGTTGCTACTTGAGATTAATCTAATAACGCCTAAAATTAAGTGCTATAATTTATCGAAATTAATGTAAGTACTAGATTAAAATATATAAAAAACTCGGAATAAACAAGGAAAGTTAGATCACGAGAGAGATGGTAAACTACTGACGTAAAGTTTTAATGCATCTTGCGGTGTAAGTACCTAATGAAACAACCAATGGCACGGATAACATCTGAACGTATTAGGTAAATAAGCAGGGTACCATTACAATGAGATAAACAAACAGTAGACGCAGGTATAACCAGCATTCATAATTGAATCCTCAATTCTTCCAGCAATCAAACTTAATTGATACACACTCGACAACATGTTTGCAATCACAAATCATGTTTCACACTAGTTAAATATTATCCTAATATTAGTTATAAAGGTTCAAGTAAGGTACTTCCTCAAGGGCGTGTATCACTTAGCATTTCTAGTGAATAAGTAAGAAATAACGGAGACTGAACATTATGCTATAACTCACATAATAAATAAGGCACACTCCGAGGCACACTAAGCACTACACTATTATAAGAAACGTTAAATAAACCATACAAATGATAGTACACATGGTGTTCAGGATCTTAAAAGCGTTTGCTCGTTGCTCCTAGATTTGTTCGGTTAAACTCGGACTTTTGAAAGGTGGTGGGATAAAATGATACCTTGCAACAGTTTCAAAATAAGCTCCCGTTCCTCTTTTTATATAAAAAAACAGTTTGGACTAAAGTTTGCATCTTAATTGTGCCTTAAAACTTTCAGTTCAGTTCTAACTTACAACAGTTACAACGCATATTAATGATTTTGTTCTAGTATATTTTACGTCTTCATCTTTTTCTACTTGCAGTAAGAAACTTCCTCCCAAATAGTTAAAATAATTTATCAAGCAATTTCTTAACGTTACACAGGTCATCAGCGCCTCATTATTTAACATAAATTGCAATATCTATAAGAAAACCGTGGTAGCACCCACTAAAAGGTTTTATGGCATCACCATCAATATACCGTTACTCTTCATCAGCGGCTCTTTAGTAGGAAAATTATCGGGCTCCATACCAATCCATAGATTATCGTAGTAGTTACTACGATAATCTATGGACAAGTTTGTCGTTCGCTGTGACATAGAGGCCTTATTATGTGAATAAGTATAGACTTAATGGAGAATCTTATGGTCGTCGTCTATTACACTGAATTTTTATTAGTTACTCTAATTGAATGATAACCTAGTGTGGCTGATGGCTGTGAAATTGTTATTATTTTCCACTGCAGGTCTAGTAGATCATGTTTAGTGACACTGGATTTACAGGCACTACATTTATGATTAAATATTCCGAATCAGATATTAACACCACTGCTTCATTTACTCTTTGTATTTCTCTCATGTCTGTTTATAATACAATGTTTCCCAAATTTATGGCAAGGCCGTGACCGTCAGACTTTTCCACAGTATAAGACGCCATAAAAACGTATTTAATGGGTTTTAAAACGACCAAATTGTTTGCATAATCTTAAAGTTCCTCAGTGGATTATTTATAGGAATATCTTGTACTCAATAGTTCATTAACTGGACCTTAATGTTCTTAACTGTAATTAGAATTATGTTATTGTGATTGTTTTGTTTTTTATTTGACATTGTTGGTAATGGTGCCTACAGATGAGGTAATATTATCATCATCTGTTTCCGCTATAGTAGATGTTTCCTGGTCCGAAGCGTTTCCGGTCAAAACAAAGCGTTCGACCGGTTTGAAAATTCCATTACTTTTAATGGTGTTTTTCATTGTTGCGATTTGAATTATTTCGCACTTGGGAAGTGCATCTGATTTTCTATTTTTCTCCAATTACTGACCATCTAGATTGACGGCAAAAGCCGCTCTACTCTTTCTATAGACTAGTTGCGGATGCAATTGACTTTGGTTAATTCTCATAAAGAAAATTATTATGTACACCTCTCATGATAGTTTGAATGTTCTCATTACCTTCTATCGCTCCTATAATAGCTAGTGTAGACTAAACATTAGTGATGTGTTTGTAATTTATCTTATCGGTCAAACAGACTAATTCTTCTATAACACCAATTTCGCCTTGAATTATATATAGGTACAATTGAGTTCTATAACCGTACGCAGTAACCAGTGGTAAGATCCCACGGTTCACATCGTTGGCCTGAATGATGGACAGTTTTAGGGATGGTAACCGAGCTAATATGGCTGTTGCATGTTATGTTACATTACGATGTTTTGTTGTTATAATTCTTAGCTTTAAGTAACGTTATGTATTTAGTCATTGGACTTTTGGATTGTATATGAGTGAGTGAATAGGTTATTTCCTATAGATATATTTTAGACGTGCTGTGAGATAGTAAAGACAATGGTTGAGGTTGGCACATAAACAAACGCGCTGATGCAACGGGAAATAACTTTAATACAACCAATATGTAAGTATTAGTGACAGATTAATGATAGAATATATAATGCAATACAGTAATCGTAGGTTAGACTTTGGTGACTAGTTAAGTAGGTATCGGTAGGATTAATAAACATGTTAACATGTTCGAAAGATTTACTGAATTGTAGAGTTTTATCCAAATTTAGGCAGGATTGGAATGAAACCGGTCATAACGCGAAACACGAGTCAATCAACATCGTAAAACTCACGTCTATAATTAGTAATAAAACACAAGTTTTAAGCTCCAGACAGTTATGGCAGTAAACACGGCTAATTTACAGAAACCCGTTGGGCTACCCCATTTACGATTTTCTAGGGCAAATGTTAATGTATCTGATTTTAAGATACTTATGTTAATTATTAAGCTTTTAAAGTTATTGGATTAGAGCCTAAAAATATAAATTTGGTTTCAGTGAGGAATTAGATATTTTACAAGCGTTGATGTGCATAAGTCTGTTGTATCCAATAAATTAGCTGCAGCCATACTTCTATCGATTGAATGAATATGCAACTAAATTAGTAAAAAATATGATTTTTAAACATTATCATTTTGAATAAGTATCCCGTTTTAAAACTGTATTAAATTAAATAAGTTCGGTAGGCTTAAAGTGCGATGATAATTTATTATGTAAATTGTCACTAATAGCCGCGAGGTGCGATGGCTCTACCGAACCTGACATACATTTCAATGATTTTATGGCGATTACGAGACGAGTGAATCCAGTTTGATTACTCTAAGTCCGCAATAAACCGTTGATGATTACGAACGATTAAAATGAATTTAAATCTGCATAAGACGTAGAATATAATTTGTATAAACGGTTTGCATAGATGAAGATAGCACTACATTCAAATTGGCCACTGCCCGATCCATAAGGAATAATTAAAAGTAATATTTGTTGTTTGCCTTGTAGATCACTTATTGCAATATTTACCCCATCGATCTCAAGTCTGAGAGCGATCTTCGAAATGTCATTCCAGTACAAAATGATATGTCAAAAGCATGCTCAAGACCGGTCTCAGACTTGAGATAGAATTATGAATACTGGCCTTAGTCTACTAAATTACCAAGTACCGATAACGCAAGATAAGCTTGCAGTAAACTCGATGGTGTCTGATCCACCGTTAGCCGTCGATAGGAACTACTAATAGTTCTTAGGGTGTTCTGATCGTATGAACAGTTAGTTTCTCGATATGGTCTACGATCAGCCGCGGGCAATCAGCGCTGGATCTTCGTGGATAATCATTGGATAAGTATATAGCTTCTGTTCGTAATAGTAGGGTTTAAAATCGATAGAGAATTAGTGAAATTGATTGCAACGATTTCAGCGAAGCTTTCGATCAGGTTGTACATAAGGTAAGAAAGTGCTCTCTTTTGTTTTTTGGTATTAAGTATTATATTCGCGCCTTCTTGGACATTGGTTTCAAAGTATCATGGGTAAAATGTGGGTACACTGAATGCATGCATATCTATCTTCCTCTTGGTGAACGGTTAACAAGTGTTTAAGTATAAGTTATTAGTAATTTGTTATTTTATTGCTAGATATTTTGTTTGTCGCCTTAAAAAATACTAAAGATGATGTACAAACTAGATGATAACCTACACCAAAAATATATTTTCTCTTGGTTGGTACATATCAGGCCTCCTCGTCTCCTCGTCTGCCCCGGGTGGTTGCGGGTTCGATATCCGTCGGGGTAAATTTCGGGAATGGCCTTTTCGTAATTTGGCCATATCCATTGTACGGTAGGTACCTATAGTACAAGCGTTGCTTAGTTTGGGACCATGCAGTTGATATGTGAGTCTGGCGATATTTATTTATTTGCTAAGGCACCATGCAAAACATCATGCATTATTAAAACCAGACCTTATTTATTGGTGTACTCTTCTTAAAATACTCAACGTCCTAATTCCGTAACTATATCAGCTCTCAACTGTTGATTAATCGTGATTCATATCCACGAACATCCTTAGTTGCTCACAACAATATTCTCCCTGATAATGTTGTTAAACTAACAATGTTGCAAATCTATTTACGAAATTAAACAAAATATAAAAAATCTTCCGCGAATTTATTGCAAAATATATATTATTTTGTATGCACGAGGAATGATTATCATTCAGTCACGCCCAGGTTAGTTAGTCTAATTGAACTAGACTAACGTGAATATCGTTATAATATTTGTGCTGCTATCGTCATTTAGATCTCGGATTCTGTACCTTAAGTACATTATCTTTAAAACTAGTATTTGTAGCTTCACGTGCATTATTAATATTGTCCGTCTACGCTTTACTATTAGCATTGTTTGAATTTCATCCAGTGCTCTCAAAGTTGGCTCCCACGGTACAAACCACGTTTATAATTGTCCGTTTTCGGTCCCCTGAGACAATTCTTGACCTTGTTCTATATTTTAATGTTAAGTATTCGTTGTCAGTTCTTGATCAAGATCATTTGCTCTTATAGGCTTGCTCGGGTGTTGTTTTGTTTGTCATTTCAGCATTAATTATCTCTAGGTAGTGTTTTATTGTATTGTCTCCTACAATTGTTGATTTCTCACGTATTTCAACTTTATTTTAATGTTGTTAATCTTCTTATAAATATAAATGTAAACTAGGGTAGCGTGTACATATAAAACCGATACGTTCTTGAGAAGTGTAGCTTAGTTCAGGGAGGTCATACATTAATATTATAAGGAACTTGCAAATTAATTTTAGATATACTATACACTATATACTACTACTATTATTTTACTATATACTATATACTTTAATAATACTAAGTTTTATGGTATAGATATTATAAATGTAGTTTTATGTGTTTTATGCACTGCTTCCGTTCGCGTCATTATCGACGTTTCTGATCGTCTATAAAGATTTTACTGCTCCACCAAGGCATAGTTGAGTAAGATTATTCGGATCTGAGGTAAAGATTAAAGTTAATGCATTTAATTATTATGCTAATTAAATTAGTGATTAAAATTATATTGTAATATAATAAAAGCTTGATGTGCCACTTTGGAATTACTTTCAAATCCTCTCTATTAATTTGATTCTGTCATTATTTTTGTTTCATTAACGCAAGCCGTTTGTGATTGTAAAATCAATTGAATTTCGAGTCGTGGCTCATTCAAGACAGTGGCAAGATTTGTCTACGGTCACTAGTTTAGCAAGAGCACAAAATAATTAAAATATATATGCGATATTCATGAAGAATTTTCGCAACGGGATGTTAATGTTGTAATACGTTAGAAATTTCGTCGGATTTTTTGTTTGCCTTAAAAAGCAACATGATCAGAATTGATTGCACATAGTTTATTAGTTTATGATGACTTTTTTGTTGCTATGCGTAATGAATAAGTGTGTAGGATATTGCTATAAAGTTTTTGCACCTCTTGTTATTGAGTTGACGCGGCATCCGCAGCAATAATTTCTAATAGAATAACTTTTTGCTAAGCAACATTATTCATCTTTGCATTCTACATCTTAAATAGGTGTGCGATAAAGCCACCCCTTATTCTTTATTATAATGTAGATGACTATATTTGGGCACCGAATAAATACCATATTTTTTGAAAAACAGAACAGTTAGTAGTTGATTCCCTTGTTTCTAAGCTCATAATTCAGGGATTCTAAGCCCCGTATTAATAAATCGATCTCAAGCCTGAGAGTGATCTTGGAAATGTCATTATTTTGTCATTCCAGTACAAAATGACATGTCAAACGCTTACTCAAGATCGCTCTGAGACTTGAGATCAATTTATTATTAATACGGGCCTAAGTTACAGTTTAAAACATTAAGAGCTATGAGATTTTGAAATTCAATTTAAAAATATTCTATTTTTATTGACATATTAAGGGCTAACAGGAGTTCAGAAGCCATCGCAGGTAGACAAGGTTTTGGTGTGGATTTTCAGTTGCAGAATTTAGATCTTCAGTTTACTTTAAATTGTAAAACTTGGAATTTTCTATTATTATCTCGCCACTCACTTAATTACTTTACCTATCTGCACTTTGATTCACATAGTCAAGATAGGTACCATCTATTACTATGCGATAAACGGTATTAAGTCACATTTTCGCAGAGATCGCTGAACTTTCGCGTTTATAAAAAGCAAGCCGCGAGTTGGTAACCTTGACCGTGCGCAAGCGCAGCGCGGCTTGGGCATGCGCAATGCCGCCGTACATTCTATGATCCTTAATAGCTTTATCTAATTTAATTGATTATTATGTTTTGATTTAAAATTTAGGGTGTAATTTAGGGTGTTGAGTTTTATATTCATTACATAATGCCAAAGTATATTTAGAAAATAATAATTTTAATTGATTAAAAAAACTCTCATATCCTGCGTTAAGTATGTTATAATTTACTTGTTAATTAATATGCATTACGAATTAACCTCTGATACTCTGCGTTATTCATTAAGTTTGTACAGCTAATCGGCCAAAAGAAACCGAGCTGAAAGTTGACAAAATTTGACTTTTGGAAAACCTTACTTTTTCAAGGAATCTACTTTCCATCACTTAGTAGAAACCTAAGTCTAAAGGCCGATTAGCAGCCCGTAAAACGTTAGATTTTCACAAGAACTACAAATATTTGAACACGCAGTCTCCAAGTTCTAAGTAAGTGTTCCTTCATACATTATATTTAGATATCGATATTAACTAGATCTGGGTGTTAGTTGTACAACAATACCTATTGTACTATTAGGAGGTATGGGATCGATGAAATCCCTTCTCTTTCCCATAACGTAGTACTTAAATAAATATATCACGCAACTACAGTTATCGAGATATAGATTGGCTTAACTTTTACAGAAAAATAAGTTGTTTATAATGACCTTTTCAGCTATAAAAGAAACAAAAGTAAAAGTACCGACTTAATAAAACAGAATGCATAACGAAAGGCGTGGGGAGAGAATTACCTATCCCGACAATATTTTATCATTATTAATAGCTGGACAGAAATGTCCGCAATACCGAACGATATTGCGTGTTGTTGTAGGATCATTGGTTTCTCCGGGACTTGTGGGTCACATTACTCACTTGTGTTCCCGAAGGGAAACCAGAAGTGCACTGGAGCATCCGTGTGGTATTTTGGTCCGAATGAACTCTAGGGGGCAAGCACGGACCGATAATACTGGAAAAAAGATGCAGGGTGGAGGCAGCGCATTGTGATTGGTCTATCGAAAATTAAGGATGAATTGTGATTGCTCGATCGTCAATCCTCTAAATGGTGGTTGGTCTGTGGGGACAAGCCTATTGAAATTACCATATACCTTCGAGGAAATGCACAAATAAATGTCATGTCGATATCGTATCTAAATCTGCTTGAGCGTTTTAGCTAGTTTGCTTCTCCACGCGTTCCCATTTGTGTATTACAAATTGAAGCTCATGAAGGTCAGGTTCTTGTAATTCATATACCCACATATAGGATGTATACCAAAAATAACTGTTTTATATTTAACACAACATGTGCCTGTTACGGTGGATTTTTATTGTCTATTTTGTTCTCCAGTACTTCATTTAGCTTTTCCCCGGAACTAGCCGAGGATCAAACCTCGGCGTTTTCATTAGACAGAGTTAGATTCTGGCTTACAGAAGTAACAGTAGTGGGAGTGTGATGCAAGTAAAAACATAAATTGGTATATCACCAGCCAAACACTAAGATCCATCCGATGGTTCAGATCAAACTACCTCTGAATTAAAAAAAAAAGAATTGAGAGGTAATTTGGGTATGGCTTTGTAAATTATACATTTTCGGAAAAGCCTCGTGATTTTAAATCAATTATAATGTCATTGAATTCGTTTAGTATTCACAAACCGAGCATGTAGTTACGAGTGGCTGCGTGATGCAAATACTAAACACCGTGGTGGTATTTATAATGTTGAGCATGTCTCATGTCGCCGCTAATCTGACTGTAGTACGAATTTCTTATTTTTTATTACTGAGACCATGTGAATTTTAACAGTGTATATTAGTGCAAGTAATAACTAAATAAGTACATAAATATTGCTAGTAACGCGTGTGGTATGGGTACTATATATCATATTATTATATATAATGCACTGAGGGCGATCCAATCCAAAAGGAACTTCGATCTATTTGTGACGAATCAAACTAGTCGGTTAACCTAACCTAATCAATTGAAATTAAATTGTTTTCATTGATCGCGTCAGACAGTTAGCTTTGTTTACACCGGGCGATGCGCGGGCGCAGCGAATTCTCGTGCCACTGACACAATGAACTGTGTGACCGCGGAACCAACCACATTCGAGGCTAGATTTAGGTCTAGGCCTAAAGTGGACGAGCATGGGTTGTATCGCGATGGTACTGAATAGAAATCTCTATGTTTGATGTATCCAATGATTCAGTTTACATTATGTTCCTTATATGTACATCCGGGTCTTTTAAAAGGCTGAAATAATAATTTAGACAGGTACATCTAAGGTAGCTTATGTGTAAATTCCTAATGAACACATACTGTGATATTTTGTGAGAATTTCGGATATGGGTTTTTCGTGGGTGTAACTGTGATTACCTACCCCTGGTCCGTTGTATAATGCATAAAGTATGTAGGTAGGTGTTATCAAATGGTCCTAGTGTTCCGTGTTTGTTTTCTCCAATGTGATATCGTCAATTCCTGTGTTGGCCTTCAAGTAGATGAGCATCTTGACGTTCTGGATGCAGTGTTAGTTGCTTACTGTATTGTATAAGAATAAAAGGCTTTAGTAATGCATATTAACCATATAAAGTAATAATTAATGAATTAATTATATACTATATTAATTAATTAATACAATGAACCAATTAATATTATAAGCGGTAATTGCAAATTAGTCGTAGCAGTATTAATTTAATTCTTAGCGATTAAATATTTAATTCGATATCCTCAATCCCGCAGCGAAAGCTCGAGATAGACTGGCGACTACTCGTAATTGACTTGCCATTTTTTGTCGTTGTTACAAAGAGGATTTAACTCAGTATGGTGATCATGGTCGCTTAAACCGGCGTGTATTGATAAAACTACCATTAATTATCGTACTCAGTTTTTCGCTTATACTCCTGTGAGCCTCCTTTCGTTCGCTCCAACCACCTTTATATCGAGCACTACCATTAAAATATTAGAAAGCTAAAGGGTGTAAGTATATTGTGATGGCTCTACCTGCTTCATTAGAGTACGTGAAGGTAAATAGGTAAATACCTATGTAAGAATTCAGTGATCCCGTTACACCAGAAACGAATAGCACTCTAAAAATCTTTGTTTATGCTTATTAGATAAACTGTCAATAAGATGATGAAGTGGTGCCATTTCCAACATTTAAGCGTAAACTTTGTAACAACAGGGTGAAGATACAGGTGTTTGTCGCACGTCTATGGCATTTCTTAGTCGCGAGGCTGGCGTCTTTGCGGCTATTGCACTATTACCTTGATCGGGGTCGAACCCAAGACTGCTTCGTTAACGGTGCGAGCCGCACCTTGATAAACCATTTATATGCTTCTGATTCAGATTGCTTGTTAATTAGCTTATAAGTCGAGTTTACAGTTACTGGAACTTTTAAAGTTTCATCTTTCGAGAAGTTAAAGTTCTTCGTCTGACACTATTTACGTTACTTCACCTATATTTTGGATTACTGAATTATTCCATGTTATTCAAATTCGTGTACTAAATTCCGATATAAGTGTACCTCCTTTTTGAAAGCATCAAGTAAGCAGCAGCATTAGGCTAGAGCTTCTCTTGTAACGTACGATATGAATATTAGTGAATATTAATCATTTAGTATTTTAAATTTGCCGTTTTATATCAGGTTATGGTAATCCATGTCTAGTGGTTTATTGTGTTATTAATTAGTTATGTCTTGGTGATACATCTTAATTTACGATCGCGCTAATAGGTATGTTAGCTAGTTTGCTATTTGCATATATGGATTATAATAGGTAAACTAATAACATAATACAGTTCGATTACCGTTATAATTTAGTTTATTTTTATTTTAGGATGCTACTTTGCAGTAAATTAATTGTTAAATAAAACAATAGCTTCAGGAATCATTATTTATTCTAAGTCGTGATTCAAATAAGATTCTAGGCGAGCTATAGATAATAAAAAATATGTGGGACCTAAATATTGAATCTAATTTACGAAACATTTGTACCTAAATCGTAACCCAAGATTTCCCATCTAAGAGGTTCAAGGAGACTGAAGGCAGCAAGATTGTTTTCAGTCCGTTGATTATGTTAAAGATGTTATAGTTGATGCATTTCCCTGGCAATAAAGTATCGTAGTCGGCAATCTCAGTGGCACTTAGCGCGCTCCATCAAAGTGATGATTCACACGTCTCCGGTAGCCGCAGGCCACGTGACTCGTCTCTCTTGCCGACCGCAGTTAACACTGCAGCCATCAGATCCAGTGATATCTTGACCGCACGCTTCCTCGTTACTTTGCAGTGTTGGATATTAGTTACTTGGTTAAGGAATATCATTATTTATTCGGGTTGAGTATCATGGAGTCGGTAGGTATATGAAGTGTTTTAAGAGAGATACAATTTTTATTTTTTATTAAGTTCATTTTATTTTGTATTAACAATAATCCAGACAGTGTATAATCCATGCCCGTTTAACTTACTGGCTACTTAAAAAAAAAAAGGTTCAATTAAGAAAGTTTGTAGGATCGATACCGGGATTCATATTTGAGAGTATACAAAAGGCGGAAACCTCATATCAGAACCGTTGCTCTTAGAATTGAAAGACATGTTAAAACAAGTTTTGTATCAGATTGTAGCAGCTGTTCAGGACAAATTTGTCAAGATTATACTACGGTAATTTATTTAATTGTTAGGTACATATTCTCATTATGTTAAGCTAACTTTTCTTGGATTGAGAGCACCGTCACTTTCATTGCAGGTTACAGAATAAAGAGTGTAGTCTCTTCACAAAGATTTATCGTTTTAGCTTACTGCTCTACATTGGAAATAATTAATGATGAGCCGTAGGTTATAAATCATTTTAAATTTAATTAATTACGTCAGTTATATTATTATTTAATTGTTACTCGACTGTTATCTGAAGGGATGGATGGAATTGGAATTGGGAGATTATTTCCCATGAGCGGAACAACGTACCTTAAAAAAAAAAAATAATTTAGTAGTTTATGTAGGTACTTCATATATTGCATGTCACGTCGTAAATATGTGACTGTCCTTTTAAATATTTCAAGCAAACCTACCTTACAATTACCTTAATACCATATTTTAAGCAACAAAATGTAATTGCATTCCATTTTACTACAGAGAAGGCACTATTTTTTAATATTTGGCATGCACATTCGAACACAATTGTAGGCACAAAGCAGTTTAGAAAACAATAGCTCTTATTACCTTTTCACACATCGAATGGTCTAGATATTAGTATACCTAGTCACCAACTTTTAGAGCTTGTTTAGTGTGACCTCATTCAAGGCTAGTGTCATACTTATATGAAATGCCGTCATTAGAATCCATGTCTTAACACTGTAACCGACTTTCGATGTCATCTTCATTTATAATACCGATTTGTTCCACATACGTCGGGAACGTGTTTTCGTCTAGTCTATAGTTATACTAAACACGTTACTGAGATGATTTGTGGACGCGGTTTTTACTTAAAAAACGATCTACGGATACCGGTTTCTATCATTGATGTATCGGCAAACTTGGACGATGTGAAAAGTGGATAAGACTTGGTTGTTCCCTTGTGGCTAGTATTATCCCGGATATTTGTGTGGTGCTTTGGGATAATGTAGTGAATCTAAGCTAAAAATGTGGTTTAATTTCGGTAAATTTTTTAATACCTTCGACAAGGAATCCTCTAGTGTTAAAGGTGCCCTCTTAGGACATTAAAAAGGGTTAATTTTATTATTATCGACGTGTCAACCATTTTTTTAGTTTTACCTATGCCCATTATAAATTGACAATTTGGAACTGAGTTTTGGATAAAACATACCATTCCTTAGAACAAATGCCTGCTGTTATTACATACATACCTACTGTGTGCTTTTTGATTACATTTAATTCAATTAAATTGTTTGTCACTTATTATTAATCTAAGCTTTAGGCTACTTTTATTGAGCACCATCTTACCTAATCCACATTAGTGTAATCTAAGATAGCGCAGATAATCTCCGATCGAGCTTGGGACCGGTCTCCGCGACCGTTAAAGTTCGTTTTGAATGCGATGCGTCTTAACGTACGACCGATGATAGGCTGACCGTTTGAACAGTTTTCGCGGACGAGTGATAATAGTTCAATATTTGCGTGCAACGACAATTTGAACATAGTGCAGCAGGTGGAGGTGGTGACAGGAAAAAGAGAGAGTTCTTTAATGCCGTTAGATTTTTTTACCTCAATTTTGATATGCTATAATAAATAGAAGTGTTGCTACAAACTCCATTAGTGCAATATCCTTACTTATTTCATTAGCCAAGCGCCCGGAAAATATTTTCCGTATTGTTCGTTCCCGTTAAGAATCCTGTTAATTACACATCATAGTATATATAATATTTTAATTTAAGTCTCGCCGGCTCTCCGACTAACAGGGCTCGAGTAAATATCTAATTAATCGTCATTACGTTTGATTGCCAACGGGAACCGTAACTCTTACTGTATTTTGGTAATTGACGTCCGTTGAGCGGCGCACGCGCATTGTTTGAACAAATCGTTAGGACGGTATCGACAAGTGGTGTGTGTTGTTTCAAATGTGTGTGGTTAGCAAGACGAGGCGATAGTTGACAATTTGGAACAATTACGGCGTCAATTTGGTAATTTATAGGGTAGTGTGTGGAGGTTGGAAATATCTAGGTGGCTTTTGTTTGGTATATCTTTCTAATTTCAATGGAGATAAGGTGACTGTATGGGATAACTTTAATGGATACTTAGTTTAGATACAGTTGCTGAGTCAATTTGTTAAACGGTTATCACTCTTAAGAGCTCAAGGGACCATCCTTTACCGAGGTCAGCCATAGTTTAACAATCATTGGCTTTCCATTATTTTGCATTGTAAAGGTCACTTTCGAATTGCATCTCTGTTGTCGCCGTCGATGTTATCGGCGACATCGGCGTTATCGCATTGACTATTCTCGCGGCTTTGTCCGAGCTATCGGCACATCTGATGAGGGTGGGAAGCGCTTGTTAGAGACCGGTTTTCCGATTGTGCGTGAGTGTGAGGAATTATCGGATTATGTTTAGATGAGTTCATTTTCCGCTTCGATTCTTAGCTATTGGTATTTTTTATTTATTTAACTTGTATATAAGTATTTATGGAATCATTATGATTATGATGTGGGTATGTACCTACTGAATAATATTAGTAGAAAAGGTTCAAATGATGTCAATTCCAATAGGTATTCATAATAAAAATCTCTCTCCTGACATACTTAGGTATACCTGCTCCACAAACGCGTTCCAGAAATTGCTCATACTAAATTTGGGAGTAGGAACAACGGCTCTCCGCAAAGTAACACCTGGGTCAGTCGATTATTTTAAGCGAGATGCATGCTACGATCAATGTAATAGGTCTAATAGTTTTGAAGATATTATGATGAGTGAGGTCAGTGGATCTCACGTTTTCGCTTTTATATCATGTACCTATATCTATGTTTCACCAGGTAAGCTCCATTATCTAAAGTATGTTTTCACTCGCGCTATTCATGTCCTAATGAATATCGCTAAGTGAAAACACGATCCGGCTCTTATCATCAACGTTTATAGCTCATCTATTAAGATAATGAACGACGAGTCCCGGCACTTTGGTTCACAAACTAATTAATGACCACACCATAATGTATGATGTATCTTAATTAATAGTATTCAATAATAAACAGGGTTTTCAAAGGATAGTCTGACTCCTGGACTATTTTTTGGATCCGTCTTCTTCTATTTTGTAAAATTTCAGGCTAGATTCAGAAAGGGACGAAACTCATAATCTTAAACTAAAATGTATTATCCGTCTTCATTCTGTATGCCATACGCATCATGATGTGAACCTTGTCTCGGAATTTCAGCAAGGATTTCAGTCGTATGAAGCTTTACTTATTTGGAACTAGCTGAGCCCGCGACTTCATCCGCGTGGAATTTAACTTAACAAAAAAGCCCGCTCCCACGTTCTGAGCCCGCGAGACAGGACCCATTTTTAAAAATTTTGTTTTTCTAAAATAAGAGTTACTGATTATAACATCAGCTATCTACCAGTGAAAGTCCCGTCAAAATCGGTCCACCCGTTTCGGAGATTACCTGGAACAAACACACAGACAGACAGACAGACAGACAAAAATTGTTTAATTCGCGTTTTTGCTATAGGTGTCGTATGTACTTTCGTATGCATTTAGTGAAAAGGTGTTATTTTGATATTACAAACAGATACTCCAATTTTATTTATTTGTATAGATAAAATTAACCTAGGCTTCAGCTCTATGTAAGTAAATAAGAACTGACGGTTAGCTCTCTGAATTCAGATAAGTATTCCTACACATAAGAGGCCTTCAATGCCTGAATTCAGGTTTGCTTATTAAGCTTTAGAATGCTATTTTTTGCCTAAGACTTATCGTTTCAGTATAGGGAATGACATGAAGACTGAATGAGAACCTGTTTGATTCTTAAACAAATGGCGCTTCCACTAAAATATTTTTCTTTAAATCACACTCAGACTATCAGATTGGTTGGAAAGTTAATAAGCCCATCCACGGATTAAAACACAAGTCAGACACTTAAATATGAGACTGTCGTCTCAATTAAGAATTGTTTTGTGGTAATGAATAAGCAATATTAAGAACTCTACTTTTAACTGTCCACTTTTACCAAATGCATAGCCAGCAATTTAAATGATAAAAGAGCCTTCAGTTAACAGATACAATTTTAGAAATTTGTTTCGTCTAAATTTCAAATGCAGAATGATATAAAAGCATTAAACATTAATAAAAAAAAATATTCCGTCTAAGTTACGGAGAATGTGTTTTTACCACTGCAAATATATTTAATTTTGTACCAGCACAGATAATAAAAAGTAAAAATAAAGTGCGCAAACGCAGGTGAAAGTAATTCGAATCGATGTTAGCGTCGTGATAAGATATTATGAGTTTCACGTAATCTTAATTCGATATAGTTGGTTCAACTCATTGCTTGCGCACTTACGTATTTACTTATTCCTAGAACAGTATATTTTTATTTGCCTTGATAACACCCAAATAAATTATAAAATGAAATGAAATTATGTCTACTTAACAAGCGCAAAGTCCGATAAAGCTGCGAACATCAAGTTTGCCTTATTTATGTAATTATAGTAAGAGCGGCCTACTGAGCATGAGGTCTGAGGTTCGATTCTCGAGCGTGCAAAATGTACAGACATTCAGTACGGTTTTTAAATTTATATTTCTAGTATGTCAATATCGCTCTAGAATTACACCCACAGTCTTACTCCATTGCTATTGTAACGCACCATTAAATTAACTATCGCATTCTTTCCACGTGCCTTGCTCCGGTAATGACGACTATTAGAGTTTTGCGCGTTACTGCGCCCGCGCAGCCGACGGACAGGTGACGGTGACGTGGTACGAGGTCCTGGACACCTGCCGCGGATGAAAATAGCGGTTATGGTGTTCTATATTTAGGTTATGGTATTTCTTTGTTGCCTATGGTATTGCCACTATTTCGCGATATAAATAATTGTTGATATTATTTATATCGCGTTCCTACACCGTGGATTCCGATTATTACAGTAAACAAAGGGTTTTTTTCAGGTAGAATGAATGTTGTATATATTTATTTTAAAAGTGTACGGGGCTGCATGTATAACAACACACAAGCAAACAATTTTAAAAGTTATCGAAATAATTGTTATCATTGTTTTTTTTTCATTCCTACCCACAACCATCAGATATCACCATTGCTTACCTCGCTGCTGGAGTCCAATTAACGGACGTCCTCCTACCTGCGCCCGCGCACTTTCCTTCCGTGCATCTCGGGAATGTCAATTACCAATTACAAACAGGCGCACTGATCGCAAGCGCATGCTTTTCTATAAGTAGGTACTTATTATTGAAATTAATTACCCTTTTTTTATGAATGGAAATTTATTCAAGTATTTTAATCAAGATACTAAGATATCTCTCATATAGTCACTCTCTAGTTATAAGCCAAGAAGACTCTACGTCACGTTATTATGATTCAGGAAACTAACAAAACCATAATTGCCTTACCATTCTGTACTATTTTGCAAGCTTTTTTTAACTTGCAATGTATGTTTGTCCGGATGGAATCTTGCAACTGAACTTTAAATCAGTTATATTTAACCGATTGAGCTGAAATTTCGTATATACGTTTATTTTGGACTAGCTGAGCCCGCGACTTCGTCCGCGTGGAATTTAACTCAACCACTCCCGCTCCCGCGTTCTGAGCCCGCGCGACAGGACCCATTTGTTTTTTTTTGTCTTTCTAAAATAAAAGTAGCCAAAGTTATTGCTTATAACATCAGCTATCTGCCAGTGAAAGTCCCGTCAAAATCCGTCCAGCCGTTTCGGAGATTACCCGGCACAAACACACAGACAGACAGACAGACAGACGGACAGATAGACAGAAAGACAAAAAAAAATTAAATCGCGTTTTTGCTATAGGTGTCGTGTGTACTTTCATATGCATTTAGTGAAAGGGTGTTATTTTGATATTACAAACAGACATTCCAATTTTATTTATTTGTATAGATGACAATACATGCTTACCTATAATAGGCTATAAGCTATTTTATAGAATATTTTATAAAAAACATTATCTTTTGTAAAATTACTTATAATAAGTATGACAAGCAAGACTAGTTAGTACACAAGTAAATCTCGCGACAAGCATTTATATCATTTAATAAATTGTGTAATACATGTACTAAATTGATTGGTTTGATTTAATTTAAAGTTTATTTTCCTATTTTAGGGCAATCAAATAAAGACTTGTTTTAAAAGTTATTTTTACAATTAATAATATTTCCATTGTTACTACCCTCAAGTTTTCTGTGTAAAATGTATTTTTAAAGGAGGCGGTAACTATGAAAATCGTAATCCATTTTTCAAAAGCATTTTGTAATATTTTTCAGTACTCATAAGTACTGTAATGTCTAAAAACACTTATAATTGTTGAACGTTTATCAAAAAACAGTATTTTTCAACCTAAGGTTCAAACATTTAATTTTACAGTTAATATTTGTGTCGGCAAAACGTCGTATTTACTCTATCATTACATAACTGGTAGCGTGCCATGTAAAAGTTAGCGTTCATAATATATCCATTAATAATGGTGTTTAGTCCCACACTGGCAAGTAGGCTCTCAGTTGTTACTTCCTACAGCGGTTGTAGACTACCACAGTGACTCTATATTGTATGTTTTCTCGACTCTAACTACAGTCTTTACGTTAAGGCCTCCGGAATGGTTAAACGACTATGATAGCCAGGGTCGATAACTTAAACGCAACTTCTGGATGCTACTGGTCAAGTTGAAATATGGTTAGTGGATATTTAAGTCTATCCCGGGGAAAAGCTCCCATAGGTAGCGCAGCTCATAAGGGGCTCCGGTGCGTTCCATTCGGAGATCCCAGATCCTTTCTGACGTGTTAAAGGCGACCAACGGGATAGTTTTAGTGGGTGAGAATCCAAGCCCCTCCCTTAAGATGTCTGGGGAATATATCGAAGATTTCTGGCCCGTAAAAAAAAATCTATTGTATTAATTGGTAGCGCAATAATTAAAGAAATTGCACTGCTATAGTTCAGAAGAGTATGTGCCTCAAGTTGTATTGTCAATTATATCCAATTCCCATCCAATTGCGATCCCATTCCGATAGCTTCAAAGAGTAAGGGGCTGTTTGCTCTGTTATTTTAATCGTAGCAATTGCGCTAATCGTTTAGAAACCAACTTGGGTCTTTGTTACTAGTAAATAACCACTAAACGCCAGTGTTTCACGCACGCGCCCTAAGCTAATCTCTATTATTGATATTAGGAGTTTCGTTTTGAATAATGCTTGGCTTTCGTCACCCACTTTCCTGGTTTTAGCGAAATTATAGTGGTTATCATGAGTTATTTAATGATGGGAGGCGAGTGACGGTTATAGATGACCTGATAGGTAAAGTTAGTTATTTGTGAGTCGGCATGGATTATTACTTACGATGAACGAACACGTATGTTGGAGACAGATTGGAGTCAGACCAGGGGGGGGATTCATTTGTAAAAGAAGTACGGAAGCTGTCGTTTCCGTCTGTGAATAACCTAACCTCAGGAGTTGAATATGTTCTGAAAAGCAATAATTTTTTTTGTTATTTTTGTGGTTTAGCTACAGTTTGTCTTTGCCATCAGACGCACGCGCCAAATGCACAAAGTCAGGATTTTCATAGATTTTCTTGCGTTCGGTATGAAAGTTGATTGAAACAGGATCACGGCTAAAGCTGAAATAGTTGCCGTTATCGTGTACGATAAATTACAAATCATGCGAAAGTAGTTAATGTTACTGGTACTTATTTTGACGACGATTACATGTTGATATGCTAAATAAGGAGCCAAGTTACGAATTACTGGGCCGAATTTCGAAAATTTCATTAATAATTTTGACCTAAAAATCAAAAGTATTATTTAATTTAAACGTTTTTTTCACGTTTTTATATGTTTGCAACTTTGTCGAATTAACTTGTTAATTTGTGACAACCTGTTGATTTCAAGAACGGCGAAATTTTGTGCGCCTACGCATGGAGCCTGTTCGTTTTGTCTCAGTCGGCGCTATCAACATTTACCATTGGGTCATCGACCGTTATTCATTGGCGGCCGTGACCCCTACCACCGTTTCGGTGTTTTTTAAACAGTATTTGAAGCTACTTTAGGAAATGACACTTGCAACACTTGCATATTTTCGTAGCAATGCCCAAGATTTACTTTTCGAACAATATAGGAAATGTTAAACATTTATAGGTGTACAAGTTTTCAAGTTGTAGGTATCAATAAAATTAAGAAACTCGGAAAAATCTGTTGACCTCGTATCCTAAGCACATGCATACGTAGACAAGTAATATATCGGATAATCAAACGACCTGAATAAAATCGTGTCAGAGTGCCATTAATATTTTATATCCTTTCAATTAGTTCCGTATCGCTGATTTCCCACGGGAACTGCTTTGCTTTTAGGCTTCTACAAACTACCGTAGTTGCTAAATAATTCAAAGCATTAACGGGTTTCGTTCCTACTCACGGATAAGAAAACTTTAAGCAACAATAACGAAAAACAATCTTAAATAATATTTGGTAATTCTTGTAGGCAAATTAAGTATAGTTACTTAAACAAGAGAGACTCTCTGTCCAATTGAAAATATTAATCTTACCTTAATTAATAGGGGTTTCATTTCAGATTAATTGGGATAAGTTTGCTGTTATCGCTACCCGATATTAACTTTATTAGCGCATAAAACCCCTGTTCATATAGCATAAACATAATTTGTTCAAGTTGGTTTACTTGTTTGGCTTAGTTTACTACACACACAACACTTATTATTATAGTACAGGCAGCAATAAAATCACCTGAACTTAATACACAATTGGCCCCTCTTGTCGGGGGAAAAATAGGCTTTTCAATATATATTATTATCTGGTGCCAAACATAATGAATGAATTTTTGAATAATGATTTATAATAAAACCAACTTAATTAGTGTCAGTTAGTATAACTAATGTTTATTTTACTTATGAAAACCTCTGTTCCCTACCTTTCATTGCGAACTTTACCTACTTGAATTACGCAATATTATAAAACCGCACAGGTTCTTTTTTAATTGATTAACCTTAATTATCTCGCACCAATAAACCTTAATACGCAAACTTGCAAGCATTTACCGCAACACATACTTGCGGCGAGTTTCGATCGATATTTATATCGCAACATCGTGGTACGGGCCAGCACTGGCGCAAATGTATGCGCTTGCGCAGCTCCGATGAGAATTTACGGCATAATTTAGTGGATAATGTGTGTCACTGAGTCAACGTGTGGTATTAAGATGTATTGTAGTCTATGAATTTTATTAAAGAAAGTGGAAACACAGGCATTTATAAAGGTTTGTGTGTCTCTGACGATACTCAAATGGATTTACTTTTGTTATTGTGATAAATATTTATCACTAACAAATGTTTTAGAAAACATTATCGAATATTGTGTTTCATAAACCTTTTGATATTATTACCTTTTTTATGATGAGCATACAATTTCTGGATGTAGCAAAAGGGTCTATTGAATTATTTTGTAAATGAGTAGAATTTAAAATGTAATGAATATAGCAATGCCTTAAATTATTTTAATCAAACCATCAGCCATTTGATGTTCCGTTACCATAATTCAAAGTTTCACAGACTATAATATAATGGATAGAACAAATTTAATTTATATTTAAACAAAAAAGAGATCCGTCCTAATTCTCCACAAACTACCCGTATCAAATTAAATTATAACGTACCTATTCCACATTATATTAGGGCGTGGGAATCTTTTATACAAAATTGAAGGATGACCATGATGGCAATTAGACAGGCTTACAGACAGGTTATTTTAGGACCAATTACGATCTTGGCAGATTTTTTTCATGAGATTTTGTTATATTTGACGTGTTAATTGTACTCTCGTGATGGATGACTGGGTGGCTTTATTAAATAACATGCATAAATTATAAAACCGTTCCGTGATTAGTTTTGTTCTTTATTGTGATCTCTTGATGGTAATCTCTCTTTATCATAATACTCTGTGTGCCCATTGACATATTACAAAAAAAAACATTTTGAAGGGGCCTCGTTTTATATGTAGAGAAAGTGGTTGTGTTTTAAGATAGATACATCTAACTTTTTATTGAATACCAGTAATTAAATAAATAATTAGTAACATACAAAACAAGGATTAAACTGCTGCAGTGTGTATTGGACGCTCTTGTCAGACTAGCGACAAGATAACTTGATCACTTCCAGATAACCTTAGGATGGCGAAGATTCCTTCTTTGTTTTATTCATTTGTAGAAAGTATTTAAAGAATAAAAGGAATCTATTTTTTATAGTTGGAGGTTTTTGGATAGCTTTCAAGAGCTGAAATCTGACATCCAGAGTTTAATTAAGTTTTCAAACAGCAATAAATGTTTATACAAGTTGTTCAGACTTACAGCTTCCTATTCAGCCGTGCTATAGCTGTAGACACGAGTCGATGACAAGAGCTTTCGTTTCAAAATTGATGTTAGGCATAGAAATTAGAGTGTGCGCAGGTTGCGCTTGCGCGTCAGTTACGCCTTGTACGCTTTCTGATTGGCGTTTTTAGCATAATGGCTTGCAACCTAGAATAAAGTTGTCATGTAAATCGGAGCATGAGATTGACGTCCCCGCTGAATATAACTATAATTATAGTACTATAATCGTAGATGCCATTTTATTTTGTTTCTGCTTCATTAGAAACGTGGAACGCGCTTTTTACGCACTGGTCTTTATTAGGTATAACTTTTTAGTAAATTATAACTTGCTGTATTGATTGTGTAATGATGATTAGTGACTCGCGTTGTTGGTGCCACTTAACACAGCAATGGGTTGGGTCATTACGTTCAATAATTACAGGATTAGTAAATGATAGGCCTATAATTTTAATGTTCTCATGACAAGCAATTGTCGCGAGCTTTTGATGCGGACTGTACCTATAGCTGTGTATAGATTTTGCGTAGACGAAAGATTCACACAGATTTACGTGTTATCTCACTTGACACTCACAGCTCAAAGTAGAGACAGCAACGAAATCAATGCAAATATAATTTCAATGTTATCGAATGGTAAATCAGGCAAAAATTCACAACAATTTGGCTAGCAAAATTCAAAACGTTACTTTTTAAAATTAAAAACATTTTCATCGAATAAGGACACCGGCCAATTGCTTCTTAAGCGCCTCTCGTTAAATTACTTTCCATATTTATTGTTGGTTTCGAGCAGCACTCTCTCCGGCGGAATTCGTGGTGATAGGATGGTGGGGGGGGGGGGGTACTGGGTCATTGGGACACGCGATTCGCTAATAGCCTCTTTTAATGGAGGGTGGGAAGGGAATGTGGTAGTCGGTGTACAGTACTACAGGTAGAGGACAAGGTGGGAGGCTAAAGTTATGGCAACAGATTTTGTCCGCAACTTCGTTAATCTTGGACCCGAATTTTCGTACAAACTTTCATTCCCTAATTTACCCCTTAGGCGTGAATTTTTAAAAATCCAATCCTTATTTATTATATATAATCTAAGAAACCGGTGGGTACTTGCCCACCGTATAAAAGCTAAATATTTTCAAAATTTCATGTTAACGGCGGCGGTTGAAGTTGAGCATTAATAGATCAGTGACTCAGTCGGTGTTTTAGCATCTCATTTTAATTTTAATCAGATAAATTTAAATATTATATGAGCGATAGACAGGACAAAGCGAAAAAAAAATGATACATTAGGTACTTGTCACCAATGGGTAACGAGTCGCTGTGTCTAGTGTAATACTCCCGAGAGGTCGCATTTTTGTGTTATACAAAATAATATTTTATAATTAATATTGGACACTAGCTGACCCGACAGACGTTGTCCTGTCCTAACTTTGAATATTGAATTCGAATTGTTCCGCTCAACTTTTTATTTTTTTCTTCATGAGAACTTTCTGCTGACAATAATAAACACAACAAAAAAGAATGACCGAAATCGTTCCATCCGTTCACGCGTGATGCGATGAACGAGGAAATAGAGATTCATATATATATATACTATATATATATATATATATACATTTTCTACAATAAAGACGATAGATAGCAATCTGACGCTGACGCTTGGGATAAGTTTTTATGTGAAAATGTTCCCAATGTCCGCTCTATAACCCGCTTTTGAACCAACCAAACCCCTTTGACAACCAAAATACATACACTCAAAATATTACAGTCGTTTACCACACGTCTGAAGAAATTATATCTTTTGTGCAGGTCGTATAATACTTTCTATAATGTTTTTGCACCTTGTACGCACTTAAATGCATCGTATAAAAACTTTACCACGGCCATTACTCGACCTCTTCTGCTAAATTGAAGTAATAAAGTCCCTTACGAGGGCTCAAGTCGAGGAATCATTGGAAAGCGGACCTCATGATGCTGAATGAGATTGAAGAGTCGATAGTAAGTATCTGCTTAATTAACTTTCGCCGTTCTTCGGAGTGTTACTTAACGTTGTGATTAAAATTAAAATGAATTTAATTATCTATTAGGTAACGATTATGATTGTCTATGACGGCTTTATCAGGGATCGATACAGTTCTGTTTGTGACCGGTTCTTTTGAGAGTGGGTTGTGTTAAAAGATAATCGATTTTTAAAGAGTACTAGCAATGTTTATTATTCTTATTATGTTAAAGTGGTAGAGCCAAGCTGTAGCCAATTAATAATAGCTCATTTACGGGCTAACTCTACCGGGGCAGTATCAAGGAGATGGGCGTAAAGTAGTTATTATAGCTGCTAGTTCGTACGATAGATGAGAGAGTTAGAAACCCAAACCAACCCCTCTCGTCCCCTCCGTCTATTCCACCCCCCTTCAGATCGGCGACGTGCGAGAAATGCTACTGGTATTGCAAGCATCTATAGGCTGCGGTAACTGCTTGACATCAGCCGAATCTTAGGCATGTTTGCCGACATTGTTACACTTTGTTACACTCCATCTAATCTAAATGCTTATGCTACGAGTGTAGATTAAGCCCGGCGGCCGCTCCAACCACTAGTATATTGAGACTAAAGTCCAGGATATAAGCATAACCAAGTATAAGATAAGCTTTTACCATTCAATTGAGAATAGATTGACAATTTATTTTTGAATGTGTCGCTCTTGGCGGGTTCGAGAATTGACGTCAAATAATATAAAAATTGTTCAATGTATGTATCATTGGATGAAATACTGCGGGGGGCGGATCCTGACTAATAATAAAATGGCGATAAGTTTCAGTAATTGACAACAGAATTAATTGGCACACATTAGGCACGTGAGTCACACAATCAACTGTGTCACTGAACCAGTCAGAGTATTGACTCTATGTTGCGCCGGCGCACGCACGCACATGGCGCTACCATGGCCGTCATTCTCACTTCACTTGAACTCTAATAGTTACCTAATAAAAGAGGCAGCTATGCTCGCGCTATTTGTCGTTCAATACAGGTTGAATTAAGGATAACACGGCTCATATCCCCTCTTTCTTAAAAAGTCGTAAAGCAAAAATCTAACCTGAGGGAGGATAGAACGTCGATGGGCGCATCGCTATCTTATTCGCGTCAAGCCCAAGCCTGTAGAACAAAATGGTAAACGTGCCTGCAGTCCATAGTACACCCCATTCAGTCACAATTCGTTGCTTTGCCAGACCTTGCGCGTTTCCTCTGCTTTGTCACGCTATGCGTCGCCATTAATTACTGCAGTTTAATGCACGTGTCTCACACTAGGTACTATCAATTATAGTATAGAACATTTCACAGGTAGCGTGTGAAAAATCATGTTAAATTTCAATGAAATCGTACACTACTTTTCGGGTCTTAGCATCATCTACCAGAAACTTTATAGGATCGAGTGCAAAAAATCATTTTAGGTGAATTGAATGATTGACTTTGAAAATTCACAGGAGAAACAACAGTGAAAGAAAAAAACATTTTAACTTTAATTATGAAAATTAATTGGAAGTAGCAATCATGACGATGCCTTATTACCACAGACAGATGGCACTTACCACATTGTTGATAGCTTTATTTCATGAATGTGATTTTAATGACATCTAGAGTCAGCAGTTTTCACCTATAATGTAACAGAGTATTTTGCCGTTGAGATTTCACTTATTACAATAATGGAAGAACGACATCTAAGGTTTACAAATGATTAGAAACGTGTAACATAATTTCTTTCGCGAATCACTATTGTTTTCCATCATTAATGTTCATCGCAGGATGACTTAGCACAATATAACAAAACGCACGAACCTGACATTGGTGCAAGTGAAATCCTAACATCATTATGTGTCGATAAATGTATAGTACACTAGTTATACAGAGTGAGTTCTAAACCGTTGGCAATATTTAAAAGTAAGGACTACATAATGAATTAAATTATTTTGGGAACATCAATCAGCAAATCGATTAATTTAAATAAACGCTCAAAAAGAGTATAATTAATGATCGCTCAGATATGCAAATAGGAAAACAGCAGATGATTACCTATAACTTAATAAGTTTATACAACTAATTAAAATAATGCCTCCTGAGTGAAAAATACTTAATCGATGTAAGCTCATTTTAGGTTTGTTTTAAATTTATTTTTTACTAAATGGGCACATTTAGTAAAAAATAAATTTAAAACAAACTGAAAATGACACAAGCGACAACAACAACAAGCGACTTCGTCCGCGTGGAATTTAATTGACAAAGTTTCATACAAACTTTCATCCCCTATTTTATCCCCTTGGGGGTAGAATTAATCAAAATCCTTTCTTAGCGGATGCCTACGTCATATCATCTACCTGCTTGCCAAATTTCAGCCCGATCCGTCCAGTGGTTTGGGCTGTGCGTTGATAGAATCACTATGTCAGTCAGTCAGTCAGTCAGTCACCTTTGAGTTATATATATATAGATCATGAGATTCAACGAGTTAAGTTCCAAAATGTATTGAATCATATTATGTAGAATCATAGCTTAAAATGTTTCCAACAATTATGTAGCCATCCTGTATACAAAACGTCGGGTCGGACTGTCCGTCTCACGAAAGCAAATTCAATCACTTTCATCTCAGCTTTTTGTGCGGCCCGTAATGAACAACACAAAAATATATTTTGCATCTATGTGTTACATCTTTTTTTTTTGCTGTCAAATAAATTTGGGCACCTTGAAAAAAGTTTGGAACAGGTCTGTGGTGTAGTGAAAGATATGTTGAAGCTATAATATAATATTATAGTTACTGCTTAAGTGTCTGCTGGACTAACTGATTGTAACTTTAGCGAGAGCCAATCCAAACTTTTGCTAAATCAAAATCTGACTAAATCGATATTATATAGATTTTTCTACGTTAACAATTTCACTCTTGTATCTGTATAATATTGACTCAGTCAAATGTAGGAATCTTAATCATAATAGTTAATAAACGTAACAGCTTATAATTTCAGGCTACGTTATAACCAAAAATAGATTTCGTTTTCGCTTCAGAAAATAAAGTTTATAGCTATTAATGTGTACATGCCCAATATAGAACCAGTTTCCGCTGGACCTGCCAAACCGGCTCCATCAATCAACGGCGCGGGCGCGGGTAAATCATATGACTTTATTACATGTCATTATCCTTCCATTTATTAAGTGCATTTAGTTTTTAATCCACAATCAATACATTGTTTTATAAATTTAAATACACAGGGGCCTTAATTTGGATGGACTGGTTGAAAGTAATGATAGCAGAAGTGTTAATTTGGATAATTGATCGTAATTGCTAGAGTTTATATTTATTGGTGGTATGTATAATAAAGAACAAGTGTGGAAGAGTAACAAGCATAATTTTATAGTGCTTAGATACTAAGCATTATAAAATTATGCTTGTTACTCTTCCACACTTGTGCTTCTACATTGTAGTCATACAGCGATAATATATGGGATTTTATATCGCAACCATATTTGCATAGCTCCCGCTTTGAAGTCATAAAAATGCTATAGGTATATGTTATAATGGCAATATGGGGGCACCAATAACTGTACTTTATTCCAAATACATAAACGCTACGGAATCAGTAGCGTCAATAGACAATATTTGTATAGACAGAGTGAGATCTATAATATGTCCTCTGAAACTCACGACTTATAAATCCAATTGCATAAAAAGTAAAAGTGCCCTTTTACAGTTCAATATGAAAGTTAAGAGCACATAGAGCATTTCCAAATAACCGCTAGTTAATAAAATAAGCGTTATTTGTTGGAATCGCTTCGAAAGCGCAACGTTTACATTAATTTCACCAGAATTGTAGCTCTACCATGAGCTTGTATATTCAAGTAAAGTCGTTATAGTAAAATTTGGTACGTCAAATTGATGGTTACTCGGTTGACCGTCAGGGGCGCTATACAATATGCCATATACATATTTTACGTAGACGCTAGCGACTAGCGAACGTAAACCCAATGGTAGAGCTACTTGCGATTGTTGTTACTTTCGTTTGTTTCCAACCATTTGTTGGCCATTACACAAGTTATACACGCAATAGTTTTTGTTATAACGCTACTGGGATACACGATAATTTGTTTTTATTGCATTTTAATAGATAGAAGGAAAATCAATTAGTTTTTAGAGCTTTTATGGTGTTATATTAATGGTGAAGACTTACAGTAATAGTAAAGTATGACCAAGACTGGCTTATTGAGTAAAAATGCGCTTTTACGTAGTAAATATAATTCAAATTAGGTAATAATTTATGATACGAGGCATTTAGTACATCAATATAGTATCGTTTATGCAACTACAAAATATTGTGTTTAAAAAAAATGTAAATAATACGAAGAACTACAAAAATAATGTACCTTGTTATTGTTTTTTCAGTGGCATTTTTCGCTTTTATATAGATAGGGAGATACGGAAAATATCACTCAGTCTACGGCAGTACTCTCACTTTTTCATTATTATTTAAATTAATATCAAGTAATATTCAATTCATGAGATAATTCTTATGCTATCATTCAAGATAATTAAAACCGATCCCAATTGTTAAAAGACAAGACGCTCTCTGTAAACTTTACTTTTCCTCAAGTTCATTCACCTTTAAACTTGATAGCAAAACATTTCTACACCTAGTATTATTGTAGTGTTACTCGAAAGTTTAATTATCTATACCAATCCAATCTCATAAACTGTAAGGCGGCGTGCAAACAGTACAACTTCGAACGTCGATCGACAAACGCTCAATGCTTTGTCAAAAGAGCACGACACAGTTTCGTTAGGAGACAATCTTCATATGTTTTTTATTACAACTTCTTCATTTTTGTTTATGGTTCAGCCAAAAAAGACTTTTAACACTCGCAAGTCGCTACTGTCAACAATTTACATAAACGACTAGTCACTATAGGGAACATGACGATAATGTTAAAACCGAAAGGTTGACGAATTCCTTGAAGTTTAAAGACCAAAAGGCGGCTATGATTATTTTTATGCTTAGGTTTATAGACTCTTTTATTTTAAATTATATTTGCTATACCAATTTGTTGAGTGTTTAGAATTTGTGATATTAAACTATACCTTCGATTTGTTGAGACGGCTGTCCCAAATTGTGTATGGCATCGACAGATTGAGTGCGTGTTGAATGGTTAACAGGGCGGTTGACTAGTTGAGTTGGCCGTCTCACATTATTTTACATTTTTTGAACGCGAGTGAATCGTAGCTCATTTTGACCATACTCTATGGTCAAAATAAGGACTTCAACAAATTGATTTCGCAAATTCGAGTGTGGGATTGTCGCAAATCAACAGCGATTAATCGCACGCCTCATTTGCCCACGGCCTATTCGTGAAAGCATAATACGTACGTAATGTTACGAATTCGTATTGTAAGCCGCACTTTCTTTGCTATTGTCGTTTGTTACGATATAATTAATGCGGCTCGGCCTTGAGGCTAGGCTGGGCCTCGGTTGGAGCTCACTTTTGGCTTTCGACTTCCTTTGTGCGCGGGCGTTTTTGTGTCTGGTGCGAGTGTCAATAGTACAAGTTTCACTATCGTTGGTTGATGCATCGAGCATGTTTTGTTTGTATTATTATTTATTCATACCTTTGATATAGTTATCAAAGTTTTATACCAATATTATCGGCGGCAATTTCTATAGACAATGTATTTTACTTGGGTTGGGTTACGGCCTGCATGTCCCTTGTAGTCAGGAGGCCCGTGCCCAAGAGTGAGACGTTGAAAGGCCTTCATTATTATTATTTTAAAATATAGGACTCTAGATTTGAAAGGTAAATAAAAGAAGATTGATATCAGTAGACGTTTGTTATTTTGCATTCGAAAGAAGATTCTTATCTAGTAATTGAATAGTTGTACGTTCACATGTCTATGAATGTGTCTGTGAGTATTAAACATCGTGGGGAACTCTACCTACACCTTCAAGGAAAAAATGCGTGATGTATACAGGTTGAAACAGAAAGGGTATACTTATTATTTCAAAACATAACTTTGTAATTCTAAAACTATCAGCTTTGGAGGAAACTTGAAAAAGAAAAGGTGTTATAGGGATGCAGCTGTTGACAGATTTCATAAGTCTACAAATAGTACTTCAGCTGTCCCACAAAGCCGATAGTTTTAGATTTACAAAGTTGCAAAAAAGATAGTAGAACCCTTTATGTTTCACCTAGTATAATCGATGACGCAAGCTCTTTGAATCATCTTCCAAAAACCCAATATGGTCTATTCGGACGATAACGACTTTTCTATTATTTTATTGATCGCCATATATCGTGTTTATCAATTAATATTAATATATCTGCGATGACGTGGGCGATATGCATTGCCGTATCGGAACAACGCCTACTCGGCACTTGCTCGCGTACGTTTTAGGCAACACATCGAGGGACCACTTTCGCTGTCGACTAAATTGGCGTAATTAATATTCGTAACAAGTGCTTTTAATTCACATTATTAATCATTGCAGTGAAAGATGTAGATAGTTTCATATGCAACGAAAGTTTCTTATGAAAGCTTTATGTGTAATCTTAAACGGAAACACTAGTTAGATTGAGATAAAAATATTATATTATTATTACCTACAAAAAGTCTGGACCTGCCAAAAAAAGCTTTGTCGTTATCATTTTTGACTAAGGCTGTTGTTACCACATCAATCGATCGACCGTCAATCAGCGATCTATAATAAATAAATATCGCCAGATGAACACACCAACTGTATGGTCCCAAACTAAGCAACGCTTGTACTATGGGTACCGTACAATGGACTGGGGGCGATCCCAGTGATACCCAGACCAGGAAAATTACGAAAAGGCCAGTTCCGAAATTTACCCTGACGGGATTCGAACCCGCAACCACTCGATGCAGTGAGCCGAGCGGCCTACGCTCGAACCACTGCGGCAAGCTGTCGTCTATCGAACGTTGCTCTACGTAAAATCAGCTGATCAACGTCAACTACTCTCATTCTACCATCAATCGACGATCGATCAACTGGTTCGTGATACCATAATGTTTAGTTAATACCATTTGGTGCATAACCACTTTCTGTTCAGTGCTATTGGTTCGTTTTATAACTCAGCTCACAATTTATGGATACGGAAATTATTATTAGTAAAAGTGGTGGCAATATGTTGCCGATTAATTTAGAATTGAATGGGAAATTTGGAGATTATTTTATATTGAGCCTCAATGTTCGATTTCGGCATCACAATCACATCACTGATTTATGTTTAAACTTTCCTGTATGATGTGGGAACAAAGTTAAAATTATTGAATGTTAAAGTTTTTGCTGTTACTCGAAAGCTTTTTCTTATTCTACCCGGTTGAATATTTTTGGAATACGGTAGCTATCTTAAGCTATCCGATAGTGAAAATCGCGATTAAATCGGTCCATGAGTCTGGGCTTCCGTATTTCTCACTTATCGTACGAAACGCAGCTAAAATAGCTGCTTTACGCAGATCTTCTTTGAGAGGGTCGTACTACCCTGGTAGAGCCAACTCGTATATAAGCTGTAGTCCATTGGCTACAACTTAACTCTACTCACACAACTTACTACTGATACTTTCAGGTACCTAAGTAGATAAATAAATAAATATCGCCAGACAGACACACCAACTGTATGGTCCCAAACTAAGCAAAGCTTGTACTATGGGTACCGTACAATGGACTGGGGGCGATCCCAGTGACACCCAGACCTGGGCAAATTACGAAAAGGATATTTCCGAAATTTGCCCCGGCGGGAATCGAACCCGCAACCACCATGTGCAGTGAGCCGAGCGGTCTACGCTCGAACCACTGCACCAAAAGGTCGTCAAATGTACCTGAGTAGATACCTTTACCTTTAAAGTTTTTATTTCATTTCCGCACTTAGGTACATATTTTACAGGGTATGTTCTCTAATACAAATAATAATAATAAGATGTGTGTGACTGATAGGCTCACGGGAAAAACCGACGCCGAACAATACCATCGCGATCCTGACTTAATGGATCACCATGTATAAGTTTATTTCATCACACCTCCATCCGTCTTCCTTTTCCGATGTCCAATGAGCCATTGTAACAGTAATACAGGTATGCGTTGCGAGAGTATCTCAGCCGGCCCGGTGTCTTCTGCCGACCTGTTACGTTACGATCACGAAAATGTTTACACAACAGTAAACAGGGCTGTCAAAAATCGTAATAACACCCAAAAAAAATTGTACAAGAAACAAAGTGACGCTGTTTGGACAGTTTTTGCACTTAAAACATCTCACAGACAGTTGAGCTAATTGTGGTAGTTGGCGGTGGCGGTAAATTCATAGTTCGTGATAAAAAATATCGCCAGACTAACACACCAACTGTATGGGTACTATACAATCGACCAGTACCGTACAATGGTGACCCCATTGACACCCAGGCGAAGGTAAATTAAGAAAAGGACATTTCTAAAATGTGGCCTAACGGGAATTGAACCTTCAACTACTTGGCAGTGAGTCGTCGAAATTTAATTAAGCTTGAGTACAGGGAGAACTGACCGTCATAGCGACTGCCGCCTCTATCTGCAATACTCCTTGCAATTACGTTAATAAATTTGAAAGGAACATCAAGTTGGCAACCCTGCGCGTGCATTATCCGTTGTTTGTTTGTCTGTTGCGAAACAGCAGTATAATCGACGCATCATTTTTCTCATTAAAGATGAGTACGGTTCCGTAAGCGGCGGTGCTCGCATTCCGTTGGTGATTTCAGCATTTCACTTTTGTAAAGGCTGCTGACCGATTGATGGCATTCACATAAAAATAAAATTGCGAGCACAAGTTGTTGGCCATCTCCGTGGCCGCAACGTAACCCCTCCTTTGCACCGACGAAACTTTTACAACGATTCATGAACCCAAGCGTGGACATCTTTAGAATGATGGCTGGAAAGAGGAAACTAAGTGTCCATGTGATTAAACTGCCATAGTCTAACACTTGTCTCTCATACCGTACTATGTAGCCGGATGAGAACTTTTGGACCGAAATGCGACTGACCCACATTTTCAAAATGATACTTAGACTTCAAATTAAATTAAGAAATGAATTGAGTGATCTTCAAGTGAAAGCGAATTTGCATAACAATTATTTAAAACTGTAGTAGAGTTGCCGCGAAAGGTAGAAGATTTATTGCGATAAGCGAGCACTTGATGTGAATTAGTATGGTAAACATTAATACCACCTTTCCCTCGTATTGTTGGGCGAGTTCGTCTCGTCGTGGGAAGAACACCTCGGGAGAAATGAGACATTATTGATGGCCTTACTGTGGACAGAATTAAGAGAACTATGTTGGTCGAGGAAGAAGTTCGGTTTGGCAAGCTTTTGATTACGTGGAAATTGTTAGTTTTTCTAGACGGCTTCGCGAGATTTTCTTTTTACGGATATCAGTTTTGAGGTATTCCCTGACCTGCTGCGGCTGATCCTTTGTCCTGTGCATGTTGGCTCTAAGAAAATAATTTGCTGCTCATTATCTAAACTTTAAAATTGAAAAATTTGGCCGCAATTCGACGCGATGCAATTCACTTAGTCGTTCACAGCTAAATTGATGTATTTTATTTAGATCGGTACACTCTGCTTAGGTATTAAAACAAATTTCGTTATAATTTAGTAGAGCCAAGATGTAGCCAATCAGACTGAAGATCACCGTAAAGTACTTACTTAGCTATAATAGCTGCATTTCGTACGATAAGTGAGAGAAGCCCAAATGCAATTGAATACAATAGAACACATTGTAAGCAATAATAGCTTAAGTTTCATTTAGTATGACCAGAATTTAATGTTTGTTGTTTTGAGCAATTCAAGTATTATAGAGCAATCCTGCCTGAAGAGGCTTTAACCCACTTTGTTACTATTTTCCGAGCCTGGTGTTCTTTAATGGCCCCGTCAACCAAGAGCGCGTGAAGATACATACATTTAAAATCCAGGTAACCCATTAACACAGGTTATCTTACAGCGAATATTCATTATCAGTATGCGCAGGCACGGTATGTTTTCGCTTTAGCTAAAGAAAACTAAATATTATAAGCCTATGTTTAACGTCTAACTTTGATAGTAAACTGTTTGTTTATATACATACCTTTTTTTTTTGTTAATTGATATGACTAAATGTTGTTGGCCAGAGTGGCCATAACAACTTCACCCGGACAGAGGGCGAGCGCAAGTGCGCTCCAGCCAGAGGGGTAGGGGGGCAGCTAGTTCAAGGGCGCCATAAGGGACACGACCTCGGCTTGGGCCGCTGCCAGGAGAGGTGGCGAGGGTAAATCTACCACCGGATCGGAACGCGACCTCGACTGAGAAGATCCGGCAAGAAACTCAGCGGGCTTCTAGCGGAAGCGGGGGTTTGTCGACCTCGCCGGCGAGGTCGGTGTCTGGTGGGGAGTGTGCGTGTGTCGTTCTCCTCGACATCTGAGTCTAGGAGTGCGGTGAGTGGGTCGGGGGGGAAAATATACATACCATTGTGTTTATATATGGACTGTTCATGCGACTCTTCCAACCTCAAGGATTGTAGGCTGATATTTTAGGTGAAAATAATAATGAAATTAAATCCTTTAGCTGGTTTAATCTGAGATAAATTGTGGGTAGAAAACGGAATCCAATGTTCATGAGAGGTAACTAGAGGTAGAATCAAGAATATATACAACTTCATATTTGTAATTTTCCAGATTCAACCACCAGATTTTGCATTGCGCAGTTATATTTTTAAAAGTCTTTATATGAGATTGAGATTACCTATACGGGACTCGACGCACTCTAGCCTACCTACTTGGGAGTACGACTTGTCCACTCCAAAATCTACATCCGCCTTTAAAACCAATTCTGGTCTAATGAAATTACCAACATCGTTTCGCAAACACGTAACAATT
Organism: Notodonta dromedarius; assembly: GCA_905147325.1. Lineage (NCBI taxonomy): Eukaryota > Metazoa > Arthropoda > Insecta > Lepidoptera > Notodontidae > Notodonta > Notodonta dromedarius. Next base: position 12,340,151 of record LR990159.1, on the reverse strand, counting down.
CTCTAGACAATAACATTCATATTCCCATGCACAGGTCCTCGTGAAAGCTCGCCATTTAATTACCGCGCTGTCGGTGCCGGATGACGTCAGAACACCTGTCCCCGTGGGGAGTGGGTGACGAGTTGGGTGACAGCATTATAAATAGATAGTTTGGAAGATCGTGCATAATCTTGTATGAACCAGGAAATAAGAAGAATTGCACACTAAAAAAGGTCAATGAACTGGATCCAAATTCAAGTCACAAAAAAAATGAAAAACAAAATAGACACAAATAAAATAGAAAATAATAAACTGTCGTAGCGTTAAATTATTTTGGACGGTCATCAAACGGCTGTCATACCGAACTGTTACCAGTAACAAGCACATTATTTTACCAAAGAGGCTAGAGATTCCTTACATTTTTCAAACAACAATCGAGCGCATTGGTAAATTGGTAGACTGTGTTTGTTATACGATCTGATAGGCAGTGCTAACGTGGAAAACATAGAATCTCCTCCTTTTTGAAGTCGGTATAAAAACATACAAGGCGTCAAAAATCGTTTTACAAGCTCTGTTATTCCTAAACATGAATACGAATCAATAATACTTACCCAATCGTGTTATTTACTATAATAATGGCCAACGGGAAGCGATACAAAATAGCAGATAATAATTTTCGAGTTCAAGTCGGTCACCGCCAAGCTCACCAACAATTTGAGGGCTATTTCATCAGTCGTTGTTAATTTCGTGTCGGAAACCGTAATGTTAATTAATAATAGATGACCGAAATATGTTAAAAACCAATGATTCCATAAAAAACAACTTCGTATCGCCTTTCATTGGCCGTGGTACCTACTACTGTCGTTGCTGTACCTGACAATGTAACATGTTGCGTAACAGACAACAGACCAATTCGGTTCGCATAATGAGTGGCACTCGTTGCGCGCACGCACCGACCCGCGTGCATTATTTACCATTGTCGCGGTACACGCTCTGTGTTGGACTGGTTTTAGTCATAAGCGATGGCGATTCGGTTAAATTAATAGTACACTTTTATTTCAATAGAGGACGCTGTACTTTGGTAGCCTTGAATAGGTATAATTCAGGTTGCTCGGGTTAGTAGACCATACCGTTGGTTTCGTCTATTTAGCTTTCTCCTAAATTTATATTTATTCGTGTCTTCTCTTTTTTGTATATATCGCCTGACTGACACACCAACTGTATGGTCCCAAACTAAGCAATACTATGGGTACCGTACAATGGACTGGGGGCCATCCCAGTGACACCCAGACCAGGGCAAATTACGAAAAGGCCATAATTATACGAAATTTGCCCCGGCGGGAATCGAACCCACACCCACCATGTGCAGAGAGCCGAGCGGCCTACGCTCGAACCACTGCGCCAAGCGGTCGTCTCTACTTTTACTGATAAATTAGCAGATTTACATGTATATATCTCCTCTGAACTCCATTAGTAGGACTATCTACTGCAGAGCTATTCTGTAACGACAAGCTCATATCCCACGTGTGAATCCGAAGGGTCAGGCACTGCTGGTATAATATATGGGATGCACTAGTTAAAATTGTACATCCCGTGTATAATGACTGTCGTGATTTTAAACTTATAACGTGCTCTCTGTACTTTATCTTTATAATCTTTATTGCCAAACACAAGAATTATTCTTAATCCTAGAATATGGTGCTACCCAAACTAGGCAAATGCCTGTATCTTGGGTGTCAACTTTAATTTATAATGTTAAAAGATAAAGGTATTATTAAAAGAGTACTACAATTGAAGAAAAACTAAAACATAAAATTCTACAAATAAGAAAAAGACATATTAAAATAAAATTTGAATGTATGTATGACAGTGTGTGTGTGCAGGGTGTATTTTGTGAATGGGTGTGTGTGTGTGTAAGGGGTGTGTTTAGGTGAGTATTTGTGTGATTTTGCGCTAATATAAAAGTTAATAATTTTACTAAAGTGATGTAATAGGAACTATATTAAGCTTTCTGTGTCGTTGTATGATAGATCATAGAGCCAGTTTTTAACTAATTTTGAGCAGATGAAGTTGTTACAATTCTTTATTGGTATTCGTTTGATTACTTGATTATAAGTATGTGATAAAGAGAAAGATGGACTTCGCCGGGCGATTTCAGAGATAGTTCTGGGAAGAGGAATATTATAGGATCTCTTAGCTATAAGATCTTGGTAGTCTGGCCGCAATTTTACCTGCCTGTGCGTTTTGATCGTTGCATTTAGAATGAATAATTGACGGACACGCAGAACCTTAAATTCTTTGTATAGGTCGTCAGTGGGGAATCTAAAAGGTTTTCTTAGTGTGACTTTTAAAAGGGCACGTTGGGCTCTTTCAATTTGCATGAAATAACTTTTTCCCGCACTACCCCACACCGTAATACAATATTGTATTATGGATTGGCACAGAGAGATGTAGACAAGCCTTAGGATCTCAACAGGAGTGCAGTCGCGAAGCTTTTTCATCACGTATATGAGTTTTCTTACTCTTGCTGACAAGTCAATGACATGTTGTTTATAGTTTAAATTTGCGTCAATTGTTACGCCTAAGTATTTTATTGTCTGAGAATGTTGTATTAGATCGCAGTTGCAGACAGAAATGTTATTAATGCCTAGTGTGCAGCAGTGGAATTTGATGTTCAAGTTAGAAGGCGGATTGGAAACAGCAGTCTTTGTGAAGGTAATAAATTTTGATTTTTTGGTGTTAAGTGTTAGAAGGTTTTTGTGTAGAGCTTCACCGATCAATGACAGTCCTGCCTCAGCATGCGTTCTTGCTTCATCCCAGTTTCTACCGTAAAACAAAACTGCCGTATCATCGGCATAAGCTATAGTATCAGAGTTTTGTAGAGGAAGTTTAATAATATCATTTAGGTACAGTATGAACAACGTTGGGCCTAGCACACTGCCTTGAGGCACCCCAAATTCAATTTGAAGTTCAGAACTAAGGTGGTTGTCAATTTTTATGAGCTGTTTTCGGTTAGTGAGGTAACTTTTAAACCATTCTAGTGAAATGCCTCTGATGCCGAATGAATTTAGCTTCCTTAAGAGCAGGCCCACCGATATAGTATCGAATGCCTTTGCCAAATCGAGAAAGGTACCAATACATCGCTCTCCATTTTCAATACGGCTGGAAACGAGATTGGCAAGGAGCGAGACTGCATCTTCGGTCGACTTACCCCGTCTAAAGCCAAATTGATTGGCTGAGACAAGGCTATTTTTTTCTATAAAAGAAACTAAACGGTAGTTTACAATTTTTTCGAGTGCTTTGGCTAGTATACTGAGTAGAGCAATAGGTCTATAATTATCAGGGGATTTTTTGAGGCCACTTTTAAATATTGGGGTTATGACTGCTACTTTCCAACAATTTGGGAAAACCCCTGTTTCGAGACTTTTATTAAAAATATGGTTTATAGGAGTGAGAAGACAGGGAAGGGCTTTTTTAAGTAAGGGAACTGTTACATTATCTAAGCCAGGGGAGCTGTCATTTTTCATGTTTAGTATAACTCTGCGTATTTCTATTGGGTCTGTAGGAGATAGAAAAAAGGAGTGTGCTGAGTTGTCAAGAGGTCTGTAGTTTTTTATTAATGCTTCTTCAGATTGCTGAAGATTATTAAGAATTTTGCTGGAGAGCGATTTGCCTATTGTAGTAAAATGAGTATTGCAGAAATTAAGGGAGCTATCAATGCTATGTTTAGATTTTAATAAGTCCAAAGGTGCACTATTTCGAGTAGATGTTTGGCTTATGTTTTTAATTGTTTTCCATAACTTTTTTGGGTCTCTTTTGTTGTCCTCTATCAAGTTGTTATTGTATTGTAGTTTGAGTTTGCGGAGAAGCGTACAACAAAAATTTCTATATCTGGTGTAAATTTTACGACGAACAATATCGATTGGATGGGATTTGGAATCACGGTGTAGCTTATCACGGTGTCGCAGGCATCTTATTAATCCGGGAGTAATCCAAGGCTTTAAGATTAGGTGTTTACGGCTAATTGTTTGTGTACTACTCCGAAGGTCACATTTAATTACAAAGAACACCGAATATATTTACTATAGTAATGTCATCCTTTTCTCTCCGGTTTGTAGCCATCTGGAGGACAATCCGTGCGTCCTCCTTTCAGTAATGTTGCGTTGCCGTTTCCCGCTTCATCTTTCAACTTGTACCAACGCCAAAACTAAAGTTTTGCATCAGGAAGACTTGCTCGCGACACTGGCCGGAGATCAGCGTCCATTCTCCCGTCATTTATTTGCATAGCACTTTCTATTTTCGCTAGATGGCGTTGTATAGAAAATACCTGTTGCGCAAGTGGTCACCAAGTGGTTGGTAATGCCTGTTACTGTTATTGTTTTTCCGCTAACAAAGGTAGGTTATGATATGGTAATTGTTATATGACAATAGAGGCTCTCTATTTTGCTTGAAATAGCTTGCGTCTAAATTTCGCAGTGTTATTAAGAAATTGTTCTTTACGTGATAAGTATAAGCTGAAATAAAACATAATTGACAAAGATTGAGCCTACATCATTGCCGTCTCTATTAAGTCTTCGACCGGCTGCCGTGGAATGTTCGCGCTAATTATCTACAGCGGTATTTTTGCCGAAGTAAAAACAAAACTAACTTTTACACTGGCACATAATATACATTTTCTAAAAAAAACTGCAAGACTGTTCAACCACTGCTGAGGAAAATCCGCATTTTTTACCAATCAAAAAATATTTATTAGTATACCCACATAAAGTACATTTTTGTTTACCTACATGTTTTGAGTGCGGATAATTCGTGCAAATTTTCCGCGGCAGTCAGTTGGATCCTATACCTTATATAGGATTGAGCATGTATGAATGATAAAACACCAATGGTCTATAAAGCAAGCATTAATTTCGAAACCAACGGTATGGTCCTTATTTTAAACATTCATCGATTTTCGATTCAATTTGAATTACAATATTTCCCATTGAATTATTGGCTGTTGTATAAAACATTAGCTTCCTTGTACAGCGGTTGTCAGCGTTGTCACTTGGACAGTGACAGCTGTGAGTTATGTTCTCTTGAATATTTAGGAGCTCTCCAGACACTTGGGAATGGGATATTGTAACTTTATGATTCTACCAATGGTGTGATGTAAAGTTGACATCTGTACTGATATGCCCGCCCATAACTTTTTTATTCGAGGACAATTCGCGAAAGCAATGTTATTTTGATCAAGTTCAGTTGCGTTATTTTTTCTTAATGCAAAAAAAAGGCGCCACTTTCCTAAGCCTTTTGACTTATCATTTTGTACTGCTTTTCATTTAGGCATGTGATTTCTAAGACCGCTCTCAAATTTATTTCTTGATTTATTAATACGGGCCCCTCGAGTCATAAGTAACATAACATTTCAAAATCAATGCCCGCTTCTCATAATAATCACTTCGTTACACGGAACTTTCGTTTCAAAATATAGTGTGTTTTCATGATTCTTTAACAATATAACTTACAATAACTTACTTCATACTTCCCATAACACATTACAGGTTGTATAAATTTCTCTGTTTCCCATTGAAAAGCTAAACAAACATTATTTTAATTTCACGGCGGAATGTTCTTTCAACTTCGACTCGTTTGTGATGCAAATCCCTCGCGCAGGAAGTCAGTTGACAATTGTGTCTCCACAGAAGCTCGAGCCTGGGTTACTGTGCAGTCATTATGAAGAGTCTATCTACATAACTTATGGCGTTTTGTTCCAATATATGTTTGGAGTGAACTGTGTAATTACAGAAGCGTTTATATTGTCCGCAGTGATGACTTGTCATGCCACGTTGAGTTCATGTTGATAACGCAGAAAAGATGAATTATTACTTCTTAGGTAATTATGGGTTTGTGTTAAAATAAGGATATCAGTCAACGTGATAAAAAAAACCTCTATCTATAAAAGAGTCGAACTAGTTTTACGATTGTTGTCTGAAACCAACCAATCCGCGCCCAGTCAGAGTGTACCTATACCTGATTGTTTTCATGAGATACTATAATAGCTACTATATGACGATTTTCAGGGAGATGTGCTACTCAGTTCAAGCCAGCTCGTATATGAGCTGTAACCAATATGCTACAGCTTGGCTCTACCATAGTAACTCAGCTGTAGCAACTAGCAATGGAACGGAGTGGTTTTAGCGTACATCGTTATCCAGCATATATATTTTTTATAAAACGCAGTCGCAAACAAGCTCACAACCCGCTTGGTTTTAAGCAGATACCGTTGCCTACAGATGCTAGCAATCCAAAGGCGTTATTCGCACATTGCCAACCTGGATCCATCAGATCCATCGTCCTCATTTCAGATTACCATAGTGGGCAAAAGTACGCATGTGCGTAAGTGTGTATGTATGTCATTCATGTTATTGGCCACTTAGGTGTAGGGCAACTCGATTAAATTGATTGGGAACGAGGTTCAATTGTTGCATATCGGCACTAATGTATACAGCGTGTATTTTAAAATATAGTTTTTATAACACAGCAAAGCACTTATGAATAGTTAAGAATCTACGACCGGTGCGGGATGCTGCATCCACTGAGAAGATCCAGTAACAAAACTCAATGGTTAATCTTTACAATATAATAAAAAGTTGGTGTAGGTATTCTACAAGACCTTACAGTTTCCACTTTGCTTGATATTTAGTCGGCGACTATCAGTTGCTACCAAATTTACATCATCATATTATTTGACCGCATGTGTTGATCGATAAAAATGTTTGGAGAATATTATAGGATTTTTTGTTGCCCTGACTTTTCGTGGCACTACTTTACTAACTATGACAACGGCTTATCATATGAAGACTAGATTTTTATCTGATATACTGAATTCAATTACATTCATCTGAATTTATAGAGCTAGACAGAGAGTCTTTAACTCTGTATAGTCTTGCAAGCCATTTAACACTTGGGAAAATTTAAAGCTTCTTATAATTTGTTATCAAATTACGCAACAGTTCACAAACCCCAGCATCCCGTATACAATGTTTTGGGCACGCAACCACTGGGAGGGACAGGCGACAAATCAAATTAATTAACCAGCAACCGCGCCGCGGCCCAGCGGCCCCGAGTTCTGACGGCGGAGTTTATATTGCATTAGCCGAATTGGGAACAGAAACTACCTATTACCTAGGCGAGTCCACCATGAGTTTATACTCGTAGTAACTCTTAGCAACTGCTTGTCGTTAACGCATACGTGAAATGTTTGTTTGGCAAATTGGTTAGTAGTATAGTTCCTCGGGTGTTCGACGTCTGTGGCGGCGCGGCCTACTGGAAGCTCAGTTGAAATAACCGATTTTCTACGATCGTCTCCGTTTGCGTAGCGATTATGGCAATGGGCATAATTACTATTTATACCTAGTATAGTTCATACCAGCTTCCGAAGGGTTGATGCAATAGATAATCAGACTTAGGGGTCCTATTAATAAAAACAGTGCCAAGGTACAAGGCTCAAGAGACGCCCGAAAGAAGCGAAGCTTTATAGTATAAAGCGTTATATATATTGGTAACGCGATTGACGTCTGACGTTTAGCACGGATAGAGTGGCCGCGCGGCGAGCGCCCCGAATGTCCGTATGGAAGTTTCCTATTATATTGCCCTATTATATTCGAAACTCTTTCTTGTTTACCCAAGTGCTCTTTTCATTGGGATCAATGGTTCGAATAATTTTCATAGGTGATATTTTGTTGTTATTGTTTTCTTTATCCTCGTCACTCTAAGTTATTATTTTTATGCAGCTCATGCAAAAGATTCAACACTTTTTTGGTATAATTAATTTCTTCCATTACATCAATATCCCCACACTTGTCTACATGTCGCTTTAATAACTAACCGTCACAATAGTCTGCACTTTCTCTCCGTGCCGTATAAGGGTCACAAAGACCGGGTGTCCCCATGCTAGACAGTGACCGAGTGAACTTCGGTTAACTAGACGTAGGGTTATCTGGGTTCGGTCATCGCGACACGGTCGTATTGGTACCGCAATTAGAGCTAGATGCAAAAAGTAGGAACAATCTGTGTAACAAAACGCTTCCCAAATAAATTATTTTCTCACGTATTTTATAGTAACCGTATTCTTACGAAATCAATTGGATACCGAATCAATGCATCCAAATGTAGTAACAGAATATAATCGGCATGTCGCCAGTAGGTTTCGGGGACGAGGCACTGCGCGCACGCAACGCGAGACATCAACATCGTCTTTTCAATTAACTGTCAATTTATGGCGCTTTCCTCACCGCATCCGTTCGATTGATGTCCAATAACAAACCTTTAAATTCATTCCTAATTCAAAATTGTGTTCCTTTTTCAAACGCCTTTCTATTAGGTTAATTCTGTAGATACACTGTATTTTGGTTCAAGTTTGGGGCTTCATGAAGTTGTGTATATAAAATGAAATGCTTTGTGATTACATTTTGGAAAAATACATTTTATTTGTAGTGTGGCAGGTAATTTAGTGGAAAATAAAAATGATGCAACAAGAATTTCCCACGCCGCTACGGGCGGTCAAATGATTGATACACGTGATATGCATGTCCGTATTAAAATAGGTATGGCTTAATAAATCGATGTCGGTGCCGATTCCCATGCTTGCGGTGAGGTTCCTCTGACATTAGTGTCATCATATGTCACTAGGTGCGTGGTCACAGGTAATGTCAATACAGTAAATGCATTGCGCATTGACATGTTTGATTTTGTTTTGAATGTATATTTGTTGAGTATCGTTATCGAATCAAAAGCAGCTGATGTATGACAGTTATTTTTTGTTTTCCAACCTGCCAAAGTCCCAACATTTGCAGATGTTATAGGGTAAACTGTAGTCCATTAGTCACTTAAATAAAGAAATCTCAACAGAATGAGCAAGATTGCTACAGAGAAGCAGCATAAAATGCAGCATACTGCATATACAACACTATCTGCCGTAAATGTTATTGCTATACCAGTATCTAAATCACTAAGTGCTCCAACAAAAAGCTACTTACCGAACTAGTAATGGTCCGTTGAGGCGACAAAATATTCTGTATCCGGCCGCTTAATTGATTCCCTGGCTATAATTAGCTTCGCCTCATTGCACCTTGCAAATCTCTTTGTTCTACGAAAACAAATAGCGATAATTTGCAGAAATAATCAGGATTGTTAAATAAGATAGTCTACGGATTATTTATTTCGTCTATTTGTAATGAGAAAAGTTTTCGAACATTACGATATTTTTGTTTTTGTAGCCTTTTTACTCGTATGCTCTCAATGTGTCCTTACATGTAACCGAGATGACCACATTAGGGGGACATAGGACCATTCCTTATTTCTTGGGCTACTTTGTGGACTGGAGTCGTATTCATATTAGGTACCATGGATCCCGAAACAAGAAGCTTATATTTAAAAGCTAACATCAGGAGTTTTTGTATATTCAATGAAATACATGATATTCCTAACGATTGTTTTTTATTAAGTTTTATGGAAATAAAGCGTTTCCTCACTAAATTTAAATCATCAATAATTGCAGCACCAATAATAGAATCTCTTACATCTACTGAAACTATTCAAAGGACTTTCATTGTTCACTCCAGTCGGTACATCGATCGTCACAGTTGCGTGCGCCCCGGCGCGGGCGCAATATAATGTGATCATATTGCACGCGATTTGCATACAATGAACTACATAAAAGATTCACTGTCGATATTTGGCTATCAGCATCGAAGTGATGATAGTTTTATGTGTTTAGAAGGGCTACTTGCATTGTTTTAGATATCTCTTTGCAATTATTTTTGATTAATCACCCCTTAGAATTGTTGAGGTAGGTAATAGAAGTTATGTATACAATTTAAAATATAACAACATTAGATATAAACAAAGCTTTATTTCAAGTTTATGTTGTTGAAACTGCTGGAACTAATATTTCGCAAAAATATTTGAGCTTACTTGGGTGGTTCTTTTATATCCCTAATGGTGATAATAACGTAATGTAACTCCTTTAATTATCTCATAACTAATAACTTCATGACAGAATCAATTAAGGTGAAGGCGCCTGTCTAGCCCGCGAAATTCAAAATTTTCGAGTATTTTTATAGTTTATCCAAAATCTGAAAACATTTAAGACAACATTTTGTGATTTGCGACAAACACAGTATGCAGTGCGTTTATTAATACATTTATTTTACTCTAAATATTATCACGGTGGATATGATACTAGTAAATCACTAAATATACAAAAATTGCCAGATTATCTGGATAGCTGTCGTTCTTGAAATGTTTTAGAGTAAGTTGGATATATTAATAAATGCACTGCACACGGTCTTTTTCGCGAATTACAAAATGTGCCTTTTATTATTGTCAGATTTTGAATAATTTCTAAAAAACCTCCAAAAATTTTAACTTCACGGGCGCTTTAGCCTTAACCTCATCTTTTGTTACCTTGATGACTTATTCATTATCGATAATTACAATCAATTAATAAACAATACAATACACGAAGGTACATAATTATTTCATTAACACTATATTACGCAATAACGAATCAAGAATGGAGATAATATTTCTCAAAAATAAACTTTGTTACTAGTTTATTAGAAAACAAAATCGAGTTAAAATCATCAAGTTTGTTTGATGTATTGTTGCTGAATGTTTCTATTGTTCTATCTGCATGGGATAACTCCAGTTCAGATCCCAGTACCATTAATCTTGTTACTAAACATCCGTTTAATGGTGTGTGTAGTTGCATCGCGGGAGTGGTTGCATTGAGAGCTGTTGCCTAACGCGCTGGTACAATGGGCCGGGCGCAGGTCGATACGGTTGGTGGTTTCGATGTTACGGTGGGTGCATCGTGGTAGCGGCCTCTGTTGGTGTCTTACTGTTGGGCAACTTGATGAGTGGAGATCATGTGGATCTACGTTACTATATTATGGTTTCTGTTGTATCGCCTCTCTATGAAGAAGGTGGTAACAATTTTTAAGGACCTTTTCGAAAATGGCTTAGAAAATCAATCAATATGAATGATTTCAGGGCCCTAACCACGCTAGCTACTCAAATCGTAATAGAAAAGCAAACGCTCGCGATTTTGACGTTTTGCTGACACGAGCTTCACGATTTCTACTGACATTGATATGGTATGGTGTCAGCAAAACGTCAAAAGCGGAGCGTTTGAAACGTAATCGCGAGCGTTTGCTTTTCTATTACAATTTGAGTAGCTAGCGCGGTTAGGGCCCAGGACGAAATCCATGGCGATCCCTATCAGAGTAGCTCAATGGATGGAGAGGAGATCTAATTTCTAAATTTGAAAATCAAAACTTGTCTCTTCATTTTTATGATAATCGTTTTAGAACTTGATTTTAATAAATATTCGATAAAAAATACTCGAATAAATAAATTACTATCAAAGTAGCATTATTATAATAATATTATTATACCAAATTTGTCACCCCTATAGAAGCAATTTGAATAGTGTTTTTGATTATTGAGTATTAAAGGTTAAATTACAACTGTTGTTTTATTGTTTGTGGTCTGATGGTGGTTTCATTGACCATTTTATGTATGTAACCAATCATCCAATATCATTTACAGTGCATAAGTGAAAAGTGTGTCAGTCTACGCAATGATAGTATGTAGTAAACTGATTGCGGTTGATTATAATAGCGTTTGATTCCTTATTTTACAAATCATTCAACGTATATACGTAATCATACGTATCAATATCCACTATCAATTAGTTTTCTTAACGGCTAGTATTCTAATAGTGGTCTCGTTAGAGTCTAAATAGACGAAGCAAAAGCCCTGCTTTGAGAGCTTGTTTAACTAGCAGTCCCAATTTTCATAATAACAGAAGTTGCATAGATATGTCAGATTGAATTCTGACAACTTTAAACCAGTAACCTATCAATTGGATTTTGAACAGATAGCATGCGCTCCATAAAAATGCCAGGGTTCAGCGGAAGGTGACCTCAATAGCTAGAAAAGCTTGAAAAAAGAGATAGGAAGAAGAGAGATCCATGTTCTATTAAAACATTTCACTTGTTGCAGTTGGTGGTGAACCTGGCCCTCGTGATATACCATGCGCTGGACTACACGCATTCGGAAGACGAGGAGAGGCTCATCTCGCCGGACCTCGAAGGCCTCATTACTGAGATGACATCGTGTGACATTGCAGGTACTAAAATTCCAGACATAAATGCGTGCCTCGTATAGCTCTACCGTTTAACTGAGTCAGTTCCTGAGGCAGCTGTGAAGTTTGAGGGGGGAGGGACAAGACATATTACTATTTCGCTCCTTATGTAAGAACAAATTGTCTTAGTTTTCGCAAGTCGCATAGAAAGCATGAAGAAGACCACTAAGCGCGTGATGTATCTGTCTCACAAAAAAACCTCAGTGGTTGACCTGTAAGTGTCTGAAGAATTTCACTCTCTTCGATAAGGCCATTATTGGATGTTGACTGCTTGTTAAATAAAGTGCACCAGGATTGCTGACGCAGCGTACTGGCCCAATGCCATAATTGTTTCACAATTACATTATTATATCCAATTTACTATGTATACTAATTTTATTAACCACATAACCACCACAATTTAGCGTTTCACTTACATTACCTATGTACACCTCAACCTTGTTATAAAATTTCATCTCACTTGATACCATGTTTGCAAGCACAATAAAGTTTTCTCTAGTACGCGAACTTTCACCTTCTTAACCTTTTTACGTGTCACGTTCTGAGTGGATAAAGAATATGCGACTTAGTTTTTGCTGCTTGTATTATTTGTTGTGATAATCCGTCATTATTTAGTTAAACTTTGGGAGCTAAATGAGGTCATGTCTAAGTCTGATGTAGTGGCGGAATTCCCTGCTACAGCATTATGGACCTCTTACACTGTGCTGTTATGAAAAATGTATAGTCTTTCTCTGTAGTGCTTACCTACTTAACTAACCTTATTAATATAAACCAAGATGCAATCAACACGATAAGCGCTAATTCAATTAAGCCATTAATAATGAACGTGCTATTTTAATCAATATACTATTAATTTAGCATTTGGAAGTTCCATGAAATCATAATTATTTATTTTCTGAATACCTAGTTTTAAAACGGTTTTCAAAAAACTTATGAATTATGTTGTTCACCTTGACCTCGATAACTTCCACTGCAGTGAATTATGTGAAAAGATTTTATATTTCTTCGACTTGGGCGCTTTGAATTTTTCGATGCTACTTTTTATTTTCAGTCGTGTTACAACGTTTTGAATAATAAATCATAGAGTTGTAATGTTTTAATAGCTCGAAATCCGAATTATCAATAATCTGCGCACGATTCCTCATCTCTTAGGATTCGTTTTGGATAACACAATTTTGATAGAAGATAATATTTTTTGATGCGATTCCGGTGACAATCGTGCGTGGTAACGGTTGCCGACATTCCGTAACCAGATAGATTATTACAATGATTTTTATAATGTTGTCTACATTGTAATATTGCTTACTAATTCATTTCTCCTTCCCACTTTATCAGTAGTAGGATTCTGATTTGCTTTATTAAGGAACGTTAATTTTCTTTTTCCTGACGTTATTACTTTATGGCTTTAGCATTTGTTTAACTGGAGTATGCTATTTTGTCTTCGCTTCTTTTCATGCCATAAGCTTACTCATTCTTCATAATTGAATCATTACTTCAACTAACCTACATTTACTGCTAAGCTGTAAACAAAGCGTCATTGAAACAACACCATGTCACCGGGACCGTCATAACGTTAGTTGTACACATGAGAATCTTCTTTCTTTTTGCTCTTCACACTTGATACCCCATGACTTACTGCGTTTAATGTCATTGTTGTGGCGTCTTTGAATCCGGGTCGGGGTTAATTAAGTTTTTGTTTGTAATTTTCATTGTGCGTATCTACTATATGCGATGGGTTTGATGTACCGTAAGCCGCAAATGCTATTTCATTGGTGTTATCCGTTATATGTGATTAGATGTTAAATCGTGGGTTATATTACCGAAATAATTAATAAGAATGTTAAATTCTTAAGAATCATAGTTCTTATTTTTTTTATATCTTTATTTAAGGAGCTTCATCAGTTTTGACGATGCCGCTCCGTAGACACATATTACTTTATACATACCTAGCTTAATTAATAAAAAATTGAACAATATAGTTTGTATAGTACTTTGGCTGCATCAGACATTGGAGCTGCCAGAGCACTATTACATGCACCAACATTGTGTACTGAAATATTATTATACCCAAAAATATGACTTCTTAACTGTTCGTTCCGTCCACACTCCATCAAAACATGGTATACATCCTCAACAACTTGACACTCTTCACAATTAGGGAAAGGCGTTATACCCATAAGAGATTTAAACCTATTTGATGGTATGTGTCCGGATCGCAGTCTCAAAGCAGTTACAACCTGATATCTACTCATCTATACAAATAAATAAAATTGGAGTGTCTGTTTGTAATATCAAAATAACACCTTTTTAGTAAATGCATATGAAAGTACATACGACACCTATAGCAAAAACGCGATTTAAAAATGTTTTGTCTGTCTGTCTGTCTGTCTGTCTGTCTGTGTGTTTGTTCCGGGTAATCTCCGAAACGGCTGGACCGATTTTGACGGGACTTTCACTGGTAGATAGCTGATGTTATAAGCAGTAACTTAGGCTACTTTTATTTTAGAAAAACAAAATTAAAAAAAAATTAAAAAATGGGTTCTGTCGTGCGGGCTCAGAACGCGGGAGCGGGCTTTTTTGTTAAGTTAACTTCCACGCGGACGAAGTCGCGGGCTCAGCTAGTAGAACAATAAAATTATCTATCCAAGCTGCTCTCACCGGCTCGGCTTCTATGGTCTTGTACCAGATACCCTTCTCCGGAGACCTCCTATCGAAATACTCTTTCCAAAGTTTATGACAGAAACTTTTAACCAAATGCAAACATTCTGAAAAATAAGCACAATTTATAAAGCGCATTTTAAGACGAAGCAGTAAATAGCCTAGTTACTTCCATTAATAAAATAATCTCATTCATAAAACCAGATTGTAAAGTGTGATTGTCTTGATCAATCTATCCCATGGTACAATGGCGGGGTATGTCTTCAATTAGAATATTCCCATTGGATTCCAGCACAACGGTGTTACTTCCGTCCATTATGAATGTTGAATCGAAACAGAGGTCCGAAATACTGCCACTGTTCACAAGGTGTAATTAATTTGTCCAATTTTATAGGTGTCATCGTGGTTTTGCTAATTTTGGTTCGAAACATCTTTGTACTGGGAAAAATTAAACTACCTACTGAAGTATATTTCCATCAGGATGATTTCACTGTATAAATAAAGAAATTTCATTGCTACTACTACCCTAAAAATACCTTATAATATTATTCTACTTGATTCATAAACTATCATGATTGTTCTAGTATCTGTACACAAAACATATTTATGTTCTGATGTTACTGAAGATTTATGATGTAACAAATGGGATGAGTAATAAAAATACAACGTGTTTCTCAGTTTCCTAAAGCAGGTTAATGATACTCATAAATTCTATATCATGTGTATTCGCATTGCATATTTTACATTTAAAACTTAACTGCAAATAATCTGTCCATTTAACGTAAGGTCTGTCATTCCAATGTTTATTTGCAATAAAATTGAAAACATTAAACACGTCCTATTTCACGACGATATAGACACCGTCCTCGTCGTGTTCACATGATTGGCTATTAGGTTTCACTTTCTATGAACATTGGCGCTTGTCCGCATCTTACCCGTTATGAATAGTACTTGTTGGCTAGACGAGCTGTCCTCATGTCTGCAGTGACATTTAGGGTATGTCGCTTATCAGGGACCTTTGCTCTTGCACCTAGCTGAGTCGCCTCCCATCGCTTTGAGCTCATAATGAAATGAGACAATTCGTTCCGGTTGTCTTTCACCTCCGTTTCCAACTCTCACGGACCCGCTCAATCTATATTAACTTGTCATATTTTCTGCTTTTCCATCGCGCAGGCAGTTTTTGCAACAGCATCGGGCTGTGTAGTCTCGATTCATAATCAAGTTCGTAATTTCTCCGTGTCTATATTTACAGCTTCCTGTATCGGTTTCCGATAGGTATGGGTGCAGAACGACGGATTTATCGCGTTTCAATAACTCGCACAGGAAAATGTATATTTAGTTTAATATTGCATGTAATTTTGTGCCAATCAAATTTACTGGAGTTTTAGTGGCAACGGTTACTGTTGTTTATGTGGATGAAAACGTTGTAAAAATAATAATGTTGATTCGAACTGTATGAACAGTTGTATCAATCGTAATTGATTTTGAAAATCGTGTTCGAATCAAAGGCTCGACGGTATGAGCATTACTATCATAAATCATAGCATCGATTTCGATCATGAAGTTCACGGTCTTCTCATTTGACGTGTAACTGTTTATTTTGTTACAAGTGGGCGCGATCGAATCGAATAGCATCGAAAGTATCGATTCGATCGGAAGATGCGAGTTTTTAGCGGTCAGTGGGTCATATTGGACAGGTGAATAAGTTTAGAGCACAATAGATGATATGACCGCTGCGCTATTGTTTGACGGTATCTTACTATTTTTAGCCCCAGAGCCACTTGCGCGTTGACATTATCATTATTGATCTGACGTCTCGTGATCGATAGTGGCTGGATCGATTCGAGGTCGCCGTTGTGTTTGGTTAGAATTTTCTTATCTATAATTTTCGTACACTTTCTTTACTATCATTCTGCACGATCTTTTTTTCACGAATTCAATAAAATGTTGGACCAATCAATTGAGTTAAATCGATTTGCTTTCGCTTACTTTTGTACTCATCGTAATAAGGTTTCGATTTTATAAATACAAAGTGTCGAAGTGTCTAAAGATAAATAAGGGTCAGATATATGTGTGTCTCGTCAATAATAAGATTTTTATTCCGTCTTCGCAGACAGAAAGTAAAATTACATATTTTAATTCAGACTTCAATGGAACTCCACCCGTAATTACCCAACCATGTTATACGAGCCAACGCCACGAGGGGTACCGCAAGGCCACCGCAACAAAAACTCAAAATAAGAAAGTTTCTTTCAAATGCAGCATCTTTATGCAGATCTAGGGAACAATCTTGACGGAATTCCCACGGCTTCAGGCGGAACGCTCTTTGTGAACGTAAAAGGTTAGTTAACGTGAGTATCTAATAATAATAGGATGGTACTTTATTACATGAATTTACATTATGAAGATGACCTAGAGATAAATATGGTGCCCAAAATTTTAAAACAGATGAACTAGGATGTGATGGAGACTGTTTTGAAGTGCGGAAATTGAATGAAGTCAGTAAGTATCTTAAAATGAAGAT
The DNA here is from genome assembly GCA_905147325.1 of Notodonta dromedarius. Classification (NCBI taxonomy): domain Eukaryota; kingdom Metazoa; phylum Arthropoda; class Insecta; order Lepidoptera; family Notodontidae; genus Notodonta; species Notodonta dromedarius. The sequence continues at coordinate 12,322,797 of LR990159.1, read as the reverse complement.
AAAACTTTAGAAGCGTCGTTAAATGCATTACTTACATTTTGTGAATGTGGTTCCAAACACGTTAGTTTGAACGAGATGAAATTTCAACGATTTCGCGGCGCATTCTGCATGGTCCGTTAGATGTTTGTATGTATATATACATATAAAGACTTAAATCAATTTTAAACTTTGGCACTATTGGTTAGGAGTGAAGTTAGTGTGTGAAATGTTTCGCTTTGTTTCGTACTATAGAATGTGAAGAAGTCGGTAATTTGATTTGACTAGGATATGATATGGACATAAAAACAATTCATCTTGCACAGTTACCGGGTTTTGTAAAGGAAATAGATGAGTTTCGATAAGGCCATTTGCATTGGTTGTCCTTATTGTTTTGGTTTGTAATATATTCAGGCTATAAATAAATAAAGCTAAAGTAAATGTTTGGATGGAATGTACTTTAGAATAAGAAAGGAAGGCTGTGTAAAAAATATAAGTAATATTTTTGTATTTCACATATTCGGCAAACAAGCGTACGACACCCCTGATGTTAAGCAGTTACCGTAGCATTTAGATGCTTGCAATATGAAATGTATTGCCCGCCCGTTGCCGTCCTTAAGGAGAGTTGGACAATTAGTAACAGGTGCTTAACATCAACCGGGTCGCGCGCTTGTTTTGCCGAATTTCTTATATAAATAAGTAAAGAAAATGAAATAAATAATAAAGTTTAGTCCACAAAGAAGTGAAAACCCTAATAATATAAACCCACGGTTTAATTCTGTGTCCACATAATGCATTCCGCCTATTTTGTGTACCGCGAACATCATAGATGGTGTGATGTATCCTTTCTTTTTGATCGTGCTATGTTCTATTAAGCCTAACAAGACTTTCTTAGTAGGTACCGTACTTTCCCCAACACTGTAAGTTATGTCAGTATCAAGGTAAGTTGATCCTTAAAGCTTATACAAACTTGATATCTTTCAAATCTATAGCAAGTGTTCTGCATTAATAAATTGATCTCAATAGTGAGGCCAAACTTGAGTACGCTCTTGAGATGACTTAAATAGGTCGGTCTCACAGTTGAGAACGATTTTCGCCTTCATTTAATTACAATTGACATTACAGTTTCCGACACAGAATTAACCATGAATTTATAAAATGCCGCCTGAATGTTGACTATCGCGGCTGGTGACCGACTTGAATTCGAACATTATCACTATTTCGTATCGCTTCTCGTTGGCCGTGATAAGTTTAAGTGTCCAAAATCCAGTTGACTTGAAATAAGCCGACGAGACGAATATTGTCGTTGTTTATTTATATTATATTCGTATATATGCTCCTAAAGACATCAAAGCCTGTCTCGGTTGTCCGCTTCTATCAGATAAGCATGGTGCCATTGTGGGAAGCAATGGCAACACATTGGACCTATTTGTCCATTTTCAGCAGAATCGTTCCTTCCACATTTGCGGTTTTATCGCTTTAAAATGCATTATTTATGAGAAGGAAGACCATGTCTGCGAAATTTGTAAGGACTGTTCTGGTCTTGACAATTTGTATGCTCTGTAATATAATATATAGATCTCTGGGAGCAGTTACTGTGTAAATAAGCTTTGATAGTTATTTTCGTATTTTGACGTTACTTTTTGGTCATTTGGAGCTGGTTAAAGCTTATGAAGAATCCTTGGACTCAAGAAAAAAATTAATCAATTCGGTCCATTTCGCTCTTGATACCGAAAATAAATACTATAATGAAACAAGTAAGTACGTCATAAACAAATGGCATGACAAATTTTATCGGCCGAATACTGAAATGCTACTTTAATGATGTAAGTCCCACTTAGCTTATTGGCGCGACGTTATCTGTGATTTTTGTATGGCGCATGTAAACTAAACATAAATTTCAGTTTCTTTTGAGTACCTATCCGGCGATAAACCATTGGGAAAAACATTGAGCTATAAAACAATAACGTACACACGTTACGGCTATCGTAAATATTTGAATAGCGCGCTGTCCCGTTCCCAAGTCCGTGTTTTATGGTGGCCCTATCTGTACCGTTGGACTCACATCGTCACGAAGATTTTTGTCCTGGAGCTTAGAAGGTAACAAGTTATAATTGAAATTAACGAAATAAGTTACCTATGTATTATCTCATAAAAAGTTTTTGCCTAACCCCACATTAAGTTACTACCCATACTTTACTGGTTACTAGCTAATAACTTCTCGATGCATTGTAACGGAAAACGGTTTCAGCTTGAACCGTCCGTTCTTTTCAGCCACGCAGAAGTTGATACAATTGGCTTTGACGTTTGACGCTAAGAGCGCGGAGCGACGCGTTGTTCCTGTAACCATTTGGTAAATGTCTAAATTATTGATCAATATGACGAAATATTACTGGTCCAGGTCCCGTCCATATTTGCCACAGCTCCATGTTGGTTGGAGAAAGTCCGGCCGGTGCGACGTCTGCGCACCACAATGTTATAAATTGTTATTAATAGCCGAGATGGTGTGTCCGAGCCTTTGTTTGGTCATTTGATAGATCGCTCAGTAGATGTACGGGTAAGATATGTTGTTAAGGATGGCGGGAGTTGGAAAAAGGAAGACATTATGAAGGCGGTATTCGGTTGATTAGGTTGTTAGTGATTGCCTTGAGGCGGTTTTTGAAATTAAGATCTAAATCATGACGTCCAAGTCCAGATGATATATGCCCCACGGTAGCTACTGCAGCCTGCATCTGGCTATACACGGAACGCTGTTTCTTTTACACGATTAAAACGACGTGAGAATAGTCTGATGCTTGTCAGTGCACTGTTTCGACAGCAACCTGGCATTTGAAAAGGCGAACACCATTCTGACCACCTATTGGCGCAGTGGTTCGAGCGTAGGTCGCTCGGCTCACTACACCGGGTGGTTGCGGGTTCGATTCCCGTCAGGGTAAATTTCGGAAATGGCTTTTCCTAATTTTCCATGGTCTGGTTGTCACTGGGATCTCCCCCAGTTCATTGTACGGTACCCATAGTACAAGCGTTGCTTAGTTTGGGACCATACAGTTGGTGTGTTCGTGTGGCGATATTTATTATTATTATGAATATTACCATTAAATTGAAAGTATGTTGGGTTCAATAACAAAACACTGGAATATGGTTGGAGATAAGTATTTCAATATTAATACATTTGTCATAGATTACCAGAACTTATTTAGGTACGCGTGTAATATTCAGTAGGTAACTGGATCTTTGTGTCGTTTCTAATAATAGCACGTTTTGATCTATCGATTTGTTTCAAAACACCCACGTGGTTACGCAAGACTAAACGACCTTAAATAGAAAATTGAAACGGTCGCATTTCCTCGATTGCCCGCTTCGCGCAAGTCTGAAGGCGTTTGATATTTCCGAATTACGGCACTTGTAAGTCGCCATTGGGCACCTTTTCAAATGTTGCCGAGTGGCAAATTGCTAGCTTTCCACCTTTGTAAATTATTTTGCTTGGAATTCAAAAGATTCTTTCAAATTGTTTCTCTCTTATTGTATTAGTGAAATTGTTCCGTTTTTGTTAAGTTTTCTATTATTAGAAGTTAAATTAACCTTCAAATAGGTAGGTTTTATTTATTATCAAAGATTCAAATAAGAAATAACAGTACATTTTAAGGAGGTACAGCCGAGCTGTAGCCAATTGACTATATATATACATACACCTACACCTACTATATAGCACATACACCTACGGCCTGGCACGACCAGGGTAGTACCACCCTCTCACAGAATATCGGCGTAAAGTAGCTGTTATAGCTGCGTTTCGTACCATGAGTGGGAGAGCCGGCAGCCCATCCCCCTTTCTTTCTCCTGCCACCATCAATCTTCCCTTCAGCTCGGCAACGCGCGAGCATGCCTTTGGTATTGCAAGCATCTATAGGCTACGGCTACGTAACTGCTTAACATCAGGCGGGTCGTTCGCTCGTTTGCCGACTATATTATAAAAAAAATGGCAAACAAAGTAGGGGTTATAAAGAAAGTTGTGTGCCATCTATAGCCTTTTTAGGTTCAGCCTTATCATAAAGACTCACCTTTGATAAAGGAACCTCAAATCACGGCAATAGGAGTCGTTTTGCAGTACCTACCTATTAAAAATGTGGCGTATCAATGGATGTTTGTACTAAGGGTGGCAAGCTTAGTAGAATATTTTCATTATAAGCAAGTACATTCGCTCACGCCTTGTTATATACGTTGCTACAAGCAGCATCTGGGAAGCAGCGTTGTCTACGAGACAACGGAGATCCGTTCACAGTTATTTATCGTATCCCACGACGGGTACATACCGTTGGGAAAATAGTGAAGTACTAAATACATTGTTGGTACGTTTAGGATCTATGTAAAATACAAATTACGGATTTACTGCTCTAAATCCGCGGTACAAATGTTAAGAGTTTTGCGGAAAATGAACCGCGTCGTGGTGGACAAAAAGTGAAATAACGTTTTTTTTAATTAATAGAATATTCGAATTTTAAACTGGAATAAGTTATCAAATTTAAACAGTCGTGCTCTTAGCGTTGATAAAAACAGTAATTGAGGACAGCAGCGCCTTCCAATCTACGACGGTTTTCTTTTGAATGGATCAATTTTCTTGATGGCTCTTTGTTGGATAAACGCGTTCCACAAAAAAAATAATAATAGAATGGTCTTACAATATTGATGATCTGTAAATAATTTTATTTTTAATTCTTGCTTCTCCCGAACAATCACTGTGTTGGTATTATACAAGATATTATCATCAATAAGGTCACAATAAATTCCACTCAACGGATTAATGTCCCCTAAAAAGGCTAAGAAGCTTTCATTCGTACCAGGAGAACATAACGTCAGACGAAGTAAGCCTACGATGGCGTCATAATTGGCGCCAGGCGCTCTCGAACAAATAACTCTAGCGATACGCTATACAATTGCTTGTGTAATAAAATCGCGGCTATTTATCGCTGTTTACTATCAGTTAGTCATGGTAGCCTGGTAGCTATGATTCGGGATACTAAGTAAATTCTGTGAAACGTGTTGGGTTTTATATAATCCTGGTAATCAGCGGTAGAGAAGTGGTATTTAGGGTTGGAGGCTTGCATTGAAAATACACAGCAAAAAAAAAAAAAAAAGGTACCAAAATTCTCGCTCGTAACGCTTTATAGCGCGTATTCTTTCGCTTGCCCATAGTTATGCACATAAAAATTGTTATTATATAAATTAAAAATCAATCTTGTTACTATAGGTATTTCAATAATGTTTGCACATACAGGAAAAAGTGAAACTATTTTATTTATTAGCATAATGTCCACTGATCGGTTTATTATTCATTCAATTACTTGAACGGCTCTCTACGTATTGCATTACGTAAATAACGTTAAATGCAATTGCATAAAGCATTTCAAATTTATTTACTTGAGGTGATTAGATGTAATTGCAGTAATAAATATTGTTTGCTTATCTGTACCTATCATATTATGGATGTGAGAAACTGTTTACTTATGACTAAACTACTGGACCGATTGAAGTTAAATTTGATAGAGTTGTCGTCTGAAATATCGAGCCAAATATGAGGTAGGATCTCACCCGGAAAATTTACGAGTTTAAAAATAAATGTGCAAAAGTTACTTGACCACAAGGAAATGGTCATAGCTTCGATTGGTTGACTAATATTATGATATTGTTTTCTTATATTTACGCGAATACTACACATTGAAATAAAACTATTTTTCGGATTTTATCGCGTTTATTAACTTTATGTTCCCGACGTTTCGGTTGCTTTACAGCAGCCATGGTCACGGGGGGACTGAGGTGTTAGACGTCCTGATGTTATAGTTAGTAACTGGGTACCCTCATATTTAGTTGGTGTTTGCGGTCCGATCACTGTGAGCACTTTCTGCGTGGATCGGACCGCAAACAACAACTAAATATGAGGGTACCCAGTTACTAACTATAACATCAGGACGTCTAACACCTCAGTCCCCCCGTGACCATGGCTGCTGTAAAGCAACCGAAACGTCGGGAACATAAAGTTAATAAACGCGATAAAATCCGAAAAATAGTTTTATTTTAATATTATGATAGGAAAATTATTACAATATTAGATAACTTCTCAGTTTACATAGTTACACAACAAGGATATTTCCTTAACAGTTTATTATTTAGTTGACTGCCATTAACCTTATGCACCTAGTTATAATTACTGAGGCAGGCACTAAAGTTGAAGTGAGAAATTGTTAATCAAATTTGTAGGTAAGTAAATCATTATGTTCTGTAACTGTATAGGTATGTTACTTAAGATTTGAACGGATATCCGTATGTTAAACAATTTTATTTGTAGACTACCACCTATTACTTAAGTACTGTTTTCGTCGATTGGTTTTATCTCTCGTCCAAATCTACAAACCCAGTTCCATCGATCTGTAATTAACACGCAATGGTGTTCCCATCTCCACCTATACTGTCTAAAGTTTAAGTAAATTAAAAAAAACAATATATTAGGAGGGTTTGCTCGGATTTCTATTAAAGTATTAGGTTAATTACCAACGGAAACTTGAGTTAAATTAGAGGTTTAATAGGGTGATGCAGTGATGCTACGCTTTTATAATTATGTAATTATTGATATGTATTATAACATCTCAATACCTAATTTAGTTTTAAATTGCTCATTTTAATCTTTAATGATCTGTAATAGGGTTTATAATAGTATAATATTGTGGTCACGATAAATGAAGACACATCACACTAATTCACACCATCAATAATAATAACTTTTATATTCAAACTGTGACAGTTAATTCTTTAACCATTAAGGTCGGTTCATACTAGAGCAGTATTCTTCCAACTAGCGTAGCGGTGTCTTACGTGTCGAGCTCATAAGCTGGCAGACCAATAGGGCGCCAGAATGTAAAAATTACGTAAATGACGTATACATTTTGCTGCATCAGGGGTTATTTTAAATGATTAGAATCGATATCGGAAACGGATTCGGGAAAATTAAACGTCTATATTTTCCATTAGCCATCGTTAAAGTTGTTCCACTATTAGTCATCCTAAGATATACTCGATTACTAATATTAGGTTAGGTTAGGTTTAAAATAACCTCCCAGAAGCGTTACTACAGTAGTTTTGTGTGTCGTAGCGTGTGCCGTTGTGGATTGACGTCTTACTAATGTATACCCGTTTTTCATACAAGTGCTATCTAAACAGAGCTCCGAGAGAATAATTTTGTAATGTTTTATCTCATAGGAATGAGTTCCCATGGCCGTCATGGCATACTAATCGTTGTGCTCAGCAGTCGGCTTACGATAAGTGGCCGCCGCCCGCCCACACTACACACGGACTCTATTAAAATTATATATTTCTAAAAAACGTGAGCTGAAGTGTAATTAGGTGATTGTTCTATTATAGATAGGGCTGTCAACGTCGAGATATTTGTATCTTTTATCTTTTTGTCGGTATCCTGTCTACTGACCGTGTAAGGACTGTAACAGCCTTAATTTGGTCACTCGGACCAATAAAGATGAGATGAGAATAAAACAAGTATTTTACTTAGGTAGGTACTAAAATAGTTTTCCTTAACCCTCGGGACTTAAGTATTCTTAGCATAAGGGTAACTGCTATGGTATTTTGAAACTTAATGCTCGCAACCATTGCTAAGTAAACGACGTCCAATATCAAGAGTGCGGGCGGGTCAAAGCTCGCAAATCTGCGCTAGCGCAAGGGAGCAGCAGCTACAGTGCGCCGGCTAGGCGCCTGTGGCACTGTCAATACAGCGGAACGGATTGTGACTGACGCGTGCGCTGTAGATAAAATAGATTTAGATCACATGCTATTGGTCTTTACCAATAATGTATAGTCTAAATCAACAAACAAATTACATGGTCTAAATTTAAACAATTAATAATTATTAAGACAATTTTACACACTTTTATATTTTACTAGCGGCCCGCCCCGGCTTCGCACGGGTACATTGCGGTTACATTATTCGAGTTTTAGTAAGAATCCCTAATTTTTTTGAAAATATATTATAGCCTATGTCACCCGAGGATAGTGTAGCTTCCCAACAGTGAAAGAATTTTTCAAATCGGTTCAGTAGTTTCGGAGCCTATTCATTACAATCAAACAAACTAAGTTTTCCTCTTTATAATATTAGTATGATGATACAGTCTTGCTTCTATGGCAATCAGCCTATACCAGCTATTTTTGTCTCTCGCTTTGTACCGGAGGGAAATGTATTTTTTTTCTTCCAACTCCTCCTATTATTTCTTTCGATTAAATTCGTGCGGGTTCCAAGACAATTTAACTTTTTCTCGGGACTCCTCGAGGGTCAAACGATGACGTCATTATTGGTCACCATTGATAATCCTGGTTTACAGGAGTACCAGTGTTAGAATTGAGTGGCCGGATATGTCCCAAAAACATACTTTTATATTTTCTAAATCAAAGAAAGATAATAAAAATCCAATGCATTAGTTCGATGAGATTCGGACGATTCGCACTAACAGCTCTCGTGGTCAAAACTGTTAACAACCTTATTCTTTCCCTCTTACAGAAGAAGATGAAGAGATCAGCGTCCTGTCCGAAGGTTCGGAGACGTCGGAGTGTGGTCGCGCCGACACCGATGATGAGGGCATCGAGCGCGACTCTGAGCCGGCGCCGCGCCGCCGACGCAGGCGTAGGCGGTTCATGCTCAAGGATGTTATAGAGGTGGGTGGCATATGGTAACCAATGTGAACTTCTTAGCTCAGTGCACAGCTTAGTTAGTCCTCCCTTAAGAAAGCTTCAAGTTTAACTTGGGTCCGTCGATTCACACATCCCAGATTGACCCTACCGATTGGCCGTACCAATAGTATCTAAATTGTACCGGAGACTATACACGCCTATTTAGGCTCAGGGAGAATATGCATATTTATGTTCTTACATCCAAACTATACTAGTTGTATTTTATTTATTTCTAAGATTTACACAACATTATAAAGACACGATTTTTTTATATCTGAAATAATCGCAATTAGAATCTTTGAGATTCTTGATTTAAAAAGTTTTCTTCACATTGCTCGCAGTGGTCGTAGTTATCTGATACAGTTTTATTTTGTTTGGAATCAAGTTAACATGACCTACTTTCACTAGAAAGATCATGATCCTTATCCATGGAGAAAGAAGAAAACGAAGATTTGCCGGCAAACTAATATGGGTCGAAAGATAAATCAATATTATAACCGTAGAAATTGCAGAAAAATCTTACGCCCTAAGTTGCAAACAATTATTTTCCATTTCTAGTTAATACCTAACACTAGCAACACAGGATTTGTGCTTTAGTTTGGTAGGTAGACAATATTGAGTACACTATTAGCACTGCGTTTTTTATTTACGAAATATATGAAACAATCGATTTCTTGTTTTATTGACGAAAAGTAAATGCAGGAAAGTAGGCGCACATAAATTTGTTTTCACAAGTAAAATACATAAAATAATACGCATTAAGTTCTCCAACTTATCTGGAATGACTAAGATGTGCATTTTAAAAAAGCTTTTAGTGTATAAATTGTAGATTAAAAATGGTATTTATGACAAGTGTTGCATCACGCGCGTTACCGACGGGCGCTACGGATATGGTGTCATCAGCTTTCACTACACCACAAATTAGGAAGTTATTTAGTGGGATGAAATCGAGACCTCGCTTTATGGCCGCTGATGGACTTGTTAAGTGAATTTGATACTGGATTAAAGGTTTGATGCCACCTTTGTAAAAAAATTGAAGAGTGATATTTCGACTTATATTTTTATCTCAGATAATTATTAAGGAACTGATTTTAGATTGTTATCAAGTGTGAAGTTTTATAACTTTACAAGAAACTTTTGTTTTAGAAATACTTATCCAAACAGTGACCCAATTTTTTTTAAACTTATTTATTTGCTAGTAATCAGTCTGAAATTACTAGCAAAGGGTTTTTTTATGAATGAGCATAAGAAATAGGCTGATCGTAAAAAGCTAGTAATGTTCTATTATACACGACAGTGTGTCAGCCAAATTCGGAGATTAGTTATAAAAAAAATAGTAACTGCAAGTTTCCATGAACCCTGAAGATTAATTTTGTGTGTAACATAATAATGTGTGGTATTAACTTTCTAGTTGTACGTATCTTTGTTTAACGACCCGCGGGTGGAACCGGGAGATATCGACCTGCTGGTCTATGCGGCGTAATGCGTTCGAGTGTCGATAACACTCTTGTTGTTGTGAAATCTGTGTATTATGATATCATCGGTTTATTAATGTGTAATCAACACAAACTCTAATGGAAGTTGCATCAGAAAGTTTTATAGTATTCCACTTACAATATTTCTTTGAAAATTAGACGCTATTATCGTAGTATATACTATTTCCAGTTGGAAATTATGAAAACTGATGTCAAAGTGCTTATTTACGAACAACAAATTTCTATTGTATGCTTATTTCACTATTGCGATGGCATTTCGCGAAAAGTGGTAAAAGGCATTTCGTATAAGTGTAGATTAGATACAAAGTAATGAATAGTGTTATTTTGTATTTACATAGTGGTAAGGTTATTGCATTAGTCAATTGAATATGAAACGTTATTGCACATTTAATTTGATTGCTTTTGCAAAAACTTCCGCATCGCTTTAAACAAATCAGTAAAACTAAAATTTTGTCTTATTAATTTCTACGAATATTCCATAATTTATTTTGGGTTCTTAAATATGGTGCTCCTCCCACCATAATTTAATGGACGACTTTGAATTTGTAGTATCTGGTTGCTAAGTGCTGATTTATTCAAAAAAGATCAGACGTATGGCGCAGAGCCAACAAAGGCTGAGTTTCCATACTGTTCCATGACAAAACGGAGTTTTTTTGATGCTTAAATAAGTAAATATTATTAATCAAGGCTGACCAGAAATTGCACTGCAACATAAATTGGCAAAAGGTTATGAAGAAAAAGAGATTAATAATAAACGTTTTGTGAGCGTTGATGAAAAAAAAATACCCACATTTTTACTACATTTCTTTGGTTAGTTATCTGACTCAGCGGGTGTGATGGGGTTAAGTGGGTCAGTGGAGCGTGGTTCCGACTCATCAATAATAAAGTGTCCCCGGCAGTGCCATGTTATCCTTATAGTGCAGATAGAAAAACATCCTAAATACATCTTTCCAATTTTTGTACAGAGTGTAGCAGGTAGATAAATAATTTAAAGACACCATTTGTTGCGTTAATTTTGTTTATGAATACACACATGGCCGTAACTAATTAATACATGGTCACCCATGCCTCATTTACGTTCGTTTTCTTCTAGATAATGTGAATAAATTATCAAATTTTTCGTGAAATAGTTTCTTAGAGTCCCTGGTGTTAAGTATTTTATATATATTTTCACAAATGTTCAGTTTATTAACTTAAATCATTCGATTAGATCCCTGTAAGTGACCACGATAATTTTCAAACAATTCGTGATAAACGATATAACAAAGCCGACAAAGCGGCAGCTACGTCGTTTACCGTTAAAATACCCTTACCGCCAATAATTCATATTATGATAGGCCATTATTCTAAATTTATTCATAACTAGCGACGTGGCGCGACTTTACATGGTATAACTACTTTATCTTTACTAATAATAACTTTCAAATACTAGTTTTCGCGGGTATTTATTTAATATCTTAGACAAAATACTCCTATATAAATAGAAAATAGGTACATAATTAAGATGTTATTTTACTTCCTTCAAAATATTTATTGGATTTGTTTATTGGAGTTTTGAGCGTATTCAAATATTCGATAACTCATTCGGTATTTCATGTTGTTCATGCTTGTACCTGCCTAAACTACTAACCCCCCTCAAGTACCTAGATCTACAATAACCATCCCTATATATATATTTACAAACAAACATAAACAAATCTTATACCAAGAGATGTAGTGATTTATCGATCAAGTTATCGTTCGAGTGTCAAACGACTGTCGTCCGAACGTGATTATGTTGTTTGAGTTTCGCACAAAGGCTTCTTGCGAAAGTGGTCGTAGTTGCCCCCGCCTCCCCTAACCTTGACATGTTGAATCATACTGTACTAGACAAAGAGCTGTTAGTTCGGAATTTGATTGCGTTAGAATTGAATTTTTAGGGTATCGTGGGGAAATTAGGAACACTCGAGACTACGTTGAGGTTGATGATTTTGTTTTCGCCGACCCCATATTTTCTATTTAAAGATAATTATTGATATTATCACAATACATCTAGGTTCTGAGCGGTATTTAAAAATTTCAATTTGTATGTGCTCTTTAAGACCAAAGTCTTACTATGCTGATTTTTTTTGGTCCGGCGTCAATACTTGAATGGACAAGATGAGGAATGAACCTGAAACTTCTCGGTTGTGGAGGAAGTTTCCTCTAATCACTAAGCTATGGTAACTTCAACTTTATATACATTATGTGTGGGGATGGAGTGGTTTCAGAGAGTTGAACACAGCAAGATCTATCAAAATTTGGTACGCTCTACATTTTAGAACTGTACAATAAGTAGCAAGAACTATTAGGCATGTCCACACTCTTGGTCTCGCCTTTTCTCGCCTATTCTCGGCGAGTGTTTAATGCAATAAATAATTATGTTAATCTTGTTGTTTTAAGATTTCCAAATTCTAGCTCCTATCGTATCCTTTACACACAATGTGTACTTAGATCATAAATTGCTAAGGACGGTAGTATAGTAGTTATGTTAAATAGCTAACAAAGATGAATTCGATCGCGTAGGTTAGACGGGAATGAGGTCTGTCGCTTACATGAGTATCAAGTATTTAGGTTGGTTAATTGTTCTCTAGTACCTACTAGTGAATTCAGTGAGACACATATTTTTTTTTAGTTACCGTAGCCTATGGATCATACTAGAGGGATTGCTCGCACGTTGTCGACGTAAAGGAGAGTGGGACAGAGCGGGCAAAGGGGCGGTGGTTCTGGCTATCTCACCCACCGTGCGAAACGTAGCTATAATTACTTTACGCCAATTTTCCATAAGAAGGTGGACCCTGGTCTCGCCAGCCCATGTAAGAGCTTGGATCTGCCACCAGTATGTGAGGGTTTACTAAATGAAGTGCTGTGCTGTCAACTGGAGAATAAGGTTTACCAAACGCAGGCATGGGCTGCATAGCTGGATTTCTGATGAAAATATTTTTAAGTAATTTCTAAAATAGCACCCACATACATATATTATAACGTAATTGCCATCCATTAAAACTAGCCCATACTAAACAATAAAATTGTACTCTAATAGTATCTACTGACAAATATAATTAGATATTGTTTGTTGATCCTCAGCGATGCGTCTGGCACTGCGGCGGCGGCGGTCGTTGCGCGCGGGACGCGGCGGCGGCGCACTACCGCGCGGTGTGCCGCGCGCTCGTCGCCGAGGCGCTCGAGCTCGCGTCGTTCCTCGCGCGGGTGCGCGTCGGCGGCGCGCGCGACATGGGCGCCGCGGAGGACTCCGCCGTGCACCTGGACACGCTGCGATTTTCAGATTGGGTACGTAAGAGCGCGATTGGCTCGCTGTAAACGCTTGAACTATCGCTATTTTTATATGCCATTGCAGTCAGATTAATTATAAGTCTCTGCAGTCTGAGTATCTTTTGAATCTTCTAAGTCGGAAGTCGCGGTCCGATACGGTTAAAAATTAAGGAAAGAATGTAAAATTATAATTTGTACCTACGGAAGTAAACTTACTGACTGCCTTATGCTTAGGTAAGCGGTAAACTGTAATCTGACTACATTTGTAGAGTGAATAGACCAGAGGTAGAGCTTGAATTCCTATTAAATTAACATGAATGGCAAATTTAATAATAAATAATGAAAAGAGTGGACCAAATCTGGTATGTAACTACTCGTCTATAGATACACACAGTCGTCTATAGGCAGTCTACAGGCTTAGATGTCGATCCTGGCTTACAGGAGTTACAGTGATGGGAGTGTGTGGCGGGACTAGAAAAAAAGGCTTAGATGTGATAGCGCGAATACGCGCGATCTTTCATCGCGTTGTCGCGCGAACATGTATTTTAGCTTTAACCTGCGTCTACACTCGCGCCGCGAAGGTTTACCCTCTCACTGCTGACGTGCCACGAACAATGGACGCGCGGGCCTTCGCAACGCAAATGTAGAGCCGGCTTAGTATTTTGACACTAAAATTTCCGGCAAAGCTTCCACATGTATCCAACCTATTTTCATACATCATGATGTTACGTAAATAAACGAAATAATTTAGCCCTTTTAATGTCCCACTGGGCACGGGCCTCCCCTCAATACGAGGGGGATTCAGGCCATAATCCACAACCTTGGCCCAGTGCGGGTTGGTGGATTTCACTTGTCTTTCGAAAACTTGTTAGATTTTCTAAGACATGCACGTTTCCTCACGACGTTTTCCTTCACCGTAGGCAAGTGATACTCATATTATAGAAATTATGATTCGCACATAGATTTCGAAAAACCCAGAGGTGCGAACCGGGGTTTGAACGCAGGACCTTGTTGCCCGCAAGACGCGTGCTTAACCAATCGGCTATCGCTATTTACGTAGCGTAATTATAATCCTAAAGCTTTCCATTAACGAGCCGCATTCTCACCGTTACGCATGCAGATTGTAGCGACTGTTGCCTAATGCAGCCGATGCATTATTAATGTTGTGCCGACGAAGGTATTTCGTATCGAATTAATTCCAGCCAGGGTGGGCGTGTAAATATTTATAGTACCTGACTAGGGTTCGTGTAATGAAAATTCCTTAGGGCTTGCTATTTTGGGAGCTACGACGAATTTTCAAGATACACAGCTGTAGGTAGTTTAACGCTCAGTTGCAGCGACATTCGTTAAATTTAAAGTCTAATCCGTCGAAATAAAACTATTTTTCGGATTTTATCGCGTTTATTAACTTTATGTTCCCGACGTTTCGGTTGCTTTACAGCAGCCATGGTCACGGGGGGACTGAGGTGTTAGACGTCCTGATGTCATAGTTAGTAACTGAGTACCCTCATATTTAGTTGTTGTTTGCGGTCCGATCCACGCAGAAAGTGCTCACAGTGTCTCGAGGTCTTGCAATGGTACACTTGGTTTTGTATTTAATTATATTAATTACTAGATCCCAAGTTGGTACAAATAGTTTTATTTCAATGTGTAGTATTCGCGTAAATATAAGAAAACAATATGTCTAATCCGTCATTAGAACGCTAATCCGTCATTAAATGTCCAGACATTTAATGACGGATTTAACGTATGTGTTTATCCAGATGTCATAAACGTTTAATGTCGGCTTCATTAAACGTCGCCTTAACACTGAATTAATGTTTCTGCAACTGGTTGACTGTGAAAAAAGGTATCGAAAATACGTTTCCGATCATGCGCATGTCCAATGAACTGCAGACCTGACAACTGTCGCTTACTTGGATTACAAGAATAATTATTATTATGTATCTCTGTATCACGGGCTCTGCCCGGTCCTTTGGAAGGCTTGCATGGGGACATGGGTCCAACATGTAGAGGCCCGTTGTGATAAGTTTATTGTCATGTAAGGCACATGTTGAGGACAACCGCTGCAAATAATGGGACATAATATTGTGACTAGACCCCAACAGGCAGGAACTATTGCAAATATGGAAAGAGAAAAATGGTTATACTCGTATTGATGAAGTTTGGGTGGACTGGGGATAGGGCTTTTGCAAAGGAAGCTGACACTTGCTATAATCCGTATTATCCAACTATCTTCGGCAGGTGGTGACTTTTATTACAAACCCCTGAGTATTATTTCGAACATTGAAACAGCCTGTATATCTCCAACTATAAAAACCCCGTCGAGTCACATTTCAACCGAGTCGCATTTCAACAGAAATAATAATAAAAAAGTCGGTAATTTATTTCTCACCATACAGGTATAATAATTGAGATCGTATTATCAGGTACCTACTTTGATTAAAGAAAACAGGTACCTACCTAAAGTAATAATTGCGATAAACCTTTTTGTGGAAGCTTGTTCCAGTGTCCTGGGTGATAAACCAGAATTACGAGTGACAAATGAATTAATCTCATTCCATAAGCGAGTAATTACCTACTTGCGTAGATGCTAATGTACCTACCTATCTAGTGTTATAAGTAGACATTTCTAGTGCAGCTCTAGAGGCGTGTCTGTAGACTGTCTAGACAGCATTCTTGTTGTTTTATTTCATACTAATGATCACTTGTGCCACAAACCTTACCCAAAGATGAATTGTCTTTAGTTACTACAGTTACAGATTTCATGTTTATCCCTCTTTAATTTAGGCACAGAATAATCGAATAATAGTACTTGGTGTCTGAGTAGAGGCCCGTGCCCAGGAGTGGGACGTCAAAAGGGCTAAACTATTTATTTATAGTACTTGGTACCTACCTACAAAATTAGGAGCATGACTACTTCTTTCTTTAATTCATCAAACAATTTAAAGAGAAACATAATACTTAATCACATTTGTTACTAAAAAACAAAACTCGAACTACATTTATTAACTATGTTTTACGATGTGTTGTGTGTTAGTTACATTAAATTTTCCACTATAATGTTTGTAATGCTTTGTCATTTTTCAATTATAGTCTAACCGAAGGATTTGGAGAGCATTGCAAGTACGTAAAAGTTGATGATGTAGTAACCAATTTATTATCTAAATATACAAACGTTTTAACGTCTTATAGGATTATACATTTAAAGCAAATCAGACAATGCATGCTTTCAATTTGATTAACATTAATCCATTTAGATACGACGTAGTGTTAAGTGTGGTATACTGTGTCAATTACTTAAATTTACAATAACAACAAATTGTTTGTTGATAAGTTGAAGTAAAAAGTAAAATTATATATATTTAACATGATTAGACGCAGTAAAATTAATTAAAACAGTGTAGACATTCCACCTATAATATGTCATAGACGCCTACAATTTATATCATAGCAACTTTACTAACAAAACTTATTGCTATGGATGTTCTTGCAGGCGCGGTTTTGGATGCAAGTGATCGGTGAACTGCGGATGGGCGTGAAGTTAAAGAAAGTGAACTATTCAAGGACGCCTATTGAGTACGAACTGACGCCGTATGAGATACTGATGGATGATATCAGGTCTAGGCGGTACACGCTAAGAAAAGTTGACGGCGCGATACCTCCAAGGTAAGTGCTTGCAAGATGAACCTAAACACAGTAGTGTTAAGGTGCACTTGTGCCCGAATTATTTGTAGACAATTATATGAAAGCCTTTGCCCAGGAGTGATCCAGTTAAAGGAGTTTTAAATCAGTTTAAGGTGACAAGTTGTTAATATTACTTTTTTATTTTATTCACAGTGTGAAGAAAGACGCACACGCAATGATACTCGAATTTATTAGAAGTAGACCTCCGCTTAAAAAGGTGAGTTTAACCTAATTTCTACCACCTTATTTTGATTTTACCATCTTATAAATAAATGCCCATCACTTACTATGCTGCCTGTGACTTCCTACAATCCCCCATTTCTCACTTATTTTCACACATACTAGGTGGAACAGAAAGGGTATACTATTTTTTTTGCAACTTTACATTGTAAATCTAAGACTATCGGCTTTGTGGGACAGTTGAAGTACTGAAGGTTTTGTAGACTTATGAAACCTGTCAAGAGCTGTATCCCTGTAACATCTTTTAATTTTTTAGTTTCCTCCAAAGCTGATAGTTTGAGAATAACAAAGTTAAGTTTTGAAAAAAATAGTATACACTTTCTGTTTCAACCTGTATAAGGTTAGTTTTCATAAAATGATGTCTTTGATACATCAATATAATTTTGTGGACTGATATTAGGTTTTTAAAAAAATATATACTTATAATTGTGTAGGCATCTGAACGCAAGCTGCCTCCGGCTCGGCGCGAGACGACGCCCCGGGAACAGCTCCTCGCCTCTATCCAGGTCGGCAGGCAACTGCGACCGACACCTTTCTCGAGGCGTTTATGTGAGTATAGCTGAAAACTTGAAACGGTACACAAAATTCTAAGCCCCACTTAGTTGATATCTGGAATTTCTGGTACGATGTCTTAAAATTAAGCAGCCTTCAAATTAGCGAGCAGCGTTCGAGTATTCGCCAGTAGTATTTTAGATAACATTAATGTAGGTACGGACCTCTGCTTAACACAAAGAGGATTTCGGACATAATTCTATAAGCTGGCCCAGTGCGGGTAGGCGGATTTCACATGTCACAATGATGTGCCAAAAGACACAATGTTGCCTAGTGCATGCAAGACGCATGCTTAACCAATCGGTTATCACTGTCCTTTCGTACCCTTGGCCTTCCTTAATAACTCCATCTGTTCCAATTTGTTTCAGATCCTTCCCGAATCCCTTTCCTTGAGTAATCCTAAACAAACTCTAATGAATGTCTACGTGTCTAATGTCAAATTTTGTTGTATGTTTTGTTTACTGTTTATTTACTTTTTTTTAAATAACATGTTAGCGGCACCCATTCATTAAATTAATGTTACATGTAGCGTAGGTTCATTTATTTTGTTTAGGTACCGTACAATCGTAACAGATAGGTATAGCTATCTGGATTATATTATAAACGCCTGATTATAATATTATAGCTATAAAATCCGTTTGGACCAACTCTCGTTTTCGGCCCACCTAAAGGCCACCGATATGGCCTAAGCTTGAACCGCTGGGCCAGACTATCATTATTCTAACACAGATACAGCATTCCGTTCAAGATAATTTATAATTAAGAAGTTTTTCTGTCATAGTTTGTCTAGGTTCCGTCAATATCTACTATATAAAAATAAGTCGGGTTTTCCTTCCTGACGCTATAACTCCAGAACGCACGAACCGATTTCCGCGGTTTTGCATTAGTTGGAAAGGTCTCGGGCTCCGTGAGGTTTATAGCAAAGAAAATTCAGGAAAAATTTCAACAGAACGCGGACGGAGTCGCGGGGCACAGCTAGTCATTTTATGATTTCCTTTCACATAGGACGTTGCGTCACGTAAAATAAGTAGGTACTCAAAGAAGTACGTATTTACAATGCTCTGTTATAGTTTCGTAACGCTACGACATACAATAATGGTGCATTTTCATGGTATAACAGCCAATAGTGTGCAATGTTTTATTTTGAAGGGAATCTGTGAGCTTTTGAACGTATACTTGGGTACCATTTGAGGTTTACGTGCAAAGATAAACGTTCTTATATTGATAAACCCCTAAGAAAATAAATTTACATTGCGTCGGCGTCTGCCGCCGTCGGATGAATGGGAATATTGATGTATTACGGATGAATATTTGATGTTTTAGATATTTCTGTACAAAGAGACATGATAGATCGTTTATTGACGATCGGAGATGACGCAGGGTATCCTGTTTGTGTTTACAAATGGAAATATTATTTATTTCGTATCGAATAAAAGGTTGTATCTACATATCGTCAGACAGACATCAACTATCTGGTCACAAAATACGCTTGTACTATGTATACAGCTGTACAATAGACGGGGCGATCACAGTGACACCTAGATCAGGGTTAGGGTAAGCAGGGAAAATGGCGTTCACTTAAGGAAAACACACTATATTTTTTAAATTATTTGTTTTATTTTAAAATTTAGAACATTAACATAAACTTTAACTATTAAATAATCAACTTTTTAATAGGAATCGTATTTATCTTAGAATTATTAGAAGTAGTAAACATTTAAAAAAAATAAAGGTTTGAGCGTCATTGCCCCTGTCATTGGGTAATGCCGCTCAGGCGAAGGGGTACTGATGCCCAAACCCGTTTCTTTGTAATATAACAAGTAAGATCCTTTATCATTATCAAATAAGAATGATATCAAAGTATACAATTATAGTACAGTCTATAATCATAAAATGGCATCAAATATTTGTATTTGTACCTGAGATCAGTCTTATATAATGCATTTCATCGCCCACATTCCTTTCGTCATCAATGTCATCGTCACAGATGTTTTCATGCTCTTCAACTTCACTCTCTGAAGAACTTTTTTGGGATGTTTTTCTCTTGTAAATTTTTTTCGTATTGGCATGTCTATAACAATAAAAAATAAGTCACTAAAGGGTAATGGCGCTCATGTGAGCGGGATAACCCCAAACGGTCGTTAGGAATTTAACTTTAAATTAAACAAACATAGAAAAGCAATTGTTGAAAATTGACTAATCATCATAAAATAGAATGATTAAGTACCTAGGAAAGCTATATTAACAATATAATAAATATCAAAATTCTGAACTTACCGAAAAAAAGATCGCGACGAAAATTAGTTCAGCGCAGCCGCATACAAACCAACGCACTTCACCGTCGCTTGCCAGGAGCTGACTGCCCCGGCGCATCGCTACGTGTTAGAGGCCCTTCCCCTCCCCCTTTTTACGTATGGTGGCATGTTGTTATGCACCATTTTCATAGACTTATAGAGGTGCACGCCATTACCCGTTGAGCGCCATTTCCCCTGCTTACCCTAATTATTTACTAAAACGTCATTCCCGAAATTTCCCCCTGCGGGAATCGAACCCGTAGCAACCGAACCCGGTGCACTGAGCTGAAAGACTTACGATCGAGCCATTAGGCTGTCGGTCGTCAAACATTAAAATCCATATAGAGAAATTATAATAATTATTACCTACCTAGTAACAAATCGTCTTTAAAAAATCTTATGTCCTGAAAATTTCCAGCCTTCATAGTCCCTCTACATCACAAAATATGCCCTGAGAAAAAATAAAACTTACCACACCGTTTCCATTTTCTATCTTATTTTCTATCTTATAAGGTTGTTTTTCTAATAGCATCCGGAGGCGCCCGACGGTCTCTGGCGTAAGATAATCTAGACGTCTAGGTCACTGGGAACTCGAATATCGACCTGGAAACCGATGGTTATGTAACGGACACCAGCTATGACGTAACTCTGCTCTTAACTGTACCTATTACATATTCATAATATGAGTTCAGAAAAAAATACAGAAAATATATTTATAGTTGAAGGTAAAATATAGGTGATTACTAAAGGAATGGTACAATATCGCATATGTATTATTTACTACGCAAATGACAATATTGGTCTATTATTCATTGCATGTAAGTAATTTGAAGTGTATTGTCACCAAATATTTGCACATAAAACAACACGAGCAACGGTACTCAATCTTTTTTGCGTATTTTTTGTGGAAGTTAAAAAGGCTTGAAACCCAATCGGAAGAGAGGCTATTGTGAAAATTGATTAAAAAAGTACGCGCTCTTTGTGGATCACAATAGTTGAGTGGAAAGCAAAAGGAATGAGTGGTGTGTTGCATAAAACTGGCGGTCTGATGGTCTGAGGTTCGATAACTTTTCTTTGTACCCAATTTTGTGTGAAATGTAATTAGGAAAGTTGTGTTTCTGGTTTGTTACTTCAATTATTAAATGGAATGCTTAACTTAAGCGATAAATTGTAGTGCAATGCCGAAGTTATGGCTTGGTGATTATAAAATAGGTGACAATATTATTATAACTTAAATTGTACAATTCCAACAGAATATTTAAAACTGGTTAAAATCCCCATACACAATAGAAAAAAATATTAACAAAACAATCTCGAATTGTTAAAAGATTTTATCTCAACATTTTCATCAGAAAAACTCAGTGAAGTTTGAGAAACGCACGCCTCAAAGCAAAGCTACAATCTCCATGTTCGAGCTCGCAGTCGTCGCCGGATTTCATTATCGCGCGGACGTGTGTGCCTCACCTTAATAAAAAAATACATTTCAAAATTAAAACACGGAATTATTATGAGAAAAAATGGAGTGCAATTTTCGATGACTTTTTAAATAGGTGTACAGGAAGGAATGCGACACATAATAAGATTAAAGTGTCTCGATGCGGCTTCCGTCAACCCTTAACGTGAGGTCACCCTACTAACAGGATTCCTAGTTGTATCAGTGTCTACTTCAGTATCTATCGGGAAATCTGTGGAGTGCAAGCGTGGTGTGTCAATTTTGACTTTTGATTGGATCTAAAGGACTGTTTCTGGATATTTGGTGGATTTTCAGTGACTCATGAAAATGGGAGTGTGTATTGCTACTACTTTGGCCATGGAAATCTCTCGTGAGTATACAAACAATTATTTATCTTATCTTCGTTGCAATAATGACGCAATTTGAAATATAATATAGGTCAACACGCATGCATAGTCTTCTATGAAGAAATTAACTCATGCATGCTTTATTTACTATAGAAACTAATTTATGAAACCTTGCAACAATTAAGCTGATAAAACACAATCCGCGTCACTTAAAAATTAACTGTATTCCTTAAAAAGTAAAGGCTACTTTCGCGTGTTCCTTCAAGTTGTCGTCATCCTTATTCGTTAAGGTGTTAGGTAATGTGGTTGTTTTGAAAATGGTGTCATCAAGAATCTTATTGTTCTAGCATTAAGGTTCTTCATAACCACTTGAAGATCTATATTTTGTAACGGACCATTTTCATTGACCTTAAAATTACGCGAAGTAATTTAGCTTTTAATTATATGTCCCAACTAGCTGTGCCCGCGACTTTAATTGACAAAGTTTCATACAAACTTTCATCCCCTATTTTATCCCCTTGGGGGTAGAATGAATCAAAATCCTTTTTTAGCGGATGCCTACGTCATAACATCTACCTGCATGCCAAATTTCAGCCCGATCCGTCCAGTGGTTTGGGCTGTGCGTTAATAGATCACTATGTCAGTCAGTCAGTCAGTCACCTTTGAGTTATATATATATAGATATCCAAAATATGTTGCTCTTGTTGAGCCCAAGGTTAAAAGTGCTTCAGGAAAATGGCCTTTGAGGGTGGGAGTGGTAGGTACAATAAATTCCCGGTTAAATCTCTCAAGGAAGTTAATTTTATGAAATCCATTCTACCATTAACCTCGAAATCTCTAATACTTACTAGACCTGGATGATGGATACCAAAGACTTAGACTTATCTTCTTCAAATGGATCATAATAATATATTTTATTTACGAACGTGGACCCATTGGGCAGACTACCTATTATAAAATACCTAAATATGTAAATATTTGCAACAAATTTTCTCTTAAAAATACTTACGATATTATAAAGTTCGACGACCGCTTGACGCAGTGGATTGATCGTAAGCCGCTCGGCTCATTGCACTTGGTGGATGCGGGTTCGATTCCCGCCGGGGAAAATTTCGAAAATGGCCTTTTTATTATTTTCCCAGGTCTGGGTGTCTCTGGGATCACCCCCAGTCCAATGTACGGTGCCCATAGTACAAGCGTTGCTTAGTTTAGGACCATACAGTTGGTGTATCAGTCTGGCGATATTTATATTATATAACAAATAGGGATAAGGGATAGGCGCTTCATATGAGCAGAACGGACCCGTGGCCAAGAATATAACTGAGTGGTTGCTGGAAGACGGAAAGAGGTGCCTCGGTATATTTAGGAAGCGATACCGCCATGAACTTGACATCTTCGAAAAAATTAGGGAAGAAGTAGCTAAGGAACGAGGAAGAGTAGTGGGAGAGACCTCAGACCAGCATTGGGGTGAATTAGATTTGAAAAAGTAGAGATATGTGAGCAGTCTGCGAACTATTATGAAATCGAACAAATCGTTTACGCAATTAATGATGTCAACATATAGGAGAGAAACTAGAATAATTAATTAATTCATGAAAATAATCTACAATTTATAACGTTACAAATACTTTCCATTTGAATGGAACATTAAACTTTGATATCTCTTATCTGGTTTTGTTCACACCATGAAAAATCTTGGTTATCAGCGTGTGATAGGAATTTCAGTACTATTGTTGCGTCAACCTACACGTGTTACGTTACGTAACATGGAAGAATGTTGGAAAGATGACGAAATATCGATGGCTATAACGAACCACGATAAAATGAAAGTTGAAGCGTCAGTATTTATTGAGAACATAGTTTGCATCAACATTACCTACTTATGGCAAACCTACTAATATCTACCTCCTAATTGTATCAAACCCAGTTTTATTGTGAAAACCGTAATAAAAAAAATATCAAGCATCTTATAATAATAATATCGCCAGACTGACACACCAACTGTATGGTCCCAAACTAAGCAACGGTTGTACTATGGGTAGGTACCGTACAATGGACTGGGGGCGATCCCAGTGATACCCAGGCCTGGGCAAATTACGAAAAGGCCATTTCCGAAACGTGGCCCGGCGGGAATCGAACCCGCAACCACCATGTGCAGTGAGGTGAGCGGCCTATGCTCGAACCACTGCGCCAAGTGGTCGTCAAACGGTTGTCAACCTCAACTTACCAGCAATGACCGCATGGGCTTCCGCATCTATCACTAATCGTACGAAACGAAGCTATAATAGCTACTAAACGCTGATCTTCTGTTAGAGATCGGTACCACCCTGATCGAGCCAGCCATATATAAGCTGTAGTAAATTGGCAACAGCTTGGCTCTTCCACTGTAACATGTACTAGCCCACCGTAATGCCTATGAAGAATTAACTAAGGTACTATTTTACACGGTCAACGCAAAATTGATTTCATACATTTTATAAGGACGTAGTTTGATAGTAGTTTTAATAGGAGTAAGTACATGGTGCCTAATACTGCCATTATCTGTTCAAAATGTATAGAATGGAAGACAAGAATAGAAGAAAGCTAATCACATCTAGGTTTAAGCGATGATGAACAGCTGAGAGTCTTACAGTTAACGCCATTGCATTTGCAATGACAAGAAACAAAATAACCTTTGCAGACAATGCTTCAATATCATCCAACCTTTGAGCCTCATTGTTAAGTTGAACTTAAATGCTTTGGAATTAATTAGCATCGGATCGTTTGGTGCTGATGGTTCGGTGACGCCGGGGAAGAAACCAATCGCTTTGACTGACTTTCCTTCAATGCGCTCTGTTTCACACAGATGCTCCGGTTGGCGACAACATTTTTCATTTCGACATTTTTTAATACAACAAATCTGCTCACCTGATGTTAAGCCGTTACCGTAGCCTATATCGTAGCATATAGGTAGACAGAACTGGTATTTTGGTGTATAAAGTAGCTTCAGTGTGTTGCCTTTTATTTGGATTTTTTGAGACTAGTCTCGCCACACTCTGTTACTTCTGTAAGCCAGGACCGATAATGGTACCCTATGATGTCGCCGAGGTTAGACCCTCGAGAAATCTTGGAGAAAAGTAAAATTGACTTGAAACCCACACGAATTTTGTTTATACTAGGTGAAACAAAAAGGGTATACAATCTTTTTGCAACTTAACTTTGTAAATCTCAAACTATCGGCTTTGTGGGACAGTTGAAGTACTAAAGGTTTTGTAGACTTGTCAATAACACCTTTTGTTTTTCAAGTTTCCTCCAAAGCTGATAGTATTAGAATTACAAAGTTAAGCTTTGAAAAAAAAAGTATACCCTTTATGTTTCAACCTGTATAAAGAATAGGAGACATAATGGCTGATTGTTTATTTGGACCACTACCATCTATATGTACAAGTCTAAATTTGCAACTCTACGGCTCATAATCCAATGATCTGTATACTTAACTAGCTGTGCCCCGCGACTCCGTCCGCGATCTGTTGATTTTTTTCCTGGATTTTCTTTGCTATAAACCTCACGGAGCCCGAGACCTTTCCAACGAATACAAAACCGTGGAAATCGGTTCGTGCATTCTGGAGTTATATCGTCAGGAAGGAAAACCCGACTTATTTTTATATACTTAATTAGTATCGACAGTTATCGGCCAATTTAATATTTATGTAACATCAGTCCTACATTCAGTTGGCTAATGACCGAAATTATAATTTCTAAGAGGAAAACAACATGAGAGGTGATCCTTTCGCATTCGCATGACGTAATTGATTGATGTCTGTGTTATTATTGGTTCCAGTGATTGGATTAGAAACTACACACGTCTATAATTCATTTTTTACAGACAGCTGTCTGGTTAAGATAAAACTTTTATTTGCAGATAATATAACAGTGATAGCCGATTGGTTAAGCACGCGTCTTGCGTGCACTAGTTCCTGGGTTCAAACCCCGGCTCGCACCTCTGGGGTTTTTGATCTCTATGTGCGAATCATTATTTCTATATAATTATCACTTGCTTATGGTGAAGAAAAATATTGTGGGGAAACCAGCATGTCTTAGAAAATCTAATAAATTTTCGAAAGACATGTGAAATCCACCAACCCGCAATGTGCCAGCGTGGTTTATTACGGCCTAAATCCTCCTCGTATTGAAGGGAGGCCCGTGCCCAAGAGTAGGACCGTCAAAAGTGCTAAATTAATATATATATGAACACAAAAAATATCTTTCAAAATTTACGTGACTGCACATTATAAGTCGTTACTTGGGATGGGTAAACGTAAATGGTGCTGAAGCTGTCCACTATAGTTATTACCTCCACATACAATCGTTTTCAAAGAAACTTCATTTTAAAAGTAAATACGCAAACAGTAAAAAACATCGACGCGTTTCTAAGAATTTTAAACTTGATAGCGTGCGTACGGTCATGCGAGCGTCATTACAGACAGCAGTTAAGTCTTTAAGATATTAACATTGTGTACGAGTTTAAAATCTTCTTTACCTGAGATATTATTTAGAATAGAATAACTCTTTATTGCACACTAAGGTTCGGAATATATCTAATAACATAAAAAAACAATAGATTAACGATTTAGATATCTGGATAATAATTAAAAAACACAATTGACTAAAATAGCAACAGATACTAATTTTTAATAATTTCTTTTAAATATCGCAAGTCTGACACACCAACTATATGGTCCCAAACTAAGCAATGCTTGTATTATGGGTACCGTACAATGGACTGGGGGCGATCCCAGTGACACCCAGACCAAGGCAAGTTACGAAAACGCCATTTCCTAATTTTTCCCCGACGGGAATTGAACCCGGAACCACTATGTGCAGTGAGCCGAGCGGCCTACGCTCAACCGCTGCGCCAAGCGGTCTTCAGATTTGATATAAAGTGGTCAGAATTAATACTCAGTTAATGTAGGGGTACTGAGGTTGATACTATGTTTATAAATACGCAAATTACATTACAAAGAGAAAAATTACGTCACGTAAACTATTAGGCCATTATGATTACCGAAAACAAAGTTAGCGTCACTATGTCCTAATATTTATAAACACCCAACCTATACAAGAGTATGGAATAGAGTCATCCATAATACAATGAACCCAAGGATGTTCTCATCCAAATTCGACGGAAGCTCCAACCGAACCAGCCGATATCTGAGGTACTTTTTGCGACCTCGCACCACGCACGATAATAGCCCACGTTTAAGTTTTTTTACTAAGAACACTAGGTCGTGACCGCAAGCTGCCTTTCCCGCGTCTTCTTACGAAACTAGACGGTCAGATATGCATTTTAACGGTTCTAGTGATTTATTGCAAACGTGAGACATGGCCGGTACGAGTCACGGAGCATTTGCAAATAGATAAAGCATCTTCAGGACCTTCGTAAGCCAAGATACTTGCAAGTTTATCTTGAATAACAGATCCAAGATAAATGTTTTGGTTTGCAAAATGCGTCGATTGTCCAATCGATCCGTTACAGCCGCAATACTAAAAAGAAACGTGCCAAATTTAGAATTCGATCGTGATAAGTTAAATCCCACTCAGAAGAATAAAATATAGACATTGCTACATTGATAAATTATATAAGTATACTTGAAGAATAATTAAGGCCACTTTTTGTCAAAAGAAGACCTTGTCTCACATGAAATGGCAATGGTAGGTGACGGAGGGTAACTAATCGACAATCAGCTGTTTAAACAACATTTCTTGCACGCTGTCGTTCAAAACTAGAAGTTGTGTATGCAAATTCCACGAAAAAATAGACATTGAACTCTTTGACGCTGCAGAAACAACGGAAAGTGGGTTGCTCGCTTGTTATTCTAGAGAATACAATAATAAAACAAAGTTGAGGGGCTTTTATGTCGGCCGCAGAAATTATGTATCCAGAACAGGAACGGCGAACGGTATACGATTGATGAAGAGATCTTAGGATCTGGGATCTTCGAGATATTAACACTAAGTACTTTTGAGTTAGAACTAAGACTATACGTGCCAACCTTTAAAAAAAATCGCAGTACGATCTTCAACGACTTACATGTTTTCTTTATCATTTACTATTACGATGAGCTCTTTCAACGTCGAGAGTCTAAGTAACTCCATGAATAATTGACAATTCCACGTATCGTACGAATCTTATTCAATACGTGCATTTGGGAATTCTAAATGAGTGAGTCAATGCTAAAGAAGGTCGCCATACACATAGTGATAATGCCAATGACTTTGCCATTTTCATGTTTCAATTTGCGTCGTCCATAAAAATGACTTCAAGAACGTTTTATTATTTATTTAAATGTAGAGTTTAATATTTGCCAATTAGCAGTTTTATATCCAACAAAACTGCTGTATCTGTTAATTTATCATGTCTTTGAGATTTTCCGCATGTAAATTTGTTTAGTCGTCTCCATTCATATATTCTGTGTCATAAGAAGATACATGGTTGCTTCATTAAAATCTTTTAATCCTGTTATTGTCTTTGTTTGCATAGGACATCAAAACGAGAAGTTTTATCATTATGAAGTTGAGAAAGATTAGTTTCACGATGAAATATGCCAATGATGACGAATTCAAATATTATCATATTCTATTAACGCTAAATTTAACGTCATTACTTTTCTATTATTACTAGATTGATGATTACATCGCGTGCTCTTTCATACACTGCAATAACTTAATTGAGTGCTTTAAGCTTACGAAATCATCTGTGGATTACATTTTATATTTATCATGGCCTCAGTGGTCGTTGAATTTGTCTTGAAAGCTTAAGTTGTTGGGTCAAGGAAGAATTTGCTTGGAATTCTGCCAAGCCGCCGCGGTTGGGAAGTAACGATCTCTGAGCTCGCAAAATGTGGCACGAATAGAGATTTCTGGTTCCTCTTTTAAATGTTGCAATACCATTTGATCTTCATAATAAAAAAAGGAAAATTTGATTATATCTACATATTGATTTTGTAGACTTAAAGCTTTAGTAAGTATTTGAAAAGAAGAAGAAAAAAAAGAAAATAAAATTTATTCACATCACCGAACCAAATGTAAAAGCAAAAAATAAGATCCTCATTTAAAATAGGTAGGTCGTTTGTGTAAAATGTTGCCACTCAGCTTACTACAGCTACTGCTACTTAAGTAGAGTAAATTCTTTCTTCACACTAAATTTGATTCAAATATGTCTTTATACTACTTGGACTAAGAAAACACTCCCCGAACGCATCTTTTCCATCGTTTTATTATGTCAGCTTGCCAGTCGAACGATATCTTTTGATTTCATACTTATTCAATTGCTCTTTATCTACAGAATTGGGAATATTCATCTCAGCGGACATTGAAATTCTAAAATTTTCTTTAATCTTTTAAGCACGAACTTAGCCCGAGGTTATTTGCCATATTTGAAAGAAAACGTAAATCTTCGACTAGGTTCAGTAATTGACTTGTTACTCAACATTGAGCTAAGCGATGCCGAGAATTCGACTTAAGGTTTAAGTTATTTCGTTTCGAGATCCCTTCAACACTGACGGTACTAATTGCTTCCAAGTTTTATTTACAGCATTTTTATTTAACACTTTAGTAAAATAGTTCAGGCCTTTTGAAAATAGCTGCTGCATCTTGGAAAAGGGTGATTTTATCTCGCTTATTTTTGTTTACGATGCCATCTTGTAATTCAGGTTTATCATGCATTGCATAAAGGTAGAAAAATAGTTTTTTGGTGAAGGTGGAGAGTCTCTTTAAACAATTTGACAGCTACGGGAATGAGATAAACGCATACACCATTGCATTAGAGTGACCACCAATGGAAAGTATCTCTACATAACTTTCTTTGTGTTAGTAATATTTTGGTTCATCATTATTCTGAACTAAATTGTTCCTCGGAATTGGTTTTTAATTAAGTTAGATTATCTTTACTATCATCGCGACACTCATCATTAATTATCTAAATATATTAGGTAGCTTTATTAACTTTATCAGTAATATTAACTCGACCTAAAAAATATTTTACTCACAATGGGATTTGTTAGTCAAACTCCTTTGTTGTTGTGTTACATTATACAACAAGATTCATTTCCAGTTCGCATCTTCCTCAAGAAAACAGGTTTCAAGCATAATCTACTACATTCCTGATCGATAAATTAAGTAAGATCAGGCATGTTACTTAATGACAAATTCAAACTCTGATCTAGGTACAATAAAGATATATTCTAGTCTATTTAATGGTTCCTAGGTTCTCGTTGTAAATAATATATTATACGTCTATATGACCCTTGAAATGCCCTTATATTACTACTAGTGATGTAACGAATATTCGCATTCGCATTCGCGAATATTCGCATATTTTTTGACATTCGCATTCGCATTCGCATTCGCAAGAATCTATGCGAATGTTTGGCGAATGTTTTTGAAAAACAAAAAGGAAATTATCTATAGACGATAATGGAATGTTAATAACTAGTAAGAATTATATATTATTTAAACAAACTTCCTCATAGGGTGGCCCTTATTGCACCGCTTTTAGGTTCATAAAGCAGCTTATTACGCACTATTGACTTTACATTGTTTTAATCTTAGTAAAGAGTTATCCTAAAAATAGTAAACATTTGAAACAATAAATAAACGATGTTTATTAAAATATTATACATAAATACATTAACTATTTAAATAAATTTCTTTCACATTCAATTTCATTGTAAATAAAACATATGATAAACATTCGATTTATTATATTTCAAATATGTAATGTAATATAATAATTGTCACCGGCTTTGCCAGACCCATAGATAAATATAACCAGCCAAATGCATGTCGGACTACGCATACTCTAGAGTTCCGCAGATATCCTGCCACTTTTCGATACTACGGAACTCATAAAATAAAAGTGTTGTTTTTTTTATTGAGATGAAACATCGAATACGGCGGCTCACGTAACCTATTAATTTCTGCGAAATTAATTAACTATTAGTTACCTTTTTACTGTTACTAAATTTATCATAGACATCTTCAGCAAAAGTGACATAAACTTTTATTTTCTTTTTGGACTGATGAAAATTCGTATAAGGATTTTGAATTCAAATAATTAAGTTGTGATTAGACTGGGTGCACAATCAGTGGTGCGTGGTTTGAGACTTCATATAGTTTTTTTTAATTACTTATATTGATTTTGAATAGTAGTAAATAACTATTTATTTCCTATAATAAACCATTTATAATGTGGTTCTAATTTAAAGTATGAATCTTGCTAACTTAAGTAAAAAAGGCCACAATGAAGCTCAATATTTCGTAAACGGGAATTAATATTGAAAAACTGTCAAAGAAACCTTCAAATAATTTTAAAATACTACTGAACAATACCTCAATCGAGGGGGAGTGTAAACATTTTTTTACTCCCCTTTCTTAAGTACGGGAGGTACAATGGAATAACTTTGCTTTCAAAACAGTTTTTAGCGGTACATAAACTATATTTTTTGGCTAGTTTGCAGTATTTTAGCCCTAATAGTCTCTATATAAAATTACTGTGATTGCAAACGGACGTGCCGAAACTATAAGGGTTCCTGCAATTCTCTAGGTCTTAGAAAAAAACCGTGAATTGTGTTTTTTTTCAATTAAGATTGTATTATTCTAAATATTTTTTACTCGCAAGTAAGTTGTAAAATGTCGTATGAAATGCGTGAGCATTGTTAATTACACACCTTGGCTCCATCACAGCACAGCCCTCGTGTTAGTCTCTGGCTGCAAGCAAACCAGCCTCGATCGTAACTTAGCTCACTTGCACATAATGCACTTATTTACTTATATTTGAATTTTAATAAAATGTAACTGTCTTGAGGTAGGCAACTAAATTATAAATAGGATCTTTCTTTTTTGCTCTTGTTAGTCTAAATTAAATATTAACTCAATAAAATTTGAATATAAAATAAATTTGATTAATGAAATAATACTAAACTACCCTCAAATCAAAACAAATCTCTGCGAATTAACTTTATCTGACTTCGTTCTTGTACTTTGTACTTCGTTCTTTCAACCTATGGGTACGGCTATGTTCGGCCGACACGAAATTTCAATCCAGTCTAACATTTTGCGCGCTCTTCATTAACCTCCGAGAAATAGGCGTGTTATAAGTTTAACATGTGTATTTGTGTGTCTGTCTGTGGCATCGTAGCGCCCAAACAAATGATCCGATTTTAATTTTTTTTTTTTTTAGAAAGGTGTTCTGATCGAGAGTTTTCTTAGTTATGTTTCACTAAAATAGATCCAACCGTTTGAAAATTATCAGCTGTTTTGTAATTTAAAAAGTCGTTTAGTTATTTTTTTTGAAGTATATTAAAGATTTTTAATTTTCAATTTAGGGTTTTTTATTTGAAAGTCAATTCGCATTCGCATTCGCATTCGCGAATGTTGAAGCCAAATATTCGCATTCGCATTCGCATTCGCGAATGTCAAAAATCCAACATTCGTTACATCACTAATTACTACTATGTCGTAGCGGGAACGTCAACAATATAATACGAGTATATCCCCTTCTCTTATAATAATATTACCTATGAGTAATGTGAATAGGTCAATGAAGAAATTAAATTTAGTTACAAAGGTTGCTTGGAAATGTCCGCATGTAATGAGATAACCAATGTGTATTGCTTTTCGTTCTTTGTTGTGTCCATTTTAGTCCTTACTAACTGACCCCGCGACTTCGTCCGCGTGGAATTTAGCTTAACAAAAGAGCCCGCTCCCGCGTTCTGAGCTCTCGCCAGTGATAACATCCGCTATCTACCAGTGAAAGTCCCGTCAAAATCGGTCCAGCCGTTTCGGAGATTACCCGGAACAAACACACAGACAGACAGACAGACAGACAAAAAAAAATTAAATCACGTTTTTGCTATATGTGTCGTATGTACTTTCATATGCATTTAATAAAAAGGTGTTATTTTGATATTACAAACAGACACTCCAATTTTATTTATTTTTATAGATATGTAACGGTGTTTTATAAATTTTTTGTCCATCTATTTTTTCGCTAAAGGTAAGCCCAAATGAACGTAATTTATTGTATTAATCTAGAAATGATTGCGAAACAGGCTTTGTCTCTCTCCTTGTCCAAAGCAATTGTTCGCACAGTGTTCTGTGGAATGCATCTCCGTTCTCTTTCTATTTACCTTGCAAGGTTGTGAACTTTGACATCATCCGGAGCTCACGTCTCTATGCTGTTGAAAGTAACTGGTGATGCGAAATAATTGATAACAATTGCTTGTTGCATTGTTACCACCTTCCTGCAATATCTATAGTAATTACTGCGCAATGTACTGTTGTGCAATAAGAGTAGTCGACCTATAATTTAAAAGCCGCAATAGAGAGGTGGGTCTTGTTAAGTTGTCCAAACCGCTTAGAGTTGTACTGTTGTATTGTATTTCTGTAGCGTGCTTTTAGAATTGTTTAAAACCAAGGTTATAAGTTTCTCCACTGGCATTGTTCATCCCTCAATTAATATGGAAAATAATTATTATTTGCTGTAACTATCATCGTTTAGTAAAAACTAGAAACTTATATTATCTTTTTTTTGTATCCATTTTCATCTCCTAGGTACCTAAGTACTTATTTATAAAAAATGGATAAGGTGTTTTATTAGCATTGAATATACCATAACTTAGTAAAGATGAAGATACTAAAGTATTTCAAGTAGAATCTTACTATCAGACGACGATATCTCGTTCCACATTTGCCACTATTTACCGACATCAAACGGAACTACGGCGGCGGCTGCGCGCGCGCAAACCTCACTAACTCACTCTCGATCGTTTAGCACTTCTGGCGGGACATTAGCGCATCCGTTACCGTTACTCGATGTACGGTATCTTAGAGATAGATCTTGAGTAATGATTTATGTTTTTCTGATACAGTGAGTTATGGACATCGTGTGTCTATATAGATCTTATTCACAAAACACCAAGAGTTTACATACATTTAGTTGAATGAGATGTATTTATATTTGTATAAAATCAATTGGCACATTACTTTTTTTCAATGTGAATTCATTTAATATTATAGCCGTCTGTATAGCTTTAAAGGGATAATTTACATGGCGCTTGTCTATTACCCAAACCTAATTTAGGTAAGTATTACAAATAATGAAACGTGTGAAATTGAAAGGTCTGTGTAGGATCCCTGTCTACAAAAAAGGCTACCTTCCTCATTACGTGGCGTGCCTGTAAAAAGGTTAAAAAAACATAAAAGTTTCATAGCATAGAAAGTCCTGCTCGACTCAATGCAATAAAATATACTTAATTCAATATGGATTTTAATCTAGGTAGATTGAAAAATCAACCTTGATAAGTAACATTCTAGGGAGATTAATAACTAGAAGGGAAAATATTCTAGTAGGGTCCTCTATACCATATTTTTTTAGTTTGCTAGAGTCGCTGGGCAAGCATCTTCGAAAACTGTGTAAAGAATGTCAAATTTACATTTGTACACTGTACATTTCGACATAAAATTTGACATATACACTTGCTACTAGCAAATGTAACACTCTAGGTAGAGTTACAGAAAAATATTTATTGTAAAACGGTATTTCATTCTTATTTCATTTATTAGCACATTTTTAAAAAATGACTGTATGTTACCGTTAACTGAAGGTATTGAGGTGATGTCGAATTGAATCATACTTAATGTTGTTTACACTTGAATTGAGATTTCTTTGTAACCCACCTTTGAAAGCCAGAAATGTTTTTCACTTAAGTTTTGTTTTGTGTTCTTTCGATATTTATTTACCAGTGTGACTTCCTGCCCCATCCGACTGCCGCGTCAAATACGATACGCGCATATATTTTTATTGCCAAAGTAAACACAAACTTAAGTCTCTTGAGCACTGGGCACATTTTCTGAAAAATACACAGGAATATCCACCCTGCCAGCATATTTTTAAGATATTTGCCCACTGCAGATGTGAACAGAGTTTCTTTTCGCTTTGGCAATTTTTTATACGCGGCAGACGGTCGGCGCCTTTATTGTCCGCGATTTGTAATGTAACGTTTCAACGAATATTGGACATATTCCCAATATAATATACCAATAGTGCGGCACCTCGGTATCGACCTAACACAATCTTCTAACAATCAAATCTGAGATAAGTATATATAGGTATCACCCATATCTTAGTTTTCGCCGATACACGACGAGAGACACATGTGAAACTAGCACAAATAATCAACAAATACTTATCTACAAACGTGTTTAAAGGCGCCATTTATAAATACCTTTTAATCAAATACCAACTCATAACATTGCATAAATATAAATAACGTGTTTTTAACCCTCACTTCATATGCATAGGGCATAAAATCCAACAGCAATGTAATAGTCACGAATGGTTCTGGAGATTGGTCAGTAAATGCCAGCTGACGGCAAGGTTGGCCGCCGCTCTCACGGAAATAGTAACTGATTGTATGTTACGGTTAAATATTCAGTCAGTATAATTTTGAAAGGGCTAGTCTTTGTTGCAATCGAATAGGATATAGGCGATCGTAATTTTGAAATCAATTGAGTCTCGTTTACGTTTGAGTTGAATTAAAAAATCATATTTATTATTAACTGGTTGCGCTAAATTAGTCGATATGGATAGTATTTTAAAAAGTTCAACATAGGAAAGCATTTTATCAATTTGCTATCCAAAATTACAATGATGCTACTAAAATAATGAAGATAAAAATAAATTGACGACTGCTTGGCGCAGTGGTTCGAGCGTAGGCCGCTCGGCTCACTGCACATGGTGGTTGCGGGTTCGATTCCCGCTGGGGTAAATTTCGGAAATGGCCTTTTCGTAATTTGCCCTGGTCTGGGTGTCAATGGGAACGCCCCCAGTCCATTGTACGGTACCCATAGTACAAGCGTTGCTTAGTTTGGGACCATACAGTTGGTGTGTTCGTCTGGCGATATTTATTTATTAACCCCCGACGAAAAAAGAGGGGTGTTATTTATTTTATTTAAATAGTACGGTCAGGGGAACGAAGATCTCTGTTAATTGTTTTTCATGCTGAACATTTTATCCCGATAGCCGCAGTATCCAGACACCTTAATATCTCACTTACGCCATCTATTTGATAGTAGAGAACTTTTTCACAGTGAACGTTAAAAAGTTACGTGTAACGCTTTTCAAGCGTGACGATTTCGGTCATTTAAGTCCTACCGCAAGCTGCGTAAATGAACTACGTTCTAAAACTAGAATTATAATTAATAAAAGTGTTTATAGCTTGATCAAAAAGAGCACTTCAATTTAAATAAACTTGCAATTACATGAATATATTATTGAAATATTTATTTTTATGGCCTGGGTGGTTTAATTGGTTTGGTCTTGCCAATTTTAACGCCGCCGAGGGTTTTTTAAGACTACCCCCATTTTTTATTTTTTTTGAATAAGACATCGTTTTTCGCACATAAAACATAATATTAATATTTTTTTACAATTGGTCCTTTCATAAATAAATATTGGAGTCGCACCAAGACTTTTACAGGTAGATACACGAATACCTTTAGTCTATACAAATAAATAAAATTGGAGTGTCTGTTTAAAATTAAAAATAACACCTTTTCACTAAATGCATATGAAAGTAAATACAACACATATAGCAAAAACGCGATTTAAAAAAAATTGTCTGTCTGTCTGTCTGTGTGTTTGTTCCGGGTAATCTACGAAACGGCTGGACCGATTTTGACGGGAGTTTCACTGGTAGATAGCTGATGTAATAGGGAGTAACTTAGGCTACTTTAATTTTTGAAAAACAATTAGGGTTCCGCGTAAAAAAATAAAAACACATGAAATCAAAGAGTATCTCCGAAACGGGTGGACCGATTTTGACGGGACTTTCACTGGTAGATAGCTGATGTTATAAGCAGTAACTTAGGCTACTTTTATTTTAGAAAAACAAAATTAAAAAAAATTAAAAAATGGGTTCTGTCGTGCGGGTTCAGAACGCGACAGACGAAGTCGCGGGCTCAGCTAGTTGTTAATAAATAATACCACTCTACGTAGCTCTCTCATGTATTCATGTTTCAGTTCCTCTTAAGTAATGTAGAGATTTTCCCATGAATACGTGATTATTATCGAGAGTTCATCTGCGAACAATGTGCTGTGTGAGTCTAATACGAGCTACATCATTGAAACACTTGATGAACGAGGTATGATAATATCCGGATGCTGACATGGACTAGGTAATTAGTACGAGTTAGTATTTGTAGTCTGTTGCTAATGAATTACTTTGGAATATTGCAAATAATCAATTTGTCTATAAAATGTATATGCTGCGAAACATAGGTATTATTATACCGCAGGAACGCTAAAAAAAACAAAAACATGTAGAAATTAACACGATTTATTAATAAGCAACTCTATAATACAAAGCACATGTTTCATCTTCCAAATATTTTAGTTTTTGTATTCAGTAATTCAATAGCTGTCTTGAATAAATACATCAACGAAATTCAAAGCGTTTATAAAATAAAATTAGACACAATTTACATAATATTTGCTGAATCATCGATCTGATGTTCTAAATACAACGTATTATTGCGATGCATTTATTTAAATATGACACAGATTTTATACATTTTAAATGATTCTGAATTCTAGGTATTAATTATGAATTTGAAACTAATTTGACATGTTAATTGGAATTATGTAACAAAATGTGGACCAGGAAAAAATATTTCTTTGGATTTGTTTCAATTTCAGAATAATATTGCTTGGTAAAATAATAATAATAAAATTAGCGGATTTCACATGTCTTTCATAAAATGGTTATATTTTCTAAGACATGCAGATTCCCTCACAATGTGTTCCATTACCGCAAGCAAGTCATAATGATTTTAAATTTTATGATTTACGCATGGATTTTGAAATATCGTTTTTAGACATAAAATAACAATTTAGATTAAATTTGTTCAGAATATTAAAATCTACAGATGGAAGTTGAAACTTACGCAAAGTTAGACAGTATCGCTACCATTCGATATCCGCTCACTATTCGATAGCGTCTACGTAAAATATTTGTGTGCCACATTGTACAGCGTATCTGCCATAACTTACAAATATTTTACGTAGGAGCTAGCGACAAGCGCCTCTACCCAACGTATACACTCATTGTAGAGCTACTGAAGTCACCACACGAAGTCACTTTATTAAAGAAGGCATCGCAGAAAGCTTGTGTTCGAATTCTCTATATTTCTGTACTGACTAGTATTGACAATAAACAGGCGGATTTAATGGAACGATGTTTTAAATCGCCATTACCACCCACCCTCACTGCGCTTAACGAGCTCCGGATTCCGACGCATGCATGGATTTGTTTGTAAATGAATAGGCGACGATTTTGTTGGTATGTTTGAGGTTTTGTGAGAAATATGATGGTTTAGTATTTTATAACTTATAATGTATTTATAGTTACTTAATTAGTTTGTTAGTATAATTGGCCTTTGGCCGTTCTATTTTAAGTTTAAATAAATAAATTTTATTAAGTTTAAAGGCATCCGGCTCAAAACAAGCACTTTTTATGCTAACGGTAAGCCGAGTAGGTCGGCTGACGTCAGAGCCGATTGATTGATGGACTCATCGAGCTTCTAGCGGTCTCGATGCGGTCTAATCCGAAAAGTGTATTGGGAACGTAAATAATCTCGACCTTGTGGCTGTCTGACCCCCATTTCATCTGGCTTGAGAGTGTCTGATAGCCTGGTTTGGACTGCCTAAGCACACGAGGGGCTATTACTATCATTATTGGAACGAAGTTCCTTATCGCACGTTGCGAAAGGGGACTAGACTGAAAAAATTAAGTGTGTACCGACACATTTTGTGTGTAACGACACATTTTAGCGACACTTATTGCATATAAAGTTGTAAGCCGTGCGGCGTGCGCGTGTTTCTCTGTCTGTCACTCTCTCTCGGTCGGTCGGTCGGTCGGTCGGTCGGTCGGTCGGTCGGCCGGTCGGTCGGTCGGTCGGTCGGCCGGTCGGTCGGTCGGTCGGTCGGTCGGTCGGTCGGTCGGTCGGACGGTCCGTCGGTCGGTCGGTCGTTAGGTCGGTCGGTCGGGTCTTCGTTCCATCCGGGTGTCCCTTGACACCTCTCAAGTTTCCTTTATAGTCTTGTCCTTATTTGGTTTGGTGGTAGAGCCAAGCTGTAGTGGACTACAGCTTATATACGGGCTCTCTTGACCAGGGCAGTACCACCCTCTCACAGAATATCGGTGAAAACTAGATATAATTGCGTTTCATACGATAAGTGAGAAAGTCGGAAGCCCAAATGGGGTTGGTAACTTCTCCTGCCTCTATCCCACTCCCTTCAGGTCGGCAACGTGCGAACAATGCCATTGGTAACTGCTTAACATTAAGCGGGTCGTATGCTTGTTTGCAGACTTTGCTCAGTAGGCATATAAAAAAATGGTTCGTGACACATGTATCTACAGATATTAACAAGTAAGTACTTCGAAGGTATTAATATATTCATCTAAAATAGAGATAGACCTTGCATACTATTGCCAACATTACAATCATAATATAAGGTGCACAAATCTCCCTTCACAAGACAAGCAAGGCTGGCTATTGTCCTAATGTTGGTAGTTATCTTTCTAATCTACTCTCATTATCGAGATTGCACGTTTCTGATGCAATAGTGTAACTTTAGACATTGGTGTATTGAAATAAGGGGGAAGAAATGACAATGATGAACTCATTTGAAAGAAACGCACGGCTAGTGAAATATATTTTTCATTACTCATACTCTGAAAGTAGTTCTGAAGTCCCTGAGGAGCGGGTCGAAAGTAATACTTTTCCGGCCCGGGAGAATCGCTTTCAACTGACAGCAGTCAAATTATTAAAAAAAAACTAGTTCCATTTTCACATTTCTATGGAACCATGTTCAAACTTTTTCTACACTCACTCAATTACAGCACGATGTAAAATTGAAATAACATAAAGTTAAGTATTAATTAAAGAATATATATTTTTAAATGACTTACTTATAATTTAGTTTCAACAATTTCTTTAAAATAACATAGATTTGGGCAAAATATTTAAAGATGAAAATGAAAAATAATGGCTAAATAATGAAGTTGGCCGGCCAAAGAAAAAAAAAAATAGGCGGCAATCCGACCTTTTTTTTTTGAGTTGTAGAGTATTGTTTATACTTCCTTGTATTATTTCTTTAGACAATTCCTGTTTTTATTTTTACTTTCCTTGTATTCGTAATGAAAAGAACAGTGTTTACCTCGGGTGAAAGACTTATTTAGTCCCGAGACGGGGTTTGGCGCCCGAGCGTAGCGAGGGCGCTAATAGTTCGAGGGACAAAATAAGTCTTTCACCCGAGTCACTTTCACCACTCGTGTAACAATGTACTATTTAACCCCTATAAGGCGCTAATAATTCCGTATTAAGATCTCATACACCTCATATCCTAATCCTACTAATATTATAAATGCGAAAGTTTGTGAGTGTGGATGTATGTATGTATGTATGTATGTATGTAGGTATGTATGTTTGTTACTCCTTCACGCAAAAACTACTGAACGGATTTGGATGAATTTTGGAACACAGATAGATTATAACCGGGATTAACATATAGGATACTTTTTAAC
This sequence comes from Notodonta dromedarius, assembly GCA_905147325.1. NCBI lineage: Eukaryota > Metazoa > Arthropoda > Insecta > Lepidoptera > Notodontidae > Notodonta > Notodonta dromedarius. Next base: position 12,282,108 of record LR990159.1, on the reverse strand, counting down.
CCAATAAACCAATACTACGCGGATGAAGTCGCGGGGCACAGCTAGTATCATTATATGTAGAAATGTAAGAGCTATAATGAGCGACAGTACCTAGCGCGCCATTTCGCATTCAGTCCACAATGACAGCTGTCAATTGCAAACTTTACGTCGGAAATTGGCGGAAACGGGGATATTTCACTTTTCGGGTATCTCAAGATTTTTTAAGAAAGAAAGTGATGGTATGGCAAGCTATCTATAATATTATTCTTCTGAACATTATGTTAGGTTAAATATATAACAGATACGGTTTAGGCAGTTTGACACAGGGTGACATATACTTATAGGTACAGGTACCGACTACCGACTCGTCAACTAATCTACTTGAAGGTTAGTCAGCACTGTCAGTAGGAAATACGTAATCAAAGTTAAATATTCAACACGGTTGTCATATTTGTATTTCAGTTTGCTAATTATTAATTGGGCGTCCTTAAACCCTCTTAAAATTGGGTCCATTATTGTTGAAAATATATTAAGGAAAACCCACACATTTTCACAAAACACTTTGAACTTTACAAGAAGATGGTAGATTTTTCAATATTTTGTTTATTTCACATCATGATTTTCCATTTTCAAACGTCCATTTATAACGCCTTGTCACGGAAATGTGAGAAGCTTTACCCATTTCCACAATTCATCGCTGCTTTTGTTAAACACCGCTATTGTTTTCGATAAATACACACAGCAATGGTCGCACCGTGAATTATTCGCTTGGTAATAACTAAGAAGAGTTGGCATTTCAAATAAAGAACCCCCGTAAGGGCTGCTACGCATGCGTGAACCAGAACAACCCTCGCTATTCCAATATGGCGACGATCGCCACAAGTTGAACACGCTCGCGCTATTTACATGCTTTATTAGATATTTTTTAATGAATTAGAAAGTGTTTTTAGACATTTAAGTGCCGAATAAAAACACAGTTTAAAGTGAAGTGTTAGTGTGTGATGCAGCGATCAGATGTGTTTACGATTTATCTTGAGCCTATGATGTCGTGTGTAGTGAAGTGCCAATGCGTCAATTAATTTAGTCGATTAATACATTTACGATACTAATACTAATTGTTGTGGGTTTATAACAAAACCCTTTTCTTTTTCAGTAATTTAATAGTGTAATCAATCTGAATAAGTACCTACTAATTTGCTATATTTTTATTAGTTACTCAATTGATTTTAATTAACGGTTTTTCGGATTCCGCGTGTAAAATAAATAAAACCAAATAATAAGGTTCCAATTTTAAATTTTCCGCGGTTCGTTGGTACAAAGTCACATAATCAGTCAAGCTGCGTCGCTCGAAGGTATCGCCAGCGGCGTTGCTGCTGGGTACAAGGCCAGTCTCCGGACTGGTCGAGCCAGTCAGAAGTCCTGAAGAGCCAGCGTTAGACGTCGCACAAGACAAAGCCTACTGGGGCAGCGTGGCGACGACTATGACAAGTATTTTTTTTATATGTTATGTTGATGTGTTTAGATAGGATGCCAGGCATCAAACTGTCCTTATCTGCCTTTTCCAACTAAATCTCAGGGTCTCTTTAAAGTTTCTTAAAGATCGTACCTACCTACCAAAATCATCATAACATATTTTGCTCAATTATTTACTTAACATATAAAAGCTCACAATCATAATAAAATTCAAATAATTCAAACATAACACAGGGAAGGCAATACCCGCAATGACTCACAGTCTCCTAGCAACTGCATTGATAACGCTATTTATTTTTATGTGTGAACGCATTCAAATGCGAAATTGAACGCATCGTATCCAGCGTATAGCTTTAATCATATCGAGCGTTATTTGGTTAAGTACCTATCGATGGCATCAAGCTAATTTAAAATTGAATTTATTTACGCGCAACGATTTGTAAATGGCACGCATTAATTTATTTATATTGCAATACAGAAAAAAAAAATTCGTTCGTTTGTCCTTGGAAATTGATGCAACTATTAATTTTGAATTACCATTTACATTTTTAAATTATATCAGTTTTTCTACTGAATTCGGAAATAAATTGTTACAAAATTCTTTTGTGGAAGCGCCGACGGACTGAAATGTTATCTGATTTAAGTAAGACTTTCTAAATTGCGACTTTTTGCCATAACCAAACAAAACAGGTGGTGCTATTGTCTCAGTTATTTTGTCACAAACAAGCAACTGTAAATTGGTTAACTTATGTAATTAATTGAAGCGAAACCATAACGCAATGGGTTGACGTAAGACTCTTTTAATATAGCCCTTTGGGTCAGTTAAGGTATTGCTAAGTTAAAATATTGGCCAGCACATATAATTACGAAGACATTATGGCTTATATTTGCATAATTATGACTATAGTTTTATGAAGACAGTAGAGTCCCTTCCCTGTTGAAAATTTAAATTGGTGACTCTCTACTCTACTAGATGCTAGGAGGTATGAGCAACTGACGATAAAGGTCCGAAATATATTATGTAGAGCTAATTCTACATATGCCCAATCAGGTGCTTGAACCATATTTCCCATACCCTTACTTCGCTTTGAGCCTTTGTCTGTTCCGAAGATTGATGACGAAAGTTGTGACTTTCAAGCTCTTAGGTACTAAATATTATACTATCAGATAATAACCTTACAAAATATGTCTCTACTGATGTTATTCGCATAATAAAATGAATGGCCGTTTCCCGTCATCGTAATGAATATTGGCAAATTAAAAGTTGTTAAGCAGTTATCAATTTAGTTCAATTAAACGTAACTAGAGCAGACCGGACCCTCTATATGGGTTATGCCATGAGCGTTAAGCGATATCGTTATATCGTTTTATCTAGTATTTTAAGCCCCGTTACAAGGAAGCATTATTATCTTATTCTCTTTCATCCACATGATGTGAAATTAACAGAAATAGAAAAACTAAATGAAGTATGCTTACCAACTCTACACGAGTAGGTATATACCTACTCATTCACTCTATGCTAAATCAAATATGTCCTAAAAAAAGAAAGCGATCTTTAATCCTGTCTCTTCACTAGTAAACGTAAAATAACTCTAAATTGAAAATTTAAAAACCCCCGATGTGACGACCTTTTCATCAAATGTATACTTTACCTAGTACGTCCAAATAACGCTAAAATTATATTAAATTAGTTTCTTTCTGTATTTTTTCTCAATGGCGGAGCAGCGCCCTCTAGAATTATTATTGCGTAATATTCCATGACAATTAGCAAAATTTAACGCGTGCGCGTATCCATCATTTGACACGTGACTTATGGAACGTCTTTAGTTCATACACAAATCTCATATAAAAATTGATAAAAATCATTTTTTTCCAGAATCCGGGAACCTTTTCAAATGTATAATATTGTAAAAAGCCAGTTCAGACTATTACGATCATTTAAAAATATAATAAAGCGAAATCGTTTCAGCCGTTCTCAAGTGATGCAAAGATATTATTCCAATGAGCCCAAATTTTGATCGGATTCGAGCCGTGGAAGTTGGTTTTGGCCGTGAATGTGGCTTTTTCAACCTACAAAAGAGCTGATGATCTTCAAACGGCTGAACCGATTTTCATGAAACATAGCTAAGAACACTCTCGATCAGAATACCTATCTAACAAAAGAAACAAAATTGAAATCGGTTCATCAGCTTGGGCGCTACGTTGCCACAGACAGACACACAGATACACAGATACACAGATACACATGTTAAACTTATAACACCCGTCGTTTTTCGTCGGGGGTTAAAAATAACATTATCTTACTTTATTTTTCTTGGGGAAATCCTTATGGATACCTGCAAGTCCCAAGGAGGTAAGCGGGGACTCCTTGCGGCCAACCGAAAACACCACAGTGGTCAGACTCCCGCTTTATTGTGAGGGGAACACTTTCGCACTCATTCGCGAAACCCACCCGTCCTAACTTACCCCCTTACGATCGCTGGTCGCTCGTATCTCGCGGCATCTAGGTGGAAATGTCAAAGGGTCATGAGCATTTACGTCAGCCTTTCAGGCTGTTTCCATTACCGGCCCACTGAGCCCTATTCGCGGAGCGTATCTCGTCTGACCCGAGTTACCTGTTTCCCCTAATTTGATAGCGCTTGCACAATGTTGTTGGGTTCCATGTAAATACTTTTAGCATCCAAAAGAACGGGTAAAGTCCAATGGGTAAATAAAAAGAGTCCTGGATTTTTTTTTGTAATATGATTGTATTACACAAAAATATGATAAAAACCTTTGCCTATATGATATGATCAAATGCCCGAGAGGAAAAAACAGGTCTCTCCAGAGGCCGGGTAGAGTTACTAATCTTTATAGCACAGTCTCTTTCGGACGTGGAGACATACATTTTGAGATCCAATACCATTGTCCAAAGCATAGGTACTTACGATCAAAAAGGTTTGAAAAAATACCACTAGTGTTTCTTTACCAAGTAAAAATGGTATAAGAGAGTGTTACCATAAAAGTATCCCATATTATCTTCACGTATTACAGGCGAGCTGTACGCGCTGCGAGTCAATCACATACTGTAATAAATAGGAGAAAGTACATAAAGGTATAAACCAACGTCATTTCGTGAACCCGTTGAAATTTTCGATAGGTCTTGTTTTATTTTTAACTTTCATTATAGAAATCCTGCCCTTTGAAACCTGACCTTTGACTTATCCTTATAAGATGCGTAACACAGATTCTGATAAATGATTAAGTTTATGAGCAAATATTGAAATGTTGTTATTATAAGCACAGTTTATGAAAGTTCAGAGATCGCTTAGTCAATATCAACTTAGTTTAATATTAAGCAAATAAGTGAAACATGGAATAATTGACGTTGGTGGTTATAAAAACGACGTACGTAGACAGAAAGCAGAGGTTAAACTGTACACTGAGAATAAATACGACAGCAAATGATTTATGGGGTTCCGTAGTATTATTTTTTGTATATTTATACTAAACGTTTTGTATTTAATAAATTATGTATCCATATATGCACTATCATAATGTACAGGTACTTTGGATTGCATAGAAGGAATTTTGAATTTAAATATTTTGGTAATTTTCAGCAAACTGTCGTAAAGTTGACCGAGCAACTTAATTTATTGTTACTTAACTTATTATAATATAAACTCAAGCAATTAACAATATTACGCATACCTACTTAACTCCGACGTATTTTGAAATTCCGAAAAACTGCCAAGTAGTGTTAACTTAACTTAGTTAACTTTGAGTTGAAATGTCAAAATTAAGTAACTCCAGAAATATTTTGAAATCGCAAACAATTTGTCAACTATTATTGACAACTATTATTGACGTCTGATTCAAAGTTTTATAATTAGCCAACTAGAAAATGTCCGCAAATAATATTAATGATACAAAAGTCGACTGAGATTGATCGAGTTTTATTCTTCACGGTTTAACCGGTGTAATGCGGTGCCAAGGTCGTAAGGCCAACGAGACACCTTTAAATACTAGTTTGACGTTAATAGGATACGAAAACGGATGTTAAATGTAGAGCAGTTTTTATTATAAACGGGGATACAGGTATATAACTATAGCTAGAACAAGTGTGATAGGGCAAAGCTACGTAAGTAATAGTTTTTGTAAAAATTTGGGCGTCGTCATCAAAATTGGAGCAAAATAAAAGTGTTTTTATTGGGAACTTGACATTAAGGATTTTTGTATCTCTTTGATATACTTATACGAGTACTACTTAGGCTATATTCAATCAATAAACACCACAATTGTTCCATATATGTTGACAGACTTTGACGGTATTCAGCACATAAATTAATACTTGCGTCCAAAAATGTACAAAAGTTTCGTATAACCAGCGTCCTCAAATTCACACGTTCTCTCCATTCGCTTATTTACGCAAATAAAATAATTCATCATAGAAAACGAAAGGTTTGATAGTACCTACCTGACACGTGCGAAGGACAGTGAAAGTAAACCACAGCGCGCTATGTACACATCACGTAGTACTCGAACAGTACACATAAACCAATGCATGGAACAATCGTTAGCGGTATTGCACAGAGCGTCGTAACTTATATTTTTAGTGCAATATCTGACATAGAATGAACCGCGAATTTATAAGATGGCCGCCCGAATTGTGGTGAGCGGCGGTGACCGACTTGAACTCGTACATTATTGCCATTGCGTATCGCTTCTCGTTGGCTTTTTATAGACTATACGAAACAAAATGGGTCTCAATTAGGAGTCGTGAGAAAGAAGCAATTACGACAGCTTATCTATGCGTGTTTGTTTGTTCGTGGGTCGTTTGATTGCGGAGTACTTATGAGGCAATGTGCGCTTTGAATAAATCACTTGTGTGAAAGGTTCTAGCTAGGAGAAGAAATACCTATATGACAATGATTTGTAATTAACAAGGCACAATCTGCTCAACAAGACTAAACAGAACATTTCTGCAGATTTATTGCTATGTTAGTTCTGTCTATGTTCGTGTAAAAAATATAATTCCCGTGGTTTCAACAAAATTATGTATCTTACGCTCAATGCTCAAATATACTATGCGTTATTTTGTATTTAGTAGAGTTTCAAATAATGCATTCTAAAACTTTATAATCAGTTTTATGATACTTTTAACTTCTTAAATTTGTAATTATTTTATTGTTCCACGCATCAAAAGCGTTGTGAATCGTAAAAATACAATTTACCAACTTATTTTATTACGAAAGTTTACAAAGCGTCCCTTAAGCATAACTTCACCTGCGTTTGAAGAGCCCGTCTCAATTGATATCGTAGTATGTCAAATACAAAGCTGTCGCCTCTATTTTGATTGCAAAACACTTTTGAAGCGAAGCTTCTATACCTACGGACGTTCGGTGCGCTCACCGCGCGGCCACACTATCCGTGCTAAGCGTCAGTAGCGCTACATGACATATATAGGTATACAGAGTGGCAGCTGCGGCGCCCTACGCTTTATACTAAAAAGCTTGGCTTCTTTCGGGCGTTCCTAGGCGGCACTGTGTTTTTTTATAGAACATGTCGGCAAACAAACCTATTACCTGAATTATGTTAAGGCTAAAGCGCCCATCTAGCCCGCGAAGTTCAAATTTTTTGAGGTTTTTTAGAAATTTTTCAAAATCTGACAATAATAAAAGTGACATTTTGTAATTCGCGAAAAAGACCGTGTGCAGTGCTTTTATTAATATATCCAACTTACTCTAAAACATTTCAAGAACGACAGCTATCCAGATAATCTGGCAATTTTTGTATATTTAGTGATTTACTAGTATCATATCCACCGTGATCATATTTAGAGTAAAATAAATGTATTAATAAACGCACTGCATACTGCGTTTGTCGCAAATCACAAAATGTTGTCTTAAATGTTTTCAGATTTTGTATAAACTATAAAAATACTCGAAAATTTTGATTTTGGCGGGCTAGACAGGCGCCTTCACCTTAGAAATTACCGTAGCCTATAATAAAGATGCTTGCATAGTAAAGGTATTCATCGCAAGTTGCCAAAATGATGGAGAGTGGGATAGAGGTGAGGGGAAAGAAGGGGGTGGGTTTGGCTCATGGCTCTCTCACAATTACGAATCGCAGTTATAATAGCTACTTTACGCCGAGAGGTGTGAGAGGGTGGTACTACACTGGTTGACCCAGCTCGTTTATACTCGTATGTAGTCAATTAGCTACAGCTTGGCTCTACCACCTTCAAACCGTAGGGACACTAAACTTTAACAGCTTAATTTGGTACCCAATCATTAAAAATATAAGCTACAAAAAATATTTTACAACCGACTTCCAACCAAGTTTTGTGTAACAACAGTTTAACAAAACCCACCCGCAGCATTCGCACGGTTCGTTTTTATTTTATTGAGTGCAGCACGCAGATGTAAATCGCAGCCGTGGGTTATTACGTAACGGAAAGTTAAACGAACCGAACGGGTCAAAATGGCACAAACATTGTAAGCAAATTGTCTTGGGAATATTTCCTGCTTTGGATATGTGACTGGGTTAATGTTGTTTATTCACTCTTACCTTTTTGTTTTTACATCATATGGATATTCCCTGATGTAGAGTATATTTATTACCATATGACAATTATCTCAGACATGGATAAGATTTTATTACCTGACTACGGCAAAGTAAGTAAGAACGTCTCCGGAATAGTCTTTAGATTATCTTCGACATTTATATCTCCTTTTGTATAATACTTATCATATTAAAATTTTGTTGTGTAGCGACTGGCAAGTGTGTTCCTTTATACGCATTGTTATTGTTTTTCCATTAAAATGTAAAGTTCATTAGAAGTAAAAGCGGTGTTAACAAAATGTTCACTCTTGAAAATCATAAACCCTAAATTTGATCAAAATTCACATTCAAACACTTCCAGCATTTATATAAGGGAAGTATGAAACCATGAAAACCAACAATAAATAAGTTTAATGTAACCAGTACCAAAACGTTACTGTCGCCGTTTGAAACGCACCGCTGTTATGAACCATTAACTTCACCGATAAAGGGTTGTTTAACTGGGTTATGGTAACCGGCTCGCGCTGGTTTTATTTAACGAATGGCTAATTGTTTTTGATGGTTTTCGCTTTGTTATACGATTGTTTTGAAGTTATTAAATTATACTTTATTGTTCATTCAGTAGCTCTAACATGATTTTATACGTTCGCTACGCACGTAGACGCAAACGATTAGCGAGTAAAACGTGCGTAAAACTAATAGTAGAGCTGCTGAACTTAAGGAGGTATTCCTATTAGATAGTTCATTTTTTAACTTTTCCTTTTATTCAATGACTTGTCAACGTGAAAGGCTCTTAAAATATAATCTCGGAGTAATATATCGACATTGCACAGATATAGCTAAGCTGTCGAAATTACAGTTGCAGCCAGGATTATCGTCGTATCGACGGATTTTTTTTTCTCTCCAAGTGGTAAATATTTAAGTTGTTAGGAAAGATTTTAGGGGCTGTAATGTCTACAAATGTTAAAGCGAAGTGTATTTAAAAACAATCGTAGCTCTACACATAATATTAAGTTTGCTTGTTGCTAGCGTTGTAAAGTGGTTTACCCAGACGGTACTGATTAGTGACTTCTATAGCGAACGCGAATTAAATGAAAATATAACGTAATAGATCATGGTAAAGCTCATTATTTTTATTTAAACCAAATTTCTTTCTTGTTGGTCCAAAACTTATGCCTGCTGATTTCTAGGTCTTCACAAATTGTGTGTACTCATGGATATTAAGTTGATGTAGGTAGGTTACAGCACAGCATGGCCTCCTGTGAGTGAAGGCGTGACGGTGTATTTTTACTTTCCAGCTTTCTGCTATTCCAGGTCATGCCAGTTTTTTTTTTCAATATTTTCTAATATTATTCTTTCTTGTTCCAGCAACAAGTGGGGCGGGCGGCGGGGCGGGAGGAGGCGACGCACGGCGGGGCGGTGACGTCACGCCGCACGCGCAGCCCCAGCGGAGGCTCATCAAAGTTGATTTTGACAACCTTGAGGTAATCCACTTATGTCTGTAAAATCTGCATGCACCTATATTATTCTATATTCACTAGAGAAAATGAGACAATGAGACTGAATGTCTACTCAGCTTCTGAAAACTACTAGTTAAAAACATTTTATTTTTTGTTGGCAACATTGTAACTAAAAAAAAACTCTTGCACTGTAACATATTTTGCTTACTTTTAATTTATTGATGTGCAATGGTTAAATAAAAATAAGGAATGTGGCTACGCACGTGTGTTAATTATAAGTACCTATAAGTACCTAGATAATACAGTCCACCAACAAAATGACAGCGAATGAAGATTTAGGTAGCGCCTTACATTGCTGATGACTATAAAGAAAACTGCGCAAATAAGTTACAAAAACAAATAATACATCACATTAAGTAGTTAGGCCATTCCGAAAAGAAAATGAGGCACCGCCCACGTCGGACAGATGACTGGCGGTTACGTTTGTCATAATAATTCTATTGTGTAGGCGTTAACCACTCACCCGTGAAATGAAATAGAGCAACGAATAATAGGTGTAGAGCCTTTAGGTGTAGACAAATTGTTTCAATTTGTGGGGAAATTGGTTTTGAGGTAGAGTTTCTACCCACCTTTTTCCAGTGCGAATATACCTATGTAAGTAGTTCCAATAACAAACCTGTAAACATTATAATACTGTTACCACTGACTTTAAGTGACTAACTTGAGCTTGAGCTTATGTAACAAAGTCTGAAAACAAGTGTATGACCCGCCTCATGTTAAGCAGTTACCGTAACCTACAGATGCTTGCAATACCAATGGATTTGCTCGCACGTTGCCCACCTAAAGGAGTGGGATAGAGGGATGGGAAGGCAGGACCATTTCTCAACCAAAAATAAAATATAGAGATTTTTTACAAAACTTGTTCTGATTCTGATGGTGCACTAACTAAACTTGATTAGATACCTTGCAGAGATTTGGGGAAGAAGAAACAGCGAAAGAGAGAAAAACTATATCTGGGTGTTCTTTGTATTTTATCCCTCCCATAGTACCGACATTAAGGCCCGTATTTTGGAATTGACATTCTTATGTCATACCAGCACAAAATGACTTGTCAAAAGCATACTGAAAATCGCTCTCAGTCTTGAGATCGATTTATTAATACGTCCCTAAGATTAATTAAATGGCCCTCGCCTAATCGCCACGTTTTAGGTCAAGCATGACAACTTTTAAAGCAAAAACAACTATCAAATCATAATAATTATGAATAATCACCTAAGGAGTCGTTGCTTAGGCGAATTCGCGCTAATTACAAACTAACGGTAATATCTTTAAAACATACACTTGAGCAAACAACTCACTAGACGCGGGTGCCCTAGATATTAACTTAAAGGGATTTTATTCCTTAAGGTGTTGGGTATAAGATATAGTGTGGTGTGAAAGTGTAACTTGGTGAATGGTCCATTAAAAATATATACAAGGAGTATAAATTTTACGTAAAAACTAGACTTAAGTACTCATGTTGTTGGAAAAGCTTAGGTGATACTAAAATACTTTTAAGGGAAATTTAATAAGTGTGGAGCGTAGATAAGTAGGCACTACCTATATTGGAAAATAAATAAGTTAGAACGCAAGTAGGTAGCTGCATATTACTTTCTTAAAAAAGTACTAACAACAAGAACTAATTATGCTACTGTTTTCAATTTTTTAAGCCATTTTCAAATACTTAGCTATAGGTATAGGTATAGGCACTAGTCCTGCCACCCACTCTAATCACTGTTACTCCTGTAAGCCAGGATCGACAAATATTGACCAAAGACGACACCGAGGTTTGACCCTCAACGAATCCCGGGGAAAAGTTTAATTGTCTTGGAACCTGCATGAATTTAATCAAAAGAAATAATAGGAGGAGTTTATTAATTTCCAACACGTACTAATAGTAAAACATTTTGCCCTATTAATTTCGAACTTCAAAGAGCGAAAAACGCTGTAAAAAAATGTAATCAAATCGGCGCGTGATGCCTGCCGGCGACGCGGGGGCTTAGTACATAGACCTTGTAGCAACTGGACAAAGCACTCGCAAAATTGGCATAGTTCAATTTATTTATGATACGAATTTTCGGTCTCTTTCTCAACATAAAGTTATAAAACGAATAGGGTAGCGAAAGATATAATATTTTTCAGCCCTGTTCAGTTTATTAGAGTGAGTAGTTTTGTCTCAACCACTTACCTACTAAATATACAAATATGTAATATTGATAGCTAAAGTCAATTTTTAAATAAGAATGAGATAAGTAAGTAAAATATCACTTAACCGTTAATTTCAACCTTATTTGTACTATTGCTATCATAAGGTAAAATCTGCCAAAAAATCGTGTAATACAAAACCTTTAGGAATACCTACCTACTGAACTATCTTTGCCTCACATCGTTAAATGTAGTATGCAGTCTGTGATAGGCCTACAAACAAAATTGGCAGCCTTCCAATTCATTAGCCGGGTATTCCCGCAAATTGGATTTGTGACTGTGTGTCAGGCTTTACATGCTCATTCGTTATAATTTGTTAATGGGATCTCTTGGTTTATTATCTTGTGACGATGTTGGAATATTAATGTTTGCATTTGGAATAGGCTAGGTACCAAGAACAGACCAAAAATTTTGACATGAAAAAGTTTAGTTTTAAAATCAGATTAAAATTTCACCAATCAATCAATTTCAACCAAGTTAAATTAAAATATACAATATTTTTCTAATGGAAGAACAAAATTGCTACACATTTGAAAATTCCGACGGTAGCATAAGCATTTTAATTTATTTCATCTTTTTAGCTTTTGCCTCGTTTGTAACCTATACCTTCATGGTTGTATGGGTCTTAAAATGTAGCATAAAATTTTCATTGGACTATCAAAGAGTCCGTAATCTTCAATATTATGCACCCCAATGCATAGCAACTTTTCCATTATGTAACGACACATCGACGTAAAACTTTCGCGACTAAGGGTGAAGTCAGGTACAAATTGTAACCTTTAGGTATCTTGTAAACTGTAGCTATAGAAGGTCGATTGAGGGTTAATGATATTCATAGTCTTGTTGATATTGAGAGCAGTCTGCGCTGATAAATAATCTGTTAAAAATTTAGGTTTTGCAATTTATTTTGTGAAAATAATTTGGGAAATCTGATGAAGGTATATAGTTTTTTTGTACTTGTCCGTGCCCGTGAATTAAAGGATAATGGGTTCCTTTTATAAGTACTTACCTATTTGAAAGAATATGACTTGAAATTATTATTAAGAAAATAAAGAAATCCAGTCACGATATACCACCACGAGGTACCTACCTCGCAAATCGGATTCAATTGGTTCACGAAAGCGAAGCTCCGATAGAAAAAGTGTATCAAATTGATGGATATCTTCAGATTTCATGGTGCGAATGAAATTGTAACGGATTATGATACTTATGACGTAAGGAGTAACAACTATGTATTGTAAAAAAAACCTCTTGCGTAATGAAATGAAGATTCATTTTGTATGCAAAATTATATCAGTAGAGTACCTAAACAATCCAAGAACTTGTAACTTTAATGTCAAATCCATAATCTTTCCGAGGTCTGATGTGTTATGTGTATTTTGTTCTCAGGATGATGAAGACGAGGATGACACAGAAACCTGCACGAGCCCTGAAATATGCGCACCCCAACCGTTCCCAAGGCACGTGGCACCGCAACAACAAACACCAAAACCTTGGAAAAGGACGGGTAAGAATATTAATCTTTACACCTTTAAAAAGCAGCTATTTTAAAGTACTGTGCAATTCCTTAAAAAGACATAAGATTAAGACATATCTAAAAGATTGTAGGGTATATATTTGATAAAATTTGCATAGTTTTGTTGAAATTTCGCCTAAGCACTGAATCCTTCCTTCATGCACCCCTCGATGACTTTGGCGATGTTGGTGACGGTTGACCTGATGTCACAGAAGAGCCACCGCGAGCGCCGCCGCGCACGCGCATCTCCCACGACGAGTACCACCACTTCTGCGACCAGACCCTCGAATGTATGACCGCATGAAGTGTGTCGCATGCAGTCACGCTTTCTTCTTTTGCAAAATATCGTTCGCTTCGCAGAATGTTATCGTTCATTGTTATCTTCAGTAGGTACAGTGGAGGACTCTGCCGATACACCAGATTCTAACGACAATGCGTTAAAGTCTAACTGGACTTTTACTGGCAAAATACTTTTTGTTTAACAAATTAGCTGTTCTCCTTCATTCGTTGTTGTAACAGTTTACATTGTTTATTATCTATTTAATGTTTTTACATTTTACCTACCATTATTAGATCTTAAGGCTAAAGCGCCCATCTAGCCCGCGAAGTTCAAATTTTTTGAAGTTTTTTATAAATTTTTCAAAATCTGACAATAATAAAAGGCACATTTTGTAATTCGCGAAAAAGACCGTGTGCAGTGCATTTATTAATATATCCAACTTACTCTAAAACATTTCAAGTACGACAGCTATCCAGATAATCTGGCAATTTTTGTATATTTAGTGATTGACTAGTATCATATCCACCGTGATAATATTTAGAGTAAAATAAATGTATTAATAAACGCACTGCATACTGTGTTTGTCGCAAATCACAAAATGTTGTCTTAAATGTTTTCAGATTTTGGATAATCTATAAAAATACTCGAAAATTTTGAATTTCGCGGGCTAGACAGGCGCCTTCACCTTAATCTTTGTATCATGAACGTCATTGGAACCTACATCCTGTGTATAAAATGTTTTAATATCGGTCTAACTACTGTCTAACTACTAACTTAACATCACCTTTAGTAATTTTAAAATTCACTTAATTTTTTGAAACTAATTTCCTAAGAACACCTAAGTCTTTGTCTGCATATTACCATCTAATTTTGAATCCTTAATTGTACCATACCTACTACTGATATTAGTAATAGCTAAGGAAGACACAGAAAGAAGTAACATGTTTTAATTATGTCATTGATAAGTACCTACGTAACTAAAAAAACAAAAGACTTTATCTAACTTGATAAAGGACACATTCTTCCGCAACTTCTCACTGTAAAGCCAATTATGAGTTCTATCATAAGCCAGTACAGCAGCTTGTGCGTCTGTCCGCAGCATACGACCTGGCGACGCAGTGTCCGTCGAGGCGGGCGTCCATGCGACGCCACACTGTGACGCACGCGGTCTGCCCACCCACCGACGGGGCACACTCATTGCCACATTCGAGGTAACTATGTCCAAATGCTATTTATGAAAGTGGGCATATGGAAAGGGGATAAGGAGAAGAGTAGAATGAAAATCTGGATCACTCGTGCGGGGCTGAGATCTGTCACCAGTTCTATGATTAATGTATCAAGTTTCGTAACAGCCAAACGATAATAAACTTCTGACCTCTTTTGCTTTAGGGCTATCTTCAAAGGTCTACGATAACGAAGAGATTACTAAATAATAACACTCCGAAATAATTACAATTGGAAACAGGAAACGTAATATTTAAACAAGGTTGTATAAGAACTGTCACGCACGACCAAAATGCTATTTTTCTGAAATGGCATGTCCTGTAAGAAAGTTTTTGTTAAAGAGATGAAGAGTGTCAAATCTCATGATCATAAGCCGAAATTAAAACGATGAGGTATATATTGACAAGCTACATATACGATACCGAAAAGAACGCATATTAGTTATACTTATTAAATAAAAATTGCTCCATTGTTAATAGGCCAGGATCGCGCGCGTCGTGCGCGGGCGCAGCGTCTATAGCAAGCAGCGATGCGGACGTGCAGCTCGGCGAGCTGTCCTGGTCGCGCTCCTCGCTGCAGGACGAGCTCATCAAGTCGGTTAGTGGCAGCCCCAGTCATGGCTCGCATGTGAGTAGCACGTAGATATGTAGATCTGGTTGTGGAATGGAAATCTGACATAATATAAGTATTTGAAGGTTTGTCAGCCACTCGTAAATTTATTTACTTAAAACAAAAAGTATAATATAGCTCCTTTGCTAAGTATCTTTTGTTATGATTCTGAACTCAAATCTATGCTTTGATGTCGTAGGGTACTATTGGATAAAGTGTGGTGCACGTTTAAGTATGCATGCTAGGTAGTTTATTCCGTAGAAATGTGTTTTTTTTGGTAGATCCTTTTTGAAGCATGAAAAAAAAAATGACTCAGTACCTTCAAATAATTCAATTAATTTGACTTCATGAGCATGGACACAAATAAAAGGATTGGTAGTAAAGAGTGAATGAGAATATTATATTAAATTCATATTTTACTTATGATTACTTGATAATAAGAACCTGTCTTTATTCATTTCAGAAACAGTGGCAAGAAGCCATTATGTCTGACGACCGGTTGTCTCTGACCCTGGAAGAGATAGTGCATATCAGGTCTGTGCTGACGAAGGCTGAGCTCGAGGTGTTGCCAGTTGAAGGCAGGGTTAAAGAAGACGTTGAAAAGAGAAGGGTAATAATAATTGTTTATAAAGTTTTAAACAATCTTACATAAGTAAGGACGGTACCCTTAAGTCAGAGTAAAAAAAAAAATATTAGTGAAAGAATGATTGGCAAGTGAGTGACGTTTCTAACAATTTTATTTATTTTCCAGGTTTGCTTCTTATGTTTGAAGACGAGATTCGGTATATTCGGCCCATGGGGCCAGAAGTGTAAATTATGCAAAAAGACTGTCTGTCAAAAATGTTGTTCAAAGGTTAGTTTGGCAACAAATTAAATATACTTACCTACTTACCTAGTGATAAAGTGTATTTTGATTTTTAAGGATCATAATTATGTATTTTTAATTTTGCGAAAATTGTTTTGTTAGGTACTTTGAAAAGGTTACCTACTACAGAACAACCGCACGCTAACTAGTGTATCAAGCTAACCCTATGTCCCTATCTATTAATATATAATAACATTAAAAATGAATTAAAGTTGAAATGTATCCCTCAACTTTGAAAAACTTAGTCGGCTCGGTTGACTCGATTCAAAATCAGTGTCTGTTACCAGATGCGCATCCTACCAGATTGCGTAAAATTGTTATTTAAATCCCTACTTTTGTTCAATATGTAAGTACTTAGTTACCTACTTATAAAGAGTAACATCTAACTTTTTAAATGAAATTGAAGTAGAAATATTTCAATCGACTTTATTCGGTTCGGTTTACTGGATTCAAAGTGCGTGTCTGTTACCAGATGCGCATCCCGACGGAGCACTTCGCGCACGTGCCGGTGGTGCTGCTGAGCCCGTCGCTGCTGCCGTCGCCCGAGGACGAGGCGCACTCCTCCTTCCCGCGCAGCCTCATGTCGCGGCTCGTCTCGCCCGAGTACTCGGTCAGTCCATGCACATATAATAATAAACCTCGCCAGGTGTATTTTTAAGGAACTGGTCCCGCCGCACACTCCCGCCACTGTAACTCCTGTAAACCAAGATCGACAATGGTGACCAACAATGACGTCAAGGTTTGACCCTCGACGAGTCCGGGGCAAAAGTTAAATTGTCTTGGAACCCGCACGATTTTAATCGAAAGAAATAATATGAGTTGGAGGAAAAAAAATCCACGTCCCTCCAGTGTTATGCGGGAGACAAAAATAGCTGGTACGGGCTGATTGCCATAGAAGCAAGGCTGTTTCAACTCATTGAAGACCAGTTGTAAGGCACCACGGATTGTAGTTAGACTAATTGGACCTAAATTCGTGAGCTGGTTATACTTGATTCCAATAATAGGTATGGCAAGACTATTTTAGCTTTTCCCCGGGACTTGTCGAGGGTCTAACCTCGGCGTCATCGTTGGGACATCATTGTCGATCCTCGCTTACAGAAGTAACAGAGGCGGGAATGTGTGGCTGGACTAGTCCCGTCGTCCGGAGTCCGACCTTTAAACGGTTCTCAACTACACTGTTATACTAGGTGAAACAGAAAGGGTATACTATTTTTTTTGCAACTTAACTTTGTAAATCTAATACTATTGGCTTTGTGGGACATTTGAAGTACTAAAGGTTTTGTAGACTTATGAAATCTGTCAACAGCTGTATGTAAGTATCACCTTTTGTTTTTCAGGTTTTCTCCATTGCTGATAGTTTTGGAATTACAAAGTTTTGAAAAATAAACTATAGGTACCCTCTCTGTTTCAACCTGTAGATGGAAGAATTGATGTTATAGATTTGCATCATGATGTTGCATACAAATAATGCAATACCGTTGTCGAATGTGCAGTTTGCGATAAAATAAATGGCTCCTCGTTATTTTAACGAGGGACTATGAAGGAAAACACTTACTTATCCACTTGTATACCTACCGCAAAATAATGTCACCCTCATTCTTCGGGTAATAGACGGAGCTTACGTAAGTGTACTTATGTTCAGAATTCAATATATTTTTATTCATGTGGGCCAGCAAAGTACTTATGAATAGGTAGAACCTACCACCGGTTCAAAATATTGCTTCCACTAAGAAGATCCGACAGCAAGCTCAATAGGTAGTTGCTCTTTTCAAAAGGTGTTGATTATCAGAAATAGCAACGCATTGTGAGCAAGCAATACCATTGTCACGAGAAACTACTACATAAAACACTACCTATATTTAAATGGGACTAGTCCCGCCACATACTGCTACAACTGTTACTCTTGAATTGAAAGTGGTGTCCTATAATGACGCCGAGGTTTGACTTTCGACGATTAAAAACACAATTGATTCAATAGGACTAAGCTAAATGTCCAATACATTTCATCAACAGAGCATGATAGAAAACAGCGTGGGCAGCGCGCCCAGCAGCCCGGCGGCGGGGCGGCGGCTCGGGGTGGCCGCGGGGGGCGCGGCGGGGCGCGGGGCGGGCGGCGCCGCCGCGTCCGCGCCGGGCTCGCGCGGCGGCTCCGCGCTCGGCTTCGCGGACGCGCTGTCCGTGCCGCCGCACGCCATGTCGCGGAGCGTGGACGGCCCGCAGGCCATGTCGCTTGTTAATACACCACCTTCGACACTGGATCGCAGGTACTATTATGATTTCGAATATATTATTTACAACTACTTACCTAGTTGTTAAAAAGTTGGCCGCCACGTGACGCCCCCGGCTGATATAAAACATGTGTAGTGTAAAAGTACTATAGTATGCGCGCACATACACACAAGGGAGTCAAGAGCGCTGGCGTAGAGGGGGCATGACGGCACGAGTGAGCGTCATGCCATTTGCCGTGACGGCAAACTGGTAGATTTTATAGCCAAAGTGCGCCTCGATTTTTTTAATATAAATATCGCCAAATTGTATGGTACATCAACTGTATGGTGCCAAAGTAAGCAACGCTTGTACTATGGTACCATGGTCTGGGGGCGATCCTAGAGACACCCCCGACCAAGGTTAAGTACGAAAAGACTATTTCCAAAATTACCCTGACGAGAATCAAACCCTCACCCACTGCACCAAGCGGTCGTAATATTGTTTATATTATGTTGTCCAGGGCGAGGTACGGACGCAGCGCGGGCGGCGCGGCGGCGGCGGAGCGGCTGCGCGGCGTGCAGATGGCGGTGTGCCACGACTGCAAGGCGATGGTGCTGCAGATCATCAAGTCCTCGCGCGCCGCGCGCTCCGCCTCCCGCGACCGCGCGCTGCGCCACCTCACGCTCGACCTCGCGCCCGTCTACACCGCCGACTGCTAGGCCGCCGCTCCGGGGCTCCTGGAACGCTTCACGACCGGATGCGAGTTGAGTAGGCGACGACGTAACTTTGCCCCTAAGTTTAACCCCTAGAGTGTCACGAGAGGTATAAGATTTGGACGCTCCAAGTGTCGCGTTCCCCAAAGGGTGGGTATAAGACGCGAGCGGCAATTTGTTGTTTATTTGCTACGTTAAGTAACACGTCAACGATAATAGGGTTTCACAGTCGATTGTGTCAAAGTCTATCTGTTTTAATTTTTAGTATCGATTCTTGTAAAAAAGTTACTTTTTGGCACGAAAAAAACATACTTCCGAAATATATTGCGACACTTGGGGTAGAGGGCGCTCGGAGGTGGGGATCATTGGAAAGGTTAAGCTTCCCACCACTACAAAACAACAACTAAAACTAAAGGCTAGAACATCGCCAGTCACCACCTAAGTCATTGATATCTCGGGGCGAAAAAAGCGGACCTTTTACCAAAATTAAACACAAGATAGTGACATTACGTGGCTATCCTATCGCCGTGAACTTAGTCATTAAAAAGTCGTTTAGACTAGGGCTGTTATATTCTGGGTGTAAAGATGAACATCATTATTTATCAGTTTCACCCCTATTTAGAAGTTCGTCCGACTCTACAAGACGGTTTCGCATCTCATAGTTACGATTGGCTGTTAGAGCATCCCCTACAGTAAAGATATGGTCTGAGTTTAGCAACTGGTTTATATAAACTGCGACACAACATAGAATAGTTGGAAGAATCGCGGCTTGAACCAAGTAACAACAATCTCGTTAATAATCAAAATAATCTTTTCCAAATTTCAGTAATAATCATGAATATCCTTAGATTTTATTCACATTTTGCAATATTATTATTGACATTTTATGCTAACTTATTCAATTTAATACCATTCTAATCTGATTAAGTATGCCATTACCAGCAATCTTTTATTTTGGCAATTTATCAACTCTGCTAAAAGGATCTATTTAAATCTATTTTTAAAATCTAATACTCAATTTCTTTAATAATAAACATACCTACATAATATTGTAAGTAATAATAGTGTAGATAGTTAAAAAAGTTTTCATAGAAAACACACAAAGTGAAATGAAGTCGATTAATAATGATTGGAGTCAAAATAATGAAGTTTTAAAAAGAAATCGAGCTTCCAAGGTTGTGTACGAGTCTATGTTGTGTTTCGTAGATGGACCATACAATTTGTTTTACGACTATAAAATTAACTTTGACAATACTTTTTGACCTTTGACAGACATTAGCACGTACCACAGTTTATTTTTGTTTATCGCACAAACATTACCTGAATAATTAAATTATACAAATATTTATCCAACATTATCAGAGATTATATCTACTCATATAATATTAAATAAATTAAATTAATATTATATTCCAGAAAATTCTAAATAATATTTTATCACTGTATTAATAAAATATATTTTTCTCCGAACGATAGAATGTTTTAATAGTCTACAATTTCGATGTGAAGTGAAAAAAATAAATGTGTGTTCAAAAATATAATATACTTACTAACTATGAATGTTATTGTATAAAAATAAATTATATTGTATAAAACATATTTTAGAAAATCTAGAATCTGTGTTATCAAACATGTGAAGCATGAAATAATTATCTGACGTAATATTGTAGAAAATAGTTCTGAAAAGTTTTTTTTAATATACATTTTGAATTTTAAATTCACACAATTTTCTGCAATAAACGTTAGAAATTAATGGTAGCTGAGTAATCCCTGAGTCATTTCGCCGAATACAAAATAATAGTCTGAATCACACTATTGAAATAAATGGATTTCAGAAATTGGAGAACAAAAAAGGAGTGTTCATTACCTACTTACTTATTTAATAGTGTTGATCCAGCTTACGGTTGCATTATCTGTGACATACCGAGCATATTATAAGTTAAGTTTTCAGTGCCATACCGATCGAAGAAAATATTTTTATCAGTGACTTGCATGTGCGTAGTGTCACGACACCGTCAGATCAATTTATTATTTTGTTAAGTTACTATTTATTTTCCTACGCTTTTGGTTCATAATACAAAAAAGAAAAAAAAAGAAAAAAAAAATACATAGGTTACGTTCGGTTGCGTGCTTTTGATAAAAAAACTGTTTATTATTTTTTCCTTTTTTTATTAGAGAGGTTATTTTTTTGAATTTTCTCGCTAAATTCATGAAATTCCAAGACAGTCCAGTCGATAGTATGCAACCAGTTAACAAGTCTGATTGTTTGAGATGTATGATTGTAGCGCTTACTCCATATTAATAGAGCTTGGGGCAGTAATGGCGACAGCGTTGACTAGGTGATATTAACAAACCTAAAATAATAAAGAAAACAGTTTTATCAGGTCAGGTATGCTGTTAAAAGTTTTGTATTATTTTATCAGTCAATATATATTTATGGAATTTAGTATGAATATCTTTAGTCTGCAGCTATCCACATTATTGCCGCTACTAACGTGGTGTTAAGAACTTGTAAAAAACTAATTTATTGAGCAAATATAATCACTATCCAGTACATTTTGTAAATATTAGATGTTTAGTGTACTTCAGTAGCTGTTTATAAAGTAGTATTTTGAATTGTAATTAAACGTTAATAATTCTGGGTGTACCATAATCTTGCATTCCCTCCGTTAATTTAATTATTTTTAAGTTTATAAGTAATTTACTCAAATGAAATATGGCCTAAAAACCAACTTATGTTTGTTCATTTTGTTGAAAGTGTTATCTTGTTCATTTATCCGAAATTCATTCAAAAAACCCAGTTAAGTACCTATTTATAACTTGTAAATGTGTAATTTAGTAGATGTTACTTAGATTGTAACTGTTTAAAGACATTAAGAACTTAAGTATGGAAGAGAGTAATCTACATAATTGAATAAAAAATAAATATTAAAAAAACATACTTAAATAAACGTAAATACGAATCGTTGAAATTGTAATTTTATTTTTCCCTCTAAATATAAAAAAAATCTTACTCTAGAATTTCATCCAATAATCTGTTTGTTACATGGAAAGATGGCATGTATAAACACTAAACAAATAAAGAAGGCTAATATTTGTCAGACAGACAAGAAGGATACCATGGCTTTATGAGGGTAGTACATGAAACACAAGAAATACCACCGACTCTATTGGGTAATAAATGAAACCAAGGTATCTAAGTAAGAACCTACCAGGATAGCATGAGCATTGAAGGACCATACTGCTCGTCACACGTTCTTTCTAATATTTTTTGTGAATTCAGAGCAAGTCCGATTCTTCAGTTTTCTGATTATTTTTATATATTTCTTAATGTAGCGTTTACGAAACCATGAATAATGCCATAACATACCACTAATAACGGTACAAAGAATCGAGAGAACAACACAAGTATAGTATACACTACGTAAAGTGTACATACACACATACAGAGCAAGGACGCGAGCGCCAGGCGCGCCCGAATATCGATGGAGATTTGTACACAGTTTGCCGACTCCGTCGGCGCGGGGCTTTTACGGTTTGGGAAATATTAAAATGTACTAGGGTAGCAGAACAATGTAGGAGGTTAGTATAAAACACGTAAGCCTAGCGACATCTATCGGGCAATAGCAGAAACAATTAACACTTATTTTTATGATTTGCAGTTATTACACGATAGATGTCGCTGGTATTCTTTGTTTCTGTACCTCCTACATTGGTATGCTACCCTGGTACATTTTCAATATCTTCTCAATCACGTGACCTAAGAGAAGTTTATAATCTGATTTACAAAGATTATGTTTATATAGACAATGTTCCAGCTATTGCGCAATAGATGTCGTTAGTTTTTGTGCCTACACAACTTTACTTATCTCTGTGAAGACTACCAACCAATCAACATTTTGGTAGTACTGTCGTTGGTAATAAAAATATGAGATAAGAACACCGTTAAAAAACCCATCACGCTAGCTTGGTAATACCTTAGTCGATGGATAAAGAAGTGTGGCCAATGACTGTAATACACACGGTGTAACATTTTAGGTTTAATCAAACTCATTTTAAAATCTCATCACATTTTATTGGTTGAAGTGTTTGATTTCTATTGATTTACAACTGGAACTGTATTCTTACCATTGATAAATAAATTGTCTAATAAATAATCGTTTAGCCTACAACTAGGAGACCGTCGTCGACGAAGTTGTGGGGGGGGACTTCGAGGTTTAATGGAGCGGGTCCTTTGCGGATGCGTCCGGAGGCGTCGTAGTGGGAGCCGTGGCAGGGGCAGTAGTAGCCGCCGAAGTCGCCCGCGTTGGCGACCGGCACGCAGCCGAGATGCGTGCACACTCCAATGACGACGAGCCACTTAGGGTTCTGCGTGCGCTGCTCGTCGCTCTGGGGGTCACGGAGGGATTCGACAGGAACAGCCTGTTCAACTGAAATTTCGTTTGACGTCCTGAAAGAAAAAACATACGCGTTATACTACAGTCTAGAACAGCTATAAGCTTCAGGCTGCTTATAATTTGATCCAATGGTTTACCTAAGCTGAATGAACTCAGAGGTGGGTAAATATAAGCAAATATGAGCTTTTGTACACTACAGAGAGTGGTTTAGACTGAGACAATAGACTACTAGGATAGAAGACTAGGATGAATAACTGAAAGGTTTTTCCTCATACTGCTCAAAACTATAATGAATAAGATCACTCACTTGTGATCATGCTGGCAGTTTTAGACTACGTCAATGACGCAATTTAATTTTCACTCTTTTGGCACTGATTAGCAACAGTTTAGGGAACTAATATTTGAATTGAAATGATGTGACAAAATATACTCAATTCCTATTGTATGTGACTATGAAGTGACATATATTAAGGTCACTTTGTGATTATTATATATTACTAGCTGTGCCCCGCGACTTCATCCGCGTAGTATTTTAACTTAGCAAAAATTTCGGGATTATCGGGTTAAAACGTATCCTATATGTTAATCCCGGTTATAATCTATCTGTGTTCCAAATTTCATCCAAATCCGTTCTGTAGTTTTTGCGTGAAGGAGTAACAAACATACATACATCCACACTCACAAACTTTCGCATTTATAATATTAGTAGGATGTACATGTCATAGTTAAATTCACATAAGTCTCCCATCAAACTCTGTTGCTGGCAAAATCATTGACTACTTGAGAGATCAAATTCGTATTACTTTTAAGTAGTGATTTATCAGATTTAGATACAAAGTTGCCTACATGACATGTGGTGATCCTATCCAAAGTGGTCAGACAAACTATAGTCCTTCTAATTGGTAAAAAAAAATCATCTCTAGGATATAGATAGCCAGAATATTTATTACAGGTCAGCTGTGGTAAAGATAAGAACATAAATAATAATGATTTGTTACACTAACCTGTGACGAATGAACAGAGGTTTGCCACGCCATTTGAATGTCACCGACTTCCCTTCGGGGATCTCGCCGAGCTTGATCTCGATCTTGGCTAGAGCCAACACGTCAGCGGCTGCGGCCATTGACGACACGAAGTGCGTGACTACGGACTTGGCGGCGTATGCGCCGGCGACACCACCAGCTGAGGATTAAAAACAAAATTAAGATTAGGTTACACTTCCTTGTAATGGTGGTGACAGACAGAAGGCAAGCAAATAGCAGAATAATAAATATACAAAAAAAACTTAATGTTCAGATGTTATCAAACAATTATTTTGCTCATAGTTTAGGAATAATCCCTTGAAATGTTGTTGGTGTTTATGTATCAATAATTTAAGTGTTAATACCCCTTGTTTACATTGACACAACACTTGTATTGATTGATGCAGTTGTCTCTATTTTGAATTGTGAATAAATAGGGAATACATAAATCAATAGAACAGCATCAATCAATACAAATGTTGTGTCAGTGTTAACAAGGGGTAACACTTGCTTGCATGGTTTTGCAATTGCAACAACTCAGGTTTTACCTGCCCATGTAGATATAGGAATGCATTGGGCATAAACTGTACTACACTGATGCATGTGGTGGATGCAAGGACCTTATACATGCATTTATTGCTGACACATAAAGGTGTTTGTCTATGTATGTGGAAAGAGCTATGTAGACAACCGCTTGGCGCAGTGGTTCGAGCACAGGCTGCTCGGATCACTGTACGGGGTGGTGGTGGATTTGATTCCCGCCGGGGCAAATTTCGGAAATGGCCTTTTCGTAATTTGCCCAGGTGTGGGTGTCAGTGGGATCACCCCCAGTCCATTGTAAGGTACCCATAGTACAAGCGTTGCTTAGTTTGGGACTATATAGTTGGTGTGTCAGTCTGGCGATATTTATTTACTATTATTTATTGCTTATGTAATTACACCTATTCTTTATAACACCACATGATCGATAAGATTTCAGAAATTATTCTGACATAATAGGTAAGTAGGTAGGTACATCAAATATTTGCAGAATTTGTTTTGCATTATTTTGTATGTTTAGCCTTGTTCACACTGACATTACATTTACAGCTACATATTTGTGATTATCCCTATAAAAAAAAGGCCTGCATTAAAAAAAATAAGAGATCAATGAAAATTGGTGTAAATGATTTGCCAATACAAACTCAGGGTCAGAGGTAACCTCTTATTTACATATATTACATGAATTTCAGATCAAAAAAAGAGATAACAGCATTATTCAATTCAAGTATTGTATAAATGAAGATTAATAATGCAACCTTTTACTCAAGAGTTATATAGTGCAGATGTTTTGTCACTACAAATAAGGGCTAATAAATTATAATTATATTGATACTCTTGTGAGCTTCAGATGAAATGTCAGCTAGTGTGAACAGAATAATCTTTCACAGAATGTCAAATTAATTATTACTGAATGACATGGTTGTCATGACTAACCTCTTGAAGATTTTTAATTAGATATATAGTATAGTACCTAACAAGCAAGTAAGTATCAGTTTTATTAGATGCAAAAAAGTATAAAAAAATTCATATGTCTGACATAAGATAAAAAAACTAACCTCCAGCAAGGAGATATGTGAATGACTGGCGTCCATCGACACTCTCCTTGTTCTGTGATGTCGGGTCCTGCGTTTCCTTGCGACGGTACGCCGAGAAGTCAGGGTACGCAATATCCGTGTGCGCGAAACGTACATGACATGGCACTAGAAATGACAAGGTGTTATGTAACACGAATTTTCTTCGCAATCAACTATATTTACATCGCAATTTACTTATTTAACGGCTTCAAACACTCACCGCGACCGTTCACTCTAGCTTTTAATCCCTGAATCGGCAGAGACCCATGCAATGATTGCACAGTCGAAGTTTTAGGTAAGGGCTGAACCACTATCTTGTCTGCTGGCGAAGGCACTGCGACTACGGGCTTTAGGCCATTGGATACGACCTGCGATGAAGCCTTGAAATAGGGCGCCAAATGCCCAGCCCTTACAACTGAAGTCATTTTGTTTCACAGCAGAAATACGCAACAAAATTGCTTTTTTTATTTTCGCTGAGCCCAGTGCTCGTTTGAAATGTCAAAAATCGTGGTTAAAATGTCAAATCTAGGGTTGCCAGATATATCATGTTATAGGCTTTCGTTCCATAATTTGTTTTTAGCATGTATTATTAGCATAAATGTTTTTCCAAGATACAGTTCCAACAATTTTTTTTATGTGTAAATAAGATCCTTGATTTGTATGCTGATAAAATTATCGAATACGATTTAAAATACTTAAAAAATACAATAATTATTAGTCCCATATTATATTTGCAAAACAAAACTACATACTACTATAGGAATAGTTTTCACTAAAAATCATTATTTTTCTAGGGCAATCATATTTATCATATTATTATTCATGGAAAATAAATATTCAAATAGTTTATCTATAAGTGGTACGTACAATTTGATACCTAAATGCTAATAATCCGATATATAAAATCTGGAACACACGTTATTGATTATTACTTGATTGACGTTATTCATAAATTTCGTCTGGCAACATCTAGCAGGAGTGCGTTCAAAAACTAAAAAATAATCGAATTATTTTCCATGCATTTTCCCGAGGTTTTATATTTTCCTTTAATCATTATTGAAACTGAACAACAAAATAAAATCACGAATCAAATAAAAATACTTTAAGGTGAGTCAATATTCCGTATTTAGGTACTTACCTCTCCTTTTTATCAAATAGGTAAGTAATAAAAAAAATACCTACTAATATTTAAATAATACAATAGTCGGATTAATTTCTGGACCGGACCATTAACATCAGGATACATAAGACCCACCTAAATCGTTGTTTGTATAATTATAGACCCCGATTTCGTGAAAGTCACCAAAATGGTTCTTAAAATCGACGCAAGTAGCCTTGAACGATGAATAAATATTCATTGATCGGCGAATTTTGCATAGGTACATCAACATTCAGCGTGTGGTAGCAACCAGTTCGGCCTGTGAATAAATATTATTATGATAATTACCTAACTATTACCATTTCACATAAGGCCTAGGCGTCTAAGTGGGTAGTTTTTGTTTAGGAATCTCTTGCAACTAGTAACATATAGATTGTGCACTTACTTGATTAGGTAGGTAAGTAAGTACTTAGCTATGTAATACCTCAACTATATTTTAGCTCAAAAACCTGTTAACGCCGTTTTGAGCTCTATATATAATGCACGAATCTCAGTCCTGTTTTCGATAGGTCATATTTTTTTTTTTGCCAGAAAAGTTGATCAGATATTCTATCTAGTCTAATGTGACGGATTGATTCGGGGCGCCCTCACCACGGACAGTCACATTTGCGTGGCGCATGAGTCTTCAGTCGCCTTTTGGACATTCAAAGGATGATGAAGATGGTGTGAGTAAGATGTAAGTACCGTTCCCGAATATTTGGCAACATTAACAATATTCCTGGCAATAGACTGCGCAGAAAGAGTATTTAAAAAAAAAACCGGTATAGGCCTATACGTAGGTACTTAGTGTTTATAAGTCTGTGGTATAGGCAAAGCAGCCTGCCAGCTTGATTTTTTTTTTCATTTTGTCATAGGCATAGGAGTCGCTGTGCCCGGATGCGTTCGGTACGTGATTCGTATCGGTGTGCTCGCTTCATTTGGTGCTATTTCTATTCCGCCAACGACTGCCACTTGATTTGTTATCTGCACTAATACAGTGTTTATTATTTCCTCCTTGCAAGTCCGTGCGGCGCCAACCATTCCCTAATTTAGATAGTGGGCTGTGAAAATGCCAGTTAAAAAATCTATTTGAGATAAAATTTCCATTGACTACTGACGATTCTGTTCTGTCATCAACAAGTATACTTAGGTACCTACATTTCTAATTTAATTGACTCTATTTAAGGTTATTAATTAAAGTCCTTTTGATTTTACTTACTCATCAGCATCATCACTACCTATTTATCTACTTCTTTGTCATCAGTTGAACAAATGCTATAAGTTGGTACCTAATAATAATTATACTACGACAAAAGTTCACATTTTCAATTAATAGATGACGCCACATGTCCGATGTTCACCAAATTAGTCACTTGATAGGCACTGGGCTACACTGAATATAATTTTCGATAAAGCCGCGTTATTAGCATAGTTTAATTTTTAAAAGTCCATAATATTCTATTCAACGACCTCGGGATGGCATGTAGGTATTAGGGCTGACGAATGTTTACCTAGGAAGTACTTATAGTTTATATATTTTTGTCATGTTCAAAATTGATACCCAGATACTTGTTCTTACTTAGTTACTTATTACCACTTACTTCAATGGTCAAAGTAGTCACTATCTAGTATCTAGGTATATAATTACACTTCGTTTAGAATACTTATTAGGTAGCTACCCCTACTCACCTACTGGAATTGGCACCGAGACTTCAAATAAAATAAATTATGAGGTCCCTAGTTAATTCTAAGTTTTTAGTGGACTGGTTTTTTAGTCGTTTTAATTTTTTTATAAAAACTGGTAAGTAAAGTAGGCTGGTATGATGAAAAGTTTTACATACTTAGTACCCAGAAGCATTTTGTTTTAGCTATGAGGATCTGATTAATCTAGGTAAGCAGGCTATGATTGATTGGTTATGCGTAGTTATTAATTAAGGTAAGTACCCAGTACTTACTTAGCTATTTATTCTCCTATGTATCTACCGAGTTACTTACCTACTTTTATGCACTTCAAAATTGTAATTTTGTTATGACAGTTATCACGATACAGCGACAACCCTACTGGGTATTCATTACAAACAGTTTCACGGCCAACGCTGCGCTTTGTTCGGCCGTCCATGAGCGCCGCAGCGACGCACACCAACACCCTCCCACACACACACACACACACCACACACCCGAAAACAAAGCCTTGACGACTCAACTAACACTTGTAGCAAATAAATAACGCAGTCCAACAATGTCACTTGAGAGTGTATTAAACGTGGATGATGACACAAGCAATTTAACACCCAAACTCTCAACAATAATGATCATTTTTACAAAGATCGTCAAGTTACTTTGATAGTTTATTGCTTAACAACCCTAGGTTGCGTTGCGTGTGCCACGTAGATTGTTCTACGTCCGTTTATTTTGCATAGAGTTAGCTGCCGACTGTTACTTTTTTCTTTTCAGTAACTGGCTTTGTACATTCAGGTTTTTTTTCATGGCCAAAGTGCGGTTAATATGGTAATGATGTCATAATATTATAGATTCTACCTATTTAAATAATTAATTTTTGTTCGAGTTTTAATCTTAGGTAGGCTTAAATATATTACTTATAGGTTCCTGACAGTCAAATAGCAAAACCTATTTAGTTAAGAACCTAATTAGATATAGGTAGGTAATTTGAAGTGATTTTAGTACTCACATACGTGGTGTAAGTAGATACGTACCTACCTTTGGTACCTAATTTATTTATAAGTGTGCTGTCACTAACCTAATTATGTTTAAAGAAGTCAAGTGCGAAAATAGGATAATGTAAATACCTACCTGTTCAGGTAGGTAAATGTTTTAACTAAATTTTATTATTTAGTGCAGTTTTTCTTTCATATACCTACTTACCTAATTAAGTCAGCGCGGCTGGGTCCCCCAGCCAGTCTTCATGGATAATAATAATTAAGTACCTAGACATTTATTTAATTATTACTGTTTTTACGCACATCCTCTTTAAATAAAATAATTATAATTAGTAATTTACTCGGTTACTTACTAATTCGACGATAGTAATTAGTTTAAGAAAGTACGTATTGATTCTTCTACAATATACCTATTTAAACAGGTTAAGATTATGTTTAATAATCTTTAACGAGTCCAAATTAAAATAGGTACTTAATGTTAGATTTCTGAATGCCTATTTCATACGTAAAAAAAATAGAATTATTAAACCACCGGAACGATACGACCTCACATAAATTTTCGATTTTTGTAGGTACAGGAATAAAAAGCAACATTTTAATAGCTTCGTTGACCTTACATGCAGTTTGAGCGTTTCCGGAATAACGTTGTCACGCCACGCAAATTGTTTACGTACACAAAATGTTCTATCTGTGGTGGCATCTACGCAGGGTAAGCCAGTAACTCGGGATGCAAAACACAGATGGCGCTGTGAATATTATTTAAATAAATTTATCTATACTACCGATTTATCGGCCACTGTGAACCCGTCCTTTGCCGGCCACTCTACTAGGTAGGTATATCGCAGATGGGCAAGCGCGGGGCACATATGGGAGGGACGGCCCAATTCGATGCGCGCTCGCTATTACACAATGAATTTATTGCCGCATACGGCTGACACATTGCGTGCATATCACGTGCACCATACCAATGGAATGTTTGGACAATTATCACTGTAGTAGAGATGGGAGCTGATGCTTCGATGCCGCCGCCAGTATCATCGAATTTGATACATGTTATAGAACATGATCATCAATGGTGGTAGAGTCAAGCCGAAGCCATTTGACTACAGCTCATATACTGACGGGCTGGCTCCAGCCCATATAGGGCCTGACTAGACTGGGTTAGTACTTACCACCCTCTGATAGAAGATCAGCGAAGAGTAAGTAGCTATTATAGCTGTGTTTCTTATGATGAGGGAGAGAGCCGGAAGCCCAAATTCTCCTTTCCAGTCCCTTTGACCCTCTTCTCTTTAGGTTGACAACGTGCTAGCAATGCTATTGGTATTGCAAGCATATACCTATTTACTACCGTCACCGCTTAACATCTAATTAGGTACCATCGAGGGCAATCCCCTGTCTATTTTCAGTGATTATTTTATTAAATTTGTTGATTTTTAACCTTTCATCTCATTCAGTTATTTTTAATTAACTCTACGGTTTTCGATACACAAGCATCACTCCTCGTCGGTTATGGTATAACTTACTGTCGCGTTAGTATAATTTTACTACCTATGTACAAACACCGCCTTTACTACAACTGTTACTTCATAAAAATTCAAAGACATCGTTCCACAGTCGCCTAACAATAAAACCGTTTAAAAACATAATAAAATTAGTTCTGATTGAGTAGATTTAAAACAGAAGCGAGGATAGCGATGCGGCCTCGTGCCGAGAGCCGTGTTACAGCTACGCATATTGTGTATTTATTCACACTTAACTGCATCGCTTTGCTGTCCAGCGTTTAGGGTTCCGTAGGCGAGGACACTTATCTGCACGCGGCTTTGATGAGATATATTTTAATCATTGTAGATGCGTTATACGCGCTTTGTTTTAAGTGGCGCGTAAGAACTAGGATAATTGTGAAACCTTAACGTAGTCTAGTGTTTAACCAGTATTTAACCGTAACCAGTCTATATAATTTCAAGGTCATTCGCGCTCCGCATACGCATTATCTGGTGGCATTTGTAAATAAGTGCTGCCTTCGGATAGCTCTGACACCTCTGATGCAAGAATTGTTCACTAGCTCATACAACTCAATAGTATGGGCAGCTGCCTATTGTCTTATGTGAACTGAATCGGACACTATTTCAGATGGTAAGGCTTTTCATTTAGAATCACATCAAACCCAGGGCCTTATTTAGCTAAGCTTGCGATTAATTACCTAATTAGATAAATCAAATAAAAGTCGTAGGTATTACAAATTTAAAGAACAAAGAGCCTAATGATTAGGTTTAATATTGCACTTCCTTTATTCACATACTCAAACATCACCAAGGAAATAATACCACGTAATTAACACAGGAAAATATAACGAGGTCAGTTGACCTCGTTATCGCATTTAGAGTTCTAAATGCGAAGTCGTGGACCATCCGATAGTCATAACTAATACGGAACCATTAGAATAGAATTAGAGGCACACTTGAAAATAATATATCTTTTGGCTGAGATCCAAATTGATCGGTCAACGTGTAATTTGGCAACTTTTTTCCAGACACCTGTCGTCATGAGTTCAGTCTGCTAGTTCAGTCAGACCTTTATATTTTTGATGTTCTGATGGTTAAGTACCTTTGCATTTATAAAATTCATTAACCTGTGTAGTGTTGGGTCAGAAATGCATTACTCATGTTTTTTTAGTTGGTGTATCAACACCTACAAAAATGAAAATTCTCATCTTTAATGGAAGAATCTGTTCCAATTAAAAGATGAGAGTTTTGTCGACGTGCACGTGCCTATAGGATAGACAAGGTAACAGTATAACATCAGGCGGGTTGTACGCTTATTTACTGACGAAAATATAGGTATATTATAATAACAAAAAATATTATTCTACGTTCTACGTCACGACATCGCTGCACCTCTATCTGGATGGGGAAGCTGGCTTAATTACACCCGTAACCATTGTCTGCTCATCCCTGTCCCTTCGCAATAGTAATGAAGACACAAATAAAGTTGTTGTGGTAACATTTGTTTAGTTAATGATTAACTTTTAGCAACGGATTAACAAGATTGTGAAATATGATTGTGACCAGGTGATAGCTGTAATTGAACTTGGATTGATACATTTATTTACAAGTATTAAACTATTCACGTAATGATGCCAATGTAGTTTCCGTTATACTACAGTTCTTTGTAGAGCACGGTACGGATTTAAAAGACTTAAAGATTTTAAGAATGACATCTATACTGCTTCATAGGTATTACAATCGCAAGCACGTGGTTCCGAAGTACCTACATCAATTGATTACCATTCACGAGGCAAAGGGCGAGGGCGCGCTCAATGTCATCGTCGAGGGAATCGTTACATAAGCCATGTCTTCCGTATCGTTAAAACAGTTTGATTTTAATTAAGTAATTAATTCAAATTATAGCGGCCCCGCTTTATAATGTTATAAAACAATTATACAAATGACACGACTAACTTTTCTTGTTTATTTTAAACTCAAAAATTATGGCTATCATTATCAACCATATTACTTCTTTAACTGTGACAAATATCCATCGAATCAACAGTTAAGAGACGAAACCAGATGGCTCACTCATAGAAATTAAAACAATAAAAATTAAACGGTTAACATCAATCATCTTTATCATTTCCTTAGGCGCCATGCAAAATTTGTGCATGATATAAAATAAAACCTTGTATTTCTACCATCATCCACAATCTCTGATTCCTAGCCTACTGATTGGACTCAGCATCATAGACCACATCCGCTCCTGATCGCTGCAAAATATTGTCATTCTGACCGGAAGTCAAACCCACACCAATAGGAACTGAGCCGCCATCACGTTATCATTGCAATTAAGGCGACCCTGGTTTACTGATTTATCTTTATGGTTATTTTTGGGGCGTTTCTCCTGTGATAAGTACTTAGATAATTTGGTTTTAAAGTACATAGGACATGTGATACATAATATTTGAGTGTGAGTCTTTCTTTTCCCAATTTGTACTGAGCAACCAGTACTATGATTTGACTGAGTAGCGGTATTAAGTGTGAGCGTATGCTGAGACGTAGGCGACGCAGTTCACGCAGCACAGGGCAGAGAAGAATTCGTCCGAAATGCAGCTGTAACTGTACGCCGTGCTTTTAAAATCTCCGACCAGGTTTGGCCAGTAGCTCATACGATAAGAAGATGATAGCTTTAACGTGGCGTTGCCCTATAATCTTTATTTATAAAAATGAATCTCTATTTCCTTGGTCATCGCATCACGCGTGAACTGATGGAACGATTTCGCTAATTATTTTTTGTTGTGTTTATTATTGCCAGGAGAAGGTTCTTATGAAAGAAAAAAATAAGACAGTTGAGTGGAACAATTCGAATTCAATATTCAAAACTAAGAAAGGACAACGTCTATCGGGTCAGCTAGTTATAATATATATCCCTTCTAGTTCCTCTTATCACTACTCTTTTCTGAGTCCATTATTTCCACCAAAACAGGTTCTCTTGTGGAGACCACTACAAAGCTTGTCGAGGCCACAGGGTACATGAAGGAGAACCTGCGACCGGGACCCTCTTTTGTGCGATATCTAAGTACGAACCCAAGAACAATTTGTGCGAGGCGTATATTGTACAACTATCCTATATCGAATCCGATAAGAGGAGGCGGTCATCGGGCGATTTGAATTGCCTTATAATTTTAATCGCTACTCATATTTATTTGAGTGCTAACAAATTTTGACGCACCGTACAAAAACATTACAGATAACAAAATTTGACTTACACATTTAAGAATAGTTTTAGTTTTCGGCAGTGAATAAGGACCATTTAACCCTTGTCTGGAAATAAAAATCTCGTTGTTTGTGAGAGCACACAATTTTCTTCTGTTTACAAATTGACAACACAGAACAAACAATAAACTCAGAACTGTGTGTTCAAGGCCTCTTATTATTCCATTGCGTCAAAATAATATTGTAGCGGTCAATATAGCGCGTTGTACCGGGAATGCACGATGTACGAGTATGCTATTTTTGCATCGCGCGGCACGTGTAACGATGACTCATTGTTATGGCCGATGTGTATAGGTATGTTTTAATTCGCTTATTTTCAGCTTAATATTTGCAGATGAACGACCTTCATCGCTTATCGCATTCAATAAATATGGTATTAATTAAAAAAAAATTTTTTTCCTGATTCATTTATAGCTATGCAGCGACGCTAGTTTGAATTATGTTAGTTGCTTTGTAAATTTTTAAAATAAACTACTTATTAACATATTAATTACAATATAATTAAAATATCGGTGAAATAAGTTATACCTAATTTTTATTTAGCCCACTGCCCGGAAGGAGGATTTTGTTTTATAATTGAGGAAATGATTACTAATCATATATTTTTGATAGAAAGCTCATTATTATATACACACAACACACTTGTACACCTGAAAGGGATAAGCAGAGGTGTACTCCATTGCACTTACATTAGCCAATGGTATTTTTGTCCCAATATAATAGGGGATGCGCTCGCCATTATACAGGACACATTCCCTCCTCATTGGGTGGGGATTATATAATAAGAAAGGGTCTTGACAGACATATAGACGGACAACAGAGTGATCTTATAAGGTTTCGTATTTTTTTATTTTAGAGTAACGGAACCCTTAAAAATAACAATACCTATACTAATGTATCTTTTCACTAAACTAAAAATTTCAACTACCTCCAAATATTGGCCCACACAGCGAGCTCCAGCGTCCAACAGTTTGATCAAACGTTGGTCTCGTGTGACTCCCGCGTTTTACCGGTCTGAGAACTGGCTGGGCGGCCTTGGCTCGCGGATCGTTTCCGAGTGTGGCCCCTGCGCACCATGGCGGTGGTGCGGCGGATAACTTGAAATGTTATTTTTGGTTTTATTCCAATTCTGAATATTTGATAACCGACACAGTAGAGCTGAAGACAAAGGATCACCGTTTGAAGTTAGTTTTCGAAATGGTCAGATATATTTTAATTCATAAACAGTGGCTTATTGAAGCATTAATCAGAACAAACGTGTTTTATAATTGAACCGTAAAACAATTGTAACATGCTATATATGTGTGTACTTACCTATTAGAAGTTCAAGTTCATTGTATTGTAAAATTGTGCCTATCCCATTTGTTTATAATTTTAATTACGTGAAATTACCTCTGCCACAAGGAACAAAATGATTCTAAACTCTACCATTAATTATACGGTCACTAGTCGCTAGCATCTAGGATTTTTTTAAACGCCAGCAACTTGCGACTCTACCTGAAAGTATAAACCCATGATAGAGCTAATTTATTAAGTATACTAACCTAGAACATAAGTGCGTTAAATTATTGCGTATAAAATATAAACACAAACGAAACCTTACATTCTTATTAATATCATGTCATAGAGATACTTAATTTTAATAGTGGCGCCAAAATAAGCTAAATATGTTCCTTAATTGCAATGAACATCTGCGCTCCATATTAGAAGAGTGGTATCCATGATATGATTGTATATAGAGTAGGTAGGCATATAACTAAAATGAATATTTAAATGATATTAATTAATGACTAACATCACGCATTGTATATTTATGATAAGCACTAGTAATTCCGTCTAGTCAGATGTGGCGTTTTGTAATTTAAGCGTACTACTTATATCCACCCAAAATGTCATGACAAAATATCCTTAAAAAACCATTTTTGTATCATTAATTTCTAATATAATTTCAGTAAATTGAGTACCAGGCATTCAAATTTTAATTTATAAATGTATATTTTTGTATTCCAAGCATTATTTATTTTACAATTTTAGTGTGAAAAGTTTGCAAACATTTATTGCAATAATGCAATTTCGTAGCACGTCTACGGCGGCGTAGTGATAAGAATCGTAGCTGCATCGCTACTGCACCGATGCACGTAGCGCATCCCGTAGTCGTCTACAATGCATTTCGTAGCACATATGCTACATTTGCTACGGCATGTTGCAAAAATATTTTGCAATTTGTCCATGTTTTTGAACAGAAAGTTGTTTTTTTTATTAAATATAAGACGAATTATTATGGAGGCATATTACAGCTGGAAGTGATATGTTCCATAATTTACCAAAACATTTTACGAGTAAGTGTAGTTTAACATTTACTATGCAGCTAAAGGTCATTGTTAGGTATAACTATTAGCCAACTTTCGTTAACCTCTACCAGGCATACGTACGTACGTAGCCTTTAAAGGTGATAATGTAGATCATATGCGATAAAGATTTACTAGGCTTAGATGCAATATTACAAAACTGTACTTCAATGCATCTCTCCCTCTAACAAATAATAAGTCCAATTGTTATAAGTCCTTCTAAATCAAACTTCACTTGTATCTACAATTTTACTTTGTTCTAAGAAATTAGTAAGACTAAAATACTTTTCAACAAACTCAATTCTAATGAAGTAGATTACAATGTCCGCTCATCTGTACGCATGCGCGGGCTAGTGTCATAAGATGCGCGTGAGAACGCTCCCGGGTAACGAACCCGCTTCGCGCCGGTTTATTTTCATTCTCTGTGTTTTGGCCATTGCGCTCGCGCACTTGACGCGGATTCGATAAATGTGGATATGTCCATTAGTTAGCTGCAAGAAGTAGCAATCAAATTACAGCGGTAAATTAAATGCCTTTATAGATTAATATGGACGACACTCGATTAATATTTTTTTGAAAACATTTACGTTGACAATCACTTTTTATTATTAATTATATTGTATTTATGTATAATGTTGTTTACACATTTTAGTTTTACAATTTGTTTACTACATTCAAAATACAAAGTCAATTAATTTCACAATTATATTTATGGAATAAATATTAGTTCACGTTATTTTTATTAAATAGTTCCTAATCCATATTTTGTCCTATAGGGCCGATTCCCTATAATTACCTAAGTCTTGGCAACAACAGAAACGCATTTCAACACGTATGGGAGGCCCTGACGCAAAATTGGCAGTTAAGGGCTGACGTAAGTACTCACAATAACGTCGCTAATTCTTATCCAACTATTATATAATCCACGACACCCATGCCGAAATAGTACACACTCAGACACACGCTTACTGAATACACACACATACTTACTGAATCACAGAGTAATTTTTTTTTAGCTCTTTGCTTTTGCAATTGCAAGTGCGAAAATAATTTCTTTGTGTGTTTTTTGCCTGTGACAATTGTCGTTTTCATAATGATGACTAATAGGCATAGAACAGAAAAGCGTTGCAATTTGACAGTTGACTGAACTCGGTTTTTTGAATAGACATAATATGAAATCATTTTGCTACTTATAGATATTTTATTATGTATATTTATGCAAAATTCTAGTTCATGCCATGATTATACAGACAAATTAGATTATAAAACTAATGGAGAACTGCTTAACAATGCCTTTTTATCTGTAATATTTCATAGCCGGAGCAATATTGAAAAGTATTTTTACTACTATGTTTTCTTCCTTTTACAGCCTAAATGCACGAGAGCACATTCGCAAAAAGTTGGTAGAATTGTCACAGCGGTAATTCGTTGGACTTTTTTTTTCTTAACAATTTTGTTTTATATATATACTAGCTGTCCCGGCAAACTTTGTTTCGCCATTGAGGTTATAAATGTGCTTATTTAAAAAATGATTAATTAAATATTCATTTTAAAATACAAATATAAAGATTATTTATTGGCTGTCTAATGTATTCAAATAAAACTATTATACAGATTTTATCTCTTTTATTTCCTTTTTTATTTTCCCGAAGTTTCGGTGGCTGTACAGCAGCCATGGTCACGGGGGACTGAGGTGTTAGACTTCCTGATGTCAAAGTTATCAACTTGGTACCCTCATATTTAGTTGTTGGTTGCGGTCCTATCCACGCAGAAATTGCTCACAGTGTCTGACAACTATTTTCTTGACATGATGTATTTCGTCAGCCAGGTGTTGCTGATCTCAGATCCCTTGTGCTCTCTGAAACATAGATATACCCACTGCAGCTAACTGTGTTGGATGGTGGTTAGATTTACCGTTTAAGTATTTTCTGCATTTTCCTCTGGCATGTTGTTCTCCTCTAGCTTCTTTGATACTATTGTGATGCAGTCTGCTACAGGTAGACAGGTAAACAAAGACTGAACATCAAAACTGACCATGGTTTAATTGTTAGCATGATGTATATGTTTAATCTCACTTACAAAATGTTATAAATCCTTTGTATGTGCTCTTGTGTGTCCTCTTAGTAGTGAGAGCACCTTCGCTACGTGCTGGGCCAGACTGTATGTTGTTGTGTCAATCTGGCTTACAATGGGACGCAGCGGGTCCTCGGGTTTGTGTATTTTTGGTAACAATATCTTTGCCATGTATTTTGGTGCTTCGTTTGCACTCTTCATTGAAGCACCTTGTGATAGACTACATTTTTCGTTTTATTATCAGGCGCAAGAACAAATAACGCTGATGGTCTTCCGACCCGTGAACATGCCACAATCAATACTTGATATATTTCTTCTTGTGCGTCGTTAGTTATCTACTTCTTGATCTCTGAGGTTTGCTCGACGATTCCTCATTCCCAACCGAGCCGTTTCACGGGCTACCTCTCTTTGCTCTTGTGATTGAGAAGCACGAATTCGAGCCATACTACTGCGGCGCTCTTCACTTCCAATTTCTTGTTCTTCAGTTCTTTAATTCGCAATGTTTCGAATCCTAGTTGCATTACGGCTTTGTCGTGAAAGATCTGATTGTCTTGGACGCGGCATCGTATTGCTAATAATAATATCCGTATAATAAGCTAATAGAAATTCGAAACTGACAGATCAACTGTCAACTTCAAAATTTTAAATTATCAAATATTCAACCATATTTAACTATAGACGACATTTTAGCTGTTGGTTCTCCTTTTTTATACTATTTGTAAATAATCAATGGCTAGACTTTTTTTTCATTCAAATTTTTTTTTGCTGTCATTGGCTGTCATTTGCATTAATAACACGTTTTCACGTTTTATGTCAAGTTCCACTGGAACGGGATAAAAAGTATCCTATAACCTTCTCCTGGTTCTAAGCTACCGCCCCACCAATTTTCAGCCAAATCCGTTCAGCCGTTCTCGAGTTATAAATAGTGTAACTAACACGACTTTCTTTTATATATATAGATATGTATGTATCTATGTATTTATCAATATATGTATATAGGTATACATTTCTCTCTATTTCTCTCGTTTAAGTTGCACCCGCCATGTTGTTTCTGCACCACCCTAAGGTCGACTGGTAGAAAATGCCTAAGACATTAAGTCCGCCTTTGTACATTGTGTTTTTTTACATGTGCATAGAGTTTAAATAAATAAATAAATGCCTAATTAGTTAGGCGTGGATAGTCAAAAAGAGAGTTATACAACCACGTTAAAAAAAATCTGTATTAAAAAAAGTTTTATGACAAAGGGCGTAATAATTATTGTGATAACCTTTTGGGAATCGTTTCTTTACAGTATGAATATTTTTTAGTTCATGTTGACGTCTTATAGTTCAGCATGTTTGTAGAGAACCTGGACGCATAGCAGTGCCTCTACCAAGACGAGTCAAAGGCTAGCAATCCTGTTTTGAAAGTGTTTCATCAATTTAAATTAATTCTGTTCACAATTGCAGGTTGCAAAGTTGTATTATGCATGAGTAAGACGAACGGAGATTATTTTATTTTTAAAACAAAATGCATCGTGATTTGAAACAGGCATAGTTCGTGGAACTATTATTATATCCGCATATTGTGATTCATGGTTATCAAATTCCAAGGCTGCGGTTGCTTGTACAGTCATTTTAATATATAGTCTGGGTATATTTCATTCTATATCTCTACCAAGAGAATTTCTACTTACAAATTGTTTCTTGATCTCGGACAACATAATGTATTTATGGTATTTTTTTTAGAACTGGCTTCCACGAGACAGCTTTTTACCTAGTGTGGATGCCATGAGTAATTATAGTTATGCATTTGGCATTTCCCATTATTTAGTTTATAAAAACTTTTCATGTAAACTATTGTTCTGGAAATAAAAATTTATTATTATTTATTATTATTATTAAAGAATTACGCGAATTTTACGCTCACAAATTACGTATACGTGAAATATGTATTGGCAAATTATACTGCGTTCCTATCGGCCAGCAAAAAAACTATTTTACGTGGACGCTGCCGACTTGCGACTCCTAGTAAACGCACGAACTCATGGTGAAGCCATTGATATGCAGTTGTTTAAATTTAATACACATTAGGTTGTCGCTTTCTAGCGTCGTGGTTACACATGAAGTAAATTTTATTTTACGTTTGATGGGTATTAAATTAGGTATTAATGACTTTAACATTGTTCTCAATATTTCATAGAAATTTATTCAGGCATATTCATGAATGTTTTGGGGAAAAGTATAACCCGAATCCTTATTTATGATTAAGCTACCCGTGGAACAAGGATCGTAATATGGCAGCTAAGTCTTCACATCTGACACCATATTGTTTAAGTTACAGTTTTGAAATCAATCCTCTTTACACCTGACATTACTTCAGTTAAATCAAAACAACTGTATCAGTTTTAATGTAAGTCGATAACACATTCTGTCCTCTATAGGTACATTTCCTAATAATTCGCAAGAACGTCGAACGTCACATTATATGCCTACAAAATTATAGTATACACGGTTCAAATTGCGGATAGCCTTTTTTGTGCCTCACAAAACCCTCCAGCAGATGCCTAATTGAATATTACTGTTTAACATGTGCAGAGTTCAATAAACTTTACCACTAAAACCTAAAAGATGT
Organism: Notodonta dromedarius; assembly: GCA_905147325.1. Classification (NCBI taxonomy): domain Eukaryota; kingdom Metazoa; phylum Arthropoda; class Insecta; order Lepidoptera; family Notodontidae; genus Notodonta; species Notodonta dromedarius. Next base: position 12,240,342 of record LR990159.1, on the reverse strand, counting down.
GCAATGTTAGTCGAAACACTTAATTTGCAAGGAGGATCTTTCAACGTTAAAATTCCAATGTGGTATCTACGACCAATTGAGTTGAGCTTCCGCAGCCTCTTGCCTTCATTTATGGGTGGGAGTTTTAGGTGTTTTAGTTTGGTGTGGCGAGGTCATGTTAGGCTGGACGTTTGTGTTATGAAGCGACGCACTGTGTTGCTATGGGGCTGCTCAGTTCACGCATAATTGGCCCCCAGCCGGTCGCAGCATTACGTCACCGCTGCTATCAGAATGTTTATGTATAGAGCGCCTTATTTGGTGAACCTTTGAATTAGTTTTAAAATAACCGCGTATAAGTGTTAATGCAAAAATAGAATTATGTTTTATATTCACAGGTGAGGACCAACCATATATGCCTTCAGGCTTGTATATCCTGGAGGGATTCGCTGGGGTGCATCGTTGTCCATCCATATTTCACAGGTAGTATTTGGTGCCCAACGTGCTAAAACTTTCAAATGGCACTGCACGATCCGGGCATCGATCTCAAGATCTCATGCTCGGTACACTGCTCTAGATACTACTAGGTCCAAGGGAGGCTTATGAAGGTTTCTAGTTAGAAGCTAGCATCGCCAAATAAAAATCATTTACAAAATTTAACATATGTAAATTCTGTTCTGATTTATATAATTAGTAAAATTATCGTCATCGCATCCCTATAAAAACATCGTTCCCAATCCTAAACGAGTAAGTCAATACATATTGCATCTATTCAAACGTTCACAAAAAGCATGCCACTATCTGAAATCAACAGACTCCCTAATCCTACTAAATCTAGGGCGCAGTCTCATCCCTTTGTTCTGCGATCCACGAGCCATTCATTACGATAGACCCGGGACAAAGCTAGCCTCGCCTGGGACAATACTAGCGCTGTCAATGCCCACTTCGTCATCAGCTGTTGGGGCTGACACCTGACCTGGTATCCCATGTTTCAGTTCATAGGGTTGGCAAACACATCGGATTATTCTTTTTTTTAATTGTAGGTACGTTCATCTGAGATGAAGTGCGTATAATATAAAATTATTTATTTTATATTATTTCTGGTTTTGAACATGCTTCATGCAAAGCAATGTAACAAAGTTTTTCAGACCTTTTTAGGGATATAGCTCATTGAAATATCGTCACTGAGGAACTACATTCTATCAGATTAAGGTCAACTTTCTTAAGCCCTATTCTCAGGAATATGGCTTAAGAAAGGTGACCTTAAGGGCTTGCTCAACGTACTTGCAGCTCAATGCTTTTTAACCTAACTAGCGAGCATAAGCAGACACACTAGCATCGATTGCTCGGTGTAAGAGAGTCCCGGTTAAGCTGTGTTCCTTTCTACAAGGGTGTCCACGAAATACGGTTAGGATGGGGACGATAGGGGTGATAAGGCATGGCAACTAGGAGTTAGAGGGATACAGTCACACCAGTAGCTATCTACCGGGCTCGATTTCTGTCTACCGACGAATTATACCTATCTAGATCTGAGATCTAGATAATACCTATCACCCTACGTTGAGCGTAGGCTAAAGTACAGCAAAAAGTCAATTACGCGATCTAATTCATGACAAATACTAATAATCGCGTGGTCGGAAAGAAAGAGAGACTGTCTAAACTGTCAATTGTCAAGTCATCCCACTGTAACATGGCGCCGTTCTGGTGAAAAAAATCCTGGAATCCCCGCCGCATTACCTCGCGTTAGGAAGCGAACTACGTTTACGCTAGTGTGGTTGTCACGAGCGGCCCGAGCGAATTTTCTCGTATGGGTTGAGGTTCTCCGCCCAGTGAACACTCTACTCGAGAGTTCAACGACTTCATATACCTACTCATAACAGTCGCCATCGATGGTCGGTGGACCCATTAATCAAATGAGACGTTGCATAAAGCCTCTTCCACAAGTTCAGCGCAGATTAGCGGCCTCGGAATGTTGGGTCGCTAATGATTTAAACACCAAGTTTTGGTGATCGAAGGTCAGGAGGAAAACTATTTTTTGTTATACTTATTGCTTTTTTTCGTAATTCTTGGAACATGTTTGATAGGTTTTTATAAGATCTTTGTGATACTTTATTTTTGATTTTTCAGTTCAAAAAGTTTTTACAACACGTTGCTATTTACTGGCACATGTCGATGTATGGCGAAAACTTATTCCTATTATTGATTTTGGCAGACGGATAGTTGAAAAAGAAAATTATTTATAAGCAACGCTTGAATTGAATGCCTATTGTGAAAACCTTTTTAATTATTTTTTTTGCTAAAGGACTGCGAAATATAGTTGCGAACTTGCTTTTGCCCAGATAAAGCACTAGTACATTACAGACATTTCAGTAGGAACAGCCACCGTTTGGCTAACTAAAACATTTTTAGATAAAGCAACATCGCCCACATTTGTCAGCCCGGCTCGATTTTAAACCTTAATAAAGCTCAGTGCCCACACTCAAAACTGTCGGAGGGGGCTTTCAATTTGGTTCATAATTGGCACCGTTCGGTTAGGCAGATGATGTTTAAGTGCTTTAAATGTTTGGCTCTCAATATTATGCTCGGGCTCCGGCCGGTCCCGGCGGAGGCGCGCTCGTCGGATTAGGCCGCCGGTGGGGTTGCAGGCACCCGGCTCACCTTGGAGAGTAATTATAATGATCGGCGCCGGAACCCTAGTCTGGGACGGGAGTCCTTCCTGGAGGGGCGTGCCGGGCCACGGGTGGCGGAGGTACGCCCACGCGCCCTCTGTCCCCCTCTCCCGCGCGGAAACTACCCTCCGTCAGCGAAGTCGCTCTCGCTCGCACGGCCCGTCTCGCCCCCCACGCCCCCACGCACCGTAATAACCCAATTTGTAAGAACCCCCCATTTTCAAGGACGGCCGTCGGTCTTTATGGCGGCGGCGTCGGCGGCGTTGATTCCCGACCTTGTTTATTTCAGTTTCTTTTTGTTTAGGAACTGGCTGAACTTATTTTCGTACGTCTGTGCCCGGCCGGGTCTGGCTCGTCGTCGTGGTGTCCGATGGTGATTCGACACGTCGACGACAAAGGACGTTCCACCTTTGTGTACCTGTCCGCCGATGTTCTATATCAATTATGTGGCCCGCTTCAAAGCCCGCTTCAAAGGCGTCGAAACACAGAATTTCTATTACTTTAGTTGTGACACGATAAGTAATTGGTTGTATTTTGTTTGAATGTCGATCACCAGCCCGTAAATTTGTTCGTTACGCTCTGTAAATACCAAGTTTAGGGATGTGGAAATTGACCTGTTTTCACGATATCTAGATAGGGACCCACTCTGTTTGCGTAGCGATAAAGTTTCCTACATTATAAGACGTAAAAAAGTGGCAACATGCAGACGTGTGAGGCGGGGGTCGCCTCATTTGTTTAAGCCGTTGTAAAGTTCAAGGTCCAAGGCACCCTTATCAAAACCCGTCCTTTTGGTCCGTCTAGACGGCTTCACACCTACAACCCTTTGGGGTACCAGTTCAATTAGGGACCGTTTGCTTTTTTCCTCTGTTACACTTGGCCACGATTATTTTGAAGATCTCACTGTCTTCACAAATCGTTGACTTGTAATTTAACGACAAAACGTTGCTTTCGACTGTTTAATATCAACTTCAGAAGTGTATTAGGTTAGGAAATATTCAGCGTTCGTAATTTGGTTCTGTCAAATTAATTTTAACTAAACGTAAACGTTAATTAAAATGCCCTTCACTGGTTTGACTTGAGTTTATGAGGGTTCATTAGTCGCGTAAAATACATGATATTTTTTTTTCTATATTTCCTTAATTTTCTGATTTTATTAAAGGTACCGTATTTAGGTCTAGAGCGTACTAAATTGATAACGTGGTTACGAGAAATTCATTTTTGCGATCACCGTTATGTGACTTGTATGCAGTCTACAAACCAAAACTCTTAATTGTACCACAGCTCGGGTTGTCAAAGGTAAAACAAAAACGTAATGAAAAGCGTGATTACTTGAAACTAGCCGTGACGTTTTGCTAGCGTTTTTATAGCATAACTAGCTGTGCCCCGCGACTCCGTCCGCGTTCTGTTGAAATTTTTTCTGAATTTTCTTTGCTATAAACCTCACGGAGCACGAGACCTTTCCAACGAATGCAAAACCGTGGAAATCGGTTCGTGCGTTCTGGAGTTATAGCGTCAGGAAGGAAAACCCGACTTATTTTTATATAGTAGACTAATATTATAAATGCGAAAGTTTGTGCGTGTGGATGTATGTATGTATGTATGTATGTATGTATGTATGTATGTATGTATGTATGTATGTTTGTTACTCCTTCACGCAAAAACTACTGAACGGATTTGGATGAAATTTGGAACACAGATAGATTATAACCGGGATTAACATATAGGATACTTTTTAACCCGATAATCTCGAAATTTTTGCTAAGTTAAAATACTACGCGGATGAAGTCGCGGGGCACAGCTAGTAATAGATAAAAGGGTCTCAAATATTGTTTGGCAAACACCAAATAGTCCTTCAAAATGTTATTCAAGCACAATCCTTACTGACAAAGATCGATCTGAATCGTAGAGACCTAAAAATCTTGTCTATCAAAACAAATCTTGTCGTTTGGTGACCCTACACAACAGTAGCTCTACCATGAGCTTTAGTAGCGTATGCTGAGACGCAGGTAGCGCAGCACAGCATAGCACAGAACTAGCAGTCTCGAGCCTATGCTGCATCGCAGGTAAATGACACAGATACATAGCAAAACTCTGCCCATACATAACAAAGTCTGGTATTCCCTGCGTTGCGTGAACTGTGTCGCCTACAATGACATTTTAGTATGCGCTCACACAATATGCTCGCTAGACGCTAGCATCTGCTAAATTGTCTGGCAAATACTAGTAATTTATCATACGAATATTTTATGTAAACCACTAGTGACTTCTAGAGAACATATAAATTAATCTATAGTTCCCCAGCTAGGTACTGATCCCTAGTTTTACAGCTGGTACACATTTACGCATGATTTATTAATTACATTTTCACAAGGATGAGTTTTACTTTTAGCGTCCTTGATACGGAATAACTGACACGAGTAATAGTACTACGACGTACAAAAATGTTTACGGAATCACAAGTAATAAATCGTTCAACAAGCTTTTAACAGGGAAAGCATTTAGCAGGAAACTTTACCTTGAAATTGGATGTAAATATGTTAACAAAATATTAATGTAAAATTAAAGAGAACATCATAAATTGCATTTTATATTGTGCAATTGCCAGTAGGTATGGAATCTTCAGCGATATGTGTATTTATAACAGTACCTCCCCCTTCCGGTTACAGCTTAGTGATTACCTACTTATGGTTTAAATGCTAAGAGCCCTCCAAGCTATTTCTATTTTCAATTTCAGTTAGCATGTTCCGCATGCACGCATTGCTCAATGCGACCATGCATGCATGCGAAAGTACAAAAAGCCCGAAACGTGACATAAATTCGACAATACATCACCACGTGACTCATAGCGCGTGTTAGATCTTATCGACCTAACACATGGTGTTTAAATTCACCCTTTTACTAGATAAATGTATTAGCGTAGCGAATTTTTTATTAGTTTCTATGTTAAATAGTTATAATTCGTATTGTTTTTGTATTCGCTGACGCATTTTTGTGGACGTTTTTTTTAATATGCGCGTGTTATTTATTCAATTATAAGTAGAGTCATACAATTCAGAACGAGGAGAAACGGTATTGATTTACCTCGATCGGTACATTGATTAAATTCGAAAATTACATCTTACTAAGTAATATAAGAATAACACAAAATTTCGGTATTCTGATTGTAGAGCGAATTTCCACTCGGATCCTACACTCTCGAATATTAATACTGTGCAAACATTTATATAGATACCCTAACATCCAGGGCCTATTCAAATTAAAACTCTACAAAGTTTGTGAATAATTAAATCTGTATCAAACGGGATACACGTGCGAGATTGATAACTGTTTTATGAAAATGTGTGAGGATGAAAAACATTGTCCATGTTTGTTTTCCCAGATTGACGGAAGATGGCTGGGAATCATTTTCAGTTACTTTTCGCGTTGTATTCTAGACTTCGTTGTTGGTTTAGCCTCAAGTGAATTTTAATTGAATGTGAATTTTTCACCAAAAAAACAATTTTGATTCGATGGTTTTTTTTTTACTGCTTTTGTACTTCGCTAATTAAATCGGCCTAGAAAAAGATTTTCAAAATGATCACAAGTTTCAGTTTGATAAATACTGTCTCGAGTCATCATTTTAATGCGAAACGACGGGGCGTTTGGCGCGAAAAAATTAACGTCTGCCGACCTGAATAGTCTGGCTATAAAGGTCAAAGGTTTCGAAGTTGAGTTTGTAACGGGAGCGTTTTGTCAAATACACCATCAGGCTCTGGGCTACTGGGATTGAGGCGGGCCCCCCTTCGTGGCGTGGGAGGGGGCGCGCCGGCTCCCGGCTGAAGCGGCGCATAGACTGAAATGTGCCTCGGATAAAGCAAGCCGACAAAAACATGAACTTATTTTTTTCTGTTCGATATTTTACAGAGTACGTTTGGCGGTAGACGCGACGGATATCAAAGGGAGCGTTTTCAACACATAATAAAATTATATTTTAATATACATTCAGGAGTCAATCGCTTCCAGGTCAAACCTGCTTTTGTAAGCAGCGTGGGATTTCAATCAGAATTAAACCGTATTCTTTATTGCTACTTGGCTATATGTGTTGTCTCTATGATAGTCTGAATACCTCCTGTGGTAGAAGAGTTGTCACTCTACTGGTGTAATGGTCACTTAATTTGAAAAATAATTGGAAAGACTGTGTTCGTATGAGGTTTAACTATCGGCATTTCAGTTGACAAAAAAAGAAGTATCTAATTTCTACCAAAATTGAAGTCAAGTTCCCCAAACAGCCAGAAAAAAGAAAATATACTTTTATATAATACGAGTATACCGCTTTTCTCATAACACATTACAGAAATAACGTAAATAATCAATCCACCATTTCCCAGACGAGCTCCCGATATTAAGGTCAACAACTCGGCCCGGCCAGACCTCGAGGAGCGATTTATTCGCATCAAAAAACACGCCTTAATAAAACAAAATTCAAAGGTCTACGCATCGTATGCAGGGCGGAATAACTTATAGAGGCATAAGCGCTGAAAATCGAGGCCGCCCAGCCTGATATTGAGGAAAACTGACTCGAGACACGCACTGAAATTCATGCTAGTCCAGTTTGGTGCCTCGATATAACACACCAGACGGCAACTTGTGTAACAACCGCCTCTCTACATTTGGTATACATTGCTCTTTTACAACTATAACATTTTTCACACTGTCTATAGAAAAACTCGCTGTATAACGAACATTTCGATCGAGTTGCGGCACTAGAAGTTTATTGCGCTCGTCTACAATAATCTGCTATTCCCTGACTTTCCATTACGAGCGATAATATATTCTACGATGAAGCAATAAGGGTGGGAATCGCGTGAACTTAATATTCAAAGATTGTAGGGCTTCCTAGGAGGTATTGTGAAGGTTTCATCGCCTAGATATTGGCACTAAGGTTTTGTTTACACGTAAATTGGTTTTGTTGGGTAAAAACAATTAGTTACACGGGAGGCTAGTTACAGCTATTTGGGATAATAATCTGAAACTTATGAGATATATAATAATTATAATATTGTTAGCTGAATACGATTGTACCTACATAATTTATTTTTTGCGATAATGCTGGATGCTTGTCGACAGAAAGGAAAATCTTTTATGGAACGAAAGTTGGCAAACATGATCCACCTGATGTTAAGCAGTTATCAATACAATACCAAATGCATTATTCGCACGTTGCCGAACTAAAGGGGAGTGGGACAGAAGGAGGGGAATGGGCGAGGGATTCGTGCTTCCAGCTTTCTCACTCATCGTACGAAAGGCAGTTATAATACTATAAGACTACTTCACGCTGATCTTCCGTGAGAGGGTGAGACTACCTTGTTTACAGTCGTGAGGAAGTGCAAGAGGAATAGATTTTTAAATCGGCCCTAGGCTACATTAACACGGAAAAGATGACACCGTTTTATCCGCACATTTTCACAGTTTTTAGCCGTTTTCCATTCCTGTATACTGAGCTTGTCGTTGTTGTGTGAAGGCGGCCTAGAAATACATTTGGGGAGGGCAAGCGTCACTTCTAGTTGTGACGCTAATATGACGTCATGTTCGAACGATAAGTATTTAAGATGCATGAACCTAAGTAAATATATTATATACCTATAATACATATTCCTCAACTTAGCCAGAAGCTGTCCCTATAGAGTTCCTATTTCAAAGTTTGGAAACATAAGAGTTGGGCGGAGGATTGGTCCTGGGCGGCAATCTGTTATAGGTACTTTATATGTCATGTAGGCGGAAAATGTTGAAGAAGTTTTCTAGTATCTTTTGTTGGAAAACAAAAAAAACTAACCATAACAAACTAAACAAAGGTGCTCATTCTGTTGATACCCAAACAAAATTTGGAAAGAGAGCAATATATTTAGTTTTTTTCAATTTCACTTTAGTTGCAATTTGTGGCCAATAAAATTCTGCCATGGTAATCGAGAGAGCAGTGTGTCAGATTTTCGGAAAATCTGTCTCATGCCCATCCAATTACAACAGAGCAGATTTAAAAACCATGAACATCTGAATAGTATCAATGTTTTTATCCCAGAATATTAACTCGACATAGAAACAATCTCGCAAAAACATCCCAACCACGTGAGAGCTAACTGCATTACGAAAAGCGACCTTGAAATTAAAAAAAATCGCGCAAACATTAGCGGGAAACGCGGTGAGCATGCCAGGAACAGCGAATTGATAGACTTGCAAGTAGACGGGTGTATTGAACTCCCCATACCATTGCAAGGCCACCCAGGGCCGCACTCGCGGCGGCCGCGCCGTAGCTATGGCGATCGCTCGCTCGTTGCGATAGTGACATCCACCCTACCCCCCCACCCGGGCGCTTATTACGAGCTCTTTTCAATTTGCCTCCAATGGCGGCTAAATCTCTACCTGGAGGCCGCGTGTCGAGGCCTGGGCCCGGGTCTCTTGATATTTTTAGGCCACAGCATTACCACGTGTAATTTCATTTTTGGGTAATTTTTGAGATTTATTTGTTTTTTTTCATTATCGTTAAAAACGGGTTACCATTCGTTTTATGACATTAGATATATTTAACAGACAACATTAGATATATTTAACCTATCTCTACATAAGTATTTAAATAAAAATCTAGGAGATGGACCCTAATAAGTAGCAAATTCCAACGGTGATCATACCATAAAACAAGTATTTAATTAAACGGAAAAATTATAATTAGTACCAGTATATGAATAACAAAAATCCCGTCTTGTGTAAAATACTGTTAATGAACGCGAAAGAAAAATAATGGTTCAAAAGAAATTTTGAAAGTATGAGATACTAAATACTTGCTGCTCCACTTAAATAGCCGGCCTCTGCCCAGCGTGACATCAAGGTGCTCTATTAGAATCAGTAGCTATTCAATCGATATCATTTCAGTTCTAACGGAAATAGTATATCTATTGAAATCAAGGCCACCTGATAAATATGTTGTTTATGTCGTACGATAATCCCAAAAATCGTTATTTTGCGAAAGTCCTAGCAGGATTGCAATGAACCGGATAATTGAAATCTATGTCAGATTTTCGTCATCATACGAGCTATTATCATTGCAAAACCCCAGTTTGATACGGATGGTTGGAAAATTGAACTCTAATTGGCTAGTTCAAGTATCGATTATAACATCTTAATTCTGGTTGGTCGGGCCAAGCTCTTCCTAATATCCGGTTTTTTGCAATCGACATTGCATTTTCGCGAGGATCCGATTTTGCCGATTTTATACAACATATACATAAAGCCCTTAAACTATGCATTTTATCGATTTTATTTATCTATATTACACTATCTTGATAGGTATCTAAGTGGATGCCCACATTTTCAAGGTACTGTTTAAACTACTGTTTTTATACGACGTATATCAAACGGATGAGGCTTTTAAGATTTATGTTTGGATATAATTAGATTATCATCTATAAATACATTTTCAGGGAATCAATTAGGTATGTAGCTAATTACGTTAAAAAGTTATTAGTCACATTATAAATTCATTTTACGGTTATCTATTTTATATATCGGTAAAATTGGACCGATAAAACAGGCACGTATTTGAAGTCAAATCTCAAATTGAACGTTGCTAAATTGAATTTTATTTTTTTACAGTCGTTAAATCTCTAAAAATATCGATCTGGGCCCTAACCACGCTAGCTACTCAAATCGTAATAGAAAAGCAAACGCTCGTGATTACGTTTCAAACGCTCCGCTTTTGACGTTTTGCTGACACGAGCTTCACGATTTCTACTGACATTGATATGGTATGGTGTCAGCAAAACGTCAAAAGCGGAGCGTTGGAAACGTAATCTCGAGCTTTTGCTTTTCTATTATGATTTGAGTAGCTAGCGTGGTTAGGGCCCTGGTATCTGGGAATCTACCTATGCGACCTCGGTCCTATACTAGGAATGATGTTCCGAAAAATACAATTCCTGACAAATTCCTCAAAAGCTTTATTTAATTTCTGTGAGTGTGTGCGTGTGTTGTGTCATACATAGGCCCTAACATTGATTTCTAAATGATATCCTAACATATTGAATGCGACATAGAACCGCTTTCTCCAAGTTTATTCAACATTAATATTTCGGGCGTTTTAGATGGTATCATTATACCGATTCTAATCGAAAATAATTAATAAACATTAGATCGAAAATAATGTAGTTACTCTCTATAATGTAAGTTCAGACAAAACAATGATTTTATTTCTATTTTAATAACCAATTCTCTGAAGTCGTTGAAGAGTTGTTTACTTGTCTTGTTCTTATTTTTATTTTAGATATTTTGCTTCAAGTTCTCGAAGTTATGTTAAGAATTTAGTGCCTGTTATTTTAAGCTGGTTTAACAAAAAATATTGTTAAGATGCATGATTTATTTAAAAATATAATAATAGGTAAGTGATTTGAGAGGTGAATATTGCAGTGTAAGCGTTGGTTGGTTGAATTTCTTGTAAAGATTTTTACAGTGATTTTCACACATATACTTTACAGAAACAGTAATTTAACAATGAATATTTCGCCTCCCATTTCAAATAATAAAATAAACATATTTAATAAAAAAAAGAAACACATGCACCTATATCTAGACTAAGTCCGTCCACCGTACAAAATCCGTCCCTGTCCAAAGAGTACATCTTGCTTGCCAAATCGCAGCTTGCTATTTGTGCGCGCCGGGCCTAGGCCCCCCTCCCCCTCCTGCGCCCCCACACCCCTCGCCCGGCTCACGACCACATCATCTGCGTGCTTGTCTGTTTGACTTGAGGGCATGGGACGCTACATGTGGTTCATAGAGTAGAGGAGGCCTATTGTGCAGATGTAGAGTCAAAGACCCTGTCTTGAATTGGGGCCGCCGAACCACAGATCTGCCAGTTAATGGCTGAATTTGTCTGTAAAATAAAGAAATGTGCTTGCTCTGGTTTAAATAACGGATTTGATTATTCATAGAAAGAAGGATCTCTCCTTAGAGAGCAGGAAATAAATATAAATGTATCCTCTTAGTACTTAATTAATTTTCATGTTTAGTGAACATATTTTCATTATCTGTCACTTCAAATAGCTTCAAAAAGTAGACAAAATATTATTAAATTATGAATTGATATGTACAAATATTATACACGATAATTAAAGATAAATTAAAAAGCTCTGCACACACAAAATATCCTTGAATATATCGACACATGTTTTATTGTAACGTCATTAATTATAGATATTTTAAAACAAGGACAATAATTTTCTTCTAGTTGATATAACATAACCAGAACCATCATTGTATTAAAGCGCAAGAAATATAGATTATATTTTATACAATAAGGTTCTAGGGTCACAACACACGCCTAAGTTATCTCTTATATAAACAAGAAATTGGAGATTACTGTAGACTGAACAAGACGATAGTGACGTCACTAACTGGATAGGGTTGGTCTTCACAACAAAAAAAAACTCGTGCATTCCTTTGAAAAATATTGCCAGGAAACCTAGATAACCTGACCTGAATTCCTACCTCATATCTTGAGAGGAACCCTTCACCGAGCAGGATAATTATTATTTTCCTTCAGCTTCAGCAATTATAAAGCCCTTAGGAAGCGAGAGCGATATATTCCAACATTTCCTGTACCATTCTTTGGCCGGGTGCCAGGGCCGCAGGGTGTTGGAGGCGGTAGTATGGCGGACTGCCGCCTCACGGCATTGAACTTTAAGGTCTTTGCCGTGCATCGGGAAACGACGTCATTATATTTGTGAGGGAAAAATGGGCATTTGTTTACGAATTCCAAATATTAGCATAGGTATAGGACCAGAGGATATGGGAATGTAATTATTCACCGATATATGTATGAATGAAAGATTTAAAAGACGGTTCCGTTAGGGAGATACCTAGGCTAGGTCCTCTCAATCCAAAGTTACCGGTGTCTGGAAGAGACCGTAGTTTGAATAGGAGAGTCTTATAATAGACCTACTTGTACATAGCTATTAATATTTTCTTGTTTTTTTTCCCAAGTATAATATATTATATTTCTTTGTTTATGTATTAAATGGTGTATGTAGACGTAGTTAAAACTTATATTGGTATTATTTTATCTTTATAATTGTATCTATCTTTTAGATATAATTATTATTACAGAACCTAAAAAAATGCTCCTGAAGAAATTTATTGCTGGTCTTAAGGATCGTTTTAGCTTCCCCGGGACCAACCCTAGCCGCGTAAAATATTAGTGTTAGAAGCTGTAGTTCCTAGCTTACAGGAGTAAGAGTGGGTTCTTAGATTTCATGTAATTTATTTTTATTTTCATTTATTGGGAATAGCAATCGGCTACATTATTAATCATTTTCCCTATTACGACACACCATCTTTTTATTTAACCTACATCCCTAAAATTGCCAGTTTATTTATCGTACGTACGTAGTTTGTGTTTTTAGACTTGTAAATAAGTGACTTAATAATAACTATTATAATTATATTTCAGTGTGCAATTTTTGCGGATAAATAAATTAATAATGTTGATACACGCAAAATAAAACCTATATTTGCTTATCACATCATACTCGTACCATGAGATAAGAGATGGATATCGAAAAAATGTGTGGGAGGAATATATATAGTAAGTCCTATTTAGCGGTCATACACACCGTTTTTTCTAAACATTTTGGACCTTTGTTTTGGACAGATAATGGCTCTGTTCGGCACCCTGATACAGTAAAATGTATGAAAATTATCGGGGTCGCAATAACCTAGACAATTATTTTTATAGGTAATTGATGACTTAATAATTAATATATACATGTGTAGATAACGTAATTTACACTTAGAAAATCGTGTTATCGTGAACTATTTATTGTTTTAAAATAAATAATAGTGTAGGTACCTATATGTGTAAAAAAGTAAATTTCACTACATTAAGATTTTTTACATCTAATGAAAATCTGTAAAAATATATTAATAATAACGATGTCGTCTTTACCGTGTGAATCTAGCCCGAATATCATTCCCGTAGTTAAATATTTGAACAAAACTCAAATTTGAGTGTTGCTGAAATTTGTTTCGCCATAAATAAACATGATAAATAAAGGCGACTCTAATAGTTAAGTAGGACTTAACATGAGAAGCGCTTGAGTATTCAGCCAGGGTTATAAGATTACGATTTGTGTTTCTGATTAGGTATTATTGTTAACTTGAAGAAGAGAAACCATTGAAGACTCTACCTACCTTAATTTGAGGAACACTAATGGTTAGCTGCCTAGGAAATATTAGCTCTACATAAGTACCTTAACAAGTTCACTCACAAAGTAGAGATGTTCTAGGTAAAGAACCTCTGCCTACTATCAAACCATACATGCGTGATGATATTTCGTCAAAGAGAATGTTCGTTATAATAATAATTATGGATTTCCTTTAAAATGCCTCCTCGGTCCGCGCCTGGGATGGCGAGGGATCGTTGCTATAGGAACGCCAAGAAGGCCAGGTCTCAATATAACACAGGTTTATTGATTCAATGGATCACAATGTTCCTATAAATAAATGTAGGTATCTCTGAGGTATCTAGGTACAAATTACAGAATTTATTTCAAGATTTTCGGTCGATAATGCATAGAAAACTTGACTTATTTCGATTTCGTCACATTAAAAGTCTCTACCAGATGAGCAAACTTCACACGTCTTTTCTAAAGATTCAACTTTCTGTAGGATGTCTACCTAAGAATAATCTTCCTTTTCTTCCACTCCTCTTCAGGGCGGCAACATGTGAGCAATACCTTTGGCATTGCAAGCATCTATACACTACGGTAAATTAATTAAATATAAAGGTTAAAAAAATATTTATATTATTACATGTTTTTATTATATTTACAAGATTATTAAGTAGTAATGTATATTTTGTACTAACTTTTGCCAGAAGCTTCGCTAGCGTATTTGCTTGATATCGACAACAGCGCCACCTAACGGGCTATAGCTGAGAACCGCACAGGTGACACTACAAGTACAAAAAATAATCATTAAAATCGGTCAAGCCGTTTAAGAGAATAATTACGAACACGCACACCGGAATTTTATATACCACAATATTTAAATTTAGTTATCCAAGCTTTTATAAACAAACTAAACTGGACGGGCCCCATAGAGCTGTGTATCATGGCATGCCAAACATTGGTAACAGAAATGGTCCAACATTATGACCAGCATACAGTTTATTTTTTGTTAGTTGCGGTCAATCACAGGTTTGAATGATTCTGATTACTCTTCCTTTGTTGCGCCGGTCGATTACATAAATAGTTGTTTGTTTTTGTTTTTGCAAAAAAGTTACTTTCAGATAAGTAGGTGTATTGTTGGCGTGCGGTGTACTTGAAGAAATGTTGGCGTCATCACGTGACACACCTGTTTGTCATTATTATTGTGAACTAGCTGTGCCCCGCGACTTCATCCGCGTAGTATTGGATTATTGGGTTAAAAAGTATCCTATATGTTAATCCCGGTTATAATCTATCTGTGTTCCAAATTTCATCCAAATCCGTTCAGTAGTTTTTGCGTGAAGGAGTAACAAACATACATACATACATACATACATACATACATACATACATACATACATACATCCACACTCACAAACTTTCGCATTTATAATATTAGTAGGATACACATATATTATTTGATATTATTTAATGGTTTTAGGGACTATAGCACTGTAAATCTTACCTTAGAAAAACGCAAATCTGACTTAGTTACCTTAATTTTGTATTTATTAATCTATTTTATGATGCATCGGCGATCAAATCCTTTGTCAAAGGCTGCATCACATTCGCGAAAATTTGTTTATAAATCGCATCGCAATCGCCGGTGCGGTCCCGGCCTTAGTAAAATATGTATTAATAAATATTATGACATGTATATATTATATTAATAACACAAGTCAAGTAATGATTTGATCCATACCTAATTTGAAGATTAAGATGATTATTAATTACCTATTAGGCCTCGATCACAAGGAAAAGCACCGCGCGAAACCCCTACATATTCCGCCCATATCTATGGTCAAAGTACAAATTAATAATAAAGCTTTTTGCTGTAAATACGGTGGTTAATTTTTGGATGTTAGGTTTTAATAAGGCAATGGTGCAGTCACTATTTACGGGATTCCATTGTCCATTCAATATTAAATAACGAACTCTTCCTGTTTGACTGATGCAAATGGCCGTAATCATAAATAATATTGGGTAGGTAGGTACATACATTGCACAATGATAACTATAATGCTGCATTGTTCTCGGTTTGAAACGATAAATCGTTAGGTAATGTTGATTACATACTGTTCGAAGAAGTTGTAATAAACAATATAGGTAATATAAATAAATAATTATAATAGAGTTCTAAACATTACCAATGTTTAAAATGTCATTTTACTTTAATATATGTCAATTCAAGATGTTAGTTTTATTTGTTTTCCTTAATCCAAATAATTTTATATTTTTTATTATTATTTGTTGCTCTTTATTGAGTTATTACTCGTAGAGTTTTTACCCTACGCGATAATAAAAAGAAGGGGTTTCTTATTAATTATCTTTTAATTAATTAATATTTTTTACAAACAATTTAATATACGCGTTGGTGTGCGTACCACAAAATAAATAGTGTCAAATACAATGCAAACATATTTTAAAAATAAATGAATACATTTATTTAAAGCTTTAAAAAAGTTGTAGAATTAACGTTGTTAATTACAATGTAGGTTATTATATCCTAAAAGCTTATTCGTATTTTTAAATTAATATATTATTATGCCCAAAAGCCAGTTATGGTACATAGCTTTGACAAAAACGGTCGTCTATAAATAAACGAGGTTGCAGCCAGCAATATTCAAGATATCTCGTCCAAGCGCGGCCGATACAATCTTTGCTTTATAACAAACATACATGTTGACCTTTTAAGCATACATAACCGTGACCATGAATGTAGAATCGAGTCCATTACGTAATCTATGCGTTCATCTTTCCTTAAACGCAATACCGCAGGAAATCGAACTCTACATCTCAATGAGAAAGGTCCATATCGCTTTGAGTGGTTGTTGTATAAATTTGACGAACAAGTAACCTGTTGCATCGTAGTTTAGGGTAAACGTTAGTTCCTTATTGATATTTTTGGTGTTATCATAACAATTTACTTTAATCTTAGAATGAGATTGTTTGTGTAAAAAAGTAAGAACGTAAAGTAAGAATTTTATATAAGGTTTAATTCGGACGGGTTTTCGGGGTTGTAATAGAATATTAAAGTAGAGGCGATCAAATGAGAGAATTATGAAGCAAGATAGAGTCAAATATCCTAATAGATATACCTACCTATTCATCAAATTACACAAATAATAACGCAGAATATTCAACATTTTATGATCGATGATATTAAATTGTTGACATTTAATAGAGTCTCAAAAGGTTGTATGAATATTAATTTATCAAATATGATAAATTTCATTACCTACTTTTATTGTTTTCGGTTTTCCAAAATAGAATATACTTAGCTTCAATAAAAAAATGCTTGCAAGGATGGCATAAATCCAGTTACAGTAATTTATTAATTACGGAAAATATGTCCAAATACTATTTGGGCCAACCTTAACATAATTTTCATATGTATAAAGGGTGTTTCAAAAGACCGAAATAATACTTGGGGATTTACTTAGATTAGTTTCGGGTATAAAATAAATAGTATGAGAAGATAACACAATCGAAATTACATCAATTAAAAAAAAAAATCCCCTTCCATTAAAACTAAAAAATATCACAAGAATTATGCATTTTTTTATAAACTGTCTCTTGAATGGTGCTAATTGTAAATGCAAGTTACACCATTTTCTAGGCCATTCGATGTATTCTAAATCTACAACGTGAAAGTTGTGACATATATTCAATAGCCTGCTACTAAGAAAATTATGATAGTAATTTGTTGTCTGTATTCACCACACATAACCTACCGTATATATACCTAATCTCTTATTCCGGGCTTTTGAAATACTTTGTATAAAAAGTAGCGTAGGCCGATATTAGAATGATAGGTAACTCAGGTCTTAAAACTTTTAGTTTATAATACATAAGTATAGGACCGTAAAAAAATATTTAAATAGATACCTAATTTCCATACAAGATTGTGAATGACCCACCCGAGGTCCAGACCAAGGAGAACACAATACTATACGTGGCCCAGACAGCACGGCTGCTGAATCATGACGAGGAAATTTGGAGCAATCTATTGTCACCGACCGGATAATGTCAAGTAGCAACATTTTTTGCCTATCGATCATAGACGGCGGAAAAAATTACTTTTAATTGACTGCGTAGACTACAGGCAACTTAGAAAAAGAATGCCATAGAAGTGCAGCAATGCGTGTACCTGTGAGGGACGGAAACAGTTCACAGAAATACCAATTAAAGCAAGTTTAGTTAATAACTTTCACAGCACATGATCAAATGGTGACGTAAAACATACAGTTATATTAAATAACTGTTATTAATAGTATTATTATATTAAATAACAGGTGATAAGTACTGAAACTTATATTTATTGACAGCAAAAAAAATATGCCGATTGAAAGAACACACACTACACTATCGCTATGCGTGAAAATGTTAACAGCAACTCTGGCTTCACCTAAAAAGGTTTTTTTCTTCTATGGCCGACAAGTTTAAGACAACCACAAAGGAGGAAAAATACTTTTTGGGTAAGGTGGAATAGGCAGTAAGTTGTTCCTTATATAAATTATATTGGGTACTATACACATGAATCTAAACATGATTAAATTATTTAAAGAATAATATAGTAAATTATACTTGTTGGTTTTGCCACCGAATTGTTCCTTAAAGTCATCAAAATGACCATACCACATTAAGTACTAATGAGTATATTAATTAATTTGCAACAATCACCATCTGTTAGTAAAATAATAATACACGGAAGTTTTTAGTCAATGTTCGACTATCGAAAATATAAATAAGAAAGTATGTACAAACTCTTACACGCAAAAACAAACTTTGATGTTTCTACATAAAGTTTTTTATTCTTTGTGTGTTTGTGTACGCTGAAACTCAGTCTCTATAGTTAATGTTATGCAATTTGTTCGTTGTTTTGTTTGTGGCGATGACGTCATTCTGCAACGAGGTTCCAGGGTTCACGGTCATGATCAAGCTCACATATTTTTTCGTAGATGATTGTACTTATGTATGTACATTGTACCTATAAGGCTATGTTTGACACTTAGTAACTATGACACTGTTTGGTTACCATTGTTAGTCGTTAAGCAAATGCTCTTAACTCTACGATCTAGGTATCTACTCGTATTGTCTTGAAAGGAACTATGCGTTACGGTACAATAAAGTCAACAATTCTAGCCCAGAAAAAAAAGACCAGATTTTCAATCAAAACACCGCATATTTTTCGTCTTCATTATCAACAACGCCTAAGGAAAAAGAGGTGTTGAGGCGATTTTGTTCCCGATTGTACATGAATGGAATAAAAAAGTTCCATGTATGCCTTTCTCCCTCAATCCCAACAAAGCAAATACGTACACGGTTTGTAGTGTAGGCGAAGTAATCTTGGACTAAGATCCCTGGAGATCTAGGCCTTTGCATTGTTTATATAACGAGTGTATACTCAACAAATATATGCCTAAATAAATTGCTACCTACCCTATGTCAACTTTAGTTTAAATCTAACTACTCATAATTTCATATAAGTTAGAGAACAAAATTTATTGTAGTCCCTTCTTTAATTGATTTGGAAAATCACGAAAACTACTGGATTTCGTAAAATCTAAGGATTGTCATGGGGTATTCACAATAAATTGAAAGTTTACGTGTCGGAAACAACAGCTTTCATGCCTCTTCTAATTCATTTGTAAAAGAAGGATGAAACCTGTCGGAATAACAAGAATAACAAGATAGTTGCATTTTTCTCTTCTACAACTCCTTGCAAGGAATACGTTGAATGATCAATAACCCTGTTTTGTAAGAATATATTGAGCACCTAACATGTTTATGAGATTTTCAGAATTTATGACCAATAGTGAACTCTAAAATAAATGAATGAATGAACTAATGAATGGTCAATCTAGAATGATAATAAACTCCATTTTAGCCCGAACCGCGGCGAGTAATAAAATGATAACTTAAACTAGAATTTATATGTAAATAACTGGTTTTACGATAGGTATATCAGAGCTAAGAGATATTTTATGTTCTGATGGC
This sequence comes from Notodonta dromedarius, assembly GCA_905147325.1. NCBI lineage: Eukaryota > Metazoa > Arthropoda > Insecta > Lepidoptera > Notodontidae > Notodonta > Notodonta dromedarius. The sequence continues at coordinate 12,220,472 of LR990159.1, read as the reverse complement.
ATTGATTATTATTTTCTGTTTATACTTGTTATGGTAGAGCACCATAATAGAGATGGGAAGTCTGTTTTTTGGACGACAATAAATTATGGAAACTTTTTTTTTGGATGTAGAGACGATATTGAAACCTTGTTAAAAAAGTAAGAGTCAAGTTGAATCAAATGGATTTTTATCCAGCAGTTGGAAGATAATTCTTCATTAAAAATAGTATGTATTGAAAATATGTATACCTCTGAACAAACACGAGCTTTTGAAGATTCATAATGTCATTTTAAGTATCTGAATAATTGTCATGCAGTAATAGTTTGAGGTATTAAAATAAATAATTATTTAGAAGGTTTTATTCAATGCATGGTCACTACAATACAACAACGCCTTATCATCAATATTTAAAAAAATATGATTGATAGAGCATCTAAGTTATACATTTTATGTTGACACGGATAACAACCTTATTATCACTTAATGAATGCTTTGGGATATCATATACATCAACACTGCTACCAATGACAGTCCATGGCCTCAACGCCTCTTCGCGACAAAGGCCACCCGCGATCAAGGCCACGGTGACCCTGACGTCATCGAAATTATAAGAAAAACTAACGCTTTGTGAATCAGGCCTAACCGCTGTCGGCCCTGGCCCAACGAGTCGAAAATGGGATATTTTGATCATATATGATACTCGTCTTGTTGTGCCGATTTTAATTATATATAGAGACTTGAGTAAAATAGTTTTATAAAGATAAAGAGCTTCTTTCTTTATCTTTTTCATTAAGATTACCAGTAATTGCTCTATCTGTACTGCAGACGCTGATGTATCTGACACTATATAAAAACCAGTCAATTGCATGGCCGGCCATGCACAATGAAGGGTTCCGTAGTAATTTAAATAGGGAACATTTATATAATAAAATAACTATAATTGAAGTAGTGAAATACAAGAAACAAAGCTTTTTCCGGTTGATTTTTCACACGCCCTGTTGAGTTTGTTCTGCAACGACGGGATTCAACTTTTCTCTGTAGCTCGTGGTATGCTTACACGCAGGAATTCTAATGCTATTACTTTTTCCTATACATTCCCTCTCAATGCGAGTAGGAATCGGGCCATAGTCCATCACGCTGGCCAGGTGTGGCGCACTTTATAAGTATTTCGTAAGACATGCAAGTATCCTCACATTTTTTTCTTCATCGACTCTATGTATCGTCATGTACTAAAGACGAACTTCTCAGTTCATTTTCAATATAACGCACAATATTTCCCAGTTAGCACGCGGATGTCGAGAATTTTCCTCAGTTACATGTTGCTAGTTGCGTTCACATGTGTGTGTGTGTGTGTGTAAAGAACCGCGTGCAACGAGCGTCGAGGTCGCCCACATTCGATCTGTGCAAATTTTCGTTCGGCGGGATCACTGGCCTCGCTCACGGCCGCGCAGCCGTATCTCTCAATTTTTGTCTGTTAATTATAAAAATAATACGTTATATAACTAGGTGTATCTGTCCCACTTCCACTTGTACACTCCCAAATAAGTGCGTCTCGTTACCACCGGCGTTCCGCTGCACACATGTGCGATGACTAGAAAAATACATCCACGAAATTTGGGCGTACGTTTGCGTGTGTGCGTGAGTGACGTTACTCGTACAATGCGATTACAGGTCCGCATTGGAATGTTTTGTTTAATACCTATTACGCATTGGAAATACTTTATTTTTCTGTGGCCACTGTACAGGACGCATAATGAATTATTGTGCTGTGGTTTTGCATTTTATCCGAATCTGTTTAGCCTCTGGACATGATTAAGTAGATACCTAACTTATAATATTATTTGTCTCTATTTCATGTTATCTAAGTACATTATATAAACATGTTATAGGTACTTAGTAGATATTTTGTATATGTTTTTGGTTGGTCTACCTATCGTAAAAGGAGTGCTAAGGTGAAATGCCAACTGATGCCGCCCATTGATATCTCGCCAAGAAAATTAAGAACAGACATTTACCGACATGTGCCAAGTTTTGAAATAGGTCCCTTTGAAAACTAAATTATTAGACAGTGCCTTGTTTGAAACGATATCCGTGAAGCACGGATGTTATTTTTTTGAATTTTTTATAAAACATTTTTATCAATGATTTTGTTTTTGTCATTTTGGTTTGTTGTAACACCGTTTAATTAATTTACAAACTTATATCAATATATGAGTCTTTTAATGAATTAAATTTATTTTTTGAATACATTACATAATATATTACTGATATATAATAGTTTTATAGGTTTATAAAATCATTTTATTGTCAAGTTAACTGAGATGTGTTTAAAATATATTTTAAATAGTTATTAAATGTAACAGCAACCAAAATTATGCTTACATGCATTTATAGATTAATTCAAACAACTAACAAAATTTCCTAAAGCTAACGAACCATTAATAAAATTAAAGAAATGGCGTCTACAATGATTTAACAAAGTTCACTGCACTAAATTCGGTTTCTCATTGTATGGTGGGTGTGACTATAATGAAACATTGTCGAAAATAAGTTTAGTTTTAATTTTAAGCAAGTAAGTGTGTAATTATCGTATGCCAATACTATATTAAAACATATTATAATAATGTTGCCCGTCCTGAAAGCGCAGCGCGTGTTTAGCTCAGCAGCAGAGTTACCCTTCTCCTGAAAGGTAGCGCGATGCTTGCGATGAAAGCGACTTGGATAAGTAATCAAGTACACTGTTAGAGTCGAAACATTACTTATACAGCAACAGCTTGATCATCCGCGTCCGAGCAATCAGCTCTACGTCTGAATCTCATAGAAAAAACGTCATAACTAATTCAACTGCGGCTTCTCGGTAGATGTCGACGCAGCTTTTCACCAATAGCAACAATACAAAAAAAACATTTCAACACTCAGAACAAAAAGTGCATAAATTAATTAATTCAAAATACGGCACTGTACTTACACGTGCCGCAGTTTTTGTCCGGGATGCGATCTTTGGCACTCATTGTATGCAGCGAGCGAGTATTTGCGCACTGGAGCCTCGCCCCCCGCGCCCCTGCGCCCGCGCCGCGCTCCGCCCCACCCCCGCTGGCGCCCGCGACATGCCTACCAACATTATTTTGAACACATGCACGCAGTAGCATAGATAACGACCAAAAGGTTGGTTTTAATGTGATAAGAAATGGAAAATTATGTTTTTATATTAATTTTATTTAGCCTCATGTGTTCATTTATAAGAATATAAATAATTACATGGTGCTTACCTATTAATACAAAAAAGTTTTGGCTTGTTTACTTTTTATGGATCTGTTAATCGTAGCTTGATAAAGGAAATATTAAAGTTAATAAGATACAATATAGATAAGAAACCAAATGAAGACTATAAGTAATTCATTATCATTAATGTTCACTTCCTTTTAGAATTAATTAATTATATCTTTCAAAGCAAGTGTAGTACGGAAATAAGTATAGGTATTTAAGAAATCTAATCTACCATAACGTAAGTATTTTCTTTACTTACCTAAGTGAAAAGGCTTCAAAAATCGAGGCCAGCCAACGAAAGCATACCGAATAACTTCCAGCGACTCAGATTGTTGCCAACCTTTAATGTTCTGTGAAACCTATGAATACACATGCAAAAAACGGCAATTTAACGATCGGCGCACACAAACCCATACTAATGTACCGCACCAGTGTTTGGTTTGGTTACATAAAACATAAACAAACTCGTAATGTGCGCTGAGTTTATAATGAAATACAAGGTAGAAGTGAATGCATAATTTTTAGAAAGAACTCTACTGAAAATTGGTTTTTGTTGGGTTTTCCTCGTATTCAGCCCATCACCCAATGTTTGCCCATCGAAACACCCCCAGTATAACTACGTCATATTTGGTACACGTGACCTTAACATAAAGGGAAAATATATTTAGGTACCACCTTACCTACTCACCTGCGCGTGAGTTTCGTCACGTGTATTCTTAAAAATGGTTTCCTCGGAATTTTTCATTTACTGCAGGCAATGAAAACTTTGAGCTTGGCGCTAAGGGGCCATCCATAAATTACGTCACACGAATTTCATGATTTTTTGACCCCTCCCCCGTCCTTGTCACACAATGTCACACTTCGTCGACCCCCTCCCTCCCCTTAACGTGTGACGTAATTTATGGATGGCCCCTTAATTGAGTCATAAAACTATTGCTTATTTTTGTACCTTTAGTTACTAAGTACTTAAATGAATATGTTAATATAATAATATTTTTTTTTACGAATTCATTGTTGGATAAGTAAACTTAATAGCAACAATTCTTCTGTCAATTAAACTAAATATGTCATCTCATAAGTTACAACCATGAGGGTGATAGCGATACAATTCGTTTAGTCATTTTTAGTCTGCTTAGCAACAGAATTAGAACATAATTTCTAATTCTATATTAGCAGTAAAAGTAAAAAAATACGAGGCTAAAATATAGAGGCATACATTATCAGTTGTAACTAAGAATTGGTCTGGGCCTCCGATAACAGTGATTCTGCGACCTTCATCAGAGTTCAAGGAACCATAGATAATGCATCGGAAATCGGCAGGAATTCTTGGCTGTCTGCCTGGCGCTTTTTTGCGATAGTTTTTTTTGTGCCTATCTAATCCGCACCTGCCTATCTAGGACGGTTTAGGGACCCGGCGAGATCTGCCCGAGATCTTGAGAAATCGATTCGGTTTTTTGGCAGGGATCCCTATCAGGAGACCTATTTGCTGAGGACGCGAATTTGTCGAAGTTTTTTGGGTGAGCGGGTTTACGCGTGTCAACTGGTGGACTGATTAGCATGCTTTCTTTTTTGTAAGGCCTAGCTCAGCCAGACACTGACGGACTGTTAATTTACTAAACTATTGTTTACTGCTCTATCGGTCTGTTAGTGTATAGTTGCCCTGATTTTACAGGTCATAGAACGACATTACGTATTGAATGCAGTGATAGCCAAGTTAGTAGAGCTGTTGCTTTGGTAAAAGGATGCAAGTTCAAACCCAGGATCCCACCTCTGGGGTTTTTATATTTCATATTCGTATCTCATTTCTAACAAAGATCACATCACCTGATCAACTAGAAAACACATAATGTGGAAATCTGCACGTGAATTGAGGCTGAAATACCTACCGTATACAGAAGTGCACCCCTGCTTACTCCTTAGGGGAGTAGCGTGATGGTGTTTGAAGATAACTGTTTTTAAAAACCTTTCAGAATAATGCCAATACGTATGGAGGCTCAATTTTAATATGATTTATGAATTGTATGTGTATAAAAAAGATTTATAAAGAAAGTTACATTAGTTAGCTCTTAGCAACAGCGCTTACCTAAAGACAAAATCCATTGTATTTAGGCTGTGACTAGTGTTACCAAGTGTACCACTTTTTGAAGGACTTCTTGATTATCAATGAAAACTGGTCCCTTGGTAGAGCTCCATAAGTCTTATTTGCTTAAACTTAAACTTTTTTGTATAATAAAAGCTAGATACTTAGATTTTTTTAAAGGAAGTTTCTACTTCAATAGCTACTTTGTCAATTATTTTTTCCAGCGCCATCTCTTGCAAGACATTGGCAATCATCGTAGCTATCTTGGGTTTAGAGATAGTTTCCGGATATGGGGCTACTAATCGAAGCACCAAGACCTAACGCTGGTAATAATAAATCTGTTTTAAGTCTGAGAGCGATCTCGAGTACGCTTTTGACATGCCGTTTTGTACTGGTATGACATTATATGATCCCTTATGGACTTGAGGTAGATTAACACAGGCCTACCTTACCTACTTAAAAACGTTTCTAAGACTTAAAGCATTATTTTTTTAAAGTTTAATTGAAATTTTCCCAAAAACTTGCCAAGTTCAATAGCGACGTGCGAATGTTTTCCTCACTGAGAAAAAAAGCTAACGACAACCACCAAATAAAATTGAATATTTGCTGTATTACAAAAAAATAAAATAAAAAAAAACAGATACCTACAGAAAACAACATTTATGTTAACTTTTATTTTAAAGCTACGCCTTAATCCTAATGTGTCTTGTTTTTTTAACTGGCACGCCTAGCCACACTAGTTTGGCTATTCGTTAAAAGAAAGTGACATCAAAAAGTGTGTTGCGTTATGCATTTACACAACCGTCCCTGCATCGCACAGTGGGGCGAGCACACACTTGTGGCCTCATTTAGATTTCTTTGAATTCATAAACGAAATCTATTGTTTATCGCGTTCAAATTATTTTCTGTGAATTGTTTATTTCCAAATAGATTATGTTTATTCAGTATTCAAATTATACTATGATAGCAAACTACTTAAATGTATTTTACGACTTCATTTCGGGTTGACTTAATTTATACGAATCGGAATTGGTATACCTAGAGATTTTTCAACTTCTAAACTATGTTTTATTCAGAGATTAAAGTGTTTTATTTGGATTTAATAAAAGTGTAAAGCTCATAAAACATAAGATTCTAAAGCGAAAATCTTCTATTAGGCGATGTGGGTCACCGCCGCAAGATGCTTTATTAAAAATCGCCCAAATTGACCCACTTTCCCGTCGAGTAGGTACTATTTGCGAAACGGATGCTCGGGGTGCATTCTTTGTTCGACATTTTTCGCCTATTTTCATGTATAGCCCCTGGTACTATTATTGACAGTTTTGTTAAGCTATTTATTTGATTTATAATATTATGTTTCCTTCGTATTCATAAATTGATAAAAAAATGATTTTAAAATTACTTCCATAAACAAAAATCGTTATTTAAACAAGTATTCAAAAAGTTCCGGAACGGAAGTTAAAGCATTCCGTGGCCAAATTTGGCATCCAATTATATACAATATAGTAGGTATCTCATGTCGATTTATAAGTCTACCCCCCTATAAGTGTACTCTATATGAACACTTTTGTTATAACACTGCTTTTTTCTCTAATACCCCGGTACCTACTCTATTTCTTAAGCAAACTCTATACAGATTGAGGGTTCTCTTTTATAGAGCACCCAGACAAGTATACATGGACGTGGAATACCTGGCTGAAGACACGTTCCGGCTTAGAAGCCTTAGATAGTGGATTGAGTGAAATACCAGATCCCCTACTTATTTCAGGAAACGGGAATAGAGTCGTAGTCGATTTAGAAGCAGACATGAGAAGAAACAGTATGTGTTCAATTAATTATATTTCTACAAATACATTTCAGGGATGGATTTTTTTGTAACGTTATTTCTGCATGATCCCACTGTCACAACGAATATAGAAAAACGTAACGTATCGAAACGTAGACGCATCGTTTGACCCAGTTATCGGAGCGATTCTATTTCGGAAAAGAGCACGGCTGCAACATTATTTTTTTGGCCAGCCATGGTGACCCCGTTCCACTGGGCGGCGGGAGGCGATCCTTTGTCTGCATACCCTATGTAATACAATCCTTGATAAGAAATTTAATTGTAAACTAAAATAAATTTCCTTCATATATTTTTGCTTTATATTATTTTACAATTGCGTAAATGTACCTTCCTTTGTGACTAACGAACTAAGTATTTATCCACATTTAATTAATAACATCACGTCTTTTTGCTACATGGCGTTAAACTTAATAAATAAATACAGTAATTATTAATTAGTAAAAATACGAAAACACTGCCTCTACTACAACTAAAATAATATCTCAGGCAATTAAAAGTTACAATTTACACGCCTCTATATTTTAATTTCAAGGTTAATTATACTGCGTAAGTATATTTAATTAAAATTATAATGATTGAGGTGCTTGTTAAGTTTGGATTAGACAGGATTTTCACCAATAAAAGTTACCTGGCCAGTGCTGTCCAGGTTACAACTGTCTACTTACAAGTGGTTAATACCTTCATTTATAAAATTGGGATGAACTCATATCTTACAAAGTAACAAAATTACTTATTAATGATTATGAAACCTCTAAACAATTTATAACTAGTAGTTGCTTACGGTGAAGGAAAACATCGTGAGGAAACCTGCATGTCTTAGAAGATCTAATTTCCGAAAGACATGTGAAATCCGCCAACCCGCACTGGGCCAGCGTGGTGGATTATGGCCTGAATCCCCCGCATGCTGAAGGGAGGCCCGAGCCCAGGAGTGGGACGTCAAAAGGGCTAAATTATTATTATTATATAACAAATAGTTAGCCTCTACTACGAATTCGGAGCATTGGTTCCACTGAGAAGAACCATGACACGACATCCAATGGTTATATTATTAGAAGGAATGACAAGCTTATCGTCAAATCTCAATCAATTTATATATGTGCCTTTAAAATTTCGTCGTAATAGTCTACGTTGAGGAATAAAAGAATATTATTTTAGTGATAATATAAATTTGACATATTTATGTTATACTTTAAACTTGTGCCTAAAATTTATATTCACCTGTAAAGTTTGCATTTCAAATCATAATACCGTGTCAATATACACTTTATGCTTGTAAAATGTTAATTTCCAACCACAATCACTAATTCACCTTGAGTTCTAATACCAATAGTGTCAGAAACTTGCATAACAGGCATGCAGGAACTGAATAGTGTGTGCGTAAAGTGTATTGACATTCAAATATATGCAAGGCCGTGACCTTTCCAAAATTTGTGGGTATAATAATAATTTAGATAAAGAAGAAGCCTGTTTACCACAGTGGGAAAATGATTGGTCACTTAATAGGACAGTCAAAATCAAAAGTGGCTTGGTATTTGAAATGTCCAAAATAATCACATTATTAGGATGTTATAGTAGTATGACACCTGAAGGTATCTAAAGTAAACGATCACACAATATTTCGTATAGTGGTTTCGTATTCTAGTGTCATAATTGGTATCATATGTGATTCTTTTGGATATTTCATATACCAAACTACTTTTGATGGTGACTGTACATATAATACGGCACATTAATGTATATTATCGTAGAGTAATGAACATAATTTATTTTATCGCTTTTCAATTACATTAAAACCTGGATTTTTTCAATAAATCAGTTCACACTGATATAATATCATACAATTTAAAGGCGGTGACATAAAATTTATCAGTGTAAACTGGCTTAATGAATAGGTGAGATGGCAGCTGCAATACAAGTTTCCTATTAATACTCGTATACTTAAAAGTAGACTGATAATTTATTTGAATCAAAAAACAACTTCACCGATAAATGCAGAGTTTTAAAACGAAAGAAGAACGCAGTAGGTCACTAATAGACAAACATTCTGGGCCCTAACTACTCAAATCGTAATAGAAAAGCAAACGCTTGCGATTACGTTTCAAACGCTCCGCTTTTGACGTTTTGCTGACTCGAGCTTCACGATTTCCTATGACATTGATATGGTATGGTGCCAGCTAGCGTGGTTAGGGCCCTGGACTAATGCTTAACCTAATTTGCAAAAGAGAGCATGTATTGAGTACGCTTTTGACATTATAATCGTGATATGTTCTTAGAGTTGAGATCGACTTAATAATATCAGCCTAAGACTATTGGACGCCCGCATATTGCAATTAGTATGGTTCCAAAATCTGGAACATAATCCTCAGTCGTTGCAAGAGTTTAGAACCAGCCTGCAAAACCTTTGGGGCGCACAAAACCAACTGTCACTCTGTCACTCCAGTTGTTTATGTTAGTTTGTGTTCAACATTATGAAATTGAGTCAGCGAGATCATTAAAACCCACGATGTCCGAAGCAGGTGGATAATTGATTGAGCAAACATTCACGGGGAATTTATAAAACCGTTACGCAATGCATTTTTTAGGGTCGGCGCGGGTAGTCAGCGCTTTTCAGAAATTACACCGGGCGGTGGGTGGTGGCGCGAACGGTGTGCGGGATATGACGTTCGATTTAAAGGGTAGGCGAGGGGGTGGGCGCCCCTAGCTGGCTGCAGGGCTGTTGACGGGCGCCCGACGCATGCGCGCTCCTCGGATAGGCGCCCGCCGCCGCCCGATTTCCGTGCTGATGACAGTTCGCCGGGACTTACTTCCTCGATACCGCGCGTTCGCGGCTCGCTGCATCCAGGGCCAGTTCGAGCCTGCCCCGCGCCTGGCGCCGCCAGCCCCACCGTGTGACGTCGGCGTCGATGGCACATTGACGACGTTGCATCCACGTGAGTACCAAAACGCCGACTACATCGCACGCTCCAAGCCCGGCATCATAACGATTAGTGTCCGTGGTCTTTCAAATAGGTTGCATTCGTGATTATAATTTGAATTTTGACATTTTCCCTTCAAAGTTTCGAAAAAATATGGAGCTGTTGTGTTTTGTGGTTGTTTGCGTTTATTTTGAATTGTTAGTGTTTTGATTTGGCGAATCCATTGTTATTTAATTTGTGCCGGTCGCATTAATATATTTGTATGAAGTGAATTTATGTTTTTGTGATTATAATATTCGAATGCCGTTATTCTAATCAGGTAAGTACAATAACATTTTATAATTGTAAATTAAATTTCTTATTTTTGGTATTATTGTGGAATTATCGTTTATTTTGAAGAAAAAAAAATTGCATTTGGTGTATTATATCTTAGATTAATGGTTAACCTCTTCCACAAATTATTGTTATTTCTTAATTACATTCTCTTGCAAGAACTACTTACCTCTTCATAGTATCTAAGTATTTAATTTCAATCGAATAAGTTTAATGATAATTGTACTACAGTGCCAAATAAATTAATTAAATATTATAATTAGTTCTTAGACTCGAACTGACCAAATACCTAGCTGTTTATATACGTAAACAAAAAGTGGTGAAGAAATTCAGCAAAGAAAATACCAAACGAAGACATTGGAAAATCGTCTCTATTATCATTATGTAAAAGTATTTACTTAAGTTAAGTGTCTTCTTATTAAAGGTGTATGAAAAAGGTACTGGTATATCATTAATATAAATTATTGTAAAAAAAAACACCGGCTGTCGACGAAAACCGCCTATATATCAAGCAAGATGCAGGAGTTTGACATTGAACCGTGTGGATCTACGCATGCGCAAATATTTATCCAGATGTACCGGGTACCACGACGCAAGTTAATTTTCGAACGCAATCGCGTTTAAATTTTAAACAAGTACATTTTATTTTAATGAATTAAAATAAAGTGTCGAAAATGTTTTTGTTTTACTGTCAATGTCGTATTCGAAATTATAATTTTAAATTATTGCGTTTACATAGCTCTGATTAGGTTTATATAAATAGTTTGTATTCGTTGTGTACTTATGTCATAGATCACACAAAAATAGACTTGACATGCCAGCAGGAATAGCGAGCAACAGAAGAAAGGAAAAACACACTGCGTTATTCCAAGTTAACTGCCAACTTCGCCGGTAGTCGGCGCCACTTGTTATTGCCCTGATGGTCGCGTTAAAAACTTTATTGCCACCATTAAATTTTCTGTATACACACAGAAACTACTGAAAGATAACAGCTGATATTGTCTTTGATCATTTTATTAGTATTGACAGAGCTTTGATTCTTTATTCAACTTACCAAGGACGTGCGGGGGGGCTAGAGGGGAAGGGGAAACGCACGCGCCGTGTTACAGGCTCCGTCTAGGATTTCAAGGAGGAAGGTTGAACTTACACGTGGCACAGGTCACGAGTACATTTTGCCAGTAGGTTGGTACTAATTAGGTGGCCTTTGTAATAATGAATTTGGCAGATAGTTTTTATTTTTTTAATTATTTACCTGTTTTACCTATTCTTAAATGTTTTCACCTATATAATTTTTGAATTCTCTTATATTTTAGAATATGTATTTTGTAACATTTGAGACTTTTTATAATAGATTTGTTTTCCTGATGGGCACTATAAGTGGTCATGAATATTGTAATTAATTGAATTCGGTGTCGTCGTTTTATAATGATCGCCATTCAAAGCGGCGGCATGGCGCGCTACTTATTATACAAGAATTCTTTATGAAGAACTTTAAATTTTAATAAATATAAATTTATTTATTTATTGTTAATCAATTGTGGAGATGCAACATTTTGAACGACTTGTCTTGGCCTGAATCTTCAGCGAATGATCGATCGGAGCTGCGCGTACGCATATGACCGCAGAACAACCATCAATGCAAAATAGGCGTGACAGAAGAGAGCTTAAAGTTGAAGTGATATGAAAATTTTGCTTTTGGACCATCCTAGCGAAAAGAGCCGCGGGAAAAGTTGGCTCAAACTCAAACTCAAAATTGTTTTTGTTAATGTAAGCCAACAAAGCATTTATGAACAGTCAGAATCTACCACCGGTTCGGAATGCTGCTTCCACTGAGAAGATCCGGCAAGAAACTCAATGTTTGATAATAAATCAATGTTTGTGTTTTAATTCACTGGACTTTTATTTCGGTATACTTATTGATTGTTTCGCCTTTGAAAAGTACCTACTTCTAATCTTATTTTGTTGTATATTTATCCGAAACGATAAAAGTGGACATGATGCAGCGATCTAATCAATGTGCATACCTAACAATGATTAGATAGCCGCACGAGAATGTTAGTTTTGTTATTAGGCACCGTATCTACAGGTGGTTGGAAAAAAATACTCGATACTTTTAATTGTTGGTCGATAATAAAGCCAGAAGAAGATGCAGCTGCTGTTCGCACGAAGAGTCAGAGAGCCAGAAGCCCAACCCAGTCCCCTTGCCCTCCCTCTGTGCCACTCCTTTTTATGTCGGCAACGTGCGAGCAATGCCTTTGGTATTGCAAGCATTTACAGGCTACGGTAATTGCTTAACATCAGGTCGTACGCTTGTTTGCCGACTTTGTTGTATAATAAAAGTATGTATCCTCACCTTACATGACTTGAGTCGTTGCAGAGTGATAAATGCGCAGAACACCGATTGTAACAAATCGGATAGCCAGTAGCCACTAACTCCGTTTTATAGTTCTTTATATGATATTTGTTAAGATCATATAATAATTCCAATATTTTCACAAATAAATAAAATTGTTTTGCAACTAAAATTCGGGATTCAGTTGTAGATACGTATGCAATTCAAACAGTCAAATACCGATATTATTTATATTTTTTCAAATAATCTGGACACTTCTATAGTTAGTTTTATTTAGTCTATGTTGATACTAACGGCATCTATAGGAATCTAAAGATCTGTTCGAGCTACAAACATTGAAATCTATGCTACGCGCTTTTTACTACATCGAAGGGTCGATTCACACTTAACCGTATATATTTATGCCTTTATTTTTTCATGGCCTACTATGTACATACTAGCTAGGAAACGTAACACGAATTAGTCGCGGTGGATTTTTTGCTCAAACCCATTGACTGGGATGATGCGTAGCAACACGAATTATTAGGCTATGTTCTAACGATTACCGGGACACGTAGTTATGTAATGAGGAACTAACCCAGACTTTTATGTGCAAACTGGAACCAACCTCCGAAGCTCGAATTAAGGTTTGTTTTGGGTTGCAGGAATACGCGTGGGTTGGTTGTTCTTTGCATACTTATACGTTGATATCATCGATATCGTATTTGACTTTTAAAATTGCTCAGGAAACTATTATTACTGATTAAATAAATATTTGGGGATGGAAAATGGGGTAAAAATGAAGAGTGGGTAGGGTAAGACAATAAAATTAATAGCTCTACGCAAAGACTAGTAGCTCTATCAAGAGTTTATACTCGCAAGTAGCGCTACGTAAAATGTTTGTATGTAATGTTTTCCGTTCCTGGGGCGCTCATTGCCGTACATTTTTCACGTAGACGCCAGCAATTAGCGAGAGAATAATAGTAGAGCTACAGATTAAATAAGTAAGCGAATAAAACTAAATATTACTACGTACACTGGTTCGCGATAAAGCTTATCATGCATGCGGCTTCATGCGGGACAAAAGGAGCTCTATATTGTGCTTTCGTAAGTAACCAGAGAGATAGAGCATTCTATTTGACGCTGCCGCGTGGGCCCGGCTCAGTTGCAATGACCGAAATATTTAATGAGTGCGTGGGACTACTTTTGTCTTAGGTGTGTCAAACCCAAGTAAAGAAAAATCTTGTACGAAGATATAATACTGATAAAGGGTGACATCAGCGTAGAAAATTTCAAAAATTTACGAGAGGTTTTCGAATCTTTTCAAAATAGATGGCACCCCCCAACTTATAATTAGTATTGCTTTGTATACGACCATAAAATTAGTGTAAACGATGGTTGTTTGAATTTCAATTTAACAGAGATAGTAAAGCACGCGTCTTGCGTGCACTAGGTCCTGAGTTCAAACCAGCTCGCACCTCTTGCTTATTTATTCGAAATCTATATGCAAATCATAATTTATATAATACTAGCTGCCGACCTGCGACTTCGTCCGCGTAGTTTTTAACTCAACAAAAAATCGGGATATCGGGATAAAAAGTATCCTATATGTTAATCCCGGTTATAAACTATCTGTGTTCCAAATTTCATCCAAATCCGTTCAGTAGTTTTTGCCTGAAAGAGTAACAAACATCCACACTCACAACTTTCGCATTTAGAAAATTAGTAGGATTAGTAGGATGATTATTACTTGCTTTCTGTGAAGGAAATCATCGCGAGGAAACTAGCATGTCTTAGAAAATCTAACAAATTTTCTAACTTAGACATAGAAATGGCCAACGTTGTAGGATTATGGCCTGGTGCCTCCTCGGCCTGAGGGGAAGCCCATGCCCAAAAGTGGGACATTAAACAGGGCTAATTATTATTCTCCAATGTTTCCTTTCAAAAGTGGATTTTCCACATCTGGCTAACCATTTGGAATGTTTCTGTCTGCCCCCTTGAGGATAAATGGTATAGCGTTTTGTGTATATTATTCAGGTTTAAAATAAGAACGGTGCGTAACGCAACACATCCCGTATCCTAACCCCGCTGTTATCATAATTCGGGCGGCCTTGCTAGCTACTGATAATAAACTAGTGTACATTTCGTTCGGCTTTTGTTCTAAGTATTTGGCCGTTGCATTGATACTCTAGGTAGAGTTAGCAACAAGTGTATCTATTTCTATCAATGAGCCTGCTACTCTATTAAATGAACTCATTCATAAATATCATTCGAGAAATACTAATGTCATGGTTCTTAAAACATCTAAATTATGGATACTACCATTCACAGCAAGGTTAGAGGCCACGCGTCAAGGCTATGATACATATAGTCGTGATTTCGGTTCATCTCATCGATTGGTGTTATCCCAGTAACACCCACACTGGGAACAGTACACAAAGATATTTTCAAAAATTTCAGCCGCATGTTGTGAATATTATTCTTATACATTATGTAAATAGTCTTCATTGAGTCATTAATGTCTACCTATTGTTTATTTATTTATGTTTTGATAGATCATTTAGTAATTATTGAGATTTAAGTGCTAGATTGCCAGCTATCTACTTTTGAAATGCGCCAGGTTTATTGTTATGGATTTTCCATTAATAATGTGGACATAGTCCTTTAAAAAATGTACATAATAAATTAATATTTCCTGGCAGGTATATAGAATACTAGCGGCCCGCCCCGGCTTCGCACGGGTACATTGCGGTTACATTATTCGAGTTTTGGTGAGGATCCCTATTTTTTTTTTGAAAATATATTATAGCCTATGCCACCCGGGGATAGTGTAGCTTCCCAACAGTGAAATAATTTTTCAAATCGGTTCAGTAGTTTCGGAGCCTATTCATTACAATCAAACAAACAAAGTTTTCCTCTATATAATATTAGTATGATTATTGCGGTATACATAAAAGCACACTTACTAATTTAAGAGGAAAGCGAAATAAGTATTTTGCCATAAATAGGGTGTACCTACGTAATGGTTTTCCTGAATAAAGCAATACTTAGTAATTTTACGTCAATAACAGGGGTTTTTTACACTGCATCGATTCGGTGTGGTCCCATAAACAAAACATTTTGTTTAAATTCAGTGGGTATATTAAGCTGTCAATAGGTATGACGTAGGTGGGTTTTTGGTACTAATGCGAGAATATAATAATTAAACTTTATAAAAATAATAACAAGGCGACTTTGAAATTGTTGTTAATATTTCGAACTATGACTATTCAGGACTCTATTTTGAAGAAATAAGTAGAGCGGGGTCTCCTAATATATATACATACAGGCATTATTTCTTTAAATGAGACACGGATCACCAATTATTGTTAAAACATAATAGGTAACTTATATTTTGGCACAAAATAAACATATTGTTTTTTTAATAATTATACTCACTTAATTTATTTATAACTATTTGAGCCCGCGACTTCGTTCGCGTGGAATTTAACTTAACAAAGAAGCCCGCTCCCGCGTTCTGGGCCCGCGCGACAGGACCCATTTTGTAAAATTTTGTTTTTCTAAAATAAAAGTAGCATAAGTTACTGCTTATAACAACAGCTATCTACCAGTGAAAGTCCCGTCAAAATCGGTTCAGCCGTTTCTGAGATTACCCGGAACAAACACACAGACAGACAGACAGACAGACAGACAGACAAAAAATTTTTAAATCGCGTTTTTGTTATACGTGTCGTATGTACTTTCATATGCATTTAGTGAAAAGGTGTTATTTGATATTACAAACAGACACTCCAATTTTATTTATTTGTATAGATTCAGATCAAAGTTTATTTTAGGCAAGTTTGTCATTGATAGAGGTATACTTGATCGACGCCACTTCTCGCTTTCATATACCCAATTGAATAATATAGTATACTGTAATAGGTAACTTCTCCAAAGAATATTTCGACATTTCTTTACGCTGCCCCTAGTGATTCAATTTACTAAAACAGATTGCCTCCTGCTCCTAAGAGCTAAGCTAGTTCATCCGACACTTGTTGGAGTGTAATCCAATTAAAGCTTCGCTTAAAACCCTTTATGATAAATGTTATCAAAAACTGTAGATAGTTATAACGCTTGTATATAGTAAACCGCTATTAAAGTAAGTAGTAAACTTTAAACGCAGGCTAGTAATAGCGATAACAACATTGAAAATAGGTAGGCATAGTATCTACATATTTTACACAAGCCTCGCATGCGCAATAGGTACATGCGTTAACAGCGAGCCATTTTCCTGAAACAAACGTCTGTAGTGTTGAGCTTCGCGTACACTTTTCATGTGTCGAAAGTGATGTCAATAACCGCTTAAACAAAATAATAGGACGTCTCTATTCCGACCGGCTAGGTAGCTATGGCCGAACTAAAATACGCGTAGGTACATGCGTATGTGTTGGTGAACAAGCAAGATTCACGAATGCGGTAGACGCGTCGCGGCGTTTGCAGAATCGGCTGCATCACGAGCGAGGGCCCGCGAGGAGCGCCGCTCTAGCCGTCTTTTTCATTTTGCGTGCGTCTTTTTTTGGCAGCGCGCGTTAGCCTTGGATTTTTTCATAGCGAAGCGCTGCACGTACGCGCGCAAGTTTCGGATAGTCGTAGTTCGTCCCCCACTCGGCGCGTCCGAATTTTCTGCATTCGGCCGGCACGAAGAGTTTTCGGCGGTCGCATTCGCGAGCGAGGCTCCCCACCGCTTGGAGCTAGCGCGCCCGGCACACACGCCTGCGGACCGAGCGTTCGGCGCGAGCGCAAACGCGCCATGCAATATGCGGAAGTGATCGCGACCGCCACCAAACCGTGCTAAACTAAACGAGTGTAACTCAAGTGTAGTGAACGCACATTCAGTGTTACAAACTATGATAGTTGTGCATAGCTCAATCGAGCTCTGATGGTTTTGTATTGACGATTCAAGGACTGTGGAAATTACGACATGGAATCGAGGAAAGTATCGTTTTATCAGTTTACGATTGATGTAGAGTTGAGATTTTCGGGTGTGACCCTCACCAGGAAGTCGCAATAGGGTTACAGAAAATATGCGGCTCGCGTAGCCTCATTTGGGAGTCAATCAGGCCGATTTTAAAATAGGTATCTCGATACGGAGTCATTGATAAATACGTGTTGACACCCCGCGGCATATGATAAATTTTAAGCTCTCAGGGTGTACAGCAGTTTGCACCTTAAGTTGTTACTGCATGAGGCCGTTTTTGCGTAGTTTCGTATCGTCCCCGAGGTTTTGCATACACGTGCTGCCGTCGCGAGGCTATTGAACTTGATAATGAGACAACCGTATCTCCCACTTTTTTTGTTCGACGTTATTGCATCACTAATTCTTTCTGCGCGATCTCCGCTGACCGGTTTTAGTCCCTGTTCTCTGTAGCCGGAGGTGTGGTATCAAAGATGATTCATGTGCGCTAGAACGCACATAGTCCCGGCTACTATCTAATATACCTACCTACTTTGAATTAATGCAATCCAGTTTGAAGCCATCATTTTTGGGCATAATTACTTAAGTACTCGAATATGAGTGCGCTTGCGGCTTGGCCCGGAACCGCTCAGTGAGGCAAAAACTGGTCTCGCAACGCATTAACATTTGCATAGAAACTGTCAGAGCGGCCCCGAATAACGCCGTTCATCCATGGACAGGCTATTAGCACCTAGACACCGGCCGCGGTCAACGTCAACTGATCGCCTTGTATTGCGTGTGCGCTTCTGCACAGGCCTATCTTCACCTTAATTCGCGTCATAGCCTCGATCTACGCAATTATCGACCTTAAACTCTTGAGCGTATAGTTTAATTTTCTAATCAGCTGTTGTAACATAGGCGTACGATTTGAATTTTGTGTGGTTAGGGCATCCGATTCTTGTCGGGTAACATTGCATTGATGAATTTTGAAACACTGTGCTACGTATCTAATTGTCTGGGACTTTCATCTTCGTTAGTATTATGACGCGTGTAGAGTCGGTAATTCTCATGTAAACATTAATCGTTACAGTTTGACCGTCTCGACGTTAGCACTTGTGTTAAAATTAAAAATATATGTGACCTTACACGTTTCCTTGTTATCTTCACCTATAGTTTTATAATGGATTCCATTCCATAAAACTAATTGTTAGAATAAATAGAATTGAACAACAACATTAGCATAATGATTAGCATACCCAACTGGATAGATATATTTATAAAAACACTAGCTGTGCCCCGCGACTTCATCCGCGTAGTATTGGATTATTGGGTTAAAAAGTATCCTATATGTTAATCCCGGTTATAATCTATCTGTGTTCCAAATTTCATCCAAATCCGTTCAGTAGTTTTTGCGTGAAGGAGTAACAAACATACATACATACATACATACATACATACATACATACATCCACACTCACAAACTTTCGCATTTATAATATTAGTAGGATAGGTAGGTAGGGAAAAATTGTTGGGTGTTGGCCGTGGAAGAAACCATGTAGCTGTATAGATAGATATAGATCTATAAATAAATAAAAAATCAGACCAGATATAAATTTTTTTTTTTTTTAAATGGTTTGAAAAACACCCAAACAAGATTAACCGACTCCAGAAAAAGGACGAGGTTTTATTTTCGTCTGTATGTTCACTGATTACTCCATCAATTGTGGACCGATTTTGAAAATTCGACTCTGCATGAAAGTAATTACAAGGTCCATAGTTATTCTAGCTTTTTAATGTAGGTACCCAGGTGTTATGAAGTCCGTTTATTTTTTTATTAGAATATTTTCTTTTTTTTTAGTAAACCGAGCCTGTGCCTGGTTGATTTAGCCTATGCCTCGTTTAGTGTTGTGTCGTGTATCATTCATCTAGTACCTTGTCCAACCGGTATTTCTTGCTCAATAAAACGCAATTTTAACATTTTTATTTTTATCCTCATCTCTTACTAGAACTTGAAAGGTTAATTTGCGCATTACCGAAGTCCCTACATTTATAGGTGATAGTTTGAAAATCAATTCTAAAAATGTTTTTCTTTGTTTAGAAATTATTAACCGCTTCATTAATTGTTCTTAACGCTAGCTCGGGACGAGGTGGTGAATTGATTATGGTTTTCGTTGACTAACTCGTCCCATGACACTCAATTATAATGAACTTAGTAAAAAAATAAGTGGCAGGTTGATATCTATATTAGTTTGTTTATTTTGAACAATACCATGAGGCCTCGAATTATATCTAAACCGAATGCGGACGATTTAATTTTAACATATGTTTCTTATTAATGACAATTAAACGTACAAAATAAAATATTACCCTTTTACATGCGGTCCTTACCCTTCGTTTAGACTCTGTTAAGCACAAGATGTAAATAAAAATTATTTTTTCTTTCTATAAAAATATGGCCCACCCAAGTTAGTAAATGTATATACTCTTATCCATTGTTTTTTCTATAGACTGAGCTAGGTATTCTTAGAAGTCACCTGTTATGTCTGATAAGAAATACAAATCTTATCAATGAATAACATGCCTATATTATTTCTTTATAAATTATTCATAGTAGATTTATATGGGTTAGGGAAATAAAACTAAACTTAGGCAAGGCATAAGCAAGGATATCAATAAAGGTTACTTTACTATTAGCTATCACCACTTTAAAGCAAACGTTGAATACTCAAAGCCCACTATTGTATGTGATTGTTTTACACGCAATTAATATTGTTAGGAGCCTACCTGCAAGGCTAACTCTTATCATTACGCATGCCAAGACAATATTTATGCCACGGATTATGTAAGAGACGCTCCCTCTCTTTCTTAATATTTAGGAGGGAATGAGATACAAAACATTTAGTTCACGTTTTGTCGTTACACAGCCGGTATTGCTAAACTTACTGTTCATTCAAAAATCAAAATGCTGATCAGAATAATCTTTTTTCAGTTTTTTTTTAGTTGAGTTAAGACTCTTGCTTTTACTGTTTATTTTATATTGACTTAGATCTATAGCCTAAGACCACACTACTCTACGGTGCTAGAAGCGTCAAAAACTACTGTCATCATATCTCTCGTCAGCTTAGTTCAGTGACCTACACTTATACAATTAGACCTGACTCTCCTGCCTACGCGCGTGTCATAGTCAGCATCACTCATCGCCACATAGGTAGCTAGTTCTATGATCTCAAGAGTATTGTAATCACTGATTAGTGAAATAATTATCACTCACTGACTCACACACTCATTTACTTATTTCAGTATGTCAACTAGACTTGTAACTAAAATTGTGGCATCTTATGTCGCTCTTGCTGCTATCGAACCGATAATGGTGCTAAAATATTGTGGTCTTGCTCATGCATAATTACATTGAGAAGGACGGCACTAAACTTAGTTTAGTTTATTTGTGTACCCAACAGAATCAGTGGCTAACGTCTATTAAAGTGGGTTTGTTTTGTGATATAACGCGAATCATTTCAGGATTTCCGTATACGTAAATTATCATCGTGCCCATTTATGTCAGTGGAGTATTTACTTAAATAAAATTATATTTTAGGGCAATCAATTTTTGTAATAAGTTTAATAATTCATTTATGTATGGTTTGCCTACTATGAGTAACCCCAAAGTCAATCTTTATGTAAAAAAACAAGCGGTTTCCAAAAGCCTATTTAATGTATTCGTCATAAATATTTATAAAATATTAGTTCAATGTAAGAAGTGAAGTTAGCAACATAAATATAATATGCCTAAATATGCTGCGTCGAAGGTCGGTGCCGCCGTTGGACAAAAATTATTAAACCACAGCGGCCAATCGCAACCGGACATTCGTTATTCGAACGCATTTTAACAGACAATTTGATCAAAGTTGATTTAACTATTTATTCAAAGGAAGGTAGAATACACGTTGTTTTAACGCACTATTATATAGTACGAACGTTCAGTATCACGTATCAGTAATATTCTTTGTAACATTCCTTTTTGGAGTGAAATAATTATGTTGTCAAAAAGAATTGGTGTATGGACTGATGAACACGAAAGAGTTTTCAGCTGCTTGCTCTATTTAAACATAAATTAACTCATCCAGCCCGAGGCACATTATTTAGTTAACCTTACTTTACGCTATCCTTGGTCTAATTTACCTTCCACGATCGTTCATAGATCGCTTGTCAGTTGATTGGTAGCACCCTATGGAAACCAGGTCCAGGTTAATTTGAATAAGTATCAAATACTTGAATACTTGTCGGATTTAAGAGCTGCTTAATTTAGAGGCACCACACAAAGCTGGCTACATGTTAATATAAATCGATCTTAAGTTTCGAAACACATACGCTTAATAAGGTATACAGCCTGCTATAATAACTACCTTAACGCAGATTGTCTGTGAGACTACCCTGGAGGTATGACCCCGGTAGAACCAGTCCGTATATGAGCTGTAGTCAGTTGGTTACAGCTTGACTCGACCATCGTCATAAGTTTATTTATTTATTGATTTATTTATTTTAAGGACTCCCTAATAATAATGGGTATACAATATAACATTGGAAAGATATATACAAACAAAATAAATCCAAATTAGGATTCATATTGAATTGGAGTGACCCATGAGTTTACTAAAGCTACACTATTCTTGAATTTGGTGCAAGTTATTCCTAGTTCGGAGTCCAAAGGGTAGCGAGTTTCTGGGAAGAGATTCATTATTTGGCCGTACGTGTATTGTAATCGCAGCCGCGTAGATAGCACTGTAATATGTTTCTTTATAGCCGTCATTGAGGGTTTTTTTTTTCAATAAACGCGTAAGGAATCTGTCTAAACGCACGTGGTATCTTTGCAACGTGCTGATAACCTCGAGCCCAACGCACATTGATAACGCAATGATTAGGTTACGAAGAATTACATTTTCAATGTACTTACGTATGTACACAAGTGTCACGCACTTATTTAGGATTGCGAGTTGGTATAAAATGGTGTTATTTTGGAGCTGTTATGTTGCAGACAAAGTGGTATGGTAAACGGTTATTAAATGTAAATGGTTATTATAATTAATAATATACCATAAACTCAAACTCAAACACAACATTGTTTTTATTCATGTAAGCCAACAAAGCATTTATGGATAGCCAGAATCTACCACTGGTTTGGAATGCTTCTTCCACTGAGAAGATCCGGCAAGAAACCAAAATTCAAAATTCAAAATTGTTTTTATTCATGTAAGCCAACAAAGCATTTATGAATAGTCAGAATCTACCACCGGTTCGGAATGCTGCTTCCACTGAGAAGAGCCGGCAAGAAACTCAATGGTTACTCTTTTCAATGAATGAAAGATGGTGTACATTCTCAGGAACAGCATAAAAAAATAATATGAGCAGGCAACACCATTGCCACTAAATAGCTAATAGTAAAAAATAATCATATATGTAATAATGTAAATAAAATGAGAATGCTAGTTTAGTGTGATGTGCATACCTACTCATTCTTACATCAAATGAAACGTTTACGAACCAAAATTATAATTGATAAAACAGGGGTGGATAATATGATAATTGCTTTGGTGTGATGCCTTCCATGCTAAGTAAATAAATAGTATTTAACGACAATGTTGTTAAGAGGAAAGTGAGTGGACCAATCCCCGCAAGCAGCGCCCGCGCACGAGCATGACTTGAAAAGCGGCATCACTCTCCTCAACCATAATAGAGGGAAGAGGGTGACCCGCTCCACAAAGGTTACTTTTTTCAATGAATAAAATATGGTGTACATTGTCATGAACAGCAACAGAATGTGAGCATGTAACACCATTGGAACTAAATAGCATACTTTATTTTTTATGCACTAAATATTAAAAAGGGCTAAATTATTTTTAAATATTATATTTGTTAATAATGTACAACCACATAAAAAGTACCTACTGTTGAATCGCTGTGTCACAAATCGTGTCACAGTGTCACAAATCAAATCAAAATAAATTAATCATGTAGGCTAACACAAAACTTATGAATAAGCAGATTATACAACCGGTCGCAATCCTGCTTCCACTCAAAAGAAGAAGCGACAATCTCAATGGCCACTATTTTAGAATAGAAAACTTGAAACATAAACGCAATGTGAGCAGGCAACTTTATTGTTACTCGTGAGCAGGCATCGCAAAAAATGATTTCATGTGTGATAAACACAAGCCTGATTATAAGTAGTATGCAGGGGCTTTCATAAAAGTCTACTTTATGAGCGCAGTTACATCGTAAATAACCTCCTGTAATAAACATAGATCAATTTTGACCTGATTACAGGTAGACCGTTGATCGAAGAACCTGTAGTTCAAACCTGTTTGGTAAAAAACCTGTTAAGCATGAAGAGAATGAGGTTTATCTGATTGAATCTAGCAATTAAGATGGCCGTAGGCTTAGTTGGATTGAGCTAATCGTCTAAAGCGAAACAATAGTAATGTTTTATGGTCGAACTTTGAAAAGCTTCATATTGCATTTAAGTAGACTTTGGCTTAAATCGACGTTTATCAAGTTTATTTTGTTACTATGTTGAATGCGCTTCCGGAATTCCTTCAAAGTCAATAATTGTGCTCATTCTGATGGTACACAAACTTTACTAATCTAAATTGTCATTATGTTTACGAGCATGGAGATAGAAGAACATAACACAATTTTTAGTAGTTGTTTGGAACGAGCAGAATTATTTATTAACCATCACTTCATTAAAACACCTAAATATTTGCCTTTCGCCATACTATTTTAGTTTGTATGTCAACGAACGTGCGAAAAACATACCGCAGAGCCGTACCGTCTATTACAGGTTTTATAAGAAATTAAGTTTTTATACCAATATTGATACGAAATGAGAGGTTTTTCGCGGTTTTCCGTAAGCGCTTACTCACTTATAAACTTTTTATTTTCGCCTAATGCATCAATGTCTGAGACAAATTTCTTGGCTATAAAAACTAGTTTAATACTATAGCTTGAAGGAGAAAGTGTTTTTATAAGAGAATGTTAAGGCCATTATATGTTGTTAAAATAAGGTTGTCCTTCATAAAAAACGTTAAAAAATATTACAATAAAGCCATGAAAAAATATTGTCCTGATTCTCTGACAAAATCTGATTTAATTATTATTATCTTGCCAAAAGATTTGGCACCTCTAAATATTATCTTTAAGAATATGAATCTAGTCGAAATGATTTTCCAGATTTATTAAATTATTTCACAATATTTTACGAAAGAATATTGAATTTTTTTACGTACCTAATAGAATATTTAAAAGTCTATTAGGACCGCCCACTGATTTTCTAATAATGTACCAAATATTATTTTCATTTCCGAACGGCCTTGTCTAGGTTAGGTCTCGGCGGGGTGGGGAGGGTTGAAGTGGGGGAGGGCCAAGGACACCCTCCCTAGGACCTTCGGGGCGCGACGCTTATGTAACTTGGCAACCAAGGCCATGTGTTGGGACTCGTGCAATAAGTACTGCCTGCGTCATTGTATGAGCGTTGCTGGCGATAATGTTTGAGCCAATGTTTGGGTATGGGGATATTAATATTTGGGAGTATCGAGCCTTTATACATGACTAATTAGAGTTTACACGTGTTTCACTGAGATATATAAAACAATATGAAAGTAGATATTGTTGATAAAGTTGATATTCAGTTACCACTCCAACACGCTACAGAATTATGAATAGACATTGAAACGGGTTTTATTTAAATGCGAAAATAAAACGCTTAGTATACGGTGTAATTAAAAACAAAAGATTTTAAAGTATATTGGATTTGTCGTGAAATATAAACCTATTTCATTTACTTATAATTCAGTTCCAAACTTTAGTATGCATACAAAATAATGTAGGTACAATTGGTATTGCGCGCATCTCAAGAGTACATGCATCATTATTCTTTTGTTTACATTTACAGATTATTGCGAATCCAATATTAATGTATCATTGAAACACTAATGCGTCATTCCATTGTTTAAACTAAGTATACTTTACTCACGTGATAAGATGCATTTAACATAAAAACATTACGTATTAAAAGTCTCTAAGGATATGCACAGTCACGTGACGTCAAAACGAACTAGAATATACCAAATTATGGAGGGATCTAGGTTAAATTTGCATAGAAATCGTGAATTTAGTAATTTGTAGAGTATTTTTCCTGTGGAAATAAAAACGTAATACTTGAAAAAATCTACGGAACCTTTAAAATAAAATTTGATAGTATTGTATAGTTTTAGTGATTCATTAACTAACTCGTTATTTTCGTTTTAACGACTACGGATGCTCCGAGGATACGGCTATAGCCTGAAAAACTTAGACGCTATTCTCGGACCTACAAAACTAGTAATGGCTATTGGCTTGTAGGTATTACACAAATACATAACAATAAGAAGAATGAAAATGGCTTCTGAAACCGTTTTTTAAATACGGTTTCAATACTGCTATCCAAATTTCTCCAATGTAATTGTGACTAGAGATGTGTGAAACTCAGGTTTAAGTCCTGAAGACGCAGTATCAATTTTGCTAAAGGTCAAGGATTAAACTCGCAATCTGTTACGGCACGTTGGAAAAACGTTATGACGTTATTAACGTAATTAACGTAACTAACTGGTAACTTGGAAAGATAACGTGTTTATATATTTTAGAATTAGGGTACGGTAAATGATTTAAAAAAATAAATAATACAAAAATTCCACTTTAAGAAGGCTCTCTTATTTTCAATACTCGTACTACTTTAATCATAATGTTATCTATATTATGGGAAATAAAATCTAAAGGCTTCAGACACGGCATAAACGACTACGATTCTTCTTATTATTTTACCGGATTAGGATGACTAAATGTATTGAAAAATCGTTGCCGTTTATGGTAGTGGGAATAAGCTTTACTTTTAGGATTTAACTAATTGAGAACAAAGGCTTCCATTTTCATATAATATTAGCTATGCAATGAAATTGATTATTCTATTCAATTCAATGATATTCAATTCAATGAATCGAGAGCCCTAGGTAGGTACTTTACATTTGTTGAGAGGAAAATGAAAAATGATGACATCATTATAGGAGGTATACATGGAACTGACTAATTGAACAGACTCTACCAGTACCGTAACGGTCGTCAAAATACTGATCTATTGAAAAAGAAAATAAAAACCAAAATCCAATCTTGAATACACACCCACAAAACACACAATTGTATGTGTGTGTACTACAAACCTACAAACCAAACACACATGTATCTGTACCATACTTAAATAATCTGTACTATACACATATGTAGAGTCCATACATCTGATATTGCACAGGTGTTTCGACAAAACACTAACAGGGGCGCTATGAAATTCGCGGAGATTGTTGTTCACCTGGCCTTGCGATTACAGGCAGTACATACTGCGTAGCGATTTTGGGTATTATCGTGTTATAAGTTTTCAGTAGGTAGTCTTTATATTAATATTTTTGACGGTTCATTATAAAAATTAATACAACATATTTCGAAATAAAATTAATGTAGAGTCGAATAGCGATACAATAATGTCCTAAAGTTGTGACAGTAACTCTCATGGCTAGATTCTAGTAGTTCTATGTTAAGATATCAATAAGACAAGATATGATATGATATGATAAGATGTATGTAGAGATAGGTATGTTTGATAGGTTAGGATTCCCATTAATAAGGCTATAAAAATAAATAGTCATTCAAACTGGTTGCAATAACAAGAATAGTTGTATTTATAAATAATTCTTACTTTAATTTGAAATTCATTATCTCTTTATCTATCTTAATTTTAAAATCTTAATACAAGTAGGTATACGTTATTTTAAGTCCGATTTATTTTCATATTTTATGTGTCCGTAGGTCGTACCTATAACGACTATTATTTATATATTTTAATGAAACAAGTTTAATATCTATATTATAATAATGCAAATATGTTTTTTATTTTTATTTTAGTGACGGAGGCCCTTGGGAATTCATTTGTTTTTACGCAAATTACTCGCAATTAAAATGTTTACGGAACTTGGTGCATATTCGTGTATTTAAAAAAAATAAAATTATGAATTGTTATTCTATAAAATTAAAACCTAACGTATAATAATGTTAATCTGCTTTATAGGTTACTAGTTTATGCCCGCGACTTCGTCCGCGTAGTATTTAACTTAACAACAATTTCGTATTCTATGTGTTAATCCCGGTTATAAACTATGTGTGTTCCAAATTTCATCCAAATCCGTTCAGTAGTTTTTGCGTGAAGGAGTAACAAACATACATACATCCACACTCACAAACTTTCGCATTTATAATATTAGTAGGATATAATAATATGTGTAGGGCGTAGGTAGGGAAAAATTCTAGTAATTTGCTCATGTGTGCATTATTGCTTATTTTAGTGTAAATTCAATGTGGTTGACGACGCAATTTGAACATATTATAGGTAATGCATGTATATGTATCTGCAATGAGGAAAACCGCTCTTTTAGTTTCGTTAATAGATCGCAAATATACTGCGACATTTAAGCTATTGGATAAATGACTAAATACTTAGTTATCCTTAATAATAAAATTTAACAGAATATAATATAACTAAAATTATATCAATTTATTGCTTATGTGCAATTTCATTATTGCAAAGTCCAAAATAATAATGGCGTTACACGCCATTTTAATTCCGAAAACAATAAAGTTTAAAATTGCTTGTAATTTAATAACTATTGCTTTCCAAAAACTGTTGTTTTTGACTACTTGTTACCACAAGTTGCACACAATTATATCGTTCATAGTGTGTACGTGATCTAACCTGTGTGAGACAGTCCCAGAACTGGAATGACATCTGGTTCGTATTTGGGTCAAGGATGACAATCCCACAAAGGTCCAACGGTTGCATTATTTTGGGACACCCTATGCGGAAACGCGGTGGGAGCGAGTTATTAACAAGGGTGACGAGGTTTGGAGTTAATCTAGAGATTATCCTAAACATACTTGTAAATGAACATTTTCAAAACAAAGATCCTTAATCGTATTTTTTCGAGTTAATGAAAAAACAAATGCAATCTAAAAAAATATACAAAAGTGAAAAAAAAAAAAAAGTTCTTACCTAGTTAAATATTGAGGATAAATTCAGAATGAATCACAAAATAACAGTAGCTTATGAAATAAATTATATTCAAAAATCTGTAGCGTCGATAGGTAACTTAACTCTAAAATAATATTTAAAAAGTATGTTTTCTCTGTCAAATTAAAATTCGTTATTTTTAATGAGATACCTATTCGTAATGCACTTTCGTGTGGGGCACAGAATTCATAATACGCCTACATTAGTACGACGACATTTAAACGATTCTAATTGCCCAAATTATGCAACCGAACGAAAGTTGTCATCCGTGGAATGGACACACGATTATTAGACAAGTTTTATGCGTAATTTTATTGCTGTCTGTACATTTAATGGGTAACATAAATATTTTGTTAATGGCGCACCAATTTCCTCTAGATTCAAATTTTGTTACGTCATATTGATGTGTGTCTACAGGCTGTTTGGTAACCGAGCACAAAGCCCATGGTCACATTACATTCTTAGAAAAAAAATGTTTTTTTCTTAGAAGTTTGTACTTTTTCAACAAATAAAATATATTTTTTATTATTAACTCTATTAACATAAAAATCATGAGAGAGGCAGAGCTCAGCTACTTTATTTATAATACAATCGCTCTACAAGCCAGTTCCATCTTTAAACTCTTACTACTTAAGATGATATGACAAGGCATAAAGCATTCCTTTTTATTTTTTTTTAAAGCAAGAGACTTATCTTACACGCAAATCTTACAATAGAGGTAATGTAGAGATTCTTATAGCCACATCCTTTCTAGTAAACCCTGACCCTGAATAGAGTGCCTAGTGAGTAATACAAAGACGGGATATTATTAAATACAACTCGCAGTAAATTTAGTAGAGCCTCTTAACAGCTCTATAATTAAATAGTTAACTCGTACCACTTTTATAGCTTGCAATTAAGCGGTAACTAGTTAAATTTACAGGCCTATAATGATTTAGTTAATAGGCTATTATACAACGCAGCCTGTGATTTTTAGTTAAATAGTCCAATCAGAATGTGCGTAGGCGCAGTTTCATTATTGTATGTTTTTAGGCAAGTTATTTTGAACTTTTGCGCTTCATATATGGATATGGCTAAAATAATTTAAACAGCTATAATTAGTTCATAGAGCAATCCTACTAATATTATAAATGTGAAAGTTTGTGAGTGTGGATGTATGTATGTTTGTTACTCCTTCACGCAAAAACTACTGAACGAATTTGGGTGAAATTTGGAACACAGATAGTTTATAACCGGGATTAACATATAGGATACTTTTTATCCGGATAATCCCAAAATTTGTGGTCCGTTAAATACTACGCGGACGAATTGCGGGGGGCACAGCTAGTATTTAATAATATTTATAACGTTTTGGTGGTGGTAGAGCCAAGTTTTACCCGACTGACTTCAGCTCAAATACGAGCTGGCTTGACCAAAGTAGTTATTGAGAGGTTGGCTTCTCGAAAAAATCGGGATAAAGTGCAATGAGTGATAGAGCCGGAAGCCTACCCTCTCTTCCCCTTCTCCTCGCTTTGTCCCAGTCCACATCATGTTGGCAACGTGCAGGGGAATGCTATTGCTATTGTAAGCACCTATAGGCTACGGTAACTTCTTAACATTAGGCGGATCGCTCGCTTGTTTGCAAATCAAATTCACACGGGATAATTGCCAGAATTTATTCAAACATGTTACTTTTTGCATAGATATGAATCGCGTTTTCCTGTTTCAAGTGCGGTTTTTTTTTGTTCATAAAAATTATTCACGTCAAATTAACTCATTAGCGATTAGTGTGATCCCGTAGTACCGTTGTGAGAGAAAGGCCGCTTTCGAGGTGCAGCGAGTGAAAGGCTGGTGTATTTCATAATGCACGCACTGGTTCGCGGCCGCGGTGCGTGTGATCCGATATGCAAGGAGCTGCGCGTGAGTTGTGCGCGCGACATTACTGGCAAACACCTTTGCGAATTTTTTTTATTTCATATTTTTTTGTATTTTCTTAAAG
This sequence comes from Notodonta dromedarius, assembly GCA_905147325.1. NCBI lineage: Eukaryota > Metazoa > Arthropoda > Insecta > Lepidoptera > Notodontidae > Notodonta > Notodonta dromedarius. The sequence continues at coordinate 12,189,663 of LR990159.1, read as the reverse complement.
GAAATAGAGCCCGCATATTATGAGAACCTTTTAAGAGTATTACTCACTAGTGCCAACGAGAAGCGATACCAAAATGAATTGGTATATTATTTTATGAAATTGGTCGTTTCGTTTTCATTTATTTCTAATTAAAATTACGGTTTCTGACATATAATGAATTGTAAGAACAAACGTAAACAGAAACAAAATATATATTTTCATTATCATGATGGGACCTACTTATGATGTTTCTTATCACTCTAATTGTAATTTGCCAGGCCCCTACCTACAATGCAAAATCATAGAAGTTTAACGTTAAGAAAATAAGTAAAAATAATAATCGTTGCATTATAACATAAAAAAACTAAGCCAAGTTGCAACATAAAAAATAATTTGTTAAATCACAGATCATCATGGTAGCGCGCTGCGTAGCGTAGTGCGCGCACGCATTGCAACTGGCCGCATGCAACTTTCTACTCTGACGGACCCCACGACCTATGTCGGGCCGACTAGTTTTAGAGCCGGAAAAACGTTGCAATAGAAAGTTTTTTTGTTTGCAATGCTAAATAATCACAGGCTTGGTGTCAGCCGTTTTTGTAATACATACGCTGGGTATGTTTTATTTAATACGATAAGCGGTTATGGTTTGGCAATATTTTGAACTAATTTGGATATACCACATAGCCAATATTCTTCAGGGGTATACTTTAAAGCACCTTAGGCCGAGTACACGCTTGCGTTACGTGTTATTGAATACTGAGTATTTTTTCCAAATTAGTACCTCAGCGTATGTTTTAAAGATGCATCTTATGAATACAATTATAAAGTCCGAATTTTGTTATGCAGCTATTCTTCCGATCTTGCGCAAGCATCAAATACATGGCATGCAACTAACAACCAACAACCTGTTCCCATTACTTACTCCTACACAATGCATGCACTCAGAATAAAGCTGCATCTAGATAAAGCGTGTGGGAATTTAGAAAACCCGTTCGCGTGGTGCGTCGATTTCGAAACTCGTTGCGCAACCAACGAGCGCACGCAAGGAATCTACGAGCTGGGTGTGCACCGGCGCGGCGGCCATCTGCAAGCCGCGCCTTTCTGTGCCTCACCGTGCCTCTTACCGCGCGGTGCAATCGCTTCGGCTGAATAATTTCACCATTAGAATCCGTTTGTCGTTTGTTCGGGATATCCGGATACTTTTATGGGTGTCGATTACTCATTATTGAATTAGTCATATTTCTTAATAGCGTTTAGTATTGTTTAATTGTACAACTAATGATACATTATGTATTTCCTTGATGATAAACAGGTTTAGTTCATTTTTTTGAATGAAATAGAGATTACTTTATTGTTAGGCCAGAAGTTATTACTTAGGTTTGATACAAAATTACTTTGTAATGTGCTACGAATTGTAGCGCTACGGATTACGCTACGGATTTGCAACATTTTGCACAAGATTGCTACGAACATCGTAATCGCCTCTTTACATTTATTTTTTATTCACTAAACTTTACGAATAAAGGATGGACGACCTTGTTGCATAATTGAATTATCTATGCGGCATAAGCCGTCTTAAAATTCAAACAAAAACTGTCGTGGTGAAACACATTGATGTTCGCTTAAATTTCGAGTTTTGGCCATGGCCGGGCCCGCTAGTGTGTGACAAGCATAAGCACGGTCACAAAATGCATTTTCTACTGTCCCCGCCTAGCCGCCGTTGACCCAGAAATGGTTGTAGGAGGAAGTCTTGAGTGCTCACAATTGAGTTTTATGGCGAGCGTGGAATTTAAGATGTGTGAGATTTGTATGACTACCTGGCTACTTATATTTTTGCTCATGATTTATTTATAAATACCAATAACAGTCCTTTAAACATGTAGAAGATCTGACAGTTACTTATTAGATCTACTCAGAGTACTCTATGTATAGCTGATCTGTATCTCTATTATCGGTTCAAAACAATATGTTATTAATTAGTAAGGCAAATCTTACTACGGGTATATCGACATCTGACATCTCTAATATCAAACATATTAGAGGTAGAGTTACCAACTGGCCACTCTAAGCACGTAGAGTATGGTAAAAGTCATGGTAGAGCTACTAGGTACTGAACTAGCTTCAGTGAGTATAGAGATAGTGCTTACTGGTTATACTTGTGTGGCGTGGAGGGGAGAGTCGGGCGGTGGGAACTGAGATGCAATAGATACGCCGCTCGATGCAGGCTTTGTTAGGGCCCGTTAGAACGGTGCACAGAGTAGTTAAAATTAGAGAGTTTTGTTCAAAATGTCATCATCTTTTTTCTGTTGACTTTCCTGGGAATATATAAGGTTGACAATGTCATAACAATATCCCGTACCATACAGACAAATAAACTTTTTTTTTGCAAAGAACATTTGATGTAGAGCTAGAGATTCGACCTCATTGGAATTTTATTAAATCTCTTTGCAGAAATCTTAAATGTGAAAATGAATCAAAGTTTCTCAAAATACACTGTATGCGGATAAACATCATAAATTGTACATAATTGAGTCGTAAAACAAATAAATAGGTTGAAGGAATTGCGAAATAAACTGGTTTTGATCAATGAGTTCTAACGGTTTGATGTACCTGCAAACCTTTAAAATGGTTGCGTAAATAATTTTAAATATTATCCACTGAAACTAAAGTTATAGTTAGAGTAATAATTAATAACGATTATTATGTATATGTCAAATGTCCAAGGCCAAAATTATGACAAAAAGTTTACAAAATCCTACTAATATTATAAATGCGAAAGTTTGTGAGTGTGGATGTATGTATGTATGTATGTATGTATGTATGTATGTATGTTTGTTACTCCTTCACGCAAAAACTACTGAACGGATTTGGATGAAATTTGGAACACAGATAGATTATAACCGGGATTAACATATAGGATACTTTTTAACCCAATAATCCAATACTACGCGGATGAAGTCGCGGGGCACAGCTAGTATAACTATAATTTAATATACATTAAAAAACAAAAGAAACAGTTCCTTATTTAAATTTGAATTGAGAACCATTGATTTCAATTACTCTACTGTGCGGCTGTGGAGTGACCGCTGCGTCAGTTTGCGCAACTCGGTGCAACCGAGCCCCCCTCCTTCGCCCCGTTCCCCCCATCGAGTACGCTTGCGCGTGTACTGCATGCCGGAACCGGGTCGCAGCCGAAATTCCACTCAGACCAGTAAAACCAGACCTCCTCCGGCCCCCTTAGCTAACGACAAATGCTCTACAATAGGGGACCCTAATAGAGTCATCGTAGGTCAAAGTGGACTAGTCAGTTATACGTGCACGCATGCAAATATACAGTTAGGCTGTAACGGAGCCGATGAGAGTCGAATCGATAACGTATTGAATGTCGGTGCATTGTGCGCCATTGTTGGATGCTCTCACCTGCTTAAAGGCGATCGTATTGGAAGAGGCTTTATTTGGCTTTAGAGGCTATTGTTATTTTGTTAAATGGAAGCCTACAAAGAATAGTAATTAGGTAGGTAAATTTTGTATAGAATACAAATGAAGGAAAATACCAATATATTTTGTATATTATAAAGCAGTCATATTTGGTCTTTGAAAATAATAAATTTTAATACTCGTATAACCTAACTTAACAGTGGGTACAGATTTTGATAAAGTTTTTTAAGTACTCTGTAATAGGACAGAGAAATAGGCTAAGTATTTTTTTAAGATATTAAATTTATATGGTCGTATTTTAAATCAAGATACTTATTATTATATAGGAATTATAGAATACATTAAAAATATATATAAATTTATCAGTGCCGCTTAACCGTGTGAATGAACGCTTAGCGGTTGTATAGTTACAGCATGCTTTGTCTTCTTCCTTCGAATCTAAAATTACTGATGACAGAAAGAGATAATTCGGTGTGTAACTATTCCCCCGCTATATCACGTTTATTAATAAGATGATTAGAGATTAAAAATCTAATTTCAGATAATTTTTGAAATACCCACAGATATAAATAAAATACGGTCGACTCTTGCAAAAAAAGATATAACCACTTTTCTAGTAAGTATAAACACAGACACACGTCTAAATTGCGTTACGTTGGAAACTTCCTATAATAACGTGTAGAGACTATATCAAAGAGTCTCTACTTTTTACTTCAGTCTCGGGAATACCTGACGTACCTACTGAATGCCTATTATCCTTGAAGTTGTAGTAAAAAAGGACTTTCTGAGAGACATGCCAAAATGTCAGATCTAACTTGGGTTCTTACTTTATATGCGTCTGTTTGTCATACAGAATTAAATATACCTACATACATAAATAAATGTCGCGAGACTAACACACCATCTGTATGGTCTGAAATTAAGCAACAGTTGTACTATCGGTACCTTACATCGACTGGAGTCAAACCCAGTGTAATCCAGACCTGTGTTGGCCGTTCTATACGATTATGAATGGAAAAAAGTTTATTTTAGACTAGCTGTGCCCGCGACTTCGTCCGCGTGGAATTTAATTGACAAAGTTTCATACAAACTTTCATCCCCTATTTTATCCCCTTGGGGGTAGAACTAATCAAAATACTTTCTTAGCGGATGGCTACGTCATAACATCTACCTGCATGCCAAATTTCAGCCCGATCCGTCCAGTGGTTTGGGCTGTGCGTTGATAGATCACTATGCCAGTCAGTCAGTCAGTCAGTCAGTCAGTCAGTCACCTTTGAGTTATATATATATAGATAGATTCATTGTTGAGTAAAGGTAGGATTTATAGTACTCTAGACATGCGTCTATCTGGTCCAAGCGTAGGCCGGTTGGCTGGATCGATTGCCTAGCGATCCAAATATAGTTTCATAATTTTCCCTCGTCTGGGTAATACTGGATCCGCCCCCAACCCATTGTAATGCCCACTCATGGTGCTAAGTTTGGGGCCATTTGTATGGCGAAATTTATTTTAGTATGCCTTATCATACATCAAAAATAGCGACTCCTACACAAATAACTGATTTTAGCCCCTTCTAAATTGGGATAAAATCCATACTTTAATGCTTCTGTGTCTATATACATAATTATTATCTTAGATATTTCCAATACCCATTGGCTGCACTTGTGTAAAAGGGCGATTACGAAGTTTCAGGGATTATTTTATTTATATCACTTATAATAAATAAATAATTAAGCCCTTTTAACGTCCCAATCCTGGGCATGCATTGAGGGGTGTACATACGAGGGGGTTTCAGGCCATAATCCACTACGCTGGCCCAGTGCGGGTTGTCTGATTTCACATGTCTTACGAAAATTGGTTGGATTTCCTAACGATGTTTTCCAGTAATAATCATAGTATGGAAAAATTATGATTCGCACATAGACTTGAATTAACCCAGTGGTGCGAGCCGGCGCTTGAACCTAAGACCTTGCGCCCACAAGACGCGTGTTTAACCAATCGGCTATCACTGCGTTTTTATCACTAGTCTTTCAATCTTATATTACTCAAGTAATATGAGCAAGTATTAATAGCAGTTCATTGAAACTACTTTAGAGTGTGGATTTTAGAGGCTACAGTAAAAGCTTAAAGCTAGGACTTAACTTTAGACGCTGTTCATGCTAACTGTTATTAATGGTACTTAAGCACTATCTGTTAATGTTATGTTAAGGTGTTACTAATTTGGTAGCATTTTATTGTACATCTCCTATTGAAACGCATGACCCTATGGGTAGTAATCAGAACCTATTCAATTTAATGACACGTTTACGAAGTAATATAAACAGGTAGGTAGTTATATATAATTAAGTAATCACACGTCCCGAAATGAATAGTTACTGCTGGAATTAGGTTAACAGGTCAATCGATGCCTGTTCAATACGTTCCAACATTAATACATACATATCTAAATAGTACCTACTACTGAACACTCCCGCTACATGTCACCTTAAGCTGGTGACATACATAAGCCGTACACAAACACGTTACACGGTTTTCAGATGTTATTCAATGATAATTTGTTTTTTTTTTTCGGGTTCAGCCCAAGTCTGTCGTCGCCATTAGAAATGATTTACATGGATCGATGAGAAGTCAACTTGGTATAGTATTATGTACCTATATGTATGTATAATAAGGTACATTAATTGCTAAGCACATCCTGTACCGATGGTATATGGATACTACGAACAAACAAAAGCCACGCAGGTCCTTTGCACAACAATAAATTTATGATACATTATTTATAAAGTGTTTACTATTTATTTTGTATTGTACATAATATATTATAGGCAATTGTAATTCATAACTGAAATTATGATTTACTAATATTATTATTTGTTTAATTATTAATTTTAATGTAAACAGTTTTTGTAGTACCTACCTGCTAACAATATTTAAGTTAAAATTGTTACTTACACATCCAAAATGTAAACATAATTATAATATACCTACATTTAAACATACGGTAGCTGTGAAGAGTAGCATTATATAGATCGTGCTTACCTAAGCATATATATTGGCAAAAGAAAACGTCGCCATGTAACCACCATATCTGATTTGACCTATAAACTTTTCAAAAGGCATGTGAACCCTGCCAACCGTAGGCCCGCGTGAAATATGGCCTGAAAGCCTCAACGCTTCAGTATGACGGAGGTCAGTGCCCCGGCCTATGGCTTGACGCAAGCAAAACACTTATATACACGAGTATATGGTATATTATTGAAAGGAGCGTTGAGCCGCGAGCAAATGTACAGGTAAGTATTTTATTGAAAAAATATTTGTTACAAATAAAATAACTATATTTAATAGCAATCATATATAAAATTACTTCTACGACCCTAATACGTTTTGAAGGCAACACAACTCTCGCTGACGTAACATTGTTAGTTATAATAGATTACCTAAAGTCTAGACTAGACTAGCTGAACTTCATACGTTCGTTTCTAGGGCTCACAACCCAAACAGTTCCGCCGTTTCATAACCCTAAGAATTAGGGGCTATTGTACACCCTACTCAACTTGGCCTGTATCTAAAACTAGGAACCCTAAGTTAGGGTTGTCATGATTTTTTTACATTAGGGTTACCTACTTCACTCTCAAAACGGTTTTTGGTAATTATCAGTGGTGGGAACCGTCTACCCGGGACCCGGGTACACAATTCAAGTTCGCCCGGCTCGTCATCGATCATGCACCGTTCGTTCACCCCGTGGCCTTCAACTGGCGCCATCCGCCTCCATTCCCAGGCCTCGAAATTATTTTTAGAAGACACGTCATTTTACTAGCGCATTAAGCTAGTTAAATATTTAAACTGCTAAGTGTGAATTCACGATTGCAACGGGTTGGACTTGAAAATTGACCTTGTAACACCTACTAAAACTATCAAATATTATATCCTTAACTTCAAATGATTTCTAGCAATATGCAATTTGGCTCTGCATCTAAGAACCGCTGAACAAATTGTATATAATATATTATTCAAGTTTATCCGGATTCGAAAGTTTAATGACCTCTCCTGTTTTATCCGGACCAGACATGGGTATATAGCCGGGTATTATCCGGCCCAGCAAGGAGCCTGCACCGTTCGTTCACCCCGTGGCCTTCTATGGCGCCGACCCGGCCTTTCCAGGCTCCGGTAAAATTATTTTTAGAATATTATTAAGTTTTAATATTTTAATTATAAGTGTTCCCTGAAAAATACAAGTAGTTTATTGAAAAAATTGAAAGTAATTACATAAAAAAGTGTTTTTAATCGTTTATATTCAGATGGATTTCATCAAGCTGCCGTTTTAATTATGGCCTGGTTATTATTATATACTCGTATTATAATATTAATGGTAGCTTTTTATATTTGTTGCTTGCACTAATTGTCCCTTATCTTGGCCACCCGGATGGTCCCGGGTATTATGTAGTCTCGTTGCCCGGTCCAGCATCGATCATGGCGTTCGTTCACCCCTTGGCCTTCATCCGGCCCGGGCATACAATGAAATTATAGGAATATCCCCCTTTCATTTGATAAGTACTTACCTACTTTATATAAATGGTGTTTTTGCGGTGTCTAGTATTTTATGTAAATGGAACTCGAAATTTGGGCTTTCGTTATAATATAAATAGGTGATAACATAATTTAAAACAATTGTTCCTAATTTAGAAACCAGAAATAAACTTTAAGTATTTTTTGTCAAGTACTCGTACATTAGCAGAATAACTGTGTTCCAACTGACCCCTTCGAAGCTGATTCGGGCACATGTTACGCTGAGTTCTTATCTAAGCTTATAATCAGAACATAATCAGAAGGGCTGTGAGCGAGCAAATGATAAAATGACATTATTCAAGCATGAGAGCGCGAGCATTTGTTATAATAACACGCTACATAATGTCTGTACCAGGCAAGGCAGTCTCACGAGGCTCCCTGGTCCAGACCCAAGATTGACAGTAAGCTTACCCAGGCTCATCTCAAGCTTACCCAAACTACTGTATGTAAGCTTGTTCAAACTAATGACTGGAAGCTTACCCGGGCCAGTGACAGTAAGCTTACCCAGACTCATCTCAAGCTTACCCAGACCAATGACAATAAGTTTACCCAGGCTCATCTCAAGCTTGCCCAGGCTAATGACAGTAAGCTTACCCTTTTGGAGAAGAACATTGAAGGGCCAAATAAGTGAACTAGTGTTTATTTTGTTACAGGGCAGGTATACGAGGCGGCCCGGGCATGGACTCCCAGCAACAGCAGTACTGCCTAAAATGGAACAGCTTCGGCTCAAACCTAGCCACTTCGTTCGCGAACCTCTGGAACTCGGAGAGCCTCGCGGACGTAACACTGTATTGCGAAGGTGAGTTTTGTATATGGTTATTTTTACCCGACTACGGCAAAATCAAAAGGATAGGTTAAGTTTTCAGGAATCTATGTAAGTATGTATGTTTGTATAATATTTACGGTCCACCGTAGCGCCTAAACTATCAACCCGATGTATGAGGTGTCAATCGATGCGGTATTATGATCCAGGTAGGCTACATTTTATACAAACAAAATCAATATGGGGGTATGTTACATACAAAAAAGTGTTTTTTTGTTGTTGTATCGAGTGTTATGTTTACTAACTAAAATAACAGAATGACTACCCCACTCCACCTATTTAGAGTTTATTTTTGATACATAAGTATATTAATTTTAGAAGCTCACTAAGTTTAATAACTTAATTAGAGATTCTGTGTAGTGAAATTTTGTGACATGAGTAAAATCCACGTTTTTCCGTGAATGTGTACCTTAATGTACGTACATAAGGTACAAATTCCTCATACGATGAATTTGTAATAACATATGCTAGTAAACATGGAATGATAAACAGCATGACTGCCTACGTATTATTGACGCATATGCAATATATTATTTGGTATGAAAGTAAGTATATCACGTAAAATATATCAGGTTATAATCATAAAACATTTCAATGCAAGCCAATAATCCGATGCGATAACGCCACACGCAAAACACGTGGCTGGGAAATTAGATAAAAAACAATGCTTACTATTATCTTTTGATTACAACGACATGTCTGCTTCGCGCAACTAAGCTGCACTCAAAAAAAAACAGTGCCGTGTAGGTACGCCCGAAAGAAGAGAAGCTTTATAGTATAAAGCGTAGGAACTAAATGTTAAAAGCTCCTCTGTATACTTATACAGGTATATGTCGTGTTACGCTACTAACGCTTACCACGGATAGAGTGGCCGCGCGGCAAGGGCCCCGAACGTCCGTATAGAAACTTCGCTTCATTAATTTTTAACGGAAATACGTTTATAAAATAAGTTTTATTAATCAAGATTGAAACTATTTATTTCACTTTTAGTAAATTAGGTATAAGTGCGTGAATTTGGAAATACAAGTACAGTCACATGTACCTACCTCTCAAGGAACAAGTATAAACTGAGCTCTCTTTATCACAGCTGTGAATGGTTAAAAATATAATTATACAGAAGCTTTCATTTTGATTATAATTTTTGATCAACATGCACCTTTTTGCTAAAATATAGCCAAATTATTATCTGTTTACTGGGCAGGCATCGGTAGACCCAAATCTAATTGTAATACAGGATGTAGAGTCAAGTTGTACAAAACATTGAACATCTCCTGAATTCTTTACTCGTTCGAGCAATTTAACTCGGTGATGAATGATAAAAAAACCGCTGCTTACATACTAAACCCGAAAAAGTTAATAAAAACAAGTAAATATATTTTAGGTGGGTACTATAATGCCATACAGAATTTGCAATTTAAAAATCTCTAACTAGTTAGCGAAGGTCGTTGGTAGGTACATTTTACATAAACTGCCCACACGGATCCAATGTTGCGTAAAAAAATCATCAACCTGTTGGGCGACCAGAGACATCGTAGATTATTGTTTGATATACAACCCGGAACATATTGGAAGATATCGAATTATGATCAATTGTTTTATTATTTCGTTCTTCACCCGATTCATACTTACTTACTTACTTATGTTCCTGTGTCCCCTAGCTGGGGCAGAGGGCTTCCACAATGCGCCGCCATCCCGTTCGGTCTTGAGCTTCACGCTTTAATTCGCTCCAAGTCTTCCCTAAGTTCTTCGCCTCTGCGATGATCGTCCGCCGCCAGGTTTGCTTTGGGCGGCCACGCTTACGCTTTCCTTGGAGATTCCAGTCTAGGGCTTGTCTCGGTATATGATTAGAGTCCCTTCGGAGCGTGTGGCCGATCCAGTTCCACTTGCGGCATTTGATCTGCTGGTCGATCGGAGTCTCATCGCAGCGTTTCCACAGCTCTATATTGGAAATTTTCTCGGGCCAGTAAACACCAAGAATACGGCGAAAACAACGGTTGGTGAAGACCTGGAGCCGGTGCGAGATGTCCTTAGTAACCTTCCACGACTCACATCCGTACAGCAACACGGTTTTCACGTTGGACCGGAATATCTTGAGCTTAACTCTCCTAGTCAGCTTCCGTGATTGCCATACAGAGCGCAGCTGTGCGAAGGTTGCTTTTGCCTTGGCGATTCTCGAAGCGATGTCCTCTTCGGTCCCTCCAGTTTCCGACACTACGCTACCGAGGTAAGTGAATTTGTGGACCCTTTCCACAGCCTCTGTACCAATGAGCAACGGCAAAGAGCATGTCGCCCCGCACCTCATTTCCTGGGTCTTCCGGGTGTTGATTTTCAGTCCCATCTCCTTTGCCTCTCGTCGTAGGTCGTCCAGCTTGTCTTGCATGTCGGTTCTTGTGTGACTCAGCAGGCATAGGTCATCGGCATAATCCAGGTCTTCCAAGACGCTGGATAGTTCCCACTCTATGCCGCGACGCTTGTTACATATTGTATTGCACATGACGCCATCGAGAACAACAAGAAATAGGACCCGATTCATGCATATGTGTTAATATTATATTATTTTATTATATTTATACATTATATTATATATGACATAACAATACATTATATTATATTTCGGACTTCTCAAATAGCCTGTGCAAGATTTGGGAGGGATTGATTACCTAATTAATATTAACAAAATAAAAGTCCTTCGATGCAACATAGAGCAGAGGTTGAGAGAACTTGTTCGTAATTCTTCTTCTCCTGAAAGTCTTAACCATTTTTTATGTTTTTTTTTCTGTACTATAGGGTCATCTGGATGGTCCTTAGTTTTAGTTGGATCCGGTAGGGACCGCTGTTGTCAACATCCAGTAAATCAAATCCAGACTAGTGAAGCTGCAAAAGCTGTTCATCTATACATTTTTAGCTATATTCTAAATTTTAAAACGCAAATTTAAATGAAACCTTTGTCAATAATAATTCAGTATGTTCCAACAACACTATAATTAAAATAAGCATTCTGTTATATCAATAAAATGATATTCTAAATAAATATTACATAAAACAACATTTTTAATAATTGTACGTGTCTAAGTATAATTGCAATTTGCAAAGATAGGAACCCCCTCGTGTTGAGGGGAGGCCCGTGCCCAGGAGTGGGACGTCAAAAGGGCTAAATTATTAAAGATAGGCATGTCAAGATCGACGATGTGTAGATTGTAAATCAAATGCTTATTGAGATGGTTGCTGAGCCTCTAATTAGCAGACTTGATACAAATGGCGACCGAAGTTTTAGCAATAGAGTATATTTTACTTCAATATTTCTTGACAACACTGCTTACGAGGCAATAATAATTTTTTTTTTGATATATAAAAATACTGATTCCACTGTGTTAGTGATTATTTTTCTTACGCTCTATATAAAGTACTAACCAATTTAAATTAAAATCCACATTATAATTATTATAAAACATTTTGTACCGTTTTCAAGGTAAATAAATACCTAATAAAAAATAAAAATAAATACCTAGTTATTGTGAATTACTTCTCTAGTCATAATCAAAATTTAAACGCGACAAATTCGTATTTTTTTTTTGGAGCCGAGGTATCAAGCCTAGCACACAAACTATACTCGCATAATATAACGAAGCCTGTTCCTATGCACATAACCTAAAAACATGTAGGTACCAATCTTAACACGTACGCAGAGATAATGTTCGTTTATGGCCTGACCATAAGCATTGTGGTAGAGTCATACTACACAATTTCCACGATGGCATTACAAGACCTTGGCAATACGTAATAGGATCTAATTTAGAACGAAGGCGACAGGCGCCCCTAAATACATAATGAAAGTACAAATAAATTTGCGTGTACACATCTTTTCGTAGCATCGACATATTTATTATCACCATTATCGCCCGCCGAATACTTGAATAATGTCATAAAAAAGTATGCACCCATGTCCGTGAAATCTCGCTAACTCGATAAACAGGTCGTTGCCCCCGCGGCAAATAGGTATGTACTGTACGATAGCCACGATTATTTTTTTTGGCAGTGTTTGCGATACGCATTATCAATTTACGGGGCTATCAGTATATGCACATTACCTTTGACCATTTAAACAAGACCTCCTTACGTTCACAATCAATGTGCTTCGATTAAAAAAGGAATGAATTTTGTTATTCCTGAAAATATTACTGTCAGTAAAGACATAAGTCAAGTTTTGTGAACCAACAGGACCAGCACGATTACCCCGCATCCTCAACTTTTATCCTAAAACCTTTGAGATTAGATCATGACCTGAAGATGAACTGTGACTTCCACGCCACTTATAGCTGAAAAGAACACTTCCTATCAATAATAATTAATATGTAGAGTTCAAGATTGTAACTGGTCGTGTCAATACTTAATAATTTACAATTCCATATCGCTAATAAAATAAATATAGATTATGTAAATATTAAATGAATGTAAAAACTATTTAAAATTAAGATTCCTATCAATGTGAGTTTATCACATTACTATTCGAGCAAGGTAGTATTCCTGTAAGCCCCTCCAGTTAAGCTAATGCTTACTACATTAGTTTAATGACCAGGATGGGGATCGAACCTGGAATCCCTCAGCTATGAGAACGCTCCTCTAACCACTAAGCAATTGACGCTATCAAAATAATCTCATCGACTCTACATCGAAACAAAACACTTACAAGTTTTACAACAGTAATTTATGGCTTTTTTATTACCCAACCGCACATAAAAGTGAATATTACATTGTAACACGTTCGCACTACATTACAATTGACAGAACCTAAACAAAAATACGGTACAAAATAACTGTGGCACTGACAACCCTGCATTCAAAATTCGCAGACAACAAAAGTACGTAGCCAGCCAAACATCCGGCGAGCGCCAGTCATCTCAATCAGATGTTGTAACGATTAGACAGAAAAAAGTGCTATCAAAATATATTATAACCCACGATGCATTTATTTTAGTCTTCATACTCTTTCAAATATCACTTGGCCTCGTCAACTCAATATAAAAAAAGTTACACGTGCCGATCCCGAGATAAAAAGAAGACAGAGGTTATCTAATTGTTGGTCGGATTTTCGAAAACAAATGACGAATGCATTTCGTTTTTTTTATATCCGAGCTCCGCGATAAAAAAACATGTTTGCATCGCAATGAATAGATTATTTCGAAACGATACGTAATGGCGACGCGTGTAAGATAAAGGGGCGTGCACATCGTTCGTTATCAATTGCAGGAGCGATTGCATTAATTGGATTCATGTGTTAGTGTTTCATAACAAATGCAGAGTTTCCAAATGACAACAAAGTAATTCATAAATACTGTCCATAACGTTTCTTAAAAGGGGTTTACATAAATGTATACATTTATGTATGTTTTGCACAGACGGTACATTTTTCTCTTTCAAGTAGAATAAGGCTCGTATATTAGTATTTCGAACTCACGTTATGCATTCACACAGGGCGTATGTCAAAAACCTGGCTGCTACTTATATGTAGCAAACAGGCAGTCCCCAAACACTTAATCGTACGACACCCGCTGATGTGTCCCCTGCTTAGCTTTCATTCTTACTCTTACATTGAATAGAAAATAAATTCTACCGCATTTTTTGTCGCATCGCAGACACTACTTATTGCAAATTGTACTTTTGCCAGTTTTATTTTCTTTGCAGCGTAGGCAGCTCTTATATGACGCCAAATGTCAGACATAATAAATCGCCTACGGTTTGTTTAAAGAAAACCCTAGGCTGAATGGAGGCCTAAAGGTCAGGCTTGGCGCGATGCAGGGGAGAAATTATCTGAATGACTAGCTGGTTTCATAGAATGATTAATTTTAGGTCTTTGTTAGACCCCTCCTTTATTGTTGAAAAAATGCAGAATAAAGGTTACAATACTGACTGTCCTTGAGTGCTTGCCATGTATATTATGAGAAATGGTTATTTTTATCAAAGACTAGCTGACCCGACAGACTTTGTCCTGTCTTAACTTTGAGTATTGAATTCGAATTGTTCCGCTAACTTTATATATTTTCATAAGAACCTTCTCCTGACAATAATAAACACAAAAAAAAGAATAAGCGAAATCGTTCCATCCGTTCACGCGTAATGCGATGACCAAGGAAATAGAGATTAATTTATATTATAATAAAGATAGAGTTTGTTTACTGCTGAACAGAATGTTACCTAAATGTTATCTAAAATAAGAACATGTTCATTAGTGTAATACCTATTTTCAATTTAAAGTTTCATTTTGGAATACAATCTACGCAACTAGCCTCCCCCTTCGACAGCCTCGTCGTCGCCCACCCTGTAATTACATAAAATCGAAGTGTGCCCGCCGTGCGTGCATGCATGCTCTCGGTAGTCACGGTGCCTATATTTATTCAAATTTGACTCTTAATGTAACACGTCACGTCTCAAAGTACTGTCGGCCGCTGAAACTCTGAACATGTTCATAACAAAAAGGAGTTTCTTCTCTATTTATAACAGTATACAAGTTTGAAATAAGAGTTAGTGAAAACGCTCGTGTAAAAAGTTCCTAATAGTGGAACAGTTGTAGGAAACCCAAAAATAAAAAAACCGTTTTATAAATATTTGTATCTCTTTTAAAAATCAGCACCTACTTAAGTAATTAAGTATAGGTACAGAAGTTTTCTAAAAATATCCATGATAATATCAACCGATAACCTTGCTAAATTTGCATTTTAGCTGGTTTTGTCACAAAAGCTATTTTGACATAGGGACAATTTTTTTCTTATGTTAGAATTATAATATGCCGAAAATTTTCAAAGATAACGAACCATTGTCACGTAAAAACATATTTTTAAACAACTTCTCTGAAAAGATTCAATGAAAATTCATCAGGTTTAACAATACAGCTGACCTTAAACGTAACAATGATGTAATTGCAATACATAATTTTCTGGCATCATGCGTAGCCAGCTTTATCTTCTTAAAAAATTGTGTATTACATTTTTTTTCACGAGCGTTTGAATTTCAAAATTTCCTTGTCACGATCGTATTTCATCACGAGTCAATCCACTTGTTGCATGAAATGAGACCAACTTTTCCTTATCCTCTCTCCCTTTGTTTATTTTGGTGTGCGTTTTGACATTATTTAACATTTATTTTCAAAGGTCATTTTCAGCGATACTGCCTTTCAATGTCTATGATAAATTGTAGGTATATTAAGAATGCGCAGACTTATTGAATTGAACAAAATAGGATTTCTTTTACATAAAAATCTGCCAACGAAAGCCTTCGAATCTTTACTGCACGCACGATAAACACTTTTTTATTTGCACCGACGAAAACGGCCTTAGACTATTACATACAGCTCCTAAGTTTTCGAGGTCGTACCGAACAAGTGCTAGACGGGGGGTGGGCGGCCGAAAAAGGGGGGTGTGAGTCCCTCGGTGCGTGGGAATCGGGGAGTGGGGCGTTAGGAAGTTTGCACTCGTCGAGGCCTCCAAATGGAAGGCTTATAGTTGCGAGTCTGGCTTCTGTAAAGACATTTTAGTTATAACGGCCTCACTTATAATTATGACAGAAGCTCGTTACGTTTCATTGGTTGATGAATTTTAGCGATTAAGGAATTTCGGATTTATATATACATAGTTTAGTTTGCTCATTGTTAAAGGTTTTAGACATT
This sequence comes from Notodonta dromedarius, assembly GCA_905147325.1. Classification (NCBI taxonomy): domain Eukaryota; kingdom Metazoa; phylum Arthropoda; class Insecta; order Lepidoptera; family Notodontidae; genus Notodonta; species Notodonta dromedarius. The sequence goes on along the minus strand of LR990159.1, from coordinate 12,173,199 downwards.
AAAATACCTAGTAACTCTTGCAAATCACGCCTTTTATGGGACCCATCGTACGCGTCACTTCTAGGTACTGATGAGAACCAGTATCGATAGCCTCGTGTCCAAAGAAAGTGCCAAGGTTTGACTCTCGACGAGTCCGGGGTAAAAGCTATAAAAATGTCGTGGAACACGCAAAAAAATCACAAAATAATAGGAATATTGGTAGGAAAATAAAAAGTCGCGAGACCCTGATTCACTTATTATTCCATAAACATTAAAGGTCACATAAAAGTCATTGTATAGTCCACAAAGTTATCTGTTCATGTGAGAGTGTCGCTACTCTCTTCGTAAATCTGTCAAAAATAATAACCGCTTCATAATAACATCGCTAGTTCCAGTTTTGGCCACCTGAACGGATAAGTTGGTGGCTGAGTAGTCCGCAGTACGTGACATTGAACATCTTACCACCTGCCGATATGCGTGAAATCCCACCTACATTAATATCACAGTCGCAGCAGTTGAAAAACAAGAGGTGAAACGAGTTTTTAAAACTAGTTTTTTAATTGCGCGTATATTCATTAAGTTAATAAAAAGGTATATTCTTCACAGTACCTAATGTTATTAGATGCAGAGTATACAGCCCTATTGTACCTTAACGTTTTATTTTTATTTCAAGGAGGAGTGATTTTTTTTATTATTTATTTTATTAAAACTGAGTAGGTAGTCGCCACAGTACTTAAGTCACCAAATTTATCTATTCAGGTAAGAGTGTCGGTAGTATCATCGCAAAACTATCAAAAAACCAAGACATTTCGTAACAAAAACTGTAGTTTCAGACTTAGCCACCTGAACAAATTTATTAGTGGCGCTTTTTAATAAGTTTGAATTTCGAACGTTATTTACGTATAGCATCGAGAGCAGATATATAATGTGTAAATCTCAGCTTCCGCGGTTCACGCCTGGTTTTGATCTGCCACTTACCTCTAGAGTAACGGGGATGAATCTCGTTTTCTGCATGGCCGGGCCCCCGCCTCGTTATCTCCTGGCTTCCTAGTTTGATACTGTTGAGTTTCCGAACTGTAAATTATATCAAACTACATTATAAATACAAGTAGGCATACGTTAAACATAATTATAATTTTCGTATTACATACCAAATTGCTGTATTACCTACACATGCCTACACAAAATCACTTTTCGATACCGTATTGCGTTAAATACTAATAAATTATTGAAAACCATATTCTGAAAGGTCTTCTAATAACCACAAAAACCAAATGAAGGATTGAACAGCTGATGTTTTTGTTTTCAAACGGAGCACTACATTCAGTAGGCAACGGAAATACGCTATAAAGCCAAAACTTTTTTTAAGTAGCCCAGATAAAGAAGCCCTTCGTTTATACCAGAACAGTATAGAGATTACTGAAACTTTGTTTATTATGTTCTTCTAAATGTTGTCTCAACTATTTCCGTAGTAGTTGTTTTTTATCTATACCACAGACCTAATACTTTTGCTTATTTTATTAACTAATACTATACACATGAAATAATGATGTTATAGAAGTAAAACATAAAAAAAGTCATGTTCTTTTTTCAAATACATACTTATTTGAATTACGGTATCTATTTTGATTTTAACAGCTGAATTCACTGCGCTTTCCGAACGGTAGGCGGAACGCATCGACGCGGCCCGTTTTCCTTATCGACCGTGCCGGTATATGTGTCGCGAGGCAACCAACCCCCTAGACACCCCCCAAAACTCTCACCCCCTAGCCCTGAATGCGTTCCAGCTATCGACACAGCCATAGCTGTGTACAGCTATGTACAGTTCGGCTGGACATTGAGAATTATTAATATATTAAGTAGCTAGATTTCTGTTCTAAAGGAAATTCTAAATTGTGAATTTAAATTTCGAATGTCTATCGAGTAAAATATTATAAGCTGAGTAATTTGTTTCGTTTCCTTTTTCAAATCTCTAGCTTTTTAATTTATTTTTCTTAAAATAATATTAAGCCTGTCAGTGTCGAGTCACATGTTTGCTCGATGTTTCTCGATTCTTGCACAGGCACGTGAGGCACGTGGTAATTCTGCAATACTTTTGCGTCGTTTTCATGGTTTCACCCCGTGGTTTGAAACCATGCGTATTATTGTGCGTGCGTTTATTCAAATTGGGGTATCAAACGTTCTGGATTTTATTTCGATAGCGCACGTGAATCTGTATTCTGACTTTACGATTCGAGCATATGTTACTTTAAACGTAAATCGTTGTTACGCTATCGCTCGTAGGTGTAGTCACTACTCGCTAGTGCCAGTTAAAAAATTATAAGTATATGACAAAAATGTTCGTTCCTCGGGTAGTCAATATCGTGTGTTGTATAATTTACCATTATACGCAGTCCCAGCGACTAACATGTGAAAAATCGTGGTCGGACCATTAAAATTTGCAAGCTCACCCAGTAAATACCAAAGCCTATAAATATTATATAACAAATAACAAACTGTCATCTTAACCTTAATTACATTAGCTTATAAATACCTTGATTTACATTAGCTACGTCACTTTCAGGGTTATTTGGTCCTTACCTAGGCAAATACTTAATTTGTTATAGATAGCTAATTAAAAAACAACTTTATGTAAGACCTTTAAGTCAAAAATTTGCATGAAATAACTATTCGATATATTTAAATATATGCTCTTATTTAAATAACACGATAATAATGTGATTATCTTGGTTAGTAGCGAGGAATTTTATGCAAAGGTCAGCCGTTAGAAAGGAGCCTATCTTTAGCATTTACTAAACCGCCATGCAAAATATCGTGCATTATTAAAATATGACCTTAAATAATATGATGTACGACGTGACCCTTCTAATTATTCTATTGACGCCATGTTTCTGAAAGTCATTTCCGCCAAATCACTGATTTTCTGAAAAGTAATTATTATAGATGCTAACGAAAAGTGGGTACGTAGGTAGGCACTCAGTTTGTTTATTAATAAGTTATTTGAAACCCCAAAAGTCTTAGGGCAATAATCGCGAACGCTTACTATATTAAAACGTTTTCAAACAAGGAGGTTCTAAAGGATTTTTTTTTTCTTTAAAATATTGGCAACACATTGAAAGTAATGGTGTCTAAAATATTTTTGGCGGTAAGTGGAAATGTTTTATTGTTATTTTTATTTGTATTTCCAACACTTTTCTTCGTTTGAATTAAAATATTGAATGTTTGTGGAATATTAACCATTAATACCTTCATAAATGTGTGTTAGCGTTGGCAATTGGAAGAAAAGTGATTTTACGGGTACCCCAAGAAGCCCCTTAACTTTTCTTTGAAGTATCCGCCACTTGAGTGATAGGGATTGGGGGGACTATTCGGCCTAGGGAATGCCTTCATGAGATTGATGCATAAAAAACCTAAAAATATAGATTTTACACTGCCTAATGCGATAAGCGAATCCAAAAAGAAAACATCAATGGCGCGAAACTGTTTACGTATCGCGATCAACTATCTGTTGTTATCTGTGTACGCGATAAGTTAAAATTGTTATCGACGCCATCGCGTACTTCTGCGAATTTCTAATGCAATATAATTTATTTCAGATTAGAATTTTTACTTTTAAAAATATTAGCAGCTACATTTTTATATTTTATATCTTTGCCAGTTAAGTAATGTAAGTGTTATTTAAAAATATTTAAAATATATCAGCCTTTTATTTTATTTTGTGTTTAATTTATATACTATCACGTCTATATTTCTGAAGAGGTAGGCACATATGCGTACTGCAGTGTAATCTGTCATCACAGATAGTATTTTAGACCCAATGTATTGACATGATGACTGGCCCTTCCCTTCATTCGGGCCATATTCCACCACGCTGGGCCTGTGTGGATATACTAACTTCATACATATTTCTAAAGAATTAGCTATCAGTGCATACCTACTTACGATAACATTTAAATATGGGTTCGCCTCCCCCCATAAACGGTTTCAAATGACAAACAAAAAAGATTTCTAGACACCTTTGTTAGCCACTAAGTATGCAAAAACTAGGTTCTATGGGTCTTTACGCCGAATGTTCAAAGTACTAAGGTCTCCTATTTAGTGCCAGCCTTTTCACTAATAATGGGTTAACGCGCCAGCAGTATAATTTGACACACTTCTGTAATATTTAAAGCTCTATTTCGATTTTACGATCGAATTTTCAGTATATTTGTTTAATAATGGATTTCCCGTTGAGTACCTATTTTAGGGAATGTCAGATCGCTTTGTTTGGAATCCTCTTATATCTATTAGTAAGCTTATTTAAATTCATTTTCATCTTGCGCTTTTAAAATTGATATTTTCTCATAGCCGTTAAAGTTTCTTCTGAGTTTTTATGTAAGTATGTTCACCGATTACTCCGTCAATTTGGATCATTTATTTCGAAATTGTTAAAGTAGTTTAAGAGTTCTGATCGATTTACGGTCATCAGGAATGCAATACCTACCTAGTATATCACTGAAAATCGTGAAAAAGAAATGTTTTCTATGGAAAATCCTTGATTTGCTCATGGTTCGGAATATCTGTGACGGCCATTGCGTGCCTTCAAAGCAAAAGCAACTGATAACTTATAGCAGGTACCTACTTATATTCCTGAAATCATAATGATACCCTGTGGGGGTGAGTTGAGATATCCCCATGAGACAGTCGGTTTCCCTTACACTCTAGCGAACGTTAGTGTACCACTAACAAACCCCTAATTGGCTGGTAAGTATATCACTCATTAATGAGACACGTATATATCAAGAGTAATCCTATGCAAGCTTAGTTTATTGCTCTATGTCTGTTATCAAATAGAACAATTATGTGGGATTTTGAAAATTGCAGGATTCTTCCACCTAACTTATTTATCTTTCGTTCTTATGTAAGGATACGATTTATGTAAGGACTTTTTAAGTTCGAAAAAAAAGCAACGACTGATTAAGTCGTACTTACTCACATTTTTTTTAAACAGCAAAAATAAGGCTTTTTATAATGAAGACTAATAATCCGACCATTAATTAGTATAATCCAAGATGTTTGACGACCGCTTGGCGCAGTGGTTCGAGCGTAGGCCGCTCGGCTCACTGCACATGGTGGTTGCGGGTTCGATTCCCGCCGGGGTAAATTTCGGAAATGGCCTTTTCGTAATTTGCCCTGGTCTGGGTGTCACTGGGATCGCCCCCAGTCCATTGTACGGTACCCATAGTACAAGCGTTGCTTAGTTTGGGACCATACAGTTGGTGTGTTCGTCTGGGGATATTTATTTATTTATTTTTTATTTATGTATCGACTTACATAGATTACTGTTAGCATACCGTGTTTTGAGATTGTTTTTTCATTATCAGACTTAATTACAATTAGTACATAAAAGACAGAAGGTGTTAGTAATAATTTCAAGGACGAAATACCAATGAAAATGAAGATATGTAGTTATAAAGTTAATTCATAATTTGTTTACTACATTTTATTATCGCGATCTTAGATTAAAATGTTTTTAGTTTTGACTCTGCTGATCCACAGTTTCATCTGGTTGTTTATGTTTTGGTAACCGGTTCGTTCTATTATTAATTGTAATAAAATTAATATAGCTCGTAGATTCCTTTGCTCTTAATGTCGTTATGGCGGCCTGGGGATATAATGGTCCTGCTTTGAGATTTTTTTGTGATATCCCATTGCGAGGCCTTGTCATTTATTGTACCTATTTAGCAAATACATTTGTAAGGCTACATATAGCTAAGCTTGTTATCTTTTTATAATGAACAAAAATGAAATGTCAAATAAAAATAACTTTCACGGTATTATTATGAAATAATTACCTAAAGTAAAAACGATAAATGTTGCTATGCCAACACTATGAATGATCTACGATTGAATGGAAGGAATCTTATTCGCGCGCCGCCACTTTTTTCGCGGAAAAAGCCTTCGGCAACCCGTTTCGTGCCAATATGACCTCTATCGTTATGAACACAAATTAACATGCAACGCTGTGTGTAATAAAATACGCAATAAAACAACTAACAATCTTTAGTGAAAAAATATAAAAAGTTTTTCATCACGCAGGCAGGCTTGGTCGAAAAATCAAGGTGTTGCTGCGGTCGGGCAAACATCAGTAGGGGGGGAGCCTCCCCGCACCGCAGCGGGTGTATCCCCCCTCCCCCATCGTCTATACTCGAGTGCATTATACACGTAAAGCCCCGTCCCAGGAATTTTCTCGTATAGTTGTGCATATTTAGTGAACGCCTAATTTCTCCCCCTCGTCAGGGATGCAGGGGTCTATCGATTGGCGGGGGAAGCGAACGGGTTAAATTTACCTTTGCCGATGTTTAGTCACGATGATTGAGCTGTTTCGGTAATCAAAGAGATCGATCGTGTGCAGTGGCAGGGTTGAATTGTTTTTGCTCGTTTTTCAGTTCAGACTTCACAGCATTTAAGCATTAGCAAGTTAACAGGACTACGTCCTAATTTAAGGTATTCTAGTTTTCAACCAAGAAATAGTTAAGTCATGCGTTTTACAGTGAAAATTAAACTGTTAATCATAAAACGACATCAGCCGTTTTGACGTGTAATGTACTCGTTTTATACAGGGTGTAGGCTTCCTAACGAAAACGAATGCCATGGATTCAACTCATGATTCTGGCACCCCAGAGCTGGAATTCTCCATCAAAATTTATAATTATATTAATTTTTTTGAGCATTTTGAAATTAATCTAACATGAAATGCGCGCTCGAGCGTATTGATTTTATAATTTACGTTACAGTTTATGTCTAAAATAGTAATTATTATCGACTTATTTATGTAAAATCACTTAAGATAGATTTGTATACTAATTAATTGCTATAATCAATTTAAAATGCTGAAAATTTTACGTTGAAAATTAATGAAAATGTCGACGAAAAATTCAAACTCTGGGGAGTCCAGAATCATGAGTTGGATCCATGGTATCAGTTTTCGTTACGATGCCCTTAACACCCTGTATAGTTAGTACCGATGTAGTAGGTACTGCCTATTTTGCGCGTACTACCCGCAATATCTAATTGCAACGCCATCACAAACCGCCACACGTAGGTACGCTCGTCCGTAGCGGTTCACCTAGTTTGCCAGCCCCCACTCCCTGCAAGATTGATTTTCTCTCGCGCATTTCGCTTGCACTTTCCTCGGGGGTGTGTACCTCTGTCCTTCTCTAGCAAGGCTCTACCTCCCCCGGCGACCTTGAATCGGGTGGCGCCCCCCAGACGGGTGGGATGCGTTATCATGTACGAGATGTCAGTGTGTGCGTGGGGGATGGAAATGGGGTTAGTCGGCCCCCCCATGATGTCGTTCTTGCCTGCATCCGGGCCCAGAGTCTATATCTATGTGGATGGGAACTCGATTTTCAATTTGATTCTGAATTCGCAGCGAATTTTCGGCTTCTGGGCACCGGATGTTAGGCGAGGGAGATGTTTGCGTTTGATTTTCGCTGGTCTTTATGATTTTTCGTGATGTAATTGTGAATTAATGGAGAGGGATCTTCTTGGAAGTTCTTCATTTTATTTATACTCTATAATAAATACTTATTTATTGCATAAAGCATAGAGACGTCGATGGCATAATTTGAAAAAAATATTACTTTTGCCTGTCCACAAAATCCCCATTCAAATATAGAATAAAAAAAAACAATGTCTTCAATAACCAGCCAGTACTTGTTTACATTTTTATAGTTCCCCGATCAACTACGTTATTCAATTGAATATTATTCGGTATCATTGAATATTTAAAACTTTTCTACATAATAGAACCAGTTGTGGCCATCCTTGTAATCTATTCAGTTGCCCGTTGACCTATTTACAGCTCGGTGCAATGTCGTGTGGTCACTCTACTCACTGGGGCCCTCGTATTACGGCGCCGAGTGTACTTAACGTATTTAGGACAGATGCGTACTTAATTTAACCATTTTTGTGTACCTATTAAATGGATAACTTTCTTATATATAGTTCGTTCACAAAGCGTGCTGTGACTCTTATGACACTAGCATATGGGTCAATTTTCAATAATTCACGCATCCTAGTGAAATATTCTGACTATACTAAACTATGTCTGATATATTTAATTATAGGTGACCTAGTTACAATTTTATTGCCTACTTAATTAACTACTTAAATCTTTTTATTTTTCTAAGATAGGTACTTAATCTGATAACTACTTATATCTTCAAAAAACATTCTAGTTACTTTACTCTAAAAATATTATTTATATTCTGTATAAAACAAAAACATTTTAACTTGTGTCTTGATTATTACAATACGAGCGTTAGGCACCTAAAACTAAAAACAGAATCGTTCAGTGGGTGCACACACGCAAGATAACAGCGTTAGTAGGGCTCCGAATGAGGCCAATGTCAGTTGTGTTGCAAGCTGCGCGCGCGGCGACCAATGTCGTTCGCTCATTTCCTCGTTACGCGCGCACTGCGCAGGCACATGGCGTGTTGCAACATGCAATGGCGGGAATGGGTGAACTTATTGAACTTTGCAATGGAATGTTTTGGCTGTGATAATATAAGAGTCAAAAGTCTCATATTGTCTATATCGTCTATCCTAGAAGTTGACGATGACTTTAAGTTTTTTTTAAGTTTTTAGTATTTGGCCGATAGTTACACAAATAATCATAGTAGATACCATCACTATTTCAAAAAACCAATCCCACGGGTTATTTACTTTTAAACTTCAAATCATATAGGTACTTATTTTAATTTAAAACAATACTTGTTTATTCAGAAACAAAGCCCAAAATCCTTCAAGGTCATGATCACACAGTACTGCGTTTCATACATGATTTGGCAATTTACATAATATAGATATACTTATAACACGCTTCCGCGGTAGTTATGTAACTGCTTGTATATTATAACACACATCAGTATGAAAGGGATTGAAGGTAACGAATAATAGATAAATGTATTGTATAGTTACAATATATTATACATATAGGACGAATAGTTTGGATTTTTACATATGGCACGGTTTTGTTACAAAACTAAACGCGATTGTAGACTTGGGTTTTAACGCCTGTATGAATAAATCGATCTCAAGTTTGAAAGCGGTCTTGAGTATGCATTTGACATGTCATTTTGTACTGGTATGACATAAGAATGGCATTTCCAAGATCGCTCTCAGACTTGAGATCGATTTATTAATACAGGTGTTAGACAACCAAACTCAAATAAGGATGGGCGTTATATGAGCAAAGATTGTACCAACTAGGTACTGAAAGACGGAAGGAGGTTTTACACCATTTTGCGTTCGCTTTTTCTTCCTACATTCCAAAAAATGTCTTCTTTTGCCTTACACGAAATTCAAATCACGATTTGCTCTATGATAATAAAAAATCGACTGTGTGCATCTTATTTTATGAATATCAATACCGCAGTACGCCTAGTTAGTACTTAATGGTGCTGAAGCAGTTAGAGTCTAATTCTTTTAAATCTATGGTATGAGTACCTAAATTATAAGATATATATTTTCCTGGTTGTGGAACGATTTCAGTTACTATAAAAACATACTACTGAGCAAGTTTCCTAAACTATGGACGATAATCACAATTTGGAAAGTCATTTCCTCAACCGATTTTTTTTAACCATCCAGTGTTTTTGGTTGTTTTTGTGGATCGCGCAAAAACTAAAAAATAGATCTGAATGAAGTTCGGTACAGAGATAAACTAGGCTTTCGAACAATAAATAGGATGGAATACAACTATATCTAATAGCTTCTTTAAGCTAATCTTTTGTGAGAGGGTACCTTGGTTGAGCCAGTCCGTATATGATAGTCGGTAAAATTAATTCACTAATATAATCGGTATCTATCGATGCGAGTGCGCCGCGTTACGCCTTCAGTTTCCTCCTACACGAGATACACAAAATAGTTGCGTGATTTTTATAGAAAAATAACAAAACGAAGTGAAGAATCCGAACGAGGAAGTATTTGTAACAAATCCGTGGGCGGGGTCTGTAGGAGCGGAACGATCGTGCAGCGCTGTGCCTCAATCTAAGGCCGGCTGCATCTTTGCGACAGATACACCTATATGACATGTGCTTAACACGTGACACGTCGTCTACACCAGGGTGTATATGGAACAAAATATTATCTATCGCGTCTGCTTTTGATTGGTCATCAGGTGAAATTAAATACCTATCTAATAACTATTTTTCTGAAAGTATATTAACTCTTGCCAACGTAGATGGAAAACAAATTAAATTGGTTTTCCACAATATTTTAGTTCTTTCATGACAACTTTAAACTAGAAAACAAAGTCACATTTCCTATTATAATGACTTATCAATATATAAAGACGAATATTTACCTAATAGCGAGAGTCGCCGAAGTGAGATATATATTTAATATTGTTTTTTAGGAAATCAAGTTAATTATATCACATAAATGTATACATACTTAAAGGTATACGGAAAGTAATATAACAAGTTATTGACGATGTGCCTAAACGACTACGCACGCATCATTTGCGGATTTTGCCTTCACAAAACACGTACCTATTTTTCCTGTCTGAATATTCCCTTCACTGTCGTTAAGGTAAACTAAATAGTTAATAAAATATATGGAATTTTCAGTGCAAAACGCGTGTTTCGCTAATCTAAATAGGAAATGACGTGTTTCCTTAATATAATTTGCCTAACAATAGCTATTATTACTTATTAGTATTTGATAATGCGGTCTAATTATTACCTCTATTTTAGGATTAATAATTTCTACGTAATTTAATGTTCATATTAAAATTGAAACAAATACCCTTGTAATACACGTGCTTAGGTAAGTACATAATATAACTCATTACGGACTAGTGCTTTTTCCATCTTTTTGCATCGCTAGTGTCACTGACAAAAAAAGACCGCGCCATTTTTTCAATTCAACCCTAGCTATTTTTGTCTAAACAAAATTGTATTTAATGTTTTTTTTTCAAAAGTAAGATAAGATATTTTCTTTATTTGCTAGCTTTGAAATACGTCAAATGAAGCGCGTGAACATTGGTCATTACGCATTGGGAATCATAGCTCTCGCCTACGGCTCGGGTTGCAAACTAATCTCGTGTGTAATGACCAACTCATAGCTCACTTGGTATCATAATGGATAATAGTACATTGCCGATTTGAATATTATTATATTATTATATAACATAAAGGTGGTATTAAACAGACCAAAATCGTAGTATTTACTCTGTCGCATAGTCACATTGCGTGCGGCCGGCCTTCCGCGGCGCATACGGCCGCCCGTCCAAGGCTAACCGTATTTTGTTCCGCGCTCCGTGAGTACTGACGTAACAGATGTAAGTACTACAGCTATCTATAGTGCGACGAATCGACGATGCCCGTACCTATTATACACATAGTAAAACATTGATACAACGCAGTTACACAACCACGCGACATGTCTCGTGTGGTGACTCAAAAAGTAGTAGTATTGTGGATACATCGAGGGCGATCTAAAAATAAATCGATTATATATGTGTTTACATTCCGCGAAATAAAATACTGAAATACGAGGATAGGAAAAAATATTGTACTTAGTGCCTGGATGCTCTTCCAATATATTTACCAGTACAAGTTGCAGTTGTATAACTTGAATGTCGCTAGCGCCATCTCTTAGATAGTTATAAAACGAAAGAAGGAAAGTTGTTAAAAAAATCCGATACATAGATTTTTATAATGTAGAGAAACTTCCGAAGACTATATCCTTGATTTCGACATAGCGGTTTCGTAATAATAATGACAACGATTAATCCGGTAATCACAGAAACCGTTAAACCTATTTAGAAAATGCTTTTGTTTTAGAGTTCTATTATAAACCGCTACGACGTTTCTTGTCTGCCACAGTCCACAGTCCACAGACCACAGTCTTTTAAATCATTCAGTCGTTGGACGAAAGCCCGATTAGCGAACAATCATAATCTACATTATAGTAGGGTCACTCGGGACAAGACGATTGACTGTATCTCTTACTAGGCTGTGGCTCTACCATGAGCATATACCGATGTTATGCGTGACTGGCGACTTGCAACTCTATCGACCATTTAAACTCATTGTGGAGCTACTATACTTACCACCATAACTCTATTAATTTATATCTGCAGGTAAATGCTTCGTCTACAGCAGACTCTACTTCTTTTAAAATTTCTGGGAGCATTTACCTTGACTTTGTTGTATTGTTTATTGCACCGCGTGGGACGGCGACTTACGATCTCATAATATACTAACGTTATAAATAGACAGTAGGGTTATCCGAGATTCATATGGGAACTTGTTACGGTTCGTTTCAGAATTTTTTATAGAGTTTTTTATACTTCCTTCATTTCTTGTGAAGAACGAATTAATAAATATCGTTAACTATTACATTTTTCAATAACAACATGAACCATTAAAGGAACTGCACATTTGCGGTAGTGGTTTTTTCCACTTGTCCCGTATGAGGTTCTATTGTATGTAATTTAATGAAAAATCTTCGTTATATCTGTTTCATTTCCACCTTCCACCTCTTCGATAGAATTACATAAATTGTGTATCTATAGTGAGCTACCTCTTAAAGAACGTCTTACTGACTAACTTATAACCTTATTTATGCAGCACAATGACGATTAGCAGGGTGCAGAGGTGCACTACAGTGACCAACATTTCCGATTATAGGAGGGAAAATCCTACTGCTAATTGGATGTAGGTTTGCAAAATGGAACTAACCCACACACACATCTGCAAACTGAAACCAACATAGACACGCTAAAACAAGGGTTGGTTTTGGTCTGCAACAGTGCATGTGCAATTTACTGTTAGTATTGACACATAATCACCTGACGTAAAGCATTTATACTAAACCCACTCTCTCTTCTTTCCAGGACGCCAATTCAAAGCTCATAAGGTGATCCTGGCGGCGTGCAGTAAACACTTCCAGGAGCTGTTCGACAGCGCGCCCCCCAGCCATGCGGGCGCCTGCTACGTCATCCTGGAAGCCACCACCGCCGACAACATGCAGGCACTCCTCGAGTTCATGTACAAGGGCGAAGTGCACGTCAGCCAGGACGCGCTCTCCAGCTTCCTTAAGAGTGGAGAGAATTTGCAGGTAGACCCTCCTAAATGTGTAATAATATAGTGATCACAGTGACACCCAGACCTGGGCAAATTACGAAAAGGCCATCGAACCCGCAACCACCTGGTGCAGTGAGCCGAGCAGCCTACGCTCAAACCACTGCGCCAAGCGTTCGTCAAACCAAAATCTGAAGTTTTGAACGTAATACTCGATTTTACAAGCATATGCTCCGAGTACGAATATAAATTTAAGGCCAAAGTTACGCACGTAAACTTATTTGATTTGTCACTATCCCAATGCGTACCTCATTTACTCAAGTGTTTTATTAAAACCAAATTATGCCACTGAGGAAATTGAATGTATGCGTAGCGAGACAAAACCGATTTGCATAGAACGGTTGGAGGTCATATTCCTTAATTATGGTATATTTTTCAGAAAATCACACCTTAACTTCCCTTTCCAGGTCAAAGGCCTGTCAATGGAGATGTCACAAGACGCGTGGGTGAAACAACAAACCCAGCAGTCTACTGGCGACCGCCACCAGACCCGTATAAAGACTAGCCCAGTGTCCGCCTCGGGGAACTGCGAGGTGCAGGAGTCAGCGCCTCCGCAGTCGCACACCGCCACATTCGCGCCTATAATGCCGCAGTACGGACTGCCGATGCACGGCAGCGGCAACATGGGCCGGTACGCCCCACCAGCCCACTTGCCATTACACGCCGGCTCGCATCGCCGGTCAGCGCCACCGAAGCCGTCGCCATCGCAGAGTCCTCATCCTCACGCTAGGAATTATAGGTAAGCTATCCCCCTTGCAGAATGATGAATGAAGATGAAGAATGACCTTAGCGCGGAAAGGAACATACGCGCCTTTTATGTCTGTAGGTATTATAATAATTTCGTGGGACTGTCACACCCTTAGATTAAGGAAGCGAAGAGAAAATTTCTAAAAGGTCTTTGGACACACCAACTGATGGTCCCAAACTAAGCATCGCTTGCACTATGGGTACCGTACAATGGACTGGGGGCGATACCAATGACACCCAAACCTGGAAAAAAATATAAAAACCATCTCCTACTTATTGCCAAACGCAGTGACCAAGATGTGATTTATAAATTTGCTAGCATTCCAAACAGCAACATTGCTTAAAAGAACATAGGAGTAGAATTGATAACTTTCTCCTTTGCAGCAACAAAGTAACTAAAAACATTTTACGTTCTTTAAACAGATGTTGAATTTAATCTAGATTGCAGAAAATATACGATTTACCTTGAACACTTTCTGTTGAAAATATCAAGCAGATTACACAAATAATTGCATAAAACGAAGTACTCGTACATTTTGCAGCAGTTGATCAAATATGCTCAAACCTGAGTGGACTTTATTTTTTTTCAGTTTCACGATCATAATAAGGACGTAGAACTTTGAATATCTGCAATGAAAAGATATACGTTATATTTATAAAATATGTATACTTTTGTAGATTATAAAATAACAGATAATTTCCCCACAGAAAGACGAATGCATAAGTGAGAAGCAGAATTCCTAAATCCTTAATCTTTTTCCTCATTGGTTTGATTAAATATCAAAATGTCAAATTACATCCTTGCACAAAGTTCAGAGGCTGCAGCATTTCTTATTTTCGGAGCACATTCATAGTAAACTCTATTCTATTATATTTTGTCTTCCAATATCAAAAATTCCCCCTACCCTAATTTGCATAAATGCAAATGACCCCTACCCTACCCTAATTTATGACCTGCAATTTCTAGGCAAAGTTCATCATCATCACACTGCGGCAGCGTCGCTGATGAGCCGGACACCCGCTCATCACCAGGCGTCGGCGCCCGGTACGAAGAGAACCCACCTGACGGACCCACGACCCTCGGCAACCCAACCAAGAACAACGGATACGAAAGAAGCGCCTCGGGTAACGATGAGATGACTGAACGCTTGGCCAACGACCAGGGAGCTGAAGGTAGCTTTATTGCCTTCACTTGTGATTCTTCTTTCATCTTCCTTTTCCCACACTTGTAACAGCAGCATAATGTTGGACCAAACTCAGTAGATTCAGTAGATCATGGATGTTTTTTCTGCAAACTGAATCTTCCACTTTTCAATCTCGTGTTTCTATAAACCCTAGTAGGCATATTCCAGTATTCTATTTAAGACCTGATAATCAAATTCATATCAATGTTGATGTTATTGAGAGGCCAAGTGGTAGTTTATGTTATATCTCGCAAATTACGACTATTGTGAACATGTAACATTCTGAAAGCGTTGAAGGGGTCAAGCAAACATTTTTACCATTTACGAAAATACAATGTATTACTTCTTTCAGATTTACGAGTAAAGAATGAAAACGATTACCCGCCTGCACCTTACAACAACTCCCCCCCGCCGGCGCCGTCCCTGCCCAACGCGAACTACCACGAGAAACCAATGGAGACGTCACCCGTGCCACCGAAACCCAGCCCCGAAAACATTTGGCCAACGAAACTGATAACGAGCAAATCTGGAGGAATCGCTACTGCTGACGGTAAGACCAATCAACCCTCAAGAAAGATAACCGGCCGATGATTGACTGATATTTAAGAGCTGCTTACTTTTTGAGGAGCTACTTAAGCTAGGTATTATACAAAATATAAATAAACAACGACGTCTCAAGCAGCAACCTAAGTGGAACTTCAAATTTGGAGTATCGTAGCGTTTAGGTATAAGGCTGTAAAATGATGATAAAATAAGTACCTTAAAACGTATTATAAAAACATGAAGTATTGCTCGCTTCGTTTGGTCAGGCAACTTGATTGCAAATTCTCCAAACCGTGTTCCAGGTAAAAAGCTAAAATGTCCATACTGCGAGAGGCTGTACGGGTACGAGACGAACTTGCGCGCGCACATCCGGCAGCGGCACCAGGGCATCCGCGTGCCGTGCCCGCACTGCTCGCGCACCTTCACGCGCAACAACACCGTGCGCCGGCACATCGCGCGCGAGCACCGCCACCAGGTGGCGCAGCTCGCGCAGGGGGGCCCCGCCCTCCACAATCACACGCAGTAAGACCCCGCGATGTTCTGTTCTCGATTCTATTTTCAACCGAACTACCTCTGCTCTTTTAGACCGGCCCGGGCGACCGTTCCTCCTCGTCTACCTCTCGATCGATCCGTCGTTCGAACCCTTTGGAGTCGCCCTCTTCCGCGAATGTATCTTCGGTCGCCCGAGCCGCGTCTTGAACTGTTCGTAACACGCGTACAATAATATACCTCGTTGAATGCATATTATGTAATCAGTATCTACCTCAGAAATTGATCTTAAGATTTTTTAAGGTTTTGAAATTGTGCGATAATTGTTACTTAATTTAATATTCATGTGTGACTATGAATGGTTGCTCGGTGAGCGTCTCTGTCCGGTAGGTACCATGTTTGAAAAATGTCGTACCTTTTATTGCACCGTTATCGCATTAAAGTACCTTATTTTTTTTGCAAACTCTAGTAATATGTCCAGTGGACTGTGAGACGAAGTTACCTTGTTAGACGATTTATTTTCAGCTCTCGGTCGGGTATAACGTAGCTTAAATTATATTACCTGAGCTAGGGAATCTTAGAAATGATGTTGAGACTGATGGTCATAGGCTAGGTGTATGTAAATAATAGGAGAATGTTGTAAATTGCCTTGGCCTAGGTTGAGACACGCGTACTACGGCACTTTGTGGCAAATATACCTTTGTTGCTTATTTAAATATTTTTATTTTTATCGATTACATTTAACATAATGACAATAGACTAGATATTACGGTTTTTAGTTACGCATTCGAACATATCTGTGATACAATAGAAACAGGCTGTATAATTTATATTTTTCACGTTTGCCACAATGACGTTATAAGGATACAAACCGATTAAAGTGCGAGTATATACGAAAAGTGTAGAGTTTCAGCAGTTTTTTACTGTACAGTGAATAAGGAACGGTTTTAGGTTTGTACAAAGTACAATTTGCCCTAGATACATAAGTAGTTAGGTAAAAAGAGTCGTGTTATAAAATTGCATGCAAGGTTTGATGCATGAATGTGTAAAGAAATCCATTACTGTCGTTCGTACCGGGCTCGCCTGCACGGGTGTTACTATTGAGACCAAATAATTATATGTTTCAATGCGATGGTGTCGATTTTAACATTCCGTAATGATGTTTATTTCGTCGTAGTGCATTTAGATAAAGGCCACTTACTACTTTTATATTCCTAGTCATTTCGAGTGCAACCAGTTGAGATTTTTAAAGAAAATAATTATTTAAATGATAAATGTAAGGGCGTCTGTCGGCGCCTGTGTATTATATTGTTGTGTTGGGCGCCGGCGGCGGCCGCGTGAGTACTTCATGTGTATACAGTTCAGCTGCAGTAAACGGTTAAGTTGGTAAAGCAGATGGTACAGTGCCAAATATCCTCAATTTTAAGTTCACATCGTATTATTTATTTTATTTTGTTTCGTTACGAGTGAATGTAGCGACTGTGTGTTATATTCCTGATATTTAGGAATAAGTTGCATTCATATTTATAATTATATTTATATTTTAGGATACATTTATTGAAATGTATTTTATGACGATATAAAGGCTCAGCGACTTTTAAATATTTAGTTTCTGTTATAATACCATTTGTAAAGACAGCGTTTTAGTTCTCTTTGAATGGGTACCTCGTTTTTATTATGAAATAGATAAATCTTGAATTCCTTTCATATATTAATTTTAATACTTGTTTTTGCTGTTCTGCTCATTCATATCAACACGCATAGTTATGATACTTTTACCTATGAGATAGGTTCTATGTCATCGTTCTATCCAGCATGAAACTGTTCAAGATGATTATATGAATGGGATTCAATTGATTTAGTATCAATAGACCGAATAGAAGCTAGTATACAGTGGGTAATCCGAATATTTTAGATTCGAATAGACAGGCTATTTTAATCTACATGTACACTATACTTAACTGATATTTTTTACTAAAAATCTCTTGTCTTGAAACATAATTCTCTATAAAATATTTAGAGTAAATCTGTATTGATTTCTTAAAATTACATTGTAAAGATGGGTCATGGAAAGAAAGTTAAAAGTGGCTAGAGTTAACAGGACTATGCTCTTAAATAGAATTTAAACAAAAAATCTATATTTTCGTTTGTAACAACTATACCCAGGTATAGTTACGTTAAGGACTAGATCCAGATCTATGGGGCATTTCTCAAAAGGAAAAAAATGTATGAGAGAGTGAATAGCTGTTATGATTATTACAAAACGCAATAGAACTATAAAAAAATTAAAAAAATATAAACATACCTAGCATAATTGGAGGGGCAAGTCCGCGGAGAACAAACGGCGTTATTGGCTAGAATTATCGCACAGATTTTTTTTATTCTGTTTTTTTTTTTCGTCCGTGACCTCTAAGTGGTATAGTTGGTACGGTGGCATGTTATTCGATTAGCTTAGGTTGCATCTGTGTGCCGAAGGAATGCATTGCTCGTTTGTAAACAGTGATTTAGAATGCGCTCGGTCGCGTCGACATCTCGAACGTAGTCCTCTTGAGTGAAATCTAAGCGGGAACGGTCCGCAGGTCATGTTGAAGGAACCAAATTCTGAAAATTTTTCGTTGACCGAATCCTTTGTAATTATTGTGTAAAAACTATAACGTTTCTTACTATCGGCATTCTTTTGGTAAGTGTATTATTGTTAGGATAAATGTTTTTGTTTGCTATTTTCAATCGCAAATTGTTAACATTACGTTTTATTATTATTGATGAAGGAAATGTCTATTTTTATCTCTTCGTTTATTTTTCATATGAATTCAAAATTCATAGTTGTGATTTCTTTTGACATTTAATGTTTTTTGTGATACGTAAAAGAATTGCATTAATGCATCACGTTTATAGCTTTTTATTCATTTTTTGTTTAGGTAGATTGCGGGGGTAAATGAGTATGTCCATTTAGTGATGCTAAAGTTAGCGGTGGCACCTGGGAGGTCGTTAATTTGAAATCAATCACTGGATTTGCTTCTTTCGAAATTTTATAAGGTACAAATGTTAGATTACAATAAACGACTTGTCAATTTGGATTCTGTAAATTAATTGTAATTTCAACAAAAAACATTGGTTTGTAATTACGAAACGTTTGATTTCAAGTGATGATTGTACAAAATTCATTATAATTACGAAATTGGATAACACGTCTAAATTAAGTTGTGGCATTGTTAAAACTAATTAGTGGACAAGTTATTAGTGGTCCCTAATAGGTGTAATGTTATATTTGATGTGATAGGTGAATTCACATAATATAGTCGGTGTATTGCAATCCCTCTCCATTGGACTCGGCCGATCTCCCTCAAGATTGTGGGTATAATATCTGGTTAGATGGCAACGGTCTGGCAAGGAGCATCGTGTGAATCCTTCAGACATTTGACAAAAGACTCAACGTTTGAAAGATTCTCATTGTGCAAGTAAAATATTGGATCCAACTGTTTCGCCAACAAGCTTCAAGCGAGTAAAAAAAATAGGCGCATCCATACAGACTGCGCAACCGCGCGAGGCCACTGCATAAATAAAATAATTGATAGTGAGGACAAATGACAGCGCTCAGGCGAGGCGACGTGAACGTATGCCTCGAGCGAGTCACGTCATACAAACGCCCGTATTAAAAAATCTATCTTAATTCTGAGAACGATCTTGAGTACGCGTTTGACATGTGATTTTGTACTAGAATGACATAAGTATGACCTTTCAAATATCGCTCTCAAACTTGAGATTGACTTATTTATACAGCCCAAGCGAGGCAAAGCCACCTCGGAAGGCTGCTCAGTCACAGTGGACGTGCCAATCGGCAATTTTTTATGAGTTAAACTTTGAGTTTAAAAGAAATTGATGTGTACCGTTATTATTTCCTTGAAGCTTGTATTTCTGCATTAAAATGTATTTAAGTTTAAGCACATCTATTGGTTCCGTTTGGGTTTCGTTTATTTACTACGTTAATTATATTAGTGTTAGATTTTTTTCTCTTATTTGTATCTACATAAATCGCGAAATGTCGTGATGGTAAAGCCAAAGATTGTTACGGGTATGGTGACCCTCTGCCGTCACAGGGCTACGTGGAGGCTTTACATTCTACCTCTACGATGTTACAGAAACACCGTACACGGAAAAGTTATAAAACAATGATAACCCTCGAATGTAATTTCCTACGTAGCCTTTTTAGTATAATGTAAGTTTATCTACCTCGAGAAATGTAACTTAGTTTTTAAGTAAGCTTTTAAGTAGATTTTTTATATGAATGAAAAAAAATATAAAATATTAGTATTTAAGGGTAATGTGAAAAATAAAAAAAAAGTTAAAGTACAAAATATGCTACCTCAGGATTCAACTTAGTCATTTTTCAAATTGTATTAATGTCCTGCAGACGAATTTCATTATTTTTAATAATTCATACTTATTAAAACAATTTTGGGATTCCGTAGAAAAAATAATCCAACTGATATAAATTTTATTTGAATCTCTGCAAGGTAGTCAGCGCTCTCAACTCAGTGTGTTATGCTCAAATGGGGATTATACATCGACGTCTGTATTTAGCGACTCCGCGAGCTCCGAATGAGCTGAGTTGACGGTCTAAGTTAGTTGGTAAGTGTTAATTAGGTTAGTTGTAATAATCTCATCGCCGCATGTCGCGCGCAGGGGGATCGGCCGCAAGTCACTCAACGTAATCTAATCGTACCTTCCTTCACTCCCCGGAGTATAAATTTTTATTCGTAACTTTTATTATTATTAGTTTTTCCCAGTTACTTTTTTTTGTGTTTCATAGATGTTACTATGTTTTAAGGAGATGAAAAAAATTGAGAAATTATTGTTTGTTAGATTTCTGCGAATTAAAAAATTGTAACAAAATTATTTTTTTTGTTTATTATTTTTTCTTTCCTTTTTGCCCGTTTCATTTTTCCCATTTTATTTTTCTTTATCTTCGACAAGTTACACCCGTCCATCGTGATTAATGTTTATTGATAATACATTAAGTACCATTATTTAAGGAATTGACACTTAAGTATGTACCTAAAAATATTCTATAGTTGCACTTAACTGGACAGGAAGTATATATTTAAGTAATCATTGGATGTTTTTATATGTTAAGGGTGCACTATGTTGAGTCGGCCGCAGGACTACCCTGCGGTCTCTACGAATTTGATAATGAAAAAAAAATTAATGTTCTCTCGCATTTAATGTTATGTAAGTTTGTAAAATTATGCTCACTCCCTCACTAGATTAAATCACTAAATACTCGGACTGTACGCGGAACGATTTGACGGCATGCGATATTGCCGCACGTAAAGTAAACGGCAAAGTGTGTTTGATCATTGACTAATTAATTATTCCATTTAACGACATTTTCACTTTTCATTAAATTACTGGCTCTAATGATATTGTCATCGTACATTCAATAACTTTGATGTCTCGCAAATATTATAGTCATCCCATGACTGTAGATAGAGCATGTGTCTCAACAAGTTAACTCGCATTTTTAACCTTACTCATCTCGTTAAGTTCGAATGAGGTAAGTCTCGGTGTCACTATGTTCTCGATGTCATCTTTGTGTAGGTGTACGAGATATAACTCTATTATTATGCAAAAATATTAGAAAATTAAATTAAAAGCAACGAGCATTCTTGTCTGCAACAACTAAAGTACAAATTTCTGAAGTCTTAATCGAGTTACTGCCAGTACAAATTAATTAATGGAGGAAAAAAGTAATAATAAATGGTACCTATTGGTTTTTTTATGTGAGTGTTGCCAAAATTATATTTTTTGGGGCATCGGTAAATATAATTTAGTGTAGGTTATTTCGAGGAAAGTACAAAATTGTTTGAGTGGTGTACAACAGCCCGCAGTGGAAGGTTGGAGCGATGGCTTTTAATTAAAATTGATTATTTGAAATTTTATTAAAAGTTTAGTTGCATTTTTATCATTCGAAAGCGAGGGTGAGAAAATAATGGACGGCATCTGAGTAAGTGGTCAACACAGAGTGAATAAATAATGGGTGACTTATCGATTGTAAACCAGGATGGTTGTAAAACTAAGTAGGGTTTTGTACGTAGCGATAAAATGCTTAATGAAAAAAAAATACGGTCGTCGGTTCGGTGGTCTATGTCTGTAAAGGAAAAGTGATTGTCTGTGATTTTTTTAAGCGACTTTTTTATATATATGGAAGAATATATAATTCTTTAACAGTAAGAATAGCACTACTTGTGATTTTTACATTAGATATTTATTAGTTGACTTCATTTTTTTGTACTATATTATAGGGTAATGTAGCGATTGGTGTAGTGGAGAACGGTGCGGGTTGAATGTACATAACACTATACATAATGTATAAAATAAATTATATTGGTATATGACAAGCTGCTCTCGTAGTAGGGGATCGCCGCGTGGTTCTGTTGCGCTTTGGCCGGCTCGCGCGAGCGTGCAGGGCGGCGGTCCACTGTTTGAGGATCCCCTACTACCGGTGCTGGTGTCCACGACATCGGGTAACGTTTGGCAAATGGTTAGACCACATGCGATGCTTGTTTGTTTTAGAGCCGCGTGCTCTTCAAAGGCCGTTATGAAAGGCTACATACGAATTAATCACTTCAAATAAAGGGCACGCGACTCATTTCGGTACTAGTGAATTAATTTGTGCGTCAATGTAAAACGGTAACGACTTGCCGGGGTTCTAGCGAATTTTTTAGTGTGGTAAACAATTTTGGCGTATTTTGTTATTTATGTGGTAAACGTATGTAGTAGTTACTGTTATGTTTGCTTCGGGTTACTGGCGCTTGAAACTATTGAGGAATTTTCCCCTAGCTTACAATAATTAGATGATTAAAATTATATTAGGTACCTACTTACTGTATATACATAATCAGTGTTGTTCTAGTAAAGTATCCAATGTTTTATAATAATGGGAAAATAACTATTATTATTTAATATATATAATAGTATGACACTTTCGTCATAAAGCAAATAGTCTTAAAAACATTACCCCACCTTCTGGGGTTGTTGGGTAATCATATGCAGCTAATGGGAAATTCTTCAAAGATTCAAGTCTCTTATGCGAAAGGTATTTACTATCGGATGTTCATGCTGGGGTTATTGACAAATAGGATTCTAAAGTAAAATCAGTTCAAACATTCTGATATAATTTTTAATTCCAATTGTGACTATAAAGTATTTATTATATTACCACATTCGTACTATTCTGGTGGCTTAGTACTGGTACAAGTTTCGACGGCACAAGACAACCAATCGTAACTTTCGATAAATTTCATGGCAGAGTAGCGGAAACGTGGAGTTTACTTACTGGTGAATAACGTTCGATCAAAATATCGGTATTTTAGTACGTTCAAAACTCATATTAACTTCACAGGTAGTTGAAACTAGAATTAGCGCTATCCTGACTAAAACGTAATTGCCTCAGTTCTGTATAAACATTAGCCATTTGAACAGATCAGTTAATAGCAAGTGTGTGAACAGAGGTGCTACTCTTAGGAATGATAATCGATATATCGTGACTTTCGTATTGTCGCATCCTAATCTAAATTCTATCTTTTTTACCGTCGTATATCACCTGAACGAACGATAATTTTGTATTGTTCGTTCAGTAATCAATACGACAGCAAAAACATGGAATTTAGAGTAGGATTCGACGATAAGAATGTCACGATATATCGATTATCGTTGCTAACAGTAGCACCCCAGACCGGTACATAATTGCGTATCTATTGAATTACTATAATATAATACTTAGTAGCAATCTAATTTTTTTGCTCTAATCTCTCATAGGTTAGACGTGTATTTATCGTAATAGATTAAATTTCAGAATTACCAATTACAATTATCTACGTATTTCAATTAATATAAAATTAAATAAGGTAAGATTAACACACAAACTGCACTGTTTGGTCCCCAAACTGAGTAATGAACTGTACCGTACAATAAACTCGGGGCGATCCCAGTGACACCCAGACCAGGACAAATTACGAAGGCTGCTTCCAAAATGTACTCTAATGGGAATCGAATCCGCAATTAATCGGTGTAGTGAGCTAAGCCTAGGTTAATACCGGTAACGAATTTTTTTTTAGGTCTTCTTATTTACTTTTTCTAGCAGACAGGTAGTAAGTACCTCATCAAAATAAATAATATTTGGGAAGGATATATAAAAATCATTAACCAATTATTATTATTATATTAGTTCAACTGAGTATATCTTTGGAATAACTGGTACCTACGCAGTGACTCTTTGAAGGGGGCGAAGCACCTTATTCTTATTATTATTTTTATGACATTATGAAGTCGTCTACTGAGTAATAAAAACTATAACAAATTGTTTTTACAGTTCCTATAATTTTTGAATTACAATTTTATTTTGTAATTTCTGCAAAGATTTATGTAATGCTTCGTATTCATAAATTATTTGTGGTTATTACAAAACGAAATACTAAAAGGGATACCAGGAACTACAAATATGGGTTTGTTATTGTTTATCTGAGTGAAACTACCCGTTTTGAGAGACATCAATAAATCCAGCAAGAATTTCCGATCGTAAACCGTCACTTTCAAGGGATAATACAGGTATTTACCGCGGGAAACGGCCATCAAAAATGCTAGTCAATTGCAGATCTAACAAATAATTACCTTAAATACTTCAGTATTTCCCGCTGTTTACCGCGGTAAACTGCGCGTATAAAGCAGCTATAGATTTCTAATATAATATTGTCCATTTGTGCAGTAATTATAATATATATTTGCGTAACCAATTAACAAACAGATAAACAGTTAATTCCTGCAACTCATCCTACCTACAATCTGACTTAGGTCTAAATTATTATTATATTGATGAACAATTTGTTCCATTGTGGAATTCTTAAATTAATAAAAAAATGTTGCTAAAATTATTTTTGTGTTGTTTTATTTATAACAATTCCTCTTTTTTGTTTAGGCATTTATATGAAGGGGAGTTAGACAGAGGGAGCTTCCGGATATCCCATCGTACGAAACGCAGCTGTAATAACTAGTTTACGCTGATCATCTGGGAGAGGGTGGTAAAGCCAGCCCATGTATACGCCGTAGTCAGCTAACCAAGGAAAATTGGCTATGTTTTCTTAAAAAAACTAGACCAACTTCTTGCTGAGTACACAAAACACGGCAAGCGCTCGGCTGCAGAACTAATAAGGGCCTATGCACACCACGTTTTTTAAACTCGCTTTTATCCTACAAAGGTCTACAGGCTGCGTCTGACTCGCTTTTTTTTTTTTTATATGACTATGTTTTTGGCCAGAGTGGCCATAACAACTTCACCCGGACAGAGGGCGAGCGCAAGTGCGCTCCAGCCAGAGGGGCAGGGGGGCAGCTAGCTCAAGGGCGCCACAAGGGACACGATCGCGGCTTGGGCCGCTGCCAGGAGAGGTGGCGAGGGTAAATCTACCACCGCATCGGAACGCTATCTGACTCGCGTCTGTATCGCTATAACCGCGCGTCGACGGCGCGTTTAAAAAACGTGGTGTGCACAGGCCTTAAATAACGACAAAACAAACTGACCGTTTGAATATTTTACTCAGGCAGTATCACATCATTACATTGTATGCAAATGAGTTTAGGATTATTTTAATGCCTTATAAATGCCAGTAGTGACAATAGTTCCATTTTTTTGTAATCTGATCAATTAAGATAAAGGATAATCGATGATAGCATAGTGATTTGGGCAAATATCTGGTAAGAAAACTATTATATGATGCCATAATAAAATGGCAATCTTGTCCTATTTTTCCAAATATGGACATTAGCATTGTTTGAAACTCAGCCCAACATTAAAATGATCATAATTGGGTAAGAAACAATTTAAACATGAAATTTATAAGTTAGAGAGACTTCAGAATTTTCAAATTTATTTCAACTTATTTTTAATCAATTATTTTGTTGTTTAATGATCGTCAAATCTTAATGTAAAGGTAGAGTCATAGCTTTAAGTATTGCGAACTGTTGCGAAGTCAACCTGTATACGTAGCTATCCGGAAGCAAAAACATAATCAATATCTCCAAATAAAGGCGGCACCTTTTCTAACTGGTTATGGTAATGTGTAATGAGTAGTTACTGGGATTATTTTAGCACATATCAATTTGTTGAGCACTGTACAAAAACATTTGATAATAGGGTGGCCATTTATCTTATTGACAATGGACATGAAAAGCTCTACTTACCTAGTACATCTTAAATCAGGAACTACTAGGTGATTCAAAAAGGATATACTATTAATTTGCAACTTTTCTTCGTAAATCTAATACTATTGGCTTTGTGAAGACTGTCAACAGCTGTATTCCTTTATCACCTTTTGTTTTTCAAGTTTCCTCCAAAGCTGATAGTTTTAAAATTAAAGTCATTTTGAAAAAAAAGTATACCCTTTCTGTTTCAACCTGTATAGTAAAAACAGCTTTATGTCCTTAGATTACAGGTGTATTCACATATTCGCGCCCCAGTGGAAGCGAGTAAGTGACGCCGGACTCATACTGAGGACCTTCTTCCACCTTGCGATTGGGTATACTTCCGTTAATACATATCCTTAATCAACGGACGGTCAAAGAAACTTGAACTCTATTGCATAATGAAAAAGAGCTCTCACCGAAATTTCTCAAACAACCTTTAATATTAAACGGAAGCACTAATCACTGCGAGCTTTTAGAAGGGCTGCTCTCGTAACAGGTTTCGGAATAGATCCTCATCCTGGGCAATTTAAGTGAGGCGAATTCTGAGACAAGTAGTTTGCATTGCACGTAAAAAACTAACATCTGCAATCTGCCTATATAAGTTATATCTATATCATTTATAATAAAAGAGCAATGATCACTTTTCTCGTCATCCAAATATGGCGGCACTATTCCGGCATTAAGAATCCAGCCTATATTTCAAGATCGCCCAGTGACCGACACGTCTGGCCGGCAGGACGATCAGTATAAAAGCGCTCAGCGGCAAGTGTTGTGCATTCATTCGTTGAGTGGATTACCTCAGGAACAGCAATGGCAGCCAAGGTAGGTTGTCACTCGTTACTTTTACTGTCAACGGTCCGAACTATTTATTTAACGGAAAGTATTCCAATATTATTAAGAAATTGAAATAAAAAATTTAGAACATAATCGTATAGAATTTTGAAAACTTTAAAATGTTTCAGTCACAAAAAACATGACCATAAATTTTATCAAATAATGTAGAGTGATAAACTTAAAGTACACTACATACTATTCTCACATACTTACCTACATACGGAAGTTCTGTTGTGATTGGTCACCTGTCAATCTGTTTATAACTTGATATAATTTATTACATCCTTAAATGATTGCGTGTAGGAGTCTAAGAGCTTGATCTGCCCACCTACTTATTAACTACTGTATTCCATATTAACCTTTTCCACCTACAATCGACATCTTGTAGATACGGTTTTTGATTTGTAGAGGATGTTTGTATTCACAAAATATATTCTTTCACAGTTCGTCGTAGTTCTCGCCGCCCTGGCCGTGGCTCACTGCTCAGTGGTGCCCGTGGCGCGAGTAGACGCCGACTACACCAGCTTCGCGTACGACGTCGCTGACCCTCACACCGGCGACTTCAAGAGCCAAGTCGAGACCCGCGTCGGAGGCAACGTCGCCGGCCAGTACTCGCTCCTCGACGCCGACGGCACCAAGCGTACCGTTGACTACGCCGCCGATGACGTCAACGGATTCAACGCCGT
Source organism: Notodonta dromedarius (assembly GCA_905147325.1). Lineage (NCBI taxonomy): Eukaryota > Metazoa > Arthropoda > Insecta > Lepidoptera > Notodontidae > Notodonta > Notodonta dromedarius. The sequence continues at coordinate 12,145,365 of LR990159.1, read as the reverse complement.
CGTCCGCAAAGACCCCGCTGTTGTTGCTGCTCCCGTGGTCGCTGCCCCGGTGGTTGCCGCCGCTCCCGCGGTGATTGCCGCCCGCACCTTTGCCGCGCCCGGCCTCGTTGCCCACTCTGTTGCCCCCACTGTATACTCCGCTCCTTCTGTATACGGCGCTCCTTCTCTGTACTCTTCTCTTGTTGCGCCCTCCGTCTACTCCGCTCCCCTCGGCTACGCTGGCTACGCCCGCGCTGGTTACTGGTAAATCCAACGTCCGAATACAACCAATAATGCTCCGTTTGTAAATATGACTTAATTATAAGAATAATAAAAAGTGAAACTACCTATTATGTTATTTTTATTCCCGATGAAATAGACAGATACCATAGCTTTTAATCAAGACCATAAGAACTATGAGTGAAGGATCATTATTGATTGATTGTAGGTTAACTACTGAGTTTGACTGGCGGATATCAGATAGCAATGACGTTAGTAGACGTAATTACTGTGTTCCCAGTAGGTACGTAATTAAAACAAGTCCACTCTCATGCACTTGCATTTAAATGTCATGGTGCACTTACATCTTTATCTTGTATTTCGTGTTATAAATCGAGGTCGCGTTCCGATCCGGTGGTAGATTTACCCTCGCCACCTCTCCTGGCAGCGGCCCAAGCCGAGGTCGTGTCCCTTGTGGCGCCCTTGAGCTAGCTGCCCCCCTGCCCCTCTGGCTGGAGCGCACTTGCGCTCGCCCTCTGTCCGGGTGAAGTTGTTATGGCCACTCTGGCCAACAACATATAGTCAAATCAAAAAAAAAAAAAAAAAAAAAAAAAATTCGTGTTATAAATGTTAGTAGACCCGACACAGACATTTAATACTTTTTAATTTTTTTTTTATAATATTACTTAATTGAAAACTATTGGTTATTTAATCCGGACAGATTATATTTTCAAATTATGGCACTGCGTCTTTAGAGCTAAATACTTTTTGCTTCAAATATTTTTTCATGTCAACCCGAAGACGTTCACTGCTGGACATAAGCCTTTTCCAATGACTTACGAACTTCGCAGTCCTCCACTACGCGCGTCCACCTGGTTTCTGATCCTTATTGTTCGTTCCACGACATTCGAAACGATTTTGTCATTCTAACACTCTTTATTTTTTGCATAGCACACTGTCGCGGGAATAGTGCTAGGTCCTAATTAGGTAGGTACGGCTATGCTGGACTAAATATAATGGGGGAGGCACGACTGTAAGGATCAAGTCAATGTCACGCGTGTACATTACCGGCACGATGGAGGCGGGCGCATTCCTCGGGTGGTATGGCTGGATCCTCAGGTTCTTCAGCAGAGGCACAACACTGGAGCACTTCTAATGTTTCAGAGTTCACACAACACAAATACACAGAAGATTAGGTAGATTTCACCCGATTAGGAATTTTAGGCACAGGAGCACGCGCGAGGTGGTCTATGCCACACCACACGGAAGTCGGCCAGTACAGTGTCATGAAGGGGGGAAAAGGACGACAGCACAAGATATCACATTAATCGGGGGTAGTTAGATGACGGTAGACGGGACACATTTTAACTAGCTACCTACATACAAAATTCTAAAGTAAACTCACACTATATAATAATTACAAAATGGGGTTTTTGAAAAGGTATGTTTACAGGTCATTTAAATGTAAGTTTACGGTACGTGATGGCTATCACTTACCTGGGTGATGGCCATTGTTTAGACTTTAGAAACTATATAAGGTCTTAAGTTAATTTATAATGAATAATATTTTTTACCCAAAAAAATATTATTTGATACTAATAAATTTTCTGTTGGTTTGCCCAACAGGGCCACCAACCACGCTAGCTACTCAAATCGTAATAGAAAAGCAAACGCTCGCGATTACGTTTCAAACGCTCCGCTTTTGACGTTTTGCTGACACCATATCATATCAATGACAGTAGAAATCGTGAAGCTCGTGCAAGCAAAACGTCAAAAGCGGAGCGTTTGAAACGTAATCGCGAGCGTTTGCTTTTATATTACGATTTCAGTAGCTAGCGTGGTTAGGGCCCAGCTTGTTGGTAGCGTGTGTTTTATCAAAGGTCAACTGTGAGACAAAAAACCATCTCATTATTTTTTCTGTAGTAGGTACATCGTCTTGAGGGGCTTCGCTTACACCCTCTTGAGTTGAGGCAATGGGAAGAAGCAGGTGCCCAAGCGGCACGGTGTGCCTTAATTTTCTCTAGAAATATATTGCAGTGTAGTCATCTACTAAAGTCAAGGCGGAGTCGCTGCGGCGTCACTGCACTGCCGCGACTCTTGCCAGAGCGACGCGCCTTAGCATTTACAAAGACGCCATACAAACTATTGTGCATTATAAAAATACTAGCGGCCCGCCCCGGCTTCGCACGGATATTTTTATGGGTGTTTCTCTACTATATTATGCATGTATTATACATTAACCGAAAGGTTAAGAGGAATCTTGAATCACTCTATTTAAAAAAACCGCATCAAAATCCGTTGCGTAGTTTTAAAGATCCAAGCATACATAGGGACAGACAGACAGCGGGAAGCGACTTTGTATACTATGTAGTGAAAACCTTTAATATAAATAGAAAAAGCTCTTATTTCGCGTAGGCTTATAAGAATCCGAAAAATATCTTGGCAACTGTCGACAGAGCCTTTGAATATTTGCAACAAACTGGGTCATGTACGAAGCAGTAGAATAGGTACTTCTATAATAATGAACCATAATAAAGTTATGATGATGATGAATGTGCACACCATTATGTTTTTTTACGGCAAATTGCTTGTGCTTTGCCATTTCTAAAGGTGAATAACTAACTCACTTAGCTTTGTAAGTACAGACGAAATGGCTGTCACCGTGGCCATATTTGGTTATCGCGTTGAGTAAGCAGCTGTTATAATGTCTGGGTGTTTTATGAATTTCAAACTCAAGAACGCAAAAAATGGGGAATGTAGATATGCATTTTAAAAAGCGTGGTAAGGCGTGTCACACGATCTTTTTACGGAAATTTATAAAAGTAAAGTCATTTGGATTTAGACCTATAATGTTTCCACTTTATTGAATATTTGGGTAGACAAAGACAGAGCATTCCTTCGTCGTTCGCTCTTTGTTCGCGGAGATAAAAATAAAAAGAAGAGACGGGAGAATAACGCTCTTGATCCAGGGCCGGCTTTTTTTCGGCTAAACCCAACTAAAAAAGTACTTGTAGATGGTTCTCTGACTGAAAGTACCTAGTAGAAAAAATATGCAACAAATCTATTCAATTGCTTTTTTCTTGGAGTATAATGCATCTTCATTTTATTCGCGGCATGAATTTCAAGGAAAAAGTGTACTATTCAAGAGTAAAACTTTACTTATCTCTCCAAATTTCAATCAATTCTCATCATTCTTCCGTGTGCGATGCTCAGTCAAACTTACAAACAAACACACTTAAGTTTATTATCATGGTAAGTATGGATTAAAATATAACGGATCTGTTGCGGAATCAGCAGTTATATAGCCGCGAAACGAACTACCAATTTCAACTTTAAGGCTAGTATAGACCTATTAGTAAAGGTGTTCATTCATACTCACTACGCTTACATGTCGCGCGTAGAATTAATGAGTTGTTGACGTCACATATACACCAATGCTACTGATAATATCCGGTTCCAAGATTGAACGTCATCGGTTAACATTTGTACGCAATAATGTCAAAGTCTCTACATAATAAATTATTACCTTTTTCCTTATTATTCCTATTTACGCCAATTGTACCTATGTACTCAATCTTTCGTCTGACCTGTTTGTCACGGTTGCTGACGCGCATCAATGGATTTTCTCACGAAAAATCTAGGTGTGTATACCACGTTCCCAAAACAGAAGGGCTCGAGGCGGTACACGGTTAGATGGGTGACCGCTAGTAGCATTTACAAATGAGCGCGTTCCGGTCGTGCTTCGGAGGGCAGGTTAAGCTGTCGGATCCGGATATTGCAGTAATTAAGCCATGTCGAAGGCCTGAAACTCTGACATCAGAGTTAGCCCTTATCTCATAAAATGATAAGAAGAAGAGGATCTTCCGTAATTTACTTACATTATCGCAATTTAAGCTCCATTTCCCAATTAGTTTAACCATGCAAATTAAACACTATTATTATCTTAACATTACTCACTGAGGCATAATGTAAAGATAATACCTACATTATTCAAAGATATCCATGTCAAACACAACGACGTTTACCTTCCAAGATACATATGTGAGATATCCCTTGGAGCTGACATGGAACAAACGAGGTGTCCGCGTGACTCAGTTTGATTTGATCAATGTGCGAAAACTTAGGAAAGGTAGAAATAGCTCGTGCTTTGAGAACATTTCACATTTTGTAAAATGTGCTATTCGAAATGATTGTGCTCGTCCTCGAGCAAATTTTTATATATTAAAGTTAGGAGCTTTCATGTAAATTATAAAGTCGATGAGTATCCTATCAATGTAGAAAATCAAAACCACTGAACATATTTTTATGATATTCGTTTTATTTAATACATACACGTATGTACAAACTAATAACAATATTTACATTAGTTCGACAGAAATGAAACACGTTGTGGTCTATTGCTAACGAGCGGCGCTCATCCATTTACCAGTAAGATATGGGAGAGGAGTAAGCCGCGTACGACAGGGGGGAAGCCGCGTAGTAGGAAGGAGCGTAGCTGCGGGCTACGTAGGCGGGGCCGGCAACAGTGCGGGCGGCAACCACCGAGGGAACGCCGGCAACGGTACCGTAGGCTGTGTAGGCGAAGGGAGAACCAGCGCTGTAGGCGAGGGGAGAACCGGCGCTGTAGGCAACGGGAGTACCCGCGGCGTAGGTGTAGGGAGCGGCGACAGTGCGGGCAGCGACCACGGGAGCGGCGGCGGCGTAAACAGTGGGAGCGGCGATAGTGCGGGCGGCAACAACCGCAGGAGCGGCGACAGTGCGGGCGGCAACGACCGCGGGAGCGGACGCGACCGCGGGGGTAGCAACGACAGCGGGGTCTTTGCGGACGACGGCGTTGAATCCGTTGACGTCATCGGCGACGTAGTCGACGGTGCGCTTGGTGCCGTCGGCGTCGAGGAGCGAGTACTGGCCGACGACGTTGCCTCCGACTCGGGTCTCGACTTGGCTCTTGAAGTCGCCGGTGTGAGGGTCCGCGACGTCGTACGAGAAGCTGGTGTAGTCGGCGTCTACTCGCGCCACGGGCACCACTGAACAGTGAGCCACGGCCAGGGCGGCGAGAACTACGACGAACTAGAATGTAAAATAAACTATTAGAACATATAGAGAATGTCTGGGTTCTCCCCAGTCGGCTTCGTTGGAAATGCAAATCCTAGCTAACCGGAGACACTATACAATATATCTGAGATAGTTGACGCAATGTTGCTAAAATAAGACACGTATCTACCTACATGAATCTGTTTAAAAGAAGCGTAACTTACTGAACAGAAGGACGCTTATTGTGCGGCCTTCACTAAAAATCTTAATACAATATGTTTTTATAATAAGTCGCGACATGGTCTGCCAACCCTACATGACTTGCATGATAATTATATTTATTATTACATAAGTATGTAGGTATCTTTAGGAGTGGTTTAAAATCTGCAATAAGCAGTATATATAGCACTAAAAATTAATGACAACAGAGAAACAAAAATACACAAGAATTGAGAACCTCCTCCTTTTTGAAGTCGGTTGATTAAAAAAGCTCCATTAGGTATTAACCGTCAAATGATGGTGGTTGTTAAGGTAAAGTAATCAATAATTTTACGTTGAGCGATGAAAATTACGGACGGCTTTGAAATTGTTTACAGGGACGTTATTTAAATTTACTTATTTCATGACTACACAAGGAGTTACAAAATTGGGACTAGCAGGTTACAAACACTATGATCAGCTTGATTGATGACTACTCAGAAAATAAAAATTCTAATCTTCGCAAAACAATTAAAATTAAAAGATCTATCAATAAATCGCTAGTACTGATTAAAATCTATACACGACACTTCACTGATTAGAATAATCACCTTGGCTGCCATTGCGTTAGATTAGAGGATTTTCTGTTCGTTGAATGATGCTGATGCGGTGCGCCAGGAGCTTATATATGAGCTTCGACCCGCGAGGGCGTGGCGGCGAGACGACCAATCTTAGGTACCTACTTGTTGATCTTTAAAAAATTAAGCGAAGTGCTCTGGGTTAGAAGGCAATGGGTTCCGTACATAATTTTTTAACATCAAGCTAATTCTGGACATTGATTTTTGGCTGTTTTCTTTTAGAAAAAAATAGCCAATAAATATTAAATGAATCGTCAGATAATATTCAAACCATAAACAATGATAATTTAATTAACTTGTAACGAAAGATTGTTTTATTGATAACTTACCTAGGTGATCACTATTATTATAACGGCTCCAGGTCGTCATTACCTCAAATCACGGTAGAATTAAGTCTTGAATATACAGGTAGAATTGATTTTACATTGATACTAACGAATATAATAAATTAGTTAAAAAATTAGTACTAAACTTAAATAAAAATTAGTTTAAAAACTAGTACTAAACTTAAATAAAATTTCCTTATAACCTAATATCTAAAAACATGTCGCTACCTACACAATATTCAATTACACCACATTCTATATACAGGCATCCAACCCACGCTGATATAATTACACGGAACCCCAACTTGCACGTACTTACTTAGTACGACAAGCGTGATAGCCTTTGTGATGCCGACGGATCCGGAAGAGCAAGGTCGCCAGCGCCGATGAGGAATAGGTAGGTAGCAAGAAGAGAAATGGGACGACAGTCGACGGGTTTCGGTTATGGTATGGTTTATGGCCACACCAACTTACTTCTTTATTTGTACTTGCATCTCTATTACACGCATATTTTAGAGAGTTCTTTCTTTAAAACACAATGAAACTTGTTTTATAACATCTAATTTAATTTTCCTATTATATCTGGTGGTCAGTATATATTTTTGTAAAATAAACTTCCACAGATTTCACGTTATTGACATGTGGATAAATCGTGTTCTCAAGGTGATTATAAAATCACCACTATCATCGTCAACATTATGCTGTATTACTCTAAGGCGTAGACAGAGCTGATGCACTGAAAACAAAGCCCGCCGGCGGTACTTGGTCCCTTGTGTAGCGAGACTTCACGATAAAATAAATAATTAAATGATTACCGACCCGATAGGGTACATAAACAATATACTCGTAAATATATCCGAACATAATTGTGTAAGTAATTTTTACTACTTTATTGCAATGAATGAATGGGATCACAAGTTTTTATAACAAGGTTTTATAAAGGTTAACACTTTGTTGATCATATTTATACTCATCTTCAACATTTACTCCCATTATTTTTATTTACTGCCATCAGTACTGTAAGTAAGAGTATTATGTTTCTTAAATACAGAGTAATAAAGTGGGCAGCGATATGACAGTAATGTCAGCGACATTTTTAATTATTTCCGTGGTGTTTTCGTTTTCATGAAGGACCCTTTGTGTTCATGTTTGCGCTCATAAATAAATAGCGCACCAATTGATTGCAGTCGGGTTATGGAAATAAGTCCCGTCGATATTCGACTACCTTTATACAATACATAAAAAAAACTTGAAAAGGAAGCCAATGTCTCGAAATGGTCTTGCGTTAAAACGAATGCGATTTCACAAAAAGAAATTGTCTGATACTACAATTTCTTTAGTCTGATAGGTTTCCTTCTAACAGCTAACCTTGTAACCAGGTGTATGAATCAGCCAACTACGGTAGTAGAGTCAATCTGAAGCCAACTTGCTAAAGCTGATAAACGGGCTGGCTTGACTCGAATAGTATCACCCTCTTACAAAATCTCTGCGCAAGGTAACTATTATAGCTGCTTTTCGTACGATGGTTGGGAAAATCGGAAACCCACAACCTCCCCTCCATCTATCCCAGTAACATTGGTATAGGAAGCATCTATAAGCTACGGTAACAGCTTAACGTCAGGCGGTTCGTACGCTCGTCAGCCGACTTTGCTACATTAAAAATAAAACGAAATACACCTACAGATTTCAGATCTCTTAAATAAAATGTTAATATTCCGTAACTGGAGTTAGTTAAATTTGCGAGCGTGATTACTATCATTATGTGTTGCTCTACATTTGGGCCTCAAGGCGAGGTTCGCAAAAATATCCTATTGTATATACAAGACGCCTCTATCTACCACTGAGGGAATGTTTCTAAAAATAATTTCAACAACTCATGTATAAAGACTTATTCATAACTTAAAACTTAACAAAAGGCACCGATAACAATTACGTGGTGTACATGTCAAATGAAGCATTTTTGGCTCTCATTTCATAGAGAGCATATCATAACTTTAAAAGGGTATTTTCATGACTCAATGACATTTAAAGAATTGCCGAATAAGTCTTGTTGTCACTTGAAATGTTGAGTACTTTATAAATGACTACCCGACATAAAGACGGAAGGAATGTGTAGAGTTCCCATAATTCATGCCACTGAACCTTCAATTTTAATCTGTAGCTCTAGCGGTAATGGTCATAGCACGATGAAACATTCGTCATCCCTCAACTCTTACTTTTAATATAGTTCAAAAAAATCCTTGGTACATTATGCGACCAGTAGTTCTTACGTATCACTCGAATAAACTGACTAAAGCTGCGTTAAATCATTGTTTTATAATAAATATCAATAAATATCGCTTGAATGGCACACCAACTGTATGGTCCTAAATTAAGCAACGCTTGTACTATGGGTCCGTTCAAGGGACTGAGGCAATCCCAGGCCACCCAGACATGGGCAAATTACGAAAAGGCCATTTTCGCAATTTTCCCCGGCGGGAATGGAACCCGCAACCACCATATGCTATGAGCCGGCCTACGCTCGAACTCGGTTTTGGATCCATATAGCGAATCTGCATCTGCGTTGGTATCTTGTTAATTCAAAAAACAGATACTCACTAAGATAAGTAGGTACCTTAGTGAAATTTTCTTACTATCCACTAAATTTGTGCGGGTTCCAATGTAATATAACTTTTCCCCGGGACTCGTCGAGGGACAAACCTTTACGTTATCATTGGATACTAATGTATATCCTGGATAACAGAAGTAACAGTGGTGGGAGTGTGTGGTGGGAATATCCCCATCAAAGAATTCATAATAATAATAGAGTATTATTACAATTTCTTTGAGTCAAATTAAAAAAAGTAAGTCAGGTGCCTTAATCTTTACTGAATATGAGGATAGTTTGAATAAAGGAAGGAATATACTTTAGGCATTACATTCATGACGTGTACAATTTAAATTCTGTGACCGCAAGGAACTACCATAAAATGTAAATTGAAATCACAACACTGTACTAAGCCATTTGGAACTTTAATATTATTAATTATAAAACTCAATTCCAATTCTAGTACTAGAACATAAATAATTGCGGGGTATTTTGGCGTAATGGCGATTTGTAATTTATTTTTTGTGCTACTGATCTTATAACTAGTCAACCAGGAAGTACTGAGAATTTAACATTTTATGGACAGTTGAACTATTTATCACTGAATATACTGAGTCTGGAATGTACGTAATTCGAAGATTTACGACCGTGCCTAGTTAATTAAAGTATAGTGGGGTGACTTTTGTCGGTAGATTTAATGAAATAAAAAACAACTAATGTAATTTTATTGACAAGTAAATAAATAGGTAACAATTTTTGGTATAAAATAGCGACTGCCAATTTTGTTACTACCCTAGTAATAGATTTTCATTTAGAATTTTTGGGTTTCTTATGCAGGTCCTACTGGCTGCGATTGCTTTAGAGTTATATCATCCAAGCTACAGAGACTAACATTGAAGTACGATGCGCAATTTATATTAATTAGTGTATTTTAAGTATCTAATTCATGCATGCTTGAACCTGATTCCGTTCTGCCGAGTTCCTTCCGGCCTTCAAGGTCCCAACGGAATAGGTATGTTAATAACTCTATTAATTAATTAAACCATTTTATTAAAGGCGACCTTGTGCTTTGCAACCTATTTGGCTTAAGATTTGTAAGTAAAAATTATATGAGTAATAGTAGATAGATCATAATAATTCATTCTATTTATTTATTAAACAAATTTATGTCCGCAATAATTATTATAAATTGTAAGAAGACCAATACAAATAAGTACCCGCGTTTATTTAAGTTATAAATATTAATACAGAAAAAGATCACAAACTTTTTAACTAGCTGTGTATTGAAATCTATACAAATAAATAAAATTGGAGTGTCTGTTTGTAATAATTATCAAAATAACACCTTTTCACTAAATGCATATGAAAGTACCTACGACACCTATAGCAAAAACGCATTTTTTTTGTGTGTCTGTCTGTCTGTCTGTCTGTGTGTTTGTTCCGGGTAATCTCCGAAACGGCTGGACTGATTTTGACGGGACTTTCACTGGTAGATAGCTGATGTTGTAAGCAGTAACTTAGGCTACTTTTATCTTAGAAAAACAAAAACAAGAAAATGGGTCCTGTTGGGCGGGCTCAGAACGCGGGAGCGGGCTTTCTTGTTAAGTTAAATTCCACGCGGACGAAGTCGCGGGCTCAGCTAGTAGGAAATAAATATAAAACCAATTTGTCGGGATGCTTTTAATATACCAAATAAAATAAGTTTCATTTAAATACAAAATATACAAGCAAATACAAATAAATCTTCAAAAAAAGTGAACTCACAAATATAGCTAAACACTTTTACCAGGCCAACACGTTTCCATAATGTTTACCATAATTTCCGTACGCGTCATACCCAACAGGGTACCCATATCCTCCATACCCGTACGGCCCATAGGAACCATAATTGGACGGGACAACACTAGCTACGGGGTACGCCAAAGTATTATAACCCAAACCAGCTACGTTGTTACCAGAATACACAGGGTTGCCATAACCAGCGTAACCTCCGTAGCCATGGCCATATCCGGGATATCCAATATGGTCTTTCCGGACCACGGCATTAAAGCCAGTCAGGGGATGCGAGGAGTAGTCCACAATACGTTTTGTTCCATCGGAATCTATCAGCGAGTACTGTCCAACGACGCTGTCTCCGACGCGTTTCTCGTGCTGGCTCTTCACGTCACCGGTGTTAGGGTCTGATACTCCATAAGAGAAGCTTGAAGACCCTCCGGAAGCGCTGCAGTAGGCTGCTACCAGGATGATGAGGAATGAGACCTGTGGGAGATTATAATGGTATATTTGAGAACGAAACTCGAAAGCAGCGCAATTCAGATAACTTAATTCAACCGGTGTCGCGTCATTTCTACACCCGCCTGTACATAGTACAGGGTTATGCATTGTGCCTGCATTTGGTAATACGAGTAGTAACATAAAATCTATCTCCATCTTTGTATCCCTTATATAATGGAGGTGGAATTGATTTCACCGTCTTAAATTGTGACCGAAATGAGATTAAATGTAAGTTATAGAAAGGTTATAGCATATTGAACAAACAATTAGCAAGTGAAAAGGAGTATTCAAATATATATTTATTATTTAAATAAGCAGTTGAGAGAGTTTCAAGAAAAAAAAAAAAAAAGTTTTTTGGCGCAATAATTTTGATTTTAGCACCGGTCTATCATAAAATATATCAAGGAACTCCGAATAAAATTTAAGGAGCAGAATGAAAGAATATTGTAAACGCTGATCCACATCGATGACATGATAATTTTCTAAAACAGTACTTGATAATCGTTAATGCTAATAACACAATTCACACCACATTTAGAAATAGAAGTGGCAAACAGTAGAAATTCGGTTCCCAAGCAACTAGTACACTGGGATATTTTAAATAATCAACAAAATCGCCTGTTTAGTTACTCAATTACCTTTGCGAACATTGTATTGTACTGTATAAACAATTACTGATGATTGTCTATGTATACATAACGCCTTTATATACTAGTCGGTCTACATTTAATTATAATATCATTACTCGCAATTCATTAGCGCTACGGAAGTCATGTTACAGATAAGCCACGCACATCCTTTCTTTAATACATAATTGCTTAATTAATATACTTGGATTTACTTATTTTATGGTTCATGAAGCTACAATAGTTCCGCTTTAAGTTGGCGCAACGAATTTTCTAATTATGAGAGATGCAAATAATGCAGATGCACCTAATAAATCGATCTATAAACACTGAAAGCTGCTTCATTTCGATATACCATGCAAAAACTTACAGAGAACGAAGTCTCAAATAGCCTAGTAAGAAAATAAATATCTCCAAACTATGCTCTGAGTTCAACCGTCCACTTTGATGTGTCGGTTTGTGTTAACCTAAGCTTACCTTATATAAATTCCCAGAGCACATTGTGAGCCCAAAATTGTAACATAATCGACATATCATCATAGTTGTTTTCAACCGGGTCAATGTTGTATCCATTCTAAGTGCAAATTAATTTACATAACACTTGTTTCAGTTGATAATTAACCTCTGAAAGCGCATCTTTCGAAATAGAACAGATGTGAGCGCAATGATTTCCTATTGTGGCCCCCAAAACTACAATGCGAAGATTGTGTGAATATAAATATTGGAGAACAACGGGGTCCCATCATTCGCAAGCACAAGTTGAAGAGGAACACATTCCAAGATGGCAGCTAAGGTAATAGAGAAAAAAATTAGGGCTTTATAAAATATATCTTGATAATACCATAGCAATAATTTGCTCTTATAGCCTCTTTAACGTATCACTACTGGCTACAACCCCCTCCCACCCCTCAATGCGAGAGGGATTTAGAGACTCACATACTACTTTTTTGAAAATAAATTCTATGTTATAATTATAAAATAACCCTCTTTTAGATTTAAGAAGATCCTGTGTTCTATAAAAATGTTCTCTCTCTAGTTCATCGTTTTCTCCCTGCTGGTCGCGTCAGTCTACGGCAGCGGTGGCTACTCCAGCTTCTCCTACGGAGTCTCCGACCCTAACACCGGTGACGTCAAAGACCAGCACGAGAAGCGAGTCGGCGACAGCGTGGTTGGCAAATATTCCCTCCTGGAGTCCGACGGAACCAAGAGAGTTGTTGAATACGCCGCCAACGGTGCTACTGGCTTCAACGCTGTTGTTAGGAAAGAGCCTGGAGTGGCTGGTCCAGCGGCTGCGGCTGCGCTGGCTCACAACGCGGCTTTAGCTGGAACTGCTCCGGCTGTACACCCAGCACCGGCAGGTCTCACTCACGGTAGTCCTTTCGCTGGACATCTCGGTGGTGTCTATGGTCATCCTGGAGCTTTCGCCCAAGGAGGCCTCGCCAATCCTCTCGCTCATCCCGGAACCCTTGGGCTAGCCGGACACGTTGCCCATCCCGGAAACTATGCTAATGGACTAGCCAACCCTCTATCTAATGGTCTGACCAACCCTCACGCTAACAGCAACCTAGGGTACCCTGGTTACGCTGGTGCGGGCTATAGCAATCCTCTGGCCGGACCTCTTGGCGCTCGTGGAGGTCCTGCTGTCTCTTCCTACTCCCACTCAATCGTCCATGATGTCCGTCCCTACGGTGGTCCCTACTCCGGAGCAGGCGCCGGCGCCTATGGCGGATATGGTGCCTATGGCAATCATGGCTATGGCGCTGCTGCCCACGGCCTCGCCAACCCTGCTGGTCTTAGTCCTCTCGCTCATGGTTTGGGCAATAGTTTGGCTAATCCCCTAGCCAATGGTTGGACCTCTCCGCTCGCAAATGGTGCCAATGGTTGGCCTTCCCCTGTTGGCAATGGAGTCTATGGAGCTCATGGTCTTGGCGCTGGTCTTGGCTGGTAAACCGAATCGACTGCTGTTGATCTGTGATTTAACGACCTTGATTAATAAATTATGAATCTGTATCTACTGAATTTTTATTTTGTTGTAACGCTGTAAAAATAACGATACCATGTTACATATATAATTTACCTACCTATCTATCTTACTACGAAATAATGTAATAAGGTTTTCATCATTTTTTTAGGTTGTACATAAAATACCAAATTTTCATAAACATAATTTATCTCACTGCATGTCCCAATGCTTTATATACCTACCGCCACTGTTCAAAGGTCTTACCTCGTATAATACTAGACTAATTAAATTCTGATTGAATGTCTTTTTTTGAGCAGATTTTTCACTCTATAATTTGCCTGCGTAGGTATATAGCGATAATAAGACAAGAAAAATTGTTTAACACAACAATCAGCCAAAACCGTATATTACCTAATAACCTTCATACTCATACATCTAACAAGCACATCAACAAAATAAAATATTGCAACAATAGCTGAACTCTCTCAGGGTGTAAACATGTATAATGAATGTATAATTAATTTAAACTAGACTTCGGTATGTTGCTCAAATGCGTGGAATTTAATGTCTGTATAATGAGGTCCGACCCGGCGGTCTCATCTTGTGTTGTAAACAGACAAATGAGGCACTTCCTAAACAAAGCCAGCGCAATGATTGGTGAATCTGTTGTTAGTGTTGCTACACAAATTTAACTTGGTAACGTTCTGTTTTTATCTATATGTACTAATATATAAAGTGGAAAGATTTGATTGTTTGTTTGTTTGCATTGAATATAATCCGAAACTACTGAACCAATTTGAATAATTCTCTCACTGTTGGGAAGCTACACTATCCCCGGGTGACATAGACTATATTAAATTTTCAAAAAAAATAGGGATATTTACTAAAACTCCAATAATGTAACCGTAATGTACCCGTGCAAAGCCGGGGCGGGCCGCTAGTATTATAATATAACAAAGTCAGCAAAGAGTACGATCCGCCCGATGTTAAGCAGTTATCGTAGCATATAGGTGCATGCAATACTAAAGCCATTAGTCGCACGTAGCTGACCTAAGTGGAGTGAGAAAGAGTGTGGGGAAGGAAGGGGTTGACTGCCAGCTCTCTCGTTCATCATACGAAACGCAGCTGCAATGGCTACTTTACGCCGATCTTCTGTGAGAGGGTGGTACTACCCTGGTCGAGGCAGCTCGTATATGAGCTGTAGTCAATTGGCTAACGCTTGGCTCTACCACCATAACACGTAGGAGTAAGGCATCAATATTTACATAGTTGGGCCGGGCCGTGCTCGGAGAATATAATTATTTTCATCAATATGTTGTGTCCGCAAGTCTACATTCACACGGCAACGGGTGAACGCTCTCGTCGAATGACGCCTTCAAACTCAGTAAACGCGATACTTTACAGCTTTCGAAAACCATTTTCGAAGTCAAATTTTTCCTTATTTATCAGTAGAACCTATAACGAATCCTGTCACTGAACTTGTTGCAGGACATAAAAAATAAACTTAAATACAACGTTAATCCAATTAAAATACATAAGGCTAGCGGCAAACTTATTTTAATTTATTCTTTCGACCTGAATATTAGTGGAAATATACAATATGTATGCCTACTTATTACAATCTATTTAGATAAAAATTACCTACTGTTTCCTTCCCTACCAAGACATTTGGTTACTAATAGCAAAATAATTTAACTAGCTGTTATTTATTGTAAGTAGGTACCCAAATTAGGTATCTCAAGGAGATCTAGATTTTTTATCAAAATACACTTTGGCCTTTATTAGTGGACCAAATGAATATTGGACCTTGGTGCAAATGATTGCTATTAGCATCTAAAAGTCATGATTCGAAGTAATTGTTATTGACTACTTAAATGTCTGCATAAATAATAAGTGTATTTCAGTGTTACGCTTAGGGAGCGGATCCACTTGACTCTTGGTTTATATAGGCTGAATTGCGAGTTAGCAGGCGCTAGCAGGCTAGTTTGAGCCAGCTTAAGTGGAAATCGTCACCCTGTCGCCCAAAGCAAACAGCAGCCCTGAATGTGAAAAAACTGAAAATTATAATATTTTACTTTTGAACTCATGACTCTGAAATCGACAGTACGTAACTGTTCAGTATTAATGATTAATAGTCAAAATAGAGTCAGAATCTACTTATTCTCATTTAAGAATGCATGTTCGGATCGAATTATAAGGATAAAGAAAAATCTGTTGGTAAGGTACATCGAACTATTTTTATTTTATTTTTACATGATCACAGCTTCATCGTTCATGACATAAACATCAGAATAAATATCACACTATTCTATTATTTAGTAACCGAGGTGAGCGCCGTAGAGACCGTTGCCGTAGACACCATGAGCGCCGTAGGCGACAGCACCATGAGCAAGAGGAGCGACGCCATGAGCGCCGTAGGCAACGGCACCGTGAGCAAGGGGAGAGATACCATGGGCACCGTAGGCGACGGCACCGTGAGCAAGGGGAGAGATACCATGGGCACCGTAGCCGACGGCACCATGAGCAAGGGGAGCGATACCGTGGGTACCGTAGGCGACGGCACCATGAGCCAGGGGAGCGACGCCGTGAGCAACGGTCACATCATGAGCGACAGTGGAGACACCGTGTCCGAGGGTGGAGTACGCGAGGGGAGCGGCGATGGCGGCGTGAGCGAGGGGAGCGGCGTGAGCGACGACGGGAGCGGCGTGGGCGTACAGAGCGGGGTCCTTGCGCACAACAGCGTTGAATCCGGAGTGAGCGTCAGCGGCGTAGTCAACGGTACGCTTGGTGCCGTCAGACTCGAGGAGCGAGTACTGGCCGACCACGTTGTCACCAACGCGGGTCTCGTGCTGGCTCTTAACGTCACCGGTGTGGGGGTCGGACACTCCGTAGGAGAAGCTGGTGTAATCTTGGCCGTGAATGGCGCTGCCGTGAGCGGCGGCCACCAGGAAAGCAACAACGACGAACTGGAAAAGATTTAAGAGATATTAGGGAACCATTTTAGTGCTATACTAGGTGATACAAAAAGGGTATACTATTTTTTTTGCAACTTAACTTTGTAAATCTCAAACTATCGGCTTTGTGGGACAGTTGAAGTACTAAAGGTTTTGTAGACTTGTGAAATCGGTCAACAGCTGTATTCCTATAACACCTTTTGTTTTCAAGTTCCCTCTAAAGCTGATGGTTTTAGAATTACAAAGTTAAGTTTTGAAAAAAAAAGTATACCCATTATGTGTCACCTTGTATACAACGCTCTTATTTGAACTCTAGGAATATCTAAATTCCATAATGCTTGATGTTGCTTATTTGTCAAAATAAAGTTGTCCCTATCAACATTTTTTTTTTAAGTATAGTAAAGTTAGTATCAATGATTCAGTTCTTGATGAAAGTGAGTACCAAAAGTTGGAATAAAATGTTAAAAATAATATATCCCAGAAGATTCGCTTTCATAGACCATTAGTTGGAAAGGTCTGATTTCTTTGCTGGGACACAACCCTATTACTGCAGGGTTAAGGGTTGTTTTTGTTTTTTTGAACATTTTCACCCTCGCATCCACTTAGAAATCTTGGATAGAGAACTGTTTTGCTCGAATCACTTATGAAACACTTAAATAACACTTTAAATGCACTTAATTATAACTGGACCAACCTTAGCTGCCATTTTGAATAGGTTATTATTTGTTGAACAGTGAACTGCGAATGATTAATCAAGGGTTACATTGGTCTTATATACTAAACTGAGAACAATCGTTTCTTACTAATAATAGGAAGTAAGAGACATGTAGTGTTTTAAGGTCAGAGTAGAGGGGTTTTCGAGAGTTCAATTCGGTCAGTTATCAAGTTATGCGGAACTTGAATGACCATGTCGATGGGATATTGTTACATGTTTGTGGTGCACGAAGTTATTGTAGGCATTTTTAAGATACTTCGCTTCGAACTTTTGATAACTAAGCGAATGAAAGCAATCGAAATTTTAAAAATACTGTTCAAGTTCAGACTAATTTTGAATCATATTTTGTTGTACCTACCTGTAACATTATGTTCAAAATTATTGATAAATTACACTTTTCGCGTAAATATAAGAAAACAATACACTTTTATCTCCAGCATAAGCCAAAATACAACAATTTTTAAAACATTACAAAAGTGATTACTCCAAATGCATGTGCATAATTGTGTTAATCGGACTATTTAAATTTAAATCAAGTACAATTCTTGCTAAACACGAGTTTGTGAATAGATCTCGTAGGTAATTAATGTTGTTGATTCTAATCTCGCTTTTTGCAATTCATGAGTAATCTAGTTAATGAAAGAAATGCGTTGATTAATTAATTATCATTGTTAAGTAAGTTTAATTATGTTGATGTTATATTTTTTTGTAATTTATAGATTTATATTTTAATTACCTTACCCCCGGATTAAAATGGGTAAAAACATGTAATCTGAAGCCCAAAACCCAGTCCGCTTAACGGGTTGCAGGTTCGTTTCCCATCGGAGTAAATTTCGGAAATTACCTTTTCGTAATTTTCCCTCTGTAGATGTCACTAGGGTCGCGAGTCCATTGTACGGTACTTTACAAGTCTTGCTTAGTTTGGGACCATAGAGTTATTACTATGATGATTATTTTATAACCCACTGCTGGGCAAAGGAATGAAAAAAAGATAGACGAAAAAAATAAAAAAAGTGTTTATTTACAGATTCATTGTTTACATACACGTTTATTTTAGAAAATACGGGCATACGGGAACGGGGCAGCGTAACCAAAAGCTCCCAATTTAGTGATACCAAGAGGGGAACTGATCGGGATAGCTGATGAGTAGGCGAGGGCGGGGGCGGCGGCGATCAGGGCGGGGTCCTTGCGCACGACAGCGTTGAAGCCACCAGCGCCGGCGGCGTAGTCCACAGTCCTGCGGGTGCCGTCAGGCTCGAGGAGTCCGTACTGGCCTTGCACGTTGTCACCGACGCGGCTCTCGATCTGGTGCTTGAAGTCACCGGTGTAGGGGTCCGCGACGCTATAGGAGAAGCTGGACAGGTCAGAGGCGGCGACGACGGCCGCGAGGGCGAGGAGGATGACGAACTGAAATGTAGAGACGATGTTTTACAAGCTGAAACTAAATTAGAAATGTGTGGGTAAAAAATTTGCTTTGATCTAGATTTAGTTAAAAACCTTAACCCAACTAGCTGTATCAACCAATAGAGAGGACATATTTCATCAAATTATTTTATTGGTAGGTAGTTACATCCTCTTTAGCATGTACAAAGGCGCAATACAAAGTATCTTACATTATCAAGTTAAGACATTATTATATTGAAGTAAGTGGGTACCCGTCACAATATAGGTAAGTACCCACATTGCCTAAGTATAACTGGTAATTGATTGAGGAAAAATATAAAAATAAATTTACCTTCGCAAACATTTTGAGGAATTGTATGTGGCTTCGATAGCGAATCCTGCACTTATGGTGCTCCTCTCAGCATCTGATCTCCTTTATATATCATCGTGCAAACAGTTCCAGTTTTGCTTTATGCCTATTTTTATGAAGATAATTCAGGAAGCATATAAAAGACAAGTTCGAAGCAGGGCGATGCACTGAGCCTGCAAGCATGAACTTCAACGCAAACACAAACACACAAGTTATGGAACTATGTCGTCATAACATGTTTAAATTACGAGAATAATACAAAAGGAACCTGCTTTTACATAATTTGTAACTCCATTGTTATTTAATTCAATTACATCGAAGAACCTATTCTAAGCGAATTGTCTGTGACGAAAGTTCTTAGCAAAAAATAAACACCAAAATGAGATTGCTATTTTATTTCATATGAAAATAGATATACATTTATAAATAAAGCAAAACATTTATACATAGTAGATAATACAAATGATAATAGATAATACAAATTATTTCATAGAACTACAGAGTATAGACCAATTTCCTTTTCAATACTGGCCACAATGTAACAAGGCTAACTGGATCCGGCCAATTACGTATTAAAATATAATATTCATAGCAGAAATGTAACTAACTTAAAATATAAATGCAAACTATTCAGATTCCTTGTTTCGAGATTTCAGAAATATAATTATGGCCAAGGATTGTGAGCTACGGGACTGTGAGCGATGGTTTGAACGAAAGAAGTTCTGGAAACTGCACCAGAAGTTGGAGCAGGAGATGGGTAGGCAGGAGACGGGTAGGTAGGAGACGAGTAAGAAGTAGACGGGATGGCAGGAGACGAGTAGGAAGAAGACGGGAAGCTAGGAGACGAGTATGCAGCAGACGCTGGCCATTGCTGGTAAGATTGTGCTGTCAAACTAGGATGCCTTGTGGTTTCTAATGCAGCACGAGCCCTACCATCATTGTTGACTGTAGCTTGGAAACCTGAATGATCATCAGCTCTATAGTCCACAGTTCTTCGAAGACCATCAGGCTGGACCAGCGAGTACTGTCCTAAGACGCTATCTCCTCGACGACTTTCGTGTTGACTCTTGACGTCTCCGGTATGGCCGTCGTTTACTTCGTAAGCGAAATTGTAGTTTGGGTTGTCATCGTACTGAAGGCCGAGGATTAAGGGTAATGAAGGCTGGTTGAGAACCATGCAGGTGGCTGATAGGACCAGGCCGGATAGTACAGTGAACTGTGGAACAGAGAAATAATATCAATGACACGGTTTCCATTGTAATTGAGTTAGTACTGATTATGGAAGAACCCCTCCTGTTACAAGTATTAACAATTATAATAATAATTAGCCCTTTAAATGTTTCACGTTCACATTCCCTTAATGCGAGGGGGATTGAGGCCATAATTCACCTCGATGTTTCCCTTCACCGTAAGTAAGTGATAAATCTTATGGAAATTTATTTATATGATTCGCACACAGATTTCGAGCCCCGCACCTTGTGTATTACGGCTTTTATTTACAAACGTACCTAATTAGATACTAAAAACAAGTGTTAAAACAATAAGTGTGTAATTATTGGATTTAGTTTGAAAATGTAAATAAAACTTTACCGACAAGGAAGTAGGTAGGTATCGGATGATTGGTATTTCCCTGAACTATTAAAAGTTTTTGTACTTACCTACGTAATATTAAAAAAATATGTAGGCCGGTATTCCCCTACAGAGTAGGTAAAAGCCCATTATTGTGCCATATCACATCCGGCCATTGCTGATTCTATATTGCAACAAGTTTTCACCACCCTCGGGTTTAGTATTTTCTCCGAACAAATTTGACGTTTTGACAGATTTTCCATTGAATGTCAGTCAAACATCAGATTTAATCGAAGAATAGTTAACAAACGTTATCAGAGAGTGGTGGAACCGCCCCTTAAACTAATGAATAGTTATTTTTATTACCTTCTGGATCATCTTGCTGTTGGTTCTCTTCGTCAGCTGTGTGAAGTGTGATTCAACGATGAATTTCTATCAATTTATATGCAAATATTGAAAACCAATACCTCATTGTGCAATCGGTGTATGTTTCCAGGTACTTGAGTGTTTAGTTACTTCGACTGGTTAAAGTAATCTGAGCTGTCTAGATTTTTGGATACTCGAGGCTGTAATATAATATTTCTAATGATAATAAATACCTTTTATGGCTTAATACTAACATGATACTACAAATACTTTTTGAGATGTCTGTAACTGTATTATTTTGTAATGCGCTTTAAGATAAAGTAGCGACCTTTGGATTGCATTCAAGTATTCGTAATATTAATAATCATTGTTGGCAATATAATGAGTCAGTATATTTAAAATAACCGTCTCACTATTTTAGGCATGTTGAATATCATACGAGTATTATGGTACACTTTATTACATTTTATATGAAAAGTCTAGTTGCCTGCGTCAGAAATTCTCTCATCTGCTCAAGGACACAAAGGCACCGATCCGATATAGGTGCCGACACGATTTTTAGAGGCTTACCTAAGATATTTCAAATCCTTTACCATCACCGCTCAGGGAATTCGACAACATTCGACAGCATAATATGATTTTAGTTGTTCCTAGTACCTATTGATTTTAGGACAAAAAAGCTTTCTGTTATGCCTCGTGTTTATAAATTATTTGCTGTAATTACAAAACGTGTAAGTAGGTACCATGTCAAAATAAACTAAAAACGGAACTAAAAGGGATATCGCGGCACTTCAAAAATCATTTTACTTTTGTTATATTTTTTCACCGTGCGTCTTTGGCTTTGTATTAGGTACCCCTTTGATACTGTCGATGGTGTTACGCCACGCGGAAGATTATGAAATTTATTAAATAAATTTAGACGACTATATCGTCGTTTATCGTCTGAACGAACGATAATTTTGTATTGTTCGTTCAGTAATCGATACGACGACAAGAAAGATGGAATTTAGCATAGGATTCGACAATACGAATGTCACGATATCGATTATCGTTGCTAAGAGTAGAACCTCTGGTAACCGATATGATATCGTATCGGATTGTTGACACATAGGTACTTCATGACTTTCAACGCGGAATCAAGTAATAACCGCCCTGGCCTTGTAAAGACTGCCAGCCGCATTCTATATGGCCTACAACTATAAAGGTGCGGTGCTATCGCGAGCGAGGGCGCACCTAGCTTCGCTCGATGGTGCTGATAAGCTGTATTCTGTCTGAGAGTGGGAAGAAGATTGAGATCAGATTTTTTAATAAAAGAGTTGCTTATTGTTGAATATGTTGTCGCGACGTTTGAGGCATACTTAAAATGTTTTATGGTAAAACATCACAGCGACTGATGGTACTGTATACCTATCTTACAATAACTAAATAACATAATATATATTATATTATTAGCCTGTAGGTCTGTCCCACTCCTGGGCAACGACCTCCCCTTTTATCTTCCACGCGGCTCTGTCCAGGGCAATTTCCGGCCACGTCTTTCCCGCAAAGGTGTCCAAGTCATCGCGCCACCGTCTTCTTGGTCTACCCCGACGGCGGCGGTTATTGGCAGGTATCCAGCTAGTGCAGATATTGGCCCACCTCCGCGGGTCCATGCGCGCGACGTGACCGGCCCATTCCCACTTCAGCTTTGCAGCCTTTTTTCCCACGTCCGTGATGCGAGTTATATCGCGCAGAATGGTGTCAATAACATAATAAGAGTAAATAAATGCATATTTTTATGATAAAGGCGGCTCACTAGCGTACAACCCGCCTGATGTTAATTAATTACCGTAGCCTGCAGGTGTTTGCAATACCAAAGGCTTTGTTCACTCGTCGTACGAACCGCAGCTGAGTATAATAGCTACTTTACGCCGATCTTCTGTGAGACGGTGGTACTACCCGGGTCGAGCGTTACAATAGATAATGACATGGTAATTAGGTATAGTTTAATGTAAATGTATTATTATACTAAGTATCAGTAAAGATATTAATTTGAACTTAGATTTAGTTATCTATACAGTTAAAAATTATTTAACCCATAATAGCGATCATTCAGACGAGAAACCACAATTTTGCCTGTAAAGTTTTAACACTTAAAGGCTGTATTGATATCCGGATACAGTAAAATGAAATTATCGGTGCCGGGCTATACGTGTGAATGTCAGCATACGCGTCACTTTTAAATGATAACCAATCACCTTTACCACTTCACAAAAGCTCAAAACCCCATTTATCTCATCTACTAAATTAATTTATAACAAGATGTGCATTACAAGTTCATAATTATAATTAACTTGTACGGCGCTTATTATAAAACAACTTGCTCATCTCGACAGAAAGGTTTACGCAATGCCGAGCGAACTCACGAAATGACCGGCCGTGGCATTGAACCTTGAGTCGAGAGCGCCGAATTCTGACAACCATAACATAGGTGGTTGCATAATTTTGGACGCAAGTTGAGAAGCGTTAGCGTTTTATTACTTAATCCAAACGTTTATCTCTAATGTTCTCGATACGTATTTACGTTACACACTTAAATAACATAACTGTACTTACAATGTATATAAATAATGAGACTGCATCAAAACGACGAAGATGACATCGATTTTGTCCTTAGATTAACGATCTAAGATTTTGTCATACATTTTGACAGATTTTAACCAATCAGCACTCAGAAGAAAATAAGGATCCAAATGAGTACCATTTCAAATATTTTATTTATTAGACGCACCCTCTTATGTATCTTAATGTAAAAGTCTGAAAATAGGCGTAAAACCCGCGCCTGATGTTAAGCAGTTCCCGTAGTCTATAGATGCTGACATTACCAATTAAATACCAGAGGTATAGTGGGACGGATGGGAGGAAGTTTTGGGCTTTCAGCACTCTCTCATCATACGAAACGCAGCTATAATAGCTACTTTACCCTGATTTTTGTAAGAGGGAGGTACAACTACGGCCGACCCAGCCCACTGTAAAAGTAATAATTATTATCTTATCTGTTATTAATTAAATTGAAACCGCAGTAAGCTTATAACTTAAGTGTCCGATGAGTAACGAGCGCTTCTTCGGTAATGATTATCGTCTGAGATGTTGTAACTTAGAACTCACTTGAGTGATCATAATTAGATTTTGAATCTTGTGAGCGTTTTGATTTATTTCTAGATGGAAATGTTTGACAGAGAAAAAAATGTTGCCTTGTTTCTTTTGAATAGCCATATCGAAATACAGACAACGTTTATCTGTTTTATAATTAGGGTCAAGTTCACCAGCATACTAACGGACCGTTAGAATATTATACGATTGTCAAACAATCAGTTACAGCTCTACCTATATTGGTAAAATCAACTCTATGTCTATGGTATTTCTTTTAACAGGGTAAGCATAAGTAATTAACTCGATAACATTGGTTTACGCAAGTTGGCATGAAGATAATGAATGTTACCGTCAGTTTTAAGTGAATTATTAATAAATCTATCTTAAGTCTGAGACCGATCTTGGCAACGTCATTCTTATGTCATACCAATACAAAATTACATGGCAAAAGCGTACTCAACATCGCTCTCAGATTTGAGATAGATTTATTAATACGCCTTAGATACTCAGTCTACCTCCACATGGCAGATTGAGACCAATGATAGGTTTCTTCACCTAAAAAAATGTGATGAATCTTAAACTAAATTGGTGCCTGTTATAAGGTTTAGGTAGATACTAAGTAAAAATTTACGAGAACCATTTTGATATTGAATCTTCAGTAACTGAAAGTTTTTGAAGGGCTAATGGACGGGTTTAAAAAATCCTAAAATGACTTTGCAAATAATGTCAAATAAAATAAAATTAAATATTTTTGTTACGTGTAGAACATACTATACTAGGTGATAAAAATGGGTATACAATTTTTTTTGCAACTTAACTTTGTAAATCTCAAACTATCGGCTTTGTGGGACAGTTGAAGTACTAAGTAGGTTTTGTAGACTTGTGAAATCGGTTCAAGTTCCCTCCAAAGCTGATGGTTTTAGAATTACAAAGTTAAGTTTTGAAAAAAAAAGTATACCCATTATGTGTCACCTTGTATATGCATTCATATTATTTTTGTTACATATAGAAAATATTAGGCACCCATCAATTGTTTGAATTAAGATACTCTTTAGATTTGCTAGGTCACAATAAGACTGTAGCTAGAAATTAGTCCAATAATAAAATTATCGACGCAAATTAGCCTTTAAGGTCGTTTAGTTTAGAACGTTCAGACTAGTATCAATTTTGCTCTCCTTAAAGGACATTGCAATGCAATGCACTATAAAATGGGTCGTAATTGCATCATAATAATATGACGCAAGTAAGTATTTTGAATTCTTGTACATCGGAAAATCTCTATTCAAAATTGTCACGTAAGGACCTTTACGGCTTTTGTCAATTTTTTGAGGCATAGTAGAATAGATTTCAACGCATTTTCCTACTCACTAATTCAGATTACTGTAATGCCTAAGTATCTATTTTATTTTGCTCAAGTAACTTAACATATTCTACCTATATGCTAAAAACATGTTAATTACCTATAGTAATTATAAATAAACCTATTTATAGTGGTAAATTCACTATAATTCAGTGTATTGTATTCTCAGAAACTATAAAAAAATCGTAAAAATGCAAGTCAGGCCGAGATTTCCGGCTTTTTGTACAATTTATGCTTCGCAAGGTCGTTTTAAGGTATCGTGCTTATATCAAACTAGTTTATATTCAAGGTCTTATGCGTATGATTTTAGAAAGCTGAGTTTAAACTCGGAGGTAAATAAATAACTACTTATTGGATTGAGTATTGTTACCTATGTGAGGCTTACATTATAGTGACGTAGGTAATCGGTAGGTACCTACTTCATTAAGTCCATATTGAATGGTAACTTTTAAAATATAAGATACTAGCAACCCGCCCCGGCTTCGCACGGGTACATCACTGTTACATTATTGGAGTTTTAGTAAGGATCCCTAATTTAAAAAAAAATATAATATAGCCTATGTCACCCGGGGATAGTGTAGCTTCCCACTAGTGAAAGAATTTTTCAAATCAGTTCAGAAGTTTCGGAGCCTATTCATTACAATCAAACAAACAAAGTTTTCCTCTTTATATTATTAATATGATAAGTATCATTCTTAAATCCTAAAATGGCAAACTATCACTGTCTGAGATCAATGTATAAACTTCTTAAATAACTACTACCTACTTGAGTAGCCTAGTAGGTAGGTAGATATACTCGTACAGTGTACAATGCAAATACAATAAATAAATAAATATCGCCAGACGAACACACCAACTGTATGGTCCCAAACTAAGCAACACTTGTACTATGGGTACCGTACAATGGACTGGGGGCGATCCCAGTGATACCCGGACTTGGGCCAATTACGAAAAGGCCATGTCCGAAATTTGCCGCGGCGAGATTCGAACCCGTAACCACCATGTGCAGTGAGCCTAGCCGCTTACGCTACGCCAAGCGGTCGTCAATGTATATATTATAAAGGCTACGGTAGCGTCTAACATCAGGTAGTTCGACTTCGAATGTTTGTTTGCCGACTTTATTTCTATAAAAGATAACAATAATTAAATAGGTAGGTACCTAAGTAATTTTGAATAAATTATGTAAGATTATACAATAAAACGAACAATAATTTTAAAGAATCCAGGCTCAAAACAAAATTAACATAGATGAGTCGCGGTCACCGGGTCATCGACACTGGGATGCGCAAGCGCACGAGTGAATGAACGGTGACGTCACTGCGGAAGTTCATGGAAGATGCGCAGCGTAGTGGCGCGTGATTCAGCGCTTTTGATGGAATGCGGATTGTGGGCGACGCTTGATAGTACTGATGGCAGAATAAGTGGAGCTTGCTTATAAAATTAAGTTTATATTCTTAAGTGTATTCTTAAGTGTAAGCAGTGATAGCCGATTGGTTAAGCACGCGTCTTGCGGGCACCAGGTCCTGGATGGCACCTCTAGGTTTTTCGAAATATATGTGCGAATCATAATTTCTAGAATATGATAATCTATACCTACTTGCTTACGGTGAAGGGAAACATCGCGAGGAAACCTGCATGTCCTAGAAAATGTAACCATTTTTCGAAATAGGTGCATGTGTAATCGGCCAACCCGCACTGGGCCAGCGTGGTGGATTACGGCCCAAATCCCCCTCGTTGTAAGGGGAGGCCCGTGCCCAGGAGTGGGACATTAAAAGGAATTAAATTGTTTTATTCTTAAGAACCGCGTCCCTACCTATTTCCGTTCTACTAACTAATACAAACCTTTGGAATTCCATAACTTAGGTAAGCAATTAATATTTAATTCGTGAGTGCTTCTTGGATTCAAAACACTCAGTCGGTGTACACTCTTCTCTACTTTCAGGTAGAAGTACCTACCTACTTATTTTAAATTTATTTTTGTTTGACATTAAACCAAGCCAGTTGTAATTGGTAAGTATCTATTTAGATATAAACGATAAAGTCCCTTAAATACCACATTGTGTAAAGCACTCAGTGAATAAGTACTTATAGGTAGATACTTAATCGTTGTGACATTTTTGTGTTGACATTTTGACTCAAAATATTGCAAAGATCAAGATAAGAATCACTTTGTATGCTGACGGTACGTCAAAAGTAGACCGTAGTTGTAGGTAGCGTACAAGGTCACGACATCGGATACGGTGCGCAGGCGCAACTCTTTGTTAGCATAGCTCTATTTGATAGTAAGTACCTACTTACTTAATAGAGGATAAAAAGTGAGGTTTATTTTAGCGCGAATGGAAATTATTTACTGATGATAAATTACTTTAGAATCAGAAGGTTAATCTATATTTAGATAGTGAGAAAAAAGTAGTAGGTAGGTATAAAATCTTTAAAATACAGTCTCTGAAACTGTTGCAGAACTCAGAGTAGCTCTACTTTGTCGCTCGGAAATAGTAGCTTCTAATGTGTGCGTACCAACATTTTGAGGGTACCTACAATAATTTTAACTTGTTCAGTGCTTAAAATGGTAAATTAATATAAAATATTTTCTTAAGAAGACGCTAGGCATCTGGGTATGTAAAATATTTAAATAGAGGTTGTGTAAGCTCCTGGTAGAGAAGGTACAGTAGGTAAGTACGAGTACTATGTGTTAAGTAGAGTGTTATGTGTTAAGGCATGTGGTGTTATACTATCTGCTGACGTTATCGTATCATCATCGAGAATCCAAGCTGTCAAAATCAATCTTATTTAAGGGCTCTACCTACTCTCTACATACCTAGGTAATGCTACTTACAAAGAGTGCTAGAGCTGTTATTTCGTACGTACCTATCTATTTGACTAATAATAATCCAACAGCGGTTATTGTAATAATGATTGCAATAAATAAATTCTAATAATTGCAATAAATTAAGTCTACACTTATCGCTTCACAAATACAGAGCAATTAAAATCAAGTGGCATTTAGCAAAAGTTTGATATTTATAATGTCTAAGATAATAATATGTAGCAGTTATTTGTCGCCGCTACTTTATATCAACGCGGACGCAATAAAGATTCAATCACATTAGGTTTTATTACGCGCGTTAACGCAAATCTTTTTTTGGTGCGTCATGAAATTGGATCACTTTTATGAGTATTCAAAATTGAGTGCGTTTTTATATGGAGACTCGTTTTCTTTTGGTCATCAAATAGGTTGGTATATGGGTGATAATTAAATATTATTCTATAAATAGATCAACGTTTTAGGGTAGGTACTTACATGTAGATTCCTAATTGTAGACTGGCAACACCAAGCCGATTTATTGATATAAGTAAGATTTGGCTCGTGAGGACGTCTCTAGTGTCGATACAAGATTGTCAAAAAGGTATTTTTTGTAATAAATATTCTAGTTCCTCTTTTGGCCACCGGCCAAATAAAGCTTGTAGTGCTGTAAATTAATGTAAGTAAGTAAATGTCTGATGGAAAGGGTGTGTAGGTCATATTGGAGAAAAAATGTTTGGTTGTGTAGGACAGCCATAGAGAAGGTACTTTTTGAGGACAACCGTCACGACTTCCTACCTAAGTCATAATTATAATTGTCTATTAAGGCTAAAGCGCCCATCTAGCCCGCGAAGTTCAAATTTTTTGAGGTTTTTTAGATTTTTTTCAAAATCTGACAATAATAAAAGACAAATTTTGTAATTCGCGAAAAAGACCGTGTGCAGTGCATTTATTAATATATCCAACTTACTCTAAAACATTTCAAGAACGACAGCTATCCAGATAATCTGGCAATTTTTGTATATTTAGTGATTTACTAGTATCATATCCACCGTGATAATATTTAGAGTAAAATAAATGTATTAATAAACGCACTGCATACTGTGTTTTTCGCAAATCACAAAATGTTGTCTTAAATGTTTTCAGATTTTGGATAAACTATAAAAATACCCGAAAATTTTGAATTTCGCGGGCTAGACAGGCGCCTTCACCTTAATAAAAACTTAACATTTCTTCTCTATTTGATCAAACTTTCCGAAGTTTAATATCCCACTAATATTATAAATGCGAATGTTTGTGAGTGTGGATGTATGTTTGTTACTCTTTCACGCAAAAACTACTGAACGGATTTGGATGAAATTTGGAACACAGATAGTTTATAACCTGGATTAACACATAGAATACTCTACTTAAGTCTACGCGGAGGATGTCGCGGGCATAAACTAGTAGAAGTATAAAATATTTTTAACTAGATAGGTAAGTAAGTACTTACAAAAATAATGTGCCTTTTTAAAGGGAAAAGTGACAACATAAAGGCTAGCACGAAAACAATCCTTATTCCAACTAAAGTATTGAAATAAACATATCCACTTATTTACAAACAGGAAAATAATTACCAATCAAAAGCAATCAAACGTTATCAAATAATTTAATCTCTACCACGTGTAAATGTGCCATTACAATAAATACTTAATAACAAAACGACGAACGTTCAAAATGCTACTTGAAGGTGTACCAAGGTTATGTACCGCATTCAAACATTAATGGGAGAACCATAAATCTAATAGACAATTTGATGTAGCTTTGCAAAAACGAACCAACACACACATACTTCCGTAAACTGAAACCAACCTACAACCAATTAAGCTAGGGTCGGCTTTGGTCTGCGCACACGTGGAAACTTGAATGTAGGTAGGCATTCGATCACTCAATCGGTATCTGAATACGTTCAAAAATCACATTAACCCCACGTATTAACGTGTATGGTTCAATAGTCTCATATTAAAATATTATCTAGTTGTATCACATACTATATTTAAGTAATACTAATGTCTAAGAGTTGTACGGAGAGGTAGATCTCTCCTCCAATAACTTTAACATTACTGTTCTTTACCAGTCTCGTCCTATGGCTTCTTGTGTGCGATGTCATTAGTCCACCTAGAGAAAGTCTCCCCACACTTCTCATACATTTTTAATATTGCTATTATTATCTATACAAAAAAATAAATTGAAGTGTTTTTTTTTTTGTAAAGTCAAAACAATTGCTTTTTAATGACATCATATTGTGACAGTATACGGTACTTATAACAAAATAACAATTTTTAATTTTTTCGTCTGTCTGTTTGTTTCTGCTGATCTCCGAAACGCCTGGACCGATTTTGACGGGACTTTCACTGGCTGAGAGCTGATTTTTGTCTTTAGTATTACAAGAATCTATACGCTATGGGTAACTGCTTAACATCAGGTGGATCATAAGTTTGTATGTCGACTTCGTTTATAAAAAAATGGCCTTATCTTAGTAATAAAGTCTATTGAGAATCGAGGTTTAATTAATTTATAACCTATAGAAAAATTTACCAAAACTTATCGGAACTAGGATTGTTGTCCATTTCAGAGTTTTGTCCATCTGTAACAATGAGGTTGAATTAGCTAATTATGAACAATTTAAATAATACATATAATTATTATGTACTTAAGTACTTAGAAATAAACTTACCAACAGAAGCTGCCTTTTTCCTCTAATATTCCAACTTCAATAATAAGATCTCATGTTTTAAATGTTCATTTTTCATTTGCATTTCATGCAAATTGGATTTAATTTTTTTATCAAAATTTACTAGTGTTGTCATCAGGTGAGCCGCTTCTTGCCCTGTAGTTGTTTCCTGTAAAAAGTAAAAAAGGAAAAAGTCTTTAAAAAGCACTAAATTGTCAGAAATTTGTAATTAGTTTTATTATTATTCGGGAGTTTGTGGCGTAAATCATTCAAAATTTAATATTAGTAGGTAGGTAGGTACAGTACGCGCGCTGTGAGTTTATTTTATTTTTATTTATTTGGTTCACCAACAACTGTTTACACCATATAAAACAATAAATAAATAAAATTGACTTTTACAAGTGCAACAACTAATCTAAATGTAAACAACAGAAAGAGAAAAAAAAAAGTTGGCCAGTCTGTATCTAGAATCTAGAGGCGGGGCGACGGATTAGCCTAACCTAACATTTCATAGTAATAATAATAATTTAGCCCACTCCTGGGCACGGGCCTCCCCTTAACACGAGGGGGATTCAGGCCATAATCCACCACACTGGCCCAGTGCGGGTTGGCGGATTTCACATGTCTTTCGAAAATTGGTAAGATCTTCTAAGACATGCAGGTTTCCTCACGACGTTTTCCTTCACCGTAAGCAAGTGATAATCATATAGAAATTATGATTCGCACATAGATTTCGAAAAATCCAGAGGGCGAGCCGGGGTTTGAACCCTAGACCCTGGTGCACGCAAGACGCGTGCTTTAACCAATGGCTATCACAGCTTTTTAACCTAACATTTATTTGAAGCTAATTCACGGCGGGCAATTTACAGCACGCGTACTGTATTTAAGACCGGTTTTGTGGAAATATTAGCTTACTTTCTGCTCCTTAAGCGACAGCTTCTTTCTTTGTCTGACATTGTCTGGAGATGTTCTGGAAGGCATAGCCATTGTTCTTTGTATGTCCGCATTTACTATAACATCAACCATGGATTTACTATCTGCCTGATTCTGCAAAATAAATATGGTTAAAAAAATACCACCTAACACACCAACCGTATGGTTCCAACCCAAAGATTAGAATATATGTATTGGTGATCCCAGTGACATCCAGACATGAGAAAACTATGAACGGTCTTGCCCTAAAGTTTCAAAGGCAATCAAACATACAGCCACCTATTGCAGTAAGTAAAGTGGCCTACACTTTAACCACTTATAATAGACCAGGAACCATATTCATCGTAAATTCGGTATTTTAAGCCATAGATAAGTTTGTGCCTGACAATTGCCTTTCTTCAGAAAATGTTCTAAAATTGAAATTGTTACTTGCTCATGTTGAGATGATGTCTCTTCATTACTGTTACTGGCATCGAGAATCTGGAAAATCAAATCAATGTTAACAGATTATAATTAAATAGCAGTCTAGCACATCTAAGCCTAGCCTGATCAAACTCAATCAATTCTTTTAACAAAATCTACTTCATATACATAGAGAAACTAAAAGGCTAGAAATAATGTATTCATTCTATTATTTAGAGTTGATGCCAACTATCTTCTTATATTATCTTAAGACTGCAAACTCAAATTGGCACCAACTCCAAATAATAGTACTTACTTCTGCCATTAGAAAAGTACAGAATATGCTGCTGGTGATACCTCTTAAAAAACATTTAAAGAGGTATCACCAGCAGCATATTATTAATATGCCATCATGTCTTTCACGGACAAAAAGATAAGAATTGCCATTTTATTCCCTCGAACGGCATGTAGTACTATGAATTCCATGATTGAAAGTCAGTCATAAAAAATATGTAAGTACGTACCTACTTACTGTATGTAAAATATTTACTATGGCAATTGCTAAAGCATATAGCAAATGTTTTAAGGTGAAGGCGCCTGTCTAGCCCGCGAAATTCAAAATTTTCGAGTATTTTTATAGTTTATCCAAAATCTGAAAACATTTAAGATAACATTTTGTGATTTGCGAAAAACACAGTATGCAGTGCGTTTATTAATACATTTATTTTACTCTAAATATTATTACGGTGGATATGATACTAGTAAATCACTAAATATACAAAAATTGCCAGATTATCTGGATAGCTGTCGTTCTTGAAATGTTTTAGAGTAAGTTGGATATATTAATAAATGCACTGCACACGGTCTTTTTCGCGAATTACAAAATTTGTCTTTTATTATTGTCAGATTTTGAAAAATTTCTAAAAGAACTCAAAAAATTTGAACTTCGCGGGCTTGCTGGGCGCTTTAGCCTTAAGTGGGTAAAAGTACAAAATAATATTATGAGAGGTGTGTAAAAGTTTATTAAGTACCATAATTTTTGTTTCACTTTCAGAGCTATTTGTGTTAATATCAAATTTATTTTGTAGCCATGACAAAATCTTACCGTCATCTGGGGTACAGCCCAACTGGGGTTTGCCTACCACCACCTGTTTTTACTGCTGACTCTTTCTCTTGAGTTAGTATCTTCTTCATCTTCATTTTAATGATACTCCATTGTGTCTTTAGCGGGGGCACAGTGCGGGGTAGACCTTGCCTACAAGCCAATTCATTAAAGCTGGAATAAAACAAAATATTAAGTATTAAAATATCACTGAACAAAACAAGGGTATACCCGATTAATTAGTTAGAAAGTTATCCGGAACGTAATTGGCCGTCAGTCATCAATTATCTGGAGGGGGATAAAGCATTTGCCTTGTATGCCTGGTGTGCATGTGTGGATGCTGCCAATAACATTTTTTGGTGTCAAATGCCTGTAATTAATAAAATAGATTGTATTCACCTACCTATAACATTTTTTTCGCCATGTTTGCCTTTTTTTGTGTTAGTACTGGTATCTGTGTTTTTATTTTCAATAAGTATCTTTCACATAATGCTGTACTAAGTTCAGAAGCAGAGTCTGTAATTAGAATAATATTATTAATTTAACTAGACCTGAGTACACTAATAAGATGAACATAAATAAGGCTTAGGTATTCTACCATAATATTCAGGTATATCATAATATTCAGGTAGTCACAGAGTTATAAACAAGTCATACTTAAAGTAACAAGTGACTGTTAATAAAAAAATAAAGAAAACATTACTACTTACTTTACAATTTCCCGATATACTTTGCCGGGAAATCATAATCGGCCGCGAAGTCGACCAAAGAAAGAATAACTAAGTACCTACTGACCTTTTCATCGTCCAGCCAATAGCCATTTCTGGCATCTGTATTTTTTCATCTTTTTCGTATTAATTTTCATTTAGTTACATTTACCTCCTTCAATAACACACAAACAAAAACACTTCAGTCGTATTCACAGATTAGAGATATGTAGCAAGCTAGTCTTCTTCTTCTTCTTTTTTTAAAATATGGCTTTCATCGTTAGGTAAAGCAAGCTAGTCGTATTTATAAATAAATTGTCTGACAGGCACAACAGGTACCTTATCTGTCAGTCAATTGAATTGACAGTTGTCAACTTAAAAAAAATTGACCTCCATCCTAGAAGTTGATGATTTTGCCAACAACAGAGTTTGATGGGCCACTTGGTCGGTAGGTGAGGCTCTTCAAAACATAATAATTATAATACAAAATATATAAATAAATTATACACACATGTGTCACAGGCATGAATCCCATTAGCTATTATTACAGGTACCTACCTACAGTCTGTCAGGAAAGTCATGAAAATAAGTGATGGCGCTACAATCGTATTATAAATGGAAAGTCAAAGTGTTATATATTTTATTCGAAGGGTAGGTACTATTTATCATAAAAAATACCATGCAAGAATTCCTTTGCTTGCACCAATTTTATTTTATCAGTCCTATTAATTTAATTTATCTTTTATCACAACAATGTTCAACAGATAACTAATTTATTTATAAAAACTAAACATAGAAATCATTTGCCTTCATGTTTAGTTTATTTTAGGGTTGCCAGGCTAAATAAAAATGTGTTCCTCTAACATTCATCTAACCCCGGCCCTTGGACATTAGTATTGTATTGTTTATTATTATTATTTTTTATTGTAGGTAAATCGATCTTAAGTCTGAGAGTTATCTTGAGTCACAGTCTTGAGTAAGTATGCTTAAGTACTGGGGTAACATTAGAATTACATTTCCAAGATCGCTCTCAGACTTTAGTTCGAATTCTAATACGGGCCCTAGGTTACCTATTTATTGATTTATAATTTTTCAGGGCATCATATTTAAAACATGCTTACAGCATTACAGTCATGTTAGAGATACGTATTATTATTGAAGTATGATAGATACAAAAAATACTAGCGCGACCACTGATGACGGCAAAAATAGCGAACTATTTAGTAACATCCACCATCTGTAGCTTGCCAAGCTATGTGCATCCAATAAAATCTTACCACAGCTTAGAAGAACTTAATTCTGTTTTTAAATATCAAAATGCATGTTTTCTTTACAATTAATATTACCACATTTTTATCCTGTTCTGTCTTATGAAATTGAAAATACATGTTTTCTCTATGGGATCAATAGATGGCACTACATTAATCATGTTATGAAAAATGTGCGGAAATCGAATCAATATAAAAATTTATGAGGTTCTGAAAATAATCGAAAATGCACCGCTATTTAACTACGATGACTTAAAAAAAATGAACATCACCTAGTTATCAGAAAAAGACGATTCTAAATTTAAATCCCTAAGCAGTGGAACTATTTTTGTTCGCCGTGGCCGTGGGAGCTTGTTCTATTTTCGCACCTGTCACGAAAAGCTCTTCGTGTTCATGATCGCCTGGTAGCCCGGGGGCTAGAAGTGACTGTTGTGACGTAACGGACATGTGCCCGTCACTGTCATCCCGCCTGTCAGGTCGCTGAAATTCCCCTGAAACGGCCAAGTTGCTGAGTTGGGTTGGGGGCAAACGGGGGGAGTATGAGGTTGATTGATTATGTGGCGTGGGGGATTTTTTATCGCGCGAGCAAATGACGTGCATTAACGGTGAAATTGTTGAGAAATGCGTTTTTGCAGGTAGGTATGTACTTACCTACTTGCTCATATATTTCTTCTTTCTTTCAGGAATAGTGATTTATGCAAGTAGGTAATAGGAAATATTATAAACTTATTCATTCATTTTCGCTATTGGTAATCATTATGTGTGATCTAAAATGATGTTTACTGAGTAGGTACCTATATCAGATCTATACCTAAGTAGGTACCTCCGTATTAAAACTCGGAGCTAAGTAAGAAGTGGGTACCTACGTACTTGTAGAAACTAGAAATAAGTAGGTAGGTACAAATCACAGCA
This sequence comes from Notodonta dromedarius, assembly GCA_905147325.1. NCBI lineage: Eukaryota > Metazoa > Arthropoda > Insecta > Lepidoptera > Notodontidae > Notodonta > Notodonta dromedarius. The sequence goes on along the minus strand of LR990159.1, from coordinate 12,108,832 downwards.
TCCAAAAAGAAACAATATTACAAATCTATGCCCAACTCGGAAAATACTCTATTCAGTTTCCCCGGCTACGGATTTCCTTGAAATTTCAGTAATAAGGTTAGGAATACCAGGACCACAGGAAATACAAGGATACCAAAGGCCGTTGCTTGGTTATCGAACTTCGGGGCTGTGTGCGTGCGTGAATCATTGAACACCTGTACGAAAGTTGGGAACTCGGAACTTTCCTATTGTAGACCGAGGTGGATAGGTACCTACTAAATAATAATTCCTTAGCAATTAAACAACATTGAAATAAAACTATTTTTACGGATTATATCGCGTTTATTTAATTTTATGTTCCCGACGTTTCGGTTGCTTTACAGCAACCGTGGTCACGGGGGGACTGAGGTGTTAGACGTCCTGATGTCATAGTTAAAAACTGGGTACCCTCAAAATTTAGTTGGTGTTTGCGGTCCGATCCACGCAGAAAGTGCTCACTGTGTCTTGAGGTCTTGCAATGGTACGCTTGGTTTTCGATTTAATTATATTAATTACGGGATCCCAAGTTGGTGGTAGCACCCAGCCATCTTCCCTATTGAAATTAGGATGTTTTTTAATTTCAATGGCCTCACGTATCATCCTTGGTCGGAATCGGTGTTCTATTGCGAGGATCTGTGGTTTATCAAATCTGATATAATGGCGGGTGCGGTCCTGTACATGTTCACAGATTGCAGACTTCGTGGAGCGCCGGTGTTTCACGTCAGCTATGTGTTCTTTTACGCGGGTTTTTACTGATCTTTTAGTTTGCCCTATGTAGGAGAGCCCACATTCACAATCGAGTTTGTATACCCCTGCATCTTGTAGAGGAATGTGACACTTGACAGGTGGTAAGAACTGACTAATCTTCTTGGGTGGCTTGAAGTAAGTTTTGATTGAAGCCCGTTTCAAGATGTAGCCAATCTTGTCTGTGACACCTCTTATGTATGGTAGTACAGCAGGCAGACGCTCGACTGTGGCTGGTTTCACTCGGTCACTGTGATGGAGGCGCGGGATCCGAAGCTTGTTGTCATGCAATACTTGCTTGACGTGACGGATCTCGGCAGCCAGGTGTTGCTCATCACAGATCCCTTGTGCTCTCTGAAACAAAGATTTTCCCACGGTAGCTAACTGTGTTGGATGGTGGTGAGATTCACCGTTTAAGTACCTATCAGTATGGGTCTTTTTCCTATACACGGTGTGGCCTAAGGTGTTATCAGGATTACGGATTACTAAAACATCTAAGAATGCTAGAGTGTTGTTGGCCTCTAACTCCATTGTAAATTTGATTTTAGAGTGTATGGAGTTAAGATGGTCGAGAAATGCTGTTATTTTGTCAGATGGTAATATTGTGAAAGTATCGTCTACGTACCGCTTGTAGAATCTTGGGGTCACAGGTGAAGTGTGAAGGGCTGTCTCCTCAAAGTCTTCCATGAATATATCGGCGACAACGGGAGAAACAGGGGAGCCCATCGCTACACCATCTACTTGCTTGTAGAACTGTTCATTCCACAACAGATACCCAGATGTAAGGCAATGTTTTAATAGTTCAGCATATTCCTCCGGCATGTTGTTCTCTGCTAGCTTCTTTGATACTATAGTGATGCAGTCTGCTACAGGTAGAGAGGTAAACAAAGACTGAACATCAAAACTGACCATAGTTTCATTGTCAGCAAGATGTAGATGTTTAATCTCACTGACAAAATGGTAAGAATCCTTTGTATGCGCTCTTGTGTGTCCTCTTAGTAGTGAGAGCACCTTCGCTACGTGCTGGGCCAGACTGTATGTTGGTGTGTCAATCTGGCTTACAATAGGACGCAGCGGGGCCTCGGGCTTGTGTATTTTAGGCAACCCATACAGCTTAGGTGGTTTTGCGCACGAAGGTATCAATGATTTGACGTCTAGATTCAATGCGTCGGAGTGTTTCTTTAATAGATCGGTAGTTGTTTTTAACACGTTTGTAGTTGGGTCTGTTTTGACCTTTTTATATGTTGTTTCATCCGATAGAAGTTCTACAATTTTTAAAATAGTTTTATTTCAATGTGTAGTATTCGCGTAAATATAAGAAAACAATAATTAAACAACAATAAAATAAGTAGGTAGCATAAGAAGGAATTCATAGCTAGGTTATTGAAAACTAGAATATGTAGCTAGATTAGGTAGATAAAATAAAAAATGTAGGTAACTACAAATAGTACCACAAACTTAGACTAAAACCACAAACTACACAAACAATTTAAAAAATCGAAACGGAAGATTGAAGTCCAAATTTTAAACTTAGAATAGTGGCTAAGTCTCAGTAGGTACTTACTGTCAGTGAACACGTGTGCTCATGAATTCCATCTAACACTTGCAAATAACATTTAATTCTGTGAATCAAAAACAATAATTCAATAGAAGTTTGAGTGAATTTGTCTCAGATTAAGAATCAATGTGCACGAAGGAAGGTACGATTTTATTGTTGATATTACCATTTCGTAGTAGTAAGTACTTACATACCTAACTTATTATTACTTAAATCGTAACTACTTAAGCGATGTTTATAATCTACAAACAACATAGGTACCTACCTAGGTAGGTACCTACTTATTTGCATAATGATAAAATGATAAAAATGACTGAGGACATAGATCAATACTATCAACTGGAAACCCCGTTCAGCGGGACGTGTGATGGGCAGTCCCCAAAATTCATTGGAGTTAATGAAGAGGGTGACAAGCAATTATTTATGCTTTCATATGAATAACACGGTCACTGCAGATAACACGGGTTTTTGAGATTAGAATGCGGTATTTTTTATGATTGAGTTCAGTGAATAGAATATGTACTTACCTAGCTGGATATGATAAATAAATAATAATAATAAATATTACCTATGTTACCTACCTATTGAAAATATTGTTTATAGCCCTTATTTTTTTTTTTATCGTCGGTTTGCTGGTAGATAGGTACTTACCTACAGTGATTTTCATAGTAGAGTTTGTTATCAAACGTTTTAAGATTTAAACTACATATCACCTGAAACTTACAGAACTGAATTACATTAGTATGTGTATCACACATCAAAATCTCAGAATCTCAGCTAACTTTTCAGACTGCTTGGCGCTTCCCAATTTAGATGTATACCCGTCTCTTTCCTACCCTTATTTTTAGAATATATTCCGTTTCTCTCACACCCGTAGCTTTTCATGAGCTTTCCCTGACGACGTTCGGGCATGCGCAGTGCGCCTCGACGCACGTGCTTCGATAACTCCTTGTGAATTCTGTTCGCCTAGTAACGGGCGCGCCTAGGGCGGCCGCATCGCGCCGCCGCCGCCCATCGTCGCGTCCGCCCAAGCCGCCGCGTCCGCCCAAGCCTTCCCGCCCGCCCAGAAGCACAGACGATCGCATACGATACGGTCCATTGCCGAGTTGTGGAGGAAAGTCCCGCGCACGTGGCCATACTTGCGCGCTAAAGTGACGACTTAAAAAAATACTTGAAATGTTCTAGCCAGTGTTTCTAAACATTTCTTAATACGCCCTTAAATTTCCTATCTTATCCTATAAATAAATACTTAATTATTTTACTTGATTTTTTTCGTGTTCTTCAGACAGGTGTGTAGTGCTGTGTGTGTGTATCCGGTGGTCTGCTAATGATCTTCAAGCCTTGAGGGAGGTGTCGTTTGAGATTCAAGGATGAGGAGATACTCAGCTATACCAGGTAAGGTTCTATTTTAATAAATAGTTCAGTATTATAAGTACCTATCTCCAAGGGTTTTTAACAACGTTACATGGTGCGGTGCTACACGTAAGGTACCTAGTAAAAATACTTTTCACTATTTTGTAAGTAGGCATAATCAAACAATAATTATATCTATCTAACACCAAATTTTAACCACTTAAACCAAAGCTGTCATTATTACACTGTCTATCTGACAAAATAAACTAACCGCGACCACAATTCTGTGGTTTTGTCAGTGTCTGTGAATGTGAGGGGTGCTTCAGTAGTACCTAGGAAGTAGGAACGTATTTTTTTCGTAAGGTAAAATGCATAATATTTTTATGTCCCAATTTAAAAAGCCTCAGATGCTAGAAAAAGTGCTTTAAAAATAAACTAAAGACACATTAAGAATGTTTAATGTGTGTTTAGTTTATTTATTTTTTTAAATTAAACTAATATCAAATCAAATGCCGAGATAAACTAAACTCTTTCACAGTCCAGTAGCCCGCATACTTATATTATACACAGTTTTGAGTAGTTTGTAAATAGAAATTCGCATTGAAGTCGGGCGGAAGCGCCCTCAAATAAAGGGCGCTTGAAAAGGTTTAGAATGTTAGCAGTTTCAAAGTTAAAGTTGAGTTAAACAATTATAGTGGAAATGCGAAATAAATTACGAATTTAGTTTTCGGAGCGTAACGCGTTAAATAAACATTTTACATTGTACCCAATAAATTTTATAAAGAGTACCAACCAAATTGTAAGCTACTGGGTTTCCTCTCCTACTTTATATTGCATATCATTATGCATTTGTGCGGTAAAGACGACTATAGTCAAGATACATGGTATTTTAGGGATACTCCAAGTGTACTAATATAGTATAATATATAAGATGATCTAACGTTACAACTTTATCTCTTTCTCCCTGTCTCTATCTATTTAAGAGACGACCGCATCTCAAATCTTTGATTGCTCTGATTCTTCTATAGTATAAAGCTACTCAAATATAGGTCTGACTCACTAAGGTGATATTTTATTCAAACATTTTTATGCATACAATATAGAACAAAATTGAGATTGCCGACATTGTTAAAATATATCCTTTGATTATAATGAAGGGGCTTTTAGCGAACAAAAGGTGTTCAGTTATTTTAGATTAATTGTTTCAGACCTGCTTTATAAGAACGTAATAAAACGAGCTCGGTTAATTACATTTTCTAATTATTAATAATGCCCATTAACGCCTGTAATGCCTCGTAGTTTACTAAAATGCATAGTAGCTACTGCTTTCAGTTTAGAAATCCACTTAAAATTGAGGTTTCAATTTGATCTGAAAAGCAGTGCTCGCGCTGAGTTTCCGTGAAAGCTTTCAAAGTATGTAAAGTGGATAGGTGGAAAGAATATCCAGTAGGAAAACGCTCATATTATTAATTTAATTTAACTGGATACAATAATAACATTTCGATTCGTTTGTGGTGTGTTCGAAATTGTTCGCAATTGCATTGTAATTTAGACAAATTTCGTTCTTCAGTCGTTGTTCGAAGTTAATTACTTGATATTGCGTGATAGGATGTTGTGGTTGAGTATCTACTTAATGACTATATTTTGTAGAAAATAAACAATTATTTCTTAATTGTTTGCGCCCTTTCCTTTGTCCGCAAGCAACATTATGTAAATTTACCGTTCGCCTGTGTGCAAATATATTATGTGAACAGTATTTTGATTGACGATATTCTCTGACGCTTAGCGTATTATTCATATCTATGCAGAATAATACTGAGTGTGGAAAGTTTCATCTTAACGAGTAATAAAAAATGACTCATACTTGGGATCAACTTCATTTTGACGCGCCACTCAAAAAATACTAGATAACGAAGTCTTAAACATTTAAGTAGGACCTAATAATATGAGTATTGAGTTTAAAAGGCCATTGAAAGGATAACGTACCCTACCACTCAAATATTAGGAAGAAACTCAATTAAAATATTCTGAATTTCGATAACTACCTATTACGTAAGACCCTTTTCGGAATAGTAGGGCTTGTTATTCAGTTGTTTTATGAATCAAATCAATCACTTTAGCCTTATTTCAGTGACGGTTTTCAGATTCAAGGCAATTGTCGGTGGAGTACTCATTGATACGAATAGAGTCTGCTAACGTCAGGGGTCATCCCAATATGTAGTTTATACTCTAATCAACTATTTGAATAATTAAAATCATCTTCATTGATTAAATCAATAACCTTACCTCTGAACTTTCAAGGTAAACAGTAGTTTATCTGCTAAACTAAGTTTAATTACTGACTCGAATATTACTCTTAGTTCGTAAGTTTGTAACTTGTTAAATATTCTATAGACTACGTCCATGTTGCTTTTAATATCGTCATTACTTATGTCCGGAGGACTAAACGTTTAATGATTCAAGTGATAGGAAGTATTTTAGTTCGTAAATTTAGGTGCATAGTGGGCTATGCTGCTTAAAACCAGAGGTTCCTATAGGGGCGGGCGCTCTGCCTTTCCATGGGGGCAGTAACGCGCTAATATTATGCAACAATATTATGGGGGCGTTGGGTTTTTTCTTGTAAACGCCCGCACAAGGGCGGGTGTCGAGAAAAGATTGGGAGCCACTGCTTTAAACTATGGTGTTGTCAACATCTATGTCACACTAATATAAAACTGTTACGAATTATTTTTTTGTAAGTAAGTACCTACAGTTCACCTAAGAATGATTTTATGCAAAGTCATACATAGTATTCATCCGTAAACAAATATTGTTAAAGTTTATCTATGAACATCTGGATAAAAACAAAGGTTCTTCATCAAGTGAATGCATAAGTAATTGAAACGAGATACTTACAAGGGTGGAACACGTTTATTGATCTCCACAAAACACAATTGTGGAGTCGGCATCACGCCAAAATACAGTAAGTCAAGGTGATTTTAAGTTATACAATACTTGGCAGTTAATATGGCACATTGCAAATAGCTTCTATTACATATTCCTCAATGTTTCTGTACCTAGGTCTCACCTAAATGTTTTCGATGTCAAGTATACTTAATTCTATAGCGGAGAATTAGTAGGGGACATGTTTATAAAAATATAAAAAATACTTAAGTATCTACCTATTTTAAGAAACAATCTGTGATGTAATGTGGCTCCGAATACCTAGTTACTTTACTTGCCTTTAACTACCGATATCTTTCGACTACCTACTTAAAGCGACAAATTTGACAGTCGGACAGTCTTCATGCTTATGCTCCCCCTGCAGATGGAAAGTTAAAAATCAAAGAGCACAGTTGAACATCCAACAACAAAAAGCTTCTAACGTTTTCAGTACAAAAAAATCTGCTCAAACGGAATTCCTTAAAAGATTTCCAAAGATAAGAAAGGAAAAACGGATAACGTTTAAAAGGTCTCGGGAGGAACCCCGGGCCTTTGAAGTAGGCCAGTGGAAGAAACCCTGTGTCCTGTTTAAACAACGGGTCGAAATGACAAGTTACGGTTCAGTGAATGTGATCATACGTTAGAAATGATTGTTTGATTTGTATTCGTATCTAAATAAAATAAATATGATACCATGATATCTGTATTCCCTTAAGTATAAAGTATTTTACTGTCAATTAATTTATTATTACTATTAAGTACAGTATTATTTTAGCCTCATTCACACAAAAGTTTTTAGGAAAATCACTATATGGTATTGTACCATAAAACGGTCAACATTTAATGAGATAAAAGTACTTTGCCATTTAATGAGGTCTTACAGGGTTAAAACGCATACTTACATCACCAGAGTTCAGCAGGTTTGTTTTGGATTGCAATGAATATTATTGTAAAAATTCACCGTGTTCCAAAAGGCGATTGTATTGAGTAGGGTCTATTACCATCAACGAAATAGGTCTACTGCAGTGTACCTCCGCCTATGCCTTCAGAAAACATAGCCGTGATAGTGTATATCTACCCCAATTTACCTTTACTTCACTTTCAGTGGCTAAAAATAAAAAAAGCCCTCAAGCCAATTACAGCGCTCTTCACCCTCAAGCCGCTGTTCTCAAAACACGGTTAACAAAGAAACCGCTTGCATAAACTTCGTACTTAATACTTGGTTGGATGAACTTAAGCTACTTTTAAAGCGCTTTAACTGATTACAAGGGAAAGGTTTCATAGGACTTCAATACGGCGAAGAGATGCGAGGAATTGTTTACTTACTAAGTACTAAGATTTCAATTGGTGCTAATTCTACTGATACCTTCTCAAACCTGACTAAACTAAGTGTATTGCCGTCCTTTTTACGAGCGTAATGCATGAGCAAGTTAGCAAAACTTTGACCTCTGCATTTGGGCGTGTAGTTCATACATTTTTTTTTATAACAAAGCTGAAAAACAAGCTTACGATCCGCCTGATGGAAGCAGTGTTAAGCAGTGGCCGATCTGAAAGGGATTTGGACAGAGTGAGGGAAAGGGAGGGTTGGTCATCCGGCTCTCTCACTCATCATCGTACGAAACGCAGTTAAAATAGCTAATTCACACCGATATTCTGTGAGAAGGTGGTAGCACCTCCGTCGAGAAAGCCCGTATATCCATTGTAGTCAAATAAATTGAACTGTATATTCATCAGCTTAGCTCTACCACCTTAAATATATTAATTTAACATTTGGAAGTCTCTTTTCACGAGCTAGTCATTATAGGCAGGCATTGGTGCTAATTATGTTGTCGTCAAATCACGACAACTGAATTTCAAATATCTAAAAATATTTTCGTCTTGTTGAATAGCAATTCAGTTAGTTTAGCCTTTAGTTAGTATACCTTTAGAATGAACACCAATTACTATTTAAAAGTAAGTAGTTATGAAGGTTATTTCTGTATTCAACACTTCAGCAAAGCGCAATCATGAAGAGTTGTCGCACAAACGTTAATAAAGTTTTAATCCAGTAGACGCTACGCGATAATTAACTTTAGAATATAAATAAAGTTCGTTAAATATCTCAGGAAATTGTTGTAAAGACGTAATACCAGTTTAATTTTGCCTTTATGGACTTTAGCTTGTTACAAAGTTGGGAATTGTTTTAATCGTTGTTATTTTGTTTAGTCGCTGTAGGCCGCTTGCAGTCGCTGCTATCACTCTTCATTATATTTGCTGACGGTAATATCAACTCTTTTAGAATATTAATGTCAATAGCATTATCGAAAATTACAAGAATAATGTTGATTTTCAATTTGCCATAAGATTGAAATTATTTGGAAAGAAGGCTGTTCTCATATAATTATACAAGCGTTTTTAGTATTACATAATACTTTGTGTTTTTAGATATTAAATTTAGAGCTTATCAACGCTTATATTATTTGGTAGACGCAATGCTTTATTTTTTACCTTGTTAGTTCGCCTCGCCGTGGGAGACGAGCACTCGTTCTGAACTCGGCAAATTAAATTAATATGGCGAACTAAATAGAGTTCCATATTGTTTGATTTTATTTTATTTACTCAATAGATTGCTTTTTATCTACCACTTTTGTCCGAGTCTGTACTCCTGTTTGATGATCTTTTACTGTGTTAATAACTTTATTGGCAGTATAGGTTTTAGGTATTTGGGCCTTGTTTGATAGCTCTTATTAGTACACATAGCGCTTTTGTTTGGGATCTTTTTACAGAAAAATAGAGACCTTTAACTCAAGTATGTAGCGAGTGGGAATTATCGTTATTTCATTTTTGAGGGTAGAGGATATAGGGATATAAATCGGAATACCTCATGTTATCGATACCCACATAGATGTCAAGAGCGACTCCACTGATAAAACATAATACAAGGTGTTTATTCAAAACAGTCTAAATTCATCTATTAGAATTAATCATAATCAAACTTAGAAAATCAGTGTTGAAAAATTTTTGAAACGTTTTTAGATAGAAAATAAATTTAGTCTTGTATTCTGCGACAAATCGATTAATTAAAAAAAAAATCGATAGATGGAAAAATACCTTTTTTCATTTCAGTGAATAAGCCCGTTTTAGCACATACTCCTCATATATCGTCGCTATATTATCACTTACTACTTACTTGCTACATTACACCCTTGTAACAAAAAATAAACGACTGTCTATATAGAAGAGGCACGTGATGTCCTCCGCCCTTGCACGCAAAGTGTCGTGTAACATCATAAAGTACAGTTTACTAAGCAATTAGTGTGTATCTCATCAGCTTGCCCGCAAAGTGGGCGGTTATCGCTCTTAGGGGCTGTACTGTCAGAGTGTGCCGAGGGGATAGGGCATTTTTATGAGGGTGCCTTTTTGGCTCTTTTATACATAAGACTCACGTTATACACTCACTCTTTCCTTCTGCTCATCATTTATTATACCTATAGTTTACTATTATATTACTTACTAGTATAAGCAAATACTTAATATGTACATCGTAAAGTAACCGTCGTTATTGGGGATTGAACGTATTGATTTTTTATAACACTTACTTACATTGTAAGGTAATCTGTAGGTACCTTTACAAGAATCGATTTGTCTGCCTCGAGTCGCGACAGCTGTTAAATCGGTATCGATTTTCGTTTGCCTCTATTTGAAGACAACACTAAAATTAAATAGCAAAATTGAATTTCGGAACGCAACAAAATGTTTTAAACTGTTTTCAATATTCAGTAATGATAATTTTATAATATCACGACAAATCAGAGTAAATACGAAGCGAACATTAATTAATTAATCCAAAACTTTTCATTTTGTCAGTGCCATGTTGCGGTTGACAGCACAATTAATTTCGACATTACGGTTTTGTCACGCTTTTAATTAGTTTCAATTTAAAATAATTTTGCACTGAATTCGAACACTTAAATACTTTATTTAAAAAATAAACATAAAAGTATTATATTGTTGAGTTTTATTTTAAAAATAAGAATTGAAACACGAATTTAACTAAAATTGTAAAGTTCGAACAACGTGGAAATTAATTTATTCACTCGTTGAGTTAAGAATGTAAACACAGGCAAATCTTATTCGCCATTCGACTGAAGCGTAGAAAATTAATAGCACCAGACTTCAATAAACACAATCATTGCCACAAATATTTGTTCCAATATTGGTGAGTCCACCGAATACGAATAAGTGCTTACGTCTATCATTTCTTGAACTATTTTTAAACGTTTTATAAACTACGGAAGTTCATAAAACGTTTTTAAGAAATATAGACTATTTCGTTCGGTACCAAACATGTGTACTCGAGTGAATTCAGACCAATGATAAATATAGGTATGTTAGTCTCTCTTTAATGTGCTTTATTAAATGTGAATATTAAGAGGAGGCTGTCTGTGAACAAAAAAGGATTGGAATGTAAAACTAACCATAAGTACATGTACCTAAGAGCAAGATTTGAATATATTTAATGTGTATGTAGTTTATTCAGATTATACGTATGGGTGATTTGACGACAGCAGAAAGGGCATCAAATTAAATCTTGTCCTATTTAAGACAAGTCGTTAAATTATAGTTAGGGCAGCCAATAAACTTTCACAAGCATGGAAAAACCACACTTATATCTACACCATTAAACATCATTAACGTTTGACTTTATTACTCTCATAATCTCACATCATTAATTTTTACATCGACCAACGAACATCAAGGTTAACCGATAAACTTTATTATCACTTTACTACTCATAAAATCCTAATATTTTCACTCGCCAACGTTTGGCATATACGGCCAATAACATGAACTATTTGGCAAGATTTTAATAGGCCATCAAAGAATAGGCGGACTTATAAAAATATTTAAGGGCAGAGATAATGGAGAACGCGCACTTTCGATACCTTCTACTTTAAATAACAAGGGTTATACAGCTAAGAGGACACCTGTCTAAGCAAAATTATCTGTTTTTTTATATTTGTCTATAGGCATCAAACGAAGTTGTTAAAAAAACATCCTTTGATATACCCAAGGTGTATCCAATATGTCATATCAAATATGTCACTCTGGGTTATCACGTGTTTAAACTTTTTTGTACTACCTAACTAGGATAATGTTTGAGACCCGTAGATATTACCTCATAATATAGATTTTAGGTTAAAAAAATAATATCTGTCTATTTGCTTATTTTAATTTGGTTTCCATATCTGTAACGCTTGAAAATTTTCACAGTTAGCTACTGTAGTGATTCCTACATCGTCCAATCGAATAAAATAATTTAAATATTTTTAATTATTACTTTCCATCCCAAATTTTCTCTCTAATATCATTGAATTTGCAAACTGCCGACAGGCCTTAACCTCATCTGTCAAATCATGTCTTTTTGTTCTGTGTCGAATTGTTCGTAAGCATACCTATTCCGATTCCCGATAACATAGCCTTAACGTTCTGAGGCAATCAATTTGAGCGGCACTTACATTTCCTCGCGGCAGTTACAAGCACTTTATGTTCAGGACAGATTGTCCCGCATCACACGCCGCTTATGCCGATGTTACAATGAATACCTACTAACGGGGTAAGGAAATGGCTTCGGCGACTGTAAAGAAGTTATGGGAAGTAAAAGCCACAGTGTGATAGATAATGATCTTTTTGTGGTTTGAAGATGGAAGATTTGGACTGGATAAGTTCTGGTAGATAATATTCAATCAAACATATACGAAACACTTTTAACAGAGTCGCGTCGGTTATCCACCAGGGTGTAGGTATATTGAAGAATAGATTATGTGTAGACACACAATATATATTCTAAACAGATGTTTAAGTTCCCTCGTCAGGTAAGAAAATACCCTCTATTGAGGGTTTTTTGGGCCCACAAAATATTTCATTGAAGAAGATAATTATTTGAATTAAAAATAAACTAAGGAGGTACCAAACTTTGTTGAATTTTACGTTTATCATTTGTGATAATTATTGATACTAGAATTCAATAAAAACCGTTGAAACTAAACTTAAACAAGCTTCTTGAATCTTACCTTAGGAGAAACATTTTAATTACAGTCCAGTTAACACCGTTAAGTGATAAATGGCTCAAGACTAGGTATGTACCTACTCCTCAATAACTGAGTAGAAAATTTCAAGAAAGTCTAGAATGGATGCTACGCGAACTAACTTAGGGAACGTTCCACTATGTGAGTTTCCCCGCATCATCGGAGCGGTTTCTATCGAAGATACAACGCGAACTTTTCGGAGGGTGGATAATTTACTCGAGATTGTTTAGAAAAATTCTCTGAAATTTATGTGGCCCTAGTCTTACAGCATGAGGATGCGTCATATAACAATATTGACTGTACCCCTGATAAACTTAGCATGGATATATGACGACGACAAGTAGATCATCGTTCGAAACGCAGCTATAATAGCTACTTAATGTTGATCTTCTGTGAGAAGATGGAAGTACCCCGGACGAGTCGAATTCAATTTGATTTTTAACCGACTTCAAGAAATAGGAAGTTCTCAATTCGCTTGTGGTTTTTCTTTTAATGTTTGTTACCTCAAAACTCCGTTTTTAACCCCCGACGAAAAAAGAGGGGTGTTATAAGTTTAACATGTGTATCTGTGTGTCTGTCTGTGCCATCGTAGCGCCCAAGCGGATCGACCGATTTAAATTTTGTTTATTTTGTTAGAAAGGTATTCTGATGGAGAGTGCTCTTAGCTATGTTTCATGAAAATCGGTTCAGCCGTTTGAAAATTATCAGCTCTTTGTAGTTTGACAAGTCGTCGTATCGGGGGTTTTAAAATTTTCAATTTAGAGTAATTTAATTTAATTTGGAGTCGGTGCCTATTCAAGTAAATAGACGGTAGGTAGGTACGTATAAAGTTATCCTAATGTCGTGTAAAGATAGTGGCACCGCCTTCAAATGAAATAAATTATTAGGTCCCTAGTTATTTTAGCTTTTTGGTGCACCCATGTTTTTTTTATGGTCGGTTGAATTTTTTTCTTTGCACATGTTTTTTCATACTACACATATTGCATATACCACTCTGGATACAATTACTTCGCCTCTCTGTCTATGTTCGACGTCGCATAACGATCGCGAACAATCTTCATATCACATCCCGCAGTGGTGCAGTCTGGCGAACCGTACGGAACACTATGTTAAATAGCTTGCAAGTGACATCCGGAGCAGTTTATTGCACAGGCCTTGTGGAAACCAGGGACAATTTCCATTCGTTCAGGCGCTTTTACCAAACCTACCTATTATTGGAATAAAGTGATGAGATGATTATCTTACGAGTTTAAATCCAATCAGCTGTAACATACTTCTATGGAAATCAGCCCATTCATTTATTTTTGTCACGTGCTTTGCAACAGACGGAAGTGGATAATTTTCTTCCAACTCCTATTCTTTCTTTCGATTAAATTCGTTCGGGTTCAAAAAAAATGTAGTTTTGCTTAATTTAGTTTGAGTAACGACAGAATTAGCGCCAGTACCTTCATTACAAGAAACCCTGAGTCTGAAGAACGTCCACATTTATTTTAGTACACAGTAGACAATAGCATAATCAGCTAAGTGACTATCTCTGCGAATTATAGCACTTATGATAGTGATAGTGTTGCCCCCTAAGCCGAGTGAATGATTGTATCCATTTATCTCCCGCTAAATTCCCTCGAAGTTACTAAACTGAATATATATCGATGATTCATTAGGTAGCGACCTCTATATCATAATTCATATTAAGAGTTTACTTCTCGTCTTAATAGATGATGATTAACGCAAGATTTGATTTATTCTGTAATTTTCTATATGAATCTCAAACGAGCCAAAAAAATTACAACCCGAGTAACTTTTTTCCATTTGCTTGCATGGAATGTCAATACGTCATGTTCTATTTGATCTACTAATGGATATAATTTCGTTCCATTCTGACCTTTACAAGACCCAAAAGAGACAAATACCAACCTATATTTTATTTTTATTAATATGATAATATGCACTTAACATACGTTTATTGACATTTGTTTGTACGGAAATTCAAGGTTCCGTTGCAAATGAAAGTACTTACATCAAGAACAGCAACTTTAATTAATTCAATTATTCAATCCGCAATCAGTGATATTCAAAAGCGCCGCCCAGTTTAGCACTTCCTGATTCTTTAAACAGGATTATTGTTTTGAACATAATAATATAAAAAGGTGGTACACATCGCAGTGGTCATCAGATTATCACTGACAGACGTAGTCGCAACAACAAAATATCAAAATGTTTGTGAAGGTAAATATTAATTTTACGTTACATTTAAAATACCAATCAATCGCTTATTGAAATTGCTACTTTGAGATCACCCCCAGCCTATTGTACCGTACCTATACCCATAGTACAGCATATTTCTGCAGGCGTTTCTTTATTATTTCACTGCCAATAAAGATTGATTTATGAAATTGGCCGCTTGTGGCCGGTTGGCCCGCCGCGAGTGGCCGGGTAAGTGGCCGGTTGGTAACTCATATTTCTCCAATGGGTCACAATGTGACCGGGGATGAGCCTTATCTTATTCACCGGGCACACTAAAATACTAGTCACAGAAAATCCACATAAACTGCATCATCTAGGAAGTAAAACCCTCATCACATGCACAGCCGCTTTCGACCACTAGACCAGTTACTGATCGTCTCAAGAGTGTAATAATTATGATAACATTAAATTCTTCCAGTTCGTCGCTCTCCTCGCCCTCGTGGCCGTCGTCGCCGCCTCTGACCAGTCCAGCTTCTCCTATAGTGTCGCGGACCCCTACACTGGTGACTTCAAGCACCAGGTCGAGAGCCGAGTCGGTGGCAACGTGCAAGGCCAGTACGGACTCCTCGAGTCTGACGGCACCCGCAGGACTGTGGACTACGCCGCTGGCGCTGGTGGCTTCAACGCTGTCGTGCGCAAGGACCCTGCCCTGATCGCCGCCGCCCCCGCCCTCGCCTACTCCTCGCCCGCTCTCGCCTACTCCTCCCCCGCTCTCGCATACTCTTCCCCCGCCCTCGCCTACTCGCCCGGTCTCTCCTATGCCGCTCCCTACGGTCTCGGCAAGTTCGGAGCCCTCAGCTACGCTTCCCCTTACAACCGTATCATCTACTAAGAAGCTGTACCCGTTTTCTAATAAAATGATTTTGAGTTTTTAAAACCATATTTGTGTTTGATTTTACTACCTGTAACTGTTGGAAGACATAAAGGATGTAAAATACTTCAACTGGTTGAAGAAAACAAATTTAAGGCGTTGAACCTGGAATGCTGTAATTAATTGAGACGTTCGTCTAACATCCATTAAGTCGAATAATCGAGCAGAAAAAGCAAGTTTCTTAGTGAGAATTTCAAAACAGAATGACAAATTACATGTCACTGTAGACGGATAATTGATGTCGTCTTTTAAATTTAATGTAAGATTACGGTTTGCTGAAAAAGCGACATTCATTATAATCTCGCTTACCTGAAAGAAATAATATTTCTTTAAAGTGATATCTTTTGGAACACGTCAACAATAATTATTTTAAAGCTGGGATTGCTCTTTTGTTTGTTTGTCAATACCTAGTTTTTATGTATACAACAAAGTCAGAGAACAAGCGTACGACCCACCTAATGTTAAGCAGCTACTGTAGCCTATAGATGCTTGCAATAACACAGGCATTGCTCGCACGTTGCCGACCTGAAGGGGAGTGGTTCAATGGGAGGTTTCGGCTTCGGGCTTCCTAACCCATCGTACGAAACGCAGCTATAATATCTATTTAACACCTATCTTCTTTGAGAGGGTGGTACTACCCCAGTCGAGCCAGCCCGTATATATATGAGCTGTAAAAAAATTGGATACACCTTTACTCTCCAGGTCCAATGCTTTCCCCGGCGGGTATTTTTGGAAAATCGAACGTAATAAGATGATCTGAAGGTAGAAATTGGGTAGTCAAAAGCCTACGTTCTAGCTGATCTCTAGTTAGGTAAGTACCTAACTTTCCCCCCTCGTCCCAATTTCTACCTTCAGAGCATCTTATTACGTTCGATTTTCCAAAAATACCTTGAATTACACGAAAATATAAATCAAGCCAGAACATAATCCTCCAGACGTGTATAATTTAACTCTCATTACAAATTTTAATAGCATTGAAAGCCCTTCAATACATTTTACCTATGTACGCACATTATGAAATTATTACAATGATTACACTTTATTGGAAACTTAACTGGAATTATAAACGAGTCAATGATCATTCAGTACATCTGTTTCAACTTTCAATTCAGAATGACACCGGCTGTTAGAGAACTTTTAACTCATAAAATAATGTAAGATTCTTATTGTTCATACAGATTTTATAACCAATATTTTCATGACCGGTTGCCGCAGTGGTTGCGTGTTCAATTCTCGCCGGGGATAACATCGGAAATGGCCTTTTCGTAATTTTCCATGATGTGGTTGTTATTGGAATCGCCTCCAGTCCATTGTACACAGTTAGTGTGATATTTGGCGATATTTGTTAATTTATTAAAATGTAACAATATTTTACTTGAATTTATCCTTGATTAAATTTGGTAGCATTATTTTCTACCTAAAACAAACCTTGGCATTTAATTCCCAAATTATTGCCTCTGTTCTACTCATTATATTTTCATGGAGCAAATTAAACTACAAATGGAAACGGTTTAATTAAAAACCACCCGACGCTTTGTTTAATCAAAATCTTTCACGAATTAAAATTCCTTTCCTAAGATGCTTTGCCACTCGTTATCATGGGATAACGAGTGGCGAAGCATCTTAAGAAAGGAATTTATCCATGGGGATAAATTCAATGGTGGTCTTATTGAACATATAAATTACTTATGAATTTGTAACAGCTTGAAAGGAAAATTGAAATCGTTTGCTCCTTGCACGATCCAAAGAACACTTATCAAAATAGTAAACTTAAAATATTAATAAAATAATTTAGCCCTTTTGACGTCCCACTCCCTGGGCACGGGCCTCCCCTCAACACGAGGGAGATTCAGGCCATAATCCGCCACGCTGGCCCAGTGCGTGTTGGCGGTTTCCACATGGCTTTCGAAAATTGGTTAGATCTTCTAAGACATGCAGGTTTCCTCACGATGTTTTCCTTCACCGTAAGCAAGTGATAATCATATAGAAATTATGATTCGCACATAGATTTCGAAAAATCCCGAGGTGCCAGCCGCGGTTTGAACCCAAGACCTGGTGCCCGCAAGACGCTTAACCAATCGGCTATCACTGCTTTAATCGAATAAATACATTTCATATATTCGTATTCTAGGCAATATAGTAACATTGTTAAATGGACAATTAATCCCAAAGGAAGGATGTGAAAGTATTTCTAGCCTTCAAGACTCCACATTATCTTACCCCGCAAAATACTTCTCAAATATTTAGACTTTATTCAAAACCAGGCCTAAATCACTGACTGTTAGAAGAGTAAGTTAAAACAAACTTTAAGCATGACATGTAAGGTTTAGTTTTGATTCAATTAACCCACTCGTCTAATGTGCTCTTGATTGGTCATTCAATCTACGCCATTATTCAGACCCCAATAAATTCAAAAACTATCGCCATTCAGAACCCTGGGGAAAGTTTTAAATTACTGTAACTGAGAAGGTCCCCAAATGTGGTTCCAAGCTAGATTCATAAATTACTGGCCCTGTGAATTTACGATTGGATATCACCTACAACAAACTGTGAACTGTATTCTTATGTGAATAAAAGTAAATTTTACACTTGCTATTTCAAGATGTTCTTAACCCCGCTGAAGCAATACAAAACATTGAGCCATTACTGTAATTTATTACACGAAAATGTTGTATTGAAAATTGTTAATAACGTTATATTACAGGCTTGCATATTTCTTGATACTGAACCTATACTTTTAAGGCTAGGCTTTTTCATGGCTAGATTATTTGAATATTAGCGTGTCATATTATCAAAATTCATTTACCCAATACGTTCATGTTTTATGTGAAAGAAAGAAGGGTTATATCCATTTGTAGTTTGTCACAGACACCAGAATAATCAAGCGTAGCTTCAAGCCGCTTACATGTTTTTCGCGGTAACTACAGTAGCTCGAAGCTTTGTGGGAGACCTTTTGGGTTGCTTAAAAAAAGTTAGGTAGTAAAATGTAGTTTATAATTCGGATAAACTTTAAGGTTTTATTTGAATAATAGACGATATTTTCCGTTGTCTCTTAGTAAAAGCTAAAGATGATGTATCTACCACAAAGTCTGATAATTATCAAAGTTCAGCTGGTACAAAGATATATCAGTTTTTTTACGGTAGTTAAGTACATAATCTTCAACATTTACTTAGACACAATGCAAAATATGGTGCATTTTTAAAAGAAGACCTTGTTAACTATCTACCAACTTGTGAATTTCCTATTTGTCATAAAGATCCATTCGGGAAAGTATAGAAGGGCGCTCAAGTGCGCACGAAATCGCGACCATTTTCTCCTTCAGCGGATGCTGGGCTTTTAATTTTCAACTCATTGCTATTCAGGACACCTAGCAGCAGTGCCTCGGTGAATAGAGCTGAGGAATTTCATAAGCACAGACTTTTTGAGATTACTATTTATAAATAATACAGTTTTGACCTGAGAGTATTAGTAGTAGTATAACTCTAGCGGGCACATGGTCCTGAGTTCAAACCCTGGCTCGCACCTCTGGGTTTTTCGAAATCTATGTGTCAACCATAATTTCAATATGATTTTATCACTTGCTTACGGTGAAGGAAAACATCGTGAGGAAACCGGCATGTCTTAGAAGATCTAACCAATTTTCGAAAGACATGTGAAATCCGCCCGTCCGCACTGAGCCAGCGTGGTGGATAACGTCCTGAATCCCCCCGTATAGAGGGGAGGCCCGTGCTCTGGATTGGGACATAAAAAAAGGGTTAAATTACTTATATTTCTAAAGTTTTGAGCAAGGTAGATCTTCATGAGAAAGGTATTGAAACTGCGATATTTCAATCATAAACTATGATTTCACTTTGATTATTAATAATTATTGTGTACTCATATTTAATTATATCAGTACATAATAATTAATAAAAACAGCAACATTAAAAAAAAAAAGAAATTGTCACTATAATTATTACCTCACATATAGCTTTGATAATTCAGAAACTTATAGGAGATTATACGTTCGGTAGAGTCAACAATATTTCTAGACGTGTCAAACTTATTTTGTCCTAACTATTAGACAGCAGAGTAAGCCACATTGTATGTCTGCACAGATTTACCAGCTTAACATGCGCACCGGGCGCCTCTCTATTATGTCAACCCACTGACCAAGAAAACCACTAATGGAAAATTATTGTGAACGTTATATGGGCAAATTCCATGCATAGACCTCTCGATTTATCGAATTTGGGTGGCCATTGTTACCCCAATAAAGACCGGAGTGAATGTTTTGTGGACAAAGAAGAAGGGATATAGCGGAATACCATTTGTTGAATGACAATGAACTTCTTAAGTGGCCCACGGCCTGATAAGATTATAATGAAGAGAATTTACGGTACCTTTTTAAAAATCTGATTTATTACGGTTTTTTTAATTTCTTCGCTTAAAACTATTGGCTAATCTGCCTGAATCAAGTCTGGATATTTTAGGGTTTTGTGAGTCTAACGGCCGAATACTCAAAGCTCACTTAACTATTTGAGAGGCTCTTAACTATTTAAGACGCCCCTATCCGTCATTTTCGTATTCTCAAAGGTCAATCAAATCCCCTACTTAAATTTAATTGAACTAACGGCCGAATACTCAAAGCTCACTTAACTATTTGAGAGGCTCTTAACTATTTAAGACGCCCCTATCCGTCATATTCGTATTCTCAAAGGTCAATCAAATCCCCTACTTAAATTTAATTGAACTTAGTTTAAGAGGCCGTCAAATCTCCACTTAAACAAAAAATGGTATACTGAACGGCCACTCAATGCATGACAGCTGTCGAATCAGCCTTCAAACATCATTGAGAGCCTCTCAACTTTAAGTGGAGTCTGGACCAATCTTATGTTTATCTCGCAGTACTTTTTCGGTAAATTCCTTGAAAAATGTCGCTAACTTCCCTATACTCGCTCGAGGATGAACCTCAGGCACGAGCACAGGAAGGCAGAATCAAGTAAAATTTAATGCATTCTCGTCTTACGACGAAATGTAATGCAAAATGCGTTTCAGATTTAATAAAGCGACAGTTTTATACTTGGAATAATTACTAGCTGAACGTATAGAGCCAAGAACCAACAGGAACCATGCTATCCGGGCGCGTGACCAAATTCTAATAGCTCTACGATTCTTCGCCACCCGAAGTTTTCAGCGGGTAATCGGAGATATATACAGAAAGGGCTTATTTTCCTACAATGTACAAATGGTTTGCGATCCGTATCAAAGAATTCGAAACATTATAGCCAATGGCCTGGATCGGTACAAGACGGAGATCGGTACTATAGTAATATTGTGCTTCTGGATGACAGTGGGTACCTATGTCGCCGATATCTGCTCACACCCATTTTAAATTGTTTATCTCCACCTGAGGAAGCCTATAATCATGCCCAAATTAGTATCAGGAACCCCGTAGAACGATTATTTGGAGTTTTGAAAAGGTTTCTTCAAACTGTTTGACAAGTTTGCCGTCAAGTGGTTCATCCGTTCCGTTCTTTCTGCGTTATGACTGCAGCAGCTGTAGCCGATATTATGTTTTATTTGATGTAATGAGTATTATAAATATTTGTGTTTTATTGCCGACAATGTCTTTTAACTTAAAATGGCTCTTAAATGATTAATTTAATATTTAAATAATATCTTATATTGTTTTTAATTTCATAGGTCTGCGTAGAACGGAACAAACAAATTACTAAATAGAATTTGAAAACGAGAACGAACCTATTTACTGAAGTATTGCCATATTAGAGACATTTGATGGCTACTTAGCTAATCACGGTCTTAAATCAGTTAATTGGCGTTTGAGAATACCACTTAGAATTGAGAGGCCGTCAAATTTAAGCGCCGCTTTAGCAAGTGGAGATTTAAGTGAGATACGAGTATTCGGCCGTTAGTTTAAGAGGCCGTCAAATCTCCACTTAAACAAAAATTGGTATACTGAACGGCCACTCAATGCATGACAGCTGTCGAATCAGCCTTCAAACAACATTGAGAGCCTCTCAACTTTAAGTGGAGTCTGGACCAATCTTATGTTTATCACGCAGTACTTTTTCGGTAAATTCCTTGAAAAATTTCGCTAACTTCCCTATCCTCGCTCGAGGATGAACCTGAGGCACGAGCACAGGAAGACAGAATCAAGTAAAATTTAATGCATTCTCGTCTTACGACGAAATTTAGTGCAAAATGCGTTTCAGATTTAATAAAGCGACAGTTTTATACTTGGAATCATTACTAGCTGAACGTATAGAGCCAATAACCAACAGGAACCATTCTATCCGAGCGCGTGACCAAATTCTAATAGCTCTACGATTCTTCGCCACCCGAAGTTTTCAGCGGGTAATCGGAGATATATACAGAAAGGGCTTATTTTCCTACAATGTACAAATGGTTTGCGATCCGTATCAAAGAATTCGAAACATTATAGCCAATGGCCTGGATCGGTACAAGACGGAGATCGATACTATAGTAATATGGTGCTTCTGGATGACAATGGGTACCTATGTCACCGATATCTTCTCACACCCATTTT
Organism: Notodonta dromedarius; assembly: GCA_905147325.1. Taxonomy (NCBI): domain Eukaryota; kingdom Metazoa; phylum Arthropoda; class Insecta; order Lepidoptera; family Notodontidae; genus Notodonta; species Notodonta dromedarius. The sequence goes on along the minus strand of LR990159.1, from coordinate 12,086,503 downwards.
AAATTGTTTATCTCCACCTGAGGAAGCCTATAATCATGCCCAAATTAGGATCAGGAACCCCGTAGAACGATTATTTGGAGTTTTGAAAAGGTTTCTTCAAACTGTTTGACAAGTTTGCCGTCAAGTGGTTCATCCGTTCCGTTCTTCTTGCGTTATGACTGCAGCTGTAGCCGATATTATTTTTTATTTGATGAAATGAGTATTATAAATATTTGTGTTTTATTGCCGACAATGTCTTTTAACTTAAAATGGCTCTTAAATTATTAATTTAATATTTAAATAATATCTTATATTGTTTTCAATTTTATAGGTTTGCGTAGAACGGAACAAAAAATTTTCTAAATAGAATTTGAAAACGAGGACTAACCTATTTATTGAAGTATTGCCATATTAGAGACATTTGATGGCTACTTAGCTAATCACGGTCTTAAATCAGTTAATTGGCGTTTGAGAATACCACTTAGAATTGAGAAGCCTTCAAATTTAAGCGCCGCTTTAGCAAGTGGAGATTTAAGTGAGCTACGAGGTGTGAAAATAAAATAAAATTGAAGTGTCTGCTTATAATGTCAAAATAAAAGATTTTTACTAAATGCATAATATGTAAGTATATTATACAACTAACGTGTGTGTCTGGCTGTGACTATTACTAAACTTGTAAACTTTTACTTCTAACAACAAAACAATTATTTTAAAATGTTTGTCTGTCTATGCGTCTGTTTGTTCCGGCTATTCGGATTTTTATGGGTCTTTTACTGGCAGATAAGGAGTAACTTAAGGCTCTTTTTTGAGCCGCGAACAACATCTAGTAATTGATTGACTCAGGCGTTACTTGGCGGAAATCCATTGTAAAACAATTTAGGATAAGGACCCACCACTCACCCTTGGCTTGTTAACCTCCAAAATTATAAATCAAATAGGTTGATCGATAATGGAAGAGGTCAACAAAACTTAACTCCGTCGGTCGAGTTTGTCAGTCATGAGTGTCAGGGACCCTAATAATGTGCAATTTTCCGCGGAACAAAGCGAATTAAAAATAAAATTCGACACGTGTTTCGCCTCTGAACGAGACATCCTCAGGAAAGTTGGGCTACGAATGAGCGACGAAGTGCCGCGCGCACGCCTTATATAAGCGATCAACGGCCATCCCCACTACCCCCGCCACTCGGATGATCAATTGAGCGACTTTGATATTGAAATGAAAATAAATTAAGTAAAGGGGAGGCGTCAAAACTAATCTGTTCGTTCAACAACGTGGCCCTACTCCGCCTAACAATTTCTAAACGCTCCAACACACACAACCTGAGACCCTTATTACATATGTGGACTACATCAAAACTATGACTATTATTCAAACTATGACCTGTTTCTAACAAATGTTTAGCAAAATGGGACCTATCGAGACGGTTGTTTCTAAAATCGGCTAGGTGCTCCTTATATCGAATATTAAAATTGCGACCTGTCTGACCTATATAAACCTTACTACACTCATCGCAAACTAATTGATAAACGCCGGATTTCTTGGACCGATCTACTCTGTCTTTACCGTTACACAATGATTTTAAGGAACTACGAGGTTTAAAGGCTGAACGAATACCGTTCCCCCTCAGTACCCTTGCCAGTCTGTCCGTTATATGTCCATAATAAGTAAGAGTGATCAGTACGGTAAAGACAGAGTAGATCGGTCCAAGAAATCCGGCGTTTATCAATTAGTTTGCGATGAGTGTAGTAAGGTTTATATAGGTCAGACAGGTCGCAATTTTAATATTCGATATAAGGAGCACCTAGCCGATTTTAGAAACAACCGTCTCGATAGGTCCCATTTTGCTAAACATTTGTTAGAAACAGGTCATAGTTTGAATAATAGTCATAGTTTTGATGTAGTCCACATATGTAATAAGGGTCTCAGGTTGTGTGTGTTGGAGCGTTTAGAAATTGTTAGGCGGAGTAGGGCCACGTTGTTGAACGAACAGATTAGTTTTGACGCCTCCCCTTTACTTAATTTATTTTCATTTCAATATCAAAGTCGCTCAATTGATCATCCGAGTGGCGGGGGTAGTGGGGATGGCCGTTGATCGCTTATATAAGGCGTGCGCGCGGCACTTCGTCGCTCATTCGTAGCCCAACTTTCCTGAGGATGTCTCGTTCAGAGGCGAAACACGTGTCGAATTTTATTTTTAATTCGCTTTGTTCCGCGGAAAATTGCACATTATTAGGGTCCCTGACACTCATGACTGACAAACTCGACCGACGGAGTTAAGTTTTGTTGACCTCTTCCATTATCGATCAACCTATTTGATTTATAATTTTGGAGGTTAACAAGCCAAGGGTGAGTGGTGGGTCCTTATCCTAAATTGTTTTAACATCTAGTAGTTAATCGATTAACATCTTTAGTTTTGGAAACGTGGTACGCGCACAAAGATTTCCCGCGAGAAAAAACGATTACCCTACCGGTATTTGAACCCAAGACTTCCGGAACACAAATCCGGGGCCATTCCCGCAGGGCTACCACGTCATGATGTATTCCCAATGTTCCCGACGCTGTTCACAAATAATTTCATTTGTTCCGTTCGTTCAATGCTCCGTTAACTAGGGTAACATACTATACATAGATTCGTATCGACCATTATTCATTGGTCTAAACGTTAATCCTTAATTATGCACTTAAACCTAAAGTCTGGAAGCCCTAGAAATAGAGATGATCTTTTCACAACTCTACTTATCTATACTGACTAACTTCATTTAAACTGGTGCACTGTTTTATCAATTACTTGAAGATATATCAAGTAAATGTAGAGTCTGTCAACATGGTGATTCTGTAGGAAAATGAAAGGAGAGAAATAGAGTTGCGAAACGAAAATAAGAAATGTATGTCATGCCTGTTTCTCACCTTTTTTATGCCTTTATATATTTTATTTATTTAAAGAAGTAAGAACTAACAAAAATATATACACTATGAACAGATATAAAAAAGCTTAGATCTATTAATTTACAATTTTACAAAAAATATACTTGTGCCAGACCGCCGTCGCTTGGCAAAGTACCCAGAAGACTGGCAGCATTGCCACGTTGAATGGCAATGCTGATTCTCTGTGCGAGATATGTGCCAGCCCTCTGGTCACCAGTTGCTTCGACCAGCCGCTTTCTCACCTTTTATGTGTTTGCAGATAATTTTGAATTGATAATTTGGATAATTCAAGGATTATAAGTTACCAATATACCTATACTTGTAGAATATTTTTGCCTCAGGAAATAAAGCTTCCTAAGTTTATTCAAAAAACGAACGTCCAAAGGAATAAGTTATAATCAACAGTTAGTTACTAGTTTGTGGGTATAAAATCTTAGTTTGTACTTTTAAGGTGTAAAAGATTATGGGTTCGTTTGTTTCACAATATTTTTTAAATCGTTCCCTCTTTAGCGATTACCGCTTCCAAATATTTTCAGGAAATTTTTGCATAAGCTGGAAAATGTTTCCGTTAAGTCGCAAAAAGTTCAATTTACCCACTTTTTATTAAGACTGCCGTGGTCGGCATCGATTATATCGGATAAAGGAAGTGATGGAGAAATAAATGGAGTTTGAATAAAATAGGACTCTATGTTGTTCCAGGTGGGATTGAAATTTGATCGTATTTGAAGTACGGTTTTCCATCTGAAGAGTTCTCACGTGGCATCAGCGGTTCTCAAATAATTTAATCTGATTCAGCCATGATATTTACGTCGCGAAGAGTTGCCCAACATGTTGGTCAACTTATCGACGTAAAATAAATTGTTGACTTCGTCTGACTCGCGAGTATCCGTGATTTTTAACCCCCGACGAAAAAAGAGGGGTGTTATAAGTTTAACATGTGTATCTGTGTATCTGTGTGTCTGTGTATCTGTGTATCTGTGTATCTGTGTATCTGTGTATCTGTGTATCTGTGTATCTGTGTATCTGTGTATCTGTGTATCTGTGTATCTGTGTATCTGTGTATCTGTGTATCTGTGTATCTGTGTATCTGTGTGTCTGTCTGTGGCAACGTAGCGCCCAAGCTGATGAACCGATTTAAATTGTGTTTCTTTTGTTAGATAGGTATTCTGATCGAGAGTGTTCTTAGCTATGTTTCATGAAAATCGGTTCAGCCGTTTGAAGATCATCAGCTCTTTTGTAGGTTAAAAAGCCACATTCACGGCCAAAACCAACTTCCACGGCTCGAATCCAATCGAAATTTGAGATTATTGGATTTAGATTTATTATATTTTTAAATGATCGTAATAGTCTGAACTGGCTTTTTATAATATTATAAATATGAAAAGTTTCTCTAATTCTGGAAAAAAATTATATTTTATCAATTTTTATATGAGATTTGTGTATGAACTAAAGACGTTCCATAAGTCACGTGTCAAATGAGGGATACGCGCATGCGTTAAACTTTGTCTGTTTTGTTAATGGTCATGGAATATTACGTTATAATAATTCTAGTGGGCGCTGCTCCGCCATTGAGAAAAAATATAAAAAAACAAATCAAATTTAAAATAATTTTAGCGTTATTGAAAATTCTTCCCCTGGGCTGCTCCCATCCACCTCAACCAGAGTTATTACAAGAAATTTAATCATAATTGATAATATTTTACAAGGAATTAAACCTCCGTGGCATCAATATTTAGATTCGTTGTCTATTCTAATGTCATAACAAAATAATGACTACTTTTACGCAGAGTTTATGTTGATTATTGTATACATTTGATGAAAAAGTCGTCGCATCGGGGGTTTTTTAATTTTCAATTTAGAGTTATGTTAGTATACAAATTAACGTCAACTAAACTAACTTATTGGCATTCTTGTTACGGTAGTAATGTGTGAGTCAAATGCAAATAGTTTTATTTTTTAAAGTAGTCATAATTTATAGCGAACAGAATTGTAGAAGCATTGCATGTGTAGATTAGTTACACCGTGCATATATGTGAAACATTTCAAACAACTATTATATTGGTTCTACTAATTAATAGATTAAATTAAATAAATATCACCAGATTGACATATCAACTCTATGGTCCCAAACTAAGCAACGCTTGTACTATGACTTGACACCCAGACCATTCCATGGAAAAGGCCATTTCCGAAATTTTCCCCGGCGGGAATCGATCCCGCAACCACCATGTGCAGTGAGTCGAGCGTCCTACGCTCGAACCACTGCGCCAAGCGGTCGTCAAAAATTTAAATCAAAAAGCTATTGCAATCGCAGCCAATTTAGATTCTACATAAATGCAGCTCAAATAACATTGAATAAACCGTCTAACTAATAAATTGGAACCATTCAATTCCCTCCTGGGAGTTTTTTACGGAGTAAACTGAATGGTGATAAATCAGTGATTCTTTTGAGAGTAGCTGAAAGATTTTTCTGAATGGAGAAATATATTTTCAGTTTTATTGAAAGTATTGACTGTTTTAAAGCGGCACGTAGATGAGGCATACCAGTAGATTTTTTTAAAAGATTACTAGCAATGTGTGTTTTTCACATTCCTAGTATTCCCTTTAGCGCCTCCAACTAAGCTAATGCTTGTGTAAGCAGTGGGCTCACGTCAGTAGTTTAATGGCCAGGATGGGGATCGAACCAGAACTTAGCTACAAGGACGGCCCCTCTAACCACCAGGCTATTGACTCTTTGGTAATGTTTCCACTCAAACTCCCAGTACGGTGGTAACTCTTGTAAGCCAATATCGACAATGGCGTCCAACCAAAGATACCCACACGAATGTAATCATAAGATAGACCAGGAATATTTAATAATAATAGTAATAAATATCGCCAGACGAACACACCAACTGTATGGTCCCAAACTAAGCAACGCCTGTACAATGGGTACCTTACACTGGGGGCGATCCCAGTGACACCCAGAACAGGGGATTTTACGAAAAGGCCATTTCCGAAATTTACTCTGACGGGAATCGAACCCGTAACCACCCGGTGTAGTGAGCCGAGCGGTCTACGCTCGAACCACTGCGCCAAGCGGTCGTCGCCTTTTAGAAGCAGACTATCCACAAGATTATGGTGCTTTAAATACTAAAGGCACTGCTGGCATGATCACGTCCGCTAAAAATAACGTCTGAAGCTTCAGATGACAGTAACATAATTCTCGGATATCCCAATTTCATACGCTTCGTGGTGAAGGATTACATATAAGTACCTGACACGTTTGAGAATGTATCCTAATATATTTTTATATCTGGAACCCTTCATGCAGAAAATGTTGGTTGACAGCCAGACACACACATTAATTATGATAATATAGATTTAACCTTAATAAAGGATAAACTGTTACTGCAGTGTTACTGTTTGCACTCTCTCTGACTAACCCATTCGGAGTTAAGGTGAAGGCGCCTGTCTAGCCCGCGAAATTCAAAATTTTCGAGTATTTTTATAGTTTATCCAAAATCTGAAAACATTTAAGACAACATTTTGTGATTTGCGAAAAACACAGTATGCAGTGCGTTTATTAATACATTTATTTTACTCTAAATATTATCACGGTGGATATGATACTAGTAAATCACTAAATATACAAAAAATTCCAGATTATCTGGATAGCAGTCGTTCTTGAAATGTTTTAGAGTAAGTTGGATATATTAATAAATGCACTGCACACGGTCTTTTTCGCGAATTACAAAATTTGTCTTTTATTATTGTCAGATTTTGAAAAATATCTAAAAGAACGCAAAAAATTTTAACTTCGCGGGCTAGCTGGGCGCTTTAGCCTTAAGAGTCGATATGAAAATTTTCTTCAAACTCCTTATATTATTTATTTCAATTAAATTCGTGCGGGATTACAATAACAAAACAAATAAGCTTTCCCTGGTATTTATCGAGAGTCAAAACACCATTATCGATCGTGGCTTATAAAAGTACCATAGGTGGGAGTGTGTGGAGGACCAAATAAAAAAACTATATCCGATTGCGTAGAAATAGAATCACCTTTAATTAAACACATATTAGTTACCTTTCAAACCAAGAGCTTCATTTTACGTTTTAGATCTAGAAATCACCAGTCCAGCCAGTCATTATTCTTACGTAAATAGTTACCATCGTAGATCTAACATTTATATTTATTTTAAGCTACCCCATTTCTCATTTACAAAACAGGGTCTTCAAAAGAGGACGAGATAGAAATATGTAAATACAAACATCACATTTCCATAACACAGTACAGTGGGTTTTTTTATGTCAAGATACTCTAGGTATGGGTGCATTGCTCTGTCGATTCTAGGAATGTCTCAATGTAGACATGATGGTATTAATTATATGAATTATAAGAAACAATAAAGTTGAGTGGTTAGGTCTGTGATTTGATAAGATTATTTGCTATTGAATTCCGTCCCACAAGTATTTTAGTATTATGACGTGTCGTGAAACAAAGCGGCAGTTAATGTCTACCGACAGTAACGCACCAGCTCAAATTATGTGAGCACGCACCGCCACGGGAGTTACCAAAAGTTATCGCGCGCTACCTAACTCTCTTTATATTATTGAAGTTACCTACTTACAGAATAACGCATGGGAGGTGCGTATTTTCGCGATGCGAGATAAAGAGGGATTCATTTTGGTTACAGAAAAATATAACCAACCAAGTAGAAGTTAAGGTATAAAGTTGTTCAAATTCCAAATTCTGAATTATTCTTGGATGAAAAACTGTCACAAGATATCACTACTGGATTGGCACGTATTGGTGCCTATTATATAATGTATAAAATTCTCGTGTCGCGGTGTTTGGTGCCAAACTCCTCCGAAATGGCTCTACCGATTTCATGAAATTTTGTGTGTATATCGGGTAGGTCTGAGAATCGGTCAACATCTTTTTTTCATACCCCTAAAATACAAGACAACGTCTGTCGGGTCAGCTAGTCATATTATATTTTTCAGAGTTTTAGTAAGACTGCTTAACATATTTTCAGGAGACTTGTTCAATACGATCTTCCATGTATTTAGGTAATTGTAATATTAGTTACCTGAGTCTTATTTTGTATTTGATTGAACCTTCTTTATTTTTACAGGTAAGTGGATTTGTCAGCGGTACTCTTACAATGTGTAAGTATACTTAATTATGCTGAAAAATGTATTAAAACGTAGTGTTCAACATTGTCTAACTTAGTGCTTCCCTTTAAAATAAATTTAAAAGCTTTCACATTGAAAAACTGAACTAGAAAGTATGTGAAGCGAATTTTACGCCTAAAAATAGAGCAACATCAAGTTCGCGGCCATTTTTACAATCCATTGGATCGGATAATAAAACTATTTCGTTTATCGTTTTGGGAATCCATGGGTGTATCGTAAGTAATATAAATAGCGAGGATTGTTTTTCCATTTTCCATATAAAAAAGATATACATCGTTCATTTTGTGATAGCTCACAATACAACATCTCAAAGCACAAGTTGTAATGACGCGAGTTTTATTACCTCTCTCGTTCACCTCATTACATCTGTCTTCTTTTCTCTGAGAAAAGGTCTGCTCTCTGAGATTGTATCTGTTTTTACTCCAACTAGTATGTTCAGGAAAGTAATATCATGGGTGTGAAATAGTGTGAGCGTTGCTCATCTTATTTTGTGAAGCATTTTGTGAACTTATATACTATTTTTACCCGACTACGGTAAAACTTAAAGGAAAAGTTTTGTTTCGATCAGTCTAAGTATGTTTATAATAATTTGAAAGTTCCTCCGTATCGCTTAAACTACCCGTCCAATTTTGATGAATGAGGTGTCAATCGATTCGTTACCATGTTCCGGGTGACATAGGCTACACATTTTATACGAACAAAATCTAAAAGAGGAATAATCTACCAAAAAGCTGGAGGTCTCTAATTTTTTTTTGCACCACGATTGTTACGTGTGAATTGGATCGTTCATCTGAAATAGAGGAAAATTCTGAGCTTCTAAATATAAATATGGTAGATCTATACATCTATACAAATAAATAAAATTGGAGTGTCTGTTTGTAATATCAAAATAACACCGTTTCACTAAATGCATATGGTAGTACATACGACACTTATAACAAAAACGCGATTTAAAATTTTTTTGTCTGTCTATCTGTCTGTCTGTCTGTCTGTCTGTCTGTCTATGTGTTTGTTCTGGGTAATCTCCGAAACGGCTGGACCGATTTTGACGGGACTTTCACTGGCAGATAGCTGATGTTTTAAGGAGTAACTTAGGCTACTTTAAGTTTAGAAAAACAATTAGGGTTCCGCGTAAAAAAATAAAAACACGTGAAATCAAAGAGTATCTCCGAAACGGCTGGACCGATTTTGACGGGACTTTCACTGTAGATAGCTGATGTTGAACAACATTTAAAAAATGGGTCCTGTCGCGCGGGCTCAGAACGGGGGAGGGGGCTTTTTTGTTAAGTTAAAATCCACGCGGACGAAGTCGCGGGCTCAGCTAGTTGTTAAATATAAATGAAATATACGAAGTGACAGATTTTTTTTTTTACACATTTTTCAACTTTTTCGTTTATTTCCTTTAAATTCTAGGTAGTAATTATTTCCGTAGTTGGGCTATTGTTTATGTTTTTGTCTAATAGTTTGAGCGTAGACGGCTCGGCTCACTGCTCCGGGTTGCTCGCGATTACCATCGGGGCAAATTTCGGAAATAACCTTTTAGTAACCACGTCACAACCTTTATTTCGGCCTATTGAAACACCCTGTATAACTAGTCTTAGCGCAAGTATAACTGCATCGGCAAATTGATTTACCGACCGCAGACTGCCGGCTCCGGTCTGTATCGATTTCACGCTCCACTTCGTCTTTACTTAATGAACTTTGCAATGAGAGAGATAAAAAGCCATTTAAAAGCAGTACAATTAGAAAAATATATTTGCGGTTTTTGTTTCATTATGGTCTACTAACAATATGAGGTTATTAAAACGTTAGCAGCAACCTTGTATTCTCTTTGCAGCAAGCGTACAACCTGCCTGATGAAAAAAAATGATCGTAGCCTATAGGTGCTTGAAATACCAAAGGCATTGCTCGTACGTTGCCGACCTGAAGAGGATCGTGACTGATACAGGGGAAGCGGAAGGGGAAGGGGAAGGGGAAGGGAGGGGGAGTTAGTCTTTCGGTGTTACTGCACCGATAATAAACGATGTACATAATCATTTTTATAAGCAGTGAAAGCCGATTGGTTAAGCAGGCGTCTTGCTGGCACCAGGTCCTGGGTTCAAATCCCGGTTCGTACCTCTGGGTTTTTCGAAACAATGTGCTAATCATAATTTATATTGATTACCACTTGCTTACGGTGAAGGAAAACTTGGGAAGGAAATCTGCATGTCTTAGAAAATGTAACCAATTTTCGAAAGACATGTGAAATCCGGCAACCCGCACTGGGCCAGCGTGGTGGATTACGGCCTGAACTCCCCTCGTAGTGAGGTTAGCCCCGTGCCCAGGAGTTTGACGTCAAAAAGGGATACATTATATGTATATGTATATATAATCAATTTTGAATTTTCACCTGAAACCTAAACAAACCATGATTTGTCCTTCTGTACCCACTAGCTGTGTTCGATAGAATCTCATATAGATCCGACATCGGATATTGCCACTGGATTGCCGCCCGAGGCGAGTGGATCGTTTTACGAAACATTAGCGTGTAATATGATGAGCTTCTTCTGCGTGCAATCATTTTAATTTTGCTTGAGGAGACATTACGTTTACATAAGAAGTAAGTGCTAACACAATTTCTTTCAGGAACAATTAGCACAAACTCTTTAACCGTCCCGTCCCAAAATGTGTAAGCAAACTCGGCCCTTAGTTCCTGATGTAAGTTCCTAAACTGTCTCACAGACACTTTTATTACCGTTTGTATTTAATTGCAAAAGGTTGTAGAATTATAAGCACGCGGCTTGGCATAATTAAGTTACTGCAGACCCAATATTAGCTTTACACTTAACAGGATAAAATATTTTCTGAGAAGTAAAAGGGTCAGCGGTTAAAGCCGTTTGAAGACACTAAGGATTTATCTAGATCAAATTTCTGTACGGGAGTTCTCGGAATCTGGAAGGCTTGGCTGCTAAACCAATTATATAGGTCAGATTTAATGGGGCCCGGGACATGTTTGACAGATGTGGTTGATTTAATGGTATACCTTACTTACAATAGTTCCAAATAACTGAGATAATAAACGTAAAACATGTTAACTTCGATAGTAAATAAGATAGATAGGTATATACCCTTCGGTAGATGACAAGGTGTGAGTTCCAATATTTTTTGAAATATTCCATTACTTTATACCGATAAAAATATTGATAGGTAAGTACCTACTTAAGTACTCACTTAAAATACTCTAGTAGGCCATTCAACTGAATTTACTAGGTCCCAACATAGATCCAGTTGACACATGGGGTGATAGAGCACCCATTTGTGTCAACCCTACGTAGACTTCATGGACTTCTAACTAAGGCATGATTTATTTGCACCTTATTCTTTTTTTAACCCCCGACGAAAAAAGAGGGGTGTTATAAGTTTAACATGTGTATCTGTGTATCTGTGTATCTGTGTGTCTGTGTATCTGTGTATCTGTGTATCTGTGTATCTGTGTATCTGTGTATCTGTGTATCTGTGTATCTGTGTGTCTGTCTGTGGCAACGTAGCGCCCAAGCTGATGAACCGATTTCAATTGTGTTTCTTTTGTTAGATAGGTATTCTGATCGAGAGTGTTCTTAGCTATGTTTCATGAAAATCGGTTCAGCCGTTTGAAGATCACCAGCTCTTTTGTAGGTTAAAAAGCCACATTCACGGCCAAAACCAACTTCCACGGCTCGAATCCAATCGAAATTTGAGATTATTGGATTTAGATTTATTATATTTTTAAATGATCGTAATAGTCTGAACTGGCTTTTTACAATATTATAAATATGAAAAGTTTCCCTGATTCTGCAAAAATATTATCATTTATCAATTTTTATATGAGATTTGTGTATGAACTAAAGACGTTCCATAAGTCACGTGTCAAATGAGGGATACGCGCATGCGTTTAACTTTGTTTTGTTAATGGTCATGGAATATTACGTTATAATAATTCTAGAGGGCGCTGCTCCGCCATTGAGAAAAAATATAAAAAAACAAATCTAATTTAAAATAATTTTAGCGTTATTGAAAATTCTTCCCCTGGGCTGCTCCCATCCACCTCAACCAGAGTTATTACAAGAAATTTAATCATAATTGATAATATTTTACTAGGAATTAAACCTCCGTGGTATCAATATTTAGATTCGTTGTCTATTCTAATGTCAATTATTATAATGTCATAACAAAATAATGACTACTTTTACGCAGAGTTTCTGTTGATTATTGTATACGTTTGATGAAAAAGCCGGTCGCATCGGGGGTTTTTAAATTTTCAATTTAGAGTTATTAAAAGGATTTTGAAATATACGCAACACTTATGAGGTCTTATTTTAATAATGCACGATATTTTGTTCGTCACTTTTAAAAGTAAACGCATAAGATGATGAACCTACCTTAAAGAAATCACCCTCCTATTCCCGCCTTCTGTCGCACTCCCCTTAAAGTAGGCAACGTGCGAGCAATAAATAGCTTTGGTATTGCAAGCATCTATACAGGCTACGGTAACTACGGACGTACGCTTGTTTACGGATTTTCGCATCGTACTCGAAAAAAATATCGCAAATACTAATAGAGCTAAAAATAAAAATATTTCATCGGTTTGACGACCGCTTGGCGCAGTGGTTCGAGTGTAGGCCGCTCGGCTCACTGCACATGGTGGTTGCGGGTTCGATTCCCGCCGGGGCAAATTTCGGAAATGGCCTTTTCGTAATTTGCCCAGGTCTGGGTGTCACTGGGATCGCCCCCAGTCCATTGTACGGTACCCATAGTACAAGCTTTGCTTAGTTTGGGACCATACAGTTGGTGAGTCTGAATGGCAATATTTATTTATTTAGAAATAAATTAACTAACAAACGACACTAAATACTTCAAAATAATTTTAACTCTAAACCAGGTATTACACAGAACACAGCAGCAGTTAAAATATTATAATACTAGTTGCTGCCCACGACTTCGTCCGCGTACTATTTAACTTGACAAAAATTTGGGGATTATCGGGATAAAAAGTATCCTATATATTAATCCCGGTTATAAACTATCTGTGTTCCAAATTTCATCCAAATCCGTTCAGTAGTTTTTGCGTGAAGGAGTAACAAACATACATTCACACTCACAAACTTTCGCATTTATAATATTAGTAGGATTAATACTTTAGCCTCAAGCTTTTTATTCATTCTTATATTTTCGATCAGGTATTGGACAGACGAGGGTAAAGCGCAACGCTTCGGGGCATTTAAAGATTTTCAGCTGAGTTTATCTCTTGTTCTACTTTATGAGTACCGTTGGTCGCGGTCCGATAAGTTCGAAGCAGCTGGATGCTTAATTATTTTCCGACATTGTTATGTATTGAACACGATATTAAGGTTATATTCATTTGTCTATTAAAATTAGATGATACCGTAGGTAAATATTTTATTATGAATACCTCTTTCTTTTCATGAAGTGAAGCCAACACGTAATTCCAAAATAAACTTCACAATACAAACTCAATCTTGTTTTCAACAAATAATAAAAACTCACTATTTTTCGCAGCTGTAACATGACGGTTTACAACCTTTATATATTTATTTGCGAAGCGTTTCGCCACTTCACCGTGCAAACAAATAGAAGTGTGTTGGGATCTCCTAAAAAACGTTTACTTTGTGAAGGGAAAGTCTGAATAAAATGTCAGAAACACTCTGAAGGAATGAATGGGTACCTATATACTTACCTAGATGAATGATGAAATGGATTTTGTACAAATGGACTCTAGTTTTTTTTGACGACATAAATTGTTATTACATAAGTATCGACATAGTTGGTTGCAAATGATCATAACAGCGTTACCTAACATAATGCAATGCACTGTTATAGGGTACAAAATATAACAAGAACAAATCTAAACCTCGGCCAGGAAAGTTGAGGAAGGATAGGGAATGAATTCGTTTCAGTACAAGATTTTTTTCTTTAAATGTTTTATAAAGGAGGAGGACCTGTAGAGATCTGACTCTACACCTCCGTCACTGCTATGATATCTAACCATAGATTTTCACAACAGTGAAAAAATGATGAAAATTCGCTGAGCTCTATCAAGCCATTTTGTTAGGTCGATATATGATAAATGTGTAATGTATTCTAAACCCTACGTCATAAGGTATCATATAAACAGTTGCCTTATTAGACGGATCTAAGGGTCTCGTCCAATTAGTGAAGTTGCTTTAGCTCTGCTCTAGCTTTGGCTAGTCCCTACTAATGATGCGTCCGAACGGCTCGAGCGCCCTTGCCTTGTTGTCACTGTAGCGGATGAAGTCTTCTTATCTTTGGCTGAAAACGTTGCAACAAATTACCTTCCACATACACAAGCAATATGAAATTTTACGCTAGAGATGTTAAGATATATTTATAGTTGTTCATACGACGGAGACGTCGTTTTATCAATAATTACAGTTATATCAATAATTAATGAAACATTTAACAACTGATAAGTATAATAATTAAATATCGCCAGAATGACACACCAACTGTATGGTCCCCAACTAAGCAACGCTTGTACTATGGGTACCTTACAACGGACCGGGGGCGATCCCAGTGACACCCAGGCCAGGTCAAATTATGAAAAGGCCATTTCCGAAATTTGCCCCGGCGGGAATCGAACCCGCAACCATCATGTGCAGTTAGCCGAGCGGGCTACACTCGAACCACTCCGCCAAGCGGTCGTGATAATGTAATCAGGTAACCTTCGAGATAGCTTGATCGCAGTTCGACTGAGCCAGCGTGGTGGACATCGGCCTGAATCCCTGACGCATCGAGGGGGAGTGTGTTCGTTAAAAAGGTAAACTCAACCCTATTACCATCGGCAAATACAGATCAACTTCAGTTCCCCTCTGCGTAAGTCAGTAAAGTAATTGTGTTTCATAGATGAATATGTATCTCCACGAATTACACAATATTATTACTGACAGGGTTTAGATGGAAAGTCTAAACTAATCCGAAGGTCACCAAATATTTTCTGTTGGTTGGTACACTTGGTTGGTAGCGAAGGGATTCTTAAAATCAAGCCAGCTTTTTGAAAGAAGTCCATCAGGATTATATTTTGTAGTACGTACATCATCTTTAGTAATTACTATGTTGACATGCAAAATATCGTGCATCTATACAAATAAATAAAATTGGAGTGTCTGTTTGTAATATCAAAATAACACCTTTTCATTAAATTCATATAAAAGTACATACGATACCTATAGCAAAAACGTGATTTAAAATTTTTTTGTGGAGAATACATGAGTTCTGCATTTCAGAATTATCTGATGAGCTGCGGCATTAGACATCAGACTACAATCCCTCACTGCAGTCAACAGAATGGTGTAGCGGAGCGAGCTAATCGAACTATAATGGATAAAACTCGCTGCATGCGCAGTGGAAGCGTGCTGGGCCCATAACCTGAAGGGCCATGGGCAAATAAGAACGAATCACATGCGTTATTATTTAGTTTATTTAAATAGGAGATGTAGACATTGGTGAAAAAGGAATCTTTGAGTGACATATAGTTTTCTTCTTTTCTTTTCATAGATATAAATAAAAACTCAACATGTCTGTCTGTCTGTCTGTCTGTGTGTTTGTTCCGGGAAATCTCCGAAACGGCTGGACTGATTTTGACGGGACTTTCACTGGCAGATAGCTGATGTAGTAGGGAGTAACTTAGGCTACTTTAATTTAAAAAAAAAACAATTAGGGTTCCGCGTAGAAAAATAAAAACACATGAAATCAAAGAGTATCTCCGAAACGGGTGGACCGATATTGACGGGACTTTCACTGGTAGATAGCTGATGTTATAAGCAGAAACTTAGGCTACTTAAATTATAGAAAAACAAAATAAAAAATGGGTTCTGTCGTACGGGCTAAGAACGCGGGAGCGGGCTTTTTTGTTAAGTTCAATTCCACGCGGACAAAGTCGCGGGCTCAGCTAGTTATTAAAATAAGACCGTATGTATATAGCAGATTGAATCAATTTCCCGCTCACTCCGCCCCACGATTGGGCCCAGCGGGTTCCGGAGGCAGGGTTATGAATCTACTTGGAATTTCATTACGAAATTTTGCTGAACTCGTGAAATCGATACCGGAAAAGGACAATCGGCTTGCCATGATATTCATTATTTATCCCTTCATATTGAGTTTTGAGAAGGAATTGTCTCAACGGCGTCCAACTTCTTAGGTCAAGCCCAGATTGCTGATCGTTAAAAAATCCTTGGTAAAAATCCAAATAACAATAGGTGTACCTATTGTTTTGGGATTTTTTTAACAAGTAGTTCTTATTAGAATTCCTCTTGCACTATTTATTTGGCGGTAGAGTCGAGCTGTACCTCCGATCGGGGTAGGACCACCCTCTCACAGAAGATCTATTATAATAGCTACTTTACGCCGTTTATCGCCGCTCCGTTTTATATATGATGAGGTGAGGTGAAGTCCAACCCCTTCTGTTCCTCTAGCTCTGTGACACTACTCTCTAGGTTGGCAACGTGCGTGTAATGTTTGGTATTGCGACCATCTATAGTAACTGCTTAACATTAGGCGGGTTTAGGCTTTTTTGGTGATCTATACAAATAAATAAAATTGGAGTGTCTGTTTGTAATATCAAAATAACACCTTTTTAACCCCCGACGAAAAACGACGGGTGTTATAAGTTTAACATGTGTATCTGTGTATCTGTGTATCTGTGTATCTGTGTGTCTGTCTGTGGCAACGTAGCGCCCAAGCTGATGAACCGATTTCAATTTTGTTTCTTTTGTTAGATAGGTATTCTGATCGAGAATGTTCTTAGCTATGTTTCATGAAAATCGGTTCAGCCGTTTGAAGATCATCAGCTCTTTTGTAGGTTGAAAAAGCCACATTCACGGCCAAAACCAACTTCCACGGCTCGAATCCGATCGAAATTTGGGCTCATTGGAATAATATCTTTGCATCACTTGAGAACGGCTGAAACGATTTCGCTTTATTATATTTTTAAATGATCGTAATAGTCTGAACTGGCTTTTTACAATATTATAAATTTGAAAAGTTTCCCGGATTCTGGAAAAAAATGATATTTTATCAATTTTTATATGAGATTTGTGTATGAACTAAAGACGTTCCATAAGTCACGTGTCAAATGATGGATACGCGCACGCGTTAAATTTTGCAAATTGTCATGGAATATTACGCAATAATAATTCTAGAGGGCGCTGCTCCGCCATTGAGAAAATATACAGAAAAGAAACTAATTTAATATAATTTTAGCGTTATTTGGACGTACTAGGTAAAGTATACATTTGATGAAAAGGTCGTCACATCGGGGGTTTTTAAATTTTCAAATTAGAGTTATCACTAAGTGCATATCAAAGTACATACGACACCTATAGCAAAAACGCGATTTAAAATTTTGTTGTCTGTCTGTCTGTCTGTCTGTCTGTGTGTTTGTTCCGGGTAATCTCCGAAACGGCTGTACCGATTTTGAAGGGACTTTCACTGGTAGATAGCTGTTGTTATAAGCAGTAACTTAGGCTACTTTTATTTTAGAAAAACAAAATTAAAAAAAATGAGTCCTGTCGCGCGGGCTCAGAACGCGGGAGCGGGCTTCTTTGTTAAGTTAAATTCCACGCGGACGAAGTCGCGGGCTCAGCTAGTTTGGTTATAAAAAATATCAATCTTATGATAGAATGTGTAATAAAATTTTAGATTTCAGAAAGGATTTCCTTTTAACCGTACCTAAGTAGACTACAGTAATTTATTTTATTCAATGATATTGAAATCCAATTTACTTTTGATTGACAACAAAACGGTCGTCAGGAACAATTGCTGATAGATATATTTTTCCTGCGAAATCGCTTGAGACGTAGGATAATAAGTTTCAAATTATATTTTCATGTTGCTGACAAATAATTAGCATTTAAAGTACATTATTTTACTTTACAAAACGTTTTGTACTTTATTATTTATTTATTGATTTATTTGCTCACGCCAATATACTGTCATGGTTTCCCTGTGTAAAGTTTGATCGACTCAGGCGTTACTTTGTGGAAATCCATTGTAAATGACCTGATGACATCTACCAAATCTTCTAACGAAATCTTTGTTACGAGTATGAGCGAGTAAGAGGCTTTGTCTGACGTAATGGCTATGAATAAGAGTCCTAAAATTCTGAAAAAAAATATAACCCTGAAACTGTTGATTTAGCGCTAATGATGGGAAGAGACACATAAACTAAAGCTTCGAACTAATGTGAGTTCCAGACATTTTTAATGTTCATTTTAAAAAGAGATTGACCCATTTCTTTTGTAAAACCCCTCTGACGTCACAAGGGTGAGGTGGCTCGCGGTTAATTATCGGACGGGCCATGCAATTTTTAATGAGTAGCGTTCCATACCTTCACTAATTAGTTGAGATCCTCTTGACTTTTAGAAGATTATTCAAATATTTTGTAATTAACGAGGAAGTAACGAGATTGTTTTGAGTGGATTTTAATAAGATTGATATATCTTAACTCATTAGCAACCTTATAGACAGTTTACAGGTTATGGAATTTATAAATTGACTTAAGTACTTTATGAGAAATTAATTGAATACGAAAAAGTAAATGGCGAAATATAAATAAATAAATATCGCCAGACTGACATACCAACTGTATGGTCCTAAACTAAGCAACGCTTTTACTATGGGTACCGTACAATGGACTGTGGGCGATCCCAGCCACACCCAGACCTGGGCAAATTACGAAATGGGCATCTCCAAAATTCTCCCTGGCGGGAATCGTACCCGCAACTACCCGGGTCAGCCGAGCGGCCTACGCTCAAACCACTGCGCCAAGTGGTCGTCACAATATGTTTGAAATATTCATCACTCATAGTATTTATGTTAAAATTATCCCTATAAAACAATATTCTATGCCTAAGGTTTAATTTACTTTTTATTTCAGATTGTACCCAGTATGTAGGTAAAAAGTCCATTAAACCTCATGCACAAAATGAAACTTACATCTAATGAACTTTATCTAGGGAGTTAGCACAATATTTTTCTTTTAATTCCAAAAAATAAACAAAATTCCTATGAAATGACCTACTTACCTCTAGCAATACGGCTTACCATACCCTAATATACCTAACAGTTCATGAATAAATGGTAAAACCTTTGCTGTACTTACTATGAATATTGTACCATAAACTCAAACATGCTAGTAGCATGTAGTTCAGCTGCTAGTCTCCACTAAAACCAACAAGCCCCAACATATAATATTCAAAAGTGTAAAATGAATACGACCGTTTGGACCTGCATTAGCGATGACCACAACCAGATGTTGCCAGCGTATAATGAGGATACCCTACCCGAACTGCAATACATCCTGTCGCAAAGGTACTGAATAAATAACGAATACTTACTAGCTGAATTTTTTACATTCATAAATGGTATCGAGCTTAAAATGTAAACTTTTATGAATATTTAACTTTAGGTTACTATTTCTTGTCTTGGCCTACTGGCTTGCTGATTGTGAGCTTATTGGTTCTATTTAGGATTTACTATTGCTTGTCTTAGTCTAGTGGCTTGCTGATTGTGAGGTTCTTGGTTCTATATAAAATCGTGAAATCGCTCGCGCGACTGCGGTCCGACACACATCTTCGTCAGTTTGCTCCGTATATTTAAATTGTAAATACTTGAAAAGTGAGTGATCAGTGTATGTATTGTGATTTACGTGTGACTACCATACTAAACTGCATTTTAGTGAAAACAGAACTGAAAAACTCAAAGTAATTATCAAGTTATAAGCAAAAACATTTTCAAACCGTTTTATATTTTATCATTTTTTTTGAGCGCGCGAGACGCTGCACGCATCACCACCCCCCCGCACCGCATTCTTTCCTCCCGCCCGCACGCTACTCGCCTGCACTGCATTTATATACCTACAGCTACGCTTTGCCTATGCAATTAAATTCCTTTACCAAAAATGTCAACTATTTGCTCTGCCTGTAATGGAAATATCGGTATTTCAAACTACATGAAATGTATCAAGTGTGAAGGAGTATACGATCTGCCCTGTCTAAACATAACGGAGGGTAACTTTAGTAAATTCTCACATGCATATAAAGCTAACTGGATATGCCCAACGTGCACTTGCTCTCGACCTAAGGGTGATAATACACTCACCCCTGCGCGCCAGGACAACACTACGCTAAATGACACTTTTACCGAACTATCGAACATCAACACTTCTCGAGGTAGCAAACCTAGAACAATTGCTTACAAAGGGAACTCCGACATTTCACTCTTATTATCTGAGATACGTCAACTGAGACAAGAATTAAGTGATATGAAACAACAGAATATGGAAATAGGCCTACTGAGACAAGAGGTAATCGAGCTCAAAGAGCAATTATCTACTCTATCAGGCTCGTTGGTGGATAAGCATTTAAGCAAACTTGAAACTGCCGATATTGAAATATCAGAGTTAAAAACTACGGTGTCACAGTTACAAGCTCAACTAAATACTCAAGAGCAATTGTCAATGAAAAATGAGCTAGAGATTATTGGGGTTCCGGAGAATGAAAACGAGAATCTCGCTCACATTGTTCTGGTCACATCACAAAAGATTGGTGTGCAGCTAAATGTGTCAGACCTTGATGACATCACCCGTATAGGACTCAAACGCCCAAATAACTCTAAATTCGCTATTACTGAAAACCTACAACCTCGACCTATCCTAGTTAAGCTGTTGCGGCGTCAAAAGAGAGACGAAATAGTTAAAGCGGCCAAAGCGAGACGGAACCTCACTTCAGAAAATATAATTAATGGAGTACCCCAAAAACTGTATATCAACGAACGACTAACTAAGGAAAACCGTCTGTTATTTCGAGAAGCAAGACTACGTGCCTCGGCCAACAAGTTTCGCTACTGCTGGGTGCGAAGTCGTGGTATTTACGTTCGCGAAAATGATAATAAACCAGGAATCCGTATCTCGTCTACCAAAGACCTGGATCAGAAGGTCGGACCCTCTGCACCAGCTTCAATACAGTAATTTAAGTCATAAATTTTTCAATACTTTCAAATATTGTGTTAACATTTTAGTTGTCCCTAATAATAATGTAACATTTTTGTGCTCAAATTATGTCAAAATATTTGAACACTTTGACAATTTAATGTATAATTTCTCAAACTTTTTTCTCCTCTTCACTCTAAACACATTAACTACAAAAAATATTTTATTCTCTACACAAGCTTATACACATACACTATACACACATTACTCATCTTTCTCAGTCCCTATAACATCATGCCTTAGTCTTACGTGTCTCAATTCTTTTAATCAAATATCTCTAACATGTATTTCCTATCTCTCAAGCGTTAAATTTGTTGTCATCCTATATCTATTTATTAAACATGGACGTGTACGGAAGCCGTCCATGATATTATTTAAAAAACACATTTATGAATTACCTAACAGAAACAGATAATATACTGCAAATCAATTGTAATACGCTTGACAGTCTGGAAAAATGTAGTGAGGTTATTTTAGACTCTAAATATGGTTTCAAGATTCTAACATTCAACATTAGAAGTATTCAAAAGAATTTCAGTGATTTCTTAGTCGTTCTGGGACGCCTTCATGTACATTTCGACACAATTATTTTAACAGAATGTTGGCTTAACGAAAACACGCATTTGCCACAAATTGAAGGATATCGCAACTACCGCTCAAATAAATATATTAATAAGAGTGGCGGAGTCACAGCTTTCATAAAGAATATATGGAGTGCTTCAGTAACAGAACCCGATATAGTTGATTGCAATTGTTTAGAACTGGACCTAAATTCAGATATCAGCATTTTTGGAATATACCGCTCCCCATCTTTTAATTCAGTAGATGGATTTTTGACCTCCTTGGACCAATCACTACGAAAAGTAACTCATAAAAAGACTGTAATTTTAGCTGGCGATATAAATCTTGATATTTGTTGCTACCCCCTTACTAGTCAAAGTACTGAATACCTATGTCTTATGACTGAACACCAACTTGTACCTGCTATCACAAAGCCAACGAGAGGAAACGCCTGTTTAGACCACATCTTTGTCAAGAACGGTTTCTCTGGTGTAGGAATCGTAACACATACAGATATTACTGATCATGATATTTGTGTGTTAGGAATCCCCAGTAAATGTAGTAATAATGGAACACAAAAACGTACCCTAACAAAAACAGATTATTTCGCGGTCGCTGCAAATCTAGAATCAGTAGACTGGTCCCCCGTATATAATGCTGAAAATGCGGACGAAGCCGCAACCTATTTTGCTAACACTTTGCACAATGAAATATCAAATAATACCAAAGAAATCAAAATTCCCCGATCAAAATTAAATTTAAAGCCATGGATAACACCAGGATTAATGAGATGCCAAAAAACCCGCGATTTTCTTCATCTTCAAGCTAAAAGAAACCCGGCCAATTTTATTCTTCAAACAACATATAAAAGGTACAGAAATTTTCTCAGAAGCTTATTGCAGCGGATTAAGACTAACTATGAAAATGAACAATTAACCGAGAACCTAAATAACTCTAAGAAACTGTGGAAAACGATTAAAGACATCTGTAACTTTCCTAAAAACCTAAATGACTCCACGGGATTAATAAATGAAGAAGACCCCGGTAACTCTCTAAATGCCTGCAACGATTATTTTATAAATGTTGGGAAAAACCTGGCAAACGAAACACTTAGTAGATTAAACACGTCAGAAACTGATCTATCTGCAAATATCAGCCCTTTAAATGGTCCTGTACACTCTTTTTTCTTACATCCCACAGACGTAGAAGAGGTCAGCTCTTTAATTAAAGAGCTTAAAATTGGTAGTGCTCCTGGGTTTGATCGTTATACCCCTTATCTTATAAAGCTCGTACAATCATCTATTATAAAACCTTTGACACACATATTTAACTTAAGCATAGCCACTGGCAGATTCCCCGATGTATGGAAATTAGGTATCGTATCCCCCATCCACAAAGAAGGTAGCAAATCTGTACCTAAAAACTATAGACCTATCACGCTATTAAGCATATTTTCCAAATTACTCGAAAAAATCGTCAATAAGCGTTTAATAAACTTTCTTGAAACACACGCACTCATCTCTGACAACCAATTTGGTTTTAGACGCCAAAAATCAGCGGAAGATGCTGTGGGTCTTTTAACAAATCTAGTTACCAACACACTTGATCAAAGCAAATGTTGTTTAGGCGTTTTTCTAGACCTTGCAAAGGCCTTCGATACGGTGTCAGTTTCAATCCTACTTCAAAAATTGAATAATATAGGCATTAGAGGCATCGCTTACGACTGGTTCCATACTTATCTTACAAGTCGCCGCCAGTGCGTTAAGATTGGAACGACCATCAGTGACCAACGTACAGTAAGCTATGGCGTTCCCCAAGGCAGCATACTTGGTCCTACATTATTTATAATCTATGTTAACGATATTCTCAATATTCCTCTTCAAGAAGCTAACTTAATATGTTATGCTGATGACACAGCGGTGCTTTTCCATGGTTCCTCCTGGGAGGCAGTGTTAAAGTCAGCTGAACATGGCATGGCGACCATTACACATCATTTAAATAAAAACCTACTTACACTAAACACTAATAAAACCAAATATTTAACATTTCACAAAACACGCGCCTCCCGACCTCGCACTTCCCATAAACTTACCATACACTCCTGTACTCTTGACGTAAACAACCATGCAATTCGTCAATCCTGCAGCTGTCCCTCCATTGCATATGCAAACTCGATTAAATATTTGGGTATCTTATTAGATGAAAACCTTTCCTTCAAAAAACATATATCTACATTATCAAATAAAGTTAGAAAATCTATCTTTTTAATGAAAACCCTACGTAACTCTGCACAAAAAAACATCCTTATGTTAGTATATAAATCTATATGTCAATCCAGTATTTTGTATTGTCTATCAGCTTGGGGCAGTGCTATTAAATCTGCAATGATAGAACTTGAGAGAGCCCAACGAGCAGTACTTAAAGTTATGTTAAAGAAGCCCTACAGATTCTCTACCGACGAATTATACAAAGAAGCCGATGTGTTGAGAGTGCGCCAATTATACATTTCGAAAGTAGCTACTGCGATGCATAAACTCACCATGAATTCAGCCGAATTTGCAAACATAGCCTCCCGACGCACCTACAGAATTCCCCTTCCATCCATTAACTCAAGTTTTGCTAGACGCCTACCTCCTTACATGCATTCTTTCGTTTACAACCTGACATGTCGGAACATTGTTGATATGAAAAACATTCCTACTAAAAAAGCCCAACGTGCCATAGAAAAATGGCTAAAGAACTTGAATTATCAGCAAACAGAACAGATTCTTGAAACCTACCGCTAAGGCACACATAAGAAACAAACACACACACACACACACACACACACACCTTAATACACAACACACACACATACACACCACTCAACTTTTAATTTGCAAGCTTATGTAAAAGCATCTACTTTTCCTTTTAATTATTTTATTTGTGTCGAACCTGTCGCCAATTTTATTTTTTTAATTAGTTTTGGTCTCTGCGATACAGGCCCAGAGCCTAGTGTAAAGGCCGCTGCATAAAGAATATTGTTCACTTTTATTTTTAATAAATGATTTTTTTTTAATATAGGATTATCCATTTACAATAATAAGTAGTCCATTGATCAAAGCCAAAGCAGGAAAAGTAACTATAGGAATAGGTACATTATAATTTTGTTAAGGTGAAGGCGCCTGTCTAGCCCGCGAAATTCAAAATTTTCGAGTATTTTTATAGTTTATCCAAAATCTGAAAACATTTAAGACAATATTTTGTGATTTGCGACAAACACAGTATGCAGTGCGTTTATTAATACATTTATTTTACTCTAAATATTATCACGGTGGATATGATACTAGTAAATCACTAAATATATAAAAATTGGCAGATTATCTGGATAGCTGTCGTTCTTGAAATGTTTTAGAGTAAGTTGGATATATTAATAAATGCACTGCACACGGTCTTTTTCGCGAATTACAAAATGTGCCTTTTATTATTGTCAGATTTTGAAAAATTTCTAAAAAACCTCAAAAAATTTGAACTTCGCGGGCTAGATGGGCGCTTTAGCCTTAATTCCACTTCCTGCCAAATATTTATTTTGTTTATAATTAAATTCTTGCAGATAATTCTTGTTAAAAACATGAGTTCTTATCAAGATTAGAATGGACAGGTGTCTATTCTAACATTTTGATAATAATAAAGTGTCTCTACAATGGAATATTGTGTGTAGTGTCTCTGAACATATTTAATGGATATTCTCGCGCGTTCTCGCGGCATCCAATATAGGTGTTATATTTGATTTGCTGCCAAGTTTTTAACATAAACTATTTTAACAACAACTTATTCATGTAACCAGGTCAACGGGGGCTTTTAACTATCGCTCGTCTTTAATGCGACTACTCGTTACCTGGTCGGCTATTAAAACTTTTACGGCAAATTAGCTTCGGCGTCGCTGCATAATGTCAAAGCGTTGATGCTCGGAGCCCTCAGTGCACCTGCACTTAATTTTATAAAGTGGAAAAATATTTTATGATACTGAGAGCTTATATCAGGACCCCTTCACCCAGAAGGGGTCCTGATAAAAGCTAATTTTACATAGATTTTTATATTATTTAGATTATACGAGTACTAAAATATATAGATAAATATATATTTTGTATAAACAGATTTTAACTGTAAAAAAATCATAGAACAGATGTGTATCAGGAATAAAAGGCTTTTTATTTTATTTTATTAAGAGCATATTCTTATTTTTTTAATAAAATTATGAAGCTATAAAATGATCGTCGTAGTTAAGGAGTTTTGTTAAAATAATTATCTAATTGTTATAATAAGCAGTGATAGCTGATTGGTTAAGCACGCGTCTTGCGGTCACCAGGTCCTGGGTTAAAACCCCGGCTCGCACCTCTGGATTTTTCGAATCTATGTGCGAATCATAATAACAATATGATTATCACTCGCTTACGGTGAAGGAAAACATCGTGAGGAAACCTGTGTGTCCTAGAAGATCTAAACAATTTTCGAAAGACATGTGAAATCCGCCAACCCGCACCGGGCCAGCGTGGTGGATTACGGCCTGAATCTCTCCTGTAGTGAGGGGAGGCCCGTGCCCAGGAGTGGGACGTCAAAAGGGCTAAATTATTACATTAATTGTCTCTCGGCTCTATTTCTCATCTCGTAGATTCTCATTTTCTTTCTCGTGCCCGCATTCCGATAATTCGCGCGTGTTTCCTCATTCTGTTCCTTTCTTCTATGAAATGAGTTCTCCTCAAATTGTAATGTGGTGATACATTTATGTTATCACTTCTCATTTATGTTAATCAGTTCAAATGCAAAATTTCATAAATACAGGGCCCTAACCACGCTAGTTACTTAACGAGCTTCACGATTTCTACTGACATTGATATGGTAAGTTGTCAGCAAAACGTCAAAAGCGGAGCGTTTGAAACGTAATCGCGAGCGTTTGCTTTTCTATTACGATTTGAGTAGCTAGCGTGGTTAGGGCCCATGTGAGATTGGGGTCAATCGCTGACCAGTGCATAGTAAAAAAAAAAACATATGTGCATGAAGGTAGTTTATTTTTTGTTTTGGCCGATTACCATGTACTTGAACTGAACCGTTTGATATAAACGAGTACGTAAGCAAGAAGCACTTCAAGCAAGTCTTTTTTAATTTTAAAACTGCAATATTTCATTGCCTTATTGCCCTCGTGAAGCGGCCCTTACTCCGAAGTCTGACTAGCCTCACTCAGGCTTTCCTTAAGGTAATAGCCCGCCATTTTGAATAATCCCACTACGTTAAGGAGGCTAATATATTATATGAAATAGAGAATGATTTATTGACTAATAAAATTGCAGTATCTTTATTAAAGGTTCGGTTCAGTTTTATAATAGAGTTCTTGACCAATATAAAGTATAATATCCAAATTTATTTTAACCTAATACAAATATTGTGGTGGACAAACTTACCCGCAAAGTTATTTAGTTATTCTAGTTTACTAACGATAATTAAGGGAATCAGAGGCGGGATTTTGATTCGTGATTCCCAAATAATGACTGACATTCTCCAGACGTTAGAGAATACATTACGATATGAAAACGAAGACTAATGACTCTATAGAGACCAAGTTGTTTTATTGTATAACTAGGTGACCCGACAGACGTTGTCCTGTCTTAACTTTGAATATTGAAATGGAATTGTTTCGCTCAACTTTCTTATTTTTTTTTTTCATAAGAACTTTCTACTGACAATAATAAATACAACAAAACAGAATTAGCGAAATCATTTCATCTGTTCACGCGTGATGGATGACCAGAAATAGAGATTCATTTTTATATACATCCTACTAATATTATAAATGCGAAAGTTTGTGAGTGTGGATGTATGTATGTATGTATGTATGTATGTATGTATGTATGTATGAATGTATGTATGTTTGTTACTCCTTCACGCAAAAACTACTGAACGGATTTGGATAAAATTTGGAACACAGATAGATTATAACCGGGATTAACATATAGGATACTTTTTAACCCAATAATCCAATACTACGCGGATGAAATCGCGGGGCACAGCTAGTATATAGATAAATAGATGAACACACATATTATACAGAACTTGGAAATGTTTTAGACGAGGAAATAATACGATTACAGATATCTAGGTCCACGCTAAATGAAAAATGGGTCGCGATGTTTGACAGGTATTAGATAGGTACATCTACAAAATATTGCAGAATACTGTATCATCAATCAAACGGAAACTATGAGATTGATGACCAAAATACGCATTTGGGCTGGCTGTTCGTACAATATGTTACGATATCTATACGAAACAATATTATATGAACTAAGAAAGTTATACGTTTTGGCAGAGGGATATACATCGCTCGACATTTCCTTGCGAATCTCTGCGACTGTAGATGATAATATTTATGAATTGTTTACTTGTAGATTCCTTAGTGTTTAAATTAAAAGAGGTTTCGAAGAAAATATGTGATATTTTTTCATAAATATAATATTACAATTTACTGAATAGATTAAAACTTTAATTGGTTTTGATTATTGTGTAGGTATAGAAACAAACAAATACGGAAACAAACACATACGTGACTAGGTACGCATCTGGTTCGTTTTTGGGCCCCGCAGCTGCCACCCTGTATACCTATATATATCGACTAATGCTACTGACGTCTGACGCTTAGCATGGATAGCGTGGCCGCGCGGCGAGCGCCCCGAACGTTCGTATAGAAGCTTCGCTTCAAAAAAAGGCCTTAAAATAACAAGTTACGGAACACAAACAGAACCATCGTCCAATCAAATATCTTATTACATCAAAGTATCGGACTTAGACCGGAAATACGAGGCTCGTGTGAAGAAGCCACTCGAGGTAGTCAATACAGATGTACCTGGGACCCGTCTCGAGGCTAGAGTCGGATATTGGACTTTCTATTTTAGTTGCAGCTATTTGAGGGTTTTCTCGGTTGGTAGATTGTTATTATTGCGGCACGTGTGGGTTTCAAATACTATTTTTAAAGCAAGCAATATTTATGGAAGGAAAACAAAATAAAGGCTCAAAAGGGCTTGTACCCAGGGCCGTTAAACTAACTTATAAAAAAAAAGAAAACAAAATAATGTACTTACCTTTTTAAAATGAGGCATACTAAAGTCAACAAGCTTTGTCAGTGGAATATACTAGGCTTCATATAGTCATCGATTTAAGCTGAACCTGTCAACATTTATCAAGATCGTTAGACTAGTAAGAGGAACCCCTGTTGGTCTAAACGCTTGCGTGCAAAAACATGAGGGATTTAAAGATGAAGTAGGTTCACGGCAACGAGAACCCTAATACCATGCTAATAAGAAGGAAATTATGTAAAGCTTCATTACGACTAAATGTTCAGCCAAGTTTAGACCTTACTACCCCGTGATAAAGGAGATTCATTATTCAAATAATTATATATAATCATAGCTTGAATGAACTTCAATTAACACAATAGCAGAGAACAATGGACGTTAACTCATGCTCAGATAATAGAATGGAATAATAGATTAATTAATAGGAAAGGGGAGAATTTCATTCCATTTAAATCTGATACAGTGCTTATTATTTTGTAATACTACCAGCTTTCGTAACAAAAATCTTACTTATAAATACTCAAGTTTTTTTAACAACGACTGAAAACTGGGAAAACTCAAATATGCGCGTAAAGTACCTATTATATCAGCGATTCGCACGATGAGTGAGAGAGCGAGAAAACCAATCGCCCTTCCTTCCTCTGTCTCTGTCCCACTTCCCTAATATCTTATGCACCTACGTGTATGCATTTGACATCCGATCAGTATAGATTTAGTGAAGTGAAGCTAGGTTGGTATACTAACTGTACTTATAGCTTAGGTACCCTGGTGCTAAGTGCCTGTCACACTGGTGATGTGTAAACAGGCTAGATAATCTGTGCTCCAACAAAGGACGAATAAATTGTACGTCAGATTCCACTTAGCAGGTTCCTGTGTCCCTTTACAGAAATATTTATAATAATAATAATAATTAAGCCCTTTTGACGTCCCACTCCTGGGCACGGGAATCCCCTCACTATGAGGGGGATTCAAGCCGTAATCCACCACGCTGGCCCAGTGCAGGTTGGCCATTTCACATGTCTTTCGAAAATTGGTTAGATTTTCTAAGACATGCAGGTTTCCTCGTAATCTTTTCCTTCACCGAAAGCAAGTGAAAATCATATTGAAATTATTATTCGCACAAATATTTAGAAATATCCAGAGGTGCGAGCCGATGTTTGAACCCAGGAGCTTGTGTGTCTGCAATACGCGTGCTTAACCAAACGGCTATTACTGATGTTTATAGAAATACTAGCTGTGCCCCGCGACTTCATCCGCGTAGTATTGGATTATTGGGTTAAAAAGTATCCTATATGTTAATCCCGGTTATAATCTATCTGTATTCTAAATTTCATCCAATTCCGTTCAGTAGTTTTTGCGTGAAGGAGTAACAAACATACATACATACATCCACACTCACAAACTTTCGCATTTGTAATATTAGTAGGATAATTATAATGCTGATGGTATTTTGGTTCCAATGCAATGGGGGGGGGGGGGGCACTGGGAGGTAACTATACCTCTCTCAATTAAAAGTTAGGAATGATTGGTTTCAGAACACCAGTCCCGCTTACGTATAGCATGCCTCAAGTAATGGTTTAAAAAGTTATTAAAAATCATCTTCTAATTTTTATTGAAAAGTAACAATTTGTTTACGATGCCATTACAAAGCAGTTATGTAATTTTTTATTTGTAGTTTTGGTAGTGATCATTACAAGGGCATTATAAATTGATTGAAATTTATTTTGGAGCCTGTAAAATCTTTAGCACTAAAATTTACAAACTGTTTTATGATGAGATATTCATTTAACAAATTAGACCTTGTTCAAGTCACCTAAAGAACCAGTTTATCATTGTCACGTCACTTCACACGTTTCATCCTACTTAATATTATAAATGCGAAAGTTTGTGAGTGTGGATGTTGTTACTCTTTGAGGCAAAAACTATTGAACGGATTTGGATGAAATTTGGAACACAGATAGTTTATAATTAGGTTTAACACATAGGATACTTTTTATCCCGATTATCCCGAAATTTTTGTTAAGTTAAATACTACGTGGACGAAGTCGGCGGGCACAGCTAGTTTGTTATAATTGAGAAAAGGAGTGATCGATTTTAAAATGTGAAAAATTCATTCACTTGTTTGATGGTGGTTCAATTGATTTCGATTGGATTTAACAAAAATATGAGATAAAAATATTTTCTATACCTACTTAAATAGTTTACTACCCTTACTATAATTTAATCATTTATTATATTATTTTTATATTGCTTGTTTGCATAAGATGAGAAATTATATTTGACTTGCCAAATTCTTAAAATATAACATTTTAAATTATTATTTTCTTCACTCTACACCAGCAAAGATACGATGCTGGACCTATTTTTTTAATTAAGCATTTAATAAATACTTAAAGCATTTAATAATTGCAATACATACCTATAAGTAATCTAGTAGAAAGCTATTCTGACAACTAACAGAAATAAGAAACATTAACTCCCTCATCCGTGTAACTCCTTGCAAGCATTTAGTTGAGCTTAAAAGGTAGTTACGGTTTCTCAAGGGACTACCCACCCCTAAACCTACGGATACCGGTTTCCAAAATTGGCTATTTTGTTGGAAATT
The DNA here is from genome assembly GCA_905147325.1 of Notodonta dromedarius. Taxonomy (NCBI): domain Eukaryota; kingdom Metazoa; phylum Arthropoda; class Insecta; order Lepidoptera; family Notodontidae; genus Notodonta; species Notodonta dromedarius. The sequence goes on along the minus strand of LR990159.1, from coordinate 12,055,106 downwards.
TCACCTTGTTTAAAACCCAAGAGTGCCATCCCTACCAACGCCCAAGTGACTTACCGTTGAATAGTGTTATTATTATGTAAAATATATATCGAACTTTCTGATACTCCAGTTTTCGTTAATAACGGTAGCTCATATAAGGGTTGGCTCAACCGGAGGGAGTCCCTTTCACAGAAAATATCGGCGTAAAGTAGCTATTATAGCTGCGTTTCGTACGATTAGTGAGAGGACCGAAAGAACAACCCTTGCCTCCACTTCCTCTGTTCCACTCCCCTTCAGGGCAGCGACATGCGAGAAATTCCTTTGGTACTACTAACATACCAGAATAGGCTACGGTAATTGCTTAACATCAGACGAGTCGTAGGCATGTTTGGCGATTTTAATATAATAGTTAAAAATACTAGATTTTTATTAAATAAAGGAAAGAGTATGCTTTTTGAGCTTGGACGAATGTGATGTTTTAACCCTCAAACAAATTATAGGAACAACCACCTTTAAAATTTAAAAAATATTTATTTAGATCTTATAAAATAAATAACAGTCGACTAGAATGTGTTTACACCAATATGCACCAGATGAGATGCTTCCGGTCGAAATGCTGCTAACCCAAATAGTAAAAGGTACTCCATAATTCAACATTTAAAAGAAAATTAGTTTTGTCAATCATTAGTGTTCATTTAGTACCAACATATTTATCTCAAGGGCTCACAAAATCAAGGGTACATTTTCAGGAATCAGACTACCAATGGAACTGGACTAATTAAAACAACCTGCGGCTTTGTTAACTCACTAATTAAAATCCGGGATTAAAAAGTAATCTGTCCGTTCTCATTGCTTTGCCTCGGAATATTAACGTTTTCGATTGCTAACATTACAGATTTTTACAACAAAACATTTACTAACATTTTAAAGTACAACTTTTGGATGGAATTGATTTATTTGAAACGTGAAGTTTAAAAGCTAATTTTAATAAAGGAACAATGACTGTATCGTGTTATGGTATAGAGACGAGAATTGAACAAAAAATACAGAAGAGATGATGCTCAAAATAATCTGAATCATTTAAAGTAGAGTCATAGTTTAAAATTATTCAAGACAATTCTGGAGTCGCTTTGTAGATGTCAAAAACCATTCGTGGAAAACTGCATGCAAAATAACGAACCCTGAATATTCAGGTTCATTTGCATCGACGACCCGACGCCCACTGTAATGAATTAATTCAGCACACAGTTGAAAAGAATATGAACGATTCCTGAATGATTGAGGGTAGAAGATGCTGTTAAAGGAATGATAAGAGGACCGCTACATGAGTATGCTTACGATCAGGTTAAGTGAATGTTATCTGAATGTTGTGTAATAGTACATTGTGCTTTTCATAACGAATACAAGGAAAGTAAAAATAAAAACAGGAATTGGCTAAAGAAATAATACAAGGAAGTATGAACAATACTCTACAACTCGAAAAAAAAATCGGATTGCCGCCTATTTTGTTTTTTTTTTCGTTGGCCGGCCAACTTCATTAGCCATTATTTTTCATTTTCATCTTTAAATATTTTGCCCAAATCTATGTTATTTTAAAGAAATTGTTAAAACTAAATTATCATTAAGTCATTTAAAAATATATATTCTTTAATTAATACTTAACTTTATGTTATTTCAATTTTACATCGTGCTGTAATTGAGTGACTGTAGAAAAAGTTTGAACATGGTTCCATAGAAATGTGAAAATGGAACTAGTTTTTTTTATAATTTGACAGCTGTCAGTTGAAAGCGATTCTCCCGGGCCGGAAAAGTATTACTTTCAACCCGCTCCTCAGGCAACTTCAGACCTACTTTCAGAGTATGAGTAATGAAAAATAGATGTTTTTCTAAGATCAATCTCCATTAGGATACAAAGTTATTGGTCGGGGGAATGCATTTTTTTCATGTTCATCGTTCCTTCGTCCGCTCATCATAGACAAACGAAATTCAACCTTCACACTTCCCACATATAAATACAAATTATTACTGGGTCGCTTCCATGATGAGCCGTCGTGCCTGCAATCGTTGGCGGCAATTCCCTCGGTATGTTATGCGTAGGAATTTTGATTAGAGTCTCGTGCCACCGCATGATTAAGCTAGGAGCTAAGGACGTTTAAGTATCTAATTTACTCACTCTCTTATCGTGAAAAACTTTTATATGAGTAAAACAATACAACACTCAATGCTTCTCTAGTGTTTTGAGAACATTAGGGTACTTAGTGGCATTGAACAAAACCTGTCAAAGATGATTTGAGCTCATGTACCTGGGTGTCGAACAAAGCTGTCAACAGTGCCTATTATGCAATAACTTTCCTCGAAACGAGTCGTTAGTTAATGCACGAAATAAAAATCGTCTAGGTATGCCCGAAAGAAGCGAAGCGTAGGAACTAAGCGTCAATAAGAGCCAATCTGTATACCTATATAGGTATATGTCGTGTAACGCTTCTGACGCTTAAGACGGAAAGAGTGGCCGCGCGGCGAGCGCCTCGAATGTCCGTACAGAAACTTCGCTTAAATAAGGTTACTTTAAATAGGAAGGTTGAAAGTCATCTGATCGATTTAATTTTATCATAAAACATCTTTATGCTTTTGTGTTCGCTGACGTTAGTGAGGTGTTATTGTTATCTCCTGGCCTATCTCCGCATCGCTGCGTCAGTACGCAGTGAATTCCTTAATTTAACGTAACTCGTGCGTACCTGTACAATTGGATAGTGTCGATTGTAACATTCGTTGACACGTTCATACATTACTAGTATGAACAAAAATATTTATCACGATTTTGGAGGGATTTTGCATATTTCCACAATTGCCATACGACAAAAAGTTCAATAATATTCATAATGAGCACAGCTGTTTAGAACTGATATACAACTGCTATTTTGTTCATGCTCTTCTAATACAAATTTCCATTTTTAAGCCCGCATTTCAGACTACAATATCTTAATTTTTAATGTTGTGTTTGCATTATATCATGAGAATCTCTACATATAACAGCATCATTAATATCAACTCAGGCGTCGTTAGCAAACAACTGGCGATCGTATTAGCATGCGTAGCGGGAGCCGCCGAATCGGGCCGCCAACAGACTACCAAAATAATTAACTTATAACACAAAAATAAATACCATTGCGTTCGTATACAGTATTCAGGTTCACCCTGGTCTTCTTCACAGTTTTATAATCTTGTAATCGACGATTTTAAGACGTCATTTGACGAAAGACGTTTTCATTAAGGCTGAAGCGCCCATCTAGCCCGCGAAGTTCAATTTTTTTGAGGTTTTTTTGATTTTTTTCAAAATCTGACAATAATAAAAGGCACTTTTTGTAATTCGCGAGAAAGACCGTGTGCAATGTATCTATTAATATATCCAACTTACTTTAAAACATTTCAAGAACGATTCTGTGATACTGTGTTTGTCGCAAATCACAAAATGTTGTCTTAAATGTTTTCAGATTTTGGATAAACTATAAAAATACTCGAAAATTTTGAATTTCGCGGGCTAAACAGGCGCCTTCCCCTTAGGGAGTTTTAGTACGGTTATGTCAGCTTATAGGGGCTTGCGGAACTTTATTTTCTCTATGTTCTTATGAAACACTCATAATATAGCCGCACGGGTATAAACTCTAGAATAAAATCTTATAACCTAGAACGACCGGTTGGCGCAGTGGTTCGAGCGTAGGCCGCTCGGCTCACTGTATCGGGTGGCTGCGGGTTCGATTCCGGTCGGTGTACATTTCGGAAATGGCCTTTTTGTAATTTGCCCTTGTCTGGGTGTCACTGGGATCGCCCCCAGTCCATTTTACGGCACCCATAGTACAAGCATTGCTTAGTTTGGGACTATACAGTTGGTGTATCAGTTTGGCGATATTATTATATTATTTTATAACCCTTATTAAATTATGAGACAGTGAAATTACAGGCCAACAGTAAATACATTGCTCTAGTGTATATTCCCTCAGTTTAACAATTTATAAGTCGAACTATCGTTCTAAACAAGATAAATCTAAACCAAAACGCAGTCAGTGTTTGACGGCGATTTATCGTGGCAAGTGAAACATTGCAGCGATCAATACAGTGTAAAATAAATTCGTGTTTACCTTCGAGATTTGTGTAAACTGTGTTGTATAAAGGAGGTTAGTGTACTAATACATAATAGACGATAAAGAGTTTAGTAAATTATACAATGTGGACTAGTCTGGAGTCACCATATGGAGATGTAAAAGTATCGAACCTCTTTCTCAGAGAAGATTGGCGTCAAATGCGTTTTGTGCGATGAGCTGGAACCACTACCTCTCTGGCTCTCCATTCCTCTCGCTATATCCCACTCTCTTTTATGTTGGCAACATGCGAGCAATGTATTTGGTAACTATGCAGGCATCTATAGGCCAACGTAACTGCTTGGCATCAGGCGGGTCATACGGTTGTTTGCTGAGATGGTTTAATAAAAAAAAAACCCAAATTAATATTTTTTTCAACCATTGTAATTTTATTGTATACCTCAAATAGACTGCTCTACGAAGCATACTTAAATTATCCTAATGAACACAACATCTGCAAAGGGTATTTCAAATTGAATTTCATAATTCGCGCACAATTTTCACTTAGACAACTTTTTTCAGCTCGGCTTAACGACGCTGCGGTCAGAAGCGATTAGGTCGCGCGATGAAAAATAATAAAGTGGAATTTTGTGTGCAATCTAAAAACAAACCTAATAACGTAGGGTAAGGTTGAAATTGAAACATAAGGGTTAGCTAGCTAGCTGCACAGTTGTCACGTGTAGCACAAAAACTTATCTCATCTTGCTGAAGTTTAAATTTTAATAATTCTTGATGAACATTATTCGGACGTGCACTAAACGGGCTTTGAAAGCGTGAGATAAAATGCGGACCGACCATAATGATCAACGTAAATTGAATTTTAAACCTTACTTAAATATGGAAGAAATAGCAAACCTAAACGAATAATGCATATTATTAATCGCATCATAAAAATAATATACCTACCTGCCGAAGATAGTTGGATAATACTGATTACGGCAGGTGTCCGATTCCTTTGCAATAGCCCGATCCCCAGTCCATCCAAACTCTATTAATATAACCTTTTTCCTCTTTCCATATTTGCAATAGTTCCTGCACCTGTTGGGGTCTAGTCGCTCTATATGTCATCATGTGCAGCGGTTGACCTCAACATGTACCTTACATGACAATCAAATTCTCACAAAAGGCCTCTACATGTTGGACCCATTTCCCCATGCAAGCCTTCCAAAGGACCGGGTAGAGCCCGTGATACAGAGAGATATGCCTATAATATTACTAGCGGTAATATTAATATTAGGTACTTATCGTACAGAAAGTAGCTGTAATAGCTTTATTACACCGATATTCTGTGAGAGGTAGGTACTACTCCGGTCAAGTCAGCCAGTATATGAGTGTATATTATATTTGAAGCGTCAATAGCCTAGTGGTTAGAGGGGCGGTCCTCGTAGCTGAGAGGTTCCGGGTTCGATCCCCATCCTGGCCATTAAACTATTGACGTGAGCCCACTCCTAGCACAAGCATTAGCTTAGTTGGAGGGGCTAAAGGGAATACTAGAAACTAGCTGAGCCCGCGACTTCGTCCGCGTGGAATTTAACTTAACCGCTCCCGCTCCCGCGTTCTGAGCCCGTGCGACAGAACACATTTGTTTTTTTTTGTTTTTCCAAAATAAAAGTAGCCTGTGTTACTGCTTATAACATCAGCTATTTGCCAGTGAAAGTCCCGTCAAAATCGGTCTAGCCGTTTCGGAGATTACCCGGAACAAACACACAGACAGACAGACAGACAGACAGACAGACAGACAGACAGACAGACAAAAAAAAATTAAATCGCGTTTTTGCTATGGGTGTCGTATGTACTTTCATATGCATTTAGTGAAAAGGTGTTATTTTGATATAACAAACAGACACTCCAATTTTATTTATTTGTATAGATGTGATAAACACGCATTAAGTACTAGTAATCTTTAAAAAAATAAAATGTCTGTCTTTGTATAAGCTGTAGTCAATCAGCTTCAGCATGGCTCACCTACCATAAAAGCGTTTCAATATTTGGTCTTGAGACTCACCAAAGAACTATATATTGTCAACACGTTTGTGTACCGTATGTTCTTGCTCACTCAAATCCCAGTGGTACTCGTATAGCGGACAAAGTTTCATAACACATAAAGAAAGCCAAATAGTACGTTAAATGTTTCTTGTTTTATCACCCTTGGGAGCATACAAAATGTTGGAACACTTTACAAGCCCAACTGTTTTCGGCCTTTGAATGTTTTTACATATCTATGTTTATTTTGACTTTTCAGTGAACTTAAACACAGTGGAAAATTAAACGTTGAATATTGAATTGGACTTGGTTGAAGGCTCTATTTGAACTGCTATGTCGTCATAAGGTCACAGAATATACAGGGTTAATTAAAACATATTAACTACCTATCTCTATGGACTTTAATGAATTAAATAAAAAAATATCGCCACACGAACACACCAACTGTTGGTCCCAAACTAAGCAACGCTTGTACTATGGGTACCGTACAATGGACTGGGGGCGACCCCATTGACACCCAGACAAATTACGAAAAGGAAATTTCTGAAATGGACCCCTTCGGGAATCGAACCCGCAACCGCAATTATTAGTAGGTATATTTATTATAACCAAACACCATTAGTACGTAATTTTACCAAGTAGCCTATGTCACCGGGACCATAATAATAACGAATAGATTGACACCTCAATCATTAAAATCGGATGAGTAGTTTATCATGTAAACTATACATACATACATAGACTGCTAAAAAGATAACCTTTCCTTTGGCTTTGCCGTAGTTAAGCAAAAATAGATCTTACGTGCAGTGAGATGTTTCGTAATATTTTCAGCCTGAAACAGTTGGACCAGAAAATGGAAATTCACAGTCACGTAACACGAGATACGATCTGTTCTCTGGAATAGGTATACGGCACGTAAATGTATTGGGTTACCTAAGGTTACGGATTCGATATGCGAATGTAAGATGCATTTTTGTGAAATAAAACTAAAGCTTGTTTACCTATCCTAGAGTAATGTTGCACGTTTTTATATAGGTACTAGCTGAGCGCGACTTCGTCCGCGTGGAATTTTACTTAATAAAAAAGCCCGCTCCCGCGTTCTGAGCCCGCGTGACAGGACCCATTTTTTTTTCTAAAATAAAAGTAGCCTAAGTTACTGCTTATAGCATCAGCTATCTACCAGTGAAAGTCCCGTCAAAATCGGTCGAGCCGTTTCGGAGATACTCTTTGATTTCAGGTGTTTTTATTTTTTACGCGGAACCCTAATTGTTTTTCTAAAATTAAAGTAGCCTTAGTTACTCCTTATAACATCAGTTATCTGCCAGTGAAAGTCCCGTTAAAATCGGTCCAGCCGTTTCGGAGATTACCTGGAACAAACACACAGACAGACAGACAGACAGACAGACAAAAATGTTTGAAATCGCGTTTTTGCTATAGGTGTCGTATGTACTTTCATATGCATTTAGTGAAAAGGTGTTATTTTGATATTACAAACAGACACTCCAATTTTATTTATTTGTATAGATAATAGATATTCTAAACAACAAGTCGGCAAAAATTTTAACAGCCAATTAACGAAACTGACGCCTATACTGTTACTTTCAATCCTTCTTCTTATCTAAACCTCCAAAACCTCGGTCTTGTATGTACCTATAGGCATTTTGCCACAAATCCATTTTGCGGTTCAGTCGCCACTAATAACGCTTTATCATAGAACTCGTCCTGACATTCACTTCTTCCACTGTTACCTTGTAAGCCAGGATCAACAATAGTGTTCAATGAGGCCAAACATGTGGCTCGCTGACACATTAACAGCCTGTTTCATCTAGGTTTAAAATGACCCAAGTTATAACAATCTTTGGAAACAATATATAACAATTATTTAGCCCTTTTGACGTCGTGACTCTGGTGAGAGTCGCGGGGAGCCGTTGGATGCACATAGCGGGCAAGCGCCCATTGTGTCGTTCTATGGGGGAGGACTATGTTCAGCAGTGGACGTCTTCCGGCTGATGATGATGATGAGTTTGACTTCCCACTCCTGGGCATCCCCTCACTACGAGGGGAATTAAGGCCGTAATCCACCACGCTAGTGCGGATTGGCAGATTTCACACGTCTTTCGAAATTGGTTAGATTTTCCAACACGCAACTACTCAAATGTTACACTATAAAATTACAGCGTCTATCCAAGTATATGCCTTTCTATTATGAGGATACACTCGGATGTATCTCGGTTGCCCGCAGCTCGTTACTCATCGTTAGACACAGTGCCCAGCTAAGTCGGAAACTGCAAGATTTACAGCCTTTTGTTATGCGGTCCTCTCTTTAAGTGCAGTTTGCTCTGTATTTGTCGACAACTATAGTAATAACCTCGAGATTTTGTCTTCTTTATCTTAAAACGTGTTGTTCTTGGATTTCATTTTGAAGTAGCGCCAGTTCTTTGTCTAATTTGCTGTCTTGAATACTTTTTAATTTATTATAATAGAAAAATATTGCTTTGAAGAAATCCAAAAGGCGTTTAACAAAATTATAAAATACATTTTTTTGCAAAACTTATGCAATCACATATGCGGCAATAACTCTACACACAGAGTTTGTAAAGTACTTAATGTGTTTCCCAACAAAGCGTCGCTTCATCTCACACGGTGTTATATTCGCGTAAAGTGACGGCTTAATTTATGTAAGTACATACATTCGCGTTGCAGCTTAAGTTATGCAGAGCCAGTTGGCTTAAATGACAAGTAAGTTTCTTACACATAAACATTTTTCAATAAACTGTTAGACTGTGCCTTTGAATGAACACTAAGATATATAAATCTAAATTGAAAATTTAAAAAACCCACGATGTGGCGACTTTCTGAACTACAAACGAGCTGATAATTTGAAACGGCTGAACCGATTTTCATGAAACATAGCTAAGAACTCTCTTGATCAGAGTACCTTTCCAGGCGCTACGATGCCATAGACAGACACACAGATAGAGATGTTAAGCTTATAACACTCTTCTTTTTTCGTCGGGGGTTAAAAATTGGTTATGTGTACATAATAGTTTAAGAGACTTGTTCTTCACAAATCAGTTAAGACGGGGTTTTAAGGTGGTAAGTCCAAGCTGTGTCTAATTGACTTCTTCTCGTATACGGGCTCGCTCTACCTGGGTTGAAAAACTCTCTCACAGACGTTCGGTATAAAGTAGCTATTGTAGCTGCATTTGTATGCTGAGTGAGAGTCCCGGAAGCCTAACATTCCTCCCTCCCATCACTCTGTCCCATTATCATTCAAGTCGGCAACCTACGAACAATGCCTATGCAAGCATTTATCATCGGGCGAGTCAACTGACTCCTAAATTGTGTATACAAGTAGATTAATCCAAATTAAGATAAAGAAGATCCGTCAAATACTTCTCCAAGACAAACATGGCTGTAGGGTATTAAAAATACAAAACAAACCCCTGGCATGTCGCTGCGTAGTTACATCGAAAATAATTAGACGACAATACGGCTCATCCGTTAGCCCTGAGGGGTGGAAATTGATTGTCTTTCAATTGTTAATGTGAAGAGAGCTCTGCTTGAAAATACTGAAAGATTGATGAGGCTGTAAGGATTGGAGGAAATGGGGTCGAGTGGAATAAGACAACCTTTGACTTCGTTAACATCTGCACTGACCACTGACGTGTCGTATATCTAAGTTTTTTATTATTATTATTCGGGGCGCTATTTGGCCCGCGTACACCAATGACATGGCGGTTATAGTTCTATTATACAGGGTGTAATAATTTACAAAGCTGTATTATACAGGATGTAAGGGGCATCGTAACGTAAACTGATACCATAGATTAATCTCCTGATTCTGGATTCCCCAAGAGTGGGAATTTTCCGCCGATATTTTTATGAAATATGCTAACGAAATTCAGCATTTTTAAATTGATGTGGCATGAATTGCGCGATCAATCATATTGATTTATAATTTTAATTGCAATTTATGTCAGAAAAGTAATTATTGATTTATTTATGTCAAATCACTTGAGATAGATTCGTATAATAATTTCATGCTGAAATATATTTAAAAATGATTAAGAATGTCAGCATAATTCTTGAAAATATCGACGGAAAATTCCAACTCTGGGGGTCCAGAGTTGAATCCATGGTATCAGTTTTTGTTACGATGCCCCTTACACCCTGTATAATACAGCTTTTAAAATTATTATTCATTATAATCATTGTGTTATTACTTGTACCCATCAAGTGTATAATGCTGTAGTATAAATATTTAGGAAGCTCATTATTATTTGTGTTTATGAAAATAAAGCAACACAAAATAAATAGTTTCCGTCTTGACGATAATGAGAATGAACAAAATGCAAAACGAATTCTAATGAAACTCTTTTTACGTGTTTATTTTTCTTAACTTAATGCGATTTTAATAATGTAATGAGAATCAGTAATATACTTGTTTTTTATATTCATGTTTTGTTTAATTGTAATGATGTCACTTGCAATTTGTTTCAAATTCAAAATAAAAATTCTTCCGAAAAATACTTCTACAATAGAAATTTTGCCTGAAAGGCACTTAAAGATAACTGTATTAAAATTAAAGTCTCAGTTATTAGTGCAATCAATGCAATTTAAAAGATTATGTGAAGAGATTCAAGCAAAGCAAGCAGAAATACCAGTTAGAATTGAATTGCAGACGTGTAGACTTTGAAGTCGAATCATCTATATCTAAACCCACAGAATTAATGGGTGCTTGAGGTCAGCTGGCTGACAAGGAAGGGCTATATATCATCGAGACTCTGCGGAGTTTATATTATTAGGGCGACCGTCCATCTGGCTTTACTATGAAGCGGGCCCGTCCGCTTCGTCGAATAGGATTGCCTTATTTCCTCACTATCATCCAGTTTAGCTCAAATTGAAAGCAAATGAAGCGAACCGATTAGATTGCACTGTTACTTTTGAGGTTTTTTATTTTAGAAAATAAGTACCTACTTACAAGGTGAAACAGAAAGGGTATACTATTTTTTGTGCAACTTAACTTTGTAAATCTAAAAATATCGGCTTCGTGGGACAGTTGAAGTACTAAAGGTTTTGTAGACTTGTGAAATCTGTCAACAGCTGTATCCCTATAACACCTTTTGTTTTTCAAGTTTCCTCCAAAGCTGATAGTATAAGAATTACAATGTTAAGTTTTTAAAAAAAAGTATACCCATTCTGTTTCAACCTGTACATCTCTATTTTATTTGTCAAATCGTTCTTGAGATTTATCAGAAGATTTTAATTTTATTTCAAAAGCCGTCGGTTGCTCAGAAACGACCGTTTCCTTTCACACACATGATTTATTTGTGAAATGTTTCGACGGGTTTTTACTTAGCTCGCACAAGTGGGGTGAAGTGTCCGAAAAAATAAACATTTACTAAGAGAGCGTGGAAAGAGGCCGCCGAAAAGTAACATGACAGAGGGGTAAAAACGTTTGGAATAAAGGTAAATAACAGTAATGGACTCCATGAATAGTACTAAATGGTATAACTATGAAGAGTACCTAAATATATTTTGGACTAGAAGATTGTGGGTGTGCATTAACTTTACTTCTATAGTTATAAATGCAAGTGTTTAGTTTGCATGTTTGACTTATCACGCAATACAGTTCAATGGGTTTAAATAAAGTCTGATACACAGGGTGCAAGAAGTTGTCATTCACACGGTGAACCGGACACCGATAACTTCCACACATGTCACTGTATCCATTTATTTTAAACTAACTGAGCCCGCGACTTCGTCCGCGTGGAATTTAACTTAACAAAAAAGCCCGCTCCCGCGTTCTGAGCCCGCGCAACCGGAACCACTTTTTTTAATTTTGTTTTTCTAAAATAAAAGTAGCATAAGTTACTGCTTATAACAATAGCTATCTACCAGTGAAAGTCCCGTCAAAATCGGTCCAGCCGTTTCTGAGATACTCTTTGATTTTATGTGTTTTATTTTTTTTACGCGGAACCCTAATTGTTTTTCTAAAATTAAAGTAGCCTAAGTTACTCCTTATAACATCAGCTATCTGCCAGTGAAAGTCCCGTCAAAATCGGTCCAGCCGTTTCGGAGATTACCCGGAACAAACACACAGACAGACATTTTAATCGCGTTTTTGCTATAGGTGTCGTATGTACGTTCATATGTATTTAGTGAAAAGGTGTTATTTTGATATTACAAACAGACACTCCAATTTTATTTATTTGTATAGATACGGCTATTATTTATTTTTATTGTCTGTCTTCTTCGTGGGACTGGCCACTTGGTGTTTTATTAAGTGTATAAGTAACATAAATATTATAATTATTATATTCTAACTTTTTACCCGCAAAAGTATCCCGAAAGGGGTAAATTATAATAAAACTTGATGTCATCCAGCCTATATGTTTTTATTCTAGAATATTTTACATGGGTAAATCAGTGAGTAAAGCTATAATAAAATTTCATTTCTCGCCCTTCGAATACACTTGGTCCCTCAACCCTTGGAATGAAATCGGCGGGTCACAGACGGGTTATGAATCCACTTGGAATTTCATTACGGAATTTCGTTGGGCTCCTTTAGTCGTTGACGCCATAAGAACTCGTTGTATTGTCTATTGAATTTATATTGCTCTTAAGAATTTGTGTAACCTAGAGTTTATTCTTAGTGAGTATTACGTCATAGAGTAAGTCACGTCGAGACTTGGTGTGAACTCCGACACCAGAGTTGGCCACGATCAGCTCATGTAAACAAGAAAAAAGTGGCAGGGTATATGGAAAGGCGTTTGATATAATAAACCTTTGCTAAAGAGAATAACTAAAATGTATTGTGCCTCGAATGAACTCACGCCTACATTCATAGATTAATCTCAACTCTGAGAGCGATCTTGGAAATGTCATTCTTACGTCATTCCAGTACAAAATGACATGCCAAAAGCATACTCAAGACCGCTCTCAGACTTGAGATCGATTTATTTAGACGGCCTTTATTGTTTAATCTTGAAGTAGGGTCATTTAGTTTAACGACGGTAGAATAAACCTGACATATACGCCCTTTTATCCAAAGGGTCAAACATTATTTTAATATTTCGTGCTATTTGGGATTAGGTATATTTTGCGTACTGCCATTGTGTAGTTATTCAAAAAGCAAATAATTTCCGATAGCTCTTATAAGATACATAAGTATGACACAAATGTCCTTATGCATAAATATGCGGCATAATGCCAGCCCAGTATCGCTTTCACGGCTGCCAAATCACTCGCATAGTCAGAATAGGTTGTGACGTATGGTCTTTCTAAAAACATAATCATTTTCGTATTATGACCATGAAAAAGATGACGGGAGCATTTCGATTGTAATGGTGAAGACCAGTGGAATCTGCAATAATATATCTTAATGTTGTGAACTCTCGGTTGAAGATGCTTCAAACTCTTAAAAACCTTTGGCAATTACGTATTACGGTATGCCTTAAATTTTAGGAAATATAAGAGAACGAGGTTTTTAACCCCCGACAAAAAAAGATGGGTCTTATAAGTTTAACATGAGTATTTGTATTTGTGTGTCTGTCTGTGGCATCGTAGCGCCCAAGCGGATGAACCGATTTCAATTTTGTTTTTTTTTGTTCGATAGGTAATCTGATCGAGAGTGTTCTTAGCTATGTTTCATGAAAATCGGTTCAGCCATTTGAAAATTATCAGTTCTTTTGTAGTCTAAAAAGTCGTCGCATCAGGGGTTTTCTAAATTTTCAATTTTAGTTATGTTATATTGATATACTGTTGTTTGTACCTACAGAAGAAATGACCTGATCCAAGAAGCCATAATAGTTAAGCAACCTTTGTAATAAGTAATTATAGGTAATTATAAACTATTATAATTGGTTTCACTACGCATACAAAAGGGCGTTAGTGCAGTACGTGGTAGAACTTTGTTATTAATTCTTGGAAACTTGAACGTTGCCATTCCGAAATCTACGGGAATTTCATTTAAATTAAATTGGAGTTTGCTTGTATGCTTAATTCCTTCAATTACTACCTACTTATAATAGTAAGTATTTGCTGTTCTGATTAGTAGTAAGGTAGGTAAAGTTATGTTGGATGTTGAAGTTAAAAATCTGGGTCAAAATAACTGTTTATTTTATTATTATTTTAAAAAAGATTACTAGTTTTGTTAGTTTATTACATTACTAGTATTGCAATTAGCCCCTCCAGCTAAGCTAATGCTTGTGTTAGGAGTGGACTCACGTCATTAGTTTAATAGCCAGGATGGTGATCGAACCCAAAACCTCTCAGCTACGAGGGTAGCCCCTCTAACCACTAGGCTATTGACGCAGACCTACGTTTACTTTACGCTTTTGTCGGAAATTAAATTTCGGAACATTGTTTTTGAAACTGCTTACTTTGCTAACTTGATACTACCAGGAATCCAATTTTATGTCGACCAGTTATTACCAATTTAATTTCTAAGACAGATAACTCATAAACTTAACTGCATGACCAATAAAAGTGTAGTTAGTCGTTCCTAACGCAAAGGGCGTAAGTGTGTTACGTGACCGGAAAACTTAATTTATAGTTGTCGTTAAACATACGTGTGGCACTTTAGTGCGGTGGGTGGGGTTCAGTTAGTTACGCCTTTACTGTAGTATTTAATTGATGGAGATCTTACTAAGATTTTCAGTGCCTAAGGACTATGAATACGTAGTATTAAAATAATTGGAATTTGGTGACCTATTTATTTAAAAATATTTTTCATAATCAATTTATGTTAAATCAATGAGCGCAAGAGTACCTACCTATTAAGATCATTTCCAGTCACATTAAGACTATTGTCAATTTTATAATTACGAAAGCTAGCTAGGATAAAAAAAATAAAAACGTATAGCTTTTAAAGTACTTGAACAAAATGGGACAAAATGGAAATGTCTACAGGTGCCCGATATTAAAATTCATTTGCCGCTGCCAGCGTGCTGGTCTGAATTGTGAAATGAGATTCCTTTGCAGGCCGCGTGAGGCCCCGAACCGTGTTAACTGCGATACTTTCATTGCCACGCTAAACTCATGGTGTACATAATGTACTTAAATATATTAAACTCCGGGATCCCCACTCCGTGTTTTTGAAAAGAAATAAAATAAGTAAAAACAATTAAGGCTAAAGCGCCCATCTAGCCCGCAAAGTTCAAATTTTTGGAGGTTTTTTATAATTCTTACAAAATCATAAAAATCAAATAATAAAAGGCACATTTTGTAATTCGCGAGAAAGACCGTGTGCAGTGCATTTATTAATATATCCAACTTACTCTAAAACATTTCAAGAACGACAGCTATCCAGATAATCTGGCAATTTTTGTATATTTAGTGATTTACTAGTATCATATCCACCGTGATAATATTTAGAGTAAAATAAATGTATTAATAAACGCACTGCATACTGTATTTGTCGCAAATCACAAAATGTTGTCTTAAATGTTTTCAGATTTTGGATAAACTATAAAAATACTCGAAAATTTTGAATTACGCGGGCAGTAAAAAATTAGCAGTCTTTATTTCTCCAAGTTATATTTGGATCGTATGAATTGCGCGTGAAATTTTAGTTTACGTATAGTTGCGGGTCTTAGAGTGAATGATCAGATTTAATGATTGTTAACAGAAGCATACTATCGTTTCATGATCCATGGTCAGATATATAAATAAAAAATTGCCCTTTGAGACGTCCCACTCCCAGACACGGGCCTCCCTTCACTACGAGGGGGATCCAGGCCGTAATCCACCACGCTGGCCCAGTGCGGGTTGGCGGATTTCACATGTCTTTCGAAAATTGGTTAGATCTTCCAGAACATGCACGTTTCCTCACGATGTTTTCCTTCACCGTAAGCAAGTGATAATCATATAGAAATTTTAATTTAAACGCGATAAAATCCGTAAAATAGTTTTATTTCAATCATATAGAATGTATGATTCGCACATAGATTTCGACAAACCCCGGGGTTTGAATCCAGGACCTGGTGCCCGCAAGACGCGTGCTTAACCAATCACTGCTTAAGATATAAAGTACACTTCAAATAATTCAAAGCATTGTAATATCGGAATCACATAAATTGAAATCTGCTCGCCTTTAAATACAATTAAGACTTGAAATATTGAAAATGGCACCATTCATCAAAATTTAAACCAGGAAATTGATGATCAAAATACGGAATACGCTGAATGTAATTTGAATGAGACAATATCTTAGAGACAATGTTGGACAAATAATTATTGGGAACCGGTTTACATATTTAAAACATACTATTCCTAGGTGTGTAACGGCATATACATCTATTTTTAAAGACCTTTCTCGTTTAAATACTACTTACAACGTTTTAGATTTTTAAATTGCCAACTAGTTCTTATTTTTACGACTTATTGCATAGGTTTTTGTTTTATATTTGCCATGTTTTTATATAATTGTTTTATATTGTTTTCTTATATTTACGCGAATACTACACATTGAAATAAAACTATTTTTACGGATTATATCGCGTTTATTTAATTTTATGTTCCCGACGTTTCGGTTGCTTTACAGCAACCGTGGTCACGGGGGGACTGAGGTGTTAGACGTCCTGATGTCATAGTTAAAAACTGGGTACCCTCAAAATTTAGTTGGTGTTTGCGGTCCGATCCACGCCGAAAGTGCTCACTGTGTCTTGAGGTCTTGCAATGGTACGCTTGGTTTTCGATTTAATTATATTAATTACTGGATCCCAAGTTGGTGGTAGCACCCAGCCATCTTCCCTATTGAAATTAGGATGTTTTTTAATTTCAATGGCCTCACGTATCATCCTTGGTCGGAATCGGTGTTCTATTGCGAGGATCTGTGGTTTATCAAATCTGATATAATGGCGGGTGCGGTCCTGTACATGTTCACAGATTGCAGACTTCGTGTAGCGCCGGTGTTTCACGTCAGCTATGTGTTCTTTTACGCGGGTTTTTACTGATCTTTTAGTTTGCCCTATGTAGGAGAGCCCACATTCAGAGCGTACCATTGCAAGACCTCAAGACACAGTGAGCACTTTCTGCGTGGATCGGACCGCAAACACCAACTAAATTTTGAGGGTACCCAGTTTTTAACTATGACATCAGGACGTCTAACACCTCAGTCCCCCCGTGACCACGGTTGCTGTAAAGCAACCGAAACGTCGGGAACATAAAATTAAATAAACGCGATATAATCCGTAAAAATAGTTTTATTTCAATAATTGTTTTAGTTTACTGAATGATATCCATTGCAGCTGTCGGTTTATTTGAAAACTAGAACGTGGTTTTTAGCTAGACGACACTAAAAAATAAACTTATTTATTTTCTTTGCTCCCGGCAAAGCCAAGAGCTTTATCTCTATCTTATTACAGAGTCAATTAATTACATTAACAACACAGCGAAGATCCCTAAACTGATTCAATCAGTGTATCCTAAACTAACAGTTTCGCGGTGGCGCTCTGACGTGCACTTTGCAGATTACATTTGGGTGGGCAAAAGGGTCGTACCCTGGCATTCATCAATCGTGACGGCTCTTGTTTTTCACCAGAAACTGACAGTTTCTGATCAATTGGTAGAGTGTTGATGCATCATGATCAAGTATAATCAGCTCACGAGTTTAGGTCAAATTTGTCATATTACGATTCGTGGTGCCTTACAACTGGTCTTCAATCACCTGTAACAGTCTTGTTTCTATGGCAATCAGCCCATACCAGCTATTTTTGTCTCCCGCTTTGCACCGGAGGGAAGTGGAATTTTTTTCTTCCAACTCCTCCTATTATTTCTTTCGACTAAATTCGTGCGGGTTCCAAGACAATTTAACTTTTCCCCGGGACTCGTCGATGGTCAAACCTCGACGTCATTATTGGTCACCATTGTCGATCCTGGCTTACAGGAGTTACAGTGTATGGCGGGACTAGTCCCAATAAAAAAAAAGAGTGTTGATGCATTCCTACTAATTTATTATATTGGTTACGCCAATTGGTTGGTTGCTTGAGAAGACATACGTAACCGTACGTAAGGTACTGTAAGGAGGTCCATGTCGGCGCACTGGCCACAGGCGATAAGCGTTCCTGGCCGTCAAGAACGTATTTGAATTTTATGAAAAAAGATTAGTTTTGAAATTGAAAGCTCTGCGGTGCGCTGGCAGTGACAATTGGGGACTATTGAGATAAGACGTGTTTTTATGTAAATTAATATTTAAATAATATAATAATAATTAACAATAATAAATATTATAAAATACTACGAGTTATTAATTGAAACCCCAATGTCACAGTACTTAAGCACCTTAGTTTAATTAGTATTTTTGAATCCAGGAAAATTTCCCAATGGTAAGACTTAAGTGAGTTGTCTTCTAGTTAGCGATCATAGATAATATAGCCTTTGTCAAGTATATTAGTTGTATAACTTATTATTAAAAAAAAATCCCAAGTTATTAACGATTTCAGGGTCTGCAATATATATATTTTTAACCAGTTAGTTACCAAAAATAACAAAACAAGGATTAAAAGCGGATTGCTTTTACAAAATGTCTCCTTAATTCTGTGTTTGTATAGGACTCACCGAAAACACAAGAGGATTCGGATTTTGAGCAAATATTTTTATGAAAACATCAATGGAAATGTTAAATAAAACACGTATTTTGAAATGAAAATTAAAAATAAAGATTTTATGTTATACAAAAAAACACAGTTCTCACAAATTTGACAGCGAGAGAAGAAACAATCCACACAATCTTTGTATAATGTCGTCTAGGTAGATAAAACCTTTTACCCATATATAGCTAAGTACATCCGCACAATTATTGAATTTGTTATGAATAAGTGACCCCAATGCTGGAAGTTATCACAAACAGATCATCCCATGATCAGAATCAGCCCATGGGCGTGGCAAAATGTTGCATCTGCAAACCATTCACATTCGGATTTCCATATTGTGATTGGCGTGACGTAACTTTGCCTTATAATGTTATAGGTTATAACCAATATTCCCATAATCATAAATTCTCATGCGTACTTACCTACCACTGGGTGATAAAGTGGCAATAGCTGTTATCACGTCAATGCCATAAAAATACCTGTTGAGTTCCAACAGTTCTCGAACATTACACTTTTATTGTTTGGTAAACTTCTAACTTGAATTCAACCGTTTTGTTGCAAATAGTTTTGGAGTAACTTTTACTTTAATTACTTCGCGTGGACTAGATATTATAACTTATATTTTCAGTTTTATCGTATCTAAATATATATAACTCAAAGGTGACTGACTGACTGACATAGTGATCTATCAGCGCACAGCCCAAACCACTGGACGGACCGGCCTGAAATTCGGCATGCAGGAAGATGTTATGACATAGGCATCCGCTAAGAAAGGATTTTGATTAATTCTCCCCCCCAAGGGGATAAAATAGGGGATGAAAGTTTGTATGAAACTTTGTCAATTAAATTCCACGCGGACGAAATCGCGGGCACAGCTAGTTGATAAATAAGTTTTGTTTTTAAAATTGTGATTGAGTGATTTTCTACTTTGATCACATAAACTTATCTTAAATTTGAGAATGGTTTTGAGTCCTTATTTATTTAAAATTTTGATATTTAACCCTAATACTACGAATCTTAAACGGTAACTCTAAGCACTGCAAGATGCAGATCGAGAGAGATGCATCATTTTAGATTTTTGTAGATTTAGACTTCTTCAATGGAATGTCACCTTTTGTAACCCTTGATAAGGCCCAAATTAGTACAATAGTTGGCCTAATTGTGATCTGAACTCCGTATCTATCTTTACCTATAAGTTCATGGTCCTATCTGTCTAACAGTAACTTCAGACTGTTTGCGCAGCTGCGGTTGACGTGACACCAGATACCGGAGAGATTGCGTTGTCGGAGCATCGTGAGCGTGTCAATGTTTCATGATTAATCTATGAAGAAACTTTCAGAATAATATGATGTTGATGATAACGAAAATTTACCCAAATACTAGGAATATAGATAATAGACAGTACCTAAAAGGCTGTAGGGTTGCTAACAAAGGGGCATGACTGACCATAGTTCTTATAAATTTTAGGCAGTTGAAAAGATGTCATCTATACAAATAAATAAAATTGGAGTGTCTGTTTGTAATATCAAAATAACAAATTTTCACTAAATGCATATGAAAGTACATACGACACCTATACCAAAAACGCGATTTAAAATTTTTTTGTCTGTCTGTCTGTCTGTCTGTCTGTGTGTTTGTTCCGGGTAATCTCCGAAACGGCTGGACTGATTTTGACGGGACTTTCACTGGCAGATAGCTGATCTTTTAAGGAGTAACTTAGGCTACTTTAATTTTAGAAAAACAATTAGGGTTCCGCGTAAAAAAATAAAAACACATGAAATTAAAGAGTATTTCCGAAACGGCTGGACCGAATTTGACGGAACTTTCACTGGTAGATAGCTGATCTTATAAGCAGTAACTTGGGCTACTTTTATTTTAGAAAATCATTTTTTTTTAAATGGGTCCTGTCGCGCGGGCTCCGTACGCGGGAGCGGGCTTTTTTGTTAAGGTAAATTCCACGCGGACGAAGTCGCGGGCTCAGCTAGTAGTTAATAACTGGGTACCCTCATATTTAGTTGTTGTTCGCGTTCCGATCCACGCAAAGAGTCCAGTCCCCCCGTGACCATGGCTGCTGTAAAGCAACCGAAACGTCGGGAACATAAAAAAGTAAATAAACGCGATAAAATCCGTATAATAGTTTTATTTCAATGTATAGTATTCGCGTAAATATGAGAAAACAATACAGTTGAAAAGATTTAAATTTTACAATATGAACAGGAGATATGCACAAACATTAAGTTTATATTAAATGCAATCGTCCCTAGTTTTGATTCGTTCATACACCTTTTATGAAATCCACAGTATTTGGGAGTGGTGCAAGTCTAACCGAGGGAAACGATTTATCACATGTTTGACTTACCACTTTTGTCGAACATTTTAAAACAAGTGTATTATGTGTCATTGTGTGACATCACAATAGAGTATCCGACCATTTATTTCCAAATGGGCGTATAGCACGTATTTTTTTATTCCTCCTCCTCACTATGCTAGTCCCAGTTCTCAACTTAAAATGTCTGTCTGAAAAACTCGCTGAAACTTTTTATTTATCAGTCCCACACTGACGGCAATGTCGGTCCAACTGGTCGTAAAGCTTGAACCTGGCAGAATGTAACGAGGGAAAAGTTTGTGCCTCTGAGATGAGGTCACAGTGCCAGCGCAGAGAGAGATATATTATAGCGCTCATTTGCTGTAAGTAAATGATAATGATCCTGAATATATGACTTACAATACACAGAGAATATGACCTACTATGACGGCTAGACCAAAAGAGTCTCTTTTGGTAAGTACTCTTTTGGTTATAACATTTTATAACCATGGATTAAGCAAAGAGAAAATTTCTAAAATGTCATTGTTTCTAATACAACTAAGGGCCATATTGATAAATCAATCTCAATTCTGAGGGCGATCTTAACATGTCATTTGTACTGGAATGACATTTCCAATATGGCTCTCAGACTTAAAATCGATTTATTAATACGAGCCTAAGCCGATTAGAATTACCAAACACCTCTCCAAAAATATGTAGGCATGCCAAATATTAAATTATTTTGTGCAAATATTTGTGCCAACATTGTTGTTTAACGAACTCCAAGCTATTAATTATATGCGGCGCGTGTGAGCTGTGAATAAACGACGAATTAAATTGTATGATATTTAATTTTGGCTTTCTCTTTGTAGAATCTAGAAATAAGCCATGGTAACCGCTCATTGGCCGAAAGTGGACGAGTCAAATTGTATCAACTTTATACTTTGCTGGTTTTGTAATAATGGATACTTTATAATATCTACGCACTTAATTGTACACTATAGGCACTATGTACAGGCAATTTAAGTAGGATAGTTATCGCTGAAAAAACACGCAAAATAAACGCATGGGTTCCATTAAATTTATACCAACTTACAATCCATTTTCAATGAAGATACTGTGAGTTCTGAAAAAAAAATATTGGTAAAGCTGCTGTACCTAAATAGGTTAATTGCTATAGATTTTGTTCCAAATTTACTAACCAATCTGGGTTCCTAGAACGAAATTTCACTTTGTACAAGCATTAGCGAAGCAAAGTTCAAACAAGCTTCGGATTAAGCGACAAGTGTTACTACATCAACACAACAAGCTTTAGCCAGCTATAACAGGTTCAACCCTGTTTCAATTTCAGTGGACAAGGAGTGTGGCGAACCAAACGAGGTTCCAAACCCGAGCATAGAAATAGGTACCTAGTACTTTATAACAACATTCTATTTCGGGTGGCACCTACCGGGGAGATCTTGCTTCGAGACTATAAACAATAAGCCATTCCTATTGGGCTACTGAAATAGTTTCAGGACGTAAGTTATTTATGTGACAACTTACAGGAATTATTTACAAATTTCCACGGTCCGCGGAGGAAATATAAGTTTATCACGCGACTGTGATTTATTTATAAATAGTATTTCCGGATCTAAAATTAGTTCTATTCTACTAGTAAAACTAAATTTTATTTAAGTGTATACGTTCTTATGTATAGAAATATAATGGTAGCGCTTTGGTGTTATAATTATAACACTTTATAATTTTAATGGAAAATCTCCATAAGAGATTAAACTCTGAAGTTAGAAAAGGTTAAGTATTTAACCGCAATGAGAGAACCATTATTACCTGTAGGCTGGAGTTGTGCCCTATTCACCATAATAATATCGAACACGAGGGCGTATAACAGTTCCTACACTTATGCCTACCCCTTCAAGTAATGTAGGCGTGAAAGTATTATATTATTTTACAGCAACTTCCAAATTGTTGTAAGCGAAGCTTACATTAACTTTACTTTCACGTTTCCCGTCTCGCTATAACGGAATACCAAATTAATTCGCAAATTGATCTGACATATGTAATGGAAACCATTACAAATTTTGTTGTACATACACATTTACCATGACGGAACATATTCTATTTTAGTATTTAAACAGTGTTAAGCAAAATAAATATTTGTACTATATTAGCCTAGTACCGACTGAGCGAGAGGCATCGCGAGGCAGATGCTAGCTCACTCACTGACTCGCCCGAGGCAAATGTGCTGCCTCGTACGAGCAGTATCGTTTGCGTCACTCATCAGAACGATTATTTAGCCTCGCGAACTTCGTCGCGATTCGTCAAGAATCTGTAGCAATTTGACAAGTGCTAATAGATTTTTGCTATGAAAATGTAACAATTAAATTTTATATCCACAGAAAAAATATATTTTCAGTCTTAAATTTGCTACAGGCGAGTAAAAAAAAACAAATGTTTTAGTATTTTCCTCGCACTGCATTTTCGTACATGCCTATGTTAAAACTGAAGCTGCCTCGCGGCATGTGCCCAAGGCTACTCACACAGTCGGTACACTGTTATTACAAATTGAGAAAAGTTTAAGGCAAAGAATTTAGCCCTATAAAACTTAGGCATTCAATTCACTTTCATCGAATCTTTCAATTGAAAAAACTTGTCGCCCTATACTGCCGCGCCTCCCAGCGAGATTTACTGGCACTTGAGGCAATATTGCCTTCACTTCAGAATACGTACATAAAAAAGTTTTGATACGGAACGTTTTTATGAAACCGGATTTTGATTACTGTTTGAGCGCTACCAAGGGAAAGTCATATTAGTTCTTGACATAACTTTTTGGGCACAAGCTTCACAAAGAAGTTCACTACACCAATCGATATAGGTAAAAAGGCTTTTTTTTTTTTATATGACTATATGTTGTTGGCCAGAGTGGCCATAACAACTTCACCCGGACAGAGGGCGAGCGCAAGTGCGCTCCAGCCAGAGGGGCAGGGGGGCAGCTAGCTCAAGGGCGCCACAAGGGACACGACCTCGAAGCTGGGTTTGTGCTATTGTCCACATATTATTGTTGACTTCTTCTACAGAAGTGTCTCATCTGATACTGTTTTATGACTCAATACTCCCTATTGCGATCCCAACAAGCGGCTTGATTGGGCCGCTATCCGTACGTGTATAGGAAATTATTATTACTGTGATGTTTTTTCGCAATTTGATTTATTTCCGTCACTGAAGTTTTCTATGCTTTGCTTTCCGCGAAAATGGGTGAGAATAATCCTCGCTTTAAGTCGCTAGTGATTTTGGGGTTATCGATTGCCATTAAAGCAGTTTCTTTAATTTTGGTAACTTTTTATTTTTAAATTGTGGACAAAATTTGGCTTTTAATCTGTATTTGTAAAAAGCTGTTTAATCTCAAGGGGTTATACATCCCCTTGAGTAGATATCCTATTATCTCCCTGAGTGGATAATAGGCTTACTTCAAATTGTCAACCAAAGAACTTGAACCTCTGAAATATATAAGTAAAAAAGGATTTTTTCACACAACTTCATAAATTGTTTCGAACAAATTTGGTAACTGATGATTAGGTCTATATTGACCCAAAAACGTATCCAGCAGCAGTTTGGTCTCAGAAGTCAGTATATTGCCTTTTATAGGTATTTTTATTGCCCGAACGTGATACAGTTGTCGCCATTTCTCGCACATATTTTCGCGATAGAATTTTTTGACGTAGAATTTATTGGATGGAAGCTTATTTTTGTGGTATCTCTTCTATATTCGTATTTGTATGTAGGGTCTATGTTTACTTTAGAATTTTGTATGTAGGTAGCTAGTTAAAATGTGTCTCGTCTACCGTCATCTACCTACCCCCGATTAATGTGATATTTTGTGCTGGTGTCCTTTTTCCCCCTTCATGACACTGTACGGACCGACTTCCGTGTGGTGTGGCAAAAACGTTCTCGTGCGTGCTCCTGTGCCAAAATTTCCTAATCGGGTGAAATCTACCTAATCTGCGTATTTGTGTTGTGTGAACTCTAAAACCATTGGGAGCTCTCCAGGGTTGCGCCTGTGCTAAAGAACCTGAGGATCCAGCCATACCACCCGAGGAATGCGCCCGCCTCCATCGTGCCGGTAACGTACACGCGTGACAATGATCTGACCCTTACCGTTACAGTTCTGCTTCCCCCTTATTGGATTCAGCCCAGCATAGCCGTGCCTACCTAATCAGGACCCAGCACTATTCCCGCGACAGTCTATGATATCCCACTCGTATTGAGAGGAGGTTCTATCTGGCAGATAGCACAAGAACGCGACAAGAGCTTTTTTATTAACATTTGTGTCCTTCTCTCCTTCTTATTTCATAGGACAGAATGAGACTAAGCTACTGATTTTGTCAAATTTCTGTATCAAAATTTCCCTATAATGAGTGTGAAAAAGCAACGTCCGACGTAGTTCATATTTAGTATTAGATTTAAAGCAACAAACGAATTGCTTCAAGCTTTAATTACACCAGTTAGCTACGTGATTTTAAGCCTTCCACTCCGCCAGAATGTCACAGTTTGTTTATCTTTCCTCCCGGTTCCAAAGTCGGCTGCGATAGCATTGAAACACGTTCGAAGTTGGCCAACCTTTCCACCTTGTTACGTGACATTGTTGTAAAGGAACTCTTTGTGTTTTTGTCCACCCGAGGTTAAGTAGTTACCGTAGCCTATAGATGCTTGCAATACCAAAGAGATTGCTCGCACATTTTCCACCTGAAGGGGAGTGGGATACAGGGATGGGTACGGGTGGGTTAGGCTTCTAGCTCGTTCACTCATTGTACAAAAAGCAGATCTATGTATTAGCTATTTTACGCAGATCTTCCGTGAGAAGGTGAAACTACCCTGGTCGAGCTTGGCCCAACCAAACAACTTTTCGGATCTTCGTTTGCACTGACGAAAATGTCCTGATATTATCAACTACTGTATAATATACAGAATGTACCTTATTATTTCGGACTTTTGAATCGCCCTGTATACCAAGTAAATTGACACCGTGTTTACTTTTTTCTACGCACAGGGTGTGTTTAAGCAGATGTGTGCACATAAACGGGTATTTCATGCGAAATCACGGGTAATCCCTTTGATGTGGGGTGGAGGGCAAATATTGAGAGGACTGAAGGCATGCGGATGATCGCTCTGTTTGCTGAAAAGTTCAATTTTGAATGGTTTTGATTTTAGGGTGCGTAGCTCAAAATGTGTTTAGGAAATATTGAGTTAACTTATTTTTTTCTTCTTCTCTTTGAGGTTGCCTTCAATCTACCCTGATTTAGACTATTACTTATATTTAAAGGTGGTAGAGCCAAGCTGTAGCTAATTAACTACAACAAATTGAATATAGTTCTGGCCCCATTTCTAGAACTAAATGATTTAGTTGCGAAATTATTATAAAGTTTGTGACTTGTAAAAAACTGTGATAGCCGATTGGTTAAAGCACGCGTCTTGCGGGCACCAGGCCTTGGGTTCAAACCCCGGCTCGCACCTCTGGATTTTTCGAAATTTATGTGCGAATCTTAATTTCTATATGATTATCACTTGCTTACGGTGAAGGAAAACATCGTGAGAAAACCTGCATGTCTTAGAAGATCTGACCAATTTTCGAAAGACATGTGAAACCGCCAACCCGCACTGGGCCATCGTGGTGGATTATGGCCTGAATCCCCCTCGAGTTGAGGGGAGGTCCGTGCTCAGGAGTGGGACGTTAAAAGGGCTAAATTTTTTTATTTTTTTTACTATTATTGTGACTTGTGCCCAACTAAGTTAAGATAATGTTTTGTTTAAAATTGATTCATTATCTTACTACTACTTCTTTTGTATCATTCACGCAAATAATAATAAATATTTGACAATCCCGCTCCTACTGATACCCGACAAATTGGAAACGAAATCTTGGAATTAAATTTTCGTGCCAAAACAAATTTTCCTAAAACCAAAGAAAAACAATTAAATTGTCAACTGTCTTCGTTCTGATTGAATACGTTTCCGAAAGTTTGTGATGTTTCTTGGGAGCATAATAACAAGGCTTATAAAATAACTCTACACACTTAGAAGTGATTTGCGTTGTTGTGTATTATAGAATAGAATAGAATAGGATAACTCTTAATAATTGTACATACACCAGAGATTGAATTTGACATCGCCAAAGATAACTGCTAACTGAACAGATTTGGATGAAATTTGGCACACAGATTGTATATTATCTAGATCCACATAATGTACGACACGGACCGCGCAATTTGTCCCAACTATCCAAGCTGAAAATCTAGTTAACGCCTTGATTGCTAAGCAACCAGAATTTGACATATTTCATACCAAGCAGCACGTATTTAAAACACTATACGAGTATTTGACTATATTTGACGACCGCTTGGCGCAGTGGTTCGAGCGTAGGCCGCTCGGCTCACTGCACATGGTGGTTGCGGGTTCCATTCCCGCCAGGGCAAATTCCGGAAATGGCCTTTTCGTAATTTGCCCAGGTCTGGGTGTCACTGGGATCGTCCCCAGTCTATTGTACGGTACCCATAGTACAAGCTTTGCTTAGTTTGGGACCGTACAATTGGTGTGGCTGTCTGGCGATATTATTATAATAAATTATTATTACTATAGTTTCTTAAGTTAGCAGTAGTGTGTATAATATTACTTATGTATTTTAACATGTTGTGCGTCGTGGCAAAGCTGTAAATACATTAAACATTTGGAGATAAATTAAAATAAATATAATGATTTCCTTATGTTCACGTGGACGAAGACGCAAGCAGAAGCTTGTTAAAAAAAATGCACACGAATTGAGAACCTCTTCCTTTTTGAAGTCGGTTGATAAATGATGGCGAAACGTTGAGATTAATAATTTAATTAAATAATCAATTCATTTCCGTTTCGGTGCTCGTTGGCCGTTGTATATGAAAATGACGTCCGCAAAGCAAAGTTAAGTTAAGATTTTTTATAAGTCCATAGGGTTTCTTAACTTGAAATATACCTAGTAATGTCAAGTACCCGTAAACAAACGGGCATGGCGATGTGCATTATATAGTACCTACCACATTTCCATCCCATTTCCACAATGTTGAGTAAAAC
Organism: Notodonta dromedarius; assembly: GCA_905147325.1. Classification (NCBI taxonomy): domain Eukaryota; kingdom Metazoa; phylum Arthropoda; class Insecta; order Lepidoptera; family Notodontidae; genus Notodonta; species Notodonta dromedarius. The sequence continues at coordinate 12,027,003 of LR990159.1, read as the reverse complement.
GGTGCACCTACTTTGTGCACATCTGGCAATCGCAGAGCAATATCCGACGGCAGATCCTCGAGAGACTTGGTCGGATAATCCAATAAGTTTTGAAGTAAAATATGAAGATTATGTATTGGTATTATGGTGAATGGGTGCATTATTGAACGTACCTATTTATTAACCTAGCATATCTCATCCTACTAATATTATAAATGCGAAAGTTTGTGAGTGTGGATGTATGTATGTATGTATGTATGTATGTTTGTTACTCCTTCACGCAAAAACTACTGAACAGATTTGGATGAAATTTGGAGCACAGATAGATTATAACCGGGATTAACATATAGGATACTTTTTAACCCAATAATCCAATACTACGCGGATGCACAGCTAGTTGTCCATAATTATTAAATTTGAATCTGAATACAGGATTGACAAAATTGTATCTTGCCAAAGATACTTTTACTTTTAATACTACTCTCCGCACATGTAAGATATCTTGTAAATACTCCCCCCAACTCAGACGAAAAAAAACGTAGATGGACCGCTGAATTATGTCAGAAAAAGTAATATCAAATGGCATTCATCCAAATAGCTCATGTGTTTTTTCATTTTTTTTAATGTGATTAAGGTAGGCTCTCGAACGCGGATTATTATTTATTTACTAGCTGAGCCCGTGACTTCGTCCGCGTGGAATTTGACTTAACAGCTCCCGCTCCCGCGTTCTGAGCCCGCGGCAGGACCCATTTCTTTTTTTTTGTTTTTCTAAAATAAAAGTAGCCTAAGTTACTTCTTATAACATCAGCTATCTGCCAGTGAAAGTCCCGTCAAAATCGGTCCAGCCGTTTCGGAGATTACCCGGAACAAACGCACAGACAGACAGACAGACAGACAAAAATGTTTTAAATCGCATTTTCCTATAGGTGTCGTATGTACTTTCATATGCATTTAGTGAATAGGTGTTATTTTGATATTACAAACAGACACTCCAATTTTATTTATTTGTATAGATTTATTGAATGTAAAATATATTGTTTGTTAAATTAGAGTGAAGTAGGGCATAAAATCACCCGAGAGCCCGGGGCGCCGGTGGTAAATCAATTTGCAAGTAGGTATAGCCGATACCAACCAGCCGGGCGTGCGCTGTGTACACCCCACTGCGTCCGTGTTTTCACGGTTATTTATCAACCATAATGTTAAAAAAGGTTGCAAGTAAATACATGTAAACATAGGTAAAGGTAATATGCACAAATATGTACCTACAAATTTCAATGCATAATGTTAAATTTGTATGCATTGATGGCCTCGATTTGAGAGCCTCGGGGTTTCGCCGTTGGTGAATCAATTTTCTTTTATAGCTTATATGACTATCTGGCGGATTCAGTATTTGTTGTTTCCCAGATCATTATTCATTACATATATTATCACTATCAAGTTCTGCTCCAGATAACTTTATTTAAATATCTCATTTACGGTTGGTAAATCAGGGTGAATATTTGTTTCGTTGTTTTATGTATAGAAAACGGTTTTACTTCAAATTACATTCATTAACTAAAAATAGTTTTAGAATATTTTTCCGCCATTTTTTATTTATTTCATCATTATTATTTATTTTGAAACCGTTCCACGAATGTTGAAAATTTCCCAAAATATCCCTTCAATTATTTACTTTATCAAATGAAATAGAATAATAAGACAAATTATTTAAACTTTTTATTACTTAATTTTCTATTTTGTTTATTACATAGTTTCAGTTCAAACTTAGCGATCATTTTGGTAAGCGGTAAAGCTGTCCTAAAATATAATTCGATTATTTGTCCTATTCTTACCATTTTTCTCTTCTAATATTGACTTTAAAATAAGTTGGAATAAAACATTGAAAATCATTACAAAATATTATTATGATCATCACAGGTATTGTATTATAGTGTTGTTCTTAATCAAGTCCTCCACATACAACAAGTTAAAGATCTCATCTCGTTTGCTGATGGGCCGTTCGTGGGTCCACTTTGCAACCATGCTCTGCGCGGGCGCAGGGACGTCGTACGGCACCAAGTGCCCTGCGCCTAGAAGTATCACTTCAGTTAAATTACCACCACTTTTATGATACCTGAAAAAGAGATTATAATAAATAAATAAATATTGCCAGACGAACACACCAACTGTATGGTCCCAAACCAAGGAAAGCTTGTACTATGGGTACCGTACAATGGACTGAGGGTCATCCCACGCGACACCCAGACCTGGGCAAATTACGAAAAGGCCATTTCCGAAATTTGCCCCCGCGGCCTACGCTCAAATCACTACGCCAAGAGGTCGTCAAATTACTTTTGAGTTAAGGTGGCTTACCCACAAAGCTTCGTGTTGTAAATGTAAGGGTATCTGGTGGCCTGCTGGAACTCCTCAGTGCCTCTCCAAGTCCAGGTGCGGTAGAACTCGGATGAGAACATGCAAGCCAACATCTGGTCTAGCTGACCGCTGCAAGCAACAGTATTTTTACCTATTTAATTTTTGCCAATTCCTGAGGTAGCTGCGCAGTGCGTGAGAGCAAAATAAAAGAAAGTAAAAATAAAGACAAAAATGAAACATAATTATTTTGTCAACATTAGACCGGAGACATTAATATTAATATAAGGTCTTATTTTTAGTAATTTACGATATTTTCAAGGCAAACATTAATTAGCGCTTATAAATGCTAGAATGACATACCACAAAACATAAAATAAATCGATAGTTTAAATCTTTTATGTTGGTTCGTAGAGAGTGATTTTATACCACCACTATAGGGCTAATTTTGTGTATCAATTCTGGTTCCATAACTTTGAATTTCTCTGATATGTTTCCTTTGTAAAAAACATTTTTCACAAGGACAAATTTTAAATGGAATGCCGAAATTATCCAGTACTATCGACCGTACCCATCTCGCATTAGCCTCAATCAATCTTTAGTAGGCTAATGAAGAAAAATATAGTTCTGCGCTGAAAATATTGAGATTCTGCTGGGTCTTATCAGTGGAACTTACCATCATAATAAGAATCTATCATATATTTACACCTGTCTTAATTTTTTTACTTGTAGGTTCTGAGTTTGTGTGACTGGCAATCTCATGATTTTCGTAATAATCACATAATTTGCTTACCAATAAACGAGGGCCCTATAATGTTCCAAAAGTTTCTCCATTAACGGTTTAGTGGAACTTAAGAAATCAGGCGTCATTTTTGTGCTCACTGTAGTATTCCTTAAGCTGAAGCGTATGTCGCCAACATGAAGCGCACGCTTCACCTCGGACTGTTGCAGAAATTCGATAAACCTGCCTTCCAGCATCTCATCCCGGAGGTAGTTGAAGCCGTGCTTTTGGTGAGTAAGGGACAGTAAAATCGTACTAAGTTTGACCCATTTCTGCAAAATAAAACGCCAGCTAAACTCATGAGTTTGTATCAACGCTTGAGATGTTTTTCCATGTATTCGACGCAATAAATAGTCCTTATCAATTTAGTATCTTTCTGAACGCCAGCACGCCACTTCTTGAGTCCCTTTTGGATATTTCCAAGCCAACTGGCTAACTATTTTCCTAGCTACCTGTGGCGTTGTCTGGATTGGTGATTAGTTTGATAATTCTACCTTCAAATAATTTAAATTAAATTACAACTGGATAAAGTTACATTATTTACGTTAAGTAGGTACTTTTGGTACTTTTAAAACGATAGAAGCCAGTACAGAAACAAGCGCTATTTTCAACCTTACGTCCTTAGCTTCAGCGTTCCTATTAGCGGCAATCTCCCGCTGCATGGCGTCTTCCAATGGCTTAAGGACCTCGACCTGCTTCCTCTCCAGCATCCCCAAATAGTAGAATGACCACGGAATGCGTATCATTTTGGTTGAGTATTAAACCCTAAAAAATGGTTGTATTCTATTTATAATTGTTCTCATAATATCGTCACAAAAGGTTACATGGGAACGTATTTGTATGCTTGGAGTGCCACTATTGTGGTCTATAACTACCAAGGGATTTACTTTTAACCCTAAAAAGTTCCCATAATTTGAAGCTTCGATTTACTAGTAAGGTACCTGAAGGTTAATATCCATTTTATCCTTGCCCATGTGTATCTCCATGGCTAAAGGGGGCACGTACTTGCCCGCATAGGACTCCCCCGCTACATAGAGGGGGACAGTTTTCAGCTCGGGGAATATCTGCAGGAACTGCTTGACAGCCGAGTATAGGTGACTTGAGTACTGAAAACAAAAAGAATTACTAATGCATACTGGTAGGTATCTACGTCTTCCTTTTGACTAAGGCTGTGTAATTTGATGTTACGATCGTGTTCTATGATTTTTTGTATTTTGATGATTATCTATCCATAACGGATGGCAATTTTCAAGGGCATCTTGATGAGATGTCCTAAACTATGTTCCGCATTCAACTAAGTTTGTTTCTTACCAATGCCATTTCACCAGTAGGGTAGCCATCATCGTGGTCAGTGAAGCTGTAGCCAGTGCCCACTGGGCTGTCGATAAACAGTAGTGAATGATTCTTCAGCCAGGTGTATGGGTTTGCTGAGAGTAACCAAAATGAAAATGTTCAATCGATATTCAGGCACCGATAATTTATTAGGAAATGAAAAATCAACATATTATCTAAGTGGACGTTCGTGAAATCAAATCTGACACCGAGGGTTACTTCGATTGTCGAAAGAGGTTCTTAAGTCTAAATTTATTTAAGACATACATACGTTTCAAACCACCGTTCTTGAAAGTGATAGGTCCAATTTCGTCAAACAGTCCCAGTAAGCTAGACACACCAGGCCCGCCCTGCATCCAAATGATCCAAGGACTGTCACTGACATTTTTATTTGCAACAGGGAAATACCAGAAGAAGAGGTTTGAGTTGTACGTCTCATTCACCGTGAAAAAACCAGAATAGCTCTCAAAACCCAATATTACTTTCGGATCAACCTTGCAAGCGTTCCTAGCATCTTTTACTCTCCCTTCTTTTATATATGGCGTCAGTATTAAGGCTGTGCCAGTATTCACATTATTGCCATCTTTAACAGTTATATTATCTACATTTTGTGATAAGGGCAATACCGTATATTCACTAGTTTTATTTAAACCATGTGAATGCAAGATTATATTATTATCTATAGTATTGGTTTCCTCATGACTGATTGTGGCATCAGTTTGTACTGGCTTAGTCTCTGCAATTAGATTGTTTGATACATCTTCTTGATGGTCTACTGCAGTTCTGCCGGAGGCACTGGAATAAATAATTACAGTTATTTTAATATCCGTAACGACTTTTAGTAGTTATGTTAATAATAAAATAACCCTATCTTTAACCCTCGTTTTGTGATGAAGGAAAGTAATTAATAATAATTTTCTTCCAACTCCTCCCAATTTTTCGATTAAATTCGTGCGGGTAACAAGACAATTTATCTTTTTATCAGTACTTGTCGTGACTCAAACTATGTAGCGGGACTAGTCCCATAAAAATAATCCATTTTTTTTAAATCGTCAATAATGAAAAGAATTTCGAATACCTTGTCACTAATAAAATCAAAATCCAATCGAGCATTGTGTTCACTAAAATTATTAAGTAAATTTTTATTTATTTTATTTATTGAAGACACTGACAAACTTCCGTATTACATCACCGCTGGATCAAGAACTACTGATCTCATAAAATATTAGGTCCGTTTACAATATGTTTGAACTATTGACCTTGAAAAGAATTCGGTGATACTATGTTTTTGTGGGCGCATGAACATACTAAAGGCTACAATTTAAAACCTTTTAACGACTTAAACATCATGAACAATCGGATACTTACTACTAAGGCGGGTTCGGGAGGATTCTCAAATATCGGGTTTATATTATGTAAAATCGGAGTTGACCCGACCCGAGTTATGTATGAAATAATAGAGAATAGGTAGCATTAGCAGTAATAAGATTATTCCAGGGTCTCCGGAAATAATTCAAGGGACTTATGATATAACTAAATTTCATTTGATAGACGGTTTGAACAAATTTGGAAGGGATATTATTACATGTTGGGACCGTCGGCAGGTTTGCATTTCTGTCTTATATATTATTACTATTATTTCCGGAAATATTTATCCTTAAGATGTGGAGGATGGGACACGAAGACCCAGTGCGGGCTGGAGGTCCATTAACATGTAACATCTGAGGATAATTTATTGAAAATTAAATTTGCTACTTTAAGTCTAAATCTTTGAATAAGCGTTGTTTCTGCTATAACTGTTATCGTAATACATACCTTTTAAAAACATCGTTTAATGTATTTACTAATAATGGTATTTAAGTGATCCGGTTTGGTTTCAACATCCCGCGATAAGAGATGAATATAGGTCAATTACTTTAGCTTATCTTAAACTGTTGAGAATTGCGAATCTGATTCCTATTTTATAATATATTATTTGAAACTGAAATAATTATAAACTATTAAGTGTGTACCTTGAGTCAAAAATTACAATGTAACTCACTTGCGTCACGAATAATATTTGGCAGTGGTAATTTTTCAGCAAAATAATAATTAAACCTCCATCCAATTATAATTACATGCCCCAATTAATCACCTACCACCTCTTATACGCCGCCAACAAGTTTTAAACCACACAAAATCGTCCAATTTGTAACCCGACGCAACATTTTAACGATGCAAAGTAACGTATTAGAAAAATTAAAGCATTTTTGTGCTTTGACCGACGCCATTGTAAACATTGTTTGTTATTCTTCCTGAAAACCGTTTCACGATTTATTTAACCTTAGTGAATGTGTATAAGCCGTGTTTAATTATATTTTTTGCTGTCCTCACAGCGCGATGTTTTCACAAGGTTTGTTAGTACTTGTACTGGGGTCTATATTTTTAAACTTAGCGCAGAATTCTCAACTTTATTGGCACATATAAAACTGTTTTGCAGTTTTAAAACATGCATTTAAGTTTACGCCGCCACAGGGGGAGCTGGCAGTCGTAACTCTTGGAGACGAGCTGTAGCCGTTGCGAAATAACGTGTTAAATTGATTGACACTTGCTATGTATGTCCTTTAGGAATAACTTTTTACAATATTTATTTTAAACCCATCTGTTTTCATTATGTTTCACAACACGGACGAAGAAAAATTTGGTCTGATAACTGTGAAAACAATATACACGTACATACCTACCTATGTATTGAAGTGAATGGGATGCATAGAGCGTCTTTTATTATTTGCATAATACTGATGAGAGTTAGGTGTATTTGTCTTCGATTATTGATTATGTTTTGTAAAATTCATTCAAATGGTTGGCTTTATTTGGTATCTAGGCTGTGTTTGTGTTGTGTTTTGTTGTGTGTGTTGAGAGTGTGTTGAAATGTTTTTTTTTTAAGGACATTAATTACCAATTTACATTCAAGATAATGACTTTTGAAAGCAACATACATTACTACTTACATCTACATTGTTAATACTCGTTCATCTGCTTTATTTTAACTGCAAAACGCGGGCTATTGACCACAATATTTGGCGTTGCGTTGAAAAATATCAAGTTTACGTCGGCCGAAGTAAAAAACGACTCTGACCGTTGAATATGGTAATCTGATGTCTGTATTATCATTTTTTCTCGTGTCCTTAATTGAGGTCTGTGGCAGAATGAGGGTTGTGATGGCTCCCGGAGTAAGTTAATCGTGTAGAAACGGCAATAATGTTAAAATGCTGGTTTATCTGCGGTATTAATCCTTCGTCTTGGGATTGTATACTCAAACGCTATTCAAATTGTTAACGGCTGAATATAGTTAGGACCTACAGCTAGCGTGTTACAAGATAATTTAGCTTTTCCCGGGACTCGTCGAGGGTCAAACCTCAGCATCATCATTGGACATGACACCATTGTCAATCCTGGCTTACAGCAGTCTAGATACTATTTGTTTCGTTATAAACATTTGTTTTTTTTAAATACTATACTGTTTCGAAATCTGCCGAGTAAAAATAAATTTCAGAACACAGTTGTTGATACCGCACCGTTATGTATAAATTCTATATCTTGCAGTTCCACTATCATCATCATGGCTCTTTAGTTTTTAGACTTGTAGGCTGTAATATTTACATCTGTGCGGCGAGATAAATTCTACTAATGGGCTGGCTTCTCCAACATACCATATCAGTCACTGCTATCTTATCAGCCACAGCACAAGATTATACTTTGAACCAATTTCTGTTTGTTTGATTAATAGTTTATAATGAAGATGACGCAATTTAATTTAACATATTTATATGTAGCAAGCGGCGAGCCTATTGCTATAAAATTGATTACAGTCACTTTATGCACGTCCTGAGCGAATTTTTAAATTTCCCACGTCTTTCAAAAGACGTGCAAGTTTCTCACAATGCCCTCCTTCACCGTTAAGCAAGTGATTATAGTGAGTTTGTATTTTTAAAGGTCTCATCTCGTATCGTTATCGCAAAGCGACATTTCTACTGTTTCACGCTCAATAATTCAGCTGACAAACGCGACGTCGCGATTCTGCTATTCCAGCTTCATATTTTCCAGTGACACTGTTTGGATATCAAGCAAATTATAACCTTATGTCATACCTCAAAGAGTCAGTATTGTCTTGTTATGATTTTCTGTGACTTCTCAAAGTTCCACGGAGCAGTTACATTTTGTAGTAGTTAATGAATTTTGTATAGGTTTTTATGAATTGTTTGTTAGCTATGTACATTCGAGTCTTAGGTAGGTACTTACCTACTATAAAATAACGAATGAATTATTAAGAGTGGAAAATATTGACATAGATTTGAATTATGGTAGGTACCTCATATAAGATACCAATTGATAAATAAGTGTTGGCACAAAATTACGATTTTGATGTGGCCGATATTTGGACTATGAATAAACGTGTTTGAGCATTTATTATTTGAAGGAACAGATTTCGATTTCAAATAGTGATCTGGTTTGATATTATTGTCTAAATTCCTTTGAAGTCAGTGGTGTGGTATGGTAACAAATAGGGCTTGATGAGACTGAAAGGTCAGATGGGTCACAAAGCTACATTGTTTAACAATCTATTAATAGTTTCAGAACGAGATGATACTATAATAAATTCAGCTGGAGTAAATTCCACGAGAGACAAGATGATGAGACTTTGTCCAAGTTACACAATTTGAATAGTTCGCCTCCTTGGAGAATCATGACTTCAAACAATAAGGTAATAATACATAATTCCAAAATTGGTGGCGCTTTGTATTGCAATTTAACTTGAGAGATTAATGTGTATGAACGAAGTTTTTGAGATAATGTGATGTGATGATCCGACCGATTTCGGTCATGGCGACAACTTCAACTCCTTTGCAAGATTTGTCGTTCGTGCGCTCGCATGTGGCTAATGTAGCCAATCTTCTTTAAGAAGGCTGATTGTTGAGATAATATTTATATGATTGAAGTTTATTTTAATACCAAATATAATATTTTAATTGGTATTTATAATAATAACAGTGAGTCACAATAAAGCATATTTTTATTTTCTGTGAGCTTCGTAAGAAAGAAAGTAATTGTAACAAAGATGCGTCTGTTTGTATGGTTATGCGATTAATTCTTTTAAATGATAATAACATATTTTAATGCAGTTTTCACTAGTTATCACTTACGACTGTACTGAAGTAGTGACACACCATAATGTTTGCAAGCATTTTAATGTCCCTCTCTAACATTTAACTCAGCATCAACATTAAATCTCATATAAATGTTTTATTGATCCGAAGCATTTAATGATTTAAGTTAATGAGAGATGCAACGAGCTTGAATCTCGAAGTTCCTCTTGGCAATTCTAAGTCCCCATCGGCAATTCAGATGAGTGGTTCGTTTCTGTGAGGATATCTCAGCGACTATGTTACAAACCAGTTGGAAAGGTATGGAATAATTTTATGGGCCAATACTGACTTATTCATTGCTCTTTCCACTTCTGCAGAACTAAAATAGGAGCGAAAGGAGGTTTTAAAAGCAAAATTGTATTGTTATAATATTTATTTTTTCTTAATGCTAATTTCTATTATGATTATCACTTGCTTACGGTGAAGGAAAACAACGTGAGGAATCCTGCATGTCTTAGAGGATCTAACCAATTTTCGAAAGACATGTGAATACCGCCAACCCACACTGGGCCAGCGTGGTGGATTGTGGCCTGAATCCCCCTCGTGTTGAGGGGAGGCCTGTGCCCAGGAGTGGGGCGTCAAAAGGGGGAAATTATTATATTTTTTATTCTTAATGTTATGTTCAGATTTTACAAGCAATTGTACTTTAGCTGCACGAAACTATCAAAACTAGTTGTTTTTGGTGTCGCTATTTTTCTGAGATGACTACAGAATATTTTGACGTACATGGGATACACATCAAAATAAAAATATAATTTCTAAGGAAGAATGGCGCCTTCTATAAACAAAAGACGAGACTAACGCCTATTTGTTTTTTCGATCCATAAAGCAACTATTTACAGAGTTAAAAGCCTACACGCCACATAAGAGGCTGACCGCTCTATCTTCATAAGTAACGGATTTCCGTCGGAAAAACCACTAAAAGCTAACGCGTAGCCGGACTGTATATTTTATGGTCCTTAGTCTATATCTGTATTCGCACGCTAATCTAGTCTAGTCTTTATAAACTTCATGATATTGGACACATTATTGCATTTCAAGTAACTGTGTACTCCAAAATTCAAAGGTCTTGGCGAACAAACCTACAACCACTTGCTCTAAGGTTGGTTTTAATCTGCACTAGTATGCGTGAGTTGGTTTCATTTTGGAGATCTGTTTCCAATTGCAATTGAAACTGAAATAAATGAGTAGAGTTACATTTTTAACTCTAAAAACAAATGTTTATCTTATTACGTCAGTCGTCATAAAAAATTGCCGAGCTTAATATCTGTCTGGTAATATAATATTTTTTGCAGATCATTTGACTCTTTTAATTAAGTGCGCCATTAACCGTAACGGACCTTGCTTAATTACTGAAAGCCGCCGGCAATGATGCAACCATAGATATAGTCGTTCTGGATTCCTTTCCAAGTTCGAGGCGGCGTAAAAAATATCAGATAATACGACTCAAGCTCGTTAAATAAGATGCAAAATCAATTGTTTCATTTATAAAAGTCTACTGCTGTTTGGTACCTACACTGTGGCTAAATATGTATGCTTGAGTGTAGCTATAGTTTAGCGTAGCTATACTTTCAATCTGTAAATGGAGGCGCTGTTATACGCCGTTGGTCGTTGTACAAAGATAGATTCTCACACAGATCCACACCTATTGACAATAATGTCAACAAAAATATAAACAACCTATACATGTTGAATTTACATGCATTTGGCTGCATTCTTGAATCATAATCTATCATTCTTGAACAATTTCTGAGTCTGTAAGTATATAATGAGTTATAAATAAATTGTATTTTATTGCTATCTATATATAAGTAAGCTTCCTAAAACTTATACTAAGTTTTTGCGTCCTTGTTCAGATTTAAGGTTACTAACTATATACAAAATACGTATAGGTATGATAAACACACGTTTCTTGATAAGTATACAGAGCCGTTGAATATCCGTCGGATATTATGTAAGGGATATCTCTACCCCATCTCGTACGCTCGCCACTTCGTCGCTTAATTTGATTCGTCCCCGTTAATTTTACCCTGATAATCTAGACAGCAAAACCGATTTATAAGGAAAGATCTTTGCTGGATCTGCTTCTCGGGAACGAAGATAAATAAATTATTTGCTTTGACTGAAAATTTACCAAACATGTAGATATATTGTAGTGTAATACTTGGGTTTATAAAGAGAAGGAATGGAACACCTTGCCGGCGTCTTTGTTCCCGGTTGACTATAACCTGGATGTTTTCAAGTCGAGAGTGAACAGGTACCTTCTAGGCAAGTATGCACCACCGTAGACCACATCGTCACTTACCATCAGGTGAGATTGTGGTCAAATACTTGCCTATTTCGAAAAAAAAAAAAAAAAAGAATGCTGGATTTATGCCATTTGTATTACTGACGCTGGTTTCACGTAATATATCTATAATATGCTCCGTCTAAGTTATTATTTTCGTCAAAGTCAAAAGATTACTGTTTACTGTTCTGTCGAAACTCGAGCGTACCCATGCAAGAGAAAATAAAACCAATTTCTGACCTCACAAACTTCCTCGTTCCTGTCCAATAACCGAAATTGTTTGCAATAAGTATTCCCGAATCATATTTCTACTCACGTTTTCAGAGGGAGACCATATTGTGAGTATTGATGATCCTTTATTAGGGGCAAATATCAGAAAAAACGTCGAAATCATATAGAAGCTAGATACCTATATATTCTGCTCAAGTACACATTGTAAGTACTGACTGAGGTTGGGTAGATACTAATTATAGGTACTTGTTCTTATTATTAAAACAGGCTCACAAGAATATTAGCTTACAAGCGTTCGGCAGCCCGCAGTCAATTTCCTCAGGATAGGTATTCCAATAATTTCCCTATTCCGACAAAATTTAATTATGAACGCAAATTTTGCGAATTTTTGCGGCATCATCACCTGAATTACGGGTGATGTGTGAGACGTTTTATTAGAAATTAATATCGCCAAGAGGCTCATCGTAAAGGTAAATGATATCCAAATGACTTGCATCTATGAACTAGTCGTTACTGTCGTTAGCAGAACTTGAAGACACCTATTTAATATTATATATTTAAACTAGCTGAGCCCGCGACTTCGTCCGCGTGGAATTTAACTTAACAAAAAAGCCCGCTCCCGCGTTCTGAGCCCGCGCGACAGGACCCATTTTTTAAATTTTGTTTTTCTAAATTAAAAGTAGCTCAAGTTACTGCTTATAACAACAGCTATCTACTAGTGAAAGTCCCGTCAAAATCGGTCCAGCCGTTTCGGAGATACTCTTTGATTTAATGTGTTTTTATATTTTTACACGGAACCCTAATTGTTTTTCTAAAATTAAAGTAGCCTAAGTTACTCCTTAAAACATCAGCTATCTGCCAGTGAAAATCCCGTCAAAATCGGTCCAGCCGTTTCGGAGATTACCCGGAACAAACACACAGACAGACAGACAGACAAAAATGTTTTAAATCGCGTTTTTGTTATAGGTGTCGTATGTACTTTCATATGCATTTAGTGAAAAGGTGTTATTTCGATATTACAAACAGACACTCCAATTTTATTTATTTGTATAGATTATGTACCTTCTAAGTCGTGTTGCTAGCATACTAGTATGTTTTATTCAATTTACGATTGCTCTTCTTCAGGTAAGCGCAAACCAGTCATATATAGACGTCGTGTCCAGAAAACAAGGTAAGTAATGAATGTAATTTAATATTCCTATTCAATGTAAGGGTACTTTGTTTAAGAATGTTTCAAGCTTACATTTGCCTAAAAAAACTAATGATTTGAGTTTGAGTAAAAATTATGTAGAAATATATTGGTGACCACAGATCCTCGCAAAAGAACACCGATTCCGACCAAGGATGATACGTGAGGCCATTTAAATTAAAAAACATCCTAATTTCAATAGGGAAGATGGCTGGGTGCTACCACCAACTTGGGGTCCAGTAATTAATATAATTAAATCCAAAACCAAGTGTACCATTGCAAGACCTCGAGACACTGTGAGCACTTTCTGCGTGGATCGGACCGCAAACAACAACTAAATATGAGGGTACCCAGTTACTAACCATGACATCAGGACGTCTAACACCTCAGTCCCCCCGTGACCATGGCTGCTGTAAAGCAACCGAAACGTCGGGAACATAAAGTTAATAAACGCGATAAAATCCGAAAAATAGTTTTATTTCAATGTGTAGTATTCGCGTAAATATAAGAAAACAATATATTGGTGACCTCTACACGTAAATTAATTCTACTTACACTGTTTTAAAATGTGGACGAGTGATAAATAGGTATGGCTTCAAAATAATAGTTGTAACAAATATTTAACGTCCTGAAACTCCGAAACTAAAACTGTTACATAAGTACCTACCTACTGCAGTTACATTAAACGTTATAGTAATAGTCAAAGCATTCAACCGCCTTGTGAATATAGTTAACTTTTGCATTCTGATCTCTTCCTAGCTATGAAGAGATCATTTCATTCATTGCACTGAAGAAAGAAGGATTTATTAATATATAATATTATTAAGACTAAAACTTTCAGTCGCCCTCTGAACCTTTTTTCAGCAAAAATTAGAACGCTCCGGAATTTTATTAAGTTGACTACAAGTTTCAAACGCCTCCAGCTATAGACCGTTATCTTTGGCCTCTCGTTAAAAAAATATTCTTGTTCATGATAAACTCATGACCTTACTGTAAGATTATTAAAAAGTTGTACGGTGTGACCTCATCCTGACCTGACGCTTGATATGTACATCATGAAGCTGTAACCTGGCTACATAACTACTCACACGAATTGTATTCAGATCTGCCGATAGATAGCGCTAGTAGTATAAGCGCTGAAATATAGTACCAAGTTAATTTCAGTCGCTCGGTACATTTTATATTGTACTATAATTTATTCATCTTCCTTTATTAGACATCCAACTCGGTAGCCAACAAAAAATGTCAAGGACCCCTAGTTTTGGATATTTTAACATACGTCATATTGAGTTTGTTCGTATAAAAATAATTCAAACATACATAGACTGTTAAAACATAACCCTTCTTTTTGGCTACAACGTAGTCGGATACAAATATACTTACTTACTTACTTACTTACTTATGTTCCTGTGTCCCCTAGCTGGGGCAGAGGGCTTCCACAATGCGCCGCCATCCCGTTCGGTCTTGAGCTTCACGCTTTAATTCGCTCCAAGTCTTCCCTAAGTTCTTCGCCTCTGCGATGATCGTCCGCCGCCAGGTTTGCTTTGGGCGGCCACGCTTACGCTTTCCTTGGGGATTCCAGTCTAGGGCTTGTCTCGGTATATGATTAGAGTCCCTTCGGAGCGTGTGGCCGATCCAGTTCCACTTGCGGCATTTGATCTGCTGGTCGATCGGAGTCTCATCGCAGCGTTTCCACAGCTCTATATTGGAAATTTTCTCGGGCCAGTAAACACCAAGAATACGGCGAAAACAACGGTTGGTGAAGACCTGGAGCCGGTGCGAGATGTCCTTAGTAACCTACAAATATAGAGCGCATATATTCAAAAAGTGGTATCAATGTGCTTTCCTTAGTCAAGCAAGTCACGCACGGTCACCTCGATCTAACGATTTGCCCTCTTAAATATTTTTAGGTAAATGACAGTCCAGTGACTCTAATCGAACGTGTACATTCACGGCAGAGCTACTCTTTATAAGCCTCTACCTGTTTAGTATAGGTTCCCATCAGACGAAAGCTTATTACCAACTTTTTGATCTGCCGACTAACTTCGTTACGTTTCTACAACTCATGTTTGAGGTGTGTTGAAATGTTTGATTGGCTTGTTTTGTTTAAGTTTTAACTATTCTCGACCCATGCAGTTAATTTTATTCGGTCAAATGTCAAGAGATAACGTAATACTCTCATTTATTTCAGTAGTAGTCCTAACAGCTGTATTCACATACAAAACTTGTCTAAGGTAAGTGACCAACACTAATATAAATTAGACATCTCTCAACACGCTATGCGTTCGCGGGCACCGTGAGACCTTATAGTACTGTTAGTGAATTCGTGAATAAATCTTATTTGATGTTCTGAACATGATAGGCAAATAATTAACAATAAATGAACTAACATTATTTGAGAACATTTTGGAGAATAAGTAGTGCCATCTATTGAGAACTAAGTATAACTTGTATGCCATAAAGGTATTACCCACCTACAACGCCATCTGTTTCTTGTTTCAAGTACTTATACCTACACAGATAATTTATAAAATAATATAGTTCCTACTAATGCGATATCTCGCAAATTATTAACACTTAAATGTATGATTAACGAAGTGAATTAATTGTATGTATCGTTTACTGCAATTTGCGTACTTAAAAACAAGGTACGTCCTTTTTATTAAACCACGTAACTAGAAAGTTCTGTGCAAAAGCGCTAGATGGCAGCGTATTCAAAATCGTTGAGCTTTCTTTGACGTAGGTATTTCAGATGTTTTATAATAATATTAAATTATTACTAAACAGGTTCACTATATACGCAGATTATTGTGTGTCAATTTAAATAATTATTTTTAGATAGTGCATTTTTCCCACAGAAAGGTTTATAAACTTTAATAGTTAACGCGCAACAAAAAACTTCAATTGCGCAGGCGTGAAGATGACTCCACCCCCTAAGTGCTTTCTATCTTCGTCTGACCCTTAACATAACTTTTGGCCACCCTCTCTAACTTATTTTCTCCTGGTACCAAGTAGACATTTTCCGCTCTAATCTGGATTTCCAGAAACCTATTTAGCCGGTGGGATACGCGAATTAGATCGCTTATCCAACACTCCCTTGCAAACTTTCTCAACTTCCAAGTTACAACAAGTTTGCTTAGTCGGAAAAATTTCTTAACCAACTCTTGTATTTTATGTTACCCTAGTACATTTCCCGTTGTTGTAAAGCTTTTCTTACGCGCTAGGGACGAGGCAGTGAGACTTCATGGTTATTTTGTCACGTAAGGATTTTTCTACAATTTTAGTTGGATATAAAAAATAAATGTTGTTGTTAGGTTGCTCCTACTTAATGTTCTATATATCTAGGATTTATAGGTATCTATTATGCAAAACATTGTTCTAGGTTATTTATTATCTATATAATATTATTAATACGTGAAGGAATAACTTTCAAACGCTTATTAATACGGAAATTGCGCGGACGGAGAAGTATGAAATTTGGCACACTTATAATGTATATAGAGAAGGAGTGCAATATGCCAAAATTTGCATATTATAATACTTTTAAATATATTAAAATCAAATAATAAAACATTACACACTCTACCATGAATTTACACACTCACATTTGTACCCTCCACAGTTCCACACCGACTGACTGCCTGACTGACAAACGGTGACAGTTTTTGGAGGGCGGGACTTCCATAGTGCATTCTGCGTGCCAGTATCAAATAGTCTTTGACAATAAAACCTTCATGACGTTTAAAATTAAAATTTAAATGAATTATGGTCGAATTTCGACCATAACAACGGGAATACTAGTTTTTATTAACCACTCCCGCTCCAACGTCATAATACGCTCAATCTGTCAAGCCTCGCTGTCACTTTGCCTGCCCGCGGTGGTAAATGTCATGATTCGTAAAATACCCTCTCATTCAAATTCTATTGCTACTATCGTCTTTCTGATGACTGTTTTAGTTTCTTGAACAAATAGGCTTTATGTTACAGAATAAACAATCATTTTATTACATCTCTTGAAGTTATAAATCATCTGTTGAAGTCAGTGTACGGGATAAAATTGCATTTTTGTTGTATTATGTAGGTTTCTGAAATAATCACTGTACTAATTGACACGAAATTTTGGATTTATTATAATGAATATACATACAAGTAATCAAACAACAGCATTTTTTTACATATCATAACGAAGATATTTATAATAATCGAACTCAAAGTACACAGTGCGCGCGGCCGCGCATATGCAATTGCGTAGTTCAACGCATGAATGTTTATATCGTAATCAGAGTCTTGACGTGTTGTGTATAAGATAAAATATTATTAGAATACTCTGCAAACATTTATTATCTAATTTCCATGCATGATTTGTAAAAATATACCACTTTTATTCACGAAATTCCGCGATTTCTGGCACAAGGGAACAAATCGAATCATATTTTTGACAGCTGTTATTTTCCATTATCACACGTTATTGGTAATTGCAAAATGTAAAACATAAATCAAAACAATATAGCTCTTCTAATGTAATACACTCTTGCTGACGTTTTATAGAAATAAACAATGATACGGCCCTTCTAAGGAGACCCTTTTTTTGTTATGGTTTTCATGTCGAACACGCACACACTCATTCACTCCGTAGTGATGGGGGGGCGCGCCGCTACGAAACTTGTCGATAAGCTAACTGTACGAAAGAGCGTTTCTGAACCTACTAATGAATAAATTATATTGTACATTTATAAAAGTATTTGTTTTGCGTACTGGGGCTTGCATTTTCAGTATTCCAATAATAAGGGAGGCTTTATTCGAATATTCGATTTATAATATTATATATTTTTGATGATCATATTTTAGCTAATATTTATTGACAAATATAATAGTTTATCATTGATGGTACAATGTCATTAGTTATTCTTGCATCTACTACTACTATATCGACCATGGAGTAGTTTAAAATGTCAATCTAAATGCTAAAGGCGATTGAAGGCGCTATAAAGTTAAGAATTAGACGATTTTCTGTGTATTATTTCGTGATAATATTATATTTTTTGTTAATTTGTATAATATGAACAAAAATATAAGGTTTTCGTTCAGGTTACCTATTTTCTCCGACGAACGGCTTAGGTGTAAATGACGATTAAACTTTTTTTTTAATTTATTAAAAATCTTTACAATACTTATATGAAACTCGGTGTGCGTGAGTTCGTAATTGTTCTCCTCCTAAACGGCTTGACCTACTTTTCTAAATGACGTGCATAAGTAGACCAGTTCATAAACTGTAATATGTTTGTTGATATAATATCTTAGACCCTATTGCTCACAGTTTGATTTGAGATGGAATCGAAGTTGAAATCTGCTAAACATTTTCAGTCCGTGACTGTATTGACTAATATATAAGCCCTCTTCATATTGAATTATCCTGATAGACTGACTGACTGACTCATCAAACATAAAATTTGGACTATAGGTATATTTTATAACTTAGGACCTAGGCAATAAGAAACGATTTTTGAAAATTTTAGCACTTAGGGGCAGTTTATTGAAAAATCTAATGTATTTCGAATTTTCAACCGCTAAACATGTTTGTAAAAGTGTGTAAAAGTTTATATGCTCACATATTTGCACAAATGTACCTATACATTTTACACATTCAGTATTCGAATAAAGCCTCCCTTATTATTCGAATACTGAAAATGGCCGAATATTCGGGGTATTCGGTCGCGGGCAGAAGCTAGTGCCTAACAAAGTTGTCTGTGACTTGAAACTTTTACTTAAATTCAATAAAATAAACATAATTTCATTTATTTCCTGATTTTTTCGTATAGAGTTAAAAAATATACAAGGTATTATTCACTTATCATGTTAAAGTTATTATTATAATAAATAAACAACAATATTCACAAAAAATTACATATATATTCATTTTTGCTACTATTTGAATAATTCGAATACCACCTTAAAAATGTCTAATATTCGAATATCTAAAATCATCGATTATTTGCAAGCCCTAGTGTTGACTCGCGGGGGGCAGAGCTGGAAGGACCTGGCGAACCTCGCGCCAAGGAGGTGGAGGCGGATCTGTAAAATAAAAAAGTAAATGTAGGGCGATCTGAAATAATAAACACAAGTAACAATTAGTTTACACAATAATTCAAAAGTAATAAATAAAAGCACAAAAATACTAAGCTATTCAAATATACTTACATTTTGACCTGGTGGAGCCAACTCATACTCCTCCGCCTCCTCCAGGTATTCAAAATATACCGCCTCGACGTCGAGGTACTAGGGTTCCTCGACGTCACTGCCCTCCGAGTCGCGAGTCCGCTAGAAGGCTTAGAATGTGCTCCGGCACCACGCGTTCTCCCACATTCCAATTGGCCATTTCCTAAAATACATAAAAGACAGTAATGAAAATATAAATAGTAGTAGGTGTCATTGTTTTTTTTTCCACATATTATTGAATCACTAGCTGAGCCCGCGACTTCGTCCGCGTGGAATTTAACTTAACAAAAAAGCCCGCTCGCGCGTTATGAGCCCGCGCAACAGGACCCATTTAAAAAAAAAATGTTTTTCTAACATAAAAGTAGCCTCAGTTACTGCTTATAACGTCAGCTATCTGCCAGTGAAAGTCCCGTCAAAATCGGTCCAGCCGTTTCGGAGATTACCCGGTACAAACACCAGACATTTTTTTTTTAAATTGCGTTTTTGCTATAGGTGTCGTATGTACATATTCATTTAGTGAAAAGGTCTTATTTTTATATTACAAACACACACTCCAATTTTATTTATTTGTATAGATTACGTTACTATTCAAATAAATCCGAAAATCTAAATAATCGTTTATCGATAATTTTATCGACATGACGACGCACTACTGGGTTAGCTCAATACAATGGCTGACATACGCGGAAATGTCACAATTGACTTTAGAAACTGTCAAATAGATAACAAAAAGTCCATTACTTACTTTTTATAACCTTATAAACTTTAAATTGGAATTGGATATTTGTACACAAACAAAACTGTTGAAATCTACCAAATATTATTGGAAATATGAATAATAACTATTTATTACGCTATTATGTACATCATAAAGCCACTAATTTGTAGCAACACAATAAAAAAACATTCAGTGTGGCAGAATTTCTGCCGAACTCCTACAACATTAGAATTGTTAGTTCAAAAAACACGTTTTCTGGCATTGTTTTATCAAAACTAATATCTGAGTACTTGAAATAAACACTTATAATGAAAATAAAGCCACTTACCGGTAAAAAAAACACAAATTCACACTAAAAGAGAGTCACTAGCTGGAGGCCGTGACAATGTTACGCGCGCGAAATGACTGAAAAATGAAACTTGATTTCTGGCCGATCACAAGCCACGATATTTATTTTCTAGCTAATTACGGTCGTGGAAAATCATGCCACATCAGAACCAATTTGTTTCAAGCCAAAATACATCATAATATCTAACTAGAAAATTGAATATTGAATGCTTGTCCAGCCGACACCTATTGGTGTTGGCGAGGCTCAACGGTACGGGCGTTAAGACACCAATTGGTGTCGCTGAGGCTCATCACGTTAATAGGAAACAAATTGTTTTAATGTCATACGAGTATTTTGTATTGTTGAAGTGAATTTTAAAATAATTTATATGAAATATTTTTTTTTTAGCTAAATAAATCAAAATTGCATTAAATACTTAATGTGTCTACCTAAAAATTAATAAAGCAATAATTTGTAGTAAGGATTTTATGTAATCCACTCAACTTTGTTTCTAGGCAACAATTTTCATTTGGTTTCCAACAGGTCCTGTAAGAACATGTTACTCTAGTATGATTTCTGAGACCAGACCTTCGCCTCTATACGCCGTTGCTACGAAATTCGTAGCGACGAGAAACGGGACTACTACAAAGCAATCTGCATCCCGCTTCAGTCTATAAAACATGTTCTTAAATTTATCAGTAAATGATCTGTAAGGGCGTGTAATCCAAGCAGATTTTGTGGCAAAATCTTAGTACCCGTCGCTACAAAACGCCCGCGTAGTACTATTAATATGAAGCATTTTATAACATCCGCACCGTTCTCTTTCTACGGCTTCCATACTACAATTATTTCCTATCCGTCGTTGTGAAAGTCCTGTCGGAATATGTTACCCTAGTAGATTTTCTGTCACAAAAACTTCACCCCCTACGCGTCGTTTGCCCATCGTCGCTACAAAATACGTAGCCATACGGACTACGAAGTATTTTTTTATTTAGTTTCATTCGCCTGTCCTAAAATCAATAATTTTCGTTCGGTTTTCAATATCCTTTAAATCATGTTACCCTGGTACATTTCTTGTGGGTTTACCCCTACGCGCCGTTATTGTCGCTACGAAACGCGTACTACGAGCATCCCTGCGCTTTGTTTCTAGACAAAAAATTTAGTTCGTTTACCAAATCATGTCTTTAAATGTGTAACTTAAATAATTATACTCTAGTAGATGTAGTAAAACCTTCATCTCATCGCGCTGTAGACGTAGGTATGGATCTACGAGCATAAAATATTTGCAAGCCTCAAACAATGATTAAAGGTAACAAATAGTGATAGGTTACTTGTAGCACTACGCTATTGAAAATATTAGTTTTACCATTTACCATTTAAAAACTCTAACGAGGCCTACAGTACTCCCGAAAATCTAAATGTCCCGACGAAATCTTCCACTATTGGTCTTCAGTGAGCGGTTTTTGTTTATCTAAAAAATCCAGATAGACCCTGAAACTGTCCTCTTATTTTATGTTTTCCTAGTATATTCGCCGTGAACCCACGCCGGCCGTTGCTACGTAAATCGTAGCAGGGGCTACGAAGGCTTAAGTCGTAGTATAGAAAAAAAAGATTGTAAAGGTCTGGATTATTAAGAATTAATAATTTTAACAGTACAATTATTATACTGGGCTATAGTGGTGCTAGAAATTCGGTGTTTATTAAAAATCGGTTAACCGTTTACTTTACAATTGCATAAATATTTAATTAAATGTTGCGTTTAAAAGTTATTAACTTCAATATCGCCATAGTTTGCTGTTCATAGAACTTATCAAGAACTAGCTGACCCGACAGACGTTGTCCTGTCTTAACTTTGAATATTGAATTCGTATTGTTCCGATCAACTTTCTTATTTTTTTTATTTTATAAGAAACCTCCTGGGAATATAAACAACACAAGGAAAAAATAATTGGCGAAATCGTTCCATCCGTTCACGCGTAATGCGATGACCAAGGAAATAGAGATTTATTTTTATATTTATATAGTTAATACATATATGAAAATGGAATAGGTAACACGAAATTATAAACAGCATTCATCCAAATTCCACAAAAAAGTGGATTGATTAATTAGAGCGCTCCAACATGACAGTACCTTAATGTAATCATGATACTTTTAACCGTCATAAATGACGACTGGTACCTCTATCGTAGCCTTTCTCCAAGATCGTAGCCATCTCGTAGCAGCGTTTCGGCGCTTCGTAGCGACAACGCGTAGCGACGGAAACTAAGAAGATCTGTCGTAGCATGAAGTTCGTCCATTGGGTGCCCAAAATAAAACTGTTCTATGATCATGCAATCCTAGTTCAGCTGCTCGTGTAGCTGACGCCTTCGGTTGCCATGGGAACTTGTGATTGTTGCTAGTCTAACGTAAGGTAGTACTTATAAGTACACAGTAGGTATACATGATGGCTAGGTTCAAAATGTTCGAATGTACAAGTAGGACGGTACTACAAGAAGTAAATACATGTTGTTAATTGTATTATTAATTAAAAATCACTATTTATGGATTGTTCAGCATAGGTTTTTTCAGAAAGTACCAGTAGTATAAAATTTTGAAAGTTTCTACATACATTTGATTACTCACAAGAGTCTAAGCTCACAAGCTAAGCTACGCCAACGATAATTTCCACAGTCACATTTCGGTTAGGTACAAGTCCGTAACCGT
Source organism: Notodonta dromedarius (assembly GCA_905147325.1). NCBI lineage: Eukaryota > Metazoa > Arthropoda > Insecta > Lepidoptera > Notodontidae > Notodonta > Notodonta dromedarius. The sequence continues at coordinate 12,003,701 of LR990159.1, read as the reverse complement.
TTTCTCCCACTCCTTACAACTCGTGGGAGCCTAGTAAGCGTAGCTCTGAAGCCGCCCGCTATCGTTTCGTTGTCTTGCTAACGGAGACTCACTACTGAACTGGAAATATTTTCCCTTCTTCAGTTAGTTGTTAAGTAAATTTTAACAACTAACTGAATACAACTAACTGAAGACTTTATTCCCTATTTCTCTTTTAATTAAAACCATAGGACTTTTAACGCACTAAGGGTAAAAAATATGAATAAAGTAGTCTTTTTTATCATCTCAGCCTCTAAAGTACTCTGTGCACACATTCCAAATATCCGTCAAAAATCGAACACAAATTTATTTAATTTTATAGTTTAAGCAACTAATTTAGTATTTTTACTAAGTAATTACTACATTATTATTCTGTAACCATATAAGTAGGTATCGCTGCTGATTTATCCAAATAAGTAGGTAAAGAAATAAATCAGTATTTCCTAGCCAGCTACAAAACATGTCAAAGCGTGGAAGCTGTAATAATACAAATTACATTTTCAAAGGAAGATCGCCTCTATCCACCACCTCTCTTCAAACTTCTGCCTCGGCCAGTACCCATCATCGCAGATTCTGACGTTTGTACTAAGGGGGTTTACTACCGTACTACGCCAAATTAAAACGTGTTATGTTATGTCTCTTTTTCTCCATCGCTCTTTCTTTACCCTAGTACTCGTCCTCGTAGCGCTGAAGCCTCGCTGTTTAGATCGGTTCGCGCCTCCCAGAAAGTTTCAGAAAGTTTTCACTCGCTATCTCCTTTTATGATATCCTGGTACATTTACCCGTTGCTTCGAAGCCTCGCCGCGCCTTCGAGTCGTCACTACTGTGACTTATACGCTGCTACGGAAACTCGTAGCTATTACTTCTATTTTATTTTAAAAACTTATTTCAATTTTTAAGATTAGATTTTGTGTTGCGAAAAGTGCCTAATTATTCAATTTACATCATTTAATTGTCGTTCAAAATAAAGGATAACTTCAGTAATATTTCAATGACTTAAAAATTATGTTTTTTTTTATAAAAAAAATAGGTGAGTATATAGTGCTAGTTATTCACCGCTATCTCGGCGATATTTCACGTAAATTTCCGTAAAACGTCAGCTTTGAAAATCTGTCGATCTTGCTTAGAACATGACATGACCTGTCTTTTGCAGAGCGTGACACGAATTTACACTGAGAACACGTTAAACTTGTTCGGACAAAACTTCCGTCGGGAAAATTTTGTAATTGTTTGGTGTTTTATCATCAACCCTCGTAAATTGAATAACTTTGTCTTAGGAAAATCCTATCTATCATAAATTATAAGGCAAACCATAACGAAAATAAATAAAATATGAATAAGGTTTCATGTTAATAATTGAAGATATTATGCTCGGCGTATAGGTAAATGGTAAAGATCGTGTATATACCACAAAAAACAAACTTATGGTACCTATATATATATTTTCTGTTGATTAGTAGACAGTATTGGCAGCGAGTGATTTAATTAAAGGTCACCTATTATAAAGAAAACCAATAGTTTTGTTTTTGTTGAGATAGGCATATAATCTTTATAGATAGCCTCATGTTAACTATTTTCCGTAACCTATAGATGCTTGTATTACCAAAGCCCAAAGGCATTGTTCGCACATTGCCGGCCTGAGGGTGAGTGGGACAAAGGGAGTGGAAGGGAGTGGGTTGGGAAGTGCTCTAATAACTTGGTATAAATAATATATTAATGATCTCAAACTTTGAGGAAACGGAAGAGAACTATTACATTGTAGCTATAGCTAGTTCCCTGGTAGAATAGTCAAGAACGTGCGCCAGAGACACTTGTAATTTATCCAAAAGACATAAAGACGAACGCAGCTGTTTGCCGAACGATCTATCTTCATTGAATATCCAAGAACTTTGCTTTAACTTAAAAATTAAACTTTATAGGCGATTAATCATCGACGAATGTATTCAATTTGACGACCGCTTGGCGCAGCGGTTCGAGCGTAGGCCACTCGGCTCACTGCACATGGTGGTTGCGGGTTCGATTCTCGCCGGGGCAAATTTCCCTGGTCTGGGTGTCTATGGCGATATATATTACAACAATAAAAATAATCATTTATCTAAAAGTATTTACCTACTGGACGAAGTAGAAATTTAGTAGGCACTGTCTCTTTTATCTGTAAAAATGCATAAGTCTGTTATGAATTCGTAAATCTAAGAGTGAAAATTAGAATATAGTGTTAATTTATTTGGTATCATCTAGGGAAATCTTAAATAATAATAAAAACAAGCAAATGACTCATCGTAAACTTTTTGTTTTCAGGTTTTATTACTAGTAGCTACTAGGCATATGCTGGGCACAGATACTGGCTAGCCTGTTAAGAACTTGTTATTATTGACATCGGTGTAATAAAGAGAGCTCAACTTATGCTGGAGATGTTTCTTGATAGGTGCAGGCGATTGTACTAACAGCTCTATCCAACGATTATAACTGGACATATGTCAAAACTGTCTGGCAAGCTGATGCTAATGCTGGGTGCCTGGCAGATAGATCCGTAAGCTTTTTTCAGAACTGAAAATTATTACTAAGAATCGATACTGATCATTCCTCAGTGTAATATTATTTCATACGCTGATGATACCGCCCTTGTCTTCTCTGCTACCTCGTGGGAACATGTCAATACCTATGCTCAAAGCGGTTTTCAATTAGTTTGTGATTGGCTTAATCGAAATCTACTCACCTTAAATGCAGATAAAACCAAATATATGACCTTTTCCATACGAAATTGGCATCACCCTATTCCTAATATCTCAATCATTGTTCATTCTTCTAATAACCCACATTCAGACTCCCAGCCATGTCACTGTCCCCAAATTGGAAAAATAACTCAAATAAAATACCTCGGTGTTCTTATTGACTCTCATCTTTCTTTTAAACCTCATATTATTCTCTTAGCAAATAGAATACGCAAACTTATTTTCGTCTTCAAACATCTTCGACACGTAGCTTCAACTTCACTTCTAAAAATGGTATATCTAGCCCTCTGTCAATTTATAATTGTTTACTGCATTACCTCTTGGGGAGGTTCATCCAAAACCAACCTCATAATCATCGAACGCGCTCAACGAGCACTATTGAAAGTAGCCACATTTAAACCTTTTCTTTTTCCCACTCAGCTACTCTATGATTTTTGTGGAGTATTAGCGGTTCGAAAATTGTTTATTCTCTTTACTGTTCTAAAGCAACACTCGCTTACGCCCATAGATCCCGATACCAACAGACGTAACCATCTTATTGCAAACTCAATTTCCCTAAAATCAAGCTTCAGCCATAATTTTTTCTGCTTTCTCGGTCCATTTTTATACAATAATACTCATCGTACCTTACACATCCAGGAAATGACTCATTATACATGCAAAAAAACCCTGAGTGAATGGCTCCTTCAATTATCTTATGAATATACAGAAAATTTACTTCACCCATTAATATAACACACTATTGTTATTACCCATTATCATTAATTTTATTGATTCATTTAATTATATAACTTAATTTATATTAGTTATCATTTCTTATAATATGAAACCTGTACTATATCTTGATGGAAGCCAGCACTCATAGCACAGTTTAATACTATTATGAGTGCTGGCTGCAACCTTTAGATACGGCTTATTGTTTGAAAAGTAAATAAATATTATTATTATTTGTTTGTAAAAAATACCAAAAATAGTATTAGGAACTACAAAAATGAAATGATTTTTGTAGTACTACTAATACTATTTTTTACAGCAAAAAGCTATGATTACGAGACATTACTTACATAAATCCTTGCTGAGTTTAGTAAATAATACTAAAAGGGATACTAGAAACCATAAATATCATTTTTGTTGTTTTACCTCAGTACCTCAGTAGTTTATAAAGCAAAACCATCACAAACTATTCAGTCAACTTTTGTAGGTACTGAACATTGGCAACTGAATATTATTATTAAAAAAATATAATAATATATCGCCGACTCATGTAGGCTCATGACTAACCCTCCGCCGCTCCCGCGGGTCTCATTCGCCATTCGCTTATTTTTATTATAAGTTCTACGATGGGTTAATTTATATGTGCCGACAGACAAATTATATCATTCGTCTATGTTCAATCCTCTGGAGAGTCTGGAATAAATTGACAAACTAAAAAATAACATTCGTTAACCCCCAGTCTCTCGTACACTTTGATAAAAGGTATTCATAGAACAAGTGTTGCTTAGTTTAGGATCTTAGTAGGTTAATAAACTGCAATATCATATTGCATAGCAGCGATAGCCGATTGGTTAAGCACGCGCCTTGCGGGCACCACGTTCTGGGTTCAAACCCCGGCTCGCACCTCTGGGTTTTTCGAAATCTATATGGGAATCTTAATTTCTATATGGTTATCACTCGCTTACGGTGAAAGAAAACATGTCTTACAGGAAGCCTGCATGTCTTAGAACATCAAATCAATTTTCGAAAGACATGTGAAATCCGCCAACCCGCTCTGGGCCAGCGTGGTGGATTATGGCCTGAATCCCCCTCGTAGTGAGGGGAGGCCAGTCCCCAGGAGTGGGACGTCAGAAGGCTACATTATTTTTATTATAATTATTATCATATTGAACAACGAATCAATTATGCGATCCAGTTACCAGAACCTTTGTACTAAAGATTATTAATTTTCAACACTGATCGTGACATAGTCTTGGGCCCATTCATCATGGGGCAAATATACCTGGCGAACCTGACATAATATTGTACCAGGATACAAGCCTTCAATTATCCCCGCTCACCGCTTCCACTGTAACACGAGTCTTTCAAAGACTAAATTGAATAGCGTAACCGCTACCCCGACCATGTGAGACTGGGAAGATAAATATAAACAAGTGAATTCCCGACACTTCATCCCGGGATCGAATCCCGCGGGACTCCGGGATTTTCGCATTACGTTCCGTTGTTTTCTTTGGCCATAAACAGAGCGTTCACAGTCAAAGCAAAGCTGGGCTTCAGGGAATTACAGGTTAGGTTTAATTTTTAGTATATATTATTTTGAAACCTGTGCATTGTCTTAATTTTAAGACAACGAAAAAGGAGACCATTTTTTGTGTGAATGTTTCATCCAGTGCAAACCAAGAGTGCCTAATGAAATATAAACTTAATTTGTAATCGCCGACTGCTTGGCGCAGCGGTTCGAGCGAAAACCGCTCGGCTAATTCACTTGGTGGTTGCGGGTTTGATTCCCGCCAGGATAAATTTCGGATATGGCCTATTCGTAATTTCCCCTGGTCTGGGTATTACTGGGTTCGCCCCAGTCCATTGTACGGTACCCATAGTACAAACGTTGCTTAGTTTGGGACCATACAGTTCTCCTGTTCGTTTGGCGATATTTATCTATTTATTTATTTACTGGTTTATAATTACATTATAATACAACGCCCTGTATTGTTTTCCCGGAACACTAAGGACACGTGATTGGACCAATACGACGTTATCACCGTACCGTACCGTACCGTACCGTTGCATTTCATTCTCCAAAGCTTCAACACAATAAAAATTTAAGGAATTTGAAATACGATAGAATTAAAAATTCCGAATGGCAAATTGGAAAGCGAGGTGACTACGCTGTTTTACTAACTTAATTATTCCGAATTCCAGAATGGATAAGCAGTAAGCACTCGGGGAGACTTCGTGAAAGTTCAGTGACGAGTCTGTAATACAATAAACTCTATTTCACATAGGAAATCCCGCGGAAAAATACGGAACTAAATTGTACACAGTGTAAATTTTATTTCCGACTCGTGACTACAGCGCCTCAACTACGGAACTTCGTATTTGAAATAGACCATAGTTTGGTTTACTCTAGGACTTTTTACAAGATTTTCAGGTTTTATTTTCAGATTATCGAGTGGAATATTAGAACATGGAGAGGACATTTGAACATGGCTTTGCACACATACTACCACAAACTGAAACCAACTTACAGCCACTTGAACTATGGTTGGTTTTGTTTTCAGTATTGGTGAATGAACTTTATGTTGTTTTCAAATTGTAGTACATGTTATATCACACTTTATTGCAAACATATTTTAATCAATAACATTTCCTACACTAAAGTACTTTTACAGTGGTAGAGCTGAACTGCAGTCAATTGACTGCATTCATAAGCGGGCTGACTCTACCGGGGTAGTACCACCCTGTCACGGGAGATCAGGGTAAAGTTGCTATTATGGCTGCGTTTCATTAGATGAAAGAGAGCCAGAGCCCAACCCTCTCTTCCCGTCCTTCTGTTCCACTCCTCTTAAGTAAACACCGTGCGAGCAATGCTTTTGGTATTCGAAGCATCTATAGGCTACGGGAACTGCTTCACATCAGGTGAATGCAAACATTTATATTATAAAAAAGCAATTTAAAACGTTATACACATATCTGCAATTTGGAAGCATCCCGAACACACGGATTGCGCGATTTAATTAAAGATAGCTGCAAAAATTTTGTACTTATGAGTCGGCTCCGCTAAAGTTTTTCGCGACGAGTTTCAACACACTCGACTACACTGGAAAGTAATTTGTAATAAAAGAGATAAAGGCCTAGTTACTTTCTTTTTGTAGCGAAACAGACTAACTTGACCTAAAGCACTTGATTATATAGCAAATTCGTCAAAAAATCGTACGATCCACCTGATGTTAGGCAGCTATTGTAGCCTTAAGATCCTTGCAATACCAATGGCCTTACTCGCACGTTACTGATCTGAAGAGGAGTGGAATAGATGCAGAGGAAGGGAGGGAGGTTGTTCTTCCAACTCTTTTAGTCATCGTACTGTTAGAACGTGAATTGGGCTTAGGTTTTTAAAAAATACTTTTTAATTAAACCTATTTATTTAAAAACTTTCACGAAACACAAAATATTATAATTAATCAACACAATGAAAACCCTCGAAAACGACGCGAGAGACGTGCACCGCGGAAGACGGATCGGATCGGACTGAGGATCAGGAGAGTAGGGACAGGGGAATATGCATAGGATGGTAGTGGGGACTTGCTGACATCGGCGGGATTCAGGGTGTAACAGTACAAAACACAGTTATAATGGCTACTTTACGCCGATCTTATGTGAGATGGCGGTATTACAAAGGTCAGGCCAGCTCGTATATAAGCTGCAGTCAATAAGCGTATATATTAGGCTACAACTTGGCTATACTACTGTAAAATCTTTCCTGTGCAACTGAACAATAATCCATTTCTAAATTCTCACCACTATACGGCCATAATTTCAGGGCTGTCACATTATATGTAATGATGTTAGTAATTTAAGTAGCAGCGTTGATTCTGGTCACAGCCCTGACGAACGCGCGTCACACTCGTATAACATGACATGATTCTACGTAAATAGGAACAACTTTCTGATCTGGGATTTCGGAAAAGTGGATATGGCAATGTTTTATAAGGCTTTTGGTGTTACTCTGCACCAGCGCCACCATAGTTAAAAGCGATCAATCACAGTGGGATATAACACTTATACGTTTAAGATTATAATATAACGTACATAATCCACAGGCGATGAAAAAAGAAATAAAACAAATGTAAAAAGACAAGCCCGCTGAGTTTCTTGCCGCATCTTCTCAGTCGAGGTCGCGTTCGGATCCGGTTGTAGAAATAAGAAAAAAAAAACCGGTCAAGTGCGAGTAGAACTCGCGCCCTGAGGGTTCCGTACAGTATTTTATTATGATTTTAGATAGTTTTTCCATTCCTGGATTCCAATATCGATACCGGCAAGACATTTTAATAATAAATAGTTCCCAAAAATGCGAGAACCCAAAACAAACTGCAACCAAACTACAATACAACCCCTTATTTTACACACTTAGGGGTGGAATTTTACAAAACGCTAAAATTAATATTTTTTATTTGTAATAAGTAGCCTCAATACTTATTTTCATGTCTCTAGGTTCATTTAATTTTTTTACCCCATACAAACTTTCACCCCCTATTTTATGCACTTAGGGGTGGAATTTTCCAAAATCCTTTCTTAGTGGATAGTTGCGGTATATAAGGTACTTACTGTCAAAATTTCATGATTCTAACACTAGTGGTTTGGGCGGTGCGTTGATTCCTTTGTATTAATAAGTGAATTTGCGAAATGTATCAAAATATGTGACATAAATCACCGTATCTTTTGATTGCGTTGACTTAGAAGCCTAATTTTTTTACACCCACAAGGGACCATAGCATTTGATATTTGGTATTAGTTTCAACTTGATAACTCTACCCGTTTCTGAGAAAAAAGGTCTTGACAGACAGACAGACAGACAGACAGACAGACATACATACAGACAGACAGACAGACAGACGGACGGACAACAAAGTGATCCTATAAGGGTTCCGGTTTTTCCTTTTAAGGTCCGGAACCCTAAAAAAGTAAAATTGTCAATTTGTAAATGCCCCCGTAGGCCTAAATAAAATAACGATTTGAATTTGATAATATATCGTATATTAATGTATCTTGTACGAGTAGCGCCGCTGGGGAGCATATTATTCCCTGGTGGCTTTGCAGAAGAGTATCTATCTCACAGGTTTTGTTTTGTTTTTATACACATGCATTAATTAACGGAAGGACTTTGTTTGCCAGTGACCAGCAATGATTCATAGATTAATTTTAAAATTACTTCCAAAACAGAAGGAGGTTTTATCTTCGTAGGTATATATGTTTGTTTTTTATGTATGTTCACCTTTGATACAAGAAGTAATTTAACAAAGATGTTCACCGATCTCTCCGTCAATTCCGGACCCATTTTTAAAATTCTAAACACTATCTTTACCCCACGTCAGGATTACTTCTTAGGAACCACGGCTCCCCCTACTTACTTGAATTGACACCAAATAAAATAAATTATAAGGTCCCTAGTTATTTCTAGCTGTTTATTGCACACAGGTTTCTTTGATGTGGTACTCGTATTTTATCACTTATGAAGACTCATGAAGACCTAAGGCCATGTTATTATGAAGACGTGACCATTTATAATCAACTGAGTGAACTCAGAATGCCTCCTCTACAAAGGCAGAGCTTTCATGGTCCGTGGCTTACATTTTCGTAAATGTAATTTCGTTCTGTGCCAAGATTATTGGCATCGCTATACTTCTTTGGGCATCACATACATAAGTATAGTATAAATACGAGTATACAGTAATCTGCGCCATGCGTTTAGCCTTGGTTTATAATCCTGAAAATAATATAAATAGTAGCTGCTTTCCTCATTGCATTAGATTGACGAGGGTAAATCTTCAGAACGATCTTCTCTGAATTTGCTCCCGGCTGAGTGTCGGTGGGATATCCCCAGCACATTGTGCAGTACGTATAATTCAAGCACAGCTTTTTGTACTTAGTAAAGATGGCAAACAAGCATACGACCCGTCTGATGTTAAGCAGTTATCGTAGCCTATAGATCCTTGCAATATCAAAGGCATTGCTCGCACATTGCCGACCTGAAGAAGAGTGGGACAGAGGGGGAGGAAAGGGGAAGGGTCGGCCTTCCGGCCGTCTCACTTATCGTACGAAACGCAGCTTTAGTTTACCTCACGCCGATTTTCTGTCAGAGGATAGGTACTGGAGAGTGGTATTTTTTTGTCTGTTTAGTGCAATAAAATGCAGCAACTAAATGAGAAAATTGAGGCATAAGTATAATATATATAATAATAATAGTTATAATACATAACAAAGGTCTACAAAAAAATATTTTTTGTTTGGGTTTCTGTTCTAATGCTTGAATTCTGATTCCAAACATCGAAAAACACTCGGATATGCATTTTTAACTCTTAAAGTTTGCTATTGTCCGATTTATGTTGATAAGTACGTTTTGAAGATTTTTATTTTAGTTTTATGTCCAATAGGTGGTAGCACTTTGATTATCTTAATTGTAAATTGTGCATTATGTCTGAACGGCACTAGTGAGTGTTTACTTGTCTATTACTATTATAAAAAGGCTATTACAGTTGTAACAACCGACTTTTATGTTGTATTTAGTTAGAAAATGGCACCATGATGTAACCACCCACTCTTTCGTCTCTCTCTAATTAAATATATGAATATAAATATGCTAAATATAATAATATAAATATATAGAAGTAATGAAATTATAATTAACTATAAATAAACCTATGAATATAACTGTAAACCCTAACCAAATTAAGCACCTAAGAATTCACTATGCGAATAGTTATCTATAACTAGTTTGGTTGTGATCTGGGTTTGAATATTGATATGGCCATGTGATCTGTATTGTCTAGTGGTTATAGGACCTAACGTAGTGAAACCCTGAATAGTAACCTAAATTCGTTTAGTGAAAGATTGGTATTCTTATGACGTATGTAGTTACAATACCTACTTAAAATACCCTGATTAAGCCTAAATCTTCAATACTGAACTTACATAACTAAACGAGTTTCATTGTTAAATAAGTAATTAATGAGGATATGGATGTAATAAGTTGGTTGTTCCGAGAGTTAAATATAATTGCTTTGTAGCGATAAGATCAATTCTACATTACATTTTAATAGTTAAAAGATTATAATTACAATAATTATTTGTTTATGACAAGGTACAGGGCTCCTCCCCGCCCTGTACTGTGGGATAACGTCTCATATCTGTATTCCCTCCTTGACTTGTCTTATTTATTATGAGTGAACATTTTGATAAATCATGAATAACAATTATTTGTTATATTAAGAGTACACATTGAATAACTGTATCATCAATAGTATCATTGTAGTAAATCCATTTACTCTACAAATAAGAATCGAACCATCTGGACAGCAAGAGTCATCAGGATATCACTGAGTCAAAGTCAAACGAAGTAAGTTTGATTTCTGTTGTGAAGATTAGCATCTCAATCATCTACTGTGATGAGAATACTAAAAGGCTACTGCCTGGGCGAAATCAAACTAATGAGTTCCGGTCAATGTGTTAGCTATTAAGTCTAGTCAGTGACTGCAGGTTAGCAACTCTATCATCTACTGTTTAGTGATTGCCAACAGGGTCTACCGCCCCCAGTGTAACCAAAACTATCAAGCTTTACATGAGGAAAACATTACATTAAAATAAATAGACTTATCAGTCAGTATCCATCCATCCAGAATCTCATTACTGAACAAACGATATGGTCACATTATTCAAAAGTACAGGATTCAATGAAATATTGATTAAATACTACATTCAATGAAGTAAATATATTTATCAGCAATGTGAATTTCAAAACTTCAAGAATTTACCACCCATTCACAAAATTAATCTCATGGAGAAGAACGGGCAAGAAACTCCATGGATGAAGCAAAGGCCCTGCCTATATTTAAATTGAAGCTTAAATATATTCCGACCTCCCTATCTATCCACCTTCCTAACACCTAGGTATATTCCTATTCTGTTCTACATACCGCGTCTTTATACTTAAGGCTTTACCTACCTACATAAATTATAAATACCTATTAATCCGTGTACAATACTAGCGTAATAAAACTACATTAGGTTTACCTAATCACCTATTCATAAAGCCCGATGCATCGTCCCTTTCCTAATGGAATTAATATATAATATAATAACCCTAATAATAGCACCTAACCAAGAAACCTAACTTTGATCTTTGTGTGTAATTTAAGCAGGTCTAGAGCTCGGAGCTCACCCCAATGCAAGGGAAAAACGACTTCTGGAGCGCACCAACAGACCCAGACCTAACCAATGAGAGGACGATGCAATGAACACCAGCGTACCAGCGCCATTACACCCCATGGAACCATGACCATGGATCAAAGTAAGCCGCACACAAGTATCAAATTACCGAACGCGAATCCCCGTATATCTACATTATACCACCAGAAAACACACCTACAACATTCAATAAAACGAGCCCATGAAGACCTGCTTTATCAAACATTGAGCACTTCCGGATGGTATTTTATTATATAAAAATGGCTAGAATAAACACTATGACCGACCGAGATTCCCCGTTTAACTACAACGATACCATTAGAAAATACACCTACAATATTCAACAAAACCAGCCCATAAGGCTTGCTTTATTAAACATTGAGTACATTCAGATGGTATATATTAATATAAATTAAATCTATGAACGCGACTAACTATAAACTTGATACTTGTGTTTAGCTTGGGAGCTCTAAATGAATGACCCCGAAATTAGCTGTGCAAGGCCTTTTATAATCTCGCCACCTGACGCTATCATGTATATTTCCTACCTTCAATATTTTTATAAACTAGAGACGCGCAAAGTCAGAATTTCTACGAATTCAATCTCACAATACCGAACGTGATTCGATCAATCTTTATATAGGAAGATATACGTCTAATAAGGTATTCTTACTGGTAGTGTTTCCGCAGACTTTGGCTAATATCCTGGATATAATCAATATTCTAACTATCAAAACTACTAAGTAAATTGTGCCTAAAATATATAGACTATTTCTAACTCCTCCACTAGAGTAAATATGTTTATCGAACTGCTTCTAGTTTGTTTTAGATCCTACCTGTATGGAAGTAATTTCCATCGATTATAATATGAATGTCCGAACGTTTACCGAATCTCAATATCGAAAACGTAAATTAGCGGCTAACCTCATCTCTAGCTTGTTCCTGCATTCTTCTCAAACTACCCACAAATATATTTAATTATCGTCCGACGAGAGCTAAAAATAGACGCCGACACCGTGGCGACGAACCAAATATGATAATGCTTGAGCTCGATTCAAGCCTAACATTATACCTAATTTTATACGCATTTTGCCTAGCATCACGCAGAATGCAATTCTTCAAACTTAACAATGAGAAGTACGCCATGCTCAATACTACTAAAGAGGAATTTTACGCTATCATTTAATATGCCAGTCTAACTAGTTGTTTCAGAATAATAAAATTAATTAACATTTCCTTTATTTATATAAAAGCCTATATAAATTGATAGTTATATTTATATTTGTGCATGAGACGGAACCAAGGGCAAGTCTGTTCCGTTACAATGACAGTGTAAACAGGATGTTGATTCATTCTGTTTTATTTGCGGTAGGCGATTTTAAAATGGTTGGTTTTCTGATGGGAATGCAAGGCGGATACACTAAATATCCTTGTCACCTATGCATATAGGATAGCAGAGCAGATTCAGAACATTACCAACGGCGTGTATGGCCTGATCGACTTGAATTTCAAATTGGAAAACATAATGTGAAAGCGAAACCAATAGTAGAGCCTAAAGATATATGTATGCCACCGTTATATATAAAGTTAGGTCTAATAAAGTAATAACTGAGAGCTCTCGATCATAATTCTGAAGCTTTTGCATATTTAAAGAGATTATTTCCGAACTAAACTAGCTGAGCCCGCGACTTGGTCCGCGTGGAATTTAACTTAACAAAAAAGCCCGCTCCCGCGTTCTGAGCCCGCGATACAGAACCCATTTAAAAAAAAAAATGTTTTCTAAAATAAAAGTAGCCTAAGTTACTGCTTATAACAACAGCTATCTACCAGTGAAAGTCCCGTTAAAATCGGTCCAGCCGTTTCGGAGATTACCCGGAACAAACACACAGACAGACAGACAGACAGACAGACAGACAGACAGACAGACAGACAGAGAGACAGACAGACAGACAGACAAAATATTTTAAATCGCGTTTTTGTTATAGGTGTCGTATGTACTTTCATATGCATTTAGTGAAAATGTGTTATTTTGATATTACAAACAGACACTCCAATTTTATTTATTTGTATAGATTAATAATAATAGGGTACAGTTTCAATTATAATTTATTTCGACTAACAATTTTAATTATTAGGAAATAATATGGCAGCTATAGTTTACATGAAAGGACAAGTAAAAACGTTTAAAAAAACTAAGCTGACTACGGAATTACACGAATTATATTCAGAACTGCCAAAAGATAGCGCCAGTAGTTGATAAACGCTAAAATATAGTACTTATAAAATTGTTTTTCGTTTGCTACTTATATTTTGTATTGTACGATATTTTCTTTTTTTACTAGACATCCCACTCAATAGGATAAGCAAAGACAATTCAGGGACTGCCACTTTTTAGATAACATTCGCCATATTGATTTAGTTAGTATAAAATGTAGCCTGTCACCGGGATCATAATAACGAATTGATTGACACTTCATTCATCAAAAGCGGATGGGTAGTTTAGGCGCTACGGTGGTACATACAAATTATTTACATACATACGTACATGCACACATACATATACTTCTAAAAACATAACCCTTCTTTTGGACTTGGCCGTTTAGAGACAAAAGAAAATTAAAAATAAAGCAAAAATTACTCTGAAATAGGTACTCCACAATGGACTTTTGCGGGAACAATGAACCAAAACTGTCTGCTGGAAGAAAAATGCGGTATTCGATGCAATAAGTGCAGTTCTGCAATGAATTATTCATTGTTGGCCGAGACAAAGGGAATACTTTACGTAAGTGTTTGCTGTGCGCGTACTTCTAGGTCCATAAAATTAGATATTTATTTTATGGCATAGATAAAATCTAATATACAATTGTAAATTTAAAAAAATAGTTTTGTGTAGGTACTTACGCCCGTATTCACAAATATTACTATGAGGTCTCAGAGTGCGCGCGAATGCACGGCCACTTAAAAATAGTCCATATTTTGTTTTCTTATATTTACGCGAATACTACACATTGAAATAAAACTATTTTTCGGATTTTATCGCGTTTACACTGTGAGCACTTTCTGCGTGGATCGGACCGCAAACAACAACTAAATATGAGGGTACCCAGTTACTAACTATGACATCAGGACGTCTAACACCTCAGTCCCCCCGTGACCATGGCTGCTGTAAAGCAACCGAAACGTCGGGAACATAAAGTTAATAAACGCGATAAAATCCGAAATAGTACATTGTTACACGAGTGGTGAAAGTGACTTATTTAGTCCCGAGACGGGGTTCGAATAGTTCGAGGGACAAAATAAGTCTTTCACCCGAGGTAAACACTGTGCTTTTCATTACGAATACAAGGAAAGTAAAAATAAAAACAGGAATTGGCTAAAGAAATAATACAAGGAAGTATGAACAATACTCTACAACTCGAAAAAAAAAAAAGATCGGATTGCCGCCTATTTTGTTTTTATTTCGTTGGCCGGTCAACTTCATTATTTAGCCATTATTTTTCATTTTCATCTTTAAATATTTTGCCCAAATCTATGTTATTTTAAAGAAATTGTTGAAACTAAATTATAATTAAGTCATTTAAAAATATATTTTCTTTAATTAATACTTAACTTTATGTTATTTCAATTTTACATCGTGCTGTAATTGAGTGACTGTAGAAAAAGTTTGAACATGGTTCCATAGAAATGTGAAAATGGAACTAGTTTTTTTTTAATAATTTGACAGCTGTCAGTTGAAAGCGATTCTCCCGGGCCGGAAAAGTATTACTTTCAACCCGCTCCTCAGGCAACTTCAGACCTACTTTCAGAGTATGAGTAATGAAAAATAGTTTTATTTCAATAGTCCATATCTATTAAAAAACGTTAATAGCAATTTCGATTGCAACCTTGCACCTTTTTGTAACTAAATGTATGTGTGTGTGCGTTATGTGTGTATAATTTATACTTGGTAATACGTGGACCATTCAATTTACGTATAGATAGAGACATGGTAGAGGTACGGATCTAAATTGCAATGCCAGTTGATTCCCATTTGCTTATACTTTACACAATCCCTAAGGACTTTGCTATCGCTTAGTACGTTAATTTCTCGATTCCACAAATATATAAGCTAGATAGAGCTTCTATATTTGAAATTGGATATTACCACACGGGCAGTAATATTACGCATTGATAACTGTGTTATTAAGATTATCTAGCTTCATGATGGACAGGCCATGTACATTAAATAACATGTTAAAAAGCCATATTATAATACAAAAAAATATTTTACCTATTAACAATCTTGATGCTGTAGCGATTGATTCGTAGTTATATTTCACAACTTTACTTTTTAATGTTAAACAAATAAACAAAACTCGTATATATTTATTTTATATGAGTACCTATTTTCTTAAAGAACAAATAAACTTTGATTAATCTTTTAAATAATTCGTGATCGCCAGTTGTTTTTCTAACTTTATTCGAAGATAAGTATAAGTATATACCTATAAGAATTCTTTAAAAACACGGGGCAATGCAATACTCAGTGGTCCTTGTAACCGCACTTCTCGACAAAAGGACTATACAAAAAGCTATAATTATTCAGATAAATACATCATTAACACAATGGCTAGTTGAAAATTGTGTTTGTAGTGAAAAAAATATATTGCAAAGCGTTTTGGGATGGCTTCAGGCCACACATTCAGCCACAAATAAGTTCGTAGCGAGCGTTTCATTTTAATTATACGATGCATATTAAGTCTGTTTTATATTTTTTATCCAGTCGCTATAAGTGTAGACTTGTAATTAGCTTTCCTATCGCTAAGTTATTGTTTATTTCTGTTTAGTCTACTTAGCTGTATGTCTTCCATGTATCAAATGTAATAAATAAATAAATATTTTTTTTTTTTGTGTAGCAAATAGGTATAGGCACATTTTGTTATGTCCCATAAAAATATAATTTTCAACGAAAATTCAAATTGTAGTAAAGTTTAGTTGACATTTTCCACGATAAAATGCAATATCAATATTGCTGATAAATTTATTTAATTACTAGCTGTGCCCCGCGACTCCGTCCGCGTGGAATGTTGACCACCCTTAACATTTTTCCTGAATTTTCTTTGCTATAAACCTCACGGAGCCCGAGACCTTTCCAACGAATGCAAAACCGTGGAAATCGGTTCGTGCGTTCTGGAGTTATAGCGTCAGGAAGGAAAACCCGACTTATTTTTATATAGTAGATATTTCAGACGGACTAAACAAGCGAGGGACGAACCTACCTAATGTCAGTTACCGTATCCTATAGGTAGATGATTGCAATACCTATGTCATTACTCGTTGTTTACCTAAATGGTAGTGGGACCGAGATACGGGAAGGGAAGAAAACCCGTGTTTGTCTTGAAAGTTCCTTAACCTTTCATACATAGAAAGATGTAAATAACTAATACATTAAAAAGTTCAAAGGATAATGGTTAGTGCAAAACGGAAAGCTTAACATTAACATAATAATAACTGTTTAGTTCTCGCTTCGATCTAACGGCTTACGAACATTATAAATGCTAATCCATGCCATTTCATATTAGATTGCACAAACTCCATTTAACTGTAGTATGAACGGAACAATCTTAAAGTTCGTTCATGTGACTCTTATGACACTAGCATACGGGTCAAATTGCAATAATTCACGCGTTTTCGTGATATGAACTGACTATATTTACTAATGTAAATTTCACCTTTATGCTACACGCGTCAGTTTCAGAAAAAATATATGTAATTATGAATTCGACAAACAAACGTACGGGTCGCCTGATGTTAAGCAGTTACCGTAACTTATAGAATCTGTCATACTCAGGTTCACGCCTACCTCCTTTATATTACCTACTGTCCTTTTCACTTACTTCTCAATTAACTTCGAAAGATTTTTGATACTAAATCAGTTCTAAAATAGCAATTCATAAATCAACAACCTCTAAAATCAGCGGGTAAACTTTATCATCGAACTCTCTACCGGAAACCGGAGAATCTCACTTAAGACACTCAGTTCAAATTCAAAAGCTCTTTAAACTCTACATTACAATACAAGTCGGCTTAAAGTCAATGTGCCGTTACAATCAACGCCAATTACTATCAAGTACGAATGGACGGCGCTTTGCAGCTCGGAGCTCACTAATCTATCCCACTGCCTTTGTTAATGGTCCAACTGTGTTAATCAAATCCAATGGCTTGTCCATATTGCACATAAAACAGAATATATTATCATATAGAGTTGGAGTTTCTGAAATGAAAGACAAGACCCCAAATAAAATTCGCAAAAGAACGCTTTCAATAAATTTGGGGCCAATGAAAACGCTTATTTAGATAGGTGCTCTTAAAATGCCAAATAAATGGGAACCAAAAACCTGACGCTTTGTTCCGAAAAATGAATATTGCCTTCCTGAAGTAGCGTCACGATGTTTATTAAACGCTTCTGAACCTCCATAGATAGCTATGGGAAAAATATAAATAAATAATAAATATCGCCAGACAGATACACCACCTGTACGGTCCCAAACTAAGCAAAGCTTGTACTATGGGTACCGTACAATGGACTGGGGGCGATCCCAGTGACACCCAGACCTGGGCAAATTACGAAAAGGCCATTTCCGAAATTTGCCCCGGCGGGAATCGAACCCGCAACCACCATGTGCAGTGAGCCGAGCGGCCTACGCTCGAACCACTTCGCCTAGCGGTCGTCGATATAGCATTCGTCTTGAAATATTTATCTATGACCTACAATAATCTAATTTATTACTCTATTTACTTAGCATAAACAACCTTCGCCGCAACGCAATATGAATTCCGGGTTCATTGCTGTAATATTGAAGCCTAAAATAGAGAGTAAATACATTTTTACACTGTGTAGCGACAGCTTAAGGGCCTTGGAACACGGAATATTCCGGATTATTCCGGAAAACTTGGAACACGTTCAACCTATTTCTCCCTCTTCAACAGAATCATCATTGTATTTCGAGATTTGTGTCTCTTCTGAAATACCCACACAATTCAGTATATACTCTTTGATCACTAATGCTGGCTCTTTTTCTATTAGCTATGCCGGTGTGATACAAATTTGAAGATAAATTACGTTGCTGATTCTAAGTATCTATATAACTTTATGTGGTGGTTATCCGATTGTAAATTTCTGAGACTGATACAAAATCTATAATAGTTCATGAGTTACGCGTTTTGTACGATGTGTGAGGGAGCCGGTAGCCCGATCTTTGCCTTCCCTCCCTTTGTCCCCCCCCCCCTACAGGTTGGCTATGTGCGAGCAATGTCTTTCACAAGCATCTACAGGCTACTGCTGCGGACCTGCTGCTGATTATTATCAGGCGGGTCCGCTCGCTTAGTGGATTTTAAAAAAGGTGATTATTAAAATACATATATTTAAGTAAATATAATACAGAAAAAAGATTCACTTACCTTCTAAATTAATAGACGAACGGACATGCCTGTTCCTTTTGGTCTCTGATCGCTATGAAATGAAGTATTACAAAACAATAAGTTTGATGACCGCTTGGCGCAGTGGTTCGTGCGTAGGCCGCTCGGCTCACTGCATCGGGTGGTTGCGAGTTCGATTCCCGTCAGGGTAAATTTCGGAAATGGCCTTTTCGTAATTTTCCCAGGTCTGGGTGTCACTGGGATTGCCCCCAGTCCATTGTACGGTACCCATAGTACAAGCGTTGCTTAGTTTAGGACTATACAGTTGGTGTGTTCGTCTGGCGATATTTATTTATTTATTTATGAGTGAAAGGGCAAGAAAGTAGACAAGATTCTGAATCTGATCTTAATATATAGCGTGTTATAGCGTAATTTTAATAAACGGCCATGTCCGAAAGTTTATTGCTCGCGGAATTTTCATACGATACGTGACGCGATGGTACGTTTTATTACTATAACCATAAAAATGCCATAAAAGATGTCATTATAGTGCCCATGGCAAACGCCATCACTCCAAATGTCAGTGGTCACATTATTCCAAATATGGGCTTATGTGATATGATATGGTGAAATGTGATGACATTTTGCACATAGGTCGATATAAGATGTTGCTATTTGTATACAAATTAAATTCAATGTAAATCAATAAATAAATAAATTGCCAGAACGACATACCAACTGTATGGTCCCAAACTAAGCAATGCTTGTACTATGGGTACCGTACAATGGACTGGGGGCGATCCTATTGACACCCTATTGATACCTATTGATTAATTTTCGAAAAGGCCATTTCCAAAATTTGCCCCAGCGGGAATCAAACACGCAACCACTCCCCCACCGTGCACGTCCCCCCTTGTGCAGTGAGCAAAGCAGCCTAAGCTTAAACCGCTGCGCCAAGCGGTCGTCAATCTATCTATATACGTAGTGTACTCAGAATGTTTTTAGAATCTCATATTTTTTGTATGAAACACTGGCCAGATATAAATATATCATAAAAATACAATTATTTATAAGTATAAATTCGAACGTTTTAATTTCTTATTTCTCTCCATATTTTTGTACGGCTCATTTGCAAAATCGTGTCTGTATGAAAAATTGAACCTCACCGAGAACATTTTCGCGCCATGATTTTCTACGATTTCAAAATGTTGCCCTAAACCGGAGGAATCTTTTAATATACTTCAAATGGCTTTTTCGGATAAGTGCCCTTTAAAAGCAACCGTATACTACTGGTAAAGTGAATTTAAGCGTGGTAGGCTATCATTGACTGACGAAAGAAGAGGTGGTCGCCCTGTGACGGCAGTTACAGAAGAAAACGTGCTGACAGTGAAAAAAATAATTCAAGAGAATAGGCGTATAACATACGAGGAGATTCAGCAAACGTTGCAGATCGGATCGGGAAGCGTTCACGAGATCCTCCACGTGCACTTTCGCGTGAGGAGCATTGTTCCGCGCTGAGTATCGCACTAACTCATTGAAGATCAGAAGCAGGCCCGCGAGGAGTGGTGCCGTGATATGATGATTAAATTTAATGCAGGCGCATTTCGGCGTATTTATGATATCGCCACAGGTGACGAGTCTTGGATTTACCAATACGATCCAGAAACAAAGCGCCAGTCAACAGTGAGGCTGTTTCAAAATGAACCAACACCTACCAAAGTGCAGCGATCTAGAAGCGCAGGCAAAATTTTGATTGCTACTTATTTCACTTAAGTGGGTATCTGGTGTCAATTCCTTTACGGAATCAAAGTAGCATCAATGCCGAGTAGTATACCACAAAATGCTTGCCAGAAGTGTTCGAGGCAGTGAGCAACAAGTGGCCGAAGACGGGGCTCCGCGGGGTTCTGCTCCATGATGACAACGCACCCGCGCACTCGGCGCTCACAACTAGGGACCTCCTGGATAGCACACCGCTTAAACTTTTAAGTCATCCGCTTTAAAGTCCTGACTTGGAGCCATGTGACTTCTTTTTGTTCCCCAAAATAAAAAACAACTGAAAGGAACACAGTTTTCATCGCCAGAAGATGCACTAGCGGCGTTCGAGCGAGGTGTAGAAGAGGTGTCTGAAGATGACTGGAAAAAATGCTTTCAGAATTGGTTCAGACGCATGAAACTTTGTATAGACGCTGGTGGAGAGTACTTTTAAAAGATTTAATAAAAAAATGGTATCCTATAGAACTTTTTTTTTTAGTTTCTAGAAATATACTGAGTGCCCCACATATATATATAACTCAAAGGTGACTGACTGACTGACATAGTGATCTATCAACGCACAGCCCAAACCACTGGACGGATCGGGCTGAAATTTGGCATGCAGGTAGATGTTATGACGTAGGCATCCCCTAAGAAAGGATTTTGATTAATTCTACCCCCAAGGGGATAAAATAGGGGATGAAAGTTTGTATGAAACTTAATCAATTTTAAACCGAGCGGGCTGAGACTTTGCATGCATAAAGCTACTATGACGTAGACATCCCCTAAGAAAGGATTTTGATTAATTCCACCCCCAAGGGGATAAAATAGGGGATGAAAGTTTGTATGAAAATTTGTTAATTTTAAACCGAGCGGGCTGAGAGTTTGCATGCATAAAGCTACTATGACGTAGACATCCCCTAAGAAAGGATTTTGATTAATTCCACCCCCAAGGGGATAAAATAGGGGATGAAAGTTTATATGAAACTTTGCCAATTTCAAACCGATCGGGCTGAGACTTTGCATGCACAAGCTACTATGACGTAGACATCCCCTAAGAAAGGATCAAAATTCCACGCGGGCGAAGTCGCGGGCTCAGCTAGTGACAATATATAATTACATGTATGTATGATCATAAATGGTCTGGACAACATTCGCTGTAAAAGTCTTGTTTCTGTGACAATTAGTATAGGCTATAATCCATACGGTTATTTATGTCTGCCGCTTTACAAAGGAGGGAAGTGGAAAAATTTCTTCCAACTTGTCCCATGCTTTCTTTAGATGAAATTCGTGCAGGTACTAAGTCAATTTAACTTTTACCCGGGACTCGTCGAGGGTCAAACCTTGGTGTCATCTACCATTGCCGACTCCAGCTTACTATGGTAGCTGTGATGGAAGTTGTATGGCGGGCCTAGTCCCATTAAAAACATAATGTTTGATGACTTTGGTCGGTACAGCCAGCCTGAAAAGTAGGAGACTGTACTCCATAACAATCCAATTGATGGCAATATCACAATAACTTCTCACAAGCTATGTTCAGTTTTGCTAACGATGAAAAAAAAGGCTTGAGAACTCAATCTGAAATGTTTTCGCAGCCTTACTTTTATTGCCAAACTAACTCCAAACCGGACTGAATTTCGGTCTCAAGTGCCGCACCTCACTTCAACATTCTAAATCAAAACTTTACTTATACCCTTATAATATGTTGACTCTGAAAAATATATTATTTTTGTTCAACATATTCTAGCGCCTTTATAGGTGTTTGCAATACCAAAGGCATTGCTGGCACGTTTCCGAACTGAATGGAAATGGGAGACAGGGTGATCTTCCAGCTCTCTCACTCATCGTACGAAACGTAGCTGTGAGAGGGTGGTACTACCCTGTTCGAGCCAGCCCGTACATATCATCAATTAGCAACAGCTTGCCTCTACCACCGTTAAACATGTCCTTTTTCGATCATCGTATACCCAGCCGTTCGAAAGTCCAGCTGTCCACCGAAGCACTTTCGGTGGCAGCGTCGCTCGTTTGATGGCCGCATAAAGTTTCATTGCCTTTGAATGTTATAGGATGGCCGCGACTTAAATTTGTCCATGAATATCTGTGGAATAAAATAATTTATTGCTTTAAATCATGACACCGTGCGATCTGTTTCAGTTATGTGGACAGCACTTAGCTTACTGCCATACTCACAGTTGTCAAGTAACTTTTAACTAGCGTAAAATCGTTATTTGATGTATATTTAGATTATGACGTAATTTAATGACAGTTACTGTTAAATTTACGTCTCTGAGTTTTAGTTGGAGATGCTAACGAAACTAATAGTGTGAAATCGTTTGTTCTAAAATCTAACGTTCATAAAATCGATGTTTCGAAATATTGAAAGCACAAAATTCGCTCTGGATTCGATTCCCATTGTGCTCACCCTCAGAACAGACTAGATTTAGCTTAGTTGGAGGGGCTAACGGCATTGCTTGTAATGTGACAATTTCACATTTCTATTTTTTTATAAAATAAATATATAAGTATTAAATAAAAGCGACTATAATGCACTTTCCCAGACGCTGGAATCGAGTTATGAACGCCCAGGGACGTTTTAAAAGATAAAATAGATAGTTATTGATAGGATCTGGTATTTCGTTTCTAAAGGGATCCCCTAACAATAGGTGTGATTTAGTGAGAACAGGCTTCCAGAGGGATCTAGACATCTGATCTCCTAGATTTATGGGTCCTTTATGATTTAAAAACAACATTTTATATTGTGGATAAAAAGGAAAATCCTTTCAGACTGCGGTTTCTCATATCGATATTTTTTATTAATTTATCTGAGGTATTGTGTGCACAGCAGTTTTGTTCACTGAAATTTCCAAGGAATTCGCAGGGATGTGTCGTCTAACTTCCATAGTTTTAATAGGTAAGTACCTATTTTTTTACCCGACTATGGCGTAGCCAAAAGGAAGGGTTATGTTTTTATCAGTCTATGTAAGTATGTTTGTATCTTTAAAACCTCTTATAAATTATTAGAATAACATCTTGCTGTATAAAATAGTGTTCGATTGCTAGTATCGAGTGCGGAACAAGACCACACAATATCCTCTCGGACGCTCCGTAGACCACCACCAGTCATAACACGTGATTGCACTACGACTGCTGGTGAAAGGATATCGAATAGGTTTCCATTTGATATTTCAATTTCCTTTTCAACAGATAGTAAGGGATTAAGGGCTTCTTCTACACTGAGCTCGTAGACTCGCCCTCTTATCGACTTGAAAATTGATAGAAATATCACTTTTGATAAAAACAATATAGTCACTTTGTACACTTCCAGTTTTTAAACATCCAAAAATATATCTGTACTTAGAATTACGTTAACAATGTTTCTTATTTGTATAAATAAGCAGTGGGTATTATTATTATTTTCTTAATTTAATTATGTATTGCACTAAAGGAGTGCATGGAGACACGAGTCCAACATGTAGAGGCCCTCTGTGATAAGTTTATTGTCATATAAGGCACATGTTGAGGTCAACCGCTGCTAATGATAGGACATAGAGGACTTGACCCCAACAGGTGCCTGCACCGTCCTAACTATAAAAAATATGGAAAAAGAAAAAAGGTGCAATTGATGGAGTTTAGATGGACTGGGAACTATTGCAAAGGAATCGGACACCTGCCATAATCAGTATTATCCAACTATCGGCAGGTGATGACATGCCGCTCATTTTATTAAATCACAGTACTTACTTTTGAGTCAGTTCGCTCATAATTTAATTACGAGAAAAAATAATAACTAGGGCTACATATTAACGGATTTCGTATGTAGTTACATAAAACAGTTGTAAAAGGACAGCTACATGTCAGGGGCGTCACGTCGAGGCAGTAAAGCAGATTGGTGGTGCCTATATCGAATGGAAATCCGCGATTGTCCCGAATTACGCGCTCTAAACCATTCACCGGCCATTTGCCGAATTGAGGAAATTGCATTGAACACGAAGCAAAAAGTAATCACACTATTACTCTTGTCCTAGTATTGTTAGCTTATGGATTATGATAACAGCTTCTTTATTATTATGACCAATATTTAAAAAAATATTATAAAATACTTTAAAGCTTAACGTGGTAGAGCTAAGCTGTAGCCAATTGACATCTCTTATACGGGCTGGCTCAATAAGGGTAATACCACCCTCTCACACACGGCGTAAAGTAGCTATATATTGTAACTAGCTGTGCCCCGCGACTTCATCCGCGTAGTATTGGATTATTGGATTAAAAAGTATCCTATATGTTAATCCCGGTTATAATCTATCTGTGTTCCAAATTTCATCCAAATCCGTTCAGTAGTTTTTGCGTGAAGGAGTAACAAACATACATACATACATACATACATACATCCACACTCACAAACTTTCGCATTTATAATATTAGTAGGATATAACCTTTTTATATTATAAACCTGTTTTCCATAAAAATACCGAAGTTCAAATGATTTACTTCGCATCCTTTTTTTCAAAACCCGTGGGCCTATAAATTGGAGGTCCTGGCTCATTGCGTTCAACGGGTCGGAAAGTAGGCGGTTACGCGCTGAACGCGTTCGATTGCGCTGAAGATACCTATATCCGGTACTTGAAAATCGATTTAGTTAGCGATATACGAACGAAACCGCGGCGCTATACGTCTGGATCCTTGATAAAGGCAAGGTCTGGATGTATACCGAACAGTACTTTACCATATGCATGATATGTTACGCTAGGTTTTCTCTTCCCGCGCTGGAGAGGGGTCCTCTGGCTGATCATAATTGCCACAGAATGCCTAAATGATGAAGGCGGGCTGCAATGGGCGTGCAGATGGCAGAATAGGTTGATTGTCTCCTGCGCACATCTTTGACGCCCTGAAGGAGGACACAAGCGGAGCAGTAGCCAATGATATGCATGAAGGTACCCCTTCGTCACATCTTCTGGCGGAAGACCTTTGGGGTTGCGGACATAAAGGTCAATCAAGCATCCTCGAAGAGGACGAAAAGGAGGACATGAGGTGTCCGCCCGATAGGGACACAGTCCTGCCTCTCATTGGTATTTGCAACGGTGGTCCCTCCTGTTAACATGAAGCTTCCTGGTGTGGAGTTTTAATATGAAGAGGGGCTTGATTTCCCCACGCGCTCGTCTAATCCGGTACAACACAGCTTTTTTGAAGGATTAACGATTCCAATTGAAAACCTATCGAGCTCTATCCGCAAATAGACAAGTTCTAAACTCGTAACTATTCACTTCAAAGCAGCTCGGGAAATGTTCTGAACCGGTTTAAACTAAATAAATCCTCCCCGCATCCATTCATGTGGGTGAAATTCGGATCAATATGTGTGAAGAAGTTTTTAAATCTTCAGGGAGATTATATTTAATTGGTTTGAATAGAGTATTAGAAAATGTATCAGCGACAAATATACAACTCAGCAGTCATTCACACGGTAAACTCGGCACCGACATTTTCCATATATTCTACTGTGTCGTGACATGGAATACGGCTATTATAAGTCAAAAATGTATGGACAAAACGGCTCCTTCCTAAAACGTATGGAGTACTATTTATTCATAGAAATAACCGATGCCGAGGTTACAGTGTGAATGACGGCTTACTTTGTCAAAACACTGAAGCAAAAGCAAGTAAACAGAAAATATGTACAATATTCTTTTTCCACATTTCCCTAATCTGGATTACTTCCAAAGGCTGTTACCTAAAAACACATGAAACAATTAGATTCAGAGCGCTAGTTGGGAGTTAGCGAGGCGTGTTCCACACAGCTTTATCCACTAGACTCAAAGGAACTTCCCTCAAAGATACACTGAAGCAGTTTTATTAAATGTAGAGTCTGCTTGCCGTAGTAAAGGTGCTTCGTACTTTTTACATAGAATAGAGTTAAGGCACGCGTATTTAAATTCTGCAATACGCTGTTAAAGTGTATTATTTATTAATTTACTGTGATTAAAGTAAAAGTAAGGATTAAAAAATAAAAAATATGGGAATAATCTAATACTGCAAAGCGATATAAGACGAACATAACTACTTATCATCTAAAATCTTTAGTAATCTTTCATCATCATCACCTTGCCCTTACCCCACACTAGGTGGGGTCGGCGCAGCACGTTCTCTTCTTCCATTCAAGCCTATCATCCGTGATCTCTGCACTCACTCCCTTTTCGGTCATACCCTCTTCCACGCAGTTCATTCACGTCTTTTTAGGACGTCCCCTACCCCGACTACCGCTCACTCTCATACTCATCATCCTTTTGACCACATGATCATCCTCTCTTCGCATAACATGTCCATACCACGCCAATCTTTAGTAATCTTTATATATAAAATTCCGGTGTAAAATTCAACAATTTACAATTTAACGGCGGTAGAGGCAAACTGCAGCCGATTGATTACAGCCCATTTACAGGCTGGCTCGACCAAGGCAGTACCAACCTCTCACAAGAGATCGGAGTAAAGTAACTATTATAGCCACATTTAGTACAAAGACTGGAGACACGCAACTACATCCCCTCATCCCTTCCCTTACCTTAGTCCGACCCCCCTTCGGGTCGGCAACCATCTATAGGCCGCGTTACTGCATACTGAGAGGCATACTATGAAGAAGCACAATAATTAAGCTATCGTTACTTTTTACCCCACCGCCTAACGAAAAGGAGGATAATGCGTTCATTTCTTAGTGTATCCCAGAGTGGGGGATGTCCAAGTGTCCTACTAATATTATAAATGCGAAAGTTTGTGAGTGTGGATGTATGTATGTATGTATGTATGTTTGTTACTCCTTCACGCAAAAACTACTGAACGGATTTGGATGAAATTTGGAACACATATAGATTATAACCGGGATTAACATATAGGATACTTTTTAACCCAATAATCCAATACTACGCGGATGAAGTCGCGGGGCACAGCTAGTCCTACTAATATTATAAATGCGAAAGTTTGTGAGTGTGGATGTATGTATGTATGTATGTATGTATATATGTATGTATGTATGTATGTATGTTTGTTACTCCTTCACGCAAAAACTACTGAACGGATTTGGATGAAATTTGGAACACAGATAGATTATAACCGGGATTAACATATAGGATACTTTTTAACCCAATAATCCAATACTACGCGGA
This sequence comes from Notodonta dromedarius, assembly GCA_905147325.1. NCBI lineage: Eukaryota > Metazoa > Arthropoda > Insecta > Lepidoptera > Notodontidae > Notodonta > Notodonta dromedarius. The sequence continues at coordinate 11,975,695 of LR990159.1, read as the reverse complement.
TGAAGTCGCGGGGCACAGCTAGTTATACATAAACGCTTCATAAGCTAAAGGTCACTAATCGCATCTGAACCTGTAGTGAACATGTCATCTGTCAGCTGTCAAAGCTGTGACGTTGACAGCTGACAGATAAGATTGAATATATTGAATCGAGAAAGAAGGGGCGGGGCACCTCATAATAATTGATTGGAGATACTAATAAATAATAAACGATTCAATTTAATGAACAGTTTATTTTATAAAACATATTATATACCTTGGGAGACTACACAAAAGTGAAGAACACTACAGTACCCAACATGTTTTTAACCCCCGACGAAAAAAGAGGGGTGTTATAAGTTTAACGTGTGCATCTGAGCATCTGAGTGTCTGTCTGTGGCATCGTAGCGCCCAAGCGGATGAACCGATTTTAATTTTGTTTTTTTTTGTTAGAAAGGTATTCTGATCGAGAGTGTCCTTAGCTATGTTTCATGAAAATCGGTTCAGCTGTTTGAAAATTACCAGCTTTTTTGTAGTTTAAAAAGTAGTCGCATCGGGGGTTTTTAAATTCTCAATTTTAGTAGTTATCTTATCAAACAACAGCCAAGGCCCCAAGAGAACGTTCACCAAGTCGGGCTTATCACAGCCCTTGGGCGCCGATTGTCTCTGGGACCTGCTGTACCTAATTTCTGCCGACAATACCACAGACAAAGGCCTTTGATTACATTTTCCCAACGTATAGATTATGCTGTGCAGATTATTATAGAAAGATAACGTTGATATGATAATATAATGACCCGCCTCATCTTAAAGAGTTACCGTAGCTTATAGATACTTGCAATACCGAAGACATTGCGAAACGCGGCTATATCATGTGTAACCTAATTCTTGAATAAGGGTTCTTACCTATGATATAGCGGGTGTCATTAAATGGACTAGGGTTGATCCCAGTGACACCCAGACCAGGGAAAATTGCGAAAAGGCCATTCACTAAATTTTCCCTGATGGGAATATAACCGAACCACTCGGTGCAGTGAGCTAACCTCTGCGCCAAGCGGTCGTCGAATATAAAATTTCTTGTGTTACGTGTATTGATTTTGATGTATTTGAGAGAAGATTTAATAAAAAATAAATATAGCCAAACGAACACACTAACTGTATGGTCCCAAACTAAGCAACGCTTGTATTATGGGTACCGTGCAGTGAACTAGGGGTGATCCTAGAGATACCCAGACCAGGTCAAATTACGAAAGGCCATTCTTGAAATTTGCTCCGACGGGTATCGAACCCGCGACCAGCTAATGCAGTGAGCCAAGCGGCCTACGCTCGGACCACTGCACCAAGCGGTCGTCATTTGAAGTATTCACCTCGTGACGTGACATTCATAAACATTTATTTCGCTCTTCAACTTTAACGCATTCATTTGTCCACCATATCATATTACACAAAGCGTCCCGACACAATGCCGACTCGCTCCCATTGGTCCCTTTGAACCGGTTGCGAGTAAGCTCTTTCAATGCTACACTGCTATTCATTTGAGCTTTACTACACACAGGTGTACTTGGAACTTAGTTTCGTTTCATTGTGACTTAAGTTAGTGTGTATAAGCCGCATAAGAGAATTCAAATTCAAATCGTTTATTTTGTTTAGGCCTAAGGGGGCACTTACAAATTGTCAATTTTGCATATTTTTTTTCTTATATCTACAACCGGATCGGAACGCGACCTCGACTGAGAAGATCCGGCAAGAAACTTAGCGGGCTTGTCTTTTTACATGTCATTATATTTTTTTTTATCGCCAGTTGCTTATAATCAATAATTACAAAGGGTAGTAGACCTATGAATTAATCATAAAAGGTCGGCGTTAAGTAGCTATTACAGCTGTGTTTCGTACGATGAGTGAGAGTACCGGAAGCCTAACCCCCTCTCCCTTCCCCACCCTTTTCCCTATTCCCCGTCTGGTCGCGGTCCCATCCGATTGTATAGTAAAGTAAAAATTTATAAAATGCCATAGTTCAAACGACGATTTGATTTTGACATTTTATTTGAATTTTAGGTAGGCACTTGGTACGAATAATAGTGTTAAGACTAGGTGCTTAAATGAAGTATCCAAGTTATATCTTTAGAATAGGAATATATTAATGGTGTTTTATTTGTATACTCTGTTTTGATATTCTAAAAAAATGTTTCCAGGGCGTTTGGATGTGTTTGTTTAATTGATATAGATATATTATTTATATTGACATAATCTATGATTTGTGTCTTTAGTTTCAGTCAAATTAAATAGTTTTTTTTTGGCGGAGGCTGTGGGTCCTTGCCATTAGGATAACTTTTAGAATGTTTATTTTGTTGGTGTATTCCTTTACAATGTTGTATTGTGTACCCAGTTGGAATTCCTTCAATATAGCCTAGCCTAGCTATAACCTAGCTTTTAAACTTGGCCATAGAATGAAGGCCTAATTATTATTCTCTAAGGTTTTAGGTTTGCACGGGCGCATTGCAGCTACAAAAGCAGTTGTAAGGGGGCCGGCGTGAGGCGGCTTCGCCAGACGCGCCGCACACGTTTCAGCGTAAGCACGACTCGAAATCGGCGCGTAACGTTACGTAAACGCGACGCGAGACCGCGGTGTCGGTTATTTACGCAGCGGAGTGTAGGTACCCACTTGGTGAATTTAAATTTCGAATTTAGAACTACTAAGTACAATTTTGTGAACGGGTTCGATATTTAAAATTTGTGACGTGCGAACGGAAAATGTGAAGGTTTGTGTATTTTTGAATAACTCTTTTTAAATTGTGAATTAAAAGTTATAGATGCTTCATGGTTCTGAACAAGTCATCTAATTTGATATTTATTGTTATGATAAATTATTTAGTTTGAAAGAGAAGACTAATTTGGCTTTTATATTACCTATGTTAATATTTATTTAACCTGCCCACAAATACGTGCTTGAATATATGGATTACATTGAGTTTTTAAATTCGTGGGAATCGGACTAATTAGGAAGGTAGGTAGGTACCTACTTGTTTAATTTTACCAACCAAATAGATACAGTTTACAGGTTAGTTGAATTAGCTTCCATAATATATTTATAGGAACTATCTTGTTATAACCGTTATTAAAACTATTTTTTTAAAACTACTTTACGTTCGAATAATTACATTCAGCACTAAGGTTTTACCTAATGAGATTAAGATCCATCTCGTCGACGCCGTCAGTTCAAATTATGCCACTTCTGGTAAATGGATTTTACTTATGTCTCTTTAAAAGTAAGTAAGAAATGGAGATAAATTTTTCAGTTCCAAGTTGAAATGTTTACCTACGTAGACAAACTTACTAGGTATTGTAAATTATACTATTAAGGCTAAAGCGCCCAACCAGCCCGCGAAATTCAAAATTTTCGAGTATTTTTATAGTTTATCCAACATCTGAAAACATTTAAGACAACATTTTGTAATTGGCGACAAAGACCGTATGCAATGCATTTATTAATATATCCAACTTACTCTAAAACATTTCAAGAACGACAGATAACCAGAAAAACTGGCATTTTTTGTATATTTAGTGATTTACTAGTATCATATCCACCGTGATAATATTTAGAGTAAAATAAATGTATTAATAAACGCACTGCATACTGTGTTTGTCGCAAATCACAAAATGTTGTCTTCAATGTTTTCAGATTTTGGATAAACTATAAAAATACTCGAAAATTTTGAATTTCGCGAGTACCATCACCTTAAGTATCCATAGTATCTAATATTGTTTACTGGTAATGAGAAAGTTAAGGCCCAGAGTTTAATAAGGAATCTGGAGAGCATGATCATTTGCGCGAACCCATTAGTTTTTCATGTTTTCGTCTGTTTTTTCGATGTTTCATACCAAGTCCGATGGGCATCGATCACAGATCGGTGACAGCCGTAACGAGCGAGTGATGGATTGATTACAACAGTCTTATTCCGCCTCCTCTGATGACGTAAATTATTTTTCTGGTGGGCAATTTTAAAGCTGAATACATTCGGTATGCATACATTTAATTTGTTGATAAATCATTAGGTACCAATAATAATCAAGAAGTATCTATACAAATAAGTCATTAAATAATCATGTTATTGTAATGTACTTACGTGTTAGATAATTTTGAAGATTGACTGTACTTCGTAAATTGTCACTGATTATGACTGTAGCTCAAATGAAGACCTAATAAATCACATATCCGTATGAATGCAACAATTTTTAAAGGATTGTGTCACATTACCATATTTTTTATTAGAATCCATTTCAATATTGCATTCGCGTAAACGTAGGAAGTAATAACAGTTAAATAGTTCAGTTAAATTAATAATAAAAGACAATTTGTAATAACAGTAGCGTTATTAGGTACGTCGTAGTGAGTAATGAACTGCCAAATTGTGAATTATATTTTAAAGCCATCACAAAACGTTACCTAATACATCAGTATATTATAATTATTTGGTTGAATGAAAAGCTTCTACTCTTTGTTTTAACACAACAGACAACCGCAGACAGTTTATTTCGTATTCTCTGAACTCAGTTTCGTGATACGAAACGATAAATCTTAGCTCCAAACCAACTAACAGTGCTGAATGATATTTCAATACACATTCATGTACGAAATTTTCATATTATCTTTTTTTTTCATTCCATCCTATCATAATTCTATCTTTCCTATAAAAAATCATCCCATCCTACTAATATTATAAATGAGAAAGTTTGTGAGTGTGAATGTATGTTTGTTACTCTTTCACGCAAAAACTACTGAACGGATTTGGATGAAATTTGGAACACAGATAGGTTATAACCGGGATTAACACATAGGATACTTTTTATCCCGATAATCCCGAATTTTTTTTAAGTTACATACTACGCGGACGAAGTCGCGGGCACAGCTAGTTGATTAATGGATTACCCTCCCAATTTTATTGATGTGAATTTATCTTAACCATTACCAAAATGGGACGCCGCCGATTCAGAATCCAAAACGATTTTTTGGTTAAAAAACAGATAATACCGGATTTACGGGATGAGGTGACATTTGGTAGATTGAGCATCGTTTAGTGGGTACAGTCAACATCAAAAGTGTTTTAAAAGGTTTTTTTTTATAAGTAGTTACTTATAATAACTGTTTATTTCATTCAATGCAACAGCTAACTGAACGTTGTAGACACATTAAGTACCTAATGTATATATGATAATGTTAACCAATTAATTTTAATGCTGACGTGTGATTAAGGATTACGTGGTGATAAGTAAGAAAGCGTCAAAACCCTTCCAATAAGTAAAAAGTTTAAGTATCACACGGCCGAATAGTAAACGGTACTCAAATGTTTACGCCCTCATTAGCTATCGGAAACGTGGTTATCCATCATTCTTAACCGACTTTAAAAAAAGAGGAAGCTATTTTTGTTCAGCATGTCAACATAAAACAATTTTGAAATTAATGTTGTGCTCGAATTCGACGGATGACTATCTAATAGATATCACGAAATCAAAATATAACTCAAAAAGCGATAAGTATGGAATCCCAATAGCGTGACCTTTACGATATCGTAAGATTAATCCCGTCCCGTGGCCCAAACTAATCCCGGATTATATCGGAGGCCAGCAGCTCTGTAGTTCTGTCACCATCATTCTCTATATTTTACCCTTGTGATGACAGAAAAAACAATTGTACCAAAAATTTAATTTAAACCATGATCACTAGGTTACATGTCGCTATTCAAACTTTAAAGAAACAATCCTGGAAGTTATAAATTTGAATCTTATTAGCCACAAATCATTATGCTCATATTCAGTCAACTTATACCTCGCAAGCTAGGTTGACTTCAAGGCTCTACTGAAACCGATCGTCTGTTCTGCGTGTTTAGTTACTGCCAGAGATCGACACAAAGTTTATATGAACAGTAATTTATAATGACGAGGCATTTAGAAGCCTATGCCGCCCTGGTAATTGCAAATGCAGGAATCGAAAATTTACAGTTTCGAGGCGTTTAAGTGTTTTTTTTAAACTCTACTTCAACTGCAATTAAGGCTAAAGCGCCCATCTAGCCCGCGAAGTTTATTTTTTTTTTTGGTTTTTTGTTTTTTTTCAAAATCTGACATTAATAAAAGGCACATTTTGTAATTCGCGAGAAAGACTGTATGCAGTGCATTTATTAATATATCCAACTTACTCTAAAACATTTCAAGAACGACAGCTATCCAGATAATCTGGCAATTTTTGTATATTTAGTGATTTACTAGTATCATATCCACCGTGATAATATTTAGAGTAAAATAAATGTATTAATAAACGCACTGCATACTGTGTTTATCGCAAATCACAAAATGTTGTCTTAAATGTTTTCAGATTTTGGATAAACTATAAAAATACTCGAAAATTTTGAATTTCGCGGCCTAGACAGGCGCCTTCACCTTAAACTAAAATGTTATGTATGGCAATCAAACTAAAATGTTATGTTATACATACATAACATTTTATGCAGATATTTCAAAAAAACGCTCAAACGCCTTTTACGCTCGCAACCGTAAATTTGCGATTATCTACTGCATTTGCAGGGCAGTATGATAGCCTTTTGATTATTGCCAAACGCATTATTTGCACGCTGCTGGACTGAAGAGAATTGGGAAAGAAGGAAGGGAAGGAAGGTGCATCCAGCTCTTATTCGTCGTACGAAATACAGCTGTAATGGCTATTTTATGCCGATTTATTGTAAGAAGGTGGTTCTGCCTCGAGCGAGCTTGTCCGTTTATGAGCTGTGCAATTAGCTACAAACTGGTTCTACCACCGTGAGAATCAAACTAATATAATTATGTACATTGATCCTATATGTTTTTATTTATATTTGATACCCTCCACCGGAAAGGTCCTCGCCTATAATATTTGCGGAACGAATTCTACACGCCCGGCGTCATATCGTGTGATCTCCCTCCAAATGTCCTATCATCTCTGCGAACATTCCAATTTCCGGTGTTGGGATCTTTTTCATTTATTAACTTTATTGGCGAAATATCCTCCTATTTTCCACTGACCTTCGTCGATTCACGAGTTATATGCGAGTATATAGGTAAAATGGCGGTGACAGACTTCAATGGAACCATGAGAAAAATAACGAATTGTCATTGAAAATGATTTGAATATCAGGAAAGATGTCTCAATATTAGTTCTTCTGTTCTTAATTTTAGCAAAAGTACAAATAATAATCAGAAAGTAGAAGATGAGGGGAAACATTATGGAAAGACCTGCAAGTCGGATTCGGAAACTATTAACGTACGTAATTTTGTCAATTTAAATTTAATTTTGAAAAATATTCCTATGTTATAATCGAATTGTCTTACGATTACCTATAGTAAGATGATTTTCAAAATACCTTTAAAATTGGAAAAACATACTTGGAATTTTTGAACGCTACGTGCGTTTAAAATTTCCAACTCTCTTTCCAATATTGATTGGAATTCGTCAAAATATTCCCGCGGTTCTCGGAAGTCATGCGAATACCGCCAATCTTCTGAGCCAACGCGTTGGTCTAATGTTCTAAACCCTCCTAGCATTGAGGGAAGCCAGTGTCGAGTAATAGGACAAGGGCCTTCCATTTGCACTCAGCAAAAGTTTAAAGTTCAGAGAATGGCAAGTATTCAATGAAAGTTGGCAGCCAATGTAGATAGTGACGTGTGATATCATTCAATGCTGAAGAAAGTAGGTTAGCGTCGAATGGTGTCCCCTGAAATATGTCATTAGGAGGCTCGTAAATGTGTAGCTGCATTTTCGTTATATATTTCGACCTTATCCCTTATTTCATAGGGTTTAAAATGAGTACGCCAAGGTAAGACGATAGATGTAGTCTGCAACGTAGAATATTAACCTCATTTAGAGTAGGCTTTATATCATAGCGTACCCAGAAAGGGCAAGAAAAGGTGCACTGCAGTGCACCATATTTGGCCCATGGTGTTTTGATCTCAATGCAATGGGAGTAAGATACACTTTCCCTCAAAGCACATAAGACAGACACATAAGCTTGTAAGACTATGGCATGAATCCAGATAACTAGCTTTAGGCCAGCGCCTAGAGCGGTTTGGTCTAGGCGCTGACCGAAAGCTAAACTTCACACGTCAACTTCCCCGTTCAGCAAGTGACAATCATTACTGAAAATTAGTACTTTTAGAAAGTCTCGATGAAATAAAAAGTCACAGGAAAGTAAATATCGCAATTTCGTTCAATTTAATGATATATTTTGTCCAGTTATTTTGATTTGAATGCCGAACTACTAAACCGATTTTGATGTAATTTATATGTGACCAAACAGAAAGAACATCCTTTCAAATAAAAATAAAAAAATCGATTTATCAATGACAGAGGTCTGAGCTAACATAGATTGAAAAAAAATACAACCGAATTCACAACCTCCTCCTTTTTTTGAAGTCGGTTATAAAGGAGTACCTATCAGGATTTATGTGGTATATAATACCTACACTAGTATTAATATACCAAGAGGCAATTAGGCCCACCCAAGTCGCGCTAGAGACAAACACTTATGTTTAGACGGAGGCTGTGTTCCCATTTATTCACACACATCTATATAATTATAACATAGGTGTATCACGCTATATAAGTAGCCACGAGAACAGCGGATTGGACGGTAACGCCGTGTAAAAAGATTTGTGCATTACTCAACTGCATCATGTGTGGCACACACAATATACTAGCAATGTGCGCATACGACTACTAATTGCACTAGCCCCTGCGACTAAGCTAAAAGCTTATGCTAGGAGAAGGTTCCCACACCGACGACAGACATTAACTATTATAAAATTACTAGTGGATATAGAACTCATGAATTACATAGCTCAGTAGTAATTCTTTCCTTAGAGTCCTTCCTAAAAATATATAACATTTGACATAAACAAACAGCTTTTAAATAAATAAAAGTTAACTAAATTCTAGTAAAATCTTCTTTATACACGCTTACATAAGGGTGACCGTCCCCTTGGCTGTGCTCAAGAATTATGATCGCTACATTTCCCCAGCTCCACTCGGCTTAGCTCAAGTTGACAGCATGAAGCAATGCTAAAGTGCGGTCGCGGAGCAGGAAGAATTTCGTACAATGACCTCTTTGCCTACTGACAGTGGTCACAAACATTTTTGCATCACGTGCGGTTTATATGAAATATTTCAAGTGGAAAAAAAAATACTAGCTTATAGCTAGCACTCAGGTAAAAGGTTTACAATCCCCGAGGACGGCGGTCACGGCAACTGTGTGAGCGAGACGTATTAGATTTACGCGGGAGCGACAGAGACAGGTAATAACAGGTTAATGTACGAAATCTTCCTGCTTGGCGACCGCACTTTATTATTGGTCGAAGCAGGTTAGCCCGTTTCATAGCCAAGTTGACGGTCACCCTAAAACCGCTTGTTCTAGAGCCCTACAGCTAAGCCCCATCATCGTTCATCAAGAGGGCGGAATCTGCTTCCTACCCGTAAAAGCCTTGCCGATTACATTTCACATATCAGCTATATTTTAGTATGAATACAATTTATTAGCTACATGTTACATTTAATGGCTCATAAAATCAAGATAATGTCTTTTTGCAGCCCCAGAATAAATTAACCGATTTTAACCAAATTTTTATTTCATAGATCATATTTTAAACAACGATTTTTTCGATAGATTTTAACGGAAATTCAAGTTTTTCTAGAAAGTTTTGGTAGAAAATCGTTACGGTGGTTTATTTCAGTCGGATTTGAAAAGGTTTTGGGTAAGAAAGTTAATTATTTCTTGTTCCCAATTAGCGGACACTTTATTAGGGACTCAAAACGAACCTTGGGTAACATTAGTCCAGTTTTCTTAAAATAAATAAACCAGAGCGTACCTTTGCAAATACCGCAATGTAATATGTATTGTGATTTGACCTTTATCTTTTGGGTTCCATTGTAATAAAGCGCCTAAAATATTTGTTATACCATTATATATCTGTACTAGCTGTGCCCGCGACTTCGTCCGCGTGGAATTTAATTGACAAAGTTTCATACAAACTTTCATCCCCTATTTTATCCCCTTGGGGGTAGAATTAATCAAAATCCTTTCTTAGCGGATGCCTACGTCATAGCATCTACCTGCATGCCAAATTTCAGCCCGATCCGTCAAGTGGTTTGGGCTGTGCGTTGATAGATCACTATGTCAGTCAGTCAGTCACCTTTGAGTTATATATATTTAGATTATTGCAATGTAAAACTCAAAAGCGTTTTATTTTTCTTTTGTCGTCAATAATGTAACACCATTGTCTCTTATTGTTGTGCTTGGGTTATCATCGCAGCATCACTTCGCTTTAAGAGCGAAGTGAATATTTTTTCTGAGGTTAGAATAATACAGATAATATATTATGAGATGATCCCATTCTCTGTTTGGGTATGTAGTCTTTTTTTATTATAACATCTCAGTTATTCACATTTTTTATTATACGACCATTCGTAAAAATATTGTAAAGGTGGTTAAAATATTGAAATGGTACTAATTATGTTGGTTCACATACTAATTCAGACTTTAATCGTTGTATTGTTATCCCTTTCATGAACGTAACATATGAGCGAGAAAGGAGCTGTTTTAGATGTGTTAATTGAGTTTAGTCTTGATTTGATGACAACAGAATCGCCACCGATACCGCTTTTACTTACGTAACTTTACTACAGATTTGATCACCAATAAACAGTTTCAATAACGTGACTTAAAAGGTTTCAACCAGCCACTTAGCGCATTGGAAACAATAAAAAGGAAATAGGTCATAAGACGAATATATTAAAGCTGCAATAAAAAAGATCCTGAGCGCTAAAAAATATGAGTAAAAGGAATTCGGAATTTATCTCACATTCCATTACGTTTTCCCAATGGTTACTTTGATAAGGTTTGGTGAAAAAGCTGAAGCCGCAAAGCAATGAACCGTGAAGGCGGAAAATAATCAATTTCATACCATACCTACATTCTTGCGTGACATGCTTATGGAATATGGATTTTGAAATATGGACACGAGTTAAAAATATAGAGTCATAAGAAAATATTTTCTAAAATCTGTCAAAATATATTTTACCACTGTTTCATACGAGATCAAAAAATAAAAATATTCGGTTTGTAAAATTAATTAAATTAAATAAATAAAATTAATAATAATTATTTGTTCATAATCCTTTGGGTTGGCAAGCAGGTCGATAAGCCCTCTGCTACGTTGTTTTAAAGTTCATCAACTTTCAATCAGAACTTTATATAACTTACTAGCTGTGCCCCGCGACTCCGTCCGCGTGGAATGTGGACCACCCTTAACATTATTCCTGAATTTTCTTTTTGCTATAAACCTCACGGAGCCCGAGATCTTTCCAACGAATGCAAAACCGTGGAAATCGGTTCGTGCGTTCTGGAGTTATATCGTCAGGAAGGAAAACCCGACTTATTTTTATATAGTAGATAAATTATGCACTCAATTTCAATCGATCTGTTTGGTGTTTCAGTACCTATAAACGGAAGCCAGTCTGGGGATGAAATAAAAAAAGAAATTGCCGATACTCAATCTGCGCCGGCTCAAATTTGTTTATCCCAACAAGGATTTATAACTTTGAGGTTTTTGTAGGCACGTCGATCGCGTCCGATTACCTATTTCCAACAAGTCCCACTCACTAACAGTAATGGAAGCTTTGAAATTGAAGAAGGTCAAACAGGCCTTACCCTTTATTTTAATTTTAATATAAGAAAAGCGAAAAGTTCTAAAAGGTCGTTGAATTTTACTAATTATTTTTAACACTCATTCACGCGGTTATCCTGGCATAAATAAAGTATATACATATTACTGTATCCAGTTGTTGAATTATATGACCATTATCTGCCAAAAATATGTAGACAGAACGTTGTCGGCTTCTTCGTGTGAATGACCGCTAAGAATTAAAAGTGCTGTGCAAAAATTATAATAAGAGTTGAGACTTGCCTCAATGCCATTTCAACTAATTTCTAGCAGAAAAAAATGCTGCATAACTCCATCCATGACGAATATAATATAGTAGCAGAGCGTGGTTCTTTATTGAATTTACTCTTATTGTTGACAAATTTCTGTTTGTTTGCCACATAATGATTTTCAGGTCGCCTCACATCTTGTAAAATCTTTGATTTAACTGAATCAGCGGAGATTTTCATTCCTGAACTCTCAATTGCAAGTCGTAAAATTTCAAGCTTTTTGGCGCTTAACGTTTTTGTGATATTGTATTAGGCCAATAATATAGAACGTGTGAATATTACAGTCATATTACATTGTACAGCCAGCCAAACGGTCTCAGATTAATTCTTACGCTATAAAGAGACATCGTAAACGTTATTACGCCCGCAGACTTTCAGTAATAGATTTTTCATTACTCATACACTGAAAGTAGGTCTGAAGTTGCCTGAGGAGCGGGTTGAAAGTAATACTTTTCTGGCCCGGGAGAATCACTTTCAACTGACAGCTGTCCAATTATAAAAAAAAAACTAGTTCCATTTCTATGGAACCATGTTCAAACTTTTTCTACAGTCACTCAATTACAGCACGATGTAAAATTGAAATAACATAAAGTTGAGTATTAATTAAAGAATATATACTTTTAAATGACTTAATTATAATTTAGTTTCAACAATATCTTTAAAATAACATAGATTTGGTCAAAATATTTAAAAATGAAAATTAAAAATACTGGCTAAATAATGAAGTTGGCCGGCCAACGAAAAAAAAACAAAATAGGCGGCAATCCGATTTTTTTTTTTCGAGTTGTAGAGTATTGTTCATGCTTCCTTGTATTATTTCTTTAGCCAATTCCTGTTTTTATTTTTACTTTCCTTGTATTCGTAATGAAAAGCACAGTGTTTACCTCGGGTGAAAGACTTATTTTGTCCCTCGAACTATTAGCGCCCTCGCTACGCTCGGGCGCCAAACCCCGTCTCGGGAAAAATAAGTCACTTTCACCACTCGTGTAACAATGTACTATTACGGAGAGCCGTAAGGCTGCTTGATTTTTATCTTGAAAAATCTGAAATATAAATCAAATTAGACACAGCACAATCAATATTGAAATTTAGAATAACTGCACGTCACCAAGATCTAAATTTGTTTGAATAAGTAAATGTCCAGGTGATTTCTCGTCAACCAATTTACCTACGTAAAAAATAGTCCGGATAGACTGACAGATAAATAGTTTAGCCCTTTTGACGTCCCACTCCTGGGCACTGGCTTCCACTCAACACGAGGGAGATTCAGGCCATAATCCACCACGCAAAAATCCGGATGTGCGAGCTGGGGTTTAAACCCACAACTTGGTGCCCGCAAGACGCGTGCTTTAACCAATCGGCTATCACAGCCTATATGCACAGATAGACGAGTGTTTTAATAAAGGGTTATTTTTTTCCTCCGAGGTACGGAACCCTAAATTGATCAGTGCTTTAAATTGGAGTTGATTAATGAAACTAACCGTTTGGTAGATACGTGTACTGTACAAAGTACCTACAGGGAGCGCTAACAATGACATTTAGGTCAGGAAGAATTACGAAAAGGTAATTTTCCAAATTGGCCCAAAAGAACCAACTGTATAGAAAGTTTGACAGTCTCAATGCTCTGTGCATTCGCTTGCACTATGTAAGACCTCAAGTAATGTTTGTGAATACGAGAAGAAAAATATCATTTTTTAATTTGGCAGCGACAGACCCAAACAAGAGGAACAAAAAATAAAAATAACACTATTTTCACATGTTTTTCATGAGAATTCATTGTTTTACTCGTGTTTCAGCTCAAGTCTGTGACGGCCTCAAGATATAGAACTGACAGTCTCAGGGCCCGTTACACAATCCTCAGATAAAGTTTATACCCGGTTTACGGCGGCAGTGACATAGGTTCAAAGATGTATTTCCTTCCCTGGTTCTTGTGGGAAATGGATTGCTGCCGCACTTGATAATTAACTAACGGAAGCTGGTGTGTTGTTGCTTAGCAAACGGAAGTTGAAACTGTTTCCTGGCTTTTCCTCATTCAGTAACTAAAGGGGTTAGAATATGGCTGATCATTGATTTCCGGGGACTATTTCCGTTCAAGCCAATTTTCCATTCTTACTATTGGCATCAAGTACCTAGAAAGCTCACGAATGTAGTTCAAATTTTTCTAATTACGTTCTGTGGTCAACTAATGAATGTGCATCCATCAGCTGTAAAAGTCTCCCTTCTGTTCATTAGAAGCCTCATGCTGATTGCAGCATGTACTGTTATACTTTGGTTAGTTAGTTATATTTGTCTCCCGCTTTGCAACGGAAAAACTTTGTTAGGTAATTAACATCCAATTCCCCTCTTATTTAATTTAGCCTAATGAATCTTGGCAGCTTCTAGTCTATGAAACACGGAACTAGATCGATGAAATATGTTAAATATTTGCAGCTATTAATACACTGGTTCAACCTGTCTGGCACGCCTCCTGAAATGCCGGCATTCGCCTTTCAACATCAAAATATTGATGTGCTTAGAATACCTTCATTGTTCCTGAAATTCCGAATAGGTAAGCTTCGTTTCATAGTTAATTTTGACAAAGATTTTCTCCCCTATCTCCGAATTCCATCGAGCACGGTGTCTAGTTATGTAAGCAATTTTTACTCGAATTTCGGCGCCCAATTTTCGCTTGAAAGCTATTATTACGTGGGCCGCTTGCGTAAATTAAGTTATATTCTTTAAATTATCCTTAAAAAATCCTATTACTTTTATATTGGTTAAATTAATAATTATGAGTTTGGAATTTAAACGAATTTTCGATCAACTCAATTTGTTATTTCGGATTGAAATACCATTAAATCTATTATTTGCCACATTATTTGTTAACCTGCGTTTGCACTGACATAATACTTACTTATATTGATTTATACTTGATCTTTAATTATATTTGTGTTTAATATTCAGCTGTCAAGAATTAAGGCCCTTTATTAATTAATCGATCTTAAGTCTGAGAGCAATCTTGGAAATGTCATCTTAACATCATCCCAGTACAAAATGGCATGTCAAACGTGTACTCAAGACAACTCCCAGATTTGAGATAGTTTTATTAATACGGGCCAGAGATAGCTACATAAATTAATACATGTACCTTTTGTGTCAGTGTGAACGATGGGTAATGAGGCCTTAAAAGGTGAATAAAGAAGTTTTCATTACTCATACTCGGAAAGTAGGTCTGAAGTTGCCTGAGGAGCGGGTTGAAAGTAATACTTTTCCGCCCATGGGAGAATCGCTTTTAACTGACCGCTATCAAATTATTAAAAAAAAACTAGTTTCATTTTTACATTTCTATGGAACCATGTTCTAACTTTTTCTACAGTCACTCAATTGAAATGTGCGATGTAAAATTGAAATAACATAAACTTAAGTATTAACTAAAGAATATATATTTTTAAATGACTTAATTATAATTTAGTTTCAGCCATTTCTTTAAAATAACATAAAAAAAATATTATAGATGAAAATGAAACATAATGGCTAAATAATGAAGTTGGCCGGCCAACGAAAAAAAAAACCAAATTGACGGCAATCCGATCTTCATTTGTTTTTTCGTAGAGTATTGTTCATACTTCCTTGTATTATTTCTTTAGCCAATTCCTGTTTTTATTTTTACTTTCCTTGTATTCGTAATGAAAAGTACAGTGTTTACCTCGGGTGAAAGACTAGAAAGTTACATTCACCCCTTGTGCAACAATGTAGTATTACACGGTGGAGCGCAGTTGGTACTGCATGCTTGCAGTGATACGAGTATTTTCACTGTCTCTCATGTATCCGGTTCTCCTAATTTAATTCACACAAATTTCGAACTCACCACTAGGTGAAAACCCTCGCACAAAGCTGTCGTATCGTTTTTAAAACAAAATTTAAAACAATAATAACTTAATCAAAAATAATGTTGAATATTCTTAACTTTTCTATTAAACAGTTTATTATTGAAAGCGGCATCTTGTCTTAGTATTCAATTCAAATAACGCCCTGTCGATCGTTCAGGCGTGAAATTATTAAACACTAGTATTCACACACGACTTCGCCTGCGTCAAATTCAAGAATAAAAAGTAGGTTTTTATGACCACGTTTTTTTTTGTTTTTTATTTAACGACCAATTCACGTAGTGGTTCGAATCAAGACCGCTCGGCTCACTGCGCCGGGTAACTGGTTACCCGGTAAATGACCAGTTCGAAACTTTTACCAGGTCTGGGTGTGACTGGGATCGCGCCTAAAGCGCCTGCGCCTGAGCGTTGCTTAGTTTGGGACCATACAGTTGGTGTTAGTATGGCGAAATCTATTTATTATGTTAATCTACAGCATAAAATGCTTCTGTACCAAATTGAATACCAATCCGGTCAGCCATTTTCACGTGATAATCCGTCAAAATTACAAACAAACGAACGCACTTTCGTATTGGTAATATTTGGAAGGATGGTCATTTTAGAGCAGAGAAGAATTTTCATTGCAGATATGGTTTTGATTAAAAAGTAAAAAAGTGTCTATGCTTTTTAGTTTTTTTTATTTTATGTCCTGCAGTCCGGATAAGCGGAGAAAAAAAAAACAATAGCCCTTTATTGTTTTGTGGCCCTCCTCATGTGCACCCTAATTTGGCAGTGTCCGCAAAGTTAAAGAACATGGAGTACAGCCAACATGAATATAGGTCATTTGAAGCTGGAACGCTATTGCTGTATTTCAACTTTAAAACCATACTTGGAAGTTAGCTAGTAGGTATTTGAGTTATGCAATGAACATTAAGGAAAAAATACCGAAAACGCAATTTTTTTTGTTGTGTTAGTCGCCAACACTCACCGGAGAACTTGGCCCGCGTGGGTTCAAGAGTAACTTTATTTATTCGTCAGCTCAGTACTCTATTCATATACAACGCCAAATTTAAATAGCCATGGAAAAAACACAGACATCCCAACAAACTTTTATGGTAATAAATTTAGCATATACTTAAGTAACATTTTGTTCTCTTATATTATTGTAGAAGATATTTGTTTATTTTTTTTTGCTAACATTATTTATTATTTTGATCGATTCATTAATATCAGTGACATAGGTACCTACGCGTTTGCTAGGTACTAACAAGAGCAGGTAAAGCGATATTTAATAAAATAAAAATTATAAAAAATGTAATGCCCTCCATTTTGTCATCCAAAATACATGTTCAACTGGGCGTGCCATATTTTTAAAGAATGAAGAAAAAGTACCTAGCCTTATTAATTCTACTCCATAACAAAACGATCTCTATATCAAAATTATTTAACTTTTTTCAGGACTTGCGTTATTTCGATTACACGTTGTATGTATTATATTATTATTGTAGCCTATAAATAAGTAATTTGAATGAATAATTTAATGTTAATGGTAAGCAATGGTTGATTCTAAGGAATTAGTTTCGTCACACTACAGCGGCAATAACTATTTTATATAAAAAAATCCTTCAGCTGCTTACCTATTGATTCTGAAGAAAGTTGATCCTAACACAAATATTTATGAAACTTGTAAATACCTTGTAATCTTTATCCTAACGTAACAGTGAGGCCAGCCGTTGGAGTCTTAAAACACGATGTTTTATTCATACGAGTGTTTCGGCGAACAGATGAGAATAATGGACGAAGTCGCGGCCACTGGGTTTTTATTTTTAAACATGAAATTATACGGAACACAGATACGTGGAAATGTTTTTCTTTTGTGTCATGTGTGTACTAGAGCTTTATCTTAAACTAGCTGCGCCCGCGACTTCGTCCGCGTGGAATTTAATTGACAAAGTTTCATACAAACTTTCATCCCCTTTTTTTCCCGTTTGGGGTAGAATTAATCAAAATCCTTTCTAAGGCATCCGCCTACGTCATAACATCTACCTGCATGCCAAATTTCAGCCCGATCCGTCCAGTGGTTTGGGCTGTGCGTTGATAGATCACTATGTCAGTCAGTCACCTTTGAGTTATATATATTTAGGTATAGACCGCTTGGCTTAGTGGTTCTAGTGAAGGACGGTCGTTGCACTGCACTGAGTCGTTGCAGGGTCGATTCTCGTCAGGTTACATTTTGGAAATGTAGTCAATTTACTACAGCTTGGTTCTACAATCTTTAAACTAGTTACCTACTTTAATAGACTTTACATTTTACTATGTTTGTAAAATTTTAATTACCTACTGAAAAATACATAAAGTGTTTTTGTAAGTTTGTTATGCCTATGTTTTACATGTTTGCATAACAATAGTGGCCACCTTCAATTCGTTACATTACTAGTACGTCAATAATGGGCAATAATTCCCTTCGTACTATGTAATGTGTGTCTCCTAGCAATTACTTGCTGTCGTAAAGGTTTTTATTACACTGGCTACCCTTAGAATGTTGTAAAATAACATTGTAATAATCATTTAGGTGCCTACCTGAAGAAAGAGAGTATGAAACTAACCTATTACTTCCAGACAAAGTATGATAAATATTTAATAATTCAGTCTTATTCTTCATAAATAACGAATCAAAGAGATGGACTTCGTGTGACAAAATCAGAGCCTTATCACAGTCGGCGTAGAGTTCCAAATAATTATAACTATTATTTTGTTTTTTTAGGTACTTATTTATTTTGATATTGAGTAGCTAAGTATTTAATAAAACAAATTGGTCATCAAGGTTTGAAGAGCAGGTCCTCAATGAACGCAACAATATAAAGTTAATTATTTTGGCCATTCCTTCTTTCTAAGCTAATAAGCGTTATTCACAGTATATTCGCGAACATAAACCGAATGTTGGTTTCGTAAGTGCCTATTCCCAGTGTGTATTCAGCCTTAGTAGTGTGGTTTTATTTTCTTGCGAGAGTATAACATGGTTTAATAAATGATTGCTTAAGAATCGACTTACAGTAGTACCTCGTTAATGTTTAGTTCACTACCGTTTTATGTGAACGGACTTTATATTTGATGTTGTAGCTACTGGAGCTATTATAATATTTATATTAATATCTACTACCCTTTGTAATTATTGATTATAAGCAACTGGCGATAAAAAAAATATAATGACATGTAAAAAGACAAGCCCGCTGAGTTTCTTGCCGGATCTTCTCAGTCGAGGTCGTGTTCCGATCCGGTTGTAGATATAAGAAAAAAAATAATGTTAAATTGACAATTTGTAAGTGCCCCCGTAGGCCTAAACAATATAAACGATTTAAATTTGAATTGTAAGTGATGTTGAAAATGGGTTAAAGGAACATTTTGATATGTATAATATAAACGATAGCCGTCCACTTGCTAAGACCCAATTAGATCTACCAGTAGTCTTAAGGTAAGTACCTACCATTGGTTAGTATTTAAACTTAGACAAATAATTTATGGAAATGGCTTCCATAGGCGTAGGTACCTACTTACCCGCTCCCAAATCATGAGGCCATAGCACGCTATGTAATTTCATTTTATAGGAACGTACTTATGTGTGCGTGCTTTGTCTCTGTGTTGCTTAATTATTTTTAATGAGGGTGAAGTACATTTGTAATTGCATAATTAATAATTATAATTCAAATTGGTAAAAATAAACATTTCATGTTCCGAAAAATAGTACTTACTGGTGAAGAGTGTCGTCATAAATGTATTAGTTTTAGCGAACTTTAATAGGAAATATCTTTGTATTTATTCTAATTTTAGGTAGTCATATTTTTGAAAAATGTTTTCACGTTTGCTAATAAAGAATTGGTGGTGCATTGATAAAAATAAATTAAAATTATATTTAATATTAGTCGTCATCACTACACTTGTCAATGTAATGCGTATTTTCCTTACACCCACGCTAAGTGGCAGAAAGACCTAGGCCCAACTCTGATAACCGCTGGCATTTCAATCGACTCGTAATACGTCAGTTTTTCTATAGAAAATCTGTCAAAACGGATGAATTAGGATACGGGAAACATCAGTTTTGACGTATTGCGAGTCCATCAAGCACATCTGATATAGTGGTGGTAATACTCATTCGTGGCTTAAACGATAATTTAATTCAGTGTTCCTGAAAAAGCCGCTCTACCTTGCCTAACGCGACAAACGGTGCCTTTTCTCCATGTTATTTATTTTTATGTGTACACTTGTGAACACAATATCTAGTGGTAGGTGCTGGAGTCGGGGTAGCACGCTATGCTATACTTCATCGCTAAATGTGCTTTTAACACGCAGTTAAGCACACGTGTCTGATATGTTTTCGGTACAAATTGGGTTCGAGTTTTGTTACTTACTTTTGTTGGTTGAACTTAATCGGGGAGCCAATTCTTATAATTTAAATATTACTTGATTGTAATTGAAACACAACTGTATTGCAGCTTTTGACCATGTCCGTATTCTACTAA
Source organism: Notodonta dromedarius (assembly GCA_905147325.1). Lineage (NCBI taxonomy): Eukaryota > Metazoa > Arthropoda > Insecta > Lepidoptera > Notodontidae > Notodonta > Notodonta dromedarius. The sequence continues at coordinate 11,955,349 of LR990159.1, read as the reverse complement.
TGTCTAATGATCCAGCTACGGTCCAATTTCAGTCAAAGTTTAGTTGCGACTCTAGTATGGCCAAGTTTGTGGGTCGCTTTTTAACTATTTTATTAATATTCAGTTTTTTTTGTTTATTATCATGTATAAGCTTGAAGATTACGTATTAGGTTTCGTCATGTAGGTTTAATAAATCGCGGTTATAACAAGCAAATTCAAACCTTGCGCACTGATAAACTCTGCTTTTAAATTATGTATCTCCTCCGCTCGAAAAGCTTTCGTCACTTTCGTATGCCGAAATGCTTTCAAAGTACGCACCAAACACCTCGCAACATATTTGAAAGCTCGCATATGACATGCACGTGTTCGCTCCCATATTACTCGAGCTTCCTTAAGAAAATCGTGTTTTTTCGCGAGGAAATGTATGAAGATCATCACGTAATGTGGTGGGTTTTTAAGGAAGTTTGAAAACTCCTTAATACGGTAAATTACTGATTTTTTTTCTGGATAATGTAAGCAATTTGTAACCAAATTTTTTGTACCTGAATTATAATTTGAACGTGTATGTAGAGTTTTACTGGCTAGCATCTACGTAAATTAATTGATTAGTAAATTAGACGACCGCTTGGCGCAGTGGTTCGAGCGTAGGCCGCTCGGCTCACTGCATCGGGTAGTTGCGGGTTCGATTCCCGTCAGGGTAAATTTCGGAAATGGCCTTTTCGTAATTTTCCCTGGTCTGGGTGTCACTGGGATCCAGTCCATTGTACGGTACCCATAGTACAAGCGTTGCTTAGTTTGGGACCATACAGTTGGTGTGTGCGTCTGGCGATATTTATTATTATTATTAATTGTATTGCGCCACATATATTTAACTTCGTGAGCTAATGACAAGCGAGTGTAAGAAATACACTCATGGTAAAGTTACTCAAAAACAGCCAAAGGTTCGACTACCGGAAATCTAAAAAAACATAACCAATACTTTCAGTAGGTCTTGTACCTGCAATAACAGAGACTCAATTTGATATTCCATTTCCAACTCCTGAAATGAGTATCAGTAAGTAATTCAATATTCTAGGCTGGTATTCATAATCTGGTCTCAACTCTTAAACGAACTTGTAATTAAATTTCAGTATAGAATAACATCTCGAGAGTGCACTCAAGTTAGTCTCAAAGATGAGAGCCGATCTGACTTCACCATTTCCTTCTGACGTCAGTAACACGTCACCATTTAATCCAAAGCCATTCCCACTAATCAGCATATGGAATGATAAACACATTGAGGGTAGGTAATGCCCCAAATTGATGTTAACCCCAAATGACGGCACTGTTCAATTATTGCGCGCACTTACATTAAGTGGACTAATTACTTAACCGGACCCGTAAACGTCACACCGATTGGATAATTATGGACATAGGTCTCGGGTATACTATACCTGTATAGCAATAATATGTAAATATATGTAAACTTACCGTGTAGAGTCATTGACATGAAAATATCCGTTTCATGTCTCTATTACGTTCAGCCCACCCAAGTGCAATATCGATTATATAAAATACTAGCTGAGCCCGCGACTTCGTCCGCGTGGAATTTAATTTAACAAAAAAGCCCGCTCCCGCGTTCTGAGCCCGCGCGACAGGACCCATTTTTTAATTTTGTTTTTTCTAAAATAAAAGTAGCCTAAGTTACTGCTTATAACAACAGCTATCTACCAGTGTAAGTCCCGTCAAAATCGGTCCAGCCGTTTCGGAGATACTCTTTGATTTCATGTGTTTTTATTTTTTACGCAGAACCCTAATTGTTTTTGTAAAATTAAAGTAGCCCAAGTTACTCCCTAAAACATCAGCTATCTGACAGTGAAAGTCCCGTCAAAATCGGTCCAGCCGTTTCGAAGATTACCCGGAACAAACACACAGACAGACAGACAGACAGACAGACAGACAGACAAAAAAATTTTAAATCGCGTTTTTGTTATAGGTGTCGTATGTACTTTCATATGCATTTAGTGAAAAGGTGTTATTTTGATATTACAAACAGACACTCCAATTTTATTTATTTGTATAGATGTATAGATGTAAATCATTGGATTCCAACTATTTCAATCATCGTACGAAACGCAGCTATAATAGCTACTTTACAACTTTATGCCGATCTTCTATGAGAGGGTGGTACTATCCTGGTCGAACCAGCCCATATTTGAGCTGAAGCCAATTGGTTTTAGCTTGACGCTACCACCTTGATTCTAGGGTAGGTAAGTACCAAACGATTTCACCTTACATATATATTAATTTATTATGTACTAGCTGAGCCCGCGACTTCGTCCGCGTGGAATTAAACTTAACAAAAAAGCCCGCTCCCGCGTTCTGAGCCCGCGCGACAGGACCCATTTTTTTTATATTGTTTTTCTTAAATAAAAGTTGCATAAGTTACTGCTTATAACAACAGCTATCTACCAGTGAAAGTCCCGTCATAATCGGTCCAGCCGTTTCGGAGATACTTTTTGATTTCATGTGTTTTTATTTTTTTTCGCGTAACCCTAATTGTTTTTCTAAAATTGAAGGAGCCTAAGTTACTCCTTAAAACATCAGCTATCTGCCAGTGAAAGTCCCGTCAAAATCGGTCCAGCCGTTTCGGAGATTACCCGGAACAAACACACAGACAGACAAACAGACAGACAGACAGACAGATAGACAGACAGACAGACAAAAATTTTTTAAATCGCGTTTTTGTTATAGGTGTCGTATGTACTTTCATATTCATTTACTGAGTGAAAAGGTGTTATTTTGATATTACAAACAGACACTCCAATTTTATTTATTTGTATAGATAAGTAGGTAGCAAGAACAACTAAGTTCCTCAGTTTCCTTAACAACGAAAATTAATTATTAAGCACAATTAGCATTTTCCAATAAATTAAACACGAACCCTTAATTTCTCGATAAGTAAATGAAACACGAATTTCCTGATAAATTTTTTGACAATATCTTAATGAAAACACATTAAAATTTCAATAAATTAAGCTGCATAACGTTATAATAGTACATTGTTACACGAGTGGTGAAAGTGACTTATTTAGTCCCGAGAGGGGTTTGGCGCCCGAGCGTAGCGAGGGCGCTAATAGTTCGAGGGACAAAATACCAAATAATAGTCTTTCACCCGAGGTAAACACTGTGCTTTTCATTACGAATACAAGGAAAGTAAAAATAAAAACAGGAATTGGCTAAAGAAATCGTAGAAGGAAGTATGAACAATACTCTACAACTCGAAAAAAAAAGATCAGATTGCCGCCAATTTTTTTTTTTTTTCGTTGGCCGTCCAACTTCATTATTTAGCCATTATTTTTAATTTTCATCTTTAAATATTTTGCCCAAATCTATGTTATTTTAAAGAAATTGTTGAAACTAAATTATAATTAAGTCATTTAAAAATATATATTCTTTAATTAATACTTAACTTTATGTTATTTCAATTTTACATCGTGCTGTAATTGAGTGACTGTAGAAAAAGTTTGAACATGGTTCCATAGAAATGTGAAAATGGAAGTAGTTTTTTTTTAATAATTTGACAGCTGTCAGTTGAAAGCGATTCTCCCGGGCCGGAAAAGTATTACTTTCAACCCGCTCCTCAGGCAACTTCAGACCTACTTTCAGAGTATGAGTAATGAAAAAGTTTTTTAATTTATCGTGAGCCGGCCAGATGTAGCGGCATAGTTTATGATCTAAATCATTATCTAAGCACAAAGGCTTCGAACAAAGGATGCGGGAGGTATTGCTAGCGCCTGATGCAGACGGTTTTAATGATCCACTATATTCTGTATATCGTATTTAAATTACTACTTACATTCATTCCGAATTTTAATTTGGATAGGCATAGGATCTTATTTTTTTTCAATATATATAGATTAATGGTTTAAAAAAACTTTATTAAAACAAGCTTTTAAAAAGTTTATTTTATCATATTTTTTTTTTTAGTTTTCGTGTTCTTATCAGCAAGCCCTTTCATTTGATACCCATCAATAAACACTAGATATTGTGTGGCAGTGCAGAAAAATAACTAGTCCGCCATCTTGGATGATCCACCATATGGTAATTAGAATGAAGTCACATAGCTAATGTATTGTCATCCAAAATGAGGGTGAATACCAAATTTCTGCTCAATCGGTTAAAGATAACTGATTCAAAATTCAGTTGCAAAATTCCACCCGGACAAACATACACTGCAAGTTAAATAAAGGCTTTTAAAAAGCAAGCATATCCGTCTGATAAAAGCATTACTGATTTTATCAGACGGATATGCTTGCTCCCATAGTATTATAAATAAATATCGCCAGACAGATACACCACCTGTACGGTCCCAAACTACGCAAAGCTTGTACTATGGGTACCGTACAATGGACTGGGGGCAATCCCAGTGACACCCAGACCTGGGCAAATTACGAAAAGGCCATTTCCGAAATTTGCCCCGGCGGGAATCGAACCCGCAACCACCATGTGCAGTGAGCCGAGCGGCCTACGCTCGAACCACGAATAATAATATAATATTCGAGCATTAGGTGCCGTAGCCTATAGGTGCTTGCAATACCAATGGCATTGCTCGCACGTTACCGCCTTGAAGGGGACTAGGAATTGGGCTATCTCAACCCCAGGGAAGGTTGGGCTTTTGGCACTCCCGGCTCTTCTAAGCTTACAGCTCTTATTTCGTAAGGATGAATTGAAACTCTACTTAAAATCTTAAAAATAAAGGAATGTTTACAATCCTTTGAGGTGATTTGAAGCATATTCCAAATTAAATAAATTGTAAAGGCGTGCCCAGTATACCTATCACAAATAAGTTATATAATTGGCGAAAAGCAGGTGTACATCAATACACCCCTGCCTACCGCTTTCAAAACAGGCATGATTTTCATTTTTTTATTTGAATCATTAATCATTCAACAAATACTGTTCTACCCGAATAACACAAGAGTAATGATAAGTTTTCATCATACTCTCGTACCGAGAGATAATAGTGTCAGAAGGTTAGATGTAAGGAGCGGCACACACGCTAGAAATAACTTTCTATTCTGCTGCGCAGACAAACACTTGCCTTTGCCAACTTCAAAATACTTTTAATTCTTAGACCTCATTTGAACAACAACCCTGTATCGAATTAAATATTACTCTGACAAAAAAATTACATAAAATATTTTTCGTTAATATATTTGTAGAGACAATTCAATAATGTGCGCTGTGCCTTAAGGTTAGTTAGTGCCCCACCACCCAATAGTTTATTTTCCCCTACACTTCCTAACGAACCGTGTCACATTGTGAAATTAAACGTCGAGTTTTGTCTTCTAACGAGCGCTAAACCTTGGGTTAGAGATTAATTGTGTACATGCAAGTAGCTACAAAACACGCAAAATACCCTAATGACAACAGTGTGGTGCGCAAGTTTCTTAGTTTATTTATACTATACAAACCCCAAAAAACCAAGTATTAAAATATTATGGTCTAATTTAATGTGCCCAATCCTACCTCTGAAACTATCAAAGAAGAACACTTTCACATAATATCTTATGTATGAATCTACCCTTTTCGGGCAGAAACAAAGGTATTATATTTTCTTATTACAATACGTAAACTAGGTATGGACACCTATGTATAAACTAGCAATTGTTTCATAAAACTTGTTTAGTAACTCTATTGTTACTTTGCAAATAGTTTCTTTCACTCAAATTGTTATTAACAGACGCATTCAGTAGCTCTAAATGGATGTATACCTACGTTTGCTAGGAGCAGCAGTCGTAAGCGTCAATTCGCCTTATTATTATGAAAAAAAATAACAATGTAGTATGTGTTGTATGTATGCGACGAAGAAGTGATGTTCTGAGCTTGTTTGTTATTATTTTTTTTACGACTTCTGGTACATGCTAATCTCAGAAGAATGATTCAATTCGCACTTTACGCGCGCAAACTTATTATAAAAGTCACCAAAAATACAAGCTGATTCTCCAACAAAACTGTCAGTTGAAAAAAATAAAACCGTTGCCTACTTTGTAAACGTCCAAACCATTTCCGTCTAACCTAGGACCAACCACTCAGCCGCTATCACTTAACTCTCTGGAGCTTATAACATAACTTACAAAACTCCTTTACACGCTGTGTTGGGGGTTAAAAACCCAATTAAGGCAGGTATTAACAATTCGACCGCTTCTCAGCTCCAATTTGTCGGAGAAGTTTCCGAATTGAATTCTAAGTAAGATTAATTTTACTAGGCGTTGAAATTTCGTAAGGGATCGCTCTGATAGACGTTCAATTATCGTGTTCATTAGTAGATAGTATCTATCTGTCTGATGTTGATATTATATGAATCAGCTTTGGAACAAAGATCACAGTCAGTATCATTTCGAGATTGAGTATTGTATTTAAATGACAATACTATGATTATTAAGTATTCTTATTTATATATTATACATATTATATACATATTATAAATTAATTACACGTCATTTCAATATTTAAAGAGTTTCGTAGTTCCTTTGAGCACCCGTTCAGTCGATCCGTCCTAGTTTATAGTGCCATAACTTCTTAAAACTGATTTGGAAATTAATGATTTATTTTTTGTAGTCTGTAGTAACTTTATTATAAATTACTATAGCATAAAACTTTAGAGGCGTACAACGAGTCAAAACTAGCAGTAATAAGGATTCTATTTATACATTTACTTTATACGAGGTTCTCTGAAGCTACATCCCCTCAATAGTTCATTTCAAATGAAGTAAGTAAAAGTCCGAGTCTGGTTCTATTCTCCAGAAGAACAAGTTAGACTTATTTCTTTGTTCGAGACTCATTGTGGACTCTTGAAGACTTTGCGGCACGTTCGCATTAATTGAGTAACTTAGAATGGCCGCGTTTAGCAGAATTAGAGAGAGATATAAGTAGGTACCTACGGTTTACTTATGACAATGATATTTTAAATAAAGCTCTTTAACAGTCATGAAATTAAAGCGTTTAATCAGTAAGTAAGTACTTAAATTTTGGTTAATAGGGTACCTGTAAGGAAATTATTCTCAATAGATTAAAAAATACAAGCGATAACAAATCTTATTATATCTAATAACAGTCCCAATTTCCATGGCTTTCGTACAGGTAGCACACAATGCATCATGTCCCGCATAGAAATTCTATTGAAAGCTGACAATGGGCGTATCTGGAAGCATCGGTCGCTTCGTTAGTTCTATACATAACCATAGTCAATCGACTGACTGCAGGGAAATAGAGGTGACGTAATGGTAATAGATGATCACCTATTTTTATCAAACGATTTTAAACCATATTTGGTGGAGGGGTTAGATTTGAAGTTTTATTGGGATTTTTTGAGCATTTCGACAACCGCTTGGCGCAGTGGGTTAAGCGTGGCTGCTCGGCTCAATACACCGGGTGGTTGCAGGTTCAATTTCCGCCAGTGTAAATTTTGGAAATGGCCTTTTCATAATTTGCCTTGGTCTAGCTGTCACTGGGGTGGATCGCCCCCAGTCTATTGTATGGGACCCATAGTACAAACGTTGTTTAGTTTGGGACCATTCAGTTTCAGTCTGGCGTATCTATATTAATAATTCCGTTCAGGGGTACGGTAGACTCGATTGAAACCTTACCTGAATAATAAAACATAAAAAAATAATGATTTCGAGTCGACAACATATATCTCCAAAATTCGGATTGTCGAGTATTTTGTTAAATTCTAATGGTGCAAAAAGCAATCGCCATTTTCTATGAACGCATCCCTGTCAGTTAGTGTCAGTGATGACACAGTGTTCTCAGGGTGTAAATGAGTCTTTATTAGAAATACCTATTAAACTGCGTGAGCCATATTTTTAAAGAAAGAAGAAGAAGATTGAGCTGTCAAAACAAACAAATTCAGTCTTCGTGTTTTTTTCGTATTCATTTCATTTAGTGTTTTGCATAGTGATTTACTTTGTATGGATTAAGTACAAACATCATGCCGAAAATCTTAATTATTTCATAAAAACAACTAGCTGTGCCCGCCGACTTCGTCCGCGTAGTATTTAAATTTAATTTAGTATTTAACAAAAATTTCGGAGTTATCGGGATAAAAAGCATCATATGTGTTAATCCCGGTTATAAACTATCTGTGTTCCTAATTTCATTCAAATCCGTTCGGTAGTTTTTGCCTGAAAGAGTAACAAACATCCACACTCACAAACTTTCGCATGTATAATATTAGTTATAATATTAGGATGCCTTTTTTTCATCATTGTTTTGTTTGATGATACCTAACCTACATAATTTTGTTAACAGCCACATCTCCTTGGATTTGGCAAACATTGTCATAACTTTTAAATTTTTTGAAAATTTCAATTGTGTCTTACCATAGTAAAGAAAAAGACAGTGCTTAAAACAGAGAGTTTTACAAAGAATACAGAGAATAAACCTTGAAAGCTTTTTATTTTGTTAATTTATGTTAGTTTGTTTTGAAATTTGATTTTAAATGAAAAATGTTTATGAAAAAACATTTGCAGCTTTAATGTATTATAATTATTAAACACAATGAAGGAAGCTATACGAATCTATGCCTTGCCTAATATTCCTTGAAAACCGATAACTACAAAAATATCTAACTACATTTTGTAAAAGGTTGTGTATTATTATGAGTCACATTTCACCCGAGTGAAGCCGGGTTTTCATCTAGTTATTATTATTTGGATGGTAGATTATTTTGAAATATACGAAGATACCAATATCAAAGAACATATTTTATGATGCCCGTGATGATGTTAATACTGTTAAGAATCTCATTACGTAATCGTCACGCATAGTGATAGATCTGAATACCTAATATTAATAAATATTCGGATCTATCACTATGCGTGACGGGTCACGCAATCACTATAAGGGTTGTTTATTAACAACCCTACCTAAAAAAACTACCGTCCTGCATCAGAATACATTCCACGACTAAAGATGTTCGCTTACATTATAATTTATTATAAGCGAAGAAAATAATAAGGGATGAAAGCCAGAGATTGCCAAAGTTTTTATTATTCTTTAGCATACTTAATGCCCGGGGAAACATATCAGAAATTACTTTTTGGAACATACGTGTGGGTACCTACTGAAATTGTTTAGATTTTTCGTTAACATAAAACGTGATTCTGTTTACCGCAAGTTATACATCGGATGCAATTTAAAGAGAAAATCTTTAAAAGGCATATTAGTATTCCAATTGGTGAATTGACCACAGTGATAAGTCTAACATACCAAACGTAATTATTATCATCTCCCAAATGGTCAAACCTTAAATGTTTATAGTTTCTCCAAAATGTCGAGTATCACTTTGTTGAATTTCTATAATGAACTAGAATAACATCTAATGCACACAATAACCATATTATATATATAATAATTGTTTATTGCGGCGTCTCATCTATTAAATTAATACTTAAATAATAATACATATTAATTGTCCAATGCCCACAATTAACATAGCACACTTCGACTAATCAACACAATCCATCTACGTTGAATTACAATGACTTCTAAAAATAATTAGTGTCGTTTTCGACGTTTTGTTGATGCTGATTACGTGTAAGACTTGAACTTTTTTACCTTATGGCTAAACTCCTGGTTCAAATATTTTCTTTGAACCGTTAAGCTAATGGGCACCAGACCGCCGGAACGCAGTAATAAACCAAATTTACGTAAGCCATACCATACATCGTTCTCGTTTTCGGCATCGTTTCATTTTCCGAGCGAGTTGTATTTTTCCCTCATTGTTTTTGCTTAAATATTTATGTACTTTTACATTACTGGGAACAGGTAGCTGTATATTATGTATACCCAGGTAATGTTATGGGGTAAATTCTAAACAGCATACTGTTCAGATTTATTCTATCAATTTCCCGGTTATATTTTGTACCGTAGAACCTACGATAAGTGGAACTCATCATTTCAAACTCGTACCTCGCTGTACATTAATATAACATAGTAATATTTATTAATAAGTGCATATGTTAATGTTTCTTTATAAAAACATCACTAGATACGAGATTAAAAAGACATAGGGACCTAAAAATAAATAGGAATGCTCGTCTAACGACCTAAAAAATATGGTATCTCCAAATTTAGGGACGAGCCTTCGCTGAATTTAAATATGGAATAAAACGAGATTTAAAAAGATTACGAAGTGATTAGTGGAATCAGATGTTATTTCTGTGTTCTCGATAATTATAGTAATCAGATGTATCACGCCTGCATCCCCGGAAGGGGTATTGTATGATTTTGAACATTATGCTTATAGGTGAGTCGTTTTGCGTTTAGGATCTTGTGATATAGAGGGTACAGTTGTAAACCTATTCAACCTATCATTAGATCCCAATGTAGGAGATGAGACTGTTGCATTGTTAATCTAATCTGATAGATAACAAGAAAAATGAATCTAAATTCTACTGGAACCCGGGCTGTTTTATAATAGAAAGACTTTAAAAACACTACTATTTCGACGTTGTTTTATTAAGTCTTTTCGAATAAGTACTGTGTTATATATGTTCAAATATATAAAAAAGAGATGAATATATTTTGTGGTAGCATTCTATTTTGAATACTTTGCTAACTTTTTTGGTAACATTTTATTACTTACAGAAAATGCAATACGTGTAAATTAAATTAATGAATGACAACATTCGGTATAGGTAAGTAAGTAGAAGAACAAACCAAAATACTAAAATTCCGGACGTAAATAAAATTTGTCAGTGAGAAACTAATTGTTACTAAAAAACATTATCCATTAAGTATTTTTTGTGATAAAAAGTTTTTTAAAGCTTCGAATTTATAACAGGTAACGTAACCGACCGACCTCGTTTTCAGGAAAATTGAGATTGAAACGCCCTCCTCGTTTCGTTCAAAGGCATCAATACCGCCTTCCTTCACGTGGTACATAAATTGGTATTTATTGGTAGGTACACTCAGCTACATAATTACAAATGCATGTTCATTTATATATTTTTTTTTTTATATTAATGGCCTCTTACAATTGGGTCAAGCCCAATATGAGTCTGCCAATGTCGAGTAACGAATTGCAATAACAAACACAATTAATAACAGTACAATACAAAAATGTGACCGTCCATTTTGGAAAACCAAAATGGAGATCAACGTTCCAATTTTAGTATATGTAGTGGTTCTGTCATTAATATGACGTGGATCAGTTTGAAAGAGAATTAGTCATGAGTCCCTACAACCGATGTGTATTCTCAAAGAGAATAATTTAAAGTTGAATAACCAAGGGTACAGATATTCGGGCAAAATGTTTTATTTCAGTAGGTACTCCACAGGCAGAATTATGTATGTAGGTATGATGGGTATTGAATACTATGTATTCATGCCTTATTCATTAATTTGTTTATATATATATATATATAACTCAAAGGTGACTGACTGACTGACTGACATAGTGATCTATCAACGCACAGCCCAAACCATTGGACGGATCGGGCTGAAGTTTGGCATGCAGGTATATGTTATGACGTAGGCATCCGCTAAGAAAGGATTTTGATTAATTCTACCCCCAAGGGGATAAAATAGGGGATGAAAGTTTGTATGAAACTTTGTCAATTAAATTCCACGCGGATGAAGTCGCGGGCACAGTTAGTCGTTTATAAAGGTAGAAAATATTTGATTATTTAATACCAAAATTATGAAACATAATCCTTGTAGGCACAATAATGGCCTCACAAAACATTTTTGAAAAATAAATTGAACTAAAGGATAAATATACAAACATATTTTGTACTTCGTATCAATTTGATTTTGCGTCTCTCGTTTACAAAATCGATTATTGGGCGTAAACCCAATAATCGTTTCTCACTCTCTTCAACAGTAGCTGACTGTACGTGCCTATTCAGAACGCGGGCACAGCTTCATTGAGCTGCGAATATTTTATATGCTCACCCCAAACCTCTCGTACCATAATTTAAAACCTTCCATAATTGAACAAAGGTGCGCATTTGAAATTTTCTTTGGAAAATGAATCCTAATTATTTGGATTTTTCAATAAAAATTAAAATGTAATGTAAATTAAAACGCGTGATATAAAAAAATACATGGAAATACATTTTCATAACTACGGATTGAATCCACAAGGAATTCATACTTACCATGATACCATTAATAAGGTAATAATGAAATGTAGGTAATAATTGGATAACCTTTAGTGATTAGTGACGTTATTTCATACCGGATGTCAGTTAGTTCTATTTGTATAATTGGAGTTCAGCAAAGTGAAACCTACCCACACGTTTTTCTGCAAAACAGAATCATCCCAAATGCGACTGTGCGTGGGTCGGTTTCTGTTTTCAAAGCTTCATTGAGGTTGGTCTCAATTTGGACAACATGTCCAATTACACATTAACATGTTTAGCTTTGTGTTTTGACTAGCTGGTGGTCAGGTTTTTGAAGCTGTATCCATTTCATCTCCATCTTTTTGTATCGATAGTTTCACAGCCATCGCCACTCCATTAAATAAGAATATATAGCATTTGAAAAGAACGTCATCTAAGCTGACAGGCTCAAAGTTAAATAACAATATCGAAATTAAAGGGTGATATTATAAGGCTATATGAGCTAATCTTATGATTTATAAAAAAATATTTATCTTATCCAACAACAACGCCTTAGATAAGAACTTGCCAGTAATGATAACAAGTTGTACCTAATCTTGATAATTTTTAAGAAGGGAAAAAACTAACCATTTTTTTAAGCCTCAGACTCAGACTTGTCTAGTTCCTTTCAGATATCGAAAAATTTAAAGTGAGCCTCAAAGGGCTTAAAGATACTTATTTAGATTAATACCCAAACTCGTTTCCGATAACCGAAACTGAAGTGAAAGAGTAAATTGTCGTGGAAAATTGCGAAGCGCCGCGAAGATTTATCTGGTCCCAAAGCTGATATCCGTTGGACCATTATGGCGGATCGACCGAATGGACTTTTATTGTGTACACTCTGTTCTAGTTTTTGCCATACTATAAAAAATAAATTGATGAGAGAGAGCAGAATATGCGACAAAGGATTTTGTGTAAGAACGCCATAAAATGTTGGCAACTAGAATGTCTGTACGAATATAGACCAGAAGCTAATGAAGCCGCATCGCTTGTTCATCGCGGCCCTTTGCCACTATACGCTTTGCCCAATAAGTCACCCCATAGGTCGTATATTGATATAAGCGCCATTGAGAGTTTATAATTTATCGTTGGACGGCATTAACGTAGACATTATTATGGTCGACGGCAAACGAAAAATGATATAAAAGGGTCTTCATAATACAATTCCATACATTTTGATTTCTTATTATACTCTGACGATAATATCGTCTAAGTAAATTATAATTAAATAAAAGCCAAGTATATAAAAGTGCCTATTTGGTAGAGACTTCTGTATTCCACATAATGTAAACAAATTATCTCTACACTACTCATAGGCATAGATGCATTAAGGCTAAACCCACCAACTCTATGGTCTCCACTTTGCTGGTCCCTAACTAAACAACGTGTGTACTATGGGTACCTACTGTATAATGACTGGGGGTTCAAGTGATCCCAGTGACACCCAGACTGGGAAAGGTTACGAAAGTCTTTCCTGAAACTTTTCCTATTGGAAATTTACCCGCAACCACCCCTATTATTAAAATGATGCCACGAAAACACATACCAACATAATTCTGAAAAACATGAGTTTTTTTTTCATTTCCCAATAGATCTGCACGTTCAAATTTTATCGTACGAACATAGGTACTTGGGCGGGACACCTCCCATGTATCCCTAGTGTGGGTCAATTATCATTCACCATAACAGCGGCCATTCGAACTTCTGACCTATATTATGGGAATTCCCTTGGAATTGCGTGAATTATGACCCGTATTACCATATGTATAGAACTATTTTATTCAAACAAGGTGCCGGGATGAAATAGTAAGGATGAACGTGGTGATAAGTGATTTCATTTGGCTATTTATGTCAGTTCCCACTTGTCACCTTTTTACGCGTATAGATATGAAATATAACACGCTCAAATATTAGGTATTTTGTGCTGAAATATTAGGTGCTTACTAGAGCCAGTTTGCGCAGATGGACCCGTTCGTGTGTCAAGTGCGCAAAGTGTCATGGCAATTTTAACTGTTCTCCATTACCTCCTTATGTGTGTATTTCAAGCTCTCAAATACGTATCATTTTAATGCTTTCTTGAGGAAACATACAGAGAAATAACATAACGAGAGCAATTGATTTTTAATCTTCCTAGTACTTAGGTATAATTTTTACTATACATCTTGTAATTACTTAAAAAATTGCGTAAGACATCGATTTTTAAAATTATTTGCTGTTATTACAAAAAAAAATTAAAAATACTAAAAGGGATACTGGAAACTACACAAATATAATTGTGCATGCGTCAAGTGCGCAAAAGAGTGTTGTCTAAGCGCGAGAGATTTTTATTTTATTATATTGTAAGTTCCTATCAGCTCACAATCAAAGTTCCCTCAAAAGGTTAGAATAAACTGATCACCAAATACCTCCAAGGGTCTTGGAACCCATAATTTGGTTTAATATTTTCACTATTTATGTAAGATACATCTCAATATATACATCAACCTAGTAACAGAGCAATTCGATTTCATTCGATAAAATCATTAGTCAAAAGTAATTATTGTTATCTACAGTAATAATACTAACTGTGTTCTGTGTTCTCTCAGGCCTGTCAATACCACAGTAGGCGTCGATAAACAGACTTTGATTAACGTCTGGGTAATATAGTTGATGTTTATTTGTACTAGTGACTTGTGCTGTATCTATATACTTTCTTATATACCTACGTATTATGTAGATAAAATATCTTGAACATCTTGAGGTCGTTAAGATCAGAAAGCATTAAGTAGGAAATAACTGCACTGCCCTGATATATTCAAAAATCGAAAAAAAAAACCATTTTTTTGTTAATGTAATCCAACAAAGCCTTTATGAATAGTCAGAATCTACCACCAGTTCGGAATGCTGCTTGCACTGAGAAGATCCGGCAAGAAACTCAATGGTTACTCTTTTCAATTAATTAAAGATGGTGTACATGCTCAGGAACAGCAACAGAATGTGACTAGGAATAACAAATTATTTTTGAGATCTCTTTTTTTACTTTTGAAAAAGTAAGTTTGGTACTTAGTCTTTGTCTGCAAAAAAGCGTACTTACGACCCACCTGGTGATAAGCAGTTACCGCAACTTATAGATGCTTACATAACACTGGTTTTATTAGACCTGGTAAACCCTGAAATGTTGTTTTAATAGAAAGTATTCAAAGAGAAAATACGATTTACCATACAATGCGTGCACAATACTGCGTGCCTCGTCATAAAATTTTCATGCATCTAGGAATAGGATTACGGGCCGTAATATCGCGACGCGACGGAATTTGGGGCAAAAGCCGAATGGCATACCTTTTGGTCGGCACCAAACTCTAATATTAAGCCCTATGTTATGCATTAACCAGTTAACCAACTTAGATCGTGCATGTAAATTTACAGTGATATTAGATTAATAATAATAGTTTAGCCCTTTTGACGTCCCACTCCTGGGAACGGGCTTCCCCTCCCTGTAAGAAGGATTCAGACTATAATCCACCACGCTGGCCCAGTGCGGGTTTGCCCATTTCACATGTCTTTGGAAAATTTGGTTAGATATTCTAAGACATGCAGGTTTCCTCACGATGTTTTCCTTCACCGGAAGCAAGTAATAATCATATAGAACGATTACGCACATAGATTTCGAAAAACCCAGTAGTGCGAGCCAGGGTTTGAACCCAAGAACTGGGCCCGCAATACGCGTGCTTAACCAATCGGCTATCACTGCTTTTTTGTTTAAGTACTAGTATTCCCGTTAGCTCCTCGAGCTAAGCTAATGCTTGTGTTAGGAGTAAGCTCACGTCAATAGTTAAGTGGCCAGGATAACGATTGATTCCGGAACCCCTCAGCTACGAGGGCGGCTCCTCCAACCGCTAGGCTATCGGCGCTTAATGTTATTATCTTTGCAAACTGAGATCAACCATTTTGATTTTAATAATACCATTGATTTCACAGACTTTTTTATTGCCAATTGGTCAGCGATTGACTTGAAGTGTGACGATGAGCCAAATATGTGGCTTGGTGATAAAAGATTGATTGTAGATTGTGCTTCTCATCTCATGCTTCTCAACACACGGCCAGAAGCATGTACTATATTAGTATAAATGTCGATGGATACAGATCGAGAGGACGACCAAAGAAGAGTTGGATGGATTGTTTAAATTTATATTTTCGTAAGGGGGCGTCCGTTAATTACGTGAGGCGTTTTTGAGGACTTTTCAACCCCCCCTTGGTGAGATATCGTAAAATTTTCTTCAACTCCCTCCCCCCTCCCCTAGTCTCACGTGAGATTCTTCAAAATGTATGTTTTGGCTGTAAACGAGTTGGATTATTGCGGAAAAAAAATTAGGAATACGGTTGTCCCTGAAGGCCATCCTTGCAACATACTGAAAAATATGTGGATAGTATTCGTTATATTTGGTACTTATTTACATAATAAAACATTATTTATTCAAAACAAGGTCGCGATAATAATAAAACGTTCTTTAAATATTTACTCGACTGCAAAGGGTTAGGTAAATAAACATGTATTCTATCAAGCCAACCGTTTGATCTGATTTGCTACAGGCTATGTAAATACAGCTGTGGATGATTTCCCACATACAATGTATTTGTATCCTAGGTTCTTACAGACTAAGAATAACAACTCTAATGATTTGTGTTTAATCTTTCATGTGACAGACGGTCTAAGGAAAGAGGTCGCAGATGTATGCGCAAGCGACACCGTGACCCTTTCGTCTAGCGGAATAAGGTCGCTTCAACCAACAGGAGCGCTTCATTTCCTGGCAACATGAGCTAAGTTGGGAGAAGCAGAGGAAATATACGATCCTATTGGTCGCAATGCGGGTGGGCTCGCTTCATAGCACGACTAAGTGGACGGTCACCTTAAGTGAACTTGGTAGCATCACTGTAATTACTCCAGGGCCCTAACCACGCTAGCTACTCAAATCGTAATAGAAAAGCAAACGCTCCGCTTTTGACGTTTTGCTGACACCATACCATATCAATGTCAGTAGAAATCGTGATGCTCGTGTCAGCAAAACGTTAAAAGCGGAGCGTTTGCTTTTCTATTACGATTTGAGTAGCTATAGCGTGGTTATGGCCCAGGGGGGCATTTTGTTTACCGTTCCAATAACGCTTAACTTGCATACGGCCCGCAATACGTCGGTTTTATTACCTACGATCGAGGCAAGAATTTCTGCTTACGACTGCTTTTTGAGTCGAGTCTAGTCGAGAATTGGCCCGCACAGGCGGGCCAGTTCCATAGTCCTCTAACTAGTAGACTCCTCTAACTAGTCTACGGCCAAAACTGACATATTGCGAGTCGAGTGTAAGTCGATCTTCATTGGAACGGTTAACAGACTTAGCCCCCAGGTGCGTACATGACTCACATATAACAAATGATTTCCTCACCACTCACTCCTGATGCAAATAATTAATCCACTCGTCTCTCGGCGCGTACGCACGCTGCGATCCCACTACGTTATTTCTACCGCACGTCAGCGACCGACGCCTTCCGTTGACGCGTTATTTTGATATCACTGACGCGGTAAGAGGAAGATCCGTCTTCTCATGAAGTGGGCAATCCACTGAAAGATTTTTTTGATACCCACTTATTATAACAAAGTAAGCAAGCGTGCGATCCGCCTGATGTTGAGCAATTATCGTAGCCTATAAATATAGCGATACCAAAGCATTGCTTGCCCGTTGCCAACGGACAGGGGAGTGAGACCGAGATGAGGCAGGGGAATGGAGGTAGTGGACTTGCGGCTCTCACACTCATCATACGAAACGGGACTATCATAGCTACTTGACGGAGGGTGGTACTACCCCGGTCGAGACCGTATATGAGATGTCAGTAGTCAATTGGCTAAAGTTTGGCTCTACCGCCATACGTAAATACTCAAATGTAATGTAATTAATTAAATATAATATTAATTAATTAATTAATGTAATGTAATTAATGTAATAGTCCATCTCATTAATTTATTTATCTATATAATATTAATACGTGAAGCAAAAACTTTCAACCGCTTAATACGAAAATTGCGCGGACGGAGGAGAGGAGTATGAAATTTGCCACACCTATAGTTTATATAGAGAAGGAGTGCATAATGATAATATTTTTATATTATAATACTTAGAAATACATTAAAATCAATAAATATAACATATATAACACTACCCTGAATTGACACACACACATTTGTAACTTCCACCCCGACTGACTGTCTGACTGACAAACGGTGACAGTTTTTGGAGGGCGGGACTCTTACGTAGTATTGTATTCTCTTTGAGCGGGACTTCCATAGTGCATTCTGCGTGCCAGTATCAAATAGTCTTTGACAATAAAACCTTACTGACGCTTAAAATTAAAATTTAAATGAATTATGGTCGAATTTCGACCATTATAATTGGAATACTAGTTTTATTAATTATGTCTGTCTTCGTTTGCGTTATTATTTTTTATCGCATAGCATAGCATGCTCTGGAAAATCAGATTCACAGTCAGGGATGCCATATCCCGGTTTCGAAGTGGTGATTGATCTCATTGGTTTGGCGCCGCGGCAAACGTTCGTTATAAACAAATTGATCTGTAATGTAATCAAATCATGTACCTATATCATGTTATATTATGACTCGGCAACTGCATTTAGTAAATAAATATTTACATTTGAAATTATGAACCTAACTATTATATATAGGTATATAACAATGTCGGCAAACGAGCTTATGACCCGCCTCGTGTTAAGCAGTTACCGTAGCCTACAGATGCTTGCAATACCGAAGGCTTCCACGTAGCTGACCTAACGGGGATTGGGACGGGAGGTGGGAAGGGAGGGTTCAGCTTAACTTGTGAAATTAAAATATATAGGGAAGGTATTTTTTGCGCGGTCTCGGCTGCCTTTAGACTCACCTGCTACCCTTTTATCTCACGTTTAAATTCTGTACCGCCCTAATAAATAAATTTCCATCGAATCTAATTTACACCACAAATAAATGACAAAAATTGAGAAAACTAAAAAAAAATCGAAGACAATTGTACCGATGGAACATCATTTGAATTAAAATTAAGAATAGTTTTCCATGTTTATACCGCAACATAAACAAGACAGCCAGCAGTGATCTTGTCTGGTTCAGTCTAAGGTGGAATTCGTTCGAACGAACGAAAGCATGGACTACGACGAAGTCCGATACATTCGTTTGTTATCTTAGCCGAGGCAAGTCATGATGACGTGTGGCCAATATGTGAACGCGTTCTTTTAATACGTGACGCAGCAATTTTAACTGCGTTGGCGAGTCGAGGCGAGTTAAGACGAGCAGCCTATGTGAAGACACGTGTGACTTCTTTCATGAGTATGTATCATGTCTTTTATTTCGTCTTCCTGCTTTGTTGTTTAGTATAATAATCTTAATAGGGGTTCAACGAACGCACAATAATGCAATTGTGTGATTCAAGTATCGTTTAGCTATACTAAGTATACATTTTTCTAACTAGACGTTTATAGTAATATACCTAACTTCAATAATTATTGAAAGAAAGAACTGCAATGTTTTGTTGCAGATTTATATCACGATTCATGTAGTTATGATGTCAATTTGACAGAGTCATAAAGAAATATTTTCAATTTTTTATATTTTATTTACCGCACTGAATCGTTTTTATTTTATTTTCTATAACTTCTTAAAGGTCTTTAGAAAAAATAATGTTCAATAAGTATTTCTCGGTACCTACTATTAATGGTTAATGTTATAAAAAAAGGTATGAAAACGTTGCCAGACGGTCCCCAAATCGACCCCGAGAAGTAAGACAAATAGTAAAACTGAAAGGCGAGTAAACGTTACTAATGAAATAATAAATGGGTTTTCCGAAAGAAAAACGAAGACGGTTGTGAAATGCGCGAAGTTCGCCGAAAAGAGCGTTTAAAAAAGAAAATGTAGAAGTGGAACTCGTTGACTTGGCAGGCTAATATTGAGTTCTTTCAATTTGGAACGGTATTAAGGTAGTTTAAGATGAAAAATGTAGTTATTTCTTAAGGTGCTTACCTTATGAAATAACTTCAAGCATGATTCAATCACTGTCGTGGCAAAAAAATATATAAACATGAATACCTACTGATTTGTAATTGATTTTTCAATGCAGAAAATTTTATAGTATTTTTCTAAAATGCTGACTTAGTACCTAATTATATTGTATCTTTATCAAAATTTATAAGAATAATATAACTATTTTTCATAATAAATAAATTAGAAATTAAAAATCTAAATAAAAAAGATTTCTAAATAAATTAGATCTGCGTAATAATAATGGCAATTTTAAACACTTTTGTTTATTTAACACTTTAAAATTATTAACTTAACGTTGTGATAAATTGTAATAACCTGTCACCAGCAGGACGTCGTTTAAGCGGCCAATTTATATTTTTAATAAGTTTATTTGGCAGTGACGGCGTCAGGAATAAATTCCGTTTATAATCTGTGCCAGTGGAGACTGGCGCGGGGTTGCCAGGTGCGTTTTTTCCACGGACCACCGCAGCTTTATAATATTTTCGAGCATAAAAGGCATAAAGGGTGTCTCTTATGACACTATAAGCCCCATTCATTTATGAATAAGCTTGCAATTGCAGGCCAGTATTTTATCATAGTTCTACCGTGTCTGTTATAATCTTATTTTGTACTTACATTTGACGACCGCTTGGCGCAGTGGTTCGAGCGTAGGCCGCTCGGCTCACTGCACTTGGTGGTTGCGGGTTCGATTCCCGCTAGGGCAAATTTCGGAAATGGCCTTTTCGTAATTTCGTGTCATCGGGATCGCCCCCAGTCCTTTGTACGGTACCTATAGTACAAGCATTGCTTCGTTTGGGACCATACAGTTGGTGTGTCAGTCTGGCGATATTTATTATTATTTAAATTTTTTATGCTATTCCTCTTGTAATTGAAGTGTTTGAATCAATTTAGAAATGAAATACCATTTTGTAGTACCTACCTAGGTTGGTAGTCAATGAGGGTTTTTAAAAGTAGGTATCATTTTTTTTGTTCTAGCTTCTTGAGGATTCCATTGATCAAGAATGGTAGGCGGACGAGATAAGTATAGGCTAGAATTTATTTAAAGAAAAATTGTGAAATTTGATGATTTTTTTTGCAATAAAATTGTAGGTCTGAAATACCCGTTTATACCCTAATCTCGATCTATTTTTAGTGCCAACCACCCCGCATCAACCAACTACAGAAATGAATATAAATTCACTCCTAATCTCGTCGTAATGAAATCCTTCGCCCGACCCGCCCGAGCACGGGAGGGTTAGACATGCTGAATGAAGTTGACTTTATCGTGGGAAAGGTGCCTGATATCCAAATGCGGTTAATAAGATCGTTTCAAGTTTCGTGTGTAGTGTGTTAGTTCTTATGTACATTACGATACGGCTTATTTTAGTGCAAACCAATTTAAGTTTTCTTGGTCATTTAAGTCGACAACAATTTTAATGTTAGCGGTATTAAGTAGGTGATATAAGTTTGTATATTTAAGTACATACATGAGGAAATTTGAGTGCCAGAAAATATTAAGAACTATGTGGGTATACTCAACGAAACGTATGGGTAGTCATCCGTCCCATTCACGTAATATTTTAATGATGTAAAATTTTAAATTCATCATCATGTCTAGCTGTGATAGCCGATTGGTTAAAGCACGCTTCTTGCAGGCACCAGGTCTTGGGTTCAAACCCCGGCTCGTACCACTGGATTTTTCGAAATCTATGTGCGAATCATTATTTTTATATGATTATCACTTGCTTATGGTGAAGGAAAACATCATGAGGAAACCTGCATATCTTAGAAGATCTAACCAATTTTCGAAAGACATGTGAAATCCGCCAACCCGCACTAGGCCAGCGTGATGGATTATGGCCTGAATCCCCCTCGTGTTGAGGGGAGGCCCTTGCCCAGGAGTTGGACGTCAAAAGGGCTAAAATTATTAAAATTATTATCATGTCTAGACTAAAGAATTGGTTTCTGCCTCCAAATAGGTATGAGTTTAAATGGATTGGTTTGATGCGTTGGAATACTTTTTTTCTCTGGAGACAACATTTTTAATTAAAATAAATACAGTTATGGGGCGTGAATTGTAACATCAGAGTAATATACTAATTGGTTACTTTAGAAATTATTACTTACAAAGTGTGTAACTACATTTGTGGTGCAAATAGATAACTGTCGAGTTTATACGGACACGTCAAGTAATGTGGATCGTTACTATTGTATATAGGTAGATTGCAATATGATTGAAATTACCGGGATGGGGATAGAATCCGGAATAACTAAGGGATTAGTTACGAGGGCGGCCCTTCAAACTATTGAGCCATAGACAGTTAAGATGTTGGTCATGCTCACTTCAATGTCCTTGTTTGCGGTGGCTTTGTGGAGCGGGTCACCCTCTTCCCTCTATTATGGTTGAGGAGAGTGATGCCGCTTTTCAAGTCATGCTCGTGCGCGGGCGCTGCTTGCGGGGATTGGTCCACTCACTTTCCTCTTAACAACATTGTCGTTAAATACTATTTATTTACTTAGCATGGAAGGCATCACACCAAAGCAATTATCATATTATCCACCCCTGTTTTATCAATTATTATTTTGGTTCGTAAACGTTTCATTTGATGTAAGTATGAGTAGGTATGCACATCACACTAAACTAGCATTCTCATTTTATTTACATTATTACATATATGATTATTATTTACTATTAGCTATTTAGTGGCAATGGTGTTGCCTGCTCATATTATTTTTTTATGCTGTTCCTGAGAATGTACACCATCTTTCATTCATTGAAAAGAGTAACCATTGAGTTTCTTGCCGGCTCTTCTCAGTGGAAGCAGCATTGCGAACCGGTGGTAGATTCTGACTATTCATAAATGCTTTGTTGGGTTACATGAATAAAAACAATTTTGAATTTTGATTTTTTTTGAATTTTGATTTTCTGATAGATAGTACCCATAACAATATCATAAATTAATAAGTATCCCGATATCTCAATATAACTAATGATTACATTCCTAAATGGAAAGTAGAATAAGGAATAGATACATAATTGGAGAAAATAAAGGAATCCACCAGGACCACAGCTGAACGCTTATTTACACGTATTTCCTTTATCAGAAATATCCACACTGATTCGCTCCCATTTCCCTCGCGTCGCTGGTGTATGCACGGCATTAAAACTTCTTATTGTTACGTGAAACGTTCAAGAATTTTGTTTTTACTAAGTATTTTTATCAAAATAAGATTATTTCATATTATTTTGATAAAACTACCATTGGTCTCAGTATTCTGAAAATCAGTTACAGTAAACAATATGAAGCCTCCTAGGTACAAGACTGGCCAAACCGAAAAACCAGCCCAAGTGAGTATTGGGCCTCGTAAATTGTAAGGTTCCGTTGCTATCTTAATAATTAAAACTTATATTTAGCCAGATTTCCAGTTGGTCATAAGAATAACTTCACCCTAAAGGACTCAAGTAACTAACTTATATTCTTAAAAGTAATGGGAAATAATTTCACGAACAGTATATCAGATAATAAAATGTGTATGGATAGGTACTACCTATTTCTTTGAAAACACCTATTCAACGATACCCCACATGATAAAGGTACCTACACCTAAAATAAACTTCCCCACTCTCCATGTACAGAGAGGTAGGTACATCAAAAAAGCTATTTCATAACATTTTTTGAATTAAACTGGAGACTCTAAGATATCTCTATCCCCAAACATCAGCTTCCTTCAAAAACTGTGGCCGACTGAAGCGGACGGATGGACGGACTGGATGATATTATAAGGGTTCCTCGTAGGGACTACGGAACTCTAAAAAATTTACCCGATGCCCGACGTCGACTCCTTGCTCTCGCATCCCGATATATATTAGGCAAGCGAGTTAACGTAGGTATACTTATCAAAACAATTTAGTCCGTAATTCAAGCGCTCCGAACGCGCCGCGCAGTCGTAAATACAATAAAGATCACGGCATCTGTAAACACAGATCGAACCGAAATAAACTTCACCAAGTCTCAACAAGTTGCTCCGCTAGAATAAAAAGTACTATAAATTGCATTTTAAACTGTTAGCCGCTGTCAAAATAGAGCGAAATTAGGGCTATTTTTGTCGGAGCGGCGGGCGCGGTTGGTTTCACGATGCAAGAACAATACTGAAAACAGTCAGTATAGTAAGACTTGAAAAGTATGTTTATTCCGTGTTCACTCGCTAAAGCTTGCATAGGTACTATCCATACACACTTACGTCTGTATTAACTAACATTACTGTGAGGTCTCACAGTGACCGCAAACGCTCAGCCCATTGGGAAATGCCCGTCAGTGTCACTGCTGAATTCCTTTTGCGCACATTAAGTGACCATTTATATAATACTACTTAGATTCTGCTCGCGACTTCGCCCGCCTGGACTTAAGTAAAGTATCATATGTGTTAATCATGTGTGCCAAATTTCATCCAAATCCATTCAACCGTTTGCGTGAATGAGTAGTGAACATGCAAACAAACGTTTACATTAATGACTAGCTGTGCCCCGCGACTCCGTCCGCGTTCTGTTGAAATTTTTCCTGAATTTTCTTTGCTATAAACCTCACGGAGCTCGAGACCTTTCCAACGAATGCAAAACCGTGGAAATCGGTTCGTGCGTTCTGGAGTTATATCGTCAGGAAGGAAAACCCGACTTATTTTTATATAGTAGATATCTGTAGGATTCTAAATGTGACAGCCCCATTGCATTGGTTCGACACGGTAACGAGGCCAGGTGCAGCGTATTCTTTTCCTTGAGTATCCTTGAAAATATTGTTTAAGATATAAGTAAAATAACTCAAGTTATCTTACTTTTCTTTTTTCACTATGTATGCAATAGAGGCGTTAACTATTTTGTGGCGTTTGGGTAGCCATGTCACGTAATCTACGGGCTAAGAAGAGGGTTTGGCTAAGAAGGTGATGGTTGGTTTTTGTAGGTACTCCATGAGCTTTTACTGGAAGAAGGGTGAATAAAACTACGTAGTGTTTTGTATTACAAAAATATTGGTTATTTAATCTATTAGTATTATATATATGTACATCTATTTGAAGCGCATATAACTCTATCACATCATAATACCTACGAGAACAGAAATCGTCTGATATTGAACGTAAGTAAGTACTTATTGTAAAAAAATCGCCTGCTATCATTGAGTTAATATAGATATTATGAATAACTAGCTGTGCCCCGCGACTTCATCCACGTAGTATTTTAACTTAGCAAAAGTTTCGGGATTATCGGGTTAAAAAGTATCCTATATGTTAATCCCGGTTATAATCTATCTGTGTTCCAAATTTCATCCAAATCCGTTCAGTAGTTTTTGCGTGAAGGAGTAACAAACATACATACATACATACATACATCAATACATACATACATCCACACTCAAAAACTTTCGCATTTATAATATTAGTAGGATTACTTTAGTAGTGTTAAATTACGTCGTTAAACGGCGTCATTGACACTAAAATTTTGACAAGGGTATTTTTTTTTAAATAACTTGCACAAATATCAATGGTAATTTAAGATGTCTAATAATACAATTTATTAAATATCTATATGCCTAAAATTCTGGTGTGCGTGTGTCGTAATTCTTCTCCTAAACGTTCTGACCGATTTTGATGAATTATTTTTTTGCGCTTGTATTGGCCGCTATACGTACTTGTAAACTATGTATACTTATATATAAAACGTAAAATTATACCTCCTTCCATAGTCTTCATAGCTTTAGGGTAGGTAATGGTGGCTGCCAGTCACCGACATCCACCCGCGCTAGTGTTGTGCAGGTGGTGTGTCATCGACATTAGTTTTGGCTATATACGAGTAGTCTAAGACATTAGTTGATTGCGCATGACCAGCGCTTAAGGGGTCACCTGGGTGGCTTTTAGCTACAATTAAACGCAGAAGGTGTCACCGTTGTCTTCATCAATAAAGTAAAATCTACACTAGCGAAGTTGCGGGTATAAGCTAGTACATTATAACATTAAATAAATAATAATAATAAATATCGCCAGACAGACACACCAACTGTACGGTCCCAAACTAAGCAAAGCTTGTACTATGGGCACCGTACAATGGACTGGGGGCGATCCCAGTGACACCCAGACCAGGGTAAATTACGAAAAGGCCATTTCCGAAATTTGCCCCGGCGGGAATCGAACCCGCGACCACCATGTGCAGTGAGCCGAGCGGCCTACGCTCGAACCACTGCGCCAAGCGGTCGTCATACATTAAGGGAAACGATCGCCGTATTAGCTGAGAGGTTTTCCGTGAAGTAAATAAAGACAAGATTTCAATAGTCCCTTTTGGAATAAAGTAAGCAATCGATGAACTAAGTAAATTAAATTTTCGCCAGCGTCTGCCCTAGTAACGGAACTTCGAGCGGGCCATTAGTTGATAAGGAATTCGCAGAATCATCGCTCCATTCATCAGGATGGACCAATGAAGGAGTTGTTGAGCCGTTGAGTAACATACATCTTGTTACAGATACCTACTCACTTGACTTTTATGTATTGTCTAGTTTTAGCAGGGGCCCAACTCTTTTAACCACTGGCATCTTGATCAACTCGCAATATGTGAAAACTGACGTATCGGTATGACGTCAGTTTTGTCAGTTTTTCTATAGAAAAATTGTCAAAACTAACGTCAGTTGTGAGTGTGGCGTATCGATCGAGATGCCAGCGGTTAATAGAGTTGGGCCCCAGTCCACAGTGTCTCGGACGTGTACCTACCCAGAGTTCAATTCACTTTAGTAGCATTTTGTTACTATTATGTATTTGTTCGGACGTCTTCATTTATTATTTTCATATTAGTTTTAATTTAATATACCTATAGCATGTTTGATTTAGTTATACACGCGAATAGACACTTTAATGGTGACCGTTCACTTAGCTGTGCTATGAAACGGGCTCGATTCGACCGATGGGATCGGCTTAGCAAGTTGACAGGAAATGATGCGATCGTATTGGTCGAAGAGGGCGGGCGCGCTTCATAGCACAACAAAGTAGACGGTCACCCTAAGGGTCGTATTAATAAATTGATCTAAAGTCTGAGAGCGTTCTTAGAAATGTCATTCTTATGTCAAACCAATACAAAATGACACGACATAACTCTAAATTGAAAATTTAAAAACCCCCGATGCGACGACCCTTCCATCAAATGTATACTTTACCTACTTCAAACGGCTGAACCGATTTTCATGAAGCATAGCTAAGAACACACTCGATCAGAATACCTATCTAACAAAAGAAACAAAATTAAAATCGGTTCATCCGCTTGGGAGCTACGTTGCCACAGACAGACACACAGATACACATGTTAAACTTATAACACCCCTCTTTTTTTTTCGGTGGTTAAAAAGCGTCTTCAAGATGGCTCTCAGCTCTCAGACGTTTTATCAATACGGGCTTCAAACATTAAGGATATTTTTAGGAGTCAAATAGTACGAAGGTAAAATTGGGTTCCATTATTACCATGAAGCATCTATTAAACTTTTATGTTATTAATCTTTCTAATAATGCTTTTATTCTAGTAATGATTACTTACTTATTTAAATTTTTCCAGTGACTCAAGTGAATAAAGTGACAATGAATCTAAAAAGTGACAAGTAAGTGTGACTATTAGTGGTTTATTTCATCAAGATGGACAAACACGAGGCCGATTCCACCAAGGGCAGTCAAATGTGCGGGCAAGTGCGTCGGTACAGAGACAAAACACCGGATATGTCGACCGACTTGTCGTTTGACGAGTTGCGCAACAAGTTCGACGCTAGCGCCGCTCCGCAGTGTGCGGTGAGGAGGGAAATCGCATCGAACCCCGCCACGCACGGCAGCGCCACTAGGCAGGTGGTGAGCGGGAAAATATTCAAGAAATGCAAGAGTGCCACTTTTCAGATAGATGGCGCTACGTACACGATCGGTAAGTTTTCACGGGGCGAGCTAGTTACGATTTTCGCCGCTAACGCTTTCCGTGGCGTTAGTGGCAGAGATGTTCTTAATTGGGTACCTATTTATCTATGTTTATTTCTTTATTTATCTATATATTGATATTATTTAATGAAAACTAATGACGAACGGAACTCTAGTATGCGTTTTTCTATATCCATCTGGTCAGTTTTTTTTATAAATCTGAAATTAACAAAGAGTTCGCTACTTATGAATTGACACACACATTTATTATGATAATTAGGTATTTTTCAACAATTTTCCCAATTTCAATTAACTTTTGATTACTAAAGTTATAAAAGCTCTATAGCAAATGGCGGATACAAGTGTGAAGTTTTTCTACACAATTGAATAGTCTTATACAATCGCGTTCCTCGTAGAAAAAAAAAATGATTTAGAAAGTATTTATTTCTTAGTAGAAACTTTTAATGTAGACATATTGTGTGTATACCTGCACAGGTAAGTACCTAAATATAAAGCAGTTTTATCATCTTTGTATATAAATAACACAAGTAAACGATATTACTTGTATGTAGAGCTTTTTCATTGAGTCTAAATGCATTTAAAAGCTCTATAAAGGCAATGTCTGGAACTATTTCGTTAAAGGTAAAAGTAAAAGGCTGAAAATAAAAATTCAAAAACGAAAATGGAACGCCATAAAAAGTATTTAAAAAAAAAAAGCAACGGGGAATTTCCACTGACCGGAGTTTATCTAGTGCAACGATAAAACAAATTGTTAACGTAGGCCGCAGTTAAAACGCGGGCTCGTCACGCGAACTGCGGCTTACGGCTGTGATCCAATTAGCGCACATGTAAACGTACCCTTATGTAATGTTTTAAGACAATTTGCGAGATTCAAATGCTAATTTGAATTTAAAACAAATGTCGCTTTCTGTTTGTTCTGGATTTCTGTTTGTTTATTGTGATCTGCTTTATGTTATGGTCGATATTTCAGTTTGAATATTTAGTTTCCTTGTCGGATACTCTCAAAGACATGATTATTATTTCGTAAGTAGATTGCTCTTTGGTTTCCTAATTAGAGTCATTAGGTAGTAGATATATTTATTTAATAACAGTTGCCCATTATCTCTAAGAAATCTTTATATTTAATTATAATATTAATGATCATTCGTTACGGATTTTAACATAATCCGGTTATACCGCAGTTAAGCAGTGTCTTACGATTTACATTTAACCGGACTAAGTGTGACGTATATCACAAAGTATAAATGTGCAGTTGTACTAACCCACACCTAAAATTAAAAATATATCTCGTACGCAAGATTAAAAACAATCTTAGATTAACGCAATCTACAATTAAGTTATTGGCAAGCTTCAACCAAAAATTTACTGTTCATATAAATTTTTAATATCAAAAATTGGACCAGGATTGATAATAATAAGGCTAAAGCGCCCATCTAGCCCGCGAAGTTTAAATTTTTTGAGGTTTTGTAGAAATTTTTCAAAATCTCAATATAATAAAAGGCACATTTTGTAATTCGCGAAAAAGACCGTGTGCAGTGCATTTATTAATGTATCCAACTTACTCGTAAACATTTCAAGAACGACAGCTATCCAGATATTGTGGCAATTTTTGTATATTTAGTGATTTACTAGTATCATATCCACCGTGATAATATTTAGAGTAAAATAAATATATTAATAAACGCACTGCATACTGTGTTTATCGCAAATCACAAAATGTTGTCTTAAATGTTTTCAGATTTTGGATAAACTATAAAAATACTCGAAAATTTTGAATTTCGCGGGCTAGACAGGCGCCTTCACCTTATATGCCAATTTAGGCCCAATAATTACTGATATAGGAATCATGGCCGCCAACTAAACTTCCAACAAAATGGACTCGTTCGACTGCGAATTCAATTTGCGACGGCACTAGTTAGGGACACTTTCCAATTCCGCCTCGTTACGAGATCAAAAGAAAACTTTGGGAGCTTTCAGATATATTGATAGTATCGCCTTTTGGCTACAAACTTTTCTACGTCGTCGTTGTTTAAAATATAAAATAATGTGTAGATATCTGTTGTCAAGCGAATGTGTATAGTGTTTCCATGCGTATGCGTGCTGTACCATGCATATGCGCGCTGCAATTGTCATGCATATGCGTGCTCTGAGAATTATAAATACTCAAGAGTGTTTGTTGAGTTGTCTTTTCAGGTTTTAATTATTTTAATAATCCGTTTGTTCATTAAGATATAATCGTAATTCTCCCTTTAAATATCCCACTGTGAGGGCGATTCACACCATAATAATGAGGCATAATGCTCGCATATCACGGGCATTCAAAAATTATTTAAATTGCCTAAGCTATGCAGGTTTCCACACGATGTTTTCCGTCACCATAAGCATGCAGGTAATATTCATATTATTATTTAAATAATAATTATTATTTTATTATTTTTGGTGAATAGAAAAATCTAAATCATATTTAGATTTGATTATATAAGCAACTGGCGATTTAAAAAATAATAATATTACAAAATTTAAAAAGACTAGCCCGCTGAGTTTCTTGCCGAATCTTCTCAGTCGAAGTCGCGTTCCGATCCGGTTGTAGATATAAGAAAAAAAATTAACAATGACAATTTGTAAGTGCCCCCGTAAACGAAATAAACGCTTTGACTTTGATTAGATTCGATTTTGTATCGTAGTAGTGCTCCGTGCCGTATAACTAAGGGGAGTAGAACAGCAAGCGTATACGTGTCGTAACACGACACATGGGAAGTTTATCCGTGAACTGGACTCAGTTTTGCAAAATGGAACCAAACCACGAACACTTCTGCAAATTGAAACCAACCTAGTACCACTAACACAAGGTTGGTTTTGGTCTACAGCAGTGCATGTGAGGTGATTCCGGTCTGCTAAACGATATCCAACTGTAAAACCGCTCGCAGTCAGGGTCGAGCAAACACCGCGAGCGCTGGACCGTGCCGCCGTGACGTCATAATGTTCCTACTTGTTGGTCAGCTGTGCAATTTAATTTAAAAGTTATGCGAAGTTCCGTTTGCGAAAGTTAAATGTAATGGCGATGACAGAGAGGTGCTAATGCAAACACAGCCCTACGTTTCACGACATAAGTACTAATTTCAAGAAGAAAAAATAGTAGAGCCATGGTAGAGCCATGCTGTAGCCAATTGACTACAGCTTATATACAGGCTGTGTCGACTGGGGTAGTACCACTCGCCCACAAAAGACCGGCGTAAAGTACCCTAACCTAAACCTAACTTCCACCCTCCCCCTCCCTCTGTTCCACTCCCCTTCAGTACGGCAACGTGCGAGCAATGCCTTTGGTATTGCAAGCATCAATAGGCTACGGTACCTAACTTCTTAACATTACACGAACCGTACGCTGGTTTGCCGACCTTTGTCATATTGAAAAAGAAAACAAAATTAGTGTAAATTTCACAAAACAAAGCAGAACAAAACGGAACGAAGAGATTGTGGTAACTAAAGACTTAAAAAAAATATGCTGCTACAGATATATATGGTAGTAACGCATCGGCGACCACGTGGAAACGAAAAATTTCATTTGACAAACATCTGACAATCGGGAAGAATGTTTGAATGTTCGCGGTGTTAATAACAAAAAGTTGAACGCAAAACATACAAGTTTAATTTGAATTGAATACTATACTAATTTGAAATCTTTTTTTGGAATAATTGTACTGTTCTTCTCGAGTTTAGCTGCTGTCCTTACAAAGTAGATTGGTACATGGAACTTAAATATTAATAATAACACGATAAACTCAAATGCAAAATAATAAAAAAAATACATTTCTTAGTCATTACAGAGTTGAAAGCTGACTGGGTTGACTATGTATAATACTCCCCAATTTGCGTATATTAAAAAAGTGTTTTACAAAAACTAGACAGACGATTGAATTTATTTTCATTTCAGTAGGTATGTAAATACATAAACTAATGATCTCTTTTAGGGTCAGAAGTAAGTACAAACTTGAATGTAGTGAGCTCATGAAGCTTAATACAATAAATAGTATTAAGTAAAAAGGCTTTCGTAAAAGCTTTTAGTAAGTAGTTTTTCTATATAAATTTAAGGGTGCAAGTAGGTATAAAAAAAATTGTAGGTACCTACTAAAAATTATAGAGCGTACCTATTTAATAATGCGAAAATTCATCAACTCGGACTGGGTCAGTTTGGCGTTATGGACTCTAGCTTAAGTTCCCCTCAAACCCCCCCCCCCCCCTCCTATCGGTAGCAGTGGGACTAGTTTTATGTTTATGATAAAAAAACTGAAACGAAGTCTACCTAATGCAATTGTACCAAATTATGTATAGAAGTAGGTAGGAACCCTAATAACCGATACCTGAGTACTTTATTAAATTTCAACGTACCAATAAAATATTAAAACTAATATTATCATAACCCTCCAACGTTCAAACATCAAAAGTGTCTGTGGGCGACTCTAATTCCATATTTAGTGAAATAAATTGCCCGGTCCCGGGGATTTAGAATTGGAAGTTGGAATAATGAGCGGCTACCTGTGGCGGGTTGGATCATGTGGCTCGAGTCTCGTGCGACTTGCGACAGTCGTGCGCAGGCTTCCACGCGGGACGGTACTGCGGTCGCGTCGCCCTCCGATCGCCTCCCGAAACCTCCGTCCGACGAAACTGCCCGAACGGATTCTAAATTCAAAATACAAAAAAAAAATGAAATAGACTCCAGTGTCCGCAAATTGGTTGTTGAGTTCCAAAAACCACCTGTTGGCCCCGATTTGGCATAGAGCAGTGGACAGCGTCACAATCTGTTTACAAGTGGGGGGACCACCCCTCGTGGGGTCGTGACGCAACGGTTTATAGGCGCCCCGTGCGTTACTATGGCGGAAAAACAACACTCATCGCATGAAAATAGATTTCCGTGTACCCACCTGGCCTGAACATACGCGGCTTTACCTTGTCGAGTAAATTACGATCTGTTTAAAAACTAACATTCACATGACGTGTGTGGCTATGAAATATTTTTTGGGAAACGTATTGTTTTAGTGGAATGAACACATTGTTAATTTCAAAGCCGTATTCGCGGTTAATTAAAGAGAAACAAAGGTCCGTTGTGCGTCAAAATGATGAACAATGAAACGTTTGATCCATCCGAATTAACAGTTGATGTATAAAAGAAACGAACTCATGTTTAATTAAGAACGTTTCTAATGGGTACAAAGTTTAAACTGTTAAGATAATGTTTGATGTGAAGCGGTTATTAGGGCTGTTGTAAACAATAACAACAATTAACTTCTTAAACATTGGTATCAATAAGAAAGTAATTTGACTAGATAAACTATAGATACTTCCTTTAAAACATCAATAATACGCGTTCGTTCTTTTACGCACGCGAATGTTATCCACAAAATTATCCAATCACCATGTAACATAGTAATTTATCATTGACGATATCAAAAATATTTACGTTAACATTAATTAATAAAAACCATATCCATCAAAAGATTCTAAATCTAAAGTTTAAAATAAACAGTGGAAGCTATAATTCAAAATTGATGGGCCAATAAACCTGTGGAATCGTTCTGTTTTTAAAAGTGTACTTTCAAAAAGTGTACTCTCCAAATCTGAATGAAGTGCAGTGACAAGTGTAAGTGAATATGGATGGAGATAGCGTGTGATGTGATGATGCGGCGTGGAAAAGTGTTGTTGGACGGCAGCAGGCAGGGCTCAGTCGACGGCAAGAGTGCGGTGGCCAATGACAAGGAACTGGTTCACAAGTGCCACAGCGACCCTGGGGGGGGCAGGGCGCTGGGTGCTGCACCGAGGCCCCAGAGGCATCGGTCGACCTCGGGAGCGACGAGGAAATGCGTCCTTACACTAGACGGCTACTCGTATGTTATTGGTGAGTTCGGAACGGTTTTAAAGCGGTCTGGTGGTTGGGAACTGAAATACAGTGTAGGCAGTAGTTAAAATAAATTAATCCATTAGTCCATTAGAAAAATGGCAACAATTACTGTTAGGTTATTTGGTTGTAATTTTAGATCAACACTATCCAATGTACGAGATATTTCATAATGAAAATATTAATAATGTCCTAGTATACACATATTAAGTATGTATTCCTAAGATAGCACAGTCAAACATGAATATTGCCCACCATTTTGGTGCCAAAATTTATGAAAATAATAAACATTCCCTCTCTATATGCGATTCCAAGCACTCTACCGCCGTCTATAAGTAAATTAGATTATCTAGACACAAAACGATACCTAGGCCCCACAGCGCTGTTTCAGTGACAACTGTCTGTTTCAGTGTCTGTCGGTTGGAATTATAATCATGGTAACATCGACTCCAAAAATAGATATACAACTCAGCTGTCTTTAAAGAGAGTCGGAAATGGAAGCCGACAAAGCACTGACAATTATGAAAATCTCAAGGGCCGAGGGGACGGAGCGGTACCCGCGCCGGCAGAATAAAGTTTCCGACTAGCTAACTTGATCCTAATTAGGGTTCCGGGGTCTCATTGTTCGAGGTCGGCGACAAGGATTCAATCATTGGACAGTGTTTCCTATGACATTATCGTTATATTAGGTGACATTTTACTTTATTAAATTTAAAATGAATTGTCCAATCATATTTATTATTATTATGATAGTGGGGTAGTCAAATTCTGGGTAATTTCTTTAGCCCCTCCAACTCAGCTAAAAAATATTGAACTAAAGCTCACGTTTATTGACCAGGATAGTAATTGAACCTGCAACCTGTTGGTGATGAGAGCAGGCCCCTATAACCATTAACATCGTATAAGCAACAACGTAACGGGACCTAACTGAGTCCGTGTCAAATGTCTTACAAAAGTCGGAGTTAAGTCGTAGACTCGGAAGCTTTGCAGTTGTCACTCCATATAAAGTAGCCAACAATATGGACCCATGCCAATCCATGCGTAGGCTGTAGCTCGGCCACACGACATGACACGATCAAACCATAAGTCAGCCTCAATCCGTGCACTTAAATGTCAAACATCACTCACTAACTACTTACTTCACAAATCTTAATTAGACTAATACCGAGTCAGCCTTAAAAACATGGGCTCTTATTTATCTCATCGATAGAAAAGTGCACGGCACCGACCGCTTGGCGGAGTAGTTTGAGCGCAGGCCGCTCGGCTCACTGCGTCGGGTGATTGCAGGTTCGATTCCCGCCGCACCAACATTTCTGAAATTTACTTTTCTTAATTTTCCCAAGTCCGGGTGTCATTGGGATCGCGCCTAATCGATTTTACGGTACCCATAGTACAAGCGTTGCTTACAGTTTGGGACCATACAGTTGGTGTGTCAGTCTGCCGATATTTATATTTATTTATTTAAAATGACACAGGCCAAGCCACGGCCCGTGACTAGTATATCAAACAAGCTCAAGTCATAACACGTACTCACTTTTCCAATATAAGACTGTTATTAACATAAAATTGTTACCGAAAATTTATTCGTAAAAATTCATAATGGCAACGAACTCTGTTCAACAGTAGGTATCGCATACTTTACTATGTAGAGCTTAATGTTATATCAACTCTTACCGATTTGCTAGCTTCGTACGAGTGTTGAAAAGAGTTTGGTGATGTTATGTTCTTTTAATATATAAGTTTTTTTTATCTGTTTCATTTACTTTTTGTACATCGAACAGTCTTATAATAAATTAATTTAGCGTTCAAGGTTGCCAGGATTCACTTTGGTGCAACCAGTTATTTTTTACAATCTACTTTTCCATCAGACCGACATTACTTCCCTATCATCCTTGAAACCTATTGATACAATGTATAAAGATTATATAAATTAGGTAAAGAGATATAATTATTTACTCTGATTTCCTAATTATATAGTTGGTATTATTACCAA
Source organism: Notodonta dromedarius (assembly GCA_905147325.1). Lineage (NCBI taxonomy): Eukaryota > Metazoa > Arthropoda > Insecta > Lepidoptera > Notodontidae > Notodonta > Notodonta dromedarius. The sequence continues at coordinate 11,919,339 of LR990159.1, read as the reverse complement.
GTCTTTGAGTACATTATTAATGAGTCATTTAAATATGATCTGGGTCACGTGTAGAGCCTAATATGGCTTGGCAACGCCATTTGCTGATTCAAATATAACATATATTCAAATGTAAATAATGAACACTTTACATAATGCATAATATAGGATCGGACATAATGTATTGTAAATTTATTTTTCATATCTACGGTGTGTGAAGGACATTAGTATGGATCGAATAAGGTTGGTTTATGTAGAGGCGTAAATATTACGCAACAATTACGTGACTTTGCCCAAAATTTTACGCTGCATACAGTTGTCAAACAGACTGCTATTAAACGATCGAGTACGAGTCCATATAACTCCACACGTCCTGATTCCACTTGTCCCTAATCCACCATAGTGGTGACTCCCTTCTAGTCGCAACACATCCGTCTTAGCTCCACCTATCCCTCCAAAGGAGTAGAGGTGAACCAGAAAAATAAAAATATCAAACAAGAAAATTGGCGATACAATCAAACTAAATAAAAATATTGTCCTCTTCTTATTAGAACCTTTTACATGAAGGAATAAGCTACGAAAGATCACATCTTAAGGCCGAAAGCGAACGCAAAGGAGGGAGGATTATCGGATGACAATGCCTTTAATCTTTTAATGTGGCCCGCTTATTAACCCAATTAGCTACTTAAGCTTTTCGGGACAGGGTCGGAAAAATAAGATTGATTCCTCGAATACGCCTCGTTACGCGCTTTCCTTTGACTTACATTTTTTTTTCTTTTACATAAAATAAGCTGCATTTATTATGTATCGACGAACGTTGGGTTATTGGTCCGTGAATATAAAATATCAGAAATAGGGTTTTTTATAAAACAAAGTCTTCAAACAAGCGTATGATCAGTTATCGTGGCCTATAGATGCTCGCAAATACTAAAAGCATCGCTCGCAAGTTGTTGACCTGAAAGGGAGTGCCACAGAGAGTGGGGAAGGGAGAAGCAGTTGGCTTCCGTTTCTCTTACACGTCATACGAAATGCAGCTATACCTAGTAGCCATTTTACGCTGAACTTCTGTGAGAGGGGGGCTCTACCCCAGCTCTTATAAGAGCTGCAGTGAATTTGCTACAGCTTGGCTCTACCAATGTCAAATTCGTTGTGAAAAGCTAACAATCCCCCATAAAACCACAAAAATAACTGCCTAAGCTTAATCAGCCGCGTCTCCTCACATCGATAACACAGATTACGGAAATCTGACATTCTGTCTGCCGACTCTACGTGTGATGTTACCGTGATGACGTCACGAGGGGCCTGATATCGCGATATCGCCGGCCGTTATGTACCACTAATCGAATGTGTTTGTAGTACTGTTTTACCTGCGTGTTCACTGATAACGGAAAGTCACGTGGAAAACTTATTTTTATAAATGTTTTCCGCTTTGTAGCGACATTGTATTAATGGCATGTTTATAAACTAAACGTTGTGAATAACCTTTGATTCTGTTCTCGAAAATTAAGGATTATATAAGTGAAATACGGAAACTTTTTTCTATGCATCGTTCATTTTCTATTACTTAGTTCATAAGAACTTATAAAAAACTTGCAAGAACTTTGTTTGTAAACACTTTTACTAGAAACAATTTATTATTATTATTCCATTTATTTATTTTATATCATTTTATATTTTTAAATCTAAATAAAAAATATCTTATCTAAATAAATTTAAAAATATAAAAAATAGTTCCCCACCGGCATCGGGAACAGGGTCCTAGCTACCGGCGGTCACGGCTCCAGGGAGAGGAACTTCCTCACTATCCTAGCCGTCTCCAGGAGTACTGCCTTCTGGATCTGACCCTTGATCCAGCTACCTAACGAGAGCCTCTTATTATTATTATTATTATAAAATAAATATCAAAAGCTTAATGAAAATAATCTGGTCTACTAGCTGCTAGACAAGGTGTAATAATATTCGCTTTACATTCAGAATCAGACTTTTTTGGTATTTGAATAGAAATTATTTAGGTAACTACTAAATAATCGACTGAAATATTACAAAATGATTTCATAGAAGTACTCTACGGGCGGTAGAGTCTTCTTTATTGGTCTCATACATACATGTTATTATTAAATCGCATGACAAAATGTCAAAAGCCCACTCTAGTAATTGCGTTCAGCTTGCGGCGCTCCATGTAGAGCAGTGGCCCGGCCCTCGCTAGTATACAATGCAACTAGTTTTAGTGCAAGGGATTACTGACTCTACTGTAGTATATGTTGATATCATTATGTAGGTTAATATGTTATCAAAACATGTTCTCTTAAGTCCCCAATTGAGGGGCTATTTGGATAATAATCTTAACGACATTTTAGAACTCATCTTATTTGTATTATAATTCCGCCGGGCCAAATTTCGGAACGGCCTTTTCGTTATTTTCCCAGGTCTGGGTGTCACTCGGATCGCCCCCAGTCCATTGTACGGTACCTATAGTACAAGTGTTGCTTATTGTGCGACTATACGTACAGCTGGTGTGTCAATCTGGCGATATTTATTTATTTATACTAGTATTCCCGTTATAATGGTCGAATTTCGACCATAATTCATTTAAATTTTATTTTCTATTTGATACTGGCACGCAGAATGCACTATGAAAGTCCCGTCCTCCAAAAACTGGCACCGTTTGTCCGTCTGACAGTCAGTCGGTGTGGACGTTACAAATGTGTGTGTGTGTGTCAATTCATGGTAGTGTGTGTAATATTTTATTTATTGATTTTAATGTATTTCTTAGTATTATAATATAAAAATATTAGCATTCTGCACTTCTTCTCTATATAAACTATAAGTGTGCCAAATTTCATACTGCTCCGTCCGCGCAATTTTCGTATTGAGCGTTTGAAAGTTTTTGCTTCACGTATTAATAATATATAGATTATGTGGCAAGTCCAAAGTTACATTACTCTTATGACGACATAACATTCTGATCAAAATCTACAGCTAGATATAAGTGAATTGATTATTTTTTCAATCACTTAATCATCTGACTAGATGGTCGATAATACTAGACCGTCATGTTATGTATACTTAATGCTTAATGAATGTCACGTGTCACATACAACAATAGGACAGTAGGTATAGCAATACCTAATTACGTCACATGTATGATACAGCATTGTATGTTAAAACGTGATGTTTGATGCAGATATGCTGATACAGGAAAAGGAATGCATATTTTATCTGTGTCGGAATTAAAATGTAAGTGTGGTGTACTTAGGCCCGTGTTAATAAATCGATCTCAGGTCTGAAAGCAGTCTTGAGTACGCTTTTGACGAGTATTTTTACTGGAATGACATAAGTATGACATTTCCAAGATCAACTTATTAATAATAATATGTGCCTAAGTCACCACGTACTTACATTTTAGTTCCGACAGAGATAAAATATGCAGTCCTTTTAGTGTTGTGGGTATAAATATTGTATTAAATATGAAACGTAAAATATCATCTCCACTAGTATATTCCTTGTCGTTTTCTTATATTTACGCGAATACTACATATTGAAATAAAACTATTTTTCGGATTTTATCGCGTTTATTAACTCTATGTTCCCGACGTTTCAGTTGCTTTACAGCAGCCGTGGTCACGGGGGGACTGAGGTGTTAGACGTCGTGATGTCATAGTTAGTAACTGGGTAACATAACTAAATATGAGGGCATATTTAGTTATGTTAACCAAGTGTACCATTGCAAGACCTCGAGACACTGTGAGCACTTTCTGCGTGGATCGGACCGCAAACAACAACTAAATATGAGGGTACCCAGTTACTAACTCTAACATCAGGACGTCTAACACCTCAGTACCCCCGTGATCATGGCTGCTGTCAAGCAACCGAAACATCGGGAACACAAATTTAATAAACGCGATAAAATTCGAAAAATAGTTTTATTTTAATTTTCCTTGTCTTTAATATTTCCGTATTTAAACAAATAAGGTTTTATGGAACGTGTTATTCCGTTTGCAATTGGGTTAAACTTATAGGATGTTTCACATGGTTGTGGTTTTTATGACTTTAGGTGTCGGTTTGGTTTTTGTTTTTGACTTTGGTTTTTCAATTCTATATTTAGTTTTTAATAATAAAAAGTGGTTTATTAATTCATTACGGTATCCGCATTCATGAATACGATTTATTAATATATTCGTCGTCGCGTATTCGGAACATCACTTAAACTTACTAATCTAATTACCTGTGACACGTTATATAAGTACACATCCGGATTGGTTTGTTGGTATATCTCTGGCTCTTCATGTAGGTAGTGACGGAATTTATTTGGTACATAATTAAAGTTTGCGGATGCTGTGAAAATTGTGAAACTTTTGTTGTTTATTCCTCAACAATCTTAATTAATTTATTAAGCACATCTGAAGGAAAGTTTGGACAACGAACTTGATGCCACGTCTAGACTGTTGCTCGAAGCGAAACTTAGTTGGTTTAGGTTGTACCTATTTTGTGTTTATTAAACACTTAGCAATCTTTGTTTATTAGATTTTGTTATTAAATTCGAAGATTATTCTTAGTAATAATTGTTTATATTACTTATATAACGTAGGTACCTACCTATCTATATAATATTGCAGACTGATTTGCTTAGTATTTTTAATTCAAAAATGCATTTTATGTTTGAACCTAGCTTTAGTTATACTGAAGATCGTGTTGTTTATTGAATTTTTCATTCACCAAATAAATGAAGATATTATTGAAAGGGATAGAAGTACGTTTAACACATTTGAAACATTCATTTTTCACACACTTGACACAATTTCCTCTTGATACACAAAATGAAATAGCCTTCCATTTTCAAATCTCATCAGATTGGACCCGAAACCTATAATGGTGCTAAATGAAACCAAGCCACACGTATTTCTGCAAACTGAAACGAACCTACAATCATTCATGTTATGGTTGGTTTTTGTTTCCGGAAATATATGTTGGTTAGTTCTATTTTGCATAACTACATCAAATTATCCTCTACCTTCCAATTACGTAGCAACTCGCACCGCAGATTCGTTTGCCCCGCGGCGTGGCCTGACCCCTCGGTGACATTTTCCGCTTGGTTTTAGGTCACCGATGTGGGGTCTAATGCGGACGATACGGCTGTCCTGTTTGCGGTGTTTGTACAGCTCTTCCGTTTGTTTTGATTGGCTGTTTACATCGGGGGAATGAAGCACCTATTAGTATTGTGTATATACTGGTGTTTATGTGAATTAAATTCGACCTTAATATATTATTACTTATTGCTTGTTTGAAATCAGACATGATCGCATTATTTGACTGTTTCTATATTTTTATCAGTCTAACTAGGACCGACACACATACGACCACTGTTACTTCTGTAAGTGAAGATCGATATTTTTCCTTATCTGATCTATCAGCTCGAAGACATCCACCGCTGAACTTAAGACTACTGATTATTTCCACACATCACCATTTATCGCCACTCATATCCACCGACTTACAAAATACATTTTAAAAATGAATTATACTATTTGGTATTACTTGTACTCGCTTCACTCACTATTTCTAGGCGCTCCGTTTTCGCAATTCTTTTCATATGAGGTACCTACATAAAACCTTTAAAATAATAGGCATGTGTTTTATGTAGGTAAGTTTGTGGACTTTGAATTTGAAACAATTATTTAGTGTCAAATGCAAGGTCCACAAACTTTATGTTCTAGGCAAGTGTCTCATTACATAATATGTTGATTTACAAACTACATTACAGACTAGAAAATGGGATGGTAGTCGTAAAAACTTGCATTTAATTTGCTTCTACCGCACTCAATACATACACACACCATTTCTGATATTTAATACATCATTAATTTATATAAGGTAACTGCCTTGAGAAATCTCGATAATTAATTTATATAGGTATCATATACGTTAATTGCTTTTTTGTCCGGATGAAATACAAGACGGCTCCCGGTGTACTAGTATGTCCCGTTGCTTACACAACCTAGAAAAAGTCAATTAATTTCGAGCAAATGTCTGACATGTAAACGTCAAACTATGTTATGCATGCCTCATGGACGGCACAGGCGCTTGATTTCTTAAAAATAATATTCTGATCCGGATTTCACCTTTATATCTATAGGTATAATAGAAGGCTATGAGTTCCTTTCAAACGTCTAAGTAGATGTTTCCCTGAGACGCAACGTGGTGCTCGAACATTTGATAAATAATATACTCCTTTATTCCCAGAATAGAGCCGTAATATATCAATTAAATACAATAGTATATTCATATATTTTGCCGATTATGAATTACCTACCAATTTAATAACTGGACATTCGATGTCCATGAGTTGTATGTAGATAGTGTTAGTAAAAGTAGGTAGTACCTACTTTACTTTCTAACCTTAGTTAACTAACACTTTAATCTTCGTTTGAATATTATGTAATAGTAGCCAAGATCGAAAAATAGCATATAGTTCAAATTCCTGCGGAAAATGGTTAAATTTCCACACTGTTTTGATTTAATCCTGCCACATAACGTCATAATTTTCATTAATTAATTATATTAGCTATCCACAAACAGGTATTCCATATGTCACTTTAAAATTAATCCTCTTTGCGTCGGACGCATAATCCACTCGGATTAACTACATTAATTTTGTACTCGATGATGACATAGAGTCAGTCACCTAGGATAATAATATCTCTACAAAGTAGTTCTCTACTAGTTACGCAGCCGGTTTTTTTGGAACGAAGTTCTTTTACGCGGCTCGTGATTGCCACGCTAGTAGCGTCATGAGTAATTTTGTAACGTCCACTGTGAAAAAGTTAACAAGATGGCGTAAGTAAGTTATTTAGTAGTTAGCGCGAGTTACTAGATAGCGCGATATCGAAAAATTTAAGATTTTAAGCATGCAAAACATTAAACAGAGAACTTAGATCCTGACGGTAGTCCCTTGACCGCACACAATTTACTTTTTTATTTATTTTATGTATTTGTGGTATATTTAAATTTAGATTGTACAAACGTATTATTAACACTACAATGCCACAAATTAATATCTAAAAATGGCTGTCTAAACTAATTAAAGTAGACAATACCAGTTAACCACAAGATTTATTACAAAAAGCGAACCGCGAACGCGCCAATACATTGCTTCATAAATAAACATTTCGCTGCCTACGAACGTAGGATAACAAGCGTGCTTTAATGAAAGCCGCGTTGCTAGAAGCTCGAAGAGTTAGAGAATATTATTACATTTTTTTTAAGATTACAAGCATTGTGCGTTTATAACATTACTAGTATGCCCGTTAGCCCCTCCGTCTAAGGTAATGCTAGTGCTGGGAGTGGGTTCACGTCAATGAAACGTCAAAATGGTCAGAATGGTGATCGAACCCGGAACCTCTCAGCTACGAGATCGGCCCCTTGAACCACTAGACTGTTGACGCCTTTTAATATACTATTTTGTCTTAATCTTAAACGAAAGGCTCGTATACAATATTCGCAATGCCTACGTATCTTAAGGAATAATAATATTAGTGACTTTTTGTTTAATAAAATAGAATACAAAATCGTGCTGGTATGTTCTTCCACCATCATAAAATAAACCATCATACCAATCCCTAGAAGCTGAAAGGGTAGGCAGAGTTACTATGCAGTGCTTACAAATTTCACCAATGGTATTTTGTTCACAAAGGGAGAGTTTGGGGTGTCTCAGTGATACTCCCCACTGAGATACCCTATCGCTCGCTCCATAGATATTATTTTCTATAATCAGTATTTTTGTATCTATTTTATAAGACGACTAAAGGAATTAAAAGCAAAGCTCTAATAAGATATAATACAAATACAGTAAACTCAATTCGATTAAAAAATAATTCATGAAATATTTTACCAATACGATATGTCGTTGGATGGTGGTTCTACATCAGAGCACCTACTCTACGAGAGAGCTGTTGAGCCGTCAAACCGGTCGCATACAGTAGGCGTCAAGCGCACGCTTCGCCAATCAAAAGTGTATCGAGTGTCATAAATAGAACGCTATCACCAGATGTGAACTCACCTTGGCGGAATTTAGATGAGAACGGGTCAAATGTCCTTATTTTTCACACACTTGCAATCAATAATAATGTATGGTATTCAGCGAGTATGCTGCCTATTACCTGAATATTATTTAAACATAATAAATAATTCAATCAATGAATAAATTGTTTATTATAATTGGTTGATGACTATCCGCTAGGTCTAACTATGTAGTCCTTTTAACATCTCACTCTCCCCTGGGCACGAGCCTCCCCTAAACACGCGGGGGAAGCAGACCATAATCCACCACGCTGACCCAGTGCGGGTTGACCGATTTCACATGTCTTTCGAAAATTGGAACATTTTCTAAGACATGCAGGTTTCCTCACGATGTTTTCCTTTACGATGTTTTAATTAATTATTATAACAAAATATAGTTTGCATTTATCCTTGGCAAGTTTGGTCTATGTACAAAGACCAGTATATCGTTTGCTATAAATATTTATATCATGATTGGAAACTGTCTATTTTGATCCTTAGTTATGATTGGCGATGTCGGACGGCCAAGACGCTGTGAATGAAAGAGTCAATTATAAACGTCTTGCATCTCAGCTGTTATTTCAAGGTCTTCATAGATTTTAAGAAACTGGTGCATTACCCTCTACACGATGATTATTTGGGAGCCGACATTACTTTGGTTCCAATAATAATATATCAATATGAAACGCGGGCGAGTCTATGCAATTATACTGGATACAGTCCCCCTCAATAAGAGGGTAATTCGGGCCACTGCGGGTAGCGGAATCAAAAATTTTCTCGAGATTTTTATCGCGCATCCTTTGCAAGCGGTAATTTTCGTTAAAAATTAGGTACTTACTAGTTTATGCCCGCGACTTCGTCCGCATAGTATTTAACTTAACAAACATTTCGGGATTATCGGGATGAAAAGTATCCTATGTGTTAATCCTGGTTATAAACTATCTGTGTTCCAAATTTCATCCAAATCCGTTCAGTAGTTTTTGCCTGAAAGAGTAACAAACATCCACACTCACAAACTTTCGCATTTATAATATTAGTAGGATGCACATGAAATCCAAAAGTTCGAGAGGTGAAAACTGGGGTTTGAACTTGCACAACTTGTCTTTTAAGCGTGACGTGTTCGATTACTAGGCTTGGCAGTTCTCTTCAGGTATTCAGGAAAAATATGTATTTAGCATACATAAACGAAATCTAAGAGACATCTGGTTTATATTTCTGTTTAACAAAAAATCATACCAAAGTTAGCGTAATAATTATGTTAACATTGAAACATTTTAGTTTCACCGCCGCTTTATAAGTTGTTACGGGCTCAAGGAGCCCGCTAATTTTATTAATTTCGTCTAGTTGCGAACTTACGGTACCTGCTTCTTCATTCATGACTTCCTATTTTCTTACACGGATAAAGTAGAAACAATATTTAAAAAAAACTACACCACAGTTAATGGAAATTTTCACCAACATAGAACGACGTAACAGAATTTGCGCGCTGGTTAAAAATGTTCCTGTAGTTGCTAGCAGATACTGTAGATACTCACTCGCCCTACCGGATCTTATACGGACGTAAAGGGTCATTTATCGCTTCGTTTACGTCATCTAATATCGTCGTGTCCGTCGGTCAGCGCATTAGTTGATTGGCGTTTCCATCCATATTACTTTCTCACTTAGATAAATTGCTTTTTAATTGTATTTTCTCTTTTTTTGCGTGTTAAGGATAATTCCTTACCGTCTTTGTTAAACGGTTTTCAGGAAATATGTCATTGACTGAATAATACTCTTGTAAAGGTAGATGATGCATTGTACCTTAAAATTTTGTAGATGAAAATTGGATGTCAATGTTTACTTTTCAAGGCTTCACTCACCCAAGTCTCCTGCCTAGGCTCTGATAGGTAGTCTAAACATACCTAGTATACTTCCAGATGAATGACAGATTGGATTCTACTTCATGCTACCAATAGGTAATAAGTCGCTCAATCCTATCAATAAGTTTAAAACCCTAATTAAAACTAAACTCAGTGCAAAGGGTTATTACAAAATCTCGGATTATTTGGATGATAAATCAGCTTGGGACTGAGCAGCTCAAATCTCGACAGCCAATAATAATGTCAAAGCGTAGCGTGTCTTGCCCTACTAGTCCGAATTATTTGTAATTCTTGGTAATATCAAATGGCAACACACTGGAGCTATTATAATATTTATATTAATATCTACTACCCTGTTGTAATTATTGATTATAAGCAAATGGCGATAAAAAAAAAATATGACATGTAAAAAGACAAGCCCGCTGTGTTTCTTGCCGGATCTTCTCAGTCGAGGTCGCGTTCCGATCCGGTTGTAGATATAAGAAAAAAAAATGAAAAATTTGACAATTTGTAAGTGCCCCCGTAGGCCTAAACAAAATAAACGATTTGAATTTGAATTTGAATCTAATGTAATACACCCCGAGAGAGGTCGCATTGGTGTCCTCAAAACAAAAAAAATGAGTTCAAATTATTTTAACTACTGACGCTCGAGATCAATGTGTTCGTATTAAAATATTCCCAATGGCCGCTCTATAACCCTTTTGAAATCTTTTTAACTACAAGTCTTAATTAAAATGGCTGCTGGCGTAAAATAAATTTGCTGGGTTACTACTAACGATAGGCGCGGTCGGTGCGGCCAATTGCGGCATTACGCTGTAAAATTACATCTCTCTTTAGATCCGACGTCACGGAGCCATATTACGACCCATTTGAAATAGCCGGGTTAGCGTTTAATTTTATGTTTAGTTTCTGTGAGAGGAGTGGCTGCTTCTTAGAAAATAAATGCTGAGGATTTTTATCTGTTTGAAGAAATATTTCGCGTCTCAACACGTGCCTGAATAAGGTAAGAATGGATTGGAGACTGGAAGATAGACCCTGCTTTATTAAGCAGGGTCTATCTTCCAGTTCCAAGTTCCTCAAGAATAGAAAGGTTCTGAACTGAGTCCAGCATATCAAAATTCGCCTCCACCACATTTCTAGAACGCCCATCATCTTATTTTATACTATACTTCAAAGTCCACATCTCTGCAGCGTAGAGATATAGAGCGCTCTGACAAGCTGGGTTTGGTGTCTTTGGTCAGGTTCCGATTCTTCCATATTTTTTTGAGCTTACCCTTAGCCGTTCTTGTAAGCTCGTACGCCCAACCAAATGTAATGTAAGTAAAAGATTGTAACATACCGCCCAGTTCTGAAACGTCAATCAATGATGCTAATAAGGTAGAAAACAGTCATGACTAGTTTCTTACAACACGCAACAAGATACCATAAGATTATAGTAATCCACCTAACACATTGTCGATAACGTTGACACGGCTATGCTCATGGACAAGACTGGCCTAATTAGTGTCCAATTTTAAGATATCGCATATCATCGACGTACTAGATATGTGTGTACTGTAAAAATATTGTATACACACTTCATCAGAATTAGCGCAATGTTCTATCTTAGCGTGATTTTATCGTCATCGAGGGATCATGCTGTCACCGTTATTCTTTTTCCGATATCTGTGAACGAAACAGAACTCAGTATCATTAACGATACGCAACGTAAGTTATTTGTACTAAGACCACAAAATTATTAATATCGATGAAGTGTGCTGTTGTTTGTTGCATCAGGCGCTTTGTCAGGCGGACTGCGTTTCACGCTAATGAATTTTAATACAAAATCAATAAACCTGTAGTCGCAGCAAAAATACTTAGTCCGCTCAGCGCGCGTGCGAGTCCTTACAGCATATGGGCTACCTAAAATCTTAGCACATCATTTTCCTCATTGTACACGGGAAATTATTTTGATGGGATATTTAAGTTCGTACCGCATTGGGACTTAAATTGCCAACCTACATTAATTTTGTAATCATAAAAAAACATTAAGCATGTATGGCATTTCGTCAAACATAAACGGATATTAGAATCGTGAAAGGTAAATATTAAATGTGTTGCAATGATGAAATGGACACAATTAGTGTGTGAATGGCACCGCCGGCCCATTGATCGTATATGTTACGAGGTTACTAGAATGTAGATCAAATCTCGTGGACATTATGAAGACAAATGATGTTTTTGGTATTAAATAGTACCGGCTGTATGTGTGTGTAAGGCTGGCTACAAATCTATAGTTAATTAATCATCGTCATTTATTCCCATGTGACCATATTACTGCAAAAGGTATTCTAATCATCTCGCCATCTCTTACTTGATTTACTAGATGACTTATGTCTGTATATTAAATATTAACTAAGAAGAACCATTAAAAATTTTACTGAATTACCTACCCAGAAATGTTGAAAAATAAATATTTTAGTAGAAATATAGGTAATGCAACGGGTATCCCACAGTCATAGCATGAACAGTATATTATGCAGGGGCATTGACACTATCCCTTTCTTGCTCTGATCTGCCCTTTAACCCATCTACCTTCTTAAACCGTACCATCACAAAACACTTACCAGAATTTCTCCAAGCGAGATTCTGAAAAATAAGTATCTACTTTTTAGTTAAAAGTGTAAAGTAGTTAAGTGGAAGTGTATTTCCAATTATTTAAAAGTATTTGTACATATAAACACTTTACTGTTACTAATAGAATGTTAGGTAACCGGTTTAATTTTCCAAATTTCGACATTGATAAACATTTGCAATTTAACTACAAAATCCACTCTATCCACATATTTCTTCTTGACTTTTATTCCTGGATACTAATAATAAAGCTATAAAGATAAATCGGTCGATGCAGTTAGAAAAAAAAAATGTACCTATATTTATATTTTTTTGGAGTCATTGAATAAAAAAATCACCTTATAAATAATTGGGATTGAACTTGATTAGCTACGCAACATACAATTACTGCCTACGCAGGATACTCTTAAACAAATAATACGACTATTAACAGAAATTTAGATAAACACTCGTTTACCTAGGAGCAAATAGATTATAATTGTGAAACCTGTTCTGAACGTGGTAGGTATCTAAATAGCGCCAGGTATAAATGTAATTTAATATGACGTTGTGTTTGATTAAATAAATAAATATACTAGTAATTAGGTAAATAATTAAGCCAGAATAATATACTATTTCATATCTATACAAATAAATAAAATTGGAGTGTCTGTTTGTAATATCAAAATAACACCTTTTCAGTAAATGCATATGAAAGTACATACGACACCTATAACAAAAACGCGATTTAAAATTTTTTTGTTAGTCTGTCTGTCTGTCTGTGTGTTTTTTTCGGGTAATCTCCGAAACGGCTGAACCGATTTTGACGGGACTTTCACTGGCAGATAGCTGATGTTATAAGGAGTAACTTTAATTTTAGAAAAACATTTTTTTTTAAATGGGTCCTGTCGCGCGGGCTCTGAAGGCGGGAGCGGGCTTTTTTGTTAAGTTAAATTCCACGCGGACGAAGTCGCGGGCTCAGCTAGTAAAAAATATAATAAAATAGGAATCGCAAAATCAAAAGGGTAGTTCAATTTAACTACTTATTAAATAAATTTATACAACACTTATTTTAAAATATTATGTGCTAAGATACAACATATTATTTTATGGGTGAACTAAGAAATAAGTGCTCAAAACGTTATCTAATTGAGATCCCTTGTGTATAAGTACTTTTTATCTTTATTTTATTGAAGGAGAAGATTTATTTAATGCATAAACCTTAGGCGTTGGTACAAAAATAAACTAAATTTTATAATTATAAGTTTCATCAACGTATTTGTTCTGGCGATGCTGTAGTAGAGCTAAGCTATGTAGCCAATTGTATTTTCTAACCAACAGTTCATATACGGCCTGTCTCGACCAGGGTAGCACCACCCTCTTACAGAAGATCGCCATAAAGTAACTTCTATAGCTGCGTTTTTTGCGTCGAGTTAGAGAGCCGGAAGCCCACCCGCTCTCCCCCTGCCCCACGCCCCTTCAGATACGCAACTTGCGAGCAATGCCTTTTTTTATTGCAAGTATCTATAGGCTATGGTAATTACAACGATGTATATAATTCATAGTGTCACTATTATCTATAAAAAAATAAATTTAAAACTAAGATATTTTCATAATACTTAAATTCTAGTCCCAATTTTAGCCGAAAGGACAGATACAGTTAGTACTGTAAAGTAAACAGTGATTTGTGAGCGTGACGTGATACGCATTAATGTAATTACTCTGTGGTTGTATTCTAAATGGTTCTTTCACTCATAAAGCCTAGGGCGTTTGTTAATTTCGTCCAATTTACAGTAAACGACACGAATTTAAAATGTACCTAGAGCTTTTATTCAGACATTTCAAGTCACAGTTTAAATGTTGAAAAGCTTTTTAAATTCCAACGAATGACTGTTTCACTGCTGAACTTAATTATAAAATAAAATGGTAGTGGCTTAAGTAATAACTTTCGAGTAGTTTGGACATGGTGTGGACTATTGAAGTCAGGCGTAAAATAAAGTTTGAATAGTAAGGTTGTAAACCCACTATGTACAACAACCAATTGAACAGCTCCGAACGAACAACCAATGGCAAAATGACTCATATTCGAGTCACTCGCGATTCAGATGTTCGATCGGAATTTAAATTTTTTGAACACTATGGTAAGCATAAAACTCGACACATAGACTAAATACTTCTTTGAATATAATATTCATGCCATGTGTCATTAATGTTGGGTAAGTATTGCTGCCGAGTACGTAGGCGCATACATATCTTGTCGTATTTAATTAGCAATCTAAAGTCAACCTTGACGGTTTAATTTTTAGTTTCAGTTTGAAATATTATTGTGATTGTTTATAAATACCTAACAATGTCAAATAGTTTAGGAGGGGAGATTAGGTGTAGTATGATAAAACTAATTGAATAAGTATGAGAGTACTTCTATATGTGTAACTGTTAAATATCGATTATAATCACTTTAACTTTTTACTTAACCTCAGTAGAGTCACCTCACGTGGAACCCAACTCTGTTGACGACAGTCGCTCGACTTGCACTCACTCACAATGCGTCAAAACGGAAATGAATCCGTCAGTTTTGTAAGTTTTCTATAAGAAAACTGTCAAAAGTGACGTATTCAGATACACGATATGTCAGTTTGGTCGTACTGTGAGTCGAGTGTGAGTCGAGTCGAGCGAGAGTCGTTAACGGATTTGGGCCCCAGAGCAAGTCTATAGGTATGTTCTTATTAAAAACGCAAGCATCCAAAATTTAAATTAGCCATTAAAAGTGTCACAATACTAATAAGTCGTATTTTTTATCGTACGGCTGTCACATTTTTTTACACCCGAAGATACCGGTTAGGAGATAGCATCGCGGTCGACACGTCATTCGTGTCGAACTCTAAAATATTATAATTATGACTGACGCGGCACATATCAAAGAAAACCGCTCGCCATCCTGGTCCCGCACATTTCGTTTATGATACGCCGACGTGAATTATATATGGGAGACGATTTTTGAAGGGAAGCTTCTATACGGACTTTCGGGGCGCCCGCCGCGCAGCCTCTCTATCCGTGCTGAGCGTCAGTAGCGTTACACAACATATACCTAAATAGGTATACAGATGCGCTACAGCTGTTTTTAACGCTTAGTTCCTACGCTTTGTACTCTAAAGATTCCTTCTTTCGGGCGTCCCTAGACGGCACTGTTTTATTTTCTTAATACCACATTCGGCTAACAAGCGTACGACCAGCATGGTGTTAAGCAGTTGTCGTAGCTTATAGATGCTTGCAATACCAAAGGCATTGATCGCACGTTGCTGGTCTGAAAGGGAATGGGTCAGAAGGAGGGGTTAGTTGCTAAAACGAGGGTCATGAACAAGTCCTAATATAAGGAACCAGGAAAACATAATAAAGTAGGAGATAAAAGAGCGTACCTGTTTATATAAAGCTCGTGATCCAGCTAACATAATCAGCTCGTTAAAACTTTCGGTACGTGCCTTCGGGTATCAATCTCCTGGCTCCATTTATGGGCCCTAATGTATCGGATGGATGGACCATCGTTAGGTGTTAGGGTGGAACTATATAGAATGCTATGTCAAAAATATACTTACGCTAAACTTGACGATCTTTAGTAGGTACTAGAATATAAGCGGGCTTATGCTGAGAAAGTTATGCCTTGCGTGTTAACTGCTAGATGTTACTACCCGTTACTGAAACTCAACTACGTATAATCACTAACTTTGTTTAACGTTTAACTGGGGTTCCACCGAACACGTATCGTATAAAACTTTAATACCACTACCCAATATTCATATGCATAAATAACTAGTGTATAATCTGGAATCTGGTTTGTTCGTTTGAAAAATGAACTTAATAAAATATATTTTGTCAGCAACACTTATTAAAATTCGTAGTTTAAAATAAAATCTAAATATATTTTCCGTTTATAAATTTAAAGTAAATGATTTAAAATTCTTAATATAAAAGCTATACAAAAAGCATCTTCGGCACTGGAACAACGCCTCGATATTCCCATAAAACCTAGTCTAAGTATTCAGTAACCATTTACGGGCTTC
This sequence comes from Notodonta dromedarius, assembly GCA_905147325.1. Taxonomy (NCBI): domain Eukaryota; kingdom Metazoa; phylum Arthropoda; class Insecta; order Lepidoptera; family Notodontidae; genus Notodonta; species Notodonta dromedarius. Next base: position 11,902,796 of record LR990159.1, on the reverse strand, counting down.
GCAGCTTTGGACAGGAATTTGTATAGATGTTATCACACTGTGTTTTTATGGTGTTACTGCGAAAAATGTCGTTAATTGACGCGTATTGCCCACTTTGGTGCGCAACTTGTGCATTTAATGTTTTATCCCAAGTATTTCATTGATAGTTGATTTATTAAGTCGTTACTTGTTATATTATTATGATATCGTATGACGTAAATATTTGCGAATTGGTGGGAATCTAGATTGCATAGTTGTGTATGGATACGGAGCGTCGACACAGGGATTTATTTATTAATTTTACTTTATTATTTTTAAAATATGAGATAACGCTCTATCTACAAACAAACATTTTATTCAGCATTATATTTTTTGCGTTTCGATACGTATCGATGCGTCTACGCGTTGGTAAGGGACACTACAATTAGTGTTCTAAATTTAAAGGTAACGGGGCTCTATCTATCTCCATAGAGACGGCTATGACTAGGCTAAGATAAACTACCCTCATTACACCCTTGAAAACACGTGTTCATGAAACATATTGAAACTTTGGTATAGATAAAGGAACTTTGTTCGTAACTTCAACTGTCAGGAACATATATCTGGGCATCATAAGTTCAGAGTTCACTCTGACAGATATGAACTTCTCTGCCGTCCCTCATGGTGACAGGTTGCTAGGTTAAAAGGGAATTAGCTTTATGGATATTACCACCATTATGAGGGACGGCAGAGGGACGGTAGATTACCATAGACCATAGTATTATAAAAACCTCCGTAGAAATCGTCTTAGCACTTTTTACGTGATGCTCAAACGAAGCGAAAAATATATACTAATAACTAAATTTAAAATTAAAAAAACCCTCGCTGCCACGACTTTTTAAACAAAAGAGCTGATAATTTTCAAACGGCTGAACCAATTTTCATGAAACATAGCTAAGAACACTCTCGATCAGAATACCTTTCTAACATAAAAAAAAAACAAAATTAAAATCGGTTCATCCGCTTGGGCGCTACGATACCACAAACAGATACACATGTTAAACTTATAACACCCCTCTTTTTTCGTCCGGCGTTAAAAATGCATTTGCGCTAGAGCAGGGTATAGTCTAAGGGTCGAATTAATATACGTATATTGTAAGAAATAGGCAACTATTTCTTCAATTTAACTTTCAATGTTTGTATCCAAGAATGATGGCGGTGAATTTTCAAAACACTGAAAGTTCAATTCAAAAATAAAATACACGTATTTTATTTAACTATTCTCAGCTATTATCTATTCATTCACCGGCACAATGCCTACATGGCATAATAGAAAGCTTCACCACTCACAACTACTCACAAGATTATCAAGTTATGCCTTTAGATGGTAGCCTTTAGCTGTTAAGACATTTAATCCCGGTTCAAAGGGCGTGGCTAGACCTTTTGTTAGGTATGTTAATTGCCAATTAAGTTTCAACAGTAATTACAATATTCTATGTCTAATTCGCTCAAAGGATTGGAAATCGAGATAGTTATTCCAAATGGGGTTTATATAGACGTAATACAATAAGTACAAGGACCTATATAGTCCACCTGGCGTGTATACTATACAGCAACCTATGATACAATGCATAGTTCATGATATATTAGGCGACCGTTTAGCGTAGTGGTTCGAGCGTAGACCGCTTGGCTCACTGCTCATGGTGGGTGCGGGTTCGATCCCGTCGGGGAAAATTTCCGAAACGGCTTTTTCGTAATTTGCCCATGCGTGTCTGGGTGTCACTGGAATCGCCCCCAGTCCATTGTACGGTACCCATAGTACAAGCGTTGCTTAGTTTGGGACCACACAGTTGGTGTGACCATACTCGTACAGACCACCAGAGCCCGCGTGGACTTTGCGAATAGAAAGTATTGTGCACAACATTATTATGTTATTTCAGGGCATAACCCACCTCTGTACCAAATTTCATTCAAATCTGTCCAGCCTTTCTTACGTAGTTGATGACAGATATACACACTGTATGCAATATGATTGCAGTCTTGTATTGCAATAAAATCACGCTTGCATTCTCCAAAGTAGTAGGCAGGGTGCACTATTGTACGTACACCCAAATACTACATACATACAACGGTTTGCGAAAGCCCGTAACAATATTAATACAGCCATCCCAATTACGTATTAAACCGAAATCTCTCACGGTACACAGCTAATCCATAATTAATGTATTAATGCAAATGTATTCCTTATTAGTCCGTTGAAATTTCAATGCCAAGAACCAACGGTGATTATCTTCAAAAGGATTATTCGTGTTAGTATTAGTATTCGGATATTGGGACGACACGTCTTCCTCTTTGACGTTTGAATGACGCCTAATAAAATATTACACACATATTCCTACGTATAACTTAATAAACTATAGAGTTTCATACCTGGCGGGCAACTTTAAACTGACTTTACGATCAATAGCGCCATCTGTATACCTTACCACATATCTTAGCAAAGATCCTATTGAACCAAGAACTACCTATGAACTATGAACTTTTAAATACTTAAACAAACAAAGTGTGTACAGAATCTTATAAAACAATAACCCAGTTTCTTAGCACACCCCACTTTCTTTGCGAGATTATTCGAAGTTTAACAAGAATAATGAATAAGGAAATATAGAACAGGGTGGTTATGATACTTTTATTTGAGTTTATTAAGTACGTTAGACTGCTTTGAGCACCAAAGATTCACTGCCAAGGACCTCTAGTTTGTTGGCGTCGAGTAGATCCCTGAAACAAAAATATTAATAAACTAGGTTACGAGATTATTGGGGTGGTAAACAAAAGATTTCATGTTTTAACTGAGTTTCGAGAAGAATTCAGACGTTCGCTAGATTTTGTGTTACTTTTTGTAAGCATTTAATATTTTTATTAAATCCGTTAGGTCATTACTGCAAACAGTTATTTCATTAACTTGATTAAGTAGGATGCGTCGGTAACTAATATATTTTCTATATGTTGTTATTTAATAATGCATGATATTTTGTATGGTGTCTAAGAAAATAGATTTTAATTGCTAGGTTTCGTTAGGAAACAATTTTACTTTGAGCCCACACAGCTCAGGGAACTGCTAATATAATATAGTTGACTATTCACTAAACTAGTAGTAAGTTGAACTAAATTGATAGTCTACTTAATTAGTTTCATGGAATTACTGTTTTGTTTATTTTGCAGGTAAAGTTAAAGGTAAGCGTCGACATGGCGGAACGCTTGCGAGGATTGACTTTTCAAGTAGCGACTTCTTAAAGCAGAGATTAAATATAATTTACACATCACCAGAATTGTGAAAATAAAAATATTTTCATCAAATGCGCGCGAAGCCGTGAGTAAATAAGTTAGGTATTGTAAAATCAAATAACATTTTTATGCCTCCAAGTTACAAAATTTAAAAAAGCTTCAACGAAAATGTTTAAATATTCTGATGATCTAATCTCAGTTTTGGAAACTTTTAAAAAAACTTTTGCCTTTGTTTTGTCTACGTTTCTTTGGACATTAGCCGCCTGTTACATTTTGATTATACTTTAACCACTCTTTTAAAGAGATTAACTTTATAACCAAAACATTAGAGCTACTGGTCTGGAATATAACTTTGGGCAATAGAGTGATAATAGCTTGTGAAAGTGTTAAGCACATCGTTGAAATCATAATTGCCAATAAGTATATCTAATGGTATTAAAAAAGGAGACGAAACATGACAGATAAAGAAGACAGTTATATATAAGAGAGAGAGAGAGGTAGCAAGCAAAAAAAAAAACTATTTCTTACCCTGAATTCTTCGGCGATTGAATGCTGCTCACAACTACTTCTGCATGATCAGCTACATTCTCGAAGTATGTTAGGTCAATGGTGTATCCTATGTCCCTGAAGTTCACGATCACTATGTAGTTTTCCCCGTTGTACCAACTGAAACGTAACACCAACTATAGTTAAACAAGTGCAACAATGATAGAGCTCCCCGGTATAATAACAATTCAAGACAGTGGTAGAGCTTGCCTGGAGCCTGTAGACTGACAACAGCTCATATGGAGGTGGGCTCGACTGGGGTAGTACCAGCCTTTCACAGAAGATCGGCGTCAAGTAGCGGCAGTTTCGTACGATGAGTGAGAGAGTCGGAAGCCCAACCCTCCCTTCCCCTCCCCCTCCCCCTGACCTCCCCTCCCCTGACCTCCCCCTCCCCTGACCTCCCCTCCCTTCCCTTCCCCTACCTCTATCCTACTTCCTTACACTGTGACTGTAACTGCGTAGCAGCATGCGGTCGTGCGCTTGTTTGCCAACTTATTTATATAAGTTATTTTTTAAAGTACGCTCTATGTCTAGAATATAGGATAATTATATTCTTGCTTTATAATAAACTAGCTGAGCCCGCGACTTGTCCGCGTGGAATTTAACTTAACAAAAAAGCCCTCTCCCGCGTTCTGAGCCCGCACGACAGAACCCATTTTTTATTTTTTTTTTATTTTGTTTTTCTATAATAAAAGTAGCCTTAATTACTGCTTATAACATCAGCTATCTACCAGTGAAAGTCCCGTCAAAATCGGTCCACCCGTTTCGGAGATACTCTTTGATTTCATGTGTTTTTATTTTTTTACGCGTAACCCTAATTGTTTTTCAAAAATAAAAGTAGCCTAAGTTACTCCCTATTACATCAGCTATCTGCCAGTGAAAGTCCCGTCAAAATCGGTCCAGCCGTTTCGGAGATTACCCGGAACAAACACACAGACAGACACACAGACAGACAGACAGACAACATTTTTTTAAATCGCATTTTTGCTATAGGTGTCGTATGTACTTTCATATGCATTTAGTGAAAAGGTGTTATTTTTATATTACAAACAGACACTCCAATTTTATTTATTTGTGTAGATGGTCACTAATATGTATTACCCTGTGAGCCTGCAAATCCTACTAATATTATAAATGCGAAAGTTTGTGAGTGTGGATGTTTGTTACTCTTTCAGGCATAAACTACTGAACGGATTTGGAACACAGATTGTTTATAACCGGGATTAACACATTTGATACTTTTTATCCCGATAATCCCGAAATTTTTGTTAAGTTAAATACTACGCGGACGAAGTCGCGGGCACATCTAGTCTGATATATAATCTAACTCAATTGTATTTACATTACAATTTACACGGATTTGCCAATATTTTTATCAAAAACATTTATCGTATTAACGCGACAGGAAATTGTAATTTAATTATTCCTGTATCAGTGTTATCTAGTAAGCCTTGCATATCCGATCTGCGCTCTTTGGTTTGGTGGGCTGAATCCTCCACATACCTGCAGGCTGATGCTAAAATAATTTAAAATATTTTAAGGACATTAATTCACGAATAGGTGTGATAAATATAAGTGTAAAATTAATCTGAAATCAGCACCGAGTCATTTTTACGAATTCACGTACTTATATTTATTTACGAATTGTTTTTAATCCTCCTTTTTGCGTTGATTAAAATGTTCTTGAAATTAACTGAATCTTAGAGTAGTAGAACCCTTCTGAAATATTAGCAAAGATTTTAAAATTCACCATGTAGAAGAGACTACCTTAGCAAAGACAAGATTAGTACCTAAAACCATTTCACGAATTGTTTTTTTTCTAAGCCTTATTCTTGAAGTAGTTTACAGCAAGACAGGTTAGGAAACCCGATTATTATCTCTGGAGTAAGAATGATCAATCAATGTCACTTTATCTTAACTATCCCAACTATACCCTTTACTTAACCTATACCATTTGTTGGGTCTAGTACGAGTAATCACTAAAGCTAGGCCTTGTTTCTACAACTAGTACTTATTAATTGAAAATTTAGAGACAAAGTCCATTATTATAAAAACCTGAAAAACTAGTGGCAAAAAAATAAAATAAAGATATAAAGATATTTAAATAAAATTAATGTTAATGGATCAAAAAGAGACTGTCGTACTAATAAGTGTTGCTAGCATAACAAAACCTTAGCAGCGCACTTTAGCGACGACGCGATGGTTCTCTTTCCGCACATAATGTATCGTAATTTCCATTATTTCCGGCTTGCTCTATGATATAAGATATTATCCATATCAAAGTATCAATATATATTGTATACTTTGTCGATAATTAATAAAGTTGACTAGCATCTAAAGCTGTGATTTTATGATCGATGCAGCCCTTTACAATTCAAAGAGCTGAAGTCCACAATGGATCATTATAAGCAGAAGAAAATTGAATGAGTCAGGAAATCTTTGAACTGAATGCGGAAAATTCGAAATTTGAAGTCCAAATTTGAAGTTTGTGATAAGGTAAAAATAGCTCTATCGTTTACAAGATCTTATTGTTGAATTGAAAGGGGTCCCTTTAAAATTTTCTGAGATAAGAAACTTGTAGATACTGACGATAACCGATATTCGGGTTGCTAAGATGAGTTATGCAATATGTTGTGTAATATAACGTGGTTGGTATATATCTCAAGTATTTGTTATTGTGCTGGATTATGTTGTCAGCGATATACATGCTTGTAATGATTATAAAATGATAAATTTAAAATGACGAAAAAAAATTTTTTTTTTAAGGCTAAGGCTATGTTGTTTATAAAGCTACTTAGTTTTCTTAATGTATAACAGTTTTATAGAAGACATAACTAAAAAATTTCACACTTGAGAAAACTTTGTTAAGGCCTTATTTATAAATCTATCCCGTCTTTAAAAGCAAACTTGAATACACTCTATACGATGGGTTGTAATCTTTAAATTCATTTTAGACGACCGCTTGGCGCAGTGGTTCGAGCGTAGGCCGCTCGGCTCACTGCATCGGGTGGTTGCGGGTTCGATTTCAGTCAGGGTAAATTTCGAAAATGGCATTTTCGTAATTTTCTCTGGTCTGGGTGTTACTGGGATCGCCCCCCCTCCATTGTACGGTACCCATAGTACAAACGTTGATTAGTTTGGGACCATACAGTTGTTGTGTTCGTCGGGCGATATTTATTTATTTAATCCACCATACTAACCGCCTGAAACCGAAGACACCATCACTGAAGGCAACTGATTCGTATCTGCCATATCTAAATGCGGGCTCGGTGCGGAGAAGAGATAGAAACTTGTAGACATTGAGGTGGGAACGTTTAGCGCCGCGCTGAACTTCCACATTCAGGTTTTCGAAACCTTCGGCCACTGGGAGCCAGGTCTTGTCGCCATTGGAGAAACCTAGGATACAATTTTTTTTTGGTAAATTGGTAAAACTTGTGGTTAAAATCAAAGAAGTGGTAATAATTCAAAAATATAAGGTACTAGCTGTGCCCCGCGACTTCATCCGCGTAGTATTGGATTATTGGGTTAAAAAGTATCCTATATGTTAATCCCGGTTATAATCTATCTGTGTTCCGAATTTCATCCAAATCCGTTCAGTAGTTTTTGCGTGAAGGAGTAACAAACATACATACATACATACATACATACATACATACATACATACATCCACACTCACAAACTTTCGCATTTATAATATTAGTAGGATGACGAGGCACACGAGTTAAACCTCTGTTACAACTACATGAAGTTGATTTTTCTACGGTATAAGGACTGCTATTTGCTTACCTGCATTTTTATGAGCATTCCATTGGAAAGGTGTGCGTTCGGGGTCTCTCGAGGCCGTCCAATAGTTGATAGGATCGTCGGTGTTGCAGCCACTTGGGTCCACAGTGTCTTCCCAGCTCACGTAACCGTCTACCATGCCGATTTCTTCACCCTAAAGTTTTAATTGGGGTATGTTATTCAAAGGAAAATTTAACCTGGATTGCACTACTTTTATAAATTTACTTACCATATATGTGACAGCAATGCCAGGCATCAACAGTAGAATCATATTAATACCATCGACCAATTCAGGACTGAATCTTGACGCTACTCTGTTATTATCGTGGTTGCCGGCCTAGAAACAAATGAATGCTTTAAACTCCATATCAAGATAGAAAGATGTTGATCCTTCTTGGTCTAGTCAACATAACTTACCACCCAATTAGACAGTTTGTCTACAGGCTTGAAAGTCAAGAACTTGTCTAAAGCATATTTGATTTCGGCAGCCGAGGATTCGCCATTAACATCAGATATCAGGACGAAGTTAAACGGCATATGAGCTCCTTCGCGGTCACCTTCACCAAAATACCTCATAGTGATCTGCGGGCTGGAGTAAGCTTCGGTCATCATGACTCTTGAAAACCCATCCTTTTCTTTATACTCATCTAAGACTTCTCTCCATTGGTACACCATATCAAAGGTTCCATCATGATCAGTTGTATAAATATGGTCTACGTAACCGTAGTCATCAGGGTTGTCGGTGTTGCCTGTAAGAGGCTCATCAGGGAACTTGCCACCAAAATCGTTCTTGTCGACTTCAAATAAATGAGCGATGGCGTCAACCCTAAAACCGGCGACGCCTTTGTCGAGCCAGAAACGGACGACGTTCTTCATTTCCTCGACGACGTCTGGGTTGCGGTAGTTGAGGTCGGGTTGTCCGATCACGAATTGGTGGAGGTAGTATTTACCGACTTCTTCTCTGTACTCCCAGGCACTTTTGCGAAAGACGCTAACCTATGGAAGGAAATTTGACTAGGTATTGGTAACTTGCGTAATGTAGGTACCCACAGAAGGTAGTTCTTTTTACCCTATATACACGTTCGTTACCCTATAAAAAGGTAAAGGTTTAGGACATTCATTTACACGCCAAGATGACAACGATTTTTTTATAAATTTGCACCGGTTCATTTCGAAATGTATGGAAGAATCGTAGTCGTCTTTCCGCTTGAATGACGCAAATACATTTAATACGGCATGTTCTTAAATTACGATGAGCTCATTAATCTGGATTTCAAATTACTTCCAATCAACTTAAGTACTCACCCAGTTGTTAGGAGGCTGCATTTTGCCGTTCTCATCAACAACCCCATCTTCCCAGATGAAATAGTCGTAATACTTCTCGTGGCCTCTCAGCGCCTCCTCGAACCACACACTCTCATTACTCGTATGGTTTGGCACGAAATCCAATACTATTTTAATGTCTAAAAATACAAAACTGTATTTGTACAATTGTAATCTAAAAACAAAAGAACAAAGAATTTGTAATAATAATGTCTTATTATTACAAATTCTTTGGATACAATAGACAAAATCTATTATTTGATATTAAGTATACAGCGTTTTTTTTTTAAATTTTTTACTATTCCTCTATTATTTCCATTTTGAATTCCACTATTATTCAACTCGGATCGACATTATTTTACATGCGTCTGGAAATAACCGGTTTTCTTTATTTTATTCCTATTCCATCAAATATGATGAGGCACTAACCCAATTCCTTAGCTTTTTCCATCAACCTATCAAAGTCATCCATAGTGCCGTATTCGTCTTGAATGTCGTAGAAATCAGCGATATCGTATCCGAAATCGTACATGGGGGACTTGAAAATAGGCGATAGCCATGTTGCTCCAACGCCAAGCTCCTTCAGATATTCCAAACTTTCAGTGATTCCTGTACACAAAATATTATAAGGTCATCCTTAACATACTGGCGAAATGGTGAAGTGGAACTGGTCCTTCCCCCCTCCTTTATGCCTCAAGGGAGCCGTACGGCTGTCCAAGTGAGCGGACTCCCCCCTCACACAACAACATGGGCCACAACCCGCCACTATACTCTTCGGGGTCGCCTGCGTCAATCAATGAGTCTTAAACTCCCGTTTGTCCCTCATCATCACCATCTTTATACTAAGATAAGTTTTTTAACCAGGTCAATTCAGGTTACTTTTTATTTGGAAAGAAAAACTGTTAACATGTCGTCTCACACGAAAGATCTGAAGAAGATTAAAATATGCTGACTTACCTTTGAATAAGGATTCTATTCTCCATTCAATTTAAATTGTGTAGCATAATTATGCCACTACTCTGGTTCCCAAGATACAAGCATTTGCTTAGTTTGGGATCCACAGTAATACGTCCATGTAATTGTGATTTAGTTACTTACTAGCAATATACCTCTTGTACCTACTATTTCAAATTTTGTACGTGTAACTGTTGTTTTATAATACACTAGCTGTGCCCCGCGACTTCATCCGCGTAGTATTGGATTATTGGGTTAAAAAGTATCCTATATGTTAATCCCGGTTATAATCTATCTGTGTTCCAAATTTCATCCAAATCCGTTCAGTAGTTTTTGCGTGAAGGAGTAACAAACATACATACAAGTATACATACATACATACATCCACACTCACAAACTTTCGCATTTATAATATTAGTAGGATTTATTCTTATTCTTATTCGCTTTCTGAGATATGAATCAAGGTACCTATTGTGGAAGACACTAATGTACGCATGTACTTATTTACTTCTACTCCACATTACTTTTCTGCCACTTGTATCGCCGTATTTACCTGTTACTTTACTACTCCTGTTTTAATTTATTAATGAAGATAAGTTTTCATACCGTTCAGATCACCGATCCCATCACCATCGCTGTCCTTGAATGATCTCGGATAGATCTGATAGAAAATGGTCGTCTCCCACCAATCTAGTTCTTTTTCAGCGTTGGCCGTTGCAGCCAGTACGCATAGTAGAGGAAGAATGAGGAAGCTCTTCATCTTGGCTCTGTTAAGATAATTAATAATTATATTTTTGTTTTTTTTTTCGGTAAAGTAAAAAATCGAAGAAAAAGATTTAAAATGAGGTCATATAGGGTCAAAGCGTAAACAAAGCTTTGCGTACCCGCAAGCAATTAGTGGTATCTTTAACCGCAAATTTTATTGAAGCCCCATTTAATAATTTATAAAATAATTTATAATAAAGTTATTAATTAGAACCGTATCTATCACCAGTCAAACTTACCCCATAACACTAGCTCTTCTCTGCACCGGATGCCCTCCACGCTGGTTTTTATAGTAAAGCTATCTTATATTCTAGATAATCATACCCTCAGTGATAAACCACTGAAACACTTTAGATCTCCGTTATCTTGAGTTTTGTAATACTATGTATGTTATTGGGATAATGATAACATCTCGCGTTTTTGGTCTAAAATTGATGTAGGTATGCAAAACCACACGTAGTTACTATCACACTTCAATTGTATCTACAGCGCCTAATCCCATAATCGAAGTTCAGCCGATAGGTACATAAATATATCTAAAGGCTCAGGTTATATTATTTTCACATCTATGGAAATTCACATTGAGGTGAATTTAAAAGAGCATGAATGACTTCATTCCTGATATAAGAACGAGATTATATCGACAGTCGATACTTCTTCACGCAGATTAGATTGGGCTTGAAATGGATATTGATGGACATGGTAATAATTTGCTTGAAGGACAAGACATCCTTGGAATTTCTCATTATTATTTGCCCAAACTTATATTGTACCTATGTCTATATACGTTGGGTTATATTGTCTGCCTATATTATTGAGATACTATAAAGTAATATAGGTATCTTATTTTGAAGCAACAGATCAATTAACTTGTGAAATAATGAGTTAATATACATAACGGACGATCGCTTGACGCAGTGCTTCGAGCGTGGGCCGCTCGGCTCACTGCACATGGTGGTTGCGGGTTCGATTCTTCTGGGGTACATTTAGGAAATTGCCTTTTCGTAATTTGCCCTGGTCAGGGTGTCACTGGGATCGCCCCCAGTGCATTGTATGGTATCCATACAAGCTTTGCTTAGTTTGGTGTGTCAGTCTGGCGATATCTATTATTATTTATCTATATATATAAAAAATATAAAAATGAATGTTTGTCTGTATATCCTTTATAGAATCGTAAACTATGCATTTTATTATGTCATGATCTTCAGCAAAGTGTTGTGCATGAGCCCACAAAGGTTTCTGAGTTAGTACGACCAATCTTTGATAGCGTAGCAACGCGCGCAGGGTACCTACAACTAGTTTATAAATAAAAATAATCACAAATCATTTTCATCGAAAACATTTAATGGCAATATAGTATTTTAATAAAAATTTAAATTAACAAGTTTATTATTGCAGCTCGAGAACAATTCCTTCGTAGCCGACGACTGGTAATGAGGAGGCATCAAACACGTCACTGTGGAAGATACATAAAAACATCGGACATAAAGACATCGGAATTTTATCGGTTAATAGTAGTAGTTAACAGTGTGGGTCCCACACAACACCAGACCACGCGGCAGACCCAAAAGACGATGACGGGATGAACTCGACTCATACGAAGCACATTGGTCTCAGACCGCAACAGACCAAGACAACTGGAAGAAGGGAGGGGAGGCCTTTGCCCAGCAGTGGGACACTACAGGCTCCTAATAATAATAATAATAATAATAGTAGTAGTTACCCCGTGCCCTAGGATGATTTAAACAATAATTCTAGCGAGTACCACATGTCTATGCGAACCTTATCTCTGCTAAACTTTACAGACTGCTTTCCAGGGTCTGCCTCTGGCTTAGATGCGCTCTTATCTGTAGTTAGCTTATATCCTATTACATAAGGTGGCATATCGTGAAAATATCCAGTTTAGAATACGGATATATATCTTTTAAACGTTCCCAAAACAGAAGTGCTTGGGGCGGTAGTCACCTGGATGGGCGACCGCTAAGAGAATTTACAACCGAGGGCTTCCTTCCGTGCTTTGGATGGAGGCGCTCGGATGGCCTGAGCCACCGCAGCTCACACGATAAAAACAAAATACTTTTTATGCAATAGCTAAGGTTATTTCAATTTGGTTCCTAATTTAAAGATTACGAAAATGCTGTTACCCTTCGTTTTTCTGTGACTGTATACTCCTTAGCACGACGCGGACATTTCCAACGACGTTCTCCAAGTATGTCAGGTCCACAATGTGGTCAGTCTCACGCATGTTCACAACTACGATATATATTTCATTGTGGTACCATCTGAAAGTACTCGATATCATTAGAGAAAAATATTGATGTAATCTATATATATGTAACTCAAAGGTGACTGACTGACTGACTGACTGACATAGTGATCTATCAACGCACAGCCCAAACTACTGGACAGATCGGGCTGAAATTTGGCATGCAGGTAGATGTTATGACGTAGGCATCCGCTAAGAAAGGATTTTGATTAATTCTACTCCCAAGGGGATAAAATAGGGGATGAAAGTTTGTATGAAACCTTGTCAATTAAATTCCACGCGGACGAAGTCGCGGGCACAGCTAGTCTACTATATAAAAATAAGTCGGGTTTTCCTTCCTGACGCTATAACTCCAGAACGCACGAACCGATTTCCACGGTTTTGCATTCGTTGGAAAGGTCTCGAGCTCCGTGAGGTTTATAGCAAAGAATATTCAGGAAAATTTTCAATAGAACGCGGACGGAGTCGCGGGGCACAGCTAGTTTTTTATATAAAAGTCATTGCTACTGTTCCAGGTTGTCATAGGAATTAATCAACTCACAAATAATACTCCGGAAAATTAATTCCAGAGTCAATGGTACCGATTTTGATGGCACATAACTAAACTTGACCAAACTAACTGTGTTGTCATCCCTTTCATGCTCGTAACGTATGTGCAGGACGGAATTACTTTTAGATGTGTCAAATATAGTTTAGTCGTGATTTGACGACAACATAATTGGTGTCAACATCCGTATAAGACAAGCGATACGAAAATTAATAGATTTTGTCTTGGGTTCAAACCCCGGCTCGCACATCTGGATTTATCGAAATCTATGTGCGAATCATAATTTCTATATGATTATAATTTGCTTTACGGTGAAGGAAAACATCGTTAGGAAACCTGCATGTCTTAGAAGATCTAACCAATTTTCGAAAGACATGTGAAATCCGCCAACCCGCACTAGGCCTGTGTGGTGGATTGTGGCCTGAATCCCCCTCCTGTTGAGGGGAGGCCCGTGCCCAGCAGTGGGACGTCAAAAGGGCTAAACTATTTTATTTCCAGCACAGAATGAAGTACACATTTATAAATCGGTCGCGTAGAATTTTTTATGTTCACCATTTTAATAAATGCTCATTCATACCTTCGGAATACAAAAATGTCTTCATTCAGAGCTAATGATTCGTAGCGACCGTATCTAAAGACAGGTAACTGGCGAAGATGGGCAAGCGCTTGGTAGACTTTCATGTGAGATCGTTCAGCTGCCTTCTGGGCTGCAACGTTCAAGGTTTCATAGCCTTCTGCCACTGGGAGCCAAGTTTTATCAGCTGTCGAGAAACCTGTAAAAGATACAAGTTCATTATTTTGTTTACCTACCTCAGTATACATATTATTCTAATTTCAGCGATTTATCTATGTATAAATTTCTCACCAGCATTCTTCTCTGCGTTCCACTGGAATGGCGTTCTTTCGGGATCTCTAGATTCCTTCCAATAATTAATGGGGTCATTGGTATTGCATCCAGAGGGGTCTACTGTATCTTCCCAACTTACATATCCATCAAGCAATCCAATTTCTTCACCCTAGCAACCAAGGCATATTAGAACCATGTTACTAAATAGAAGTAAAAATCAAGAAAATGACATCACTTACCATGTAGGTGACCCCCACACCGGGCAACAACAGCACAATCATATTTATGCTATCAACCAAAGAAGATCCGTATCTAGTTGCCATACGGCTGTTGTCATGGTTACCGACCTGTAAAGAAAAAAATTACTACACATGCTCGAATTAAATTATGATTCACTATTAGTGGGACACTTACCACCCAGTTAGCGTCCTTATCAACGGGTTTATACGTCAAAAACTTATCAACAGCACGTTTGATATCAGCAGCAGAAGATGACGCATCGACATCAGTAATCAGATCAAAATTGAACGGCATTTGAGCACCGACCCTGTCTCCCTCGCCGAAATACTTCACAACGTTCTGTATAGTTGCGTACACTTCAGTCATCATAATTCTAGTTTCACCGTCTTTTGCTTTGTACTCATCTAATACATCTCTCCAGTTGTAGACCATGTAATAAGTCTCGTTCTGATCCTTTGTATAAATGTGGTCTAGATAATCGTGGGATCCCGAATCTACGTCAGTTCTGCCTGAGTATGGCTCATCAGGGTACTTTCCTCCGAAGAGTTCCTTATCGACTTCAAATAAGCAGTTGACTGCGTCCACCCTAAATCCTGCTACACCTTTGTCGAGCCAGTAGCGGATAATATTCTAAAATGAAAGAAAAATTATTTATTCACTGAACTATTTGATGTAGGCTTCTTAACAAGGACTCTTGTTAGAGTATTGATATTTACTTTCATTTCTTCAACCACATCTGGATTACGGTAGTTCAGGTCTGGCTGGCCAATTACAAATTGATGCAGATAGTATTTTCCAACTTCTTCTTTCCATTCCCATGCGCTCCCGCGGAAATGACTTAGCTGTAAAAAATCGTGTTTAGTAACTTTATCATTTAAATCCTTTTTGGTACTGCTTACTCGAATTGAAATGCAATACAAATTTGATTCTGTTGTGAAATCTCATCATTAACAGACTTCATTTGATATAACTCGTGTTTACCACATGTTTAACTTTTTTTAATAACGCGGTCAAGATCTAGTGATGTAGCCAATATACAAGCTTCTTGGATGTAGCTAAGCGCAGAAAAAAGCCTGCCAGTTCTTTATTTGACACTAGCGGCCCGCCCCGGCTTCGCACGGGTACATTGCGGTTACATTATTCGAGTTTTAGTAAGGATCCCTAATTTTTTTTTTAAATATATTATAGCCTATGTCAGCCGGCGATAGTGTAGCTTCCCAACAGTGAAAGAATTTTTGAAATCGGTTCAGTAGTTTCGGAGCCTATTCATTACAATCAAACAAACAAAGTTTTCCTCTTTATAATATTAGTATGATAAATTCGTACCCAATTATTCGGGGGCTGCCTATTTCCATTCTCATCTATTACTCCGTCCTCCCAGACGAAATAATTGTAATATTTCTCGTTCCCGTTGAGCGCCTCTTGAAACCATACGCTTTCGTTTGATGTATGATTCGGTACGAGATCCAATACTACTTTCAAGCCTGCAGGATACAATTTATATATTAATTCACATATATATTTTCATTTAATTCTACTGACTGCTGGAATTTATTTTTGCGAATCTGTATCTATTTTTATGAATATTTTGTCTGATTTTCTAGGACTTGGAAAATATCGTTGTTTATTAACTTACCAATTTTAAAAGTACTCACCAAGGTCCTTGGCTTTATTCACGAGAGCTTCGAAGTCTTCCATTGTACCGTACTCATCATGGACAGCGTAGAAATCAGAGATGTCGTATCCGAAATCGTACATAGGCGACTGGAACATCGGCGAGAGCCAGATAGCACCAACACCTAGCTCCTTCAAATAATCCAATTTCGACGTAATGCCTGTAAATACAAGTATTTATACGTATACAAAGAGTAATAATACACCTTATGGTGAGGTTATTACGGACCATTATACGGACTTCAAATGATGAGTTGCAGCAGATTGTAACAACTTCTTCCCAGGAGTGGCATTAATCATAATGTCTTCAATTTCTAGTGGTCTTTGTCAAATTGCTCCCATACCACTCAGTACGCGTATGAAATACGTAGACGAAAGCATACACATAAGCATAATAATCCTACTAATATTATAAATGCGAAAGTTTGTGAGTGTGGATGTATGTTTGTTACTCTTTCACGCAAAAACTATAGAACGGATTTCGAAATTTGGAACACAGATAGTTTATAACCTGGATTAACACATAGAATACTTTACATAAGTCTACGCGGACGAAGTCGCGGGCAGAAACTAGTATACTATAATTGAACGTGAGGCATTAAAACACATTCATAAAATATTCAGTATTCCTTAAAATATTACTATACTGATTTCGAGTAACTTATATCAATTCAGGTAACAAAAGAATTATAACCAAGCTCTAAATATTATATTAAAATTAAGTCTCTTTAAAATGTAATCATTACTTATGGCGATGATTTACATTGACGATATGTTAAAAAATTAACAACTTTGTGATGTACATCAATATTCTATTACAGAGAGCAAACAGATGATTTAACTTACCATTTAAGTCACCAATACCATCTCCATCGCTGTCAGCAAAGGAGCGGGGATAGATCTGATAGAAGATCGTCTTCTCCCACCAATCCAGTTCTTTCTCATCGTGCTTTACTAAATGACTTCGGCACAAAACCAGTAGCAAAGGCAGCAATAGTACTGCCTTCATGTTTGTAAGCTATAACAATGATTTCGTCCGAAAAGAGTAGGCTACTGAAAGACGTTAGAATTGCAAAGATTTATATACTTATTGATTTCTATCAATTTATCACGATAGGTGGTTAAGTGGAAGATAAGAATTTCACGTGAAGAGTTTGAGATAAAAATGTAAAGGTATTTTGTTATGTATAAACAAGTACCTTAACAAGTACCTATCAAACATTACATGAACAAAATCATATTGTAATACTAGCTGAGCCCGCGACTTCGTCCGCGTGGAATTTAACTTAACAAAAATGCCCGCTCCCGCGTTTGAGCCCGCGCGACATGACCCATTTTTTTAAATATTGTTTTTTAAAATAAAAGTAGCCTAAGTTACTGCTTATAACATCAGCTATCTACCAGTGAAAGTCCCGTCAAAATCGGTCCACCCGTTTTGGAGATACTCTTTGATTTCATGTGTTTTTATTTTTTTACGCGGAACCTCAATGGTTTTTCTAAAATAAAAGTAGCCTAAGTTACTCCTTATAACCTCAGCTATCTGCCAGTGAAAGTCCCGTCAAAATCGGTCCAGCCGTTTCGGAGATTACCCGGAACAAACACACAGACAGACAGACAGACAGACAAAAATGTTTTAAATCGCGTTTTTGCTATAGGTGTCGTATGTACTTTCATATGAATTTAGTGAAAATGTGTTTATTTTGATATTACAAACAGACACTCCAATTTTATTTATTTGTATAGATTTAACAGTTTTTACTTGTTGATATTCATAGTTGTCTTCTTGTTACAACAAGGGCACACAGAAATTCAAAGTATAAATAAATAAATAATAATAAATATCGCCAGACGAACACACCAACTGTATGGTCCCAAACTAAGCAACGCTTGTACTATGGGTACCGTACAATGGACTGGGGGCGATCCCAGTGTATGAAGAATCTAATGATATTATTTTAATATGAAAAGGTATTGTATTGTATATTGTAATAGGTATTAATATTTCCACGTTATGCAGTTAAACACATCGATTTAATGGGTCTTAATTGGATTTTAAGAGCAACCACTTGCAGAGGCGTGAACACATTAGTATTTATTAATTACAAAACCACAGTATGTTTGTTTGAGGATTATTGATACTTAAGTATTTGTAGATAATTACATAGGCGCTGTTATCGGATTTCCCCAAATTATATAGGTGCTTGGGAAATAAGAATTTTCAAAAGTAGGGCTTGTATTTTATATAATATCATTCAAAAACAAAATGTAACTTACTTAACCATTCTCCACATCAGAAAAGCAATAAGTACTGAAACAATTTATTCTTCGATATACGTTATTTACTGCTATTACGATTATTTAGAAAATGTACTTCACCCATTAATATAACACACAATTGTTAATACCCATTATCATGAAATTTATTGATTCATTTACTTATATTACTTAATTTATATTCGTTATCATTTCTTATAATATAAAACCTGTACTATATCTTGATGGAAGCCAGCACTCATAGCACAGTTTAATACTATTATGAGCGCTGGCTGCAACCTCTAAAGACAGCTTATTACTTAAAAAATAAATAAATATTATTATTATTGTTTTGGGTGCATTTTTTCCTCGGCTTTTACACCGGTTTACTGGTGACCACGGGCCTAAGCCAAGTGTACACCAGGGTGTGTAGTATTTATTAGTGTTGTTGGTTGAGATTCAGGTTGAGCGCTTATTTCTTCTGTGGTAGGGGTCTGCCTGCTTAGTTGGGGAGCCTGTGAAGTGGTGTGTCTGAATGGTGTGGTATTAGTTCGTTGAGTATTGCTATGAATGTTGTCTTGTTCTGTCTGAAGGAATTTTCTTACTATTATTATTATGTATCCTAAAAACTATTACGTGAAAACTATGACGTTAGTTATTATTGTTTTAGGCCCTACCTATTATCATATCTATTTATTCGAATATCAACTCGTGAAACCTGCCTAACGTATAACTTATCATACCGAAACCCGCTACTGAGTGCCGTGGGTTTGTCATATTAATGGCAACCAAATTTATTTAATAAAAGTCGTAAATTCAATTAATTACGCATCTTGTCCGCTAATTTATCATACATATAAATTGACATAACAAAACTAAAATACCTAAAAATGAACTCCTGTGGAAAGGAACATGGTAACACAATACACAGAAAATAAACATTTATGCAAAGACTCATAATAGTCGCTGGTCGCCGATGATCATTTGTAGTTACTGTAGGGTTTAAACATCACACATGGCGAAGCAATAAAACAAATCATGCACTTCTTCGGCCGTCAGTCGCTTTCCTATAAAATCCCGCTAAATAAATATACACGATGCAATTGAACATTATAGTCTCATCAGTTTATTGAAGAAACGAGTCATAGGGACTTACCATAATCGTATTTATTCTAACACATACAATGCGACTCTAAAGACAATTCTTACAATCTAGGCAACACCAATGTATCATCAACACACATGAACTTACGTGAACTTGAACGTGAATTGTCTTGAACTGACTTGAGAAAGGGCAGTGGTGAGTATTTATACATTTTGAGATGATACCACGACCCTCATTTACTAATGATAGATAAACAATGCTACGGGAATATTTCCATGTCATAATGACATAAACATCCGAATGAGAATAAACACATTAGTCTAATGATTTGGCTTGGCCTCCATTTTGGTTTCCCAAAGTGGACGGTCACATCTTTTTATTGTATTGTTATTGATTGTTTGTAATTGCTATTTGTTACTTGACACTAGCGAAATCATCGATATACGATGGAAGCCATATACTAAATTGGAATTGGAATAATGATTTGGGAAACGTCAACAATAACAAGAATCAAAATGAGTGACCCATGGTCCTTTACAAGTGATATGGTGTGTGTACACGAATATTGTCAACACTGAGCTTAAATCATAATCAGAGTCAAATTGAAACGCGATGAATAACTTGCCCGATGGATCAGACGCGGTAAAATCGGATGGAACTCGCCTCTGTCTATTTCTCATCAAGCGCAGTGTGATTGAGGTCCCTAATTTAGTAAAATTTGAAAAGTGCAATTCTGTGATTGCATAAAACAATTAAGGTACCTGGGTCGAATATGGCCAGGCGGAAAATATGGCCACATACCATTATTCCAAACACGAAAATTTGTAATAACCTGAACGCGACCATAAATTGTCGCTAGTGTCACATGTATCCGAACGGCGTAACTGTCACCTTTCCTGCGCGCCCGCTAGTCGCCCAGCGTCCATTAAAGTGAAACATGCTGTGAAGGTTATAAAAACATTAAGTAAGTATTCTCCTGTATTTTGTTATTTTCCAATTAAGAATCTTTGCTAATCACACTACAACGTTATGTGACGATTGTTATTTGATATTTCTTTGTTTAATTATCAAAGTAATAGTGTGTTTTTTATTCATGAATATGAAAACAAAAAAAATGGATGACTGTAAATATGGCCACTGTTTGGCCATATTTACGGTAGTAAATTAACGAAACTTTTTTTTTTTGTTATAGAACATGCCACGCTATAAAAATAAAGGACTTCGAGGTAATTGGTCAGAAGCATCAATAAAATTAGCTATAACTGCAGTCAAAAGCGGCAGGATGAAAGTATATACGGCTGCAAAGCATTATAATGTGCCAAGACGCACTCTAAGGCGTTATTTAGAGGAGAAAAAGGAGAGTAAATCTACTTTGGGCCGGAAACCACTTCTTAACCCTGAACAAGAGAAGATTTTGGCATCCCGTGTTATTCGCCTGTGCAATGTGGGATACCCATTGACACAGCGTGTACTACGTAGATGCGTAAAGACATTCTGTGATCGAAATAACATTTCAGCGTCAGGTGGAGACTTGATGGTGGGACGAGATTGGCTGAGAGGATTTATGAAACGTCATAGGAATATCAGCAGACGAAAGGCACAAAACCTAAATCCCGCAAGGGCGCAAAAGTTAAATAAAATAGTTGTTTCTGATTATTTTGAAAAATTAAGGAAAATCTTGGAAGATAATGACATTATGAACAAACCAGAACGCATTTTCAATATTGACGAAAAGGGTTGCCAGCTTAATTTGCACAAAGCACCAGAAGTTTTGGCTGAACGGGGATCCAAGAGAGTACATTTAGTAGCACCAGAACACGGCGAGAATGTCACAATAGTTTCCTGTGGCAATGCCTTGGGCCATGCGATTCCGCCCATGATTCTCTTTAAAGGCAAACGCATGAAGCCAGAATGGGTAGATTCCTTACCAACCAGCTCAATAGCCCAAATGACACCCAAAGGGAGTATGAACTCTGAAACATTTGTGAACTGGATTCACCATTTTTCGAAATTTAAATTGCCAGGACCTTGTTTACTTATCTTCGATGGAGCCAAATGCCACTTGGACTATTCGATTGTTGAAGCAGCAGAAAAATTCGACATCAAACTTTTCTGCCTCCCTAGTAACACCACACATGAATTACAGCCGATGGACAAATCGGTATTTCGATCCTTTGAATATTACTGGGACGAGGAAGTCTTAAAGTACTGGTCAGTACACGAGGACAGGAAAATAACGAAACAAAGGTTTGGGAAATTATTTTCCAATGCGTGGGACAAAGCTGCGACACCTGCTAATATCAAATCTGGATTTGAAGCGACCGGAATTTTCCCATTTAACCCAACAAGGATACCAGAAGAGGCATACGCTCCCAGCATACCTACCTTTAATTCCAAAATATCTGGACCTTCTGAAAATCAAGAAAATAATGACCCCAATGACAGCGACGCTACTAATGCTAGCGAAAATCTGTTAGTTCCTCCTCAGGGAAATGAAGATCTCATTGATAGTGACGATGCTAGCGAAAATATGCTCAATCCTCCTCAAGAAAATGAAGATCCCAATGACAGCGCCGCTATTGATGCCAGTGGAAATCAGGTTATTCTTCCTCATCTTTTTCCAAATAATGACGAACATAATTCAACTCCACCTACGCAGTCTCTTGCTCGAACTGATACATCTGTTGAAAATCCGCTGCCTATACTGCATCCAGATCAAAAAGATTCCCAGACAAGTGAACATCTATTGCCAAATACTGCAAATCGTTGTTCTGCCATTCTAGACGATCCAACTCAAGTAGAAAGATCGAACTTTATAGAACCCCAGCCAAGTGTCTATGACAATTTCGATAGTAACGACGAGGTTCCTTTATCCAAACTAAATCAGCACAAGAATAATAGAGACTCGAAAACTGAATCAAAAGACTGCTGCACAACACTTAATGAGTCATATTCCTCTTTTTGTGAAATTTTAAGAACCCCGGAGAAAACGTCAAGCCCAAAAACTACACCTAGAGCAAAAGCTATTAATAGTCTGGCACAGGAGCTAACAAAATCAATGTTTACAGAGAAAAATGATAAGCCAGGACCATCCAATGCTTGTAAACAAAAAAATAAAAATATGCCAGGTGCATCTAGAGTTTCTTCCCAAAAAAGGAAACAATATTCTGCTAAAATGAACAAGACCGAAGCAGTAACTTCTAAGGTTTCTAAACAAAAAGGCAAAAAACATTCTACAAAATCTAAAAATAGTTGGTATTGTTACGTTTGCGATGAAGATATAATAGCAGACATGAGACCATGTTTTTTATGTAAAACGTACGTCCATGAAGAATGTGTTGGGTTAACAAAAGAAGACACTGATAAATTTGTTTGTACTCGGTGCAGTCCGGACTAATTAAATTCATTAAGCTTACCTACTTTTTTCTACTTTGTATTTGAAAGATCTCAAAAGTTACGTTTTCTTTTTGATAATTTTGTTGATTTTCTTTAAGTATAACAGTGTAGGATTTTAAGTTGTAATTAAGAAAAACTTTTTGAATCTCATTGTTGATTTTGAAATCTTTAAATTTATATTACCTACTTCTAAAGATAATTCTTTATTTGTACTAATTGTCGCCCAAAGAATACCTTTTAAATAAATGCTCTATTAAAACATAATAACCATTTTTATTTCAGTTTATTCAGAAGTTTTTTAATCTAATTAATTCATACAGTAAATATGGCCACATATATGGGCATATTTACCCCCTCCGTCGGAAATATGGCCAATTTCTATATTTTTTTTAACTGTTGAAAATACTATTAATCGTTTAATGTCTTTGTATTTTTTTACCTTTGTTGTAAAGATAAATAGCCACTCTTCATGAATAAGTGCTAAAACTTATTCGTTTTAGCTTTATTATTATTAAAAAAGAATAACAAACCTTAAGGTGGCCTTATTCGACCCAGGTACCTTATATTTCAGTCGGTATTCGCTCACATTCATCTCCAAATCATTCCAACTACTACCCCGTCGCCTTCAGCTTTCCCTGGAAATGAATGGACTCTCCTAATAACACAACAAAAGTAAGACAAAATAGCAGATATATCGACAATTTTGGACAACATGATACAAAACTATGCTACATACCTTATAATATTTTTACCTAGTCGCTCCGGTAAATTATTTTAGTTAGTCTAAAACTCACTTGCAAATAAATCAGAAGTTATTAAAACGTTCTATTCGCGGTTTGCGCACTCGTATACGTCTCAAAAGATTTCTCACGAGAATCCAAACCCGATAGTCCTGAAGTCAGACAACCTGACTCTGGTCATAGCCTGACTGTCCCGTCGCCAACCCCCGACTGTCGTAATCAAGACCTCACTGTCCTTTGACAGATTTTATTTCGTTTTTCTAATTTCTCATTGTCTGGCCGTAAAACAAGTCAAACACTTTAAACATGTGCAAAGAACAAAAACGGCTAACAGCGTTTCCACGTGTAGACAAGTTCAACTCCCAAAGAAAAGTCAATTGTAGGATGCTGTATACTTTGTGCTCCATCAAAGATTTTAAGACGCTTGGCTTTCAGAACATGTGTTTGTCTACCTGAGTTTGTGAGTTGAAATGTTGTTTGCATGGGTTTTTTTTTATTAGTCATAGCTATCCAAAACATGTTTATTGAATTTATCTTAAAATGTCCATACAATGGTCTGGGACTAAATCTCATGTTTCAAAAACTACTTGAATCCTATGCAGTTGTTTCAGACAAAAGACGCATTGAATAATTTATTTAAGTCGTGTTTAAGTCGCCTGCAGTATAAACTGTTACAGTACCTACCAATATTGATGATTACATACTGGTATATCGAATGATACGAGACTGAAGCATGTGGATTCAAATGCCGTTGCGAGTGCCTTACTACACTTCCAATACCGGAACAAAGACTAATGGTAGTTGCAGTAAATAATCATAATTCAGTAATTATTACTGCTAGTCCACAGTTTAAAAGTTCTTATCTTGATACAGATATAAAAGATTTAATAGAAAACATAGCCAGTGAGAACAGTAACGTAGCTGACAAAATTCTATTTGTTCGTTCAATTCTCATGAGCTCTTTGTGTGGGTCAATGAATCCGATTGGGTTTATTCAATAATCGAGATCTACAAATCGCCTTTTCGCCGATTTATTTTGATGACATTGTTTGTTGTGATACAAACTAAAGTATTACTGATGGGAACTGGAACATTAAAGTTAATAGTAGTAAGGCGTCAATAGCCTACTAGTTAGAGGGGTCGCCCTCGTAGCTGAGAGGTGCCGGGTTCGATCCCCATCCTGGCCATTAAACTAATGACGTGAGCGCACTCCTAACACAAGCATTAGCTTAGCTGGAGGGGCTAACGGGAATACTAATAATGTGATTAACTCACATTGCTAGTAATCATATTAAAAAAAAACTTTATCCAGTGACGAGTTTGCATACTTCTTCGTCCTCATTATCTTTCACTATTTATTGATGTTTCACAAGCCTAAATATCTTTACATTGCAGTCAGAATTTTTGTCTGGGTGCATCTAGAAGATGACAATAATCCAGATCAACTTTTCAATGTCAAAAAGTTATCAGTTGAAGTGACTATATTGCAGATAAATTCAGTTGACAGTTCACAATATTCTTATCAGATTTTTTTCCATCTGACATCAAATAATTTGCTCGATATCTCATTCTTTATCTGCTAGGGTGGTAAAAAGTATCACAATGATGAATACAATGATAAAACCCGTGCACGCCGTTCCTCGTCTGTTAAACGCTTTGTCATCAACCTGTTTTAGATTTGTGTAACTGTAACTATTTCGGCGGCTTTGTATGTCAAACTTCTGATGTTATTGTTAATTTTATTGGTTTTACTTTACCTTATTATGTAAGAAGATACCGTAGCTTATAGATACTTGCAATGCCGGCATTGTTCGCACGCTGGCAATCTTAAGAGGAGTGTGATAGAGGAGTGGGGAAGGGAGTTGGTCTACCGACTCTCTAAGACATCGTATGCAACACAGCAATAATAACTACTTTACGCCAATCTTCTGTGAGAGGGTGGAACTACTCTCTTGTCTATTGGATACAGCTTGGCTCTACCAATGTAACCTCTGAGATAACGATAGCAAACAACATTATTTTTCTGTCCTCCATTTTGGTTTTCCAAAATGGACGGTCACATTTTTGTATTGTACTGTTATTAATTGTGTTTGTTATTGCAATTCGTCACTCGTCATTGGCAGAATCATATTGGGCTTGACCCAGTAGTAAGAGGCCATTAATATAAATAAAAAAAAACATTATTTTTCATTCTCATAATATCAAAGAATAATATTGCACAGGTTGTAAGGCCAGTGTAGTTTTGAAACTTAAATGATCAACGAAACATACTTCTGTATTCTTGAAAAATATATTTTATTTACGGACCGAGAAACATATTTTTTACAAAATGTTATCCGTAATAATAACAATAAATATGGAATGTAATCATTTACAATGATATTATATATTAAGGATGATTTTAGACTTGCATTCTGAGCACTAAAGCTTCATCTGCTGCCAAGTCCAGATAATTAGCTTGAACGTTGTCACTGAAAAAACATAATTATAGTATAAGGTCTTATTTTAATAACACACGATATTTTTGTATGGCGCCTTCGTAATTGCTATAGATGATGTAGGTACCTAACATAAAAAAATATCTAATAATCTGATGGTAGTAATCTGTTATGTAATTTTTTACAGCTGTTTGCTAGCGAGTGATTTAATCAAAGGTCAGCAATAAAAATGCAGGCTGGATTTATTTTTTGTGGTAGATATATCATTTTCAGCATTTACTAAAACGACATGCGAAATATAGTTCATTGTTAAAATAAGAATTATTCAGTATTAGTTTAGGTACTGATTTTAAATATTTTTTAATAATTTGTAACTCACAGGAGTCTCAATAGGACCTAATGTTTTTTGAAACAAGTATTGTAGCATAAATAAGCAATGAAAATAAATCTAATAATATACCTGTAAGCCCTAGAAGACAGAACACTGCTGATCTCCACCTCTAGTTGTCCGAAGATCAGATCAAAGGCAGTCAGGTTGACGATGCGATAAGTTCTACCCACATTCATTACGATGACATAAGCGTCATCATTGTACCACCTGGAAAAAAAAACTTTAGCTAAGGTGTTCTTTAATGTGCCGGTCATACAAATCTGGCAATGTGTGTAATGTTGATTAAGCTAGCTGATCTAGGATTAGCTAAGCAATAATACCAATATGTAGGTATCTATACTTTGTGACGTCTTACGGGACGACGTGGTCGCCAAGCGACAAAGTTCCTTAAATATATACTTATATTTAAGAATGAATCTCTATTTCCTTGGTCATCGCATCACGCGTGAACGGATGGAACGATTTCGCTTATTCTTTTTTCTTGTGTTTATTATTGTCAGGAGAAGGTTCTTATGAAAGAAAAACATGAAGAAAGTTGAGCGAACAATTCGAATTCAACATTAAAAGTTAAGACAGGACAACGTCTGTCGGGTCAGGTAGTAAAAAATAATAAATAAAACTCTTCATTGTGTCCCTACTAATTAACAAATGAATTCCCTGATATTCACTATAGATGATTTAGGACTATCTTCTGAAGTCTTCATAAACATCAATACACCACCGTTGATGCCTTAAACTGGTCTCCAATCAGCTGGAACAGTCTCGCTTCGATGGCAATCGGCCCATACAGTTATTTTGTCTCCCGCTCCGCAGCAGAGACAAATGGACCATTTTCTTTCAAGTCCTCCTATTCTTTATTTTGATTAAAACGTGCGGATTCCAAGACAATATAACTTTTTCTCAGGACTCGATGAGGTCAAACCTCGGTGTGATCATTGGACACCATTGTAGATCGTGGCTTACAGACGTTGCAGTGGTGGGAGTGTGTGGCTTTGTCCCATGAAAAAAGTCATTACAAAAAGAATAGAACAATAAACGTGAAAAAATAGTAATTTTAAGTACCTTTTGAAAGCAAACACTTCATTACTAAGCGCCAAAGACTCATAACGGCCGAAGCGGAATGCGGGGCGTATGCGCAGGTTCGTCAAGCTCCGGTACACTTGGTAGTGGGAACGAACAGCTGACCGTTGATTAGCCACGTTCAGGTGCTCGGAGCCGTCGGCCACTGGAAGCCACGTGGTCTCCCCTGGTGAAAAGCCTGTGGACACAAACTTATTTATACCAGTAGGTAGTAGCTTTTCCCGCTTCACTAGCGTAGATTACATGTTCAGTATGACCACAGTAGCGCCACCAGGTTTAACTATAGCTAAGAACCATCCAGCTGAACCAATTAGTACGAAAAAAGATCATCAAAATTGGTCAAGGCATTTAGGAGGAAAATAATTACGAACACATATATTAGATAAAGATTACAATACTGGGCCTTTACCACGCTAGCTACTCAAATTGTAATAGAAAAGCAAACGCTCGCGATTACGTTTCAAACGCTCCGCTTTTAACTTTTTGCTGACACGAGCTTTACGATTTCTACTGACATTGATATGGTATGGTGTCAGCAAAACGTCAGGCAGGTTAAACGTTTAAGGACATAAAGGTCATTTTCCAACAAACTTTTACGTATTACAAACAGGCTTTTAGTAAAAGCCTTCCCCATTAAAATCATAAATGGCAGTGACCCTTTCATCTAAAATTTAAGGGAACATAATCTCTCCTTGCTCACGTTCACGGACGTGACGTCACCGTCAGATGTTTTATTCAAGCATAAGTAAACTAAAATATTTAAAGAGTAGTCGGGCACAGAAGAACCCCTGTATACTATTTTTTTATATAAGTACAACAAAGTCAGTAAACAAGTGCACGACCCACCGTATGTGAAGCAGTTCCTTGATCTATTTAGATGCCTGCAATACTACAGGCATTTCTCACACATTTGCTTGTACTGAACATCGCATCCTACCTGCGTGTTTTCCGCTGCTCCACTGGAATGGGGTCCTGACGGGATCCCGGGACACCTCGATGAAGTTGACGGGGTCGTCCGTGTTGCACGCCAGAGGGTCCTTCGTCTCACTCCACGGCACGAATCCATTTACCATCCCTATTTCCTCGCCCTTGAATATTTGTGGGTCAATTTATTTTAATTGAACATCAAGGATATTGATATTACTTATAGGTAGATATAAGTTCATCAGATAATTAAGCCAACAGGCTCATTTTTATAACATTATAATTTAGCCCATAGTCGAATGTTTTGGTTATATTCAAATAAGAACTTTTAAATACCGACGACCGGTTTGTGCAGTTGTTTGAGCGTAGGACGCTCGGCTCACTGCACCGGGTACCGTTGCGGGTTCGATTCAAGTCGGGCAAAATTTCGAAATGGCCTTTTCATAATTGTCCCAGGTCTGGGTGTCACTGGGATCGCCCAATCCATTATACGGTACCCATAGTACAAGCGCTGCTTAGTTTGAGACCATACAGTTGTTGTGTCAGTTTGGCGATATTTATAAAATATTTAATTATGAAACAAGTGCCATAAATCGTCAAAGAGTCCCCAAGAGTCGCCACCCAGAATAGGCGCGTGAAGATGGGCGTCGCCACCAAGACAGACCCAGGAAACGTTGGCGTCATTAGCCAGAGATGGTCTATGACAGAGGCTAGAGAGTTTTTGGGAAGACCTTTACGTAGCTAGCAGTCGGTCGATAAAGGTTAACAAAAAAAAAATACTAACCATATAAGTTATGGCGATTCCGGGTAGTAACAGCACTAACATGTTGAATGCATCCACCAATTCTGGTCTGAATCTGGAAGCTATCCTGCTCTTATCGTGATTTCCAGTCTAGAAAAGATAATGAAATCTTAAATAATATCAACGAACATGTAAGGATAAATCCCTCCCTGACTCGTGACGACTTCTCCAAAGCTGAAGTCTCTGAAATTACTTTTTAATATGCATGTTTTTAAAATACTTCTTTTTCTACTCGTAACCCAAGAAATACAGCTTTGCTCGTTATAATTCTAATTACAATTCTTACATAGACAAATGTGTATCATTGGTGGTACTTGAAAGCTAATAATTTATATTTTATTTATATAACAAAAGTGAACCTCATTATAAATAGATCTTCGAGGCAACTTAATTTGCAGACAAAATAATTACCTATTCGATCAAAATAATGGTGTTACTGTTGAGTTATGAGGCGCTGGAAGCGTAGAAAGTAAGGCCTGTCTACACATCAAAGTAAACCCAGCGGGCTGTGATATCCTGAGGCACTTTGTGTTGTTCTTTACTTCTACCACAGGTTGTACTGTTATTATAAGAACATAATATTGTCAACTTGAGGCATACATATTTATGAAACAAGGATTCATTAGTAAAAATGTTTCAATCACGTATTGTTGATCTACTTTTTTAATTAAATTAGATAGATTAATCGATTCTAAATTTCGTAATTCTAAAATTCAATCTTGTGAATTTATCTTTTACATCATACCCACACCTTCTGCTTTACCTAATCTAAGATCGCTTTTACGATTATTCCTTTCATTCATTTTGATTATTCCTAATGATAATTATTTTTACGGAGGTAGAGTCAAGCTCTACAGGCTGGCTCTACCGGTTAGTGAACCCTCTCAGAAGATCCGCGTAAAGTAGCTGCTTGCGTTTCGTATGATAAATGAGATGGCGGGAAGCTCAACCCCTCTACCTCCCCTTCCCCTGTCTCACTCCCCTTTAGGCTGGCAAAGTGCGAGCAATGCCTTTGGTATTGCAAGCATCCATACGCCACGGTAACTGCTTTATCATCAGGCATCATTTCATACGCTTGTTTTCCGACTCCGTTCTACTAGGTGAAACAAAAAGGGTATACTATTTCTTTTGCAACTCTACTATGCAAATCTAAAACTATCGTTATACCGTTGAAGGACTACAGGTTTTGTAGACTTATGAAATCTGTCAACAGCTGTATCTCTGTAACACCTTTTGTTTTCAAGTTTTCTCCAATGCTGATAGTTTTAGAATTACAAAGTTTGGTTTTGAAAAAAAAGTATACCCTTTATGTTTCAACCTGTATAGGTAAAGTTAAAAAAATATTATCTTACCACCCAATTAGCTTGTTTCTTAAAAGGTTTGTAAGTAATCCACCTGTCCACCGCATATTTTATGTCTCTGGCGTCAGACTCTTTGTCCAAGTCTTCTAGGAGTGCAAAGTTGATAGGTATATGGGCCCCGGCGTGGTGGCCATCTCCGTAATACTTTACCGAGTTCTTAATATTCGTGTTCGCTTCTGTCATCATTATTCTGAATATAACAAATAATTTCTGATAAAAGTTACGTATAACACCTAAAAAATAAAATAAAAAAAACCTGTTCAAATAAAAGTCATTCACGTGAGAATGCCATATTTTATAATTATGTATTAGCTTTAGTATCCATATTTTAACCCTGAATATTATTGTAAGTTTCACAATCATTAGTGCTAATTCTGTAGGTACATACCTAAACGAAACATAACTAAACTAGTTGACAACATTACCCAGGCTAAATTGAGTCGATAATATCAAATAAGTAAAAGTTTCTTTAATAAAGTTCTTTCCAATAATACAATTTTGCTCATTTTTTCATGAATATTTTTTTCAAGTGAGTTATGTATTCAAAAGAAAACCTTTAATGATTTCAAATAAATTCGATTCCCGCTGGGGCAAATTTCGGAAATGGCCTTTTCGTAATTTGCCAAGGTCTGGGTGTCACTGGGATCGCCCCCAGTCCATTGTATGGTACCCATAGTACAAGCTTTGCTTAGTTTGGGACCGTACAGTTGGTGTGTCTGTCTGGCGATATTATTTTATTATAAATAAATATACTGTCACAAAAGTATTAATTCATTTTCTACGATAAAAATATATTTTATTTTAACTAACTTTCACTGTTTTTGTCACATTTATAAATCGATACTATAATGCAATAATAATACTTTGTTCCAAGGGAAATATAAAAAGTTTTTTACAGATTTAGAGCAGGTTAAGATTTTCAACTAAAAAAATACTTAAAAGTTTTTTACTATGACCACATTTTCATTCTGTAAACTTAACATTATTACGTTATTTCAGCATTCTACAATCTGTCTATGAAAGGTGCTCTTGAAAATTATTACTATGACTCCAATTACAATTACAACAAACTATAATTATCACATTAGTACGTAATACTATGGCTAATTGTTTTTCAAAACATCAGTCTTTATTATGAGTCATAAGGCGTTACTGTTTTAAGATAGCTAAGGCAACAAACCTGGTCAAATTATCTCTAATGCTGATAGCGTCGAACACATCTCTAAGTTGCGACACCAGGTCATAAGTTTCTTCTTGGTCTTTAGTGTAAACATGGTCCAGGTATCCGTAGTCGTCCGGGCCAAGACCTGGTTTCCCGGTCAGTGGCTCGTCGGGGTACCTACCGCCGTAAGCGTCTTTATCCACTTCGAACACGTGGTTGATTGAGTTGATTCTCATACCTGCTACGCCTTTCTCGAGCCAAAATTTGATGACATTCTGGAAACATTAACATTTTCACTTTTTATTAGTAGTCTCTTTAAATTTCCCACTTCTGGGAATGGGCTCCAAATCAATGCAACTTAGGCCATAAATCCCCATAGATCGGCGTAGAGGCGGCTATTGTATCTGTGGTTCATACGATGAGAGAGAGCGCCGGAAACCTAACCTTCTTCTCCCTCTGTCCCCACACCCCTTCAGGGGCCCAACTCTATTAACCGCTGGCATTTCGACGTGGCAGTTTTGACGTATTACGAGTTGATGTAAGTGCCAGCGCTAAACAGAGTTTGAGCCCCTGGTCCGTAACATGCAAGCACTGCCTTTATTTGCAAGCACCTATAGGCTACGGTAACTGCTTAACATAAGGCGAGAAGGGCGCGCATTTGCCGAGTTTTTTATTTAAAAAAATGAAATTGCTTTCTGATTGAAGTTGATACATAATTTCATATGAAAGGAAAAGTAGTCCTGACAGTGATCGTATGAAAGTTGATTCAAATATTAAAATAGTATCGTAGTAAAAATAGGTCTATGGCAATATAAGCCACATAGTATTACACGAACGACACGAACTAGCATTTGTCTTCATTACTCGTCCGCAAATTGAAGGAATGTTACTACAAATCTCAATCTTTCTTAAGTAATATCGATAGAACTGTATATTGATCTTTACAATATGGATGGCGGTGATGGTTTGCAAAATTTGCTGTTTTATAAAACCGCTAGCAGTCTGGCAGTGGTTTGAGCGTAGGCCGCTCGGCTCACTGCTCCGGGTGTTTGCGGGTTCAATTCCCACCGGGGTAAATTTCGAAAATGGCCTTTTCGTAATTTTTCCAAGTCTTGATGTCACTGGGACCGCCCCCAGTCTATTGTGCGGTGCCCATAGTACAAGCGTTGCTTAGTTTGGGATCAGTTGGTATGTTAATCTGGCGATATTGATTATTCTTTATTTGTTTATTAGCCTGCCCAAGCTAGATTGTTGATTTCTGGGTAGTAGTAGGGTAAATATAGCTCTTAAATATAAAGGCTTCTCCGTGTGAATGACCTCTAAGACAGAAATAGTCTAGCTTCAAAATAAATTCCCATCTGAATATTTATAAGGTTTTGGATGTCAATTAAGAACTTACTTTAATTTCGTCCACGACGACGGGATTTCGGTAATTGAAATCTGGTTGGGCTTCGCCGAACTGATGGAGGTAGTACTGATCCCGGGACGGCATAAAGGTCCAAGCGCTTTTCCTGAATACACTCACCTATAAAGGATTAATAGTTTTGTAAACATTAACATTTTTACGGGTGGTAGAGGCGAAGTGACTACGCAGCTCATATACGGGCTGACTCTACCGGGGTATACGCTTTCAGAATATCGGTCAAAAGTATATTTTATAACTATGTTTCATAAGAGAAGTCTAATGAAAGAACTTTGAGTTCATTAATATAAAAATATTACAATGTCTATACATCTATACAAATAAATAAAATTGAAGTGTCTGTTTGTAATATCAAAATAACACCTTTTCACTAAATTCACATGAAAGTATGTAAAAAAATTTTCTCTGTCTGTCTGTCTTTCTGTTTGTCTGTCTGTCTGTCTGTCTGTCTATCTGTCTGTCTGTCTGTCTGTCTGTCTGTCTGTCTGTGTATTTGTTCCGGGTAATCTCCGAAACGGCTGGACCGATTTCGACGGGACTTTCACTGGCAGATAGCTGATATTACAAGGAGTAACTTAGGCTACTTTTATTTTAGAAACAAAAGAAATGGGTCCTGTCGCGCGGGCTCAGAACGCGGGAGCGGGCTTTTTTGTTAAGTTAAATTCCACGCGGACGAAGTCGCGGGCTCAGCTAGTTAAATATATGTAGCGACAGAAAAATAATTTTATGAATACTTTTAGCGCTAGATATCGGAAGTCCTGAATAAAAATCGTGTACTTCCTTAGTCCGGTTATAGTTTCTAAGCGATTTTACATGTTGATTCTTAGAGTTATTGCTTGATGACCAAACACCGCTGATAAATACAATGTGAGAGAGATTCCGGCCATACCGTATAGGTGGATATTACACCTGTTGTTCATATTTCAAAACCAATACATCGTTATATTGTTCTAAAGAATTGATAAGGCAAATATTTAGCCACAAACCAATGGAATCATGGCAATATCAACTTACAATTTATTAAATGATCTTACGATTTTACCAAATTATGATGCTTAATTATGGCTTCAATTAAAACGAATTCAGGCAACACTCACCCAATTATTCGGCGGACTTCTCTGTCCGCGTTCATTCAAGTGCCCATTTTCCCAAATGTACCAATCATTATAATATTCATCCCGGTTCGAGGATTTCAGAAACCAATCACTCTCGTTGCTGGAATGATTCAGGGCAAAGTCTAAAACTATTTTAATATCTGAAATACCAAGAAAAACTAGCTTTAGCTTTGTGAATTTTACTGACGTGGATCGAAAATTAATTACGCCAGGCCAATTAGGCCGACTTTGTTAAAATTGCTCGATAATATTAATTACATTATTGTACCAACTGTTACAATATCGATAGAATTCACTGAAACAAAAATGTGTTTTTTTTATAAAATTATTTTGCTAACTACAAATTTAAAATCTCCATTACAGTTTCCCGAGCCAACGGTCCAGAAATAACACGATTCAGGAAAATCAACTTCACAATAATCATTCAAATTAGATAAACAAGCAACGAGTACCTACAAGAGCCCGTTCCGAATATAATTTGTGAGGAAAATCTTATTACGAAAGTTCAAACAAACGATCGTTTGGGAAATAAAGAAAATGTTTATCATTCTGGGGCTATGCATAAATTACTTTAAAATCAATAATTCAATGAATAATTTTAAATATACAGTGGTTCATTAATGGAATTGATCATTATTTTATACCGCAAAGAAACCAAGCTTCGTATCATAAAAAGTACGTTCCAATATTGTATAGCTACTAACAGATCTGGTATGCGCAAATACATAATTATCAAGCTATCCTTGTCCAGTAAAAGCTGACCTCTCATTGTACGAAAATCCTGAACATGACGAAATCAGCTTACACTAGAAATGTATAGCTTAATATGTTGCCGTGTGTACAATCAAAAAATGTTATGTGTATTTGTCGCTTAGGCGGATAGAACTACAGATACAAAATATTGTATTTGTAAATTCTTGTAGCTCTTATATGAAGGTGGTAATAGGGAATTTGTCTCCACCGAAATTCGCACTAGTAGTGTTGTATCCAAAAAGTTTCCCACAACTTTTGTTCCAATGACTTATAAAGGAAGTTTTATGGCGACCGGATACAGATGTGACCTCAATATTAAACTTTGTCGATATTCGGATATCTATATATCTAGGCTGACTAAAACGGTTTTTTTCCTGATGAGGATTTGTTTAGTCTACTACAGGGTATAGTCTTACCTCACTGCAGTGGTAATGAAAGCAAGGAGATGATTATATGATTATGATTATCTTGGAATCCAAGATAATTCAGAAGAAAAATACGCGAAGTGATACAACTCACTTCTCTCCATGGAAAATGGGGTAAATAAACACGGTAGGCTTTTTGCCACAGACTACTTTACAACTTAAGGATTCACTTACTGAGTTCACCAGCTTTCTTGAGCAGTTGCTCAAAGTCATCAAGGCTTCCATACTCAGGTTGTATTGAGTAATAGTCGGATATATCGTAACCAAAATCGTGCATTGGTGATTTAAAGATAGGTGATAACCACGTTGCATCTACCCCCAGTTCTTTGAGATATTCCAATCGCGATGTGATACCTGGAAGAAGACAAAAAACAAAAATGTTAATTCATGAACGTACTTACAAGGGCCGTGTAAGCTCGGGTCTTATCTACGAACACATTTGTCTACGGAAAACACACAGGAAATGCGGAATTGCCGGATTTTCTTCTCGGAAATGTGCTCCGGGGAACTTGAAGAAAAATGTTTTGTATACATTTTATTTGCATTGAAAATGTAAGTTTTATCTTGACATTCTCTTTTTTTATAATCCAGGCAATAAAGGTTTCATAAATAAAAGTTCTGGATTCATTAATCAACAGAAGTCTGATAGATCTGGAGCTTGAATATTTTAATACAATCGTGGAGTATTTTATCGCCTGAAATTCAGGCTGAAAAATCCGAGGAGATAACAAGCTTAGTCTTAACATTGAGGAGATTAATGAAGGAAGACGGAGCGTAGAGATAAGGGACCGTCTTAAGGCGACCCATTATCATTATACCCATTGAGGAATGAAAATTAAAATGCAGGTACTTACTTCACTCGAGGGACCATTATATTCACTGACTGAATTAAATTCACAGACTTAAATTCACTTTTACTACAGACAATTATATTTACTGGTGTATATATATATAAGATACTGAGAACGAATTAATTGTGAGGCATTGACTTCCAACGCACATGACTTACACAAGTACAGGCGATTTTTGTTTCAGTGGATTCTGTTGATGATAGATTTTTGGATTCACTAAAGCCTACTTCTTTCATCAACCAAAATGTTATCTGCTAGGGCATACTCACAACGTAAACAAGCTTCAGTTTAGCTTTTTATAATACGTAACTTATCTTTGTACATAATAAAAAGGTTCTCACTACAAATATGGACCTACCATTGATGTCCCCAACGCCGTCTCCATCGCTGTCCATAAAAGATCTGGGGTAAATCTGATAGAAAACCGCCGTTTCCCACCAATCTCGCTTTAGATTCACATTTTCGTATCTCCCGTTAACAATCTGGAGTGCTGCACTGAAGATCAGAATTTTCCACATCTCTGAAATTATAAAATGAAATACTACGATCTCGAATTATAGGGTGTGGTTTTTTACGGGTGCATACAGTACTAGAAAACATAGGTAAACAAGTATTTTGTTTAAAAATATTGAGATTGTTCGCTTACAAAATGTATACCATAAAATAAATGCAAAATAATTAGCACTCCAATATAAATCAATCAAAAAACCTCACCAAGTTCATCTTTCATAGTGAAAGTTTCAACCGAAATTAATTAAATTTACGGCGAGAACTTCTTCAATAATTTGATGATTAAAGTACAAAACGGCTGGCAAAACTGATCGGAGCGCGGCGGCTCGGTGACAAATGAAATTAAAGTATCAAGGAACAAAACGAAAACTTTGTTTTATAAACAAAAACTAATGTGTTTGAAACATTTCCATAATATTTAGACAGATATGACATACGAGAAGTTAGAACAGGCATTATAATGGCTTCTTCTTGACTTGATTAAGTCTTTTAATAAGAAATCAAAGTAAAAATATCAACGTAACGCACGAGAAATTCATATTTGTGTGCTGTTTAATTTTGACGCACCATACTAAAAAGGCTCTTCATAGACGGACTGACAGACAGATGGACAACACACACAGTGACCCTAAGCGGGTTCTGTTTTTCCATTTGAACCACGGAGCCCTAAAATTACAGAAAACGCCGTCTCAAACAGCTAGATCATTTATAATAATACAAACGATGTAACCATTTAGTTGCTTCGAAAATGTGTGAATTGGAATCAAACTCTTAATAGGGAAAATAGTTAGAAATTAAGGCCCGTGTTATGAATAAATCTCAAATTTGAGAGCAAATATGACATTTCCAAGATCTATTTCTAAGATTTATTATTACGGGCCTATGAGACAATCCACACATACCTGTTACTTCTACGTTCTTCAAATGAACCCAATATTGTTATTAACACCTCTATATAACCACCTCCTGATGTTTGTATGGGATTGTTATTATCGATTGTATTGAATCGATAGTACAAATTTCTATTGTGATATAAGTATGAGGTTTCCAAAACAATGAATGCTGATCGTTGCCATGGGAATGAACTTTCTTGACTAGAACTGAAGGTAACTTCAATAGGTGGATGATTTGCTCATTAACTTACAAGAATTTCAACGGTAAATCTCGGTATTATAATTAGTTTTATAAAATTTCAAATCGCAGACGTTTTTCTAATCATTCGATGATATTTGATTTTTCTATAGTGATTCTATTTAAACCGCCGAAAAAAAACCATAAAACTTTAGCTCTAATTTTATTGCTACACAAACTAAACTTAGCTATACTAAATGTATTGTATTTTTAGTTGTAACTGATAAGAAACAGTGTTAATACTTATCAATAAAATACAATTTTTTTGCTTTTTAAATTTGTCTAAAACGTATTTCTTTTTTGCAGGTAAGCATCGTCCATAATTCCTGAATTTACAGTAAGTAATCCTAATTCTGTCTGCTTCCAAGCTTCAAAAAGAACTTCATTATTAAATTTCGCGTATAATCGGAGTCTCGACCTAATAGAAGCATTGGTATAATACCACAAAGGCATTGTGATATAATATTACCCGGGAGCAAGAGATAGGGCGATATGACTAAACAATCTTCTCGCTCAGGTTAGCTAGATTAAACCGGGGTCAAAGTGCCGCAAAACCTCGATCAAATCAAGGAATTAGCATATATATTGAGTAAATTTTAATATTCAAGATGTCTCTAGGTGAAATCAAAGAATTTGTAATTATTATTACACTTACAATTTATCTGAGTGGAATGAAAACAATAATTAGATCTGTCTTATAAAGCTACCATTTATTAGAACAATAAACTAGTTTAAACTGACAGCAAGAATTGTAGAGTTTACCATTTCACAAACAATAGTACATTGTTACACGAGTGGTGAAAGTGACTTATTTTTCCCGAGACGGGGTTTGGCGCCCGAGCGTAGCGAGGGCGCTAATAGTTCGAGGGACAAAATAAGTCTTTCACCCGAGGTAAACACTGTGCTTTTCATTACGAATACAAGGAAAATAAAAATAAAAACAGGAATTGGCTAAAGAAATAATACAAGGAAGCAGGAACAATACTCTACAACTCGAAAAAAAAAAAGATCGGATTGCCGCCTATTTTGTTTTTTTTCGTTGGCCGGCCAACTTCATTATTTAGCCAGTATTTTTAATTTTCATTTTTAAATATTTTGACCAAATCTATGTTATTTTAAAGAAATTGTTGAAACTAAATTATAATTAAGTCATTTAAAAGTATATATTCTTTATTTAATACTCAACTTTATGTTATTTCAATTTTACATCGTGCTGTAATTGAGTGACTGTAGAAAAAGTTTGAACATGGTTCCATAGAAATGGAACTAGTTTTTTTTTTATAATTTGACAGCTGTCAGTTGAAAGTGATTCTCCCGGGCCAGAAAAGTATTACTTTCAACCCGCTCCTCAGGCAACTTCAGACCTACTTTCAGTGTATGAGTAATGAAAATTACTTTACATCTTATAGCCGATGCTTGTAATACATTTAAGCAATACCTAAGCGTTTGACCCTGATGAAGATGAGCAGTTACCGTAGCTGATAGATGCTGGTAATACCAAATGTATTGCTCGCATTTACAAAACGAAGCTCCAATAGTTACTTTACACCGATCTTTTATGATAGGATGGTACTACCTGGGTCGAGGCAGCCCGTATATGAGCTGTAGTCAGTTGGCCTGCAATACAGTTATTGTAGCCATGTTAAGTTGTGTCTGTAGAATCGGTACTATTATATCTGTATATAACTAACTAGCTGAGCCCGCGACTTCGTCCGCGTGGAATTTAACTTAACAAAAAAGCCCGCTCCCGCGTTCTGAGCCCGCGCGACAGGACCCATTTTTTTCATTTTGTTTTTCTAAAATAAAAGTAGCATAAGTTACTGCTTATAACAATAACTATCTACCAGTGAAAGTCCCGTGAAAATCGGTCCAGCCGTTTCGGAGATTACCCGGAACAAACAGACAGACAGACAGACAGACAGACAGACAAAACATTTTTAAATCGCGTTTTTGTTATAGGTGTCGTATGTACTTTCATATGCATTTAGTGAAAAGGTGTTATTTTGATATTACAAACAGACACTCCAATTTTATTTATTTGTATAGATAGAGAAAGGGTGCAGAATGCCAATCCTACTAATATTATAAATGCGAAAGTTTGTGAGTGTGGATGTATGTATGTATGTATGTATGTATGTATGTTTGTTACTCCTTCACGCAAAAACTACTGAACGGATTTGGATGAAATTTGGAACACAGATAGATTATAACCGGGATTAACATATAGGCTACTTTTTAACCCAATAATCCAATACTACGCGGATGAAGTCGCGGGGCACAGCTAGTATTTTATATAGAAACTAGCTGTGCCTCGCGACTTCATCCGCGTAGTATTGGATTATTGGGTTCAAAAGTATCCTATATGTTAATCCCGGTTATAATCTATCTGTGTTCCAAGTTTCATCCAAATCCGTTCAGTAGTTTTTGCGTGAAGGAGTAACAAACATACATACATACATACATACATATATACATACATACATACATACATACATACATACATACATACATACATACATACATACATACATCCACACTCACAAACTTTCGCATTTATAATATTAGTAGGATACATTAAAATAAATAAATAAAATATAACACACACTACCATGAATTGACACACACACATTTGTAACCTCCGCACCGACTGACTATTTGACTGACATACGATGACAGTTTTTGGAGGGCGGGACCTCCTTAGTATTCTGTTTACCAGTATGAAATACTTTTTGCCAATAAAACCTTATGACATTTAAAATTTAAATTAATTATGGTCGAATTTCGACCATTACAACGGGAATACTAGTCAACATAGATACGTTTTATAGCAATAAAAAATAATGTTGCTATTCAAGCTAAATTAATACTTATAACATTTGTATTTAAGGTTCTTATTAATTTCCGTGAGCACGTAGCTTTCTCGGCTCATTATCATTTACACGTGGTGCCCGAAACCCAACCTTCTCGCCTACTTCATATAAGCCCCTTGGCTACAACTATTAATATTTTATGAGGTTGGGCCCTGTCCTGATCTACCTTTGAGAGATTAACTTAACCAGTGACTTAAGTTTGAATATTTCATAGCAGGTTTTGTTTAAATTTTTATATAACAAAGTCTGCAAAGCCTGCGACCCATTTGAAATTAAGCAGCTACCGTAGCCTATAGATACTTGCAAGACCAAAGGCATTTCTCGCACGTTACCTACTTTAAGGGGAGTGGGATTGAGGGAGAAGGGAGGAGGGGTTGTGCTTCAGGCTCTCTCACTCATCGTGCCAAACACAGCTATATTAGCTACTTTAGGCTGATCCTCCGTGACAGAGTTGTACTACCCCTGTTGGGCGCTGGCTCAACCGGGGTAGTATGGGCTGCCGTATATGAGCACGAGTTTGATTCCCCTAATTACAAAGTTAAAGTAGGCAGCTATTATAAGTAGGTTTCTGGGTTTTGTAAGATCAGCAAGAGAG
Source organism: Notodonta dromedarius (assembly GCA_905147325.1). Taxonomy (NCBI): domain Eukaryota; kingdom Metazoa; phylum Arthropoda; class Insecta; order Lepidoptera; family Notodontidae; genus Notodonta; species Notodonta dromedarius. The sequence goes on along the minus strand of LR990159.1, from coordinate 11,861,283 downwards.
CCGGCAAATTAAACCCCCAGACCTTCCCCTACTACTCCACTCTCCTTCCCCTTTCCTTCCCCTTTGATATTGAAATAATCTAGCCTTTCTTGCCAACGTTAATAAATATAAAATAAACTAGCTGTGCCCCCCGACTTCGTCCGCGTAGTATTTAACGTAACACAAATTTCGGGATTATCGGGATAAAAAGTATCCTATATGTTAATCCCGGTTATAAACTATCTGTGTTCCAAATTTCATCCAAATCCGTTCAGTAGTTTTTGCGTGAAGGAGTAACAAACATACATACATCCACACTCACAAACTTTCACATTTATAATATTAAGTAGGATAAGATAGGTACCGATGATAATGATATTGTTATTATACTTTGACGACCGCTTGGCGCAGTGGTTCGAGCGTAGGCCGCTCGGCTCACTGCATCGGGTAGTTGCGGGTTCGATTCCCGTCAGAGTAAATTTCGGAAATGGCCTTTTCGTAATTTTCCCTGGTCTGGCAGACCCCACAGTGACACCCGGCCGGGTGTCACTGGGATCGCCCCCAGTCCTTTGTACGGTATCCATAATACAAGGGTTGCTTAGTTTGGGACCATACAGTTGGTGTGTTCGTCCGGCGATATTTATTTATTTATTATTTATTTACTTCTCTTTTGCTTAATTCGGGTGAAAAGTAGAATCTGTGTCACTGTATTGTCTCTGACTACCCTTTTGGAGTTTGTAGTCGTGGTGTTATTTATACCATAATGAAATTCAATGCTCTTCTCTGGGAATATAAAATAAATTCTTCAAAACAAGCGTCTCTTATAAAATAAATGTTATTATTTCATACATTGAGTGAAGGCGTAATTTCTCAAGATTGTTTTCTCAAAACCCTGTTGACCTATATTCAGCTTTATGACTCTTGTTTTATGTGTGAAGCGTCAGCGTATGGTTTTGTTTTAACGCAAACTTGCACGTTAACGTTATCAAATGGTGATTATTTGTCAAGCGTGATTCTATTACACCTATACTTAAAAAAAATACTAGCAAATTGAGTCTATCACATAAGTAGTATTCTCGTTAGCCCCTCCAGCTTAGCTAATTGTTTGTGTTAGAAGTAGGCTCAAGTCAATAGTTTAATCACCAGGATGGGATCGAACCCGGAACCTCTCAGCTACGAGGGCGGCCACTCTAACCACTACGTTATTGACGCCCTTAATTTTAATAAAGTATTTCTGGTAGCCCAAGGTTAGATTTATCTTCAATGTTTCCTTAGTAATAAAATATATTAATGTACAGTGTCTGAATCAAAAATCATGTCGAGATTTAGTTTTATTGGCTGTACAGTTTCAAATAATTCTATGATCCTTCAGCAATGTGGTGGAAACTTGGTCATAAGTTCGTTTGGAGGAGTTAATGGTCCGTCGCGTAGGCCGTTTGATATAATGGTGTTTGCACACGTCACGATACGGTGACCGCACGACACGGATACGGCACGACACGCTTGATGTCAACTGTATTGTTAAGAGCCAGTGTCCACCCTATTGTGTGAGGTTATGCTTCGATTGAGTTTGAATGACTTGTTGATGTTAAATGTTGAGATTCGGTGATTAAACAACTTATAACTTTTGATGTCATATGTTGGGGTACAAAGCATGGCAGTTACGAATAAGAGTTGTCCTAATGAGAATCAACACAAAGACGTTTTTTTTCATATAACTGGCTATTAAAAGGTAAATAACCCGTTCACGAATAAACATTTGGAGTGTCTGTTTGTAATATCAAAATAACACGTTTTTTACTAAATGCATATGAAATTACATACGGTACGGTACGGTACGTACATAATAAGTACATAAGTACATATAAAAAAAATTGTCTGTCTATATGTTTCTTCCGGGTAATCTCGAACGGCTGGACCGAATTTAATGGGATTTTCACTGGCAGATAGCGGCTGTTATAGGCAGTAACTTAGGCTAATTTTATTTTAGGAAGACAAGAAAAAAATTGGGTTCCACGTAAAAAAAAAACCATGAAATCCCGACATTAACATTTCGTAAACTCTGAGAACTGAACGAAAATTTATTGTTAAATAAAATTTTTGCTAAGTTGAAATCCACGCGGACGAAGTCCCGGGCACAGCTCTAAATAATAAATTTATAATTAAGTCTGATATCCGGTAAACGGATTATTGATCATTTGAATTGAATTCCATTAAAGGTTTCCAATTTATATTTTTTTCCGATTTTCATAAAAAAAAAACAAAAACACTGTTCGTTAATTCGAATCCACAACCGTTTTTAAGAGGCACATTGTAAATTCATTCGCTCGAAAAAAGAAAAACTGATAGAATTTTGGTAATAAAAATAAAAATTTATCATCGCCTTTGCATCAAGAGAGAAATTCGCAGTGTTCACCCCAGGGGCGAATTTGTTGGATAACACAAAGAAAGCAACCATTCGATAACTTTTCGATAATGCGGGTAGAAAATAATTTATTTCCTAATGTCTTTTCATCCCTTTTTGATTTAAGTCTGCGATTTTCACAGGTCCCTGAGCAAATTGAATTAGCGACGTAATGCGATTTAAGAATGTCTCGTGAAAATCTAAGTTTTTGAAGGGTTCGTAATATAAACTGGAAAAGTAGTTAAACAATTTTTAAGCAGCTCAGAAACATAGACAAATAATCTGTTGTAACATTTCTCTTAGCACAAGATTTTCTATTGCGTAGTTTCACATACCACAACCTGTTCATGAAAACTCTTTGCACGCCGTCACTGAAAAACATGAAAAATGAGCGTTTCGCTTCAGATTAAATTTTCCATTAGTATATGCGAACATCTGCTGCAATTATAATCAAAAAGCTCAGAAGTCTATTCTTTTCTTATAATGCTAAAATATTTTTATAAAAACACTTTTTGAAAACGTCCCTACACATTGCCATCACCAGCATTCATTTTAAATCTAGATAATGGTCTGAATGTCTAGCAAAAAGTACTGTTTTCTTTTCAAATTATCGCATCTGGAACTAATTCCGCCGGAGCAAAGAACTGCTCCGAAGTTCACAATAGAACGCTCTATCAAGTGTGTTGGAAGTGTTTACTGAGCGAGCCCTCATTACGGGCGCGTTTACTGCGTCTTTTGTTTTGCCTCTTCGCTATTATGAGTCGTTTACTTGCGTTCTAGGATATCACGGCCTTGTGAAAGGAGACGGAAAGATTTTTGATGTATACATTTCTCTTGCGCCATTTATGTAGAGTTCACTGCTCTGTATTATATGTGATAGCTGTACGATACAGCGCTTTATTGAGACGATATTATCACTCCTGAAATAATGTATTCATTTCCCGACCAAACACTTCATCTTTGTTGATGTAATGAAGTAGTAATTGAGAAAACATTCTGAATCTGTACACAGAGGAAAAGGTACTTTTAAATTGCTTGCTCCATCTCCGGACGAAATGGGTCAAGTTGAAATGTGGGTGACCCCTAAAAACAACGTTTCCAGATTCATAGTACCGTCTAGTATTTGAGACTATTGACTGAAAACAAACACTCACATCGACCCGCTAACTTAGTGGCGATGCACTTCTCAGACGCTTCGCGTCAGTGCAATGCTTTTAAAGAATATCCGAGCAGTCTCAAATCGCTGGCACTCCATTATATAACCAGACAGCGCTGGGGACTTGGCTTAAGAACTTGAATACTTATAATGTTGCTCTCCACATGCATCGAGCGTTTGACGAACTCAGCTACACTCAATGTCCAGGAAATATTTAAGATACTACAAACGGTGCTTACTTTGAGATCCAAAAGTTGGTATGTTAGTCTCGTGATATTTAATATTTAGTAGTTTGACTAAAAACTGAAATGCTACTCAAATGTTTAAGTCCCACGTTCGAGACAAACAGAGCTCTCAAATTGAGCTGCTTACAAATTTGAATTGCGTTTGAGAACTGTGCGGATAGTGTTTCATTCGTCAAAAAAAATAAAATCGCCAGACAGACACACCAACTGTACGGTCCCAAACTAAGCAAAGCTTGTACTATGGGTACCGTATAATGGACTGAGGGCGATCCCAGTGACACCCAGACCTGGGCAAATTACGAAATGGCCATTTCCGAAATTTGCCCCGGCGGGAATCGAACTCGCAACCACCATGTGCAGTGAGCCGAGCGGTCTACGCTCGAACCACTGCGCCAAACGGTCGTCAAGGACATAATCATAAGCTTGTCCCTGAGCCTATTACTCGTATCGCTAATATCTAATAGCCTATACATTGCATAGCTCATCCTAGGTATTATGCCAAGAATTCATATTGTGTGAAGTCTATAGCATCTCGATTGAAATGGTTAATTGAACAGATTTAGTATTGACAAAGGGGTGATCGTTCAAAGCTTTGCAGGAACGTTATCGGTTGCAACAATAGATTAGACAATAGACCATAGACCGAAATAGACAATAGGCCGGCTACTACCACTTCGAGGACCGCTTGGCGCAGTGGTTCAAGCGTAGGCCGCTCGGCTCACTGCACATGGTGGTTGCGGGTTCGATTCCCGCCGGGGCAAATTTCGGAAATGGCCTTTTCGTAATTTGCCCAGGTCTGGGTGTCACTGGTATCGCCCCCAGTCCATTGTACGGTACCCATAGTACAAGCGTTGCTTAGTTTGGGACCATACAGTTGGTGTGTTCGTCTGGCGATATTTATTTATTTTATTTACTGAGTGAGATTTTGTTGAGGCGGTGCAGGGCGAACCTTAACGCTGGTTTTCACTACTAACCACCAGCGAAAGACAAATCCAAGAAGGAGAAAAATGCCGTCACACTCCCTTCCTTTCGCAATAAGCCTGTATAATATGAGCTAGGTGAGTATTTTAAACGATAGGTACATAAATAAAGGCAAGCGGGTTCAGCCTGCCTTCAATAATTCTCACAAATCCGCAGCTTTGTACATCCCGGTTCCCACGTATTCAGTATAAGCCATTGTGAAATATCGTGGTTGAAGGAGGAATATTCTGGGTATAATATATTTCAATTGAAAGTAGGTATTTCATGGACCGGAATGAAAAATAAAATCAAAATAAGCACCTATTTAATTAACCTCTAATCAAACATTAAATATTTTGACAAAATCATTTTCAATTAATGTGTTCCTTGATATTCCTGCTTTTGTACGTTTGGAAGCCGTAATGCAGTCAAAGTGGTATTGCATGTTGGCAAGTACCCATAGGAATTGCATTGCGAGTGGACGACCGCAACCACTGCCGCAGGGCTATTATTTGAATTGCTATCAAATTAGTGATAATTGCATTTTCTATATGCTAGAAATAGCATTAGTCAAAGTTAGACAAACCTATATTCTGTTTCATGTTAAAATATTTTTTGGTAAATACCCACTTATAAATTACTTAATGTCATAGGAAAATAGCATATATTACAGGTAGGTAAGTCGCACTGCGGGCAAGAGCGACTACTTCCTGGTAGTTGTAGAATATTTTCACGAAATACTAATTTACAAAAGTCGCGGTTTGCACGCGAGTGCAATGCACCAAAATAGTTGAAAATTGGTTCGTGCTACAATTTCTTTTTAAACTAGGTGTGTAATAGTGCATTGTTACACGAGTGGTGAAAGTGACTTATTTAGTCCCGAGACGGGGTTCGAGATAGTTCGAGGGACGAAATAAGTATTTCACCCGAGGTAAACACTGTGGTTTTCATTACGAATACAAGGAAAGTAAAAATAAAAACAGGAATTGGCTAAAGAAATAATACAAGGAATTATGAACAATACTCTACAACTCGAAAAAAAAAGATCGGATTGCCGCCTATTTTGTTTTTTTTTCGTTGGCCGGCCAACTTCATTATTTAGCCATTATTTTTCATTTTCATCTTTAAATGTTTTGCCCAAATCTATGTTATTTTAAATAAATTGTTGAAACTAAATTATAATTAAGTCATTTAAAAATATATATTCTTTAATTAATACTTAACTTTATGTTATTTCAATTTTACATCGTGCTGTAATTGAGTGACTGTTGAAAAAGTTTGAACATGGTTCCATAGAAATGTGTAAATGGAACTAGTTTTTTTTTTAATAATTTGACAGCTGTCAGTTGAAAGCGATTCTCCTGGGCCGGAAAAGTATTACTTTCAACCCGCTCCTCAGGCAACTTCAGACCTACTTTCAGAGTATGAGTAATGAAAAAATATTTTGTTTGAATAATAATAAAATTTATTGGTAAGAAAATAATCGTGTTACATGGGGCGAAAACGGGGGAGGAGGGGGATTGAGACAACTCTTTGTTTTCAAAATGATGTGGCCAATAAACGACTTGAATTCAATTGGTATTTTAAAATAGATCAGTAAGTATTTTAAAAAACTTTATTTGAATTTGCGACATTGGACAGTAATCGTATTGCGATTTCAGAGAAATGTTTCACGAATTCATTCAAACGATGTTCGCAGGTGCATGCAATGCAGCAAACGGAACGACGCTCAAAGTGTTATGGTTGAGTTCAAGTAGGTTATTTACGAAATGGTGTGGTTGAATTAAGTATAGGTACCTACATTTTCCGGAATGTTAAAAAACCTAAAATCCAGTGTACAAATGTATATTGGTCCAAGCCACATGTAGGTATATCTATTTGTGTGTTGTTAATTAGGAACAGGATCGTTTTACGCATTGATTACGGCCTGTGCACACCACGTTTTTTAAACGCGCCGTCGACGCGCTTTAGTAGCGATATAGACGCGATACGCACGCGAGTCAGATAAAATAGAATAAACGCGTAGGATAAAAGCACGCTGTCGAGGCATGTTTCTAAAACAAGTACTTAGAGAAGCAACTTTTTTTTAGGTCTGTACTTTTACGAGTGTGTTACTGCATGTTGTGTACCTCACCCCGCGTCAAAAGTAGCAAAAAACGATGCTCATGAATGTACCATCTCAAGTCTGTAGGATTTCCTTTTTATTCCCTAACATGGATACCTACAACTAAGAAGAAAACATTATTATGAAACACTATTTGCCCACATAAAATAAATTTAATTATTAAGCTGCCGGAGCTCGGATCCCTGTAATTAATTAACGCAACAGCATTCACAGCGACTTCAAAGGCTTCTCCGGCCATTTAATTTACATAACGCGAGCTCTGATTTTATTCTGAGCTTAACCCAGTTGCAGCGAAGTTGCAAAAATTGCAAGATTTGTTTGGATTATTGCACTGTGATTTTTGACTTGAGAGCCGTTTTTAGTTTTCTGAATTGTTAGGGATGGCCGACTAATTCACACGACTTCAGTCCTTACAGACAGTAACTGAAAAATTAAAATTTGATATGGTTTCATATCTATCTACATCTATAAAAATGAATGTTTGTCTGTATGTCATTTATAGAATCGTAAACTATGCATTTGATCATGTCATGATCTTCAGTAAAGTGTTGTGCAGGAGCCCACAAAGGTTTCTGAGTTAATACGACCAATCTTTGATATCGTAGCAACGCGCGCTGGGTACAGCTAGTTAGTAATAAAGACTAGGTAACCTTTAGTACTAATAACTTTTATGCAACGACTAATAGCCATGGTCGTATAGCTAAAACATCTAACGAGAAATTTCAATAAATGATTTAAGAAGCATCTGGATATTTTGTTTTAAATAAGGCTTAATTAATCATTTGAAAACCTACCAAAACAATGAGATTGGTAATAAAATAAGAAAGTAAGTTAAAAAAAGTTTTAACAAAAATTGCACATTCGATCAAATGGCTCTCGTTGAGATACGAGTATGGACTTCGAGCCATAGTGCTTAACATTGTACTGGTTGGTAAACTTCATACTTTTTTATTGAAAAAAACTACCTATTGCTTGCATCTTCGCTAGCGTATATTTTCGTCTGAATGTCGACGTCAGCGCCACTTGCCGTGTCCAACTATATATACGAGTATAAGACCAAAAAATGTCGTCGAAATTGGTCAACCCGTTTAAGCGGAGAACACGAACAAACGCAAACGAGATTTTTATATAATACTAGCTGTGCCCGCGACTTCATCCGCGTGGAATTTAATTGACAAAGTTTCATACAAACTTTCATCCCCTATTTAATCCCCTTGGGGGTAGAATTAATCAAAATCCTTTCTTAGCGGATGCAAAATTTCAGTCCGATCCGTCCAGTGGTTTGGGCTGTGCGTTGATAGATCACTATGTCAGTCACCTTTGAGTTATATAAGTTATATAAGGTGAAACATAATGGGTATACTTTTTTTTTCAAAACTTAACTTTGTAATTCTAAAACCATCAGCTTTGGAGGGAACTTGAAAAACAAAATTTGTTATAGGAATACAGCTGTTGACCGATTTCACAAGTCTACAAAACCTTTAGTACTTCAACTGTCCCACAAAGCCGATAGTTTAAGATTTACAAAGTTAAGTTGCAAAAAAAAATAGTATACCCTTTTTGTTTCACCTAGTATAGATAGAGATAATGTTGTCGGTATCAAGTGTATTTTTTTTTTCAATTTATTGGGGTAATTGTATTTGGTAAAAAACTTTCATATCCAGTTGAGCATGATTTAATGTACCTTCATAATCGTGTTGTCGCAAAGTAATGCGACATTAGACTGAACATTGAATTAAAAGAAGCCCTCGAGATGTGCACAGAATATCTAGATTACCCAAGTCTGAACCGCAACCCAAGATTAAGTTTTAATGCCGCTCCTAAACGCTAGATTACAGTTGGTCTAGTCCAACCGCACGAGCTAGCTCAATTACTCTGATATTGGATATCTCTTGTTAACAAGTTTTCTAGACTTCTTATTGTAGTATGATCAATTCAACGTACTTGCCTACTATTGGATACCACAGAAGTTTTTGTTAAAGAAATATGATATGAAACTCTCTGTGGCTTTATTTTATTTAGGTATATATTTTTGTATATCCCTAGACTAACACACCAACTGTATGGTCCCAAACTAAGCTACGCTTGTACTATCGGTACCATTCAATGGACTGAGAGCGATTCCAGTGACACCCAGAACAGGAATAATTACGAAAAGACCATTACCAAAATTTACCCCGACGGGAATCAAATCCGCAACTACCCAGTGCAGGGAGCCGAGCAATCTGCGCTGGAACTACTACGCCGAACGGCTACTGTAAGTATAGTAGAGGCAACTCTACTATAATTCTAATGGCTAGTTCATTCAACAATGTATAAAACTTAATTAACATTTCTGCTCTTTCATTATTACTTATATCTCTATTTTCGCCTGCAATGTTGTGAAAAAGTATGTTCTTGAGTGTTGCATCCTCTTCTATGGTCGTCTCTACAATTTGCGAACTTTATACTTGTCTCTACTCACTCTAGAGTCCCGAGCTCTTCGCTTTGTGGCGGCGGCTCATAACGACAAGTGCCAACAGCATGTGTGTAGAGTTTTTAATTAAAAACTTTTCTATGTGGATTGTAGAAATATTATCAACAAATTAGTAAGTTTAATTATATCGTCAATTGAATAGAGCTAAGTTGAATAGAAAATAATTATATGAAATGGCATTCAGTCTTATTATCATCTAAATATATATAACTTAAAGGTGACTGACTGACTGACTGACTGACATAGTGATCTATCAACGCACAGCCCAAACCACTGGACGGATCGGGCTTAAATTTGGCATGCAGGTAGATGTTATGACGTAGGCATCCGCTAAGAAAGGATTTTGATTAATTCTACCCCCAAGGGGATAAAATAGGGGATGAAAGTTTGTATGAAACTTTCTCAATTAAATTCCACGCGGACGAAGTCGCGGGCACAGCTAGTTGGTAATTATATTTCTAGTGGCTTAGTTGCTTCATTATATAACAATGGAACTGGTAGGAACAGATACTACGACTTTTTAAACAACTTCACCGATGTTAAAGTTGTTTTAAATAACTCCTAATAAAAATAATGATAAGAAAAAAAACTCACATAAGGCCTCTACATTTTGGACCTTTGTTTTCATGCAAGTCTTCCAAACGACCAGGCAAGGCCCGTGGCACCGAGAGCCCATTTGAATGTCCCACTTCTGGACACACCCTAATTAAAGGCCTCAAATCTATAGTAAGGAAAAAATACAGGTACTGCTACAGTATCTATAACCGAAAAAGTAATCTGAAAGTGATATGTAAATAGTAATCTGGTTCATAGAATTGAATGCAAATATTTTTTATTGTTCAATACATCCAGCTTTTGATCTGAAAGGTTATTATTTCGCAGCGACTACTGGCGCTTCATAAGGGAGAAGAGTCGTATCTTCGACGCCTTTACCTGAATAAAACATCGCGACGTCAATGTCACTTTACAGTGCAATTTTCTGCTGCTGAATGAAATATGAAACTCATAAATATAAGCCGAGACGCTCAACATTTTAATACAACTACAAAGTTACGTAAGGATAACAAGATTTTTCTCTCAGTATGTGCTCTACCGACTGTGCCACGGGAAATGTCCTAACTCTGTTAACGACTGTTGCTCGACTCGACTCAGATTCGACTCGTAATACGTCAAACTGACGTATCGCTTCAATGAGTACGTCAGTTTTGACAGTTTATAGGAAAACTGACAAAAGTGAGTAGATTGAATAGATTTGAGCCCCTGATAAACAGTTTAGTTTGGTGCCAGCATTACTTCTCCGCCATCACACACTTCAATACTGCGAAAGATATTTAAAAAAGGTTTAGCAACGCATAGTCAAAGGCATACTCGTAAATACCTTACTCTGCTTGTTTGTAAAAATATATCTCCATCACATACTTGAGTCTAAAGGGAAATCTCTAGACGCAAAGCTGTTTTATCTGTGAATCTGAATCGATAGCAGAGTCGAGCCGACCGACATGTTCGTTCACGACCGTCGTTTGTGTGTTCACACACAATCTACCGTTCCGGGATTCACATGGCTACCGAAATACGGAATATCTGATGAGGACAGAAAGCTGAATTGTTTGGTTGAAAATTAGGAAACGATTAAACGTATTTAATCACATATTGATGAGTTGGACACCTTTTGAACATCCTACTAATATTTTAAGTGTGAAAGTTTGTGAGTATGGATGTATGTTTGTTACTCTTTCACGCAAAAACTTTGGACAAACGCATTTGGAACACAGATAGTACATAACCTGGATTAACACATAGAGTACTTTACTTAAGTCTACGCGGAGAAAGTTGCAGGCAGAAACTAGTATGGAATAAAGTACAGGAGAAGGGAACTTAGGACGAAGAACAAAGGGAGGCCGTGGCATAGCAGTGAGACACTGAACTTTGACTCAGTGTACCTAGAGTCATTATCGCGTAAACGCACACCCCGTTGAGAAATGTCAAAGAGTTGGGAATATTCTTAGACAAGAATTGTTTGTAAAAACGGCCCTTGGTGTACTTATGTGTAAGCTCAGTGTTCTTAGCTCAAACACAGAGTACCTAGCCTGATTCAAAACTAATTTTGGTAAAATAACCTTTTTTATAGACACTCTCGGCAAGCAAAGTTTTGACTTGCCTGATCTTAAGCAGTTAACCTAGCTTATAGATAATTGCAATACCAAAGGCGTTGTTCGCACGTTTCCGACCTAACGGCGAGTGGGACAGAAGGAGGCGAAGGGAAGGTTTGGGTCTGGCTCTCTCACTCATGATACAAAACGCAGCTATAATGACTACTTTACGCCAATCTTCTGTGAGAAGGTGGTACTACCCCGATCGAGCTAGCCCATGTTTGAGCTGTGGTTTAATTAGCTACAGCTTGGCTCTACCACCGAAATACTCAAAAATCCCGTTTACTTGTCAATTGCTCCTGAAGGAATTGTTCAAACTTATGTTTTCTTAATATTTTTCATAGGTAAGTAGGTATATGAAACCCACTTAACTACTCACATCGATCGACAAATTGTTATTACCTGAACCCCTCATCAAATTAATTCTCGTTAATTGATCGCTTTTATGTTAGTAATTACGGTAATTACCCGGTGTCACGTTCCGTCTCGTGGCACGCTAGTAGGTATTGTTCAACATAAACACTATTACTTATGATCTTGAACATTGTTTACTATAAATATCTTATTTTAGTAGGTACATGAAGGAGATTAAACAATTTAGGTATCTGGTTATAAAAGATTGGTAAACAACTTGTATTTATGTTTTGAAAGGCTACCCCCCCACCTATGCCCCACTTTATGCTTCGTTCCGCGAATCTCCCTTTGGGATATCCTAAACCATATTTTATTCATGTAAGCCACTTCCGAACAGTCAGAATCAACCACCGGTCCGTAATGCCGCTTCCCCGGAGAAGATCCGGCAAGAAACTCAACGGTTTTCTCTTTTCAATAGAATGAAAGATGGTGTATATTCTCAGGAATAGCAACACAATGTGAGTAGGTCACACCATTGTCACTAAAACATACTAGATTCATTCAGTATTACCAAACTCATTAAATCTCGCCCAGATTTAGGTATTTCAATTAGTGCTAGAGCTAGTCTAGTGACTCAGCTGGCTTGGAAGTCTTTCATCAGAATCCGAAGACAAATTATTATTATATTTATGGACGGTTCTAGTATCAGTTGCAAACGCAGTGTCCACTTCTGAGATCCAGATCAATTATACAGAACTCTTTTTAGCACTCTATCTATCTGACACATCTATCAATTTGATGTAATACCATCAAGGAGTACTATCTTATGTAAGTTCTGTACCTTTCTGCATGTCCTTTTACATACAAAGGGCAAGTACAAGGTACAACTCACAAAGCTGGACCCTTTTAACAATGCTTACCTTCGTAATGCTCCCGTCTAAGAACCTTGCCTTTAATATTTTATTTCAATTACTTGTTCTCATACATGAGTTGAAGCCGAGGCTGTGGAGATTGTGATAGTATTATTGAATACTAGCTGTGCCCGCTACTTGGTCCGCGTGCAATTTAACTTAACAAAAAATTACTTCAACACAAATGTTCGTTCATTTCGCAGAGTTTACGAAAAGTTAATAATTCCGTGAATATATAATGTAGTTAATAAGGAAATACCTATGCTAAGTTTAGTCTCATTTTTCTGTATATACCTATCGAAAAAGCCCGCTCCCGCGTTCTGAGCCCGCGACAGGAACCATTAGTGTTTTTTTTTTCTAAATTAAAAGTATCCTAAGTTACTCCTTATATCATCTGCTATCTGCCAGTGAAAGTCCTGTCGGTCCAGCCGTTTCGGACATTACCCGGAACAAACATACAGATAGACAGATGTACACACAGACAGACAAAAAAAATTAAATCGCGTTTTTGTTATTAGTGCCGTATGTACTTTCATATGCATTTAGTGAAATGGTGTTATTTTGATATTACAAACATACACTCCAATTTTATTTTTTTGTATAGATAGTACCGTCATCTAGAAGATGATGTACTTATGTACCTAATGTTGTGAGTGGTTATGATACTTTCCCAGCCCTGCCCAGCTGTTTAGGTAGATAATAAGGATTCAGAACGAAAACCTTAATCCAAACGTAGGTATCCTACTAATATTATAAATGCGAAAGTTTGTGAGTGTGGATGTATGTATGTATGTATGTATGTATGTTACTCCTTCACGCAAAAACTACTGAACGGATTTGGATGAAATTTGGAACACAGATAGATTATAACCGGGATTAACTTATAGGATACTTTTTAACCCAATAATCCAATACTCCGCGGATGAAATCGCGGGGCACAGCTAGTATACAATATAGCTAAATGGAAACGCTACTAAAGTGTTCAAATCGGAGAATTCGATTTCCTTCAGTCATAGCTAATAAATATCTCATGACCAGCTATCACACAAAAAAGCATTGAAATCGGACTATCCTCTTGTGAGCTACGAAATCACAAACAGACAGCATCTTTAACCTTCCTAAGAGTTCATAAAATAAATCTCATTCTTTACTAGACATAGTGCATTCTAGCATTCTCAATTGAGCTAAATAAACTAGTAAGAAATATAATATCACTATTATTATACGCTCAGTTTTCAAGGTTGCATGTAATCCTATTCCCGTCCTCGGGCGAGTTTACAAATGTATTCTTGTAAATTAAGTAATAACATTTACACTTTACGGTAGATCGGATTATGCGGAACACCCCTCATAACGGCGCTTTATGCTAATGCAACGAGCAGCGTCCCAGAGCTCTGGCCGCGCTCCAAATGTACCTATTTTATCCAAACAGTGTAACAGATTGTGAATCTTATAGGTACTGGAAGACACTTATGGGTAATATTTGTATACTTAAGGTGAAGGCGCCTGTCTAGCCCGCGAAATTCAAAATTTTCGAGTATTTTTATAGTTTATCCAAAATCTGAAAACATTTAAGACAACATTTTGTGATTTGCGACAGACACAGTATGCAGTGCGTTTATTAATACATTTATTTTACTCTAAATATTATCACGGTGGATATGATACTAGTAAATCACTAAATATACAAAAATTGCCAGATTATCTGGATAGCTGTCGTTCTTGAAATGTTTTAGAGTAAGTTGGATATATTAATAAATGCACTGCACGCGGTCTTTTTCGCGAATTACAAAATGTGCCTTTTATTACTGTCAGATTTTGAATAATTTCTAATAAACCTCAAACAATTTTAACTTCGCGGTCTAGGTGGGCGCTTTAGCCTTAAGCCACGCCGACTACGCAGCCGCGCGTGGCTGCCTTGCCTCACTCAATATGACGTGGCTCGTCCGAGCACTGTCATTTGTCATTCTCCGCGCTGTCAGTTCGCCTATTATTTTTCACGTGAAATGATTACTCGAGATTACACTGAGCCGAACAAGTGCCAAGATTATACCAAAGAGGTTTTATTAGAAGAACCTTTCATATTCATGTCTGCCTTGAACAGTATAGCCACATTGTGGCTACGCTGTTACTAGAATAGAGTACATCAGTTTTGCGTACAGAAAATTCACTCTCCATAGTAAAAGCTACTATCATCACGGGGCAATAAGATGCAAACTCGATTGATTTGAATGCTCTCGAGGTACAAATCACTGGTACGTCACATAGATGTATAGGTATTAATATTTCACATGTCGCTTCAGAGGATAAATAATACCAATATTATTTATGTCTTGCTTTATTAAATTGGCTAATCATTTCCTGAAAATATAATAATATTAATTGCATTATTATAAAATCTCATTGGGTTACCTGACACCACAGACCATTAAGACAAGACACCCCTTACTTCCACTATTGCATGAGAATGCTATCGTCAAAAGCAGGCGAGGTATCGCGGAAGACGACGAATTTTGATTGGTCCTCCAAGGTCGAGCCGTGAATGGACAAAACAAAATAGCGGGTGCGGTCTGCATGAGCAATGGCAATGCATAATATGTTAGGCGCGAGAAGTATCCCGGCTACGCGCCGTCTATAGTTTATTGATACCTGACACGAACAAGGGAACTCCGATATAATATGAAAATTACAGGATACAAGTCCAGACTATGAGGTGGTACTTCGAATTGAATACCATTACTCACTGTTCATTGCCTTCAAGTGGTGAAGAAGTTCTTGGAAATATTTAACTTGATCTTTTTCTGAAAAATTTCAAAATATACACAGGTTGTGTGTTTTTATTCTAATAATTATAAAAATATTTTATGTGCATATCATACCTTCCTGGCTTATGTGTTTTTCTGAAAGCAAATATATTTAAAGATTATAATAAAATATATTTATTTATTTAAGTAAGTGCTTGAATAAGACTCTATTGTACTTCTCTACTGCTATACGTGAAAACCTTTAATTGGCTTCCTGTTACTAGACTTAAATGCTTAATATTTTGTATATAGCTGTTGGTTTTCCATAAGTTAAATAAATAAAATAGATACTTCATCATATTATTATTATATATTAAGTAATATATTATATTGCTATAGTAACTACAGTAAAGAGTTCGCTGAATAAAACTTGAATATTGGAAAACAATCGATACATTTTTCACATCATAATTATATTCCAACTTACGAAATATCTCCTTGTAGTACTTTTCCTCCACATTAGCTGAAATACAAAGAGCATTATTATCACCTACCCGAATAGGTAAGCTCTGTGGGAAATTAACCGACTGTAATCTTCAAACACTTACATATATATTTATGGTACTTTTTGAGCTCTGAAAAATAATTAAGTTGGTTAAGGACTGACAGATATCAAAACAAATCATGAAACTAACCACAGTGTTTATTTACGAGTATATGTATTTTATTTAGTAAATAGCTAAGCGGTCATTCACACAAAGTAGCCAACACCGTTATTTCCTTTCATTTTGTACAGATTGGCCGTATTAAATATTATGTCGATGCAATAAAAATGTATAGAAACAATCGGTGCTGGATTAACCGTGTGAATGACCGCTGAAACCTCACCTCGGCTAACTTCGTCTGAATTAACTTCTGCTTCACTCGGTATAATTCCTCCTATTGTATCCACTGCAACATAAAATACGGTTAAAGACATTTATTGTCTCAAAAGATTACAAAATCACATACAGAGTTTTGATTACTTAATTTATTTTAATCTTTGTTAAACTATAGCGGGTATTTGTTAAATCATAGGCTTTCTTATGGTACAGTAATATGCTAGCCAGGTGATCTCTTCCCACGATGGCCCAAGACTACGTCACGATCAGTGTTGTCGTAACTTGACATCTTCGATATAAATGAGGTTCATTATTAGCCGATAACGTAGAATTGGGTCAAATTACGTGACCGTTATGTCACGAGAAGAAAATACCGAGGCGCGAGGGGCCAAGCCTGCTAATTTCAACTGAATGCAAACGAGATACAGTTGTTATTGAGATACCATTCCATATCATATTATATTTCCATTGATATTTACCATCAGACCAATAATGTGTAAGATTATTTACAACAGTTGGCCAACTTTGTTCTTCTTCTTCGTTCTTTAAAAATATGGCTCACCCAAGTTAATAGGTATTTCGCCAGTGTCAAGTAACAAATAGCAATACAAACACAATTCATAACAATACAATACAAAAATGTGACCGTCTCCACTTTGGAAAACCATAATGGAGGCCAACTTTGTTAACCGCTGGCATCTCCACCGACTCTCAATACGTCAAAACTGACGTATTGCGTATTTGAAAACGTCAGTTTTGTCAGTTTTGCTGTGGAATATCTGTCAAAACTGATGTGTTCACATACGCGATAATGCAGTTCTCCTATAGAAAACATTTCAAAACTAACGCATTCACATGCGCGATACGTCAGTTTTCCTATAGAAAATATTTCAAAACTAACCCATTCAGATACGCGATGCATCAGTTTGGCTGTATTGCGAGTTGATCGAGATGCCAGCTGTTAAAGATTTGGGCATTTATCAATTTGTCAATTTAGATGGCTTGAATACCCCTGATTGGTGGTATACAAGCCATCTAAATTGACAGCGCAATCCGAAGTTTATTGACTAGCAGACTACCAAATTAACGTCATGTAAAGTTGGTCGGCGTCGAGTTGGGAGGAAGCGCGAACTGATGCAAACCATCAAAAGGAGAAAGGCCGCCTATCTAGGTCATATAATAAGGCACCCAAGATACGAACTTTTAAGGGTTATTTTGATGGGAAAAGTGGCTGGTAGAAGAGCTGTTGGGCGCAGAAGGAAATCGTGGCTGTGAAATATCCGAGAATGGACGAGAGTCTCAAGTGCAGCGGAGCTTTTCAACCTCGCCAAAGACCGAGAGTTATATACGGAGCTGACTGCTAACCTTCACTAGTTGGAGAGGCACTATGAGAAGAAGAAGAAAGTTGGTCGGCTTGCGTCGATTTGTAATTACCATTGTATATAATGTCCGAACGATCCACAACCGAACGACTTTAACTCGATTTCCTTCAGTTGAATTAACAGACAGCAGCATTGGCCCTCTAGTTTCATAACAATCGGCTTTCTTGGCATTAGAAACTCATACAGAAGCAATACTATTTTGATTAATTTTATAAAATAAGTGTCGGTAAATGGATATCTATGAATATCTGGACGGTAAAAAACAATAGTAGAGTAAGTTGTTTTACTCACGTAGAGTCGACATTGTGTCCTCCTCAGAACTTGCTGATATCGTAACAATAAGCTGTGAAGACAATATTAATGTAATATCTTGAAATAAAACTATTTTTCGGATTTTATCGCGTTTATTAACTTTATGTTCCCGACGTTTCGGTTGCTTTACAGCAGCCATGGTCACGGGGGGACTGAGGTGTTAGACGTCCTGATGTTATAGTTAGTAACTGGGTACCCTCATATTTAGTTGTTGTTTGTATAATCCGAAAAATAGTTTTATTTCAATGTGTAGTATTCGCGTAAATATAAGAAAACAATATAATGTAATATCTTTTACTTTTATATTTATTTATGAGCCTTTATTATTTTTATTTAGTTTTAAATCCCGCAGGAACTACCCTATGCGATAGGTATACCGAAGGTACTTATTAATTAAGATGATTTAAAATGGAAGACTTATTATCTTTTACGAAAGACTACATATTACTGCAAATAAGTAGAGAAGTCTATTATTATTTTAATATAAAATATGTTTTAAAACTTACAGAGCAAAACATCAAAGCGTTTAAAAACATCTCCACGTTTCAGTTTCTCGATCAAGTCGTCCAAGTGCCGTTGGTTAATTGGCCGCAATTATAGCCGCCAATTAATTAGTGCAGTCGTTGCGTTCCGTGACGACTCTAATAATTAACGATACCGATGTGATTGTTCGGTTTTAATTAACTATTCCAAACTGTAATAACGGTTTTAGAATACTAATAACGACAGTATTACCTATGTAGGTGCGTTTGCACTTAAGTAGAGACAGAAGCTCTACCATAGGAATTACAGTGATCGCATGTTTGTGTATAAACAATGTTTTGGGTTAAACAAGAATGTATTTCATGTTGTTTTTGTTAATCGTTACGGTCAAATTAAATGCAGTAAGATCTATTTCCAGATTACTTAAACAAAAATTATATGGTGTCGTTTTGGTTTTCAGCAAAATCGGCCCGAACACTCCTATAGTTTTGGATTTGAATATCCACACCCAACTGAAAAACTCGCCCAGTATAGGACAATGTGATCTTATTTTAATAATAAGCGCTATTTATAGGTAATAATCGTATGGTATAAATATTTCTGACGGTCGTTGGCAATTGATCAAAGTTCATCCGTTAGAAAGAAACCCATCAGATTTTTTGTGGTTGATAATTAAATCATATTAATATTACTAGCAAAAAGACAAGAAGCAGTGATAGCCGATAGCCGATTGGTTGAAGCACGCGTCTTGCGGGCACCAGGTCTTGGGTTCAAACCCCGGCTCGCACCTCTGGATTTTTTGAAATCTATGTGCGAATCATAATTTCTATATGATTATCACTTGCTTACGGTGAAGGAAAACATCGTGAGGAAACCAGCATGTCTTACAAAATCTAACCAATTTTCAAAAGACATGTGAAATCCGCCAACCCGCACTGGGCCAGCGTGGTGGATTATGGCCTGAATCCTCCTCCTCATGTTGAGGGGAGGATCGTGCCCAGGAGTAGGACGTCAAAAGGGCTAAATTATTATTATGATTTATAATATTACTAAGCGCCCTGCAAAATATCGTACATTATTAAAATAAAACCAATGAAATGTGAGATTCCCTCGAGCATCGCTCTAAAATAGTCCTGTCGGTCGCATATACCGTGATCATTTTGAAACATAAGTTGGGGCTGCAACTTTCAGGGAACCAATTTAAACTTCATATTGACGGTTCAACACCCTCGGGAATAAAATGGTTTTATAACATAGATGGTGTTTTTGTTTTTAATAGAGTGTCTAATATTGGAAATGGTTTCTCTGGGGACTGATTTTGAAGGGTTTTGTAAGGCTGAAAGTCCGTCTTCATTTCCACATTTTAAAGGACCGACAGTCAGTCATCGTCTCTCCATTTTGTAGGACTGAGTACCCCAACAAAACATAGTTATTTTCATTATCTCTCTTATCGTACGAGACGCAGCTATCATAGCTACTTTACGCAGATCTTCTGTGAGACGGTAGTACTACCCTGGTCGTTCGAGCCCGTATGTATAAAATAATAATAATTTAGCCCTTTTGACGTCCCACTCCTGGGCACGGGCCTTCACTCAACACGAGGGCGATTCAGCCCAAATTCCCCACGCTGGCCCAGTGTGGGTTGGCGGATTTCACATGTCTTTCGAAAATTGGTTATAGATCTTATAAGACATGCAGGTTTCCTCACGATGATTTCCTTCACCGTGAGCGAGTGATAATCAATAATATATAAATTATGATTCGCACATAGGTTTCGAATAACCCAGAGGTGCAAGCCGGGGTTTGAACCTAGGACCTGGTGCCCGCAAGACGCGTGCTTTAACCAATCGGCTATCACTGCTTGTATATAAGCTGCAGTCAATTAGTTTCAGTTTACTTTTACTAGACTTCATTAATCTCATTATAGAGTAAGGTTTTTATCTACTAGTATCTCGTTGACGTAGAGCGAACCCCTTAATTCAGCACATTTATCCTTATCAACACTTGAAATCTTTGTAGAGCTCTTTTATGTGTGAAACGTGCTGAAACTGACACTTTCACCTGAAACTTAGCGCGTATAGTTACATCAGCTAGTTGTTCTAAGTTTACTCTAGCTGTTTGCGTTACATCTCATCTGAATTTGCAGTATGTTTGACGGTTTTGAGGTGATGTGTCTAGGTCGTGTTTTAATTAACCCTGTCATCAGCTTTACTCTAGTAATACTGAATTTATGGTACCCGTGCTAATTTCTATTTAAGTAAAGTCTCGGTAGTAATACATTTCTATGGAAGGTGGAAGTTTCTACTAGACTAGTGAGAGCTAGACTCATGGTAGAGCTACTGGCCTCTTAAAACCCTTTATTAATTAAACTAAAGTTAACTCAAACTAAACTCGAGAACAATTTAATATTTATATTATATAACTTTACTTGTAGTAAAAGTACAACGAAAACAGGTTCTTATAATTAATACTTATTGAATTAATTCTTAATCCACCCACCCACACATATTAATTCATAAATGATATTATAATAACAGTATGCATGTTGTTGTTGTATAAATTACTACCAGACTACGTGGTAAATAATTTATAATACCCATTAGCGATTATGATTGGCCCGACTTCGAATTATTCAGGATGAATTTGCATATTACGAGTTATGAATGAATATACGAACAGATGAGTTTAGCGCCTGCGACCAGCGACTTGATGGAATTAACCCAATGTTACGTGGTGTCTTAATGCTATGAACATTTTTAAGTCAATGTTATGTTTCTGATGGATGACGACTGCTTAGTTTAGTTCAGTGGTTCCCTACCTTCTTTCAAGCAAGGACCACTTATGTGTCTTTGTTAGCAGAGATAATAAGATTGATACTGTGAGAATACTTAGCATTTTATATTTGGATTGCCTGTTGCATAAAATAAAATTGTGATTATTTTATGGATGCTGTTGATTCATCGGCACATATATTTTCACTCCATATTGAACCATATTTTGTTAGACAGTACCGAAACAATTTCCTGTAACATTTTTACAGGTATATTTTCTGAGCTAATTCTGTTTTCATGTCAATCCTCTATTAACGGAAAAATCCTAATTCAGTTCAATGTTTTCGCCCCCGCTTAACATCGGGAGAATAATAAACAGTTCGTGGATTTATATTTTGGCGCAGGAACCTTGGTTTGATCACAAATATTCAAATGTATACGATTATCGACCTGAAGGTGTAGGCTATAGAACAAGTATATAATTATGTTATATTAGTAGCAACACACTAGAGCTATTCTAATATTTATATGAATATCTACTACCCTTTGTAATTAATTATTGGTTATAAGCAACTGGCGATAAAAAAATAATTACATGTAAAAAGACAAGCCCGCTGAGTTTCTTGCCGGATCTTCTCAGGCGAGGTTGCGTTCCGTTCCGGTTTATCTACAACCGGGTCGGAACGCGAAAAGATATGTAAGAAAAAAAATATGTAAAATTGACAATTTGTAAGTGCCCCCGTAGGCCTAAACAAAATAAACGATTTGAATTTGAATTTTAATTTGAGTACATTTTTGTGAGTCGATTTATTTGACGTGGTGGCTCAGCGCTTTGTAATAGGACACTACCACCACCACGCAGTGAATTCCCAAAGGAGTTAGTAGGTGCACCCATTTTCGCCTATACTATTTTGCACTTGCTTGGACTTTTTTTAGCAGTGCAAGCAGTAAATTATTAATGTTTTATTATCAAGTATTTCTATACCAAAATGACCACCACAAAATGTCATTACAAACATATAAATAATAATTATACAATGACGTCACTTCAAGTGTTATTACTGTAAAATAACATGTTATTATGTTGTAGCAATACCTATCAATGTATGTGACGAATGCCCCATCATTGCCTGCTATATTGTTATAAACTGGTTGTGGACGTATGTATTATTAGCGGCCCGCCCCGGCTTCGCACGGGTACATTGCGGTTACATTATTCGAGTTTTAGTAAGGATCCCTATTTTTTTCGAAAATATATTATAGCCTATGTCGCCTGGGGATAGTGTAGCTTCCCAACAGTGAAATAATTTTTCAAATCGGTTCAGTAGTTTCGGAGCCTATTCATTACAATCAAACAAACAAAGTTTTCCTCTTTATAATTTGATTATATTAGTATGAAATGTAATTTATTATACTTGAAATAATTAATGGTAAGCTGGTGTTATACAAATACAATAGCTCGTTAAAAACTTGATTTACTTAGGTATAGTATTTATTAAATATACCCACTTATTGTCAGTTATTTAACCAAACCTATAATGCAATTGTACTGAGTCCCAACTCTGTTAACCGCTGGCATTTCGATCGACTCGCAATACGTCATAACTGACGTATCACGTATCTGAATACGTCAGTTATGACAAATTTTCTATAGAAAAACACAATTAATTTTATATATAAAATTCTCGTGTCACAGTGTTTTCAACCAAACTCTTTCGAAACGGCTTGACCGATTATTTTTTTTGTGTATATTTGTTAGGTCTGAGAATAGATTGTAAACTATATTTCATACCTATAAATAATTTATATCGTAGAACAACGTTTGCCGGGTCAGCTAGTCAATTAATAAAAAGTGATCAATCATCAATTAATACAATCTGAATTTTATTGTAGTATACCATTTTTGAGTTCCGATGTTATGGTAAACCTCTGCTATTCATCAAACACCACTACTAGGTTAATTTACTAGTAAGTAGCAGTAAGTAGGTGCCTCAGCGCACAGTTACAGCGTTATCAGACCTGAACCAAGCGTCTCCATCTCAAAGGGTTGAGACAATGGCGGAATCTGATACTATTGTCGAAAACGATGTGGATGGATTATGTTAAACGTATATATTCCCCGTTCCCGTCACAATGAAACAGCGACTGGGGTAATATTAATCTATCTAATATGTAACAGATATGTCTATAAGTTACAGATAAATTAATAAGAGGGAGACATAGCACAGTTTATTTTAAAAATAGCTTCAAAAGTAACAACTGCTTCTTAATTTCTTCAGTACTGTCCAGGTTTCACCGTCCAGGGTCTCACCGGTTAAAATAATTCTTGTAATGAAAATTAATTCACTATTTCACAGGTGAAATAACAGGGAAAGCAAAAATAACTTTGCCTAATGAAAATGAGTAGAAAATAGCCTTGGATAGTGGCCGGAGACATTTTAAACTACCTAATTATTTGAATCTATTCAACTTTTTTTTCATTTTCAATGCATTCACGTACCCATTCTCGAGATACCTACATACATACGTAGTAAGTACATCTTCACGCGTCTACGTTATAAATAGATGATATGAAATCCTATTCAAGACATTTTAATCAAATAAGAAATAAGTAGATACGTGATACGGATAGTCTACAGTCTAGACAGGATTCTATGTTCAAAGAATATTTAGCACTCCAGAATGTTCGCGGTAAATGAATGAAACTCCTTTTAACCTCGACGCAACTCAAAGTAGCGTTGTTATAAGGTCGCTTTTGAGTTTTGATTGACTGACAAAAATAACCTTTTCATGTTTGTTCATATTTAAAAATGACAAGGTCATAATTACGTATCATATTTACATTGTATAATATTTAATGGTTAGTTATTAATATCCTGAAATTTCATTTTAGTCAAAATCTAATTGTTGCGCCCTACTAAAGCCCCCTTTGTTACCTGACTTGGTAGAAGCACTGCCGCTCCTACAGACTGAATTCGGTAGATAGGTACTTAGGAAAAGTCTACAAGCTCTGGATTAATCCACAGTGACGACATACGAGTAATATAATGAAGATTTATATTCCCGCGACGATTTCGTCATACAATATTGTGTTATTACTAGTGAACCACACATCGTATGAGATAAGATCTCATATTTACGTAATACAGTGGAAGTATCTTCGCCGGATAAACGTTTAATGGAATCGGTGACCCACATTCAACGTGACGAGCCATTGTTTGGACTGAACCGTCCGCAATAAGGACGCCTATATTGAATTATACGTACGTCAGGTTGAGATGACAATCGGAGCGTGCGTTTCCGGATCGTTAGTAAGATTTCTAGGGTTATGTAGTCCTTACGGGGAACCCTCATGAGATTATCCAGTCCGCCGGTCTGACCGTCCGTCCGTCCGTCCCTGTCCGTCTCAGTAGCTTCTACAGTTTGTAAAGGAAGTTGACGAAATTCGATATACCTACCTTATGAGTAGATCTCACTTTTTGACCGATCGGGTGATCTAGTTTTTCCATGCATTGGACATCAGCGCCCCTACCGGAAATGTGCAGCTTTACGCAGACTTATTACAGCTAACATGTTACTTACTATCCATGTCGAGACATGGATAGTAAGTATTACATTGAACATTTCATTCATTAATATAATTTGATTGAGCGTGAAAATAAATTAAAATATTCCCCTTGAATTACACCGGTCAGGCCTCTGGGGCATAATAAAAGTTAACGTACTCCGCATTGTTTTCTGGCCAAAGCAATACTACCGAATTAAAACTTTTTTTTATAGTTAAATTTTTTCGTTCCGTGTGTACAAGGTATTTCGGTGTGTATTTATGAAATGTTTTTATGTGACGACGCGGGTAATAATAACACTCACTGTTCATGAAATAACGTTTATTTTTTATTTCAATATGATAACATGTAACTAATGTAACTAAGCTGTGATAGCCGATTGGTTAAAGCACGCGTCTTGCGGGCACCAGGTCTTGGGTTCAAACCTGAACTGATTATGGCCTGAATCCCCCTCGTGTTGAGGGGAGGCCCGTGCCCAGGAGTGGGACGTCAAAAGGGCTAAAATTATTTGTATTATCATACATGTTACTAAAATTTAAAAAACCCCCGATGCGACAACTTTTTAAATATAGAGCTGATAATTTTCAAACGGCTGAACCGATTTTCTTGAAACATAGCGAAGAACACTCTCGATCAGAAATCGAGAAGAATACTTTTTAACAAAAAAAAAACAACATTAGAATCGGCTCATCCGCTTGGGCGCTACGTTGCCACAGACAGACACACATGTAAACTTATAACACCTCTCTTTTTTCTTCGAGAGTTGATATGGGTGAGGTTACGATAAAACGCCTTAAGACCTTTATTTTACAGATGTACATGACCGTAAAGTGCGATTGTTTATTGGAAAATAGGCTTACTCGTATAATGCGAAGATGTCGATTCGTTTTTATCCTTTTGGGGTTAAGGGATCAAGAGGCCTACGTAAATAAGCGTATTTATTGTACAAAATATCGTTTTATTATTTACCCTGTAACGAATTTCATGTAGAGTTTCCACTGGGGAAAATGGCACGCCTGCTAGAGTTTAATATTAAGCGACATGTTTTTTTTGTTTATTACTCTGAGTTGTTACAAATATTTAAAGGTTGTTCTGCATAATTAGGAATTTTATATGCCGAAGTTGCCAAACAAGGGTACGACCCTCTTAATGTTAAGCAGTACCCGTAGTTATTCACAATTTACAATACCAAAGTACTGAATTAAATGGGAGTGGAACAGCTTACGGGAGGGGGGTGGTCTTGTAGCCCTCTCGCTCTTCGTACGAAATGGAACTATAATAGCTACTATACGGTAATCTTCTGTGAAAGGGTGGTATTACCCTTCGTCGAGCCAACCCGTAGCTTGGCTCTACCACCGTACAGGTATCTCTTTTTATCAGTAATTTAAATTATCCCGCGATTTTTTCACCTTTACATTCGTTGGTGACTATCTCATGAGAAACTCTATCATTATTTTTAATGTCATTAAATATTGCATCAATAACTATTAGTTTGATGAACTTGAATATTTTGCGCACATTAAATGGCGCCTCTCGAATCCAGAAGAGATCTCATTTCAGTAAACAAATCTCTCTGTAGCATGTGCTCTACATACGGATCACGTATTATGACGCTACGTGACGCACCCCCAAGCCCCCCCCCCCCCCCCCCCCCGGCCTGCATTAGATACGAGTCCATTATGTGGACATATTACATCCTGCATATATGACTAGGCTGCGGTTGATGGAGCCGTGACAACTCAATTTGAGTTCGCTATTTTTTTAGGTAAATTAAAGTCGGCAAACAAGCATATTAAGCAGTTACCGTAGCCTATAGATGCTTACAATACCAAAGGCTTCGCTCGCACTTTGCCAAACTAAATGGAAGATAGGAAAAACGAAAGCGTCTTCATCGCGTGATTCACTGCTAATTTAAAAAATAATACTTAATTAGAATACTAGAAATCATTTTATTTTTGTTTCCCAAGTTAAAAGTAGTGGAGTGGAAAATATTTTTTCTCTTTGTCCCGCCTATCGCTCATAATATCATATTTTAACCTCTTTGGTTGCGAAATCGTATTCACTGACGGATTTCTCTTCTCTCCATTATTTATCCCGTCCCGAGGCGATGTAGTCCGAATTCATTAAAGTCACCTCCCGAAGCATTGTTATTGGATGGAATATTCGATTATAGCCTTTGTATTTGGGATTTCAAATTGGATCAGGGTATTTGTGAATTCCGATATATTTACCGGTCTTATTGCGAATAACCAATACTCGGCTTTCAATACCAATACTTTTCCACTCCTGGGCACGGGCCTCCCCTCGATACGAGGGGGATTCATTCAGGCCATAATACACCACGCTGGCCCAGTGCGGGTTGATGGATTTCGCATGTCTTTCGAAAATTGGTTAGATTATCTAAGTCATGCAGGTTTTCTCACGACGTTTTCTTTTATAGTAAGCAATGGATAATAGATTTCGAAAAACCCAGAGTTGCGAGCCGGGGTTTGAACCATAATCTATGGTAATTTTATTCAGGGCTAGTGTATAGCTCTTCTTTTTCTTATGGGAGAGCTTATGAAGTCGATGTAGCTCTGTGCGCTACTCTCAATCAAGGGCAACAATTTCTACTAGTACAGGTCTCTTTTTATCAGTAATTTAAATTATCCCGCGATTTTTTCACCTTTACATTCGTTGGTGACTATCTCATGATTTGTTTTTTTTTTTCATAGAATAATTATGTGTAAAAAAATCAAGTATATTTGGAGGATAAACTTCATGCGAGGATTGTGAAATACTCGTAGACTCTAAATTTCGAAAATTAAAAAATACGTTAAGGAATATTTGGATTATTGTATATTTTTTGTACACTCGACCAATTAACTTTAAGTTGGTACTGTTATTTTACAATTCATAATTTGTGTGCAATAATAAGTTACTGGTAGTCCCGTTGTAATGGTTGAAATTCGACCATAATTAATTTTAATTTTAAACTTCATTAAGCTTTTATTGTCACAGACTATTTGATACTGGCACGCAGAATTAACTATGGAAGTCCCACCCCCCAAAAACTGTCACCGTGTGTCAGTCAGACAGTCAGTCGGTGTTTAAGTTACAAATGTGTGTGTGTCAATTCATGGTAGTGTGTGTAATGTTTTATTTATTGATTTTAATGTATTTCTAAGAATAATAATATAAAAATATTAGCATTCTACACTCCTGCTCTATATAAACTGTAAGTGTGGCAAATTTCATACTCCTCCGTCCGCGCAATTTCCGTATTAAGCGTTTGAAAGTTTTTCCTTCACGTATTAATATAAGTTATAATTATTTGTTTCACTACCAAACCGCTACCTACTCAAATGCAGCTCAGATTTGATGGCTATCAACGTCTTGAAATATTGAGACATCGAGTAAGAGTCACGTTTAACTGGGACCTTTTGAACCTAACGCCAGGGACCCAACGTGTAAAGGCCCTATTTTACACAATATCTCATCAGTTATAACTAATAGGCACCTATAGAGGCAGTAAGCACCTACAACGAGGGTAAGAGTCGGCTAATGAGTTTAGACGAAGCAATTAAGCATTGCAAAGTGGGTAGGCGGGCGCCATTCGTACTACCAGGTTAAATGAATTGAATTAACACTTGGAATAGTTTTCGGTTCTGTAATTTTATTTCAATGCTGCGAAGAGTTTTATGTATTTTGTAGGTATATATCACACATCACATCACATCATCAGCCTATGCTTGTCCACTGCTGGACATAGGCCTCCTCTAATGAGCGCCATAGCGCCCTGTCTTCAGCTTGCCGCATCCAGCATCTGCCTGCAGTCTTTCGCAGATCGTCATCCCACCTGGTCGGAGGGCGTCCTACACTACGCAAGCGTAGTGTAGGTATATATAGCTACTTAAAATAATATCAAATTTAATAAAAAATAATAATATCGCCAGATAATATGAACACACCAACTGTATGGTCCCAAACTATGCCTCGTTTGTACTATGGGTATCGTACAATGGACTAGGAGCGATCCCAATGACACGCAGATAAGGGAAAATTACGAAAAGGCTATCTCCGAAATTTACAACCACCCGGTGCCGTGAGCCGAGCGGCCTACGCTCCAATCGCTGCGCAAAGCGGTTTAAATTAATTGTGCACTCCGATTTGGAAGCTGCCAGTACCACATGAATAAGTAAACTATTATTTGGTGGGGAAATCAGAGTTCTCCTGCGTTTAATATAAAGTCTTATTTTAATAACGAACGATATTTACCACAAGATCGAGACAGGGGCTTGTTATAAGGCGTTTTAACTGGTAAAGTAAGAAAAACTCGGCTTCTAAATTTGAACGCGTCTTAATGTTGGTCACTATAGTCTTGCATGCTTTGACTAGACCAAGTTATCCAATATCCATCCGCCGCTTATTTCTCGCAAAATATTAACGTTTTTTTATATATCAAAGTGGGCAAACATGAGTACGTATCGCCTTACGTTAAGTCGTTATTTTAGCCTATAGATGCGTGCAATACCAACGGTATAACTCGCACGCTGCCAACCTGATAGAGAGTGGGATAGAGGTAGAGGAATGAACGAGGGGGTTGGGCTTCCGCTTCTCGCACTCATTGTATGAAACGCGGCTATAATAGCTACTTTATACCGATCTTCTGTTAGAGGGTGGTACTACCCTAGTAGAGCCAGCCCGTATTTGAGCGCGTATACTGTACCACGTTTAACTTTTAAACTGTAAATTCTAGGACTGCAATATCGAAATAACTGTAACATTGGTACAGTCACGTGACGAATACGTCATACCGCGGACACTCCCCGTATTATCGAAGTCGATCATCGACAGTTAGGACGTGACACGCTTCAGTACTAGGTACTAGGTACAGTACTAGGTAGTACTTTCCTATGAAAAAGTAAATTAAGTATTTTATAACACCCATTCTGAAATTTGTGGACATGTGCGATCTGTTAGATGATGGAATTACTACGAAATTTAACAAGGTATCGTTTTGTTAAAGATCCTTTAAGTGCACCGTAATCCAAGTGATCCGCGGTTCTCAGTGCTTTAGTTAAATCAATATTATGTATTCGAATCAATAATTGAGTAAATTTAATTAACTGTGGAATAATTAAGAATGTGTTAAATATTAATCTAGGTATTAATGGAAGGTTTTCCTCTTAGGTCTTGAAAATACAGTCCATTAACATCCAGTTTAAATGTCCCCGGTGTCCATTGCTGTAATAATATTCCGTATAAGCGAGTCTAGTCAGCGTCGGAAGATTAATATTTCAAACGAACCACTCTCCTCGTCATGTCCCACTTTCTGGTGTCAGTTTTTTACTTGTCAACATGGAGCCATTGACTACGGCGACTGAAGGTTGTCATCTTTGAATTTTGATTTTTATATTAGTTGAAAATGTTTTTTTCTTAATGAGAAAAACCAGTCTAAAAAATATGTTTGTATGTCCAACAGTCCAGCGAGACTACTGGTATGAGTCTAATGTATCCACATATTTATAATGTATCCAATCACCACCATCTTAGCCATGTTTTTTGACTACCGAAGACTATGTCTAAAATTTACTGCGACTGATGTCAAACCATCTTCAACGATCAACCCAGCTACAAACATTAGATTCCAAGCATCTCACGCCGGCAACAGATCGTCCAACTTATCGCACAACATGTTTCCTAACAAGCTGGTGGGCAAAATCGATCAATACGTCTTTATTACAAGTCAAACACGATAAACCGGTATCTGTTGCTTGTCATTTACCATCGCCGTAAATCTAATCGACTCTGCTGTCCACGTGATGTGTCATTGACATAGGTTGTTCATTAGGTTCACGGAAGGTCTTATACTAGGTGAAACAAAAAGGGTATACTATTTTATTTGCAACTTAACTTTGTAAATCTCAAACTATCGGCTTTGTGGGACAGTTGAAGTACTAAAGGTTTTGTAGACTTGTGAAATCGGTCAACAGCTGTATTCCTATAACACCTTTTGTTTTTCAAGTTCCCTCCAAAGCTGATGGTTTTAGAATTACAAAGTTATGTTTTGAAAAAAAAAGTATACCCATTATGTTTCACCTTGTAGAACAGGTACATTCATGAAGTAACCTATATATAATGTATAATATAATTAATTACGGCTTGAATCGCCCTCGTAGTGAGGGAAGGCCCGTGCCCAGGAGTGGGACGTTAAATGGGCTAAATTATTATTATTTATAGAATTAATAACACGTTTTGTGGCACTTACTGCATGCCTATTATAAGAACACGACAAGACTTTATCTCACGCTTTTTGTCCGAGTTGCTCTCTCTCCTTCTTAGTTCATAGGAGAATGAGACAAAATCTAATCTTCGTACATTTTGCCTGCTATGGTACATCGCCGTGGTGTGCCAGTGTAATATCAACTTTATTGTTAGATACCTACTCGACAACTCACATGTGAATATAGGTAGGTACTACAGAAGTTAGCAAGGAAAACATTCAACAAGTTTGGAGTTTTGTCTTCATTCGGCAGACTGTTTGGACGGCCGCGACTCATGTTGAATAAACTTCCGCAATTAATATCCAACCAAACTTCCCTACTCATGTTTCTCTAGTACATCATAATTTTGCTTGTAAGGATATTCATTTATCAGCAAATATATTTTAAAAGACCAGCTGCGAAATTGAACAACAAAAATAAGTTTTTTACTCCCACATTGGGTAGAAAGTATCTACGCGGTCATTCACGCGGTATCCGGGTGCCAGAAAAGATCATTATATAAAAAAATATTTATAGAAAAGCGGTGTCGTCTTCATCGTGAGACTAACCGCTCAGTGTGAAATAATAAATTACTGTTTTTATTATTAGCCCTGGCTTTTTTTATTAACCCTTGCCAAAAATGGTCATCTATAGCCTTAGACCTGTTCATTAATCTAAGTCTATAGCGCGACCGTCAAACAGCTCTAAAAAAAGTATTTATTGTTTCGATTCGAGGAACAAATATGATTGCTACAAACTTATGTAGAGCGGGTAGAGTTCATAATATGCGTAAATAACTGCTAACTGATTTATTTATACGTATTTATTTTCCGAATTACCTGGAGCTGCGATCGTGTAACACGGAATCCCAGATGAACTGGGTGAGGGGTTATTGAAACCGATAGCTCCCATCTATTTGATATTCCACGCACATCACCGTAGTAACGTGATGCTAATAAATAGATTTATTACCCTGTAGTATTTTTGGTACGAAGTTTTTGGCCGAACTCGTCACGCTTGAAAAGCGTTATACGTAACTGTGTAACGTCCACTGTGAAAAAGTTCTTTAAAAATGAACTAGATGGTGTTAGTGAGTTATTAAGGTAACTGGATAGTGCGACACCGAAAAAATTAAAATGTTGTGCATGCGAAACACTTAACAGAGATCTTCGTTCCTCGCGTGGGTCCCAGACCGCACAGTTGTTTTTTGTATATCTGAAATCACTGAATAATAAAATGTCTAGTCTATAGACTTAGTACAATCCATAGTCTTTCCGATAGCACATAAAGAATTTCATCAGAATACAAGTTAGGTATAAGGAAAAAAAGCACATCAAATGAGTTTTGCAATTTCTACTATTATTTCAGTATTTTAAAGAAAAAGTTTTGTAATTCCAAACAAACATTTATGTAATTCCACATATACATAAATTATTTGCATTAGTTACA
Organism: Notodonta dromedarius; assembly: GCA_905147325.1. Classification (NCBI taxonomy): domain Eukaryota; kingdom Metazoa; phylum Arthropoda; class Insecta; order Lepidoptera; family Notodontidae; genus Notodonta; species Notodonta dromedarius. The sequence continues at coordinate 11,828,690 of LR990159.1, read as the reverse complement.
AAATTTCTTGTAAGAAATACAGAAGGAATGCTTAGATCTACAAAAATAATTTGTTGCGATACATTTTTATCTCGCAGTGAATGAAATACTTATAACATTTATGAAATACATATTTAGTGCTGTGCCGATTTCGGGAATAATAGGAAAGTTTGACAAATTTTCAAGAAGTATTCTCGAAAATGTAGCCAGCTTCAATTGTCAAAGATTAATACTGTAAAGTTTGTAGTAAACAAAAGCTCTCTCGCCCTAAAACCTTAATATCACAATGACATAATAGATAACCAATAAGTACTTATCCAGAATCCAAAACTTGTTTACAAACTTTGTCCGACCTTGGCCCAAACTCTCCCAATTTTAATCCCAAATCCAATAAAGATTATAAGCGTCCCATTTGTATATAGATAGGTGAAATAATAACTGAAAACATAATTCTACTTATGTACGTACCGCAACAAATGTACAGTCAATCACTTTTATATCGTTATTTTGTATGCGAGTAAAGCCATTGGTATTGCATCTATAAGCATCTATAGGCAATGGTAACTCCCTAAGATCAGGCAGGTAGTACGCTTGTTTTCCGACTTTGTCACTTAAAAAATAATCATAATAAATCAGTTCACAATTGGCGAAAATGTCGATGAACATACACAAAAAAACATACAGACGAACATAGAACCTCCTCTTTTTTGGAAGTCGGTTAAAAATATTCGCCGTGTTTACCACAGTTACGATCTATTCGTTAAGGCGGGCCAAACTGTCAACCCACTTGTCTGGGTATATTGCTACTAACTAAATAAAGTGATATTTATACCAAAAAAAAACATATATAAACCAGCAATTACGTGAGCCTTCGGTCGAGCCGGTAAAGTTCGATAACGAACCAAGAACAAATAAATTTACAGGCGGTCTGAACACTCGGGGCTTAGTTTTACGGTTTTCAGGTAGACATCTTTATTATCTCTGATGTGGTAACAAAAACTATGACCACCGCCGACGAGTAGTGATACGAACATTTTTAGATTATTTTATTAAATTCGTTGTTTTTAAAGCTTCGCCTTCTTTTTTTTATATTTTTCATAATTTTTCAACATAATGATCCACTAATTCATAAAATGGCCGCTCGAATGTTTGCAATCCTGGCGGTACGCGCCTTCAATTTGGAAATTATTACCATTTTACAAGGTGAAACATAATGGGTATACTTTTTTTTTTCAAAACTTAACTTTGTAATTCTAAAACCATCAGCTTTGGAGGGAACTTGAAAAACAAAAGGTGTTATAGGAATACAGCTGTTGACCTATTTCAGAAGTCTACAAAACCTTTAGTACTTCAACTGTCCCACAAAGCCGATAGTTTGAGATTTACTAAGTTAAGTTGCAAAAAAAATAGTATACCCTTTTTGTTTCACCTAGTATATCGTGTCTCGTTGGCGGTGGTATATTCTAAGATTTTTTAACATAGTGTTGGTGGTTGTTCGATTTTTTTGATTTACCTACGTACTAACTAATGGAACATACAATATGAATTTCGACGACCGCTTAGCGCAAAGGTTCGAGCGTAGGCCGCTCGGCTCACTTCACCGGGTGGTTGCGGGTTCGATTCCCGCGGGTAATTTTACCTGGTCTGGGAGTCACTGGGATCGCCCCCGTCGTTGGTGTGTTCGTCTGGCGATATTTTAATCCGACAAGGATGGATTAAAAAATAAAGTAAAAAAAATAATTAAGTTGTATCATGACATGGGGTCACTCACTAATTCACATCACTCAAATATTCCGGTTTATTATAAATTCCGTTAAGTATTACCTAGTTTAATCTATTATATAAAAATAAGTCGGGTTTTTCTTCCTGACGCTATAACTCCAGAACGCACGAACCGATTTCCACGGTTTTGCATTCTTTGGAAAGGTCTCGGGCTCCGTGAGGTTTATAGCAAAGAAAATTCAGGAAAAACAGAACAGAACGCGGACGGAGTCGCGGGGCACAGCTAGTCTACTATATAAAAATAAGTCGGGTTTTCCTTCCTGACGCTATAACTCCAGAACGCACGAACCGATTTCCACGGTTTTGCATTCGTTGGAAAGGTCTCGGGCTCCGTGAGGTTTATAGCAAAGAAAATTCAGGAAAAATTTCAACAGAACGCGGACGGAGTCGCGGGGCACAGCTAGTTATATTTAAATTACACCTACTCAAAATTTCAAACTCGCTTCGCTGCTAAAATTCATTCAAGCGGAACCCATTTCACTTTTATTTTGACATTTAAACCTGCTATATGCATAATTATAACCTAAAAGTACGTGTTCCTGACCTTAGCCTAGGTACATGATCAACAAAATAACTTAAGTTTTAACAATAAAAATAATCCTCAACCTCATGTAATGTTCCACGAAGATAGATAGCACCAGAGCTTGCAAATCCTGAAGAGGTCCCACTTCAATAATGTGCTGGCGCTACGTAAATCTTATAGCTCCACGCTCTATCTCGAGCCTTCTGCTCTCCTGGTAGAGCTTAGTTCAAAACTCAAGGGAACGATTCTCACGCCGACAGACGCTGCAAATGAGGTGCGAGATACGGGAGATCAGCGTTTTAGTGATGAGGGGGAATAAATTATGCGTTCAGCGATGAAGGCAAAATGTTTTATAACTTCTGTTGAAATTCATGACGAAACTGGAGCGCTCGGAAGTGTTTATTTAGTCTATGGTGTAGATGATTAGTCTATGAACTCTCAGTAGAGAGTAATACCTTGGTCTATGAAATATAATCGTGGAGTATTACCTATATTAAAAAATTAAAATCTTACCGTAGTAGATTATTTACGTAGTAGTATTTACGTAGTTTACTATTATTCATACAAATAGTAAATACTTAAGGCTAAAGCGCCCATCTAGCCCGCGAAGTTCCAATTTTTTGAGTTCTTTTAGAAATTTTTCAAAATCTGACAATAATAAAAGACAAATTTTGTAATTCGCGAAAAAGACCGTGTGCAGTGCATTTATTAATATATCCAACTTACTCTAAAACATTTCAAGAACGACAGCTATCTAGATAATCTGGCAATTTTTGTATATTTAGTGATTTACTAGTATCATATCCACCGTGATAATATTTAGAGTAAAATAAATGTATTAATAAATGCACTGCACACGGTCTTTTTCGCGAATTACAAAATTTGTCTTTTTTATTGTCAGATTTTGAAAAAATTCTAAAAGGACTCAAAAAATTTGAACTTCGCGGGCTAGACAGGCGCCTTCACCTTAACCTTTCTGTGTATCAGCTTGTTGTGTACCCGCATCACGCGATAAGATCCCATGGGTCCCATGGATTCAACTGGATTTCAATATAAATTAGACGTGTTTTATAATCTTGTGCCAGACACAAACCCAGAGCCAAACCAAGAACAGCGAATATTCCAATATTTCTCCTCGTATTCAGAAGTTTCGCTCGTAGTTTGTCCCATGCCTGTCGCCGCCATTAGGTGAACAGACACTTGTTATGTTATGAAAGATTTCTCGCGGGATTTTCATACATACTAATATACGCTTTCAGAATGTAAGAGGTCGCTTGGATGTCCAGCTATTATGGAAATTCGCGCGGGCAAAGTTGCAAGGACATTATTTTGTAATAAAATAATTAGCCCCTTTAATATCCCAATCCTGGATACATGCCTCCCCTCAATGCGGGGGGGGAGGCTTCAAGCCATAATCGAACATGCTGGTTCAGTGCGGATTGGTGGAGTTCACATTTTTTTCGAAATTGATTAGATTTTCTAAGACATGCAGGTTTTCTCACGATGTTTTCTTTCACTGTAAATAAAGCAAGTGATAATCATATTGAATACAACCCAGAGGGGGAGCCAGAGTTGAATTCAGGACGCTGTGCACGCAAGACGCGTGCTTAACCCATCGATTATCACTGCTTTTTAACACCATCGAACTTTAATCTCGCTGCCTTCTTCTATCTTGAACGGTATCGACGCTATATTGGCATTTTTATACCAGCACAGTCCCAGACCGGCGAGGCGAGTAACACAGGATTTTAGTTTTCTGTCTGGATTTCTATAATCACAATGTAAGAGATTGTATTGTTCATGTTTTATGCGTTTGGGAATAAGGGATACATTTATACATCACAGTTATGTAGTATGTAATAAAGATACGTTGCGCGTTTATTATTGTTATTGCGGACTTAGGGTCGAGATCACCAAGACTAACAGTCCGTTAGAGAAGTTAACGTGGTCACCTGTATATTTAACAATTGTTTACTGTTCTAACGGTCCGTTAATATATTGTTACACTCAGGCCTTAAAGACTATCGTTAAATCTAGCATATGCAAGAGAGGCAAAGATTTTTTTTTATTGAAAATATTCTTGTTGTTTAACTAAGTCTTAGTTTGTATGTGTCCTTGTTTCGTGTTGTTACCTCCAGCACTATGCTTATTTTTACTTCGGCTCTAGTTAGGAAAGTAGACAGATATATTTTTTACTTTCTCACGATACGTTGTGTCCTCTCGTATTGAGGGTGCCCCGTATAATTCCAATATACTCGCTCCCTATACATTGGAACTAAAATACAATTACATACACATTACATACAATTATTACAGTGGTAGAGCTAAGCTGTAACCACCTGACTACATTTCATATACTGGTTCAACCGGGGTAGTACTATCCTCTCACAGAAAATCGACGTAAAGTAGCTATTATAGCTGCGTTTCGTTCGATAATCCTTCCCTCCCCTTTCTGTCAAGTCACTCCCCTTAAGGTTGGCAACACGGGAGCTAAATTTATAAATTGATAAATTTAAGTTTAAATAGATCGGCGTTAAGTAGCCATAATAGCTGCGTTTCGTACGTTGAGTGGGAGAGCCGGAAACCCAACGCTCCTCTACCCCTCTTACTATCCCAATTCCCACTCTCCTTCAAGTCAGTAACGTGCGAGCATTCCCATTGGTATTGCAAGCATCTATAGGGTACGGTAACTGCTTAACATCAGGCGGATTGTACGCTTGTTTGCCGACTTTGTTACATAAAAAAACCCATCCGTTAAATTTTGATGCACTGTATTGTTACTGAATACTCTTTTTATGCCGTCGAAGAACACAGACGTCATAGTTTATTTATTTATATTATACTTTCTTCTGTTTCATACTTTCTTAGTTCCCTAGGCGGTTCAAACTAATGTTTCAACATAGATAAGTACAGTATAAATATTTAACGCTATCCCTATTCCCAATTCGCAATACAAAAATTACAAAGTAGAGTTACACAAATACAAGGATGGCTTCACTGTTGAAAGACGCCGCCCGCCCTGCGCCGCGCGCCGCCCGCCGTACGCCGCGCCGTAAATAATTCCCTCAAGACAGTCCTACGTTACCGGGCGTCCTAATTGCGTAGTGCGTAGCGATATATTTTCCCTTTCATATTGCTGTTGCTGTGAAATACGTGTTAGTATCATTTACGGAGCGTAAATATCGTGTGATGTTTCCACTAATAGATGAGGTGATAAAGGTACAAAATGTTGTTGTTGAGGCAGTGATATCAATTCAGGTACTTACAAATGGAACATTAACCTCTTGAAACATTTTATAGGTATTAGTTTCAACAGACCATGATAGATTACAAAATCACAAGAACATAAACTTATGTAACTGCCTATCCAATATTTAAGTATTATGGAAGATCTTTCAAAACAAAAACAGTGCCGTCTAGGGACGCTCGAAAGAAGCGAAGCTTTATAGTGTAAAGCGTAGGGCGCTGCAACTCTGGCATCATCGTGTGACGCTACTGACGCTTAGCACGGATAGAGTGGCCGCGTACCGAACATCCATATGGAAGCTTCGCTTCAAAACCAAGTTGGTAACATTTTAATTTGCACCATTCGAGTAAACCTCACGTTGTCTTGACATGGGATAAGCTCCTTTCACACCACGGCATAAGCATCTACCTCTACAATAGAAGGTATTCACCGTTATTGATTTTTATGAATTGTGAAGAGGATTTAGATAGCCTCTCGAATAATACTCGGATAATATTTTTTTTTTGATTCGCTCGAAGGGTTTATTCGTTATTTTTTTTTGTGTTTAACAAAGATTGGACTGGACATAACTGGGAGATATAGTTATGTAATCAATTATAATATTATGTTTGAGTGTATCCATTCAAGGATGATGATGTATTCGATATATAAGAAGATAAATAATTTTGCTGGATATTATGTTTTTTTTTTAATTCATATGATGACATAATTTCAGTCTGTTTGTCATTAAGAACAGAGTTCATGAAATAACCCACCTGTCCCACACCTCTTCAGGACGGCAATGTGCGAGAAATGCCTTTGGTATTGCAAACTTCTATGGACTACGTTAATTGGCTAACATAAGACGGGTCGTGTTTATCATGCTGATTTTGTTATATAAAAAATCCACGTATTATCTCAAAAACTTTTGGAAATATGATAGGAATATCAATCCGCAATTATTGAAGGGTACAAATAATTGTGGATGGAGATTTCGATCATATTTCCAAAACAATTATCAGTCTCGTAATTAGATATCTAAAATTAATTAACATGTTAACTCGACATGAAGTTATGATTAAGCAATTAATTGGTCTGACGGTAATACCTATGTAAAGAGACCTGCGTATATTGAAATACTACATAAAATGTTCTGTTTGTTACAGGTAAATGTCTGATGTTATTACAACAATTTATTAGTAATTAGTAAGTACGTAAGGGCCGCCACATTGAAACGAAAGATAGTAAGATAATTATCTTATTTTTTAGATATTTATTGAAGCGAAGCTTCTATATGGACTGTAATAAAGTAGTGAGACAAGCGAGTCTGGCAAACAACTGATTTATTAAATATTACGTAGGTAGACATATATAAATTATTATTAAAGTACCCACAACACCTTCCCCTTAACTAAAAGTAAACAAATTAACTTTATAACCTAAGTTTATAATACCTAAGTTATGTCCCATCTCCTCCTTTTATCTTAGGTAAACAATTAACTTTTCTATAATTCGCAGATGAGAAGTAACAAAACTAAAAAATTACAATTCCAATAACTAAGGCAAATTATATTATAATGTAAATACACTTTTTAAAGTTTTTTAGTCTTACTCCGAGTAAGAGGCGGGGAATAAACCCTTTGGAAACTATCTTCTGATGATTGCCCATGCACCGGTGGCACATAGGCCTCATCATCTGAAATATCACAATAATTATCTTCATCACTACCTTGTGTGATGACATCCTCAGGTTCAGATTTTCTATGAATACCAGCCATCTCAGATCCCTCAGGGATTGTTTTAATTAGATGTCGGCGATTACGACGATAAACTCCTCTTTTATTTTTAATAACATATGACCGCGGTGTCGGCGCTTTTCCAACCACCGTGCCTCGAACTCTTGCATTATTATTTTCTAACATGATGACGTCATCGCCGACATCCAACTCTGGCAATGGCTTACAGTGCTGATCATAGTAATATTTGTCTTTCATTTGTTTATCTAATAACTGTTTGTGATTCCGTTTATCTTGACTGTATTTATTTCTTAATAAATCGGGATGTACCGGCAGTCTACAGTTTAATCTACGGCCCATCATAAGCTGTGCAGGAGAATCCAAATTATCACGCGGAGTATTCCTGTAGCTTAATAAATTTAAATAAAAATCTGAATTACTATCAATTGACTTTTTCAGCATTTTTTTTACAGTTTGTACTGCCCTCTCACTTTTACCATTCGATTGAGCATAGTAGGGAGACGAAGTAACATGATCGAAACCCCATTCAGCCGCAATTTTTTTAAAACCACGACAAGCATATTGTGGCCCATTATCACTGATTACTACTTCCGGTATACCATAACGTGCGAAATTTTCCTTCATCACATTTACGACTGAATTGGATGTCGAATCTTTCAGTTGTGACACTTCTACAAATCCCGAATAATAATCAATTAAAATCAAATAAGTTTTATTACCATACTCAAATAAATCAGTACCAATTTTATTCCAGGGTAAATCTGGTATTGGAACCGGAATCATGGGTTCTCGTGCTTGTTTACTTGTATTCTCCTGACACGCTTTACATTTTTTTACATACATTTCAATATCTTTACCCATTCCAGGCCAAAATAGAACTTCTCGAGCTCGCCTCTTACAGCGGTCTATGCCTAAATGCCCTTCATGAATAATACTTAACATGTTTGTTCTTAAAGAAGACGGAACCAAAACCTGTGTATTTTTAAAAATCACTCCATCCACACAATATAATTCTTCTTTAAATGAATAAAAATATTTTAAAGAATCCGGCAAGCAATATTTATGATCGGGCCACCCTTGATTAATATACATAATTAATTCTATTAATACTTTGTCTCTAGCCGTTTCCTTTTTCACAAGAGTTAACTTTTTCTGCGAAATGGGTACATTACTAACTACCATTTTAACTTGATACAAAACTGCCTTACTAATTTGCTCATCATACAGATCCGGCAGAGGCGCTCGCGATAAAGTGTCTGGTATAAACATAAATTTTCCTGGTTTATATGTGACTAACAAATCATAACCCTGTAATCTTAACATCATTCTTTGTAAGCGTGCTGGAATCGAATCTAAAGATTTCTTAAAAATACTTTCGAGTGGTTTATGGTCAGATTCAATCGTCACATGATTCTTCCCATATATGTATTGATGAAATTTTTCGCACGCAAAAACAATAGCCAACATTTCTTTCTCAATTTGCGCGTACCTAACCTGCGTGTCGGTGAGTGTGCGCGAGGCATATTCAACAGGGCGCCCCCCCTGCAACAGCACAGCGCCGAGCGCCACGCTGCTGGCGTCCACTGATAGCACCACGGGACTACTTACATCATACAATGCTAACACGGGCGCATCACACAGTAACTGCTTTAATTTTTCGAACGCACTCCTATGCCCTTGTTGCCAACTCATTGAAATTTCTTTTTTCAATAATCTAGTCAGTATATAAATATGTTCCGAATAGTTTGGTATAAATTTAGAAAGATAATTAACTGCACCTAAAAATCTTTCCAAACTTTTCTTATCAGTAGGTTCGGGCATATTTAAAATGGCCTTTATTTTTTCTGGATCAGGTTTCATACCATTTGTACCAAATCGGTGTCCTAAATATGTAACTTCCTGTACACATATGCGACACTTATCTTTGTTGAATTTTAAATTTATTTCTCGTGCCCTTTCGAATAGAGCTTCTAAACGTTGATCATGCTCTTCTTTACTGTGACCCCACACAATAACATCATCGATAAATGAATCAACTCCTTCTAAGCCTTCTAATAGCTGTTTTATTTTTGCATGAAAGACTTCAGGTGCACAGTTTAATCCAAATGGTAAGCGTAAATACTGATATCGTCCGAAAGGTGTGTTAAACGTACATAAGTCTGAACTTGCATTATCTAGTTTTACAGCCCAAAATCCAGAATTAGCGTCTAAAACTGAAAAGTACTTAGCCCCGTGAAGCTTGGTTGCGAACTCATTTATAGTTGGCAGTTGAAAATGAGCACGCTGTATAGCAGCGTTAAGTGGTCTTGGGTCTAGACATATGCGTAATTGGCCATTCTTTTTGGCCACCACCACCAATGCATTTACCCATGGTGTCGGATGTGAGACCTTCCTGATAACACCTAACTGAAGCATTCTGTTTAGCTCATCTTGTAATTTATCCCGCAATCCTAAGGGCACATTACGACGGGCACACACCACAGGCGGCACAGATTGATCTGTAACTATGTGGTACTCACCCGGTAAACAACCTAATCCATTAAACAAATCGGCATTTTTGGATTTAATATCATAAATTCTTTTAATTAATCCTAAATCCAAACAAGATTGTCGCCCCAGCACGCTTTGACAATTAATTTTAGCAACGGCAAATTTTAAATTATATGGCTTATTTTTATACAACCATGTTATGTGACAAACTCCTTTCAACGGAATTAAATCACCACTATAAGATTGCAATCTTATATTTTCCGTTGTATCAATTATATCCGAGCGGTAACCTAATGATAAAAATCGTTCATACGACAAAACATTAATGTCTGCACCCGTGTCCAACTTAAACTTTTCGTTGCCGCACTTACCGCTTAAAGTTTCAAACCAGTCCTCTGAAGAGACGCATAGCTCCGATATATTATGGAGCATAGATATATAAAATGACTCATCATCATCATTATCACTTTTATCACTATTACACACAGCAATATCGTACATTTTATTTATTTTTCCACTCTTTTTAACTTTACACATTCTCGCGAAATGACCGCGATTTTCACATACGTAACATTGCACAGTAAGTGCTGGACAAGAGGCAGGCTCCGCGCACTGGCCTCCACATTTATCGCAGTAGCTCCCCGAGCCAGGTGGCCGCCTCGCGGTGCCCGCGGCGGCCGCGGACGCAGCCCCGCCGCGCCCTCGCCGCCAGGCCGCTCGCCGGCCGCGGCCGCCGCGGCCCCAGCCGCCGCGTACGCCGACCGTATCCACCTGCGCCTGCGCTGAACCCAGGCCTGCGCCCCGCGCCTCCAATAATCGATTGCTGTCAGTCGATATCTCATTAACTTGACAAACTTTTATTGCATTATCCAAAGTTAAATCTTCAGTTCTCAATAACCGATCTCGTACGACAGTATTCTTAATGCCGCACACGATACGATCGCGAATTAATTCCTCTTCCAATATCTTAAATTCGCAACTTTTAGCCAATAATTTCAAAGCAGTGACATACTGAATAATTGATTCGCCGGTTTCTTGATCCCTTGTAAAGAAATTATATCTCGCTAACGTAATGTTCGGTTTCACTCCGAAATAATTGTCAAATTTTTTGATTAGCACGGTGACGTCATCTCGTTCGTTTTCTTGTGCGAAAGTAAATGTCTCATACACATCGAATCCATCCGAACCAATCAAATTAATCAACAAACTGGCTTGTACATCTCCCTTTTCCTTGTGCACCCCAGATGCTTTTAGGAATAGGTTAAACTGCGTCTTCCAACGTTTCCATGCGTCAGCCCGGCTGACGGGGTTGCCTTCCAGACTCAACTCAGGCGGTGGTCGTGCATGCTCCATTTTAACTTATTACTTTCGATGTAAGTCTGAATTCTACGACACTTTGTATTTTTCTACGTAAATACACCGATTTATTATATTTTAACCGCTGTCACCATGTAATAAAGTAATGAGACAAGCGAGTCTGGCAAACAACTGATTTATTAAATATTACGTAGGTAGACATATATAAATTATTATTAAAGTACCCACAACATGGACGTTCGGGGCGTTAGCCGCACGGCCACTCTATCCATGCTTAGCGTCAGTAGCGTTACACGATATATATAGGTGTACAGAATAGCAGCTGCGGCGCCCTACGGCTTATACTATAAAGCTTCGCTTCTTTTGGGCATCCCTAGACGGCACTGTTTTTTAAAATAAAGTTCTTATATTATAACTAGCTGTGCCCCGCGACTCCGTCCGCGTTCTGTTGAATTTTTTCCTGAATTTTCTTTGCTATAAACCTCACGGAGCCCGAGACCTTTCCAACGAATGCAAAACCGTAGAAATCGGTTCGTGCGTTCTGGAGTTATAGCGTCAGGAAGGAAAACCCGACTTATTTTTATATAGTAGATAAGTATAAATAACCTATAAATAAAATAGTGATAGTCGAGTTAGATAACATTGGTATATAAAATCGAGGATCATGTATGACGTGTCAGCAGATACACTCAGCCATGAAACAATTTTGAAGTACAGTCTGCATGATAAATTACCAGCGACAAGTTACTAATGAGTGCGCACACAACACCAGAGTGGTGATAGAGTGAGACACATTGAACACAGTAGACTCTACATTATACTATACCTACATAGAGTGCTCGGAGAAATTATGAAACTTTTGTAAGGTTTAATGATAACTAGTATTTCTTAGTGGGAACTCTATTGTTTAAATCTGTTTCCACGCCGTGGTAACCTGGGTAACAGTCTGGGCTTTGCCGCAGCAAAGAAGGGACCTTTTTAGATACTTAGGAGATACTTATTACTAATTATTTAAGGACATCTAAGCCATCATGTATAATAAATATAAATATAATAAATTCAAATTGCTACTTTCTGTTATAACCTGTCACCCCCAATTCACGAGAAATGTTATTGCATTTAGTATGATATCGAACATGGCTTCGTCGAAACGCGTTTCATATTAAATGAACTTGCTCAACTTAAATAAATGTAGAGGTCACTTCGTATGTTATGCTAAATTAATCTTTAATATTACCTATACAGGTTGAAACAGAAAGGGTATACCTTTTTCAAAACTTAACCTTGTAATTCTAAAACTATCAAATTTACAAATTATACAAAAAAATTCTTCCAACTCCTATTATTTCTTTCGATTAAATTCGTGCGGGTTCCAAGACGATTTAACTTCTTAATCTCGTTACTATTATTTTACAGTTAACATAACAGAAAAAAATTACATTTGATCCTTGACACTATGTACCTACAGAAATTATGTTCAAGGTTCAACTGATAAACTCATCAATTTGACCAATAAACGTTTGCAATAATTATGCAAGCATTTATTTATGACTGAGGTATTAGAACTGCAATCAAATAACAAAGGCTCCAAATCTCGCTAAGTTGGGCACTAAACAAAGTTACCTCCGCAGATCCAATCGACGGATTCCAATTTCACCGTCGTATTCTGGTCAGTCTCGCACCGGCTGCTTCGCTCGCACACATTAATTACCATAGCACAAAGGGGACTACTGGCATGCGAAAATAAACATGACAGTTCCAGTATCCCTGGTGAGTTTCCCTTTGATTGTGCACGTCGTCAACGCAAACCATTGTTTTACCTAACGTGGGAGCAGACCCAATAAAGACTACTATTATTCGGTAGAGACCCGGGTACACGTGTAATAAGTTCTCATTTTAATACTGCTATATATTTTACTAACTTATTACAAAGTAGGCAAACAAGCGTACGACTCGCCTGATGTTAAGCAGTTACCGTAGATTAAAGACGCAATTTTCGCACGTTGCCGACCAGAAGGTGAGTGCGAATTGGGGTAGAGATAGTAGAAGGAGGGCGTTGGGTTTCCGACTCTCTCACGAATCGTACGAAACCCAGCTATTATAGCTACTTTATGCCATACATTTTGACATACTTCAATTTATCAATAACTAGCTGTGCCCCGCGACTTCATCCGCGTTGTATTGGATTATTGGGTTAAAAAGTATCCTATATGTTAATCCCGGTTATAATCTATCTGTGTTCCAAATTTCATCCAAATCCGTTCAGTAGTTTTTGCGTGAAGGAGTAACAAACATACATACATACATCCACACTCACAAACTTTCGCATTTATAATATTAGTAGGATAGAGAAGTCAAAGAGGATCGCTAGTATTATTATAAAAAATCTTTAATCACAAATAATTCTCCAGCGCTCTTGCTACTGAATTCAACTCACTAATCAAATTTTCATGTTCTTTGAACATAAGTAACATAGTCAGTGCTGGTCGTAATCAAAGCACGTCTCTTTCATTATGCAGAAATCCAGCATTAGACACCGTAGTGCTTCTTGATTGAAAATGCACACAGTTATAAAACCACACAGAAAATACATCAGAAGGTCTACGAAACATAACAAACCAAATTGATTTATGGTACACCAAGCACAGTCTCTGATAGATTTTTCAAAATGATTTACCCATTAGGTTACTTTATTATAGAGCACTATACCAGGGCCAACGAGAACGGATACGAAATGGTAATAATGTTCGAGTTCAAGTCCGTCACCTCCGCGCTCGCCGACAACCATTTTCATACTATACGGTATAGTAATTGACTACATTGTCTACACATAAGCCAGAAACCTATGTACTTGATTTCAATCTCGATAGTCCTAAGTGCATCTTCTGTAGATACATATTTGTGTTGTGGCTAAAGTAACGGGCTTAATAGAAAAGCTGTGTCTGTCAGTGAACTGGTTTCTGGTTGAAACCTTAACTTGATTTAATGTACCATGTGTTTTAATACTTGAGCTTGCAATTTAATTAAGAAACTAAAAATAAGAAGGTTTATTTCAGTGAAACAGAAAGCTGAAAATATATTATGCAACCGTATTGAGTGATAAAATGTTCGAAGTAAATGTCGCTTAAGTACCAATTAGTCAATTTGTTGCTTAAAGAAATTGACTAAATGGTCCTTTAACGATACTTACTTAGAAAAACCAAGCACGTTGTAAACTATAAAAAAAAACAAAGGCACACTTTCCAGGAACAGTCCTCACTAATTACACTACATAGTACAAATTTTATACCTTTGTTACTACTAATTCCAAGAAGCACTCCATGTAATTGAGACCGTAAAATTACAAAGTAAAAGTTCATTTTTAATTACACCGTAACTCAAGCCTAGCTTAGCGTCCGGTAGTAAACGTAGGTAGCAAACCACATTTGCACAACAATTTACGGCAACATTTGGCACGTGACATAACGTCACGGCCATTTGCTACTATAATTTGCTACGATTCGTAGCGGGTGCTACTTTGCTACGGTTCGTAGCGCTACGAAGTTCGATTTTAAAACAAAATGGTTTTCAGTAAAATTGTTTAATTCATTTATGTTTGTATTTTAATAAAATGTTATGTTATTAAATTTATCTTGTTATATAATTGTGTCCTGACAACTGAAATATTTAGTTACAGCGAAATTTCTTACTTTTAATTATAGCTAAAAGTTGAATGGTACATGATTATGTAAAATTATCAGGTACATTGGGTCAAAGTTGAATAAGTATTCAGGTTATACTAAGATGTTGATTGGTGTTCCAGTGGCGAGTCCACCTGGCGGCGCGGGCGCACCGCGGGAGGAGCCTCCCCGCCCGCCGCCGTCACCCTCGCCCCGCAACGGCACCCCTCCCAGTAAGCACGGTTACACGACTATGGCGGTTATTGCAATCAAAATATGTATCATTATTTTTGCGTTATAATCAATGCAAATATCTTTTGATGTCCATATTATGCACGTTTTTAATCAATTACCACAAATTGTGAGGTAAAAGTAATAAATAAAAGTTTTTTTTTCCAATTTCTAAATGAAAAAACAAATAACAATATTCTCGAATGCCGAGGGCTAGAACAGACAAATTAACAATTTCGCTCGTAAACGTTAATAGCAGTTTGTGAGCTAAATTGTGTTCAAGCCGGTATCAAAATGTAAATTCGATGTCCAATAAGCGTCTGCCGAAAGTATCAAAGGATTGATGAAGGCTGTACTGTACTTTTTCAGTGCTTAAGTCGTAATAGCACGATACGAAACACAAGACAAATTACCTATCAGAGGTAGTTATTAAGTTACTTATTTATGATTAAACTACTTTTATGCTGAATAATTGAAATTTATCTTGTAAAATAACAATGTTACAATTTTGAGTAAATTGTAGTAACCGCCATGTCAATTCGTGCACGTTACAAAATTGACGTTATTTTTTCCGACTCCCGCGCATCTGTCCCTACACCCGCTTGTGACTTGACTCTTTAGATCTTTCTTCTTTCTTACATTTTTTTAAAATCTACCTTGTGTTTGTACTCGATGGGAGTTTTTGATTATTTTCTTTATTGCTTTTTATAGTATGTAAAACATTCTTGACTTTTTTTTTGTAAATTGAGTAATCCGTATTAGTACCTATTTGTTTAATAAAACGTTAGTGACATGTAGAGTTTAGTGATCCTTACGCCATTATATCTTAAACGTTAAGGTTATAACTAGACTATCGTTAAAAAGCTAGTGTTAATATAAAATATATTCTATTACTATAGTACTGGGTACTGTTTTAAAAGGGATAGTAGTTACAATTTGTAATTTAGTTGTCATTTTAATGTTTGATACGTATATCGTTCAAGTGTCATTTCATAATCACTTTAAAAAAAAATTAAGAGGGTTAGTATATTTTGACCAAAAAGCAACCATTATTATTAGACATACATAAAAAGTAACAATTCACTACAAAATATAAGGATTCGATGCGCGTCTCAATCGCGTCGTTTATACAGAGAGTTTACAGCGGCTATAAATATAGGAAAACAATAAAACATCCCACCGGCACGTACGTTTTTAGAAATGGCTGTTAATTTAAGCATAGAGTTTTTTTAAGGTAAGTATGGGTAATAATGTATATCCCACTTGTTATCCCGATTCTAGGTAAAGAGTTTTCCCACAGATATAGATTTACATAGATAACGCAATTATCATGATTTGTATTGAAACTAAGTGTGCCGAATTATTTACACCTACTGTGACGTCATTAGTGACGGGAAATCCAAACCAATTCAAAGACACCGATGCCGCCGATGCCACTCCGCCCGCTACGATTCTCTCGAGTGATTATCTCGCTCATACTCATATTTTTTTATATCTGTAGTCGCGCAGACTATAAGTTAGCGGCGACCAACCTTGACGCTTGGTCGGGGTTTCGTACACGCGAAGTACATGCATTTGCGTTATCTATGTAAATCTCTATCTGTGAGTTTTCCTTTCATTTATAAAAAATAACAATCCCTAGTCTATTCGAAAGAAAAGATCTGAAAATTCCGATATTTATCTCGACCTGTTCAAATGTTTGTTTATTTACACAAACGTCTGATAAGTAGGTATCTTCATGTTGCATGGGTGTCCGTGTCCAAATATTATTTTGTTTACTTATCATTACAGTGTCGGTGTTCATTCGTATCAAGTATCCTTGTAAATATAATTTTGTGTTGTGTAATTTATACAATGTGAATACGTGTAAGTTGTTTCTTCGAAAACTAAATTATACTGGGACCCAACTCTGTTAACGTCTGTCGCTCGACGTGATTCACATCCGACTCGTAATACGTCAGAAATGACGTATCGCATATTAGAATACGTCACTTTCGACAATTTTCTAACAGAAAAACTATCAAAACTGACGTTTAGATTTAGTTATATTTTACATAGATAAATATAGCCATAAGAGCATGATGATGTGAGTACAAGAGAGTACTAGATGATGTGTTCTTTTGATTTTCAACTTAACTCTAATGTTTTCATGTCCCTTTACTGGGCTTCTGGGCGGCTTTAATAGCAACATCGACGTACGCCGCATTGTCTTTCAATATATTCAATTTTATTTTTATCTCAATGAGACATGTGCAAAGCATTGATTTTTAATAATTATATAATATAATATAATATTTTTATTATATTATTTTAATAATTAATTAAATTAAAATAAATTTGTGTGTCTATACGAAACGCATTTCTTGGACGTTGGAATGGTATAGAAGGAAGAGAAGGGGGGTTAGGTTAGGGGGTTGGACTTCCTATTCTCTCACCCATCGTACGGAACGCAAATATAATAGCTACTTTACTCTGATCTTCTGTGGGTGGTACCTACCCAGTTCGAGCTAGCCCGTATAATTACTGAAGTCAATGATCTACAGTTTGGCTCTAATACCGTAATATCAAGAAAATACACTTTAATCTTTTTTTTTTGCAAGATCCGTGTCCTAATTAAACGGATTCATCAATGTCATGAACCTATTACTCATCCTAAATTCAATACGGCTCAGGCAACTCGGAACGAGTAAATAATTGGAGACGAACTTGGAACGGGCGGTCGGCATGACAACCTGCGAATTAAACCGATTTCCTATCTATCTACTCGTGTGCTCAATTGTATTGCTAAGGATTGAGGATATTGGAGAGAGAGGTTGAATAGGTTTTTACATCCTCAAGAATGTTAACCTAGTAGGTAGGTATTACAACCCAATAGTAACTCAAAAGGTAATATGAGGAGGCCTGAACACACCATAGATGTTCCTACGTTTGTATATTTTGCAGATCCACATCAGATAGGTACAACTAAAGTAAACTAAAATTCAAAACCTGTAAATTTAATCAATTTATCAAGATTTTTTCAATTTTTTTAGTTCCGTTACTTACTCAAATAATAATAATATAGAAAAACTATTTTAATAAAATATTTTAAATAGCATGATAGTGTTTTGTATGAGTATTATAACTTTCTAAATATTTGTGGATATAATATTCTACACTACCTACATTGTTGCAGTAGTAAGCTCCGTGCTCCTCTGAGATTTCCTTTTCTTCTATGTTCCAATACCCTTTGAGAACACAACAAAGGTTCGGAAGGGCGAACGGAGATTTGCGGTGTTTATTATTCAGTATGATTTATACCTCTATGTTCAAAATATTTTAGTCGAATATACGTTGTTTATTTAGCGATCAAATACGAATGTTTGGACTCAATTCTCGAATATTATTAGGGGTTATTACAAAATCTCGGATTATTTGGATGATAAATCAGCTTGGGACTGAGCAGCTCAAATCTCGACAGTCAATAATAATGTCAAAGCGTAGCGTGTCTTGCCCTACTTGTCCCAATTATTTGTGTAATTCTTAGTAATATCAGAAGGCAACACACTGGAGCTATTATAATATTTATATTAATATCTACTACCCTTTGTAATTATTGAATATAAGCAACTGGCGATAAAAAAAAATATAAAAAAATGACATGTAAAAAGACAAGCCCGCTGAGTTTCTTGCCGGATCTTCTCAGTCGAGGTCGCGTTCCGATCCGGTTGTAGATATAAGAAAAAAAAAAAAAAAAAAAATTGACAATTTGTAAGTGCCCCTGTAGGCCTAAACAAAATAAACGCTTTGAATTTTGAATTTGAATTTTGAATAAGATGACAAAAACGATGTTTAAGTAAGAATCCATGTTTAGAGCTGGAAATATCCAAAAGTAGACTCATTTTTTCCAAATTACTGCAGTACTATAAGTCCTAATGTCAGTCCTAATCTACCACCTGTTCGAAATGATGCTTCCACTGAAAAAGCTGGAACAAACTCAATGGTTACACTTTTTAATCCGAAAACGTTTTAAACGATGGTAGAGCCAAGCTGCATCCAAAATACTACAGCTCATATATGCGCTAGTTCGACCAGGTAGTACCACTCTCTCACAGAAGACCGGTATAAAGAAAGTATTGCTGCATTTCGTGCGATGAGTGGGAGAGCTAGGTACCTAACTCACATTGCTGATTTTGTTATATAAAATATAATATGTACATTCCTAGAAACAGCCATGAATTGTGTGCAATTAATATCATTGGCAGATTACTAGAAAAATAATATTCAAGTAGTAAAAAATAATTACACTTCTCTAAAGCATCTACAGGATCTACATCCTACCTTAATAAATAACAGTGGTGGGAGAGTTTCTAACAAACTACCTTCAAATTATGAAACATAAGTTCCTTATTTTTCTTAGTTAAGGAAATAATATGGAAATAACAACGTACTAAATAAAATGGAATTTGAATTTAAATTTGTCGTGCGCTCGATATGCAATTCCGGGGGGGGAACCCCAAGGTTGTCAAGACGACTGGGTAGCAACAGAAGCACGTGCCCGATAACATCTCCTTTGCGGGAGAATAGGGGTAGCGGTATCGAATTTAGGGGTGAATTTGAATTTTAATGACGTTCAAGTGCAAAGACATTCGGATTTCCTTACAATGTTTTTCTTGACTGTGTTATTATCATAATATTAAAATTGTGATTGATGTCCTAGAAAATTTAACCTAATTTCAAAATACAAGTGGTATCGATCTCTCCCATTGAGTGGAGATCCGTGTCCAGGAATTTATTTATTAAAATATGATCATTTTTCAAGTGAAAAACAATAAGAAATAAATGTTTTATTTTCTAAAGTTCCGGACAATAATTATTAAGATAACCTGAGCCATTTTAGAAAAAATATCTGATATTGAAAAAGCTTGTACTATGGGTACCGTACAATGGACTGGGGGTGATCCCAGTGAGACCCAGACCAGGGCAAATTACGAAAAGGCCATTTCCGAAAACTTCCCCAGCGGGAATCGAACCCGCAACCACCATGAGCAGTGAGCCGAGCGGCCTATCCTCGAACCAATGCGCCAAGCGGTCGTATAAGCGCAAAATAATTGTGCAGATGATCATTCTGAAGTGGAATGTTCAGAGAGCTCTATAAACTCTTTTATGGGGAACGTGTAGATAAAGTCACATCTATTATACAATATTGGGTAAATTCCACAATATTCCCGCGCCTATCAAATTCCCAACTTACCCAATATTCTCAGGAACGGCACAACATCATATCCCTAGTACCTGAAGAGGTGATTAATACTCCTCTAACTTTGCCCTTTTAGTATCCTAATTAAAGTGAGACAGTGTTATATACAGTGATAGCCGATTGGTTAAGCACGCGTCTTGCGGGCGCAAGGTCTTGGGTTCAAATCCCGAATCGTAACTCTGGGTTTTTCTAAATCTATGTGCGAATCATAATTTTTATATCATTATCGCTTGCTAACGGTGAAGGAAAACATCGTGAGGAAACCTGCATGTCTTAGAAAATCTAACCAATTTTCGAAAGACATGTGCAATCCGCCAACCCGCACTGGGCCAGCGTGGTGGATTTCGGCCTAAATCCCCCTCGTAGTGAGGGGAGGCCCGTTCCCAGGAGTGGGACGTCAAAAAGGACTAATTTATTATTATTTTAGTGTTATATTCAGAGAACCAAACCAATTGATGACGTGTTATATATCCCTCCGACAAAAAACTCCTGAATTTCTGAATTAAAAGTAATGTTCAAATACCTATTATTTATTGTTTTGGTTGCTGACCGGCATTGATATTCATAACAAAACGCAAAAGCTTAATTAATATACGAGTGTGCGATGATCCGGCCGGAATTCCCAGACAGCCCAATGAATGGTATTCAGATCCGGAATACAAAAAGCTCCGGTCAAATTCAATGCCATGTTTGGGGAAAAAAACGTTATTATTAATATAATGCTGTACAAATATTAAGCTCTGTGCGGTTACGTATTTCAGCTCAAAATCAATTGACCATCGACAGTGATGGCTACACTAATAAACTATCGCTATGAGTAGGTAATTGACTTTTATAATGAATATGGTAATTATATTTTAATACTTTTAAGATGAAGAATTTCCTTCAAAACTGAATAAATCAAATAAATTAGGTTTTGTAAGTATTTTTATAACATAAGTGTATGCCTGTTTTGTGTAATTATCAATTGTGTATATGAATACTTTCTGTTGTACATATATTGCATCCCTTTTTGTTACTGTCCACAATAGTTTCGCATGACAACATAATTAAATAACACCGTTGTACTCATTGTCCTTAAATACATTTTCATTTTAATTCCTTTTGTTCACAGAACAAGGCGCTCTCACAATAGTCCGTCGCTCCTCGAGCCGCAGCAAGACCGAGAGCTGTACAACGCCCACCGATGAGCAGCTTGACTCCCTCGACTTGGATACTGAGCACTTGCCCGCCGTCGACACGCCCGATGCGTGCGATAAAGCCGCACTTAGGTAAGACAACATCAACCTTATGTACTGTTAATAGGACATAACATGTATTACGGTTAAGTAGCTAAACTCTTGCCCCCTTAATAATAAACGTGGTCTAACAGTTGTATAGCTACATCGTGCTGTCTTCTTCTTTTGAATGTCAAATTGAAGGGTCATTAGCCTAGTGGTTAGAGGGGCCGTCCTCGTAGCTGAGAGGTTCCGGGTTCGATCCCCATCCTGGCCGTTAATCTATTGACGTGAGCCCACTCCTAGCACAAGCATTAGCTTAGTTGGAGGGGCTAAAGGGAATACTAGTAATGTGATAAACACACATTGCTAATAATCTTTAAAAAAAAAAATACTGATGACAGAATGAGATTATTTGGTGCGTAACTAACTATTCGCTCGCTATACTACGTTTATTAAAAAGCCGCCCGGCATAAAATTTTAAAAAAAGGAGATTAAACTCTTAAAAATAAAATGTTGCTTTTGTTCTTTATAAAGGACATTGAAAATTTCCACTGTTATATTAAATAAAACTTACTGAAGTTTTCGCAATTTCGAGTTCTACTTAAGTTTCAAAGGACTTAAGCGAAAAGATACACAAAACCCAAGGTATTGATTGTCAATTCCTTCCCGTAGCACACAAAGTTTCCTTCTACCGTAACGTTTATTAGTTTAGGACGGTCAACTCAGGAAAGCCTTTTATACTTTAAATAATCACAAATTGTTCCATTAATTTAATATCCGGACTAACTTCTTTTGTGGATATATAGCTACCATTGTTAATTGAGGATAGGTTGAAGCCACGGTATATT
Organism: Notodonta dromedarius; assembly: GCA_905147325.1. Classification (NCBI taxonomy): domain Eukaryota; kingdom Metazoa; phylum Arthropoda; class Insecta; order Lepidoptera; family Notodontidae; genus Notodonta; species Notodonta dromedarius. Next base: position 11,806,419 of record LR990159.1, on the reverse strand, counting down.
TTAGGACTTGTTTTGGGACTGGTCCCGCCACGCACTCCCACCACTGTTACTCTTGTAAACCAGGATCAACAATGGTGAACAATGATGACGTCGAGGTTCGACCCCTGACGAGTCCCGGGGAAAAGTTAAATTGTCATGGAACCCCCACGAATTTAATCAAAAGAAATAATAGGAGTTAGAAGAAAAAAATCGGTAGGTAGGTTTCTTTACTTATTTATTTCTAGGTAGGTACCTACCTATAAATATGTAAGTAAGTTTGACAAGTCCTATAACTCAAGCCACCTTTATGTGTTTATCATTCGCGAGTAATCTGTATCCTGGATCCACACACGTCTACCTACGTGTCCTATTAAAAAACAAATTTTAAGAGATAAAACAAATAACAATTCTATTCTATCAATATCAAAACATGATATTATTGCTGTTATTTTCTCATTGCACGGTTCACTATCTCGATATAATTTGTTGCTATTAGAAATGAAATATCCGATGAAACATTGTTTTATTATAAACTAGTTTGTGCCCGCGACTTCGTCCGCGTAGACTTAATTAAAGTATTCTATGTGTTCATCCAGGTTATAAACTTTCTGTGTTCCAAATTTCATCCGAATCCGTTCAGTAGTTTTTGCGTGAAAGAGTAACAAACATACATCCACACTCACAAACTTTCGCATTTATAATATTAGTAGGATAGTTTCATTACTTACTTTCAAAAATTATCCTTAATAAAGAACTCCCGGCAGAGCAAGCGTTGTAGTATAATTTATAGTTCAATCCGAACTTCTAATGAACCACACGGAGGGATTACCTTTGTTCTCTGTAAATTAAGTTTATTTGTCATTGTGAATGTTACATTTCACACTTAATTATTAAGGTGCTTTTGTTATTTAGTTAATACACACATAATTGCAAAAATATGTGATAATCTTTAGCATTTACCAACGTGCAATAAAAAATATCGTGCTGTATAAAATTAAGTACCTAAGAGACTTTATATTATTATCTTGAGTTGGTTCCATTAAGTTTGTTTGCAGAATCTAGAGTAAATAAAAGAAGAGCAATTACTCTAAATAATACATAATAAATAGATAGCCTTTTATCGCTCTAGAATTTTACTTTCCTTTACTAATTATGTTTATTCACGATTCTTATTCCCGAATAATCATACAAATCGGTCGCGTAATTACTGTAAAAATAGCGCACATACAAACATACAGGGGACAACAGAACCTGCCCTTTTTTGAAGTCGATTAAAAATAACGGCTACATTACCGAGTGTTTTCATTGAATTTTCATCGCAATAAGGTCAATCATTCCGGTTGATTCGGCCCGGGGTAAGCGTGCCGGGAATCCAAATGGAAACTGTTAGGTACGAACAAAGTTTATGAAGCAGACCTCACTGGTAATCCGATGTCATGTTGTGGAAACTTAAGGGCGCTATTATTATATGAAATTTGACATTTTTGGCACGATTACCAATATTTTTTATTGCACTATTTTATGAGGCAATTCACACGATTTGGATTTCGTGATACCTACCACTGAAATAATTATTAAAATAACAACAAAAATAAAGATATAGGTACTTCTGCATTATGACGTCATAACTGAGTAGTCTTAGCAAATTTTAATAGCTAATATTTTATTACTTTGTTATATTACTTTGTACATTATTATTTTTTTTTGCAAAAAATACTTATTTCACACTGCCCAAAAAAAATTGTGTATCCGTTAAAATTTTAACACTCGATGAGCGGCTCACACTCGTTTACTCATTTAAGTGCTTACTTATCGTGTGTGACTATTTATTGCGCAAAATTCAGTATATAAAATACTCAGTTACTTCGGGTGTGATCATTTTTTTCTGGAAAATTCCGAACTCAGAATATTAAACAAACAGGGTTACTTACTGGTAGTTCAATGTATTCCTTGAAAGGTGCAAAAGTAGATACGACAATCTTTTTTCACATTAAGTGGCAGTTGAGTGTAGGTACTCACACCACATGCTATAAGTATGTATAATGTTAGAACCAATGTACCCTTTCCTTTATATCTTCATCAATCACGGGCCCCAGAGACCGTCTAGTCTAGACGAGGGTGTCCGACGTTTACCAGACAAATTGCGTCTAAATACACATTATATTTCTTTGAAGACGCGATATATCATAACTTCAATTCTAAATTGAACTTACTTTACCTACAGAGTATTTCAAAAGCCCGGAATTATATTTGGGTTTAGATGAATATCGGGTTTAGATTTAAATAATATAAAACAAGTGTCGAAAATCGAACACATGTTCAAATCACTGCACATGGTGGTTGCGGGTTCGATTCCCGTCGGGGCAAATTTCGAAAATGGCCATTTCGTAATTTTCCCAGATCTGTACCCATAGTACAAGCGTTGCTTAGTTTGGGACTAGAGTTAGAGTTGGTGTGTCAGTCTGGCGATATTTATTTATTTATAATTCACGCCGATATTTTATTCAAATTCAAATTGTTTATTTTATTTAGGCCTACTGGGGCACTTACAAATTGTAAATTTTACATATTTTTTTCTTATATCTACAACCGGATCGGAACGCAACCTCGACTGAGAAGATCCGGCAATAAACTCAGCGGGCTTGTCTTTTTACATTTTGTTATATTTCTTTTTTTTAATCGCCAGTTGCTTATCTAATTAATAAAATTACAAAGTAGATATAAATATAAATTCATAAGCAATTCGAACTAGTAGGGCAAAACACGCTACGCTTTGACATTATTATTGACAGTCGAGATTTGAGCTGCTGAGTCCCAAGCTGACCTATCATCCAAATAATCCGAAATTTTGTAATAACCCTTTGCACAGAGCTTTGTTTGAATTATGCTTTTAAACTTATTGATAGGTAAATCTCGGATTTCAATGGGAAGCTTATTGTGAAAATGTATACATTGCCCCATAAAATAATGACTTATTCTGTGGAGAATGACTTATGAGTGAAACTACCCTGGTGAGCCAGCCCGCATTATGAGCTTTGGTCTACCTACAGTCTTTGGTCTAACTACCTACACACTATCTAACTTTGGTTTAACATAAAATCCCAGCATTTTACCGTTAAGAGAGTACTATAAATAAAACTGCGAAAGACATAAAACCGATAAGAATCGCAATCGGAGACTGAACAGCGACGGAGATTGCTCAATAGCCAGTCAAATAAACCGATGGAAGCTTGCATTTAATTTCAATACTTTACAATAGGGTTGCAAGGAGTTGCACTTGTATTGTAGAGGAAAGAAATGCCATGAAACTAGTTGATGGAAATCATAAGTATGGTTTGGTATAATGGGATTTAATTTCTGCATTGAAATAACACGACATTATATATACGAAGGTTCCTAATAATAATATATACCATATATATATCTAATAATTATGTATACATTATACTTGTTACATATAATATAATACAAGTATTTTGTCAGTGTGAACTGTTTATCGACGTCCACTAAATAGTGTCTGCACTAGTAAAGCTGTGGGAAAAAGCTTGTAATATATAAAATAATAACACCATATCTTCTTCCAAGTAATAATATAATAATCTAGCCCTTTTTGACGTCCCACTCCTGGGGTCACTGGCCTTCCCTCAACACGAGGGGGATTCAGGCCATAATCATATATAAATTATGATTCGCACATAGATTTTGAAAAATCCAGAGGTGCGAGCCGGGATTTGAACCCAAGACCCGGTGCCTGCAAGACGCGTGCTTTAATCAATCGGCTATCACAGCTAAATAATATGCCTACGAATTTTTATATAGTATGCCAGTAACTTTTACTATTTTATTTTAGTCCCAATCCTAGGTTACGGCGAAAATGAAAAGGCAATTTCGGTTTCCAGAATCAGGGATACTTAAGTGCGTGTTAAGTGTTAGGCACCCAATCCAATTTGTGCGGGTCCCGCACTCACAACTAATATTCGGCTATTCTTGTGTAGCCATTCGCACTGTAATGCTTGTTCGAGGTCGGAGTTAGATTTACGGTTTGTGTATTGTATGCAGTGGCGGATGCCCAGGCCCAGGGCGGCCAGATATTATGAGCGGCTAATCGTGGCAAAAACACATAAATAAATAATAATCGCGCCAGACTGCCACACCAACTGCATAATCCCAAATTGAGTAACTCTTAGACTATGGGTACTGTTCAATGGATTGGGGGCGATCCCAGTGACACCCAGACCTGAGCAAATTACGAAAGACCAACTGCGAAATTTGCCCCGGCGGGAACTGAACCCGCAACCACCCGGTGCCGTGAGTCGAATATCCTACGCTCAAACCACTACGCCAAGCGTTCGTGAAATGTTTTTATTGTTCGATGTTTCTTACTTCTTTGCGACCTAACTTCTGGACTGATATTAATAAAAGTTGGCAAGAAAATAAATTTATAGTATACTAGCTGTGCCCGCCGACTTCGTCCACTTAGTATTTAACTTAACAAAAATTTCGGGATTATCGGGATAAAAAGTATCATATGTGTTCATCCAAGTTATAAACTATCTGTGTTCCAAATTTCATTCAAATCCGTTCAGTAGTTTTTGCCTGGAAGAGTAACAAACATCCACGCTCACAAACTTTCGCATAATTATAATATTAGTAGGACGTATCGTATACTGTACGATGACCTGATAAGGGGGCGGCTGGGTACTACACGGCCTAGGGCGGCCAAGATTGCTATTCTGCCTCTGATTGTAGGATCCGTTGAAATGGACCAAACTAGTTTCGTCTGGGGTTCATTCCACAAAAAAATATTATTAGTTTTGATGAACACAATTCTGCGGCCGTCAACAAATCTCAACAGATTTGTTAAAATTTAATCACGGAGCAATATGTGTGTGTAAGGATTATTTGACATATAAGGGTTACTAAGGCTAGATATATCTCTAGTTATAACTAGAAAGTCCATTCAGAAAGTAAGACTTATGGCGCCTATTTATTATGGCCATCATTAAACTGCAGTCAGTAATCAAACAGGACTGAAATGTATAACCATATAGATATCAGGCTCCTTTTGTCACAACAATTAATGATGCAGGTAAATAGAATTAAATTTAAATTTGCAACTCAAAGTTGCAATAATATCCCTTTAGGAAGAAAATACTTTATAATAAAAAGGCACATAAATTTGCATTCGCAAAGCTGTCGTGTTGTCATGAAAGCCGATATAACAGTTGAAAACACTCTTAATGAGCAGAGCAGGCTTGAATAACGAACAGCTTTGGGAAAGAAAAGACGAGTTCCGACAAAATACATTTTATAAGCTAATATAATTACTTTCTTAGAGTTTCTTATTTTTATTGCTGTTTACCGCAAAAGCGAAATGGTCACGCCTCCCTCAAGAATTAACCGAAAAAATCCAGTAGGTACAGAAACTAGATCTTAACATCTCCTTTGTTGGATACTCAAAGTAATGTGAAGTACTCAGCACAAAGACTAATATATGGCACTTTTTCTTGTTCACAGATTACGCTATCTCCTAAGACAATTGAACAGAGGTGAAATATCGGCAGAGACATTACAAAAGAACCTGCAGTATGCGGCTAAAGTCCTCGAGGCGGTGTACATCGATGAGACCAAGTATGTATAGTATATAACTGTTGGTGTTGGGTAGGTAATGGACGGGAAAGACTACGTTTCGCACGCTTACTGGAAATAACACGTTGGTATTAGTAAAAATAAATGGAGAAGTATAATTAAATACAGACATGAATAGTAAAGAAAACTGGTTTATAGTTATTTATTTTTTGGATCGCAGTTAGTAAAAGTTACGATTTTTTGATAGGATTGGGTGGGTACATAGATAATGAAAAAGTTGAACCCTGCTCCCCTAAGTAATAAACATGAATTAGCGGGCGAATAGTTAAACACCGAAATGTCTATCTCTGTCATCAGTAGGTAATTTCACATTCGAAAGAAGAAGACAAAGCATGGTGTAACTACACAACCGCTAATCCTCGTTCATTGATATGGGGAATACGTTAGACAATATCATTAACCTGACAACATAATTGAGTTTTTTTTTTATCTTAGAATACAGACTTACATAGGATGATTTGATTTTGTTTTGTTTTTTAAATTGCTTTGATCATTACTACATACATAATAGTTACCTACTGTATATAGTACGGATTTTTATGAAAAAAATAGTTCATTATCTGTCTGTGAACATTCATAATTATGGTGACCAAAGTTTAATTTCGTAAAACTTCATCAATTAAAGCCACCTCATCAAAAACATGTTTAACAAACACCTTCTATAAAAGTTACTTGCCCAAATTAAATGTACTGTAAGTTTTTAATTAGCAGTTTGCGTTGGAAACTCCATTATTAAAACGTCGCCTGCGAAGCGTAGTCGGTCCCGCTTTAGAATGTTAAATAGTTCAAAAGAGAATATTTTTTCATGACTTCTGTGTTTCAGATTCGGTAGCGGGTATTTTAATGTTGTCGACGCGATCGTAAAATTATTCATAAGCATCAATTACCTACTTTATCCATGGGCAACGTTTAAGCGCTTCTTTTGCTTTTAAATACTTCATTGTTCGTTTGTTATTCTTTTGTATCGAATGTCGGAGTATTATGTTTCAATGAACGTGGTGATATGAATGTTTTGATAAAAGCATTTTTCTAAAGACCTATTCTTAAGACTATAATGCTCCAAATTTCAGCAAAGCGCACTATTTCAAATCGCCTTTGTAAGTTAAATACAAAAGGATTATAGGTTAATAATTCCACTTACGTATAAACGATTAGCTTTGCCAAAAAACCGAGAAGGATTGCAGCTATTAATTACTTTTTTTAGTAAGCGATGAATATTAAGTATAATATTCTAACCATAAGCGACAAAAAGCATGTCATAGAGCTATGAAACCTAGACCAAACGACCTAGAAAAATCAACCGATCCCAACCATTATATAAGTCAACTTCGGCCAAATTGTTGCTTATCCCTTTTCACCCGGAGGGTATCTAGGTATATGACCCAAATTTGAATTCTAAAGAACGAAAACAGAGGAAGGGTTTCTGGGGATGATTTTTAGGCACATCTTGGAGAAACATGAAATGTAAACAAATTACGGTGTCGTTATTCATAGCCAAAATCATTGCTAACTGCTTGGTTCTCGAAATTATAGATATTAATAACACCAATATAAAGTATACTTGTCTTTAAATAATTTTCCAAATAAGTTTATTTTGTGGAACATGCGTACAAAAATGTGTCACTAGAAGGAATAAAAAGTCCAATGGCTTACGCAATGACGAAATAAATTTAGTAGGTACTTTTTGGTTGATTTATGGGAAATTTTGATGTTTTGTTCAAGTGGAAGCATAGCTTTCAATTATAACTTAATTATATATCTATTTTGCCCGTAAAGTTAAAAATAACATAGCCATAGGCAAGTATTCGCTTGTCAACTTAATGTGTAGGTACCCAACCTCAGGCACCGATGAAGTACTTGTTGTCCCTTACAGAATCCAGTAGCCCATTACAGAGGTAACTTTAGTAGAAAGTTTAATCTACACGGCGGCCACTAGGTCACGAAAATCAATATCATTGTTTACCCCGGCCAGTTAGCATCATGTCGGCGTATCAAAAGGAATGTTGTCGGAAACGGTGACGTGACAGCTGGCACTCCAGCACGGAACGGAACGCGCGACCGACGAGGAAAATCGAAAATTGCGGTTTCTGTAGACAAAATCCTCTATATTGGTGTACTAGCTGAGCCCGCGACTTCGTACGCGTGGAATTTAGTTTAACAAAAAAGCCCGCTCCCGCGTTCTGAGCCCGCGCGACAGGTCCCATTTTTTAATTTTGTGTTTCTTAAATAAAAGTAGCATAAGTTACTGCTTATAACAACAGCTATCTACCAGTGAAAGTTCCGTCAAAATCGGTCCAGCCGTTTCGGAGATTACCCGGAACAAACACACAGACAGACAGACAGACAAAAAAAAATTTTATCGCGTTTTTGTTATAGGTGTCGTATGTACTTTCATATGCATTTAGTGAAAAGGTGTTATTTTGATATTACAAACAGACACTCCAATTTTATTTATTTGTATAGATTATTCACGTTTACATTGCATATTGTATATTTGCTATATTACAAATTCTTTGGTTAGCAGTCTTATCACTTTTGCGATGTTCGTCAAAGGGACGAAAGTATTTTCATTTACAACATAATAAAGTCGGGCAACAAGCGTACGGTCTAGCTGCTGTTAAGCAGTTACCGTAGCCTTTATATTCTTGCAATATATGAATTGACATAGCTCGCACGTTGCTGACCTGAAAAGGAGTGTGACAGAAGGGAGGAAGGGAAGGCGGGATAGACTTCCGGTTCTAACACTTATCGTACCAAACGCAGCTGTTATAACCTTATAACTACTTAACGCCGATCTTCTTAGTGGGTGTTACTACTCAGGTCGAGCCAGCCCGTATATGAGCTGTAATCAAAGCTCTACCCTCTTCCGTAATTAACAAGTGCGTGATGAAAATAAGACCTTATATCTATATATATAAAAATGAATCTCTATTTCCTTGGTCATCGCATCACGCGTGAACGGATGGAACGATTTCGCTAATTATTTTTTTATGTTTATTATTGTCAGGAGAATCCTACTAATATTATAAATGCGAAAGTTTGTGAGTGTGGATGTATGTATGTATGTATGTATGTATGTATGTATGTTACTCCTTCACGCAAAAACCACTGAACGGATTTGGATGAAATTTGGAACACAGATAGATTATAACCGGGATTAACATATAGGATACTTTTTAACCCAATAATCCAATACTACGCGGATGAAGTCGCGGGGCACAGCTAGTGTTCTTATGAAATAAAGTTGAGCGGAACAATTCGAATTCAGTATCCGAAGTTAAGATAGGACAACGTCTGTCAGGTCACCTGGTAACATATAAATAAGTATGTACTTGTTACCATATAATAGTTTAATTACCTAGTTACAGTCGGGCCCATCGCCCACTTTTGCTTTGAAGAAAAGGTTACTACCCACTTAAGGAAACCGGAGCGAGGTACTAAGTCATAAAGCTGTAGACAGGGGCAGTCATAAAAAAGTAATATAAATATAATAAAAAACCATTCGTGCACCGTATTGTAACTACCCGTCGACAATGGCCGAGGTATTAGCATTTACCAAGTTTTACGATAAAAACGTAAATGGAGAAAAATATAGGTGACGATGTACCAATTTCAACTGCTATGATGTTGGACATGAATAATTTGGGCTATAAGTAATTATAATATATATTATATAAATATAATTAAATAGGGCGTCAATAGCCTAGTGGTTAGAGGGGCTGCCCTCGTAGTTGAGAGGTTCTGGGTTCGATCCTTATCATGGCCATTAAACTATTGACGTGAGCCTACTCCTAACACAAGAATTAGCTTAGCTGGAGGGGCTTACAGCAATACTTGTAATGTGATGAACTCAAATTGATAGTAATCTTTAAACATAAAATATATTGAAATAAAACTATTTTTACGGATTCCGGACCCCTCAAAATTCCAAAACTAAGCGTACCATTGCAAGACCTCAAGACACAGTGAGCACTTTCTGCGTGGATCGGACCGCAAACACCAACTAAATTTTGAGGGTACTCAGTTTTTAACTATGACATCAGGACGTCTAACACCTCAGTCCCCCCGTGACCACGGTTGCTGTAAAGCAACCGAAACGTCGGGAACATAAAAAGTAAATAAACGCGATATAATCCGTAAAAATAGTTTTATTTCAATGTGTAGTATTCGCGTAAATATAAGAAAACAATAAATAAAATATATATTTTAAATTCACATATTATGTTAATGTCAGCAATTTTGACAAATGTGACGTTATCACATCACTAAGAATCCCATTAGATCTTCGAGCTCGATGCTTGTACTAGGACAGAGTTCTCCTTAATAGTTAATACTTTAATATAGTTGGGATCGAACCCGGAACTTCTTGGTTGCGAGGATGGCCCCTCTACCCCTAAGCTATTAACGCTTGATATTCAATAGTTCAAAATAGTTACTCGTTGGTTAAATCATCCTAGCTCGTAGTCTATTGGCAGATGTAATATTCAATTAATGTCCAAACTGACGTATTCATGTACGCGATACGTAATTTTTGACGTATTGCGAGTCGATCGAGGTGCCAGCTGTTAACGAATTGGGCCCCTGTTAAGTTAAATTTGGCCTCCATTTTGGTTTTCAAAGTGGACGGTCACATTTTTGTATTGTTTTGTTATTAAATGTGTTTGGATTGCTATTTGGCGAAATACCTATTAAACTGGGTATATGTATATTTTTAAAGAAAGAAAAAGAAGAAGTTAAATTTAATGAGTGTTAGAAAAACGACAAGGGAAATCGTTCTTAGACTAACCGCAGAAAAAAGTTAAGACAAAAAAGGGTGAAAAATAATTACACAAACGGTTAGCCCTCAGAGGACTTAAATATAAAATAAAAACAATTAAACACGGACCCCATCCTTTTTCAAACGTTTCAAACAATAACAACGAACAAAGTCGTCTCACGTCACCGCCATCCGCTGACATTAACAAGATTTCGCCAAAAAGTGCCATAAACGACCCTCGTTCCACCTGACGCGTTCCATTATTCGTGGCGTAACACGGACTATGAAAACAAAAGGATTTCATTACCCGAGTCTCGTTTGGGAAGCAAATTGCACTCTCGTATAACAAACCGTGTACAAATTGCTCTCAATCTCGTGGTGTGGACTATCCAATCACGCCACATAGTTGCTTGTATAACAAGCTTCGATAATTAGGCTTATTATAGAATTAGCTTGAGGTACATTTTCAATCTGTAATAGCCATATTTTTATACGGGGTAAAAAGGCTGTAGATATATAATACAGGCTGTTTCAATCGTTCAAAATAAAAGTACCTACTTACTTAATATTTTTTTTTTTATTGTCTATTTGTTGTTGGCCAGAGTGGCCATAACAACTTCACCCGAAGTAGCTGATATTTATATAGATGCTTAGGGCCATTAGGGCATTGATAAATCGATGTCAATCCTGAGAGAATCTTGGAAATGTCATTCTAATGTCATACCAGTACAACACTATAAGTCAAAAGCGTACTCAAGTTCGCTCTCAGCCTTGAGATGGATTTGTGAATACGGCCTTTAGTAAAGAGAGACTTTAAATAAGTATTATGTTCTCTGAGTTACGGGCCTTTTAATATTTGTCACAACTTTCGTGTTGCGGCTTTAGAACATATCAGCCTAGAAAATAGGGTAAACTGTATATATACGAGTAGCAGCCACAAATATTCGAGCGTAGGCCACTCGGCTCACTACCCCGGGCGGTTGCGGGTTCGATTCCCGTCAGGGCAAATTTTTGAAATGGCCTTGTCGTAATTTGCCCTGGTTTAGGTGTCACTGGGATCGCCCCCAGTCCATTGCACAGTACACATAGTACAAGCGTTGCTTAGTTTGGGACCATACAGTTGGTGTATTCGTCTGGCGATATTTATTTATTTATTGAGAAAACGCTGTTGAATTTTCATTTCTCAACCCTATCACTCATCCATACCTCAAGTATTATTTGGGGTACTTGAAACATCCTGTCTATATAACGTAATCATGCTAGAATTATTTACAATTTACAACTAGGTACTAAAAAGCTAGGTACTATTTTTATTACTATTTACTAAAAAGCTATTGCCTAAAGGCATATTTATAATACATAAAGCCACGTCAAATATAAAACTAGAAAGATAAATGGCGTAGTTTTTACACTGTTCTGGAACTATTATTAGCGCGCTAAGCCGTCCTTATGGATGGCTAGGAAAAATAAACCGACTTTTTCTTGATTCGTCTGAAGAATAAAGCTCATAAAAGCTATTATTTGTACCGAAGTCTCGTTAGCGAAATTCGAAGCATCGATTGTAAAAAACCTTTTCATAACATTATGAACAAACTTTTACTGAAAAAGCTATTTCACAAATACAATCAAAATCTAATCTTTGAAAAATGGAATGCAATCAAACCCCGATACAGATAAACTTTTAAATTTTATTAAAAGAAAACTCCTTTTCACCGTGGATAACAATCACAGGAATAAAAGAAGAAGAAAAGAGTCTGCAACGAGCTGAGCAGTGATTTTGTTAACAATATTGTCAGCATCAACTAGCTATAAATGTATCTATGTAAAATATTAGTATTCCTATTTACCCATCTAAAAGTCCAACGACTACAAATTTCTATTTTTCACATAATACTTAACTAAGTACTTGCGTCTTACACTTGTTTATTATAATTTAAAAATCGTGCAGACTTTGGTCCACCGACATTTTTTATATAAAATGCATGGTATAAAACGGTTTGATCGATTTTGATTATGTCATCACCGGGATGGTTCTTGGCTTGGCCGTTGACAAACTCAAACTCAAACTCCTAATTGTTTTTATTCATGTAAGCCAACAAAGCATCTGCGAATAGTCAGAATCTACCGCCGGGTCGGAATGCTGACTCCACTGAGAAGATCCTGCAAGAAACCAAGAAACTATTACTCTTTTCAATTAATAAAAGATAGTTTACAATCTCAGGAACAGCAACAGAGTGTAAGCAGGCAACACCATTGGCACTAAATAAGTAAATAGTAATCAAATCTCGCTCAGATTTAGGTATTTAAAATTAGAAAGCTAGTTTACTGAGATAGATTATAGGTAGTAGGTCCCGTCAGGTGGCGCTGCTGACGACATCTAGAAATAAAATCTACACTGGCAGCTGGCGAGCTCAATGATAGTACTTCATAGTTCACTGTTCCGCCGTATTAACTGCATTTTTTCGAACTGTAATTGCCGGCCCTGGAAAGGAAGAATTAATTAGGTAAAGCAGGATGATACTACAAAACTTAATAACATAAAGTACCCACATATAATTTGAATAGAAGGAAAATCCTTTTTTTAGCCGACTTTCAAAAAGGAGGTGGTTACTATGTTCGTATGTATGTATTTTTTTTTAATATAAAATACCGTTTAGATCAGATTTTTAAAGTTAATTGTAAGTAAGTAAATACCTATAGATACTTTCATAGGATTGTCTTTTGACTGGCGATGTTTTTAATTAATTTGATATATATATTATGGAGAATGGATCCAACCCCTTATACTTCTGCAAACTGAAACCAATCTACAGTCACAGATAGTAGGGTTGGTTTTGGTCTGCAGAAGTATGTGTCGTTTAGTTCCATTCTCATTTGATGATGTATTCAATTCTGGATACATCGTAAAAATATTACTGAAACTAGCTGTGCCCCGCGACTTCATCCGCGTAGTATTGGATTATTGGGTTAAAATGTATATGTTAATCCCGGTTATAATCTATCTGTGTTCCAAATTTCATCCAAATCCGTTCAGTAGTTTTTGCGTGAAGGAGTAACAAACATACATACATACATACATACATACATACATACATACATACATACAAACATACACACTCACAAACTTTCGCATTTATAATATTAGTAGGACTATCTACATTGTGAATAAATGAGACTCAATTTATTAATATGCCTAAAATTTATTTGTAAGATTCTCTTAGAATATGTGATTTCTCACATAGAGTACCTAACATTCTAACATTTTTACGGCACGATATGAGATATGGAGGCAACGAGAACATTTGCATACGAATGTACGGTTTTGCATGAATTTCACTCTGCATTCAAATTGACTTCTCATTGGAAGGTTGAATAGTTTTAGGAACGAATATTTTACATATTCCGATATCAATTTTCTGAAAGCAAAAAAATAATGTCAGATAATCGTAATGCGATTCTCTCAAAGAATTCAGGCACGCTACTTATTCTTTATAATCTTTTACAAATATATATATATATAAATAGATATTATATAGCTTGAAAGTATCTGTTTAGAAGCTTATAGGTACGTCTTTGATATGAAACCGAACAAAATATTGAATTCCAAGTGCTATCAAAGAAACGAAAAATGTTTTATTCCATTCACCTCCACCTTCAACAACGTCTAATGCTCCGACATCGATACGTTGATCGACTTTATCATTTATTTCACTACCAGAGTAAGGCTTCTTGCAAACTTTATTGTTTTCCCCTTTAATTTAACCATCATGTTCATGCCGGAGTCCGAAAATCAATGTCAATTTCTAGGGTGTTATAAAAATTGCTGGCACAGCGGGTGCGTCGTCGCGCCGCCAGTGATAATGTCTAACGCAGGGATAGGAGAGTGGCGGAGCAGCCGCGCGCGCAGCAGACGACACTCCACATGAGACGCCTGCGCACCCCCTGCTGGGCGAGGTGCTCAGTAGAGAAACCGAACGAAGCAAAGTTAATACCGTTACAGCAACGCCGACAATGGCCAAGTAGTCGCGCCTCCCTTCTGTCCGATCTGTGCGACTAGGTCCTTCTGTTCTGTTCAAGCTTCAGTTCGAACTGTCTCAGTTACCTCTCCTCCTGTTAGATTAGATTTTCTACCCTCGTTCATTTGCTGTTTTAATCGGTTTGGAACTACACCGAACTGGTAGATCCTTTTAGGTTTCATAGGATGTTTGAATGTTTTCCAATTCCAAGGAATAAGTCACGTTGCAGTCGTCGTTAGACGTAAATAGGTTGCGACGTTGTATATTTGAAGTTATTTGCAGCGTGACTTGTTCCCACGTAGACTAGAATGTTACCTCCGTTACGTTTAGATTAGACATGAAACGTAGCCCCGTGTGCCGTCTTGGTTCCCTTGTGACTTGTTTTTGTGATCGTCCCAGTCTTCAGCCCACTGTCTTTGTCTTTAGGCATGTATACTTCATTGTGTGGGTGACCCCTGTGTAGCGTCATTCCATTAAGCTTATCCTTTATGTTTTCAAAAACGATTTTCTTTCTTTACACATACCTGTGGTTTCGTCCTTTCTTCGTGAAACCTTTTATAATTAGTTTCTGTGCGTGACATTATTTTATAGCTGCTACCATGCTTTTAAAATATTTTACGTAAGAATTTGGTATACTTATTTTCTTCTAGGCATTTATTGTTATGAATTTTGTATTATCTTTCTATTATTTAAATTATGTGTAATGTATACCTTACAGGTTTCATGTTATGACAACAATAGACCGGTTGTTTACATCATTTCATTTAGGAAATATTAAGCTTTTATATTGGCAGTAAGTAAACGTTTTAACCAGCACAGTGAACTTTACATTTTTACACGTGTGATGTTACACTAATGATGAACAACCGGTGATACACCAAAAAAAAAAAAAGTTTGGGACAGCCCTCGATCCCTGAATTGATCCCAGACTCTGTGCCAATGACGGCGTGTTTTATTTTAGACCGGCGGTGGCGCGTCAGCAGTCGGCCCCAACCCTGGTGTTTAGGTGTGTCGATGTTACCACTTTTTATGCCCTCCAATACCATTTGAATTCAACCGGAATGTTCCAGAGCCACTTTCGAAATCTACATCGTCTTTATTGCTATTGCCATCATCAATTTCAACATTCCCGTTTAATTCAAGTGGTAATGAAAACGGCGCGACCCAAAATTAACCTTGAGCATCCCCGAGAGACTCGCTTGTTTTGTCGTGTGACTTGTTTTGTGTGCTGTATTGCTTTCCATTGTTAGCGAGCTTGGTCGACGGGAATATAATAACGCTAAAGCTGATATTGAACAGGCGGTGTTCATATGCAAATTATTTTCATAACCAATATCGAGCGTTTGAGTTGTCCATTGACAGGTAGGTCTTACGAGAGAAGTAAATTACTTTAATTTTTTGCGAGAGTCGATAATGGCCCGATAGGAGGCTTTTGTTGTCCAACGCTTTTCTATTATAATGGCTAACTTGCTGAAAAACTTTTAGGTATTTAGAAAAGATAAAAGAGATGATTTTTTACTATCTTCACCCAAAAGATTTTGGGTAGGTAGTTATAAAGATGAGCTCATTAAATATATTTGAAGAAAAGTGAAAGACATGTAGAGTTTATTTGAGCTTCTTTTGAATGTGACCTCAAAATAATTGGCAATATTTTACCAATACTTTGACAAAGGAATGACAAATTAAATACTTTAAGACTTGCTTCAAGAAGACTCAATGGAAAGCAATGTAACAGCATTAGGAATTCTTGCGCACGCTGCATGAAGTGTAGGCATCAGTGAACTCCCACCTAGTACCCGGTACAGCATGCCCTGAATGCCCTGATACCTGCCAATTCTTACTTCACCTGGATTGATTTGATTGGCAACCAGCCATGAGCATCGACATCCAATATAAAATATAAATTTTCTCCATTACAGGAACACCTTTTTTACGTTTGACCTTTTCTGTCTTGAGCAAAGAAAATATTTTATGATACACGAGAGGTCTGAATAAAAAATTGCTACCTATATTGTTCAACAAAGTTCCACGTAGGGGATTGATTGTTGAAGGTTTGAAACGAAAAAAAAAATACTATCGCAATCTTGTCCGTGGAACTTTGTGCCCACGTGACAATTCTGTATTTTCGAAACATTGCAAAATATCACTTTATTTTTTACAACTTTACAAGCAACTTAAGTAGTTATACTCAAGCAACTTAACTCACGATACTAACATAATAGTTATTTTTACAATAAGAATAGATGTAGTGACTAGTGAACTAATTAATTTTTTGTAAGTAATTTTACTTGACTAACAAAACAATGTACAGCATTAATTAGCTAATATTAATTAGAATTTAAAGTTTGCTTAGAAATAGTTGGTATGTTATTAAAATTTGAACAATATCGAAGCATTGAGAATGTTATAATTTTACCAAGAATTTATTCAATAGGATGAAAAGGTAACATGTTTTTAAATAATACAACTATGTATTTTGGTGTTTAACTATTTGACATAATAATAACAACTTTCAAAGGAGACCGTTTCACAATCGTGCCAAAGCAATACTATTTAACTACGGCAAACGGTTTCCGCTTCACAGCTTTCTATGGGGTTTCTAAGGATACCCTCAAATCTGGTGCATTGAGATGTTGAAGCTTTTGCGCGAATAGCTATCAACCCTTTCCTAGACTAATATAGCTTTGAATTGTGTGCAGGAGATTGGCTGACGAAGACGACGAGTTGTCGGAAGTTCAACCTGATGCTGTCCCTCCTGAGGTGCGGGAGTGGCTCGCATCCACGTTCACGAGGCAGCTGGCGACTGCCAAGCGGAAGTCGGATGAGAAGCCGAAGTTCCGGTCAGTGGCGCACGCGATCAGGGCGGGCATCTTCGTGGACAGGATCTACAGGAGGGTGACGAGTACTGCGCTCATGCAGTTCCCTCAAGATGTGGTTAGAGTTCTTAAGGTTGGTGGTATTAATTTTTATAACATACTAGCCGTACCCTGCGCGCGTTGCTACGTTGTCAAAGATTGGTGTACCAACTCAGAAACCTTTGTGGGCTCATGCACAACACTTTGCTGAAGATCATGACATGATCAAATGCATAGTTTACGATTCTATAAAGGACATTCAGACAAACATTCATTTTTATATATATAGAAGATATATTACTATTTGATGATCATTAGGGATTTCAAATGTCGATCTAGGCGTTTCCAGAAACAATTCGAAGATCGTTTATAATTCAGCAAGTTGTAATGTATTGTATGTAATGTATTCAATGAAAATTGCAGGGCTTTCCAGGAAAAGGTTATAGAATATTTTAGTTGTTCAACTTGCAACACGAACGCTACTTCAGTGATAAATGAGTGTGGCCTGCTTCTAAAATTAGTCTGACCTTATAAAGTTACATGCATAGTTAACAAGAAAATCTAGTTTGTAAGAAATAAATTACCTACCGAATATGTAGGTACTACTTTATTTTCTCAGTATAGCAGGTTTTAACCATCGACCCTTAGACCGCAAGGTGGGGGCATTCCTCAGAACCACAAGCCGACAATATGTTATATTGTTAACGAGACATGCAGCTTAAACACCGTTGTCTGATACACGCAGATTCTAGTTCATTAAATAAGGATTAAACCAGACCCTGTGTCACAGATTAATCAACCAAGCAAGCTATAAATCCTTCAGATGTCCCATCAAAAATTAACTATCCCGGAATTGGGATAGTACCGAGGGTTGCGCAAATGAACCTGCCCCAAAGCTAGGGATGAATGTAATTAAGAATGGTTCTGTACGCCCATTGCCCATTCATTTACTTAAAATACCTCGCTTGAGTAAATGAAATAAGGCACTTGTGTTCTAAACTGATGTTTAAGAAACATACATAAAATGTTTCATGCACGATCCGTCACAAATATGGGATAGGGGAATTGGGCTTCCGGGTCTCTTAATCATCCTACGAAATGCACCTATAACAGCTACTTTACGCCGATCTTCTGTGACAGGGTGGTACTACTCCGGTCGAACCAACCATTATATTATTAGCTGTTGTTAATTGGACACAGCTTCGCTCTACCACCCGTGGGTAAAAAAATAATCTTCTATGCCTATTTCCACCTATCCATTATGTTGGTTTTTATTTAATGTTTCCGCTTCAGACCCTGGACGAATGGTCGTTCGACGTGTTCGCATTGCACGAGTCAGCGGGCGGCGCGCCAGTCAAATACCTTGGATACGAACTCCTCAACAGATACGGAATGATACACAAGTTTAAGGTACTTATGACTAAACTAAGAATAAAAAATACAGCAGCAAATGATTTTTGTAGTTGCTAAAATATGCTATTTGTATTTTTTAATTTTTTGTTTAATATAGCTAAGGTTTATGTAATACTTGTTCTTATTTATAAATTTTGATTACAAAATGTTTAAGAAAAGTCATAAAGAAATACTTAAAACTACAAAAACATAATTGTTATTGTTTACTCCTTGTAGAATTTGATTATGATAATTAAAAAGTCTAACACTATAATTATAGCAACCTGGTTTTGCATGAGTTTACTGACCCAAGGAATAAACGTAATGATGAAAGCCGGATCATGTCATGTTATTATTTCTTAATAATTAGCCATCAGAAATAAACAGACGCGCTCAGAGATTATACTAATACAAGCTATTGCCCACATTTTATTATCTAGATGTCGACAACAGCGCCGCCTACTGGTACAAAAAAATACATCACAATCGGACAGGCCGCTTAGGAGAAGAGAAATTACGAACACACACCTCAATTTTATATAATATAGATTGTTTATATTGATACATGAACAATTGATTTCACTGAATAATTTGACAGTATTAAGACGAAACTTAAGTAGTTACATCTTAAAATCCATTTATCCAAATCAATCATCAATCAAACATCACAATTTTATGAGGCTATCAATCAATATTACCTACGTGCGGGATTAACATAAAGATCCTGTTTCAGATGTCATTTTCATCGGAAATAATGGCTGTATCTTGCCCCGACACTCGTGACCTTTCCGCAAATATATCGCAATACCATCTGCCTTTGCATCCCTTCAGATTGTAAGGAAATACGGGGACTACAGGAAAAATGAGGATCGCGCCTTCGCCCTTACGAATTGTTAACCTTTTTGAAGAACTGAACATACCTACATAAATCTTAGGATGTCAAAAGCTTCGTTTGCCGACTATTCTATACTTAAACAATTCAAAGTAAATATAAAATACCATAATGTTGTCCCGCACTGAAAATTATAATAATTCCTGGAATCAGCGCCACATACCGCGTGCAATTATACATTATAAACTACTAGCGGCCCGCCCCGGCTTCGCAGGGGTACATTACGGTTACATTATTGGAGTTTTAGTACGGATGCCTAATTTTAAAAAAAATATAATATAGCCTATGTCACCCGGGGATAGTGTAGCTTCCCAACAGTGAAATAATTTTTCAAATCGGTTCATTAGTTTCGGAGCCTATTCATTACAATCAAACAAACAAAGTTTTCCTCTTTATAATATTAGTATGATAAACTCCAACACACACAAAAAAGATCATCATATTCGGTCTAGCCGTTCAGGAGGAGTTCAGTGACAAACGCACCAACAGAAGAATAATGTATGTAAAGATTATGCAAAAAAATACTTTGAAGCAAAGTTTAAAGAGAAACAAAGATGTCAATTGCTTTTATCGGCATTTTAAAGGTAGACAATTATCAAAAAGCTTATCATCCATTTAAAAACTCAATCGCCCCTAAAACTGAACCAATAAAAACGTTAATCCTATAAGTAAAATTAACCTTTCGTTATGTCAGACATTAATCCAATTTGTCGGCTTGTTACACCCGGGCAAAAGTTTGCTTTACATTCCCGTTCCATCTCAAGAAAAAACTGCTCCAAAGATTCCGCAAAGTGAATTCTATTTGCGAACGAACGCTTAAGTAGTCTTTGTCTGGCATAGTTTACTCGAACAATAAAACTATTTTCGGCTCACTCGATAAAGTGTTTTAAAAAAATAATTTGTTAGATCATGAAGTTGGCGTTGGTATAAAAAAAAATCATCAGCGAAAGGGAACGGAAGTTTTAATAGACTCGAAACGATAACTTTACAAAAGTTTCAGATTACGCCTCGTCCGGAATTCTGGACGAGTGGTGTGCGATTCTTTTGTGGCCCGAAAATTTTTAATGAAATAATAAGTTTGAAACGTTGGTAACTTTCTCTGAAAATAGGTTGTAAACAGCAGCTGTGAGCATTAGGTACTTTTGGTCTGAGTTCTTATGCCTACTTACACAAACATTTAATACATACCATCTAATGTGTCAGACTCTTGATAACAAACCTTTTTAGTTATTATAAATGCGGGTATGTTGTTTGAATTTTAGTATTGAAGTCTGTTCAGTATTATTTTGAAGGTGTACAAATCTAAAAGTATTTATTCTCTTCCGCTATTTCTATCGTTACTTAGAACGTATGTACAAGTGAACACATTATGTATAGAGATACGGATGTGTCCAATACATAGCTCACCGTTGTCGATAAAGTTGAATATAACTTAGCCGCGTTTCACCTTCCAACAAGTTCCGTAAGTAGTTCTGCATGATTCAATTCAAACGGGATTTCAGTGTTATCGAAGTTTGTTATGTTACCCTTGCATGGGGAATGTAAATTACCTACTTTTATGACGTACTTAAGTTGGGTTAATCACAAAATCTACTATATAAAAATAAGTCGGGTTTTCCTTCCTGACGCTATAACTCCAGAACGCACGAACCGATTTCCACGGTTTTGCATTCGTTGGAAAGGTCTCGGGCTCCGTGAGGTTTATAGCAAAGAAAATTCAGGAAAAAATTCAACAGAACGCGGACGGAGTCGCGGGGCACAGCTAGTTACAGGAATAAAAATACCTATTAGCCTTGAATAATATTGACACAATTGTTGGATTGGACTAATAGACTTCGGATTTATTGATAGGATGTTCTAATTCATTATCAAAATGTTCCAAACAATTGGTTTTTTTTTTGTTATATTTGACATACAACAAATAGTTTTCTTCTCCTCTCTTAACACCTGTAAACACTTTGAAATGCAATATAGAGTTAAAATTGAAATAACCTTAATTATTTCTATTTGAAGTCATTCGAGACTGAGAGTTTTAATCTACATAGGTTGTGCAACAATGTTGGCGTAAGCCAAAACGTAATAGGATTTATTTCAGGACTACTATTTATCGGCAGGTGCCACCCACGATCCTGGAGAACTTCCTCAGCAGGATAGAGGAGGGTTACTGCAAGTTCCACAACCCCTACCACAACAACCTCCACGCAGCCGACGTCGCGCAGACTGTCCACTATATGCTGTGCCAGACCGGGCTTATGGTAATTAATCCCTTCATATGCAAGTACGACTTCAATTAAGCCACATTCACTGAAAAAAGGAATAGGTAGGTGACGACAGCAAATTATTGTTGTAGTTCCTATTTTTCTTTTTAGTTTTTTTTACTAAAAGTTTTGTTACTACAACAAAGATTTTATTCAATGCTTCGTATTCATAAATTATTTGTTGTAATTACAAAACGTTTAGAAAAAATACTAATGGCGTTTCGGTGGAGTAATTTAGTGCCAACAGCTTAGAAATAAGAAGAACGTGCCATAAAATAAAAGATAGTAGTAGTAACTAGGCAAGTAAGTTACTTTTGTTTTATAAGAGCAACAGTATAAATAGATTTAGATAGAAAAAAACAATGGATCCTGGAAGCTTTTCGTGGAAACAACCTATTTTGCGCGAAACTTTTAACCCAATTTTATCTCTCTATACCTTCCAATAATCGACTAAATTAATGATCTCAAATTTTCTTTTCAAGGGTCTTTATTAAAGGGTGAATTAAAAATACGACAAAAAGGCTTTTGCCTTTTTCTGATTCACCCTTTAATCAATTATATTCATGCACAGGCCTTTCTCTGCTTGTAAGCTAGCAAGATATGGTATTAAAGCAATACATTTCTCGTTGCGATAGTTGCATTAATTATTATCTATTGAACTAGATCGATCTGGTTTTTTTCCTTATTTTTATGTATGTGCACCGATTTGATGTAAGTATGAGTAGGTATGCACATCACACTAAACTAGCTTTCTCATTTTATTTACATTATTACATATATGATTATTATTTACTATTAGCTATTTAGTGGTAATGGTGTTGCCTGCTCATATTATTTTTTTATGCTGTTCCTGAGAATGTACACCATCTTTCATTCATTGAAAAGAGTAACCATTGAGTTTCTTGCCGGCTCTTCTCGGTGGAAGCAGCCTTCCGAACCGGTGGTAGATTCTGACTATTCATAAATGCTTTGTTGGCTTACATGAATAAAAACAATTTTGAATTTAATTTTGAATTTTGATTTCTCCGTCAATTGTGGACAGATATTGAAAATATTTTTTTTGGTTGAAAGGGTAAACTCTCCAGGTGGTCCCATAGAAATGAAAAAATAAATAATAAGTGATTTCTAGCTTTTGAGTTCGATAGATAGTCAAAGGTGCGTCTTTTGATGTCAAGTAAAAATATTGTTTTTCTTTCTTTTCTAGAACTGGTTATCAGACTTGGAGATCTTCGCGACCCTGGTGGCGGCGATCGTGCACGACTTTGAGCACACTGGCACCACGAACAACTTCCACGTGATGTCGGGCACCGACACTGCCCTGCTCTACAACGATAGAGCTGTCCTTGAGAACCACCACATAAGTGCTGCTTTCAGGTGAGCTGTTTCACTGATCACCGTTGCTCGCGCCGCACGCGCAGAAAGGGTCGGATGTTACTAATTGCAAAAAGAAGGAACCGCGCATAACCAACAAATGAGACACACTCTACATGTTTTATCGTATAGCTGCTTCTTTTTCTGTCGATCGCGTGCATTTCAACTCTTCAACGCACGAACATTTAGGGGAGCAGCTGGCACTTCATAAAATTCCACCACGGCTACTATTGTGCACCAAGGGACTTACATTTTGACAGCATACGATACTAATCCAATGATCGAATCTTTCCATATATTTAGAACAGCAGCGCCCCTAGCGGACACGTGCAGCTTTCCATTTAACGGAGACATTCGATTACTCGATCGGTAATTACCCCTTCCAATGATCCCCATCTCCGAGCGCCCTCTGCCCCTAGTGTCGCAATATAACGGAACTATGTTTTTGTTCTGTTTTTTTTCAAGTCTATCAATAACGTTTTTTTACAAGAATCGATACTAAAACTGATACGACTTTGATAAAATCGATCTATGAAACCCTATTATCGTTGACGTGTCACTAAACGTAGCAAATAAACAACCAATTCCCGCTCGTGTATTATACCCACCCGTAGGGGAACGCGACACTCTAGAGGTTAATACGTCCAGAACTCATAACTAACGCCTTCAGAATTAATGTGTGTACCAAAATAAATATTAATGATCTCTACTACCTCGAACACTTAAAATAGAGTCGTAGACTTGCTTCCTACTCCAGGTCTCATTTTATCCGTTCGTAATTTTCTAAATAAAAACGTAATATCCCGTTCAATATTCTCGCAATGTAATGAAAGTAACATTGTTTTTCTTTGAACCTTGGTCGCGGCGCACGAACCATTTTACATTTTAATCAAACACCGCCGTCAACGCCCGGTTTTGTGCTGGTCGTTTATTTGACGACGAGAAATTGCATTCTGCGGCGAAGGTGGCCGAGATGACGGCGTTGTTGCATCTTAATGTATTGTGGCTAACTTGGGCTTGAAATTTTGGTTTGTATCGATTTGTTTGGTGGGATGATGCAGGCCTCTTGGGCTAACGTTTAAAAGGTTTTACCAATCCCTTAATAATATTACTAACTGACCCGACAGACGTTGTCCTGTCTTAAGGTGAAGGCGCCTGTCTAGCCCGCGAAATTCAAAATTTTCGAGTATTTTTATAGTTTATCCAAAATCTAAAAACATTTAAGACAACTATTTGTGATTTGCGAAAAACACAGTATGCAGTGCGTTTATTAATACATTTATTTTACTCTAAATATTATCACGGTGGATATGATACTAGTAAATCACTAAATATACAAAAATTGCCAGATTATCTGGATAGCTGTCGTTCTTGAAATGTTTTAGAGTAAGTTGGATATATTAATAAATGCACTGCACACGGGCTTTTTCGCGAATTACAAAATTTGTCTTTTATTATTGTCAGATTTTGAAAAATTTCTAAAAGAACTCAAAAAATTTGAACTTCGCGTGCTAGCTGGGCGCTTTAGCCTTAACTTTGAATATTGAATTCGAATTGTTCCGCTCAACTTTCTTGATTTTTTATTTCATAAGAACCTTCTCCTGACACTTATAAACACAACATAAAATTAGCGAAATCGTTCCATCCGTTCATGCGTGATGCGATGACCGAGGAACTAGAGATTCAAATTTATGTATATAGATAATAAAATTCGGGTGTGCGTATGTACCTAATTCATCTCCCTGAACAGCTTGACCGATTTTGATATTTTTTGGTGCTTATGGTCAACTGGTTTTTAGCTATAAGTAGTTATTGCCCGGTAGGTAACGCTATTTTGGCGCGACTGAAAATAAATCTGCTGGAAAAAATTATTTCTAGAGATATGTATGTATGATACACATAAAAATACGGTTAGATTATCTAATAAAACGCATTATCGTTCAGAATTCGCAAATAGCAAAAGCTTTTCTATGTTCAAACAATAATACATCATTTGCAAATGATAATGCCTAATGGCACAACACCATCAACTAAATCATCATTGAACATCAGCTTTGAGTTGACTAAAAATACGGTTCGTTAAAAGACAACACGATTTACTTGATGGAAGCTCCGCAAAGAAAAACGGCCGCTTGGAATTCGATATGATAAGATATAATTTCCCTTGGGAATGGAATATGGCACTTTTTCACACTCGAGCGCTCAAAATGGGGAAAGCCTCGATAGGTAGGTAGGTATATTATACAACAAAGTCAGCAAACAAGCGTACGACACGCCTGATGTTAAGCAGTTACCGTAGCCTAGATGCTTGCAACTAGCAATACCAAAGACGTTGTCACAAGTTGCCGCCCTAACGGGGAGTGGATGAGGGAGAGAAAGATTACTATCTAGAAAGGGTCACCATTTCACAAGGTAGAAACCTAACACCTACTACATGCCCATTGAAATACCTATCCCGCCTTTGTAAAAAAACTACATTTGCTAAACGTGTAGGGATCATGGTTAGTACCTATCTATTTACGTAGCAATAATAAGGTCAGGTAGATAATATGTACGTCCTACTAATATTATAAATGCGAAAGTTTGTGAGTGTGGATGTATGTATGTATGTATGTTTGTTACTCCTTCACGCAAAAACTACTGAACGGATTTGGATGAAATTTGGAACACAGATAGATTATAACCGGCATTAACATTTAGGATACTTTTTAACCCAATAATCCAATACTACGCGGATGAAGTCGCGGGGCACAGCTAGTAACACTATAGTTTTGAAGCGAAGCTTCTATACGGACGTTCGGGGCGCTCGCCGCGCGGCCACTCTATCTGTGCTAAGCGTCAGTAGTGTTACACGACATCGTACTAATATTATAAATGCGAAAGTTTGTGAGTGTGGATGTATGTTTGTTACTCTATCACGCAAAAACTACTGAACGGGTTTGGATGAAATTAGGAACACAGATAGTTTATAACCTGGATAAACACATAGAATACTTTACTTAAGTCTACGTGGACGAAGTCGCGGGCAAAAACTAGTATACTATATAGGTATAGAGAGTGCAGAGTGTTTTTAACGCTTAGTTCCTACGCTTTATGCTATAAAGCTTCGCTTCTTTCGGGCGTCCCTAGACGGCACTGTTTTTTTTATAAGGTATTGGACGTAAACAAATAGTTCAATTTGCCTGTCGTCCAGAAAACTCCAAACTCTTTTGGGAAATCAAAATAACAACCTAGCATCCCCAATCAACCTTGTTGTAATATCGTGATTAAAGTAGGTGCCGCGTTACTCCAGCCAAGGTCGACTCAAAATTAATTATTAATTAAATTTCGTAGCTGAGTAATTAATGGGAATCCATCAATAAAGATTAAAGATTTTAAGCATGTTTACACCAACAAAATAAATAATAAGTAAGTACTTACTTATATAAATGTATTATGTACATTGTCGAATTTATAAAATGGCCGCCCGAATGTTGGCGAGCCCGGCGGTAAACGACTTTAACTTGAACATTATTATCATTGCGTATTGCTTCTCGTTGGCCGCGGAATAAGTATAATTCCTAGATCCATATTTACAATAATTGTAACTTAGATTAGGTTTGTAAAATAAATATAAGATTATCGGTTGAATCCATGGTGAAGCAATTTTCTTTTCTCTGGAACTTCCCAAGACGCAACTATCTACTTACCTAACACCATAAACAACTCACATTAATCTCAAATGTTTACCGATCAGTCCCTTTATCATCGATCAATCCCTCACGCTGTCACTCACCCCTGACCTCACGCGAGGCACTAAGGGACCGGCCATCTATATAGGTTCGTACCAAATTAATATATATAGGTAGAATATAACAAAGTCTTGTATGTTTTAATATAAATATTTTCGGAAAAAAAAAATCATAGAGGGAATTTTTTGGGACTCTTATTCATAGTGACTCTACCCTAGCCTTTAAAACCAAAATACTGCTGAGTTTTTTCTATAAGGCTAATTCGTATTTTCTTGTACCTTTCATAAAAGAGTAAGTTTCATAAAAGATAATGTTTACTCAGTTTACACAGATAATACGTACGTTTGCTATAGGTAAGTACTTATTTATTGCTAGCGTTTTGACATACGATCATTTTACGTAGACGCTACCAATTAGCGAGTCTAAAACTCGTGATAGAGATGCAGTAGTCGAAGCCGCAATTTTTAGACATTTTGACAGTTCTTCTCATTTATTGTTTTCTTATATTTACGCGAATACTACACATTGAAATCGACATCCCGACAACGTCGGAAACATAAAAAATTAAATAAACGCGATAGAATCCGCAAAATAGTTTTATTTCAATCAGTTCTTCTCATTGTTCACGCATAACGCAAAAACTACTGGACCGAATTAAATGAAATTTAGTACCGCGTCTCTAAATTCGGGCGATTGTAGAGTTCGCCGGGATTGACATAATTAAATGCAGGCGAACAGAGCCGCGGGCATAGCTAGTTATAAATATATTGCTAGTGTTGGTTTACGAGGGATACGGCTATAAATTATGTGACCTGGGTGTCTATGGTGTGTCGTTTTTGCAATGATTGGCACTAATTGACAACGGTTACGTGAGTAGAGTTTGAGCGGAACCGTCTAGCGGATTTTAACATTGATTTAGTAACTAACTAGCTGAGCCCGCGACTTCGTCCGCGTGGAATTTAACTTAACAAAAAAGCCCGCTCCCGCGTTCTGAGCCCGCACGTCAGAACCCATTTATAATTTTTTTTTTCTAAAATAAAAGTAGCCTAAGTTACTCCCTATTACAACAGCTATCTGCCAGTGAAAGTCCCGTCAAAATCGGTCCAGCCGTTTCGGAGATTACCCGGAACAAACACACAGACAGACAGACACACAGACAGACAGACAGACAGACAGACAGACAATTTTTTTTTAAATCGCGTTTTTGCTATAGGTGTCGTATGTACTTTCATATGCATTTAGTGAAAAGGTGTTATTTTGATATTACAAACAGACACTCCAATTTTATTTATTTGTATAGATATTAGGTTATTTCATTGTTGCTACGTTTTAAGGAGGTAGAGCGAAGCTCAAACGGGCTGGCTTGACCGGGATAGTACTACCCTGTCACAGAAGATCAACATAAAGTAGCTATTATAGCTGCGTTTCATATGATGAGTCAGAGAGCCGAAAGCCCTCATCCATTTGTTCCACTCTCTTGTCCCATTACCCTTCAGATCGGTAACGTACGAGCGATGCCTTTAGTATTGCAAGCATATAGGCTACGATAACTGCTTAACATCAGGCGGATCGTATGCTTGTTTGCCGACTTTGTTATATATAATTATAAAAAAATACCGAAAGACTGGTCTAGGAACTAATTAGAATGATCTTGTTAGTAAAAAACAACGCCTAACATACAACGTACAGACTAAACCGCTAGGTCTGGAAGCATGACATATTTCCCAAAAGTTTCTTATATCGACATGTGATAGGTGAGCAGAACACTTTGAAATTTCATCCCCTAAGAGGTTTAATACAGGTATAGGGGATGAGTATGTATGGAAATTCGCGCACACAGCCAGGAGACTAATAAAATATTTTCAGTCGAAGTCGATTTTTGAATTGGCTGACAGTCAAGTGGTAAATAAATAATGTAAATTGTATTTTTTTAAGAATTTAACTTTTAAATATTATTAACGATATTTATTAATATCGTTCAAATTGTTTTTTACTTTTATGAGTAGGTACTTAACTTATACGAACGATTAGCACTAAAAAGATAATTAGGTAAGTTTTTGTGTCTGCGTAAATAGGTATTTTAAAATTGTCATGTTTGGTTTTATAGAAAAACTCTAAACCTATTCATTTTAGTATCCCTGTTCAATAGCCCTTGAAGATTAAATATCTATAGATAAATTATCGTTGAGTAGTTACAAAGATGTAAATATAGAGATATGTCCACGACCGAATTAAAACCGGTTCCCTAAAGGAAAATCGTGTCAAAATTATTAGTAACTTGACGTCATACTTTGCTTTGCAACCGTGAGACCCTGTTATTAACTTAAGGTTATTAAAACACCCCTGAGATAAGAAAGTTAGCAATTTCGTAGATAAATATACATGACTCAAAGAAAATAAGTATACACCCACCTACACAAAATATGCTTACAGTAACTGAAGGAATAGGTACCTAATTAGTTAATTAATAGGTAGGTGGTTTCCCGTCTATTGGTGTATACCCCACGGATAGGGATTGAATTTCAAATTAAGAACTCTTGTAAGGTTCTTTCTGAAGAGGTTAGGTACCTAGAACGTTACGTCCATAATTAGATACCTATTGTTAAAACGGGTTACCTACTTTTCTAGTAATCTATCATCCTACATCCAAGAGGTACTACATCTAAAGTCTATTTTTTACTGTCCAAAGTCAGGTACGTACGAGAATTTGGTTAATAAACGTTTTCTTAATAGATACTGTAGGTAGCCCAATCATTGATGAGTTAATGAGGAAAAACATGGGAACATTAAAACAACCTTAATGACATTTAACAACCTATAGTGCGATAAGCAGATTTCTTATAGGTAGGTCTAATCAATTTGCATCTAATTTTGGACTTACCTAATGTTTGAATATTAACTTTATGTCCTGTAACAACCAGTTACATGCATACAGCATGCATAATTAGGTACCTAAGACAACATTATCGTTGAATTTAAATTTAGTGCGCTATTTACATTGACACAGATACATTTATTGTATGAGCTCTAATTGTATATTATATTATAGGTAGCTAGGTCCTAGATCGGTAGGTATGCTCAATTCATATTTCCGTATAAGTAAGTATCTAGGTAGGTACTTATGTGATTCTGATGTCATGAAATTTGAATTACTACTAACTTAACTAAGTACCTACTCTCTTAACTGCCTCATCAAGGGATCTTGCCACTAAAATTGCTTCTGATATTTGTGCAAATCATTGCTATCTGACTCAGATTTAGCGCACATTAAGTAAGGTAGGTATGCACTAAATTTATCAGATTTACAAGAATCGGTAGGATCAATTACTTAGGTACTTACCTACCTAGTTTTAGTAAAGGTCCTTTTACAAATTACTAAGGTACCGGTTTTCTCAAATTAGTACACCTTATGAATTTTAATGTTTACCTAGATAAGCCTTACCCATATCATTCTCAAAACAAACATTCGGGCACAACTTCTAAGTAAGTTAATATGATCTGTAGTAACAAGCTACCTACCTTTACCTAACACTACGAGTATTTTACCTTGACTTCCAGACTAATGCGCGACGAGGAATGCAACATACTCCAGAACCTATCCAGGGAGGAGTTCCGCGAGTTCCGGACGCTGGTGATCGACATGGTGCTGGCCACCGACATGTCGTTCCACTTCCAGCAGCTGAAGAATATGAGGTCGCTGCTGACGCTCGCGGAACCCACCGTGGATAAGTCTAAAGTGGCGTCTCTGATACTGCACTGCTGTGATATTTCGCATCCCGCCAAGGTGAGATTCATTTCTTGATGCTTGGGATGATAACAATGTATCACTTCTTCTCACTACAAAGATTTTATATACTAAAATTTGTCAATTTCAGAGATGGGACCTCCACCATCGATGGACGATGAGTCTTCTCGACGAGTTCTTCCTGCAGGGGGACAAAGAGCGAGACCTGGGCCTCCCCTTCAGTCCTTTATGCGACAGGAACAACACCCTGGTGGCCGAGTCGCAGATTGGCTTCATCGAGTTCATCGTGGAACCCAGCATGGGCGTATGTGCAGACATGCTTGAGTGCGTCTTGGGACCTCTACATTCCAGCTCCAAGAACTCCACAAGCTCCACTGAACCTATCAATGAGGAGAGCACAGGTACATACAGAAGATTCCCGTTAGAAGCTGGGGAAATGTCGGCGGTCCCGTCAAGTTTGAGCTTAGCAATAAGTTGATCATCTACTAATACTAATAGAATACGACGGTTTGATTTCAGGGAATGAAAATAACAGCAAATTCAAAATCAGAAAGCCTTGGGTCGCGTGCCTTAGCGACAATAAGAAGATATGGAAGGAGCAAGCCGCTAAAGGTATATCTAAGTATACATATTTACTTAGTAGGTTCGGTATTACAGGAACTTAGTAGGTATTTTCGTAATTCATAAACATATCGAATTTCAATGTTTTTCAGATGCTGAAACCCGCGCCAAACAAGAGGAGGAGAGCAACAGCGCCCCGCCGGCAACAGAAGAATAATATTTAGCCACATTTGTAAATAGCGTTAAATCTAGTTGTTGCAACATGTTCTATTCATTGTTGAAAAAAAGCTAAAGTACACAGGCGTATAAGTGTGCAAGCTTCATTCTATGTTGCTATCTTATTTTAAAATATATATACCGCACAAATATGACTTCAATACGACTTGAATGCACAATGCGGAAATCCTGGATGTAAGATAAAGTTTCTCTATGTGGAAGACAACATAGTGAGCCAATTCGAATCGGCGGTAGCTGCTGAGCGGTGATCACGCCCCTAGTGTAAATTAATCATTATTATTCGCTGCTAAGATTCTAGCGTAGCCTTAAATTAAGTTTAAAAGCTTCATCATTAGCTAAAATTAAACACCCGTAATCAAAGTATGGTCCGATGGCGACGCCCTGTGGGACACCATAATCTTTATGATGAACTCGCAATAGTTTTTAGATATTTGAGAACACTATGTAATTGTCTACGCGTACCACATTGAAATAAATATACTTACTTAGTGTAAATCTGTACTGAACTCATTTCACGTATTATGTTAAGAGCTAAAATGTATGTAAGTATAGATAACTATCAAATGCTGGTGACGGAGCAAACAACATTAATTTAAATGTATATCTTAAACACACGTGCACTTCTCTTCGATCAAACACATTACTCGTACGGATAACTTAATGTAGCTTAATTAGTGTTAAATTTAACCCATAATATGATGAATACGCTTATTAATTTTAATGTTTCCGATTAAATTGGAGAGTCTTGATATTCCTGACCAAATGTTATTTAATATGAAATTATTTTCTAAATGATAAACGCCATCTCAGATTCTAGTAAATAGGTAGATAGTGCATTAGTGGACACTTCATGATACAAATTAAGATTTCACTGTCGTTAACATAGCTAAGTATAATGTAGAGTACATTACAAATATAAAAAAATAGTTTCAAGCTCGTGCTCAAACGGATACAGTCGTATAGCTCTTGTGAAAATCAACTACCTACGAGTATTAGATGTCACAGACTGAAAGGCGCGGGCGGATGCCCAGGGAACGAACAGGATACTTAGGTAGGTGTAGACTGTAGAGGTGACCATAAATGATTTTATGGAGGACTCTAAGTAAAAGTACCGTCCTTCGAGTAGAATATCTATTGAAGAGGGGAATTAAAATTGAATTTATTATTATGAAGATATTAGAAGAATAGGCCAAGTGTTTACTCACTAGATGCCAAATATTCATCTGTACTGAATCTGTTTAAAATACTTAGTGGATACGACAAAATGTACCTAAACATACAAAATTAAACATTTCGAGAGCGTATATCAGAGGCCTAGTTTTCCTGGTAGGTACGTGGGACCATTGTCATTGAATATCAAATCAAAATAATCCATAATCATGATATTTAAAGTCCCTATTTGATTTCGGGGATTATAAGGATAGATTAAAAATCCAACTGGTGACGCTTATTGTAGACAAATTTAACAATAGATTTTTTTATAATATTTATCATCTATATTTTAATTGTTAGGAATTTATTAATGAAATTCTGTATATTGTGCATTTAGTGTACGTACCTATTAAATAGTTTAAGAGTAGGTACAAAATATTAAGAATAATCAACATAGGTACCTACCTACTTTATTTGAAATGTAGTTTAGAATAATGGCCATTCTGATTGGGAATACAGCTTTATGAAAGTAGTTTAGCATACTGAGCCTTACGCACTTACGTACTTACACGACTATTGTTGTTTAAGTAATATACCTTCGTGCATTATAAAAGCAGACCCTTGATATATATTTCAGCGTTACAGTTATCTTGATAGTTATCCACTTTTATACCAACTAAATATCGCTTTTTAACTGTAACACGTAAACATTCCGAGTGTTTTAAGTTTTGACTTGTGAATGTAAGTAATTAAGCTTTTAAAGACCTGTCCATTGCTTATTTGTTAGATTAGAAATGGTTATGAATTATGAATAAAATAAGGACTGCAAATCATTTAATTAAATGTGTCAACATATTGGACCTCCCACTTTATAAGTATATGATTGCTTAGATTTTCACCGTTCATAATATTTTTTCCCATTTACCTACGTAAACAAATATTATGCAAATTATTAATAAATCTAAATGTATTAAGGCATGTTATTCATAAAGAAGTTACTTACATAATATTCTGAACTTAGGTATACTACAAATATTTTCTATCGATGTAATTATCTGGAGATTCTGAATAGATTACAAATTCAGTGTTGAAACATCATGAAGGCATAAAAAATGTGAATGTATTTTACTTATATTTTGTGTCCTACACAATAATTGTAATATTTTATGTATGTAGGTACTTAAAGCAACACAAAGATCTTCGAAACTGCATTTTCTCTCTAATAAAATGAAATCTCAAAGTTTTGGTGATTTTAATCAGCATTCTTTTTTTTTACATGTGTACATACTATGTAGGTATATAAAACACCTTTTAGTTACGTGTAATATTACTTATATGTAAAATGAAAATAAAGATTTTCTTAGAAAACTGTTTACTTTTCCTTAAGACGCTATACAACCAATGTGACTCTTATAAAGCATATTGACGACGACTTGATAATAATAACTTGTTGATTGCTATTGTTAGATGTTTACTTATAAAAATACAAGACCAATGGCCATTACTGATCAACTATATTAATTGCAACTCCTTCCATACTTGAATTATTTAAAAAAAAAAAATATAAAACCTGTTTTATTTATGAATAATTTGGCCCTGCAAGAATGACAAGCCAAAGAAACTCAAATTAATTGCACATAGAGAGTAAATACGAAATAATACATTAATTAACTAAGCATATACCTGTGAGTTTTCCCAAATATATTTATTTGTACAGACAATCCTCTCACGTCAGATTTATGTCTATTACAAATTATTGTACCCTCTATAACATCACCCTGTTTAACCAATTTACAATCCTTGAAATAAAATACAGTTTGTTTCCAATGAGTAGGTGTAGTGTGGGGCCCAGTTGAAAATGAAATTGTGTTAGGTAAATCAAAGAATGTGTCAAAATATCCCACAAGTGATGATATTGAACCATCTCTTAGAATTTGCAGTTTGAAGTCAGAAGTAAAGTCCATGACATCAGTGGTGCAAGTGTTGATATCAATGTCTTTCACCACACAAGGTTCAGATAAAATGTGGTTTGATCCAACAATATCTATGCTAGCTTCTCTAACCACTTCAGATTTCATACAATTCATTTTAAATCCATATACATTGGACCAGTAATCAATTAATTTTGTATGAGTGTCCACATCCCCATTCGCAACAAGACTTATATTGCAACGATTAGGTAACAGTAGCCCTCCTGTGTTCAGGCAGTTATCTCTAGCATATATGACACTGTCCAACATCCCTTCGAATAGCAAAAAGTATCCCATCCACTCTGATACAATAATATCTACTTTCTCATCCAATTTGGTATCTTCCAGTCTGCCCTTGACAATTTTTATAGTGTCCTGTAAATTATTTTCTCTGATAATATCCATTGCATGGTATATTATTTCTGATTGGTCTAATGCATAAACCTTTTTAGCGCCAGCTGTGGCTGAAAACATAGACAGAATACCAGTTCCACAGCCAAGATCAAGTACAATTTTATCTTTGATTGTTTCTCTGTTATTAAGTATTGCATCCCTGTATGTCTCTGTCCGCACTTTATCCGAAAGCATGTCGTAGTGAATGCCGAAATGGGCATATGTACTGAAGTAGCCCTCGTCACATTCCAATGGAACTTTTGATACGCAGTTGACAAGAACTGGAGCAGTAACATTACCACTGTTTGAATTACCACCTTCCACAATATTTTTCATTGATTGCTGCATTTTATTTATATCCTCCTTTGCCATTTGTAAATGTGTCTGACTCTCACTGAGCTGCTGAGTTAACATCTGTATTGTCCTTTGTAATTCAATGAAATGTCCTTGAGATAATGTCACCAGACCGTTTTCAACATTTGCATGGTAAGTTTTCGGAGAACTAGGCTTGTCAGTGAGTGAATCAAAGTCGTACATCAACCACTCGTCATTTTCCACTGGTTTTAAATACTTTTCATCGTTCCACAGCGATTCTTTAGCGTTCATAACAGCTTCGGAAGTAGGTTTGTGAGACTTTATGTAATTAATCAATTTTATGTATGAATAGCAGTCCATACTGAATTTCAGCTTAAGTGTGTTCAAATTGAAGTTATGGACAGACTCACAGTGGCTAAGTCCTTCTTCTATGGTCGATAAAATGCTTGAACAAAACAGACATGGTACCATAGTATTGCTTGTTTCCATTTCTTGCCATTCCTCCTCTTCGTAATGTTCCTCGTCACTGCTCAGGTCTGGCACGTCCGACATTATTATGTTTGATTTAAATAGACCGACAAAATGATACTATTTCTAGTAATATTCTATAATAATCTTGTTTTTACAATACAAATTGAACATGTGAGCAAGGAAACGCAGAAATCAAAGAAATGCTTGAATCTATCTGTCATTATGCTGTCATGAAAATGACTTTGACTTGAGTTGTCAACCAACTAGGCATCGTTCAGAAACACAGGAAGAAAATGATTTCTAAATTCAGAAACGTAAAGTGTAAGCACAGCGTAAGTTAGATTTTTATCTTCCCTACTCTACCAACAGTACCAAACAATTCCATCCCCTGTGAACATCCTAGTAGAAACGGACTGTTCCAAGGAGTCGCTCACTTGACTCGTTTTTGTGCAGCAGTATTCATTAAGGTGAAGGCGCCTGTCTAGCCCGCGAAATTCAAAATTTTCGAGTATTTTTATAGTTTATCAAAAATCTGAAAACATTTAAGACAACATTTTGTGATTTGCGAAAAACACAGTATGCAGTGCGTTTATTAATACATTTATTTTACTCTAAATATTATCACGGTGGATATGATACTAGTAAATCACTAAATATACAAAAATTGCCAGATTATCTGGATAGCTGTCGTTCTTGAAATGTTTTAGAGTAAGTTGGATATATTA
Source organism: Notodonta dromedarius (assembly GCA_905147325.1). Taxonomy (NCBI): domain Eukaryota; kingdom Metazoa; phylum Arthropoda; class Insecta; order Lepidoptera; family Notodontidae; genus Notodonta; species Notodonta dromedarius. Next base: position 11,769,951 of record LR990159.1, on the reverse strand, counting down.
ATAAATGCACTGCACACGGTCTTTTTCGCGAATTACAAAATTTGTCTTTTATTATTGTCAGATTTTGAAAAATTTCTAAAAAACTCAAAAAATTTGGTCATTGTGTAGCCTTAGGGGCGCTATGACTTAGGTTAGGTTAGGTTTAGGTTTAGGTTAGGTTAGGTTAGAACAGTGATCAAAACGAAAAAATATTTTTTCTCGAAAATTCGTCTAAGTACTGGCTCCATAGCCCCCCTTACTGGGAACTAACATAACCTAATGACACATTCGGATTCTGGCGCTTCGCCGGCCGCTGCCGCGGCACGCTCGCTTCGCTCGCTCGGCTCGCGCGTTTTGGTCGCTGTTCTAACCTAACCTAACCTAAACCTAACCCTAAGTCATAGCGCCCCTAAGGCTACACTCCAACCAAAAATTTGAACTTCGCGGGCTAGCTGGGCGCTTTAGCCTTAATGTTAAAAATGAGCTTCATGTTGGCTTTTGCTTTATGTATCGAAATCATGGCACTACACTACGCCAGGTACGTACCAAGGAAGTTTTAAATAAGTATCCTGTCACTCTCTACCACCCGACAACCGACAGCATCGACTGGGCGCACTTGGGGCGCATTGGGCACAACAATATCTATACAAATAAACATAACACCTTTTCACTAAATGCATATGAAAGTACATACGACACCTATAACAAATTAATTATATACTATAACCTATACTGTAACAAATAGCGATTTAAAATTTTTTTGTCTGTCTGTCTGGCTGTCTGTGTGTTTGTTCCGGGTAATCTCTGAAACGGCTGCACCGATTTTGACGGGACTTTCACTGGTAGATAACTGATGTTATAAGCAGTAAATTAGGCTACTTTTATTTTAGAAAAACTAAATTTTAAAAATTGGGTCCTGTCGCGCGGGCTCAGAACGCGGGAGCGGACTTTTTTGTTAAGTTAAATTCCACGCGGGCGCAGTCGCGGGCTCAGCTAGTCATAATTATAATATTATCATCTTCTTCGGGCGGACAGAGCTCTCATCTCTGTGGCACAGCCACAGACTCATACTGGGCGCAAGAATTTGTCGTCATATGAATATAAATTATGTTCTCTGTGGACTGGGGAATGACTGGCGGAACGGGTGGGAATAAAAAAAAAAAATTTTGTTTGTTTGTTTTTCGTTACCATGACACCAAAGCCGTCAGTCAGTCGATTTATAAATCGGAAATACATTCTTCTTTGAGTATAAAATCGTAAACACACAATGAAATTAAAAATATCGACTTTTAAAGAACCCAAACATGTTGGTGTCGTAGTATGCGTTAACTGGAATAATACAGAAGACGTATTTTCCTGTGGGTAAGTAAGTCCAAGAGAAAAGAGACTATAATAAATTGAGATTGCATGCCTAGGAGAGATTAGTGATGTGATTGCTAAGAGTGAATGAGGGAAATGAAAATAAAATTATTAAATCAGAGTATTATAATAATTGTTATTGATGTACCTATCTATATAATTGACGATCACATCAATGATATAGATATATCTCTATGTAGATAAATATATGTAAATAAAATTAATTATAATGATCGTAAATCATAAAGCACAACATAAATACTACACATAGTATAGGTACGTTAAGTAAACTATACTGTAGGTTTTATCAATCTAACAATCATCACATTTTTAGGGACGATCATAAAATTTTAAAATGGAATCTAGTCAACAACGAATGCATGGTGGTCACAACTTTCCCAGATGACTTTTATCCAACAGGAATGCATTTATTCCCAAAGATAAATGTTGGCGGTAACAAACACCAGCATGATGTTATATTGATATCTACAGCGGATGGCAAGTTAGTATTTTTTCTGGACACATAATTACATACCCGCGTGTCAGAATGAGATGTGTCACGTAATCTATCACATAGCGCACCATTAAATAGTCCTAGCATGATAGTTAAACGTAGATGTAAATACCCACTTACTTACTAGTACCTGAAGTTGAAGGTAGCTATAATGTTGTTTTGCTCTTGTATTTTATTCTAAATTACTAACAAACCAAAGCCCTTGGTCAAAATCACTTGCAGATTTCATATAGTAAACCACAACGGTCGCATAGAGAAAACCGTGAACGCACATCAGGGCGCCTGTTTAGCGTCACAGTGGAGTCCTGATGGAGCCGGACTATTAACAGGTTAGTAAGTTAATGAATTACTTAAGACATTGTTATAGGAAAGTATCTTAGATTTGGGTTTTTCTTCCAAAAGATCGATCTGCCTTTTGTTCTTGACTCTGTATGCTATCTATCTTTAATGACTACTTTATCTGCTCTAACGTTTTCGACTTTGCTTTGGATGAACACCTAATAATACTTTGAATTAAATAAAATGCTAAGTAAGTGTTGTGTTTTAGCCGGCGAAGATGGTTTTGTAAAAGTATGGTCACGGAACGGCCTCCTACGTTCAACTATCGTGCAGTCCGATGTCCCTTGCTTTTGTGCAGTTTGGAGCCCCGACAGTGGTGCTATCTTGTATACGAAGGGAAATTCCCTGATCATAAAACAATTGAATTCAAGCAACAAAGTTATCAAAGTAAGCTAAAATATATATAACCTACTATAATTTGTGTATAAAACTAAATGGATGGAATTGTATTTATTTATGTATCCTTTATCTTTACTTACGTTTCTAATAATAAGTTTTATAGGTACGTGTTTGTAGATGAGTATCTGGCTTGCGTCTGGGCACTTATTTATATTTTTAACAATTGCTTTATTTATGTTATTAGCCTTACAACATCGTTACTTTTTGATTTACCCTTCGTTTGCAGTGGAAAGCACACGAGGGTCTAATTCTATGTATAGCTTGGAATGCTAATAACAATTTGATCATCTCCGGGGCTGAAGATGGATTCTCAAAGGTTAGTTAATGTAATTCATTAACTAGGTAGTTTATTTGAATATTATTTGTGATGTGTTTCTTTCTTACCCTAATATCTAGATATGGGATTCATTCGGCCAGCAAATATCTGTAAGCGTGAAACACGACCAGCCAATTACTAGCGTCAGTTGGTCCCCAGCCGGAGACATGTTCATCATTGGCAGTTTTAACCTCATAAGACTGTGCAACGCTAATGGGGTAAGAAACATTTACATAAAGGCCAACCTTTCTGGTCTCATCATATTGGTCTGACTGAGATTCTCCTATCATTATTGTCAGATTCTCTTCTCTGCTTTATGTACGTGCTCTATTTCAGTGGTCACATTGCCTCGATCGGCCAACAACCGGGAGTATCTACAATATAGCCTGGTCCTCTGACGGTACGCAAATAGCGGCAGCTTGTGCAAACGGCCATGTTTTATTCGCTCATATTATTGACAGGTAATTTAGGATAGATTTGGAGAATTCCGCGTTTCTCCTTATTACGTTTTATCATAACTTTTGGTTGACTTTATAGGGAGTACACATGGAAAAATTTCGCATGTACACAAATTGGACGGAAAGTTATCGCTGTTAAGAATATAATCACAGACCAAAACGATCAATTGGACTATCCCGACCGCGTCATACAAATAGCTCTAGGATTCAACCATTTGGTGACGGCGACTGTTAAACAATGCTTCATACATAAACTAACTTCTTGGAATACACCGGTCACGTTTGATTTGAAAGAAGGCACTATCAGTATGATATTATTGGCTGAAAGGTAAATTTATTCCTTCAAAAAATTTGTTGATCCTTCATAATACAAAAAAAAATATGTTCTGTTTCTTTATTTTACTTATAATGCTTCGGTTAACATTTTTTTTTCAGATGTCTATGCATTGTAGAAAGAGCTGGCGTTTCAGTATACAGCTATATGGGGAGACTGCTCGCCAGTCCAAGGTGGGGAGCACGACCTGAGACACTCGGTAGAGCTGCAGTATCTTTAGGACCAGATGTTTTGGCCGCTATCGACCAAGGTGACCGGAAATGTAAGATACTTTTTTGAGGATGCACTTAATTTAAGAAGTTTTAAGTATCGATCATGGTACTGATCTTATTACTCACACATTCTCCAGTGATCCACGTATTCGACCTTCCTACCGGTCTCGTGGTCCGAAGTTCCGCAGACAATACAGTGACGAAACTTACACATAAGATGAGTGTATCCTGTATCGCTGTAAGCCAAACGGGACCCATAAGTGAAAGACAACTGGCACTCTTGGACTACAACAGGGACTTGTATGTTGTTACTGTTAAGGATGCAAAACCCAAGTTTGTTAAATTAGGTAAGTAACTTCCCTGAATTAAAATATTAGATAAAAAACTATCAACATAGACCATTGATTTGTTAGTCTGTTGATATTCTTGAATGAACTGGTTATAAAGTCCTGGACATCTAATATAGAGCAATTTCTGCCCTCAGGGTCCCAAATTCTGAGTATAGTGTGGAGTTCTGAAACAGAACTGCTAGTAGGTTTGCGCGCTAACTCTGTCGTCGCTTGGTGTTGTCCTAGAGCCGCTATGCAACCTGACTGGTTAGCTCTAACCACTGTCAGCAAAGACGTCGCGTAAGTTACCTCTATTTTTATATTAAATACTAGCTGAGCCCGCGACTTCGTCCGCGTGGAACGTTTAACTTATCAAAAAGCCCGCTCCCGCGTTCTGAGCCCGCGCGACAGGACCCATTTTTTTTTCTAAAATTAAAGTAGCCTAAGTTACTGCTTATAACATCAGCTATATACCAGTGAAAGTCCCGTCAAAATCGGTCCAGCCGTTTCGGAGATTACCCGGAACAAACATACAGACAGACAGACAGATAGACAAACATTTTTAAATCGCGTTTTTGCTATCGGTGTCGTATATACTTTCATATGCATTTAGTGAAAAGGTGTTATTTTGATATTGCAAACAGACACTCCAATTTTATTTATTTGTATAGATGAATTAATGAATTAATGTTAATTTCGAGGTTTCCACAAAACCTTTTACGTTTCGCAGAGATCTGGGTAGGAATCCCACAATACTGAGCGTAGAGGATGGTGTGGCAAAGGTCTGCCGTGGTAACGGCTCTATACTGCATTTATCTATCGCCGTCTTCCCCGAGAAACTTCTCAAGCACGTGGCCGCTAACTTGTGGCAAGCTGCTTTACAGGTACCTACTAATTGGGAAAATATTAACCTAATACCTATGCCTGGCTGTTACAAGAATAGTCCAATTCTCTGAAATTATCTTCTTTTCTCTCATAAAATAGCGAGCGAACCCATTTGGCACATTAATGTTGCCTTGTAAACTAAACTTAAACTTCAGTTCAACTTACTTAGTAGTCATAAAAAAATATTTATAGCTTTGTCGAACTGTCGAGCATGAAACGTTATGGGCGTGTCTTGCGGTTCTCGCGTGGCAACAAAACCAGCTTGCGGTGGCTGAAGAAGCCTTCGCCTTGATACATCAGTACCATCAAGTGTGTTATATTCAACACCTCCGTGTAAGTATTTCGTATAAAAATATGAGAAAATATGTTATTTTAAGTTTCTCATTATTATAAGTAAAATAACTTGTTTGGTTTGTTCCAGAGTAACATACCTGAGAAACTGTCAACGTATTAATTACATAATATATTTTTTATTTAAGAAAACAGCATTATTTTATAACTGAGATGAATACCTTAGTAGATAATAAATGTCTACAATAAAACTGGTTTAGTTTCATAAAATAATTTATAATCTATCCCATCACTATTATAAGAGAGGTTTCTTTTTGAATAGAGCGCAATTCTGTTTGGTAAAGTTCATTCGTTCTTTCCTTTCGTTAATTCATTCTTTCCAGTTTAGCTTACTTCATTCGTTCATTCAGTATATCTGTCATCGCGTAAGTAAGTGCATGTGTTTTGCGTACAAGTTCAATCGTAAATAATATCGATACAAAAACAATTTTCAAAATGGAAAATATGATTATCACTAAAAGTGTCACCTAATTATTATTACTGCCCATTTTTCACAAATATTTTAATATAAACAATGCTCACAGCCGCGTGCCCTACATTAAAAACATAGGTTACCGATTTCCGAAAGAAAGTTTATTTTGTTGTGTGATGTGAAATGTGGAAGATGCGTGTTTTTAAAACGGAATTAGTGTTGTTACTGAACTTATTGTTAGTGAGTGGTGATGAGTATAACAATGAAGTGAGTGAACACTCGTTGGAATTGACCCAGTCCTTGAACTTGGCGAGGCAAGAGCTCATTCAAGAGACATGCAGGCACTTCCCCCCGAGGTATTCGTTGGACGACCTCCCCCCAAACTTGTTGGAACACATTTTGGTCGATGATGAGCACAAGCTACTTTATTGCTATGTGCCGAAGGTGAGTTTTTCAAGGTGAACTGGCTTGTAAGTTGTATTCTGCTAATTAATGTTAGGTAAGTATGTCGTCTCAAGTTTATAATTCACGGCAGAATTTTGTACTTGGCACAGTTTTATAACTGATTTAATATATAATTAGCACTTCCCAACAAAATTACATAAGTAATGGCTTCCTTAAGATGGGCAGATACCTACCTACTTACTTATATTCAAGGAAAAAATTGTAAGTATGTGTGTAACTTATTTATTATTGTACTTACCTATTACAAAAATAACAACATGAGATTTTGATATGGCTAGTGGTTATCACAATATGTTTAACTTTTTTGTAATAACACAGATTGTGTTAAATTACTTATGTGTGGAAAATGATCATAAGATTTATCAATCACCTATCAGAAATTGTAGTAGGTACCTACCTACTTATTTACCTACATATAAGTTATTTAATAGATTATTGTATCAGAAAAAAGCTCTCTCAACATCAACCAATATTGAGTATAGTACCTATGTGCAAAAGTCTCAACCAGAATTTAATATACATACCTAGTTTGCAGAATGGATCCAACCACTCATAGTAGTGCAAACGGAAACCAACCTACAATCACTTGTGAAAGGGTTGGTTTCAGTCTGCAGAAGTACCATGTATGGCTTGGTTTCTGTCTTCAAATTTATATCCTATTCTTATTTAATTCCAATTTCAAACAATGTTATAATATTTTATTATTATTTCACACAGGTGGCTTGTACAAATTGGAAGCGCATTCTCATGATCCTGTCTGGCAAATGGAATGACACAGATGTGCTCTCCATTCCGGCTAGCCTGGCCCACACTCCGGGCATGTTCCGGAACCTCAGCACAGTGGCCAGGCCGGACCGGGACATGATGCTGGAGAACTATCACAAGATGATAATAGTCAGGAACCCATTTGAGAGGCTCCTGTCAGCATATAGAAATAAATTGGAGGGTGAAACTCAGAGTGCCAAATATTTTCAGGTAAGTCTTAAATAAAAAACTGAAGTAATGCCTGACTACCCACCCCTGACTAATTCACCAGAAATCTAATAAATAAAATAAAATATCTAAAAACAAAGTTGGAAAAGTTTTCAAAAATTAACCCATTAATATACAAGGTGACACATAATGGGTATACTTTTTTTTTCAAAACTTATCTTTGTAATTCTAAAACCATCAGCTTTAGAGGCCACTTGAAAAACAAAAGGTGTTATAGGAATACAGCTGTTGACCGATTTCACAAGTCTACAAAACCTTTAGTACTTCAACTGTCCCACAAAGCCGATAGTTTGAGATTTACAAAGTTAAGTTGCAAAAAAAATTGTATACCCATTTTGTATCACCTAGTAGATTGAATGGTGACAATTTAAATTGTTGAGGAAATATGAATGAAATTCTACAACTAAACTATACATTAGGGATGTATCTCTACCTCACTTTTCATTGTGTCTTTTAATATTCAGTCTAATATAAATTCAATTTACCTATAAGTATTCAGGTCTTAAGAAAAAAAGTACTTATTTATTTATGTATGCTGTTAAGGAGTAGGTTTGTTACAGTTATATTTAAAGGCTTGCTCTTTCCCGCAGCAACCCTTGCGTAAATTTTACTAATATAATAATAATAATATCGCCAGACAGACACACCAACTGTACGGTCACAAAATAAGCAAAGCTTGTACTATGGGTAACCGTACAATGGACTGGGGGCGATCCCAGTGACATATGAAAGTAGTTACGTACGGTATAAATAAAGATAACAAATTTTAAAATTTATGTCTGTTCGTTATGGCTAAGCTCCGAAACGGCTGGACTGCTTGGTACTGGGTTGGTACTTGCTTTTGCCAAGAGTAGACATCTCAAGTAGGTATAATGTTATAAGTCATGTAATTTCATATATTACTATGTAGTTTCGTTAGGCCTGTATTAGTAAATCAATCACAAGTCTTAGAGCCATCTTAGGAATGTCATTGTTATGTAATTCCAGTAGAATGGAATAGAATATTTTTTTATTGCACACTAAAGTTCGGAATATCCTACTAATATTATAAATGAGAAAGTTTGTGAGTGTGTATGTATGTTTGTTACTCCTTCACGCAAAAACTACTGAACGGATTTGGATGAAATTTGGAACACAGATAGATTATAACCGGGATTAACATATAGGATACTTTTTAACCCAATAATCCAATACTACGCGGATGAAGTCGCGGGGCACAGCTAGTATCTAATAACATAAAAAAAATACAAAATGACATATCAAAAGCGTACTCAAGATCGTTCTCAGACTTGAGATCGATTTATTAATGTGGGCATTAGCTACGTAGATCTCTATCTAGGTGGCAAAAGTAACCTCATCAGTATCTTCTTATGCAGTCTTAGATAAAATAAAAGTGGATACTCCAAATCGGATGTTTAACCGTTTCATTGCAGGTACAACTTGTTAATAATAACCATACACCTTTCTTAAAAGTAGAACTTCTATCTCAGATCTGATTCATGCTATATGAAACTGAGGTATATCCACGTTAATCAGTCTTGAGCTTTCACTGTGCATGATACATGAACAATGAATGCACCAACAATTATTACTATATTTATCATCTGTGTATTGAGCGTGTTTATCACTAGTAAAAGTACCTATTTAGAAACTGAGGCCGGAAATGGACCGTGGACAGACAGTGTGTCCGCAAAAGTGCATCATAATAATGACTTTATTGAACAAGTTATTTATTTAGCCCTGCTCCGCGTACAGGACTCGACTCTAGCATAACTTTCTTGTCCTATGGTACCCTGGTCCCAGTTTGCTGGCTATGAGACTCTAGTATGCCCTATCTTAGTCTAACAAATACCAACTCTATAACATTTGACATAGAGCATAGAGGCTGTTTTTCTGTCGTCTTCACTTTCTGTTCCCGTATCCTCCTTTTTATGATGCTAATATTAAATCATTTCTGTTTCGTCACAACTAAATCTTGACAGAATACAGTGGAATGTGCCTTGCTCCACAATCATGACAATCTGTCCTGTCCATCATCATGCATGACTAAATGGATTCCGGGCCTCAATTTTGGTTTTCCAAAGTGGACGGTCGCATTTTTGTATTGCATTATTAATTATTCATTGTGTTTGTTATTGCAATTTGTTACTTGACACTGGCGAACGACCTATTAACTTGGGTGGGCCATATTTTTAAAGAAAGTCTCCTCTACTACGTCGACAATCGACATTGGCAGAATCACATTGGGCCAATGGAAAGAGGTCATTAATATAAAATATATATATAAATGGATTCCGGATCGCAAAAAAACTACATTTTAATATTTTCGACAAATCCGACCCAATTATTCTATCGACCTTGACTCTATTTAATCGCAATTTATTCGTCGTTAAAGCTAGTTGACTTGACGGCACTCGATTGATATAACACTGCCGCTATAACCGTGAACTTTGTTCCGGTAGAGTCATCAATGTGGTCTTTGTGTGGCTGGACTCCTTGACTCGTTAGTTAGTCCATAGTTATTTTAGTTGGGTAACAATTATTTTTAGTTTCGACTATTTATTTCTCCATAAACTAAGTCCGTGAAAATCCTCGTAAAGATTTTTCTAAGTAAATGCATACATTTCCCTACTCTCAATCTCAATTATAGAGAAACTTAGTTTCTGCGGAAATTATAATTTGGTAACACATAGTACTCATAATAGAAAGCATTTTACTTCTAGCTCGCAATTAATACATTGTGGATTTTCGGCTAGAGTAGAGTAGTAGAGTCATTCTCAGTTTCTATTAATCGTGGTTCGTCTCACAGGATCGCGTGGGGCGGCGTATAGTTAAGGCGTACCGCGAGAACCCGTCTAACGACTCCCTGACGTTCGGCAATGACGTCACGTTCAAAGAGTTCGCGCTGTTCCTGACGGACCGCACCGAGGAGCTGGCGGACGTGGTCAACAACGAGCACTGGCAGCCGATTACGAACCTGTGCCATCCGTGCCTCATCAAGTACACATTAGTTGGTGAGTACAAATCAACCTCTTACCTCCGAACTCCGCCTCCCGAACTTTCTGCTAAAATCACTACGCCCCCTACCTTTGTCTTACTTTTTAATTTTTAATCAAATGTTTTCATTAAAATTATTCAAGACATGTTTTTGTACCAAGGACGCCTGATTAAATTTAAACAATATACAATTATATTTTAAAGTAATTTGCACGTTTTCTATTTAAAAAGAAACCGGTATATCAGATTAGATAATGAATAGGTACCTCGCAGAAATATCCGAACCATTAAAGTGACCTTTATTCATCAACATAATTATTTCAAAATGGATATATAAATTAATATTATGGATACATATAATAAATGGATATATAAAATATTTGAATTATTATAAAGTAAAGTATTTAGTAGTTAGTTACTGGACTAGACGCTGAGTTTTTACTTACAAATCAAATTGTATACTACCTATTATTGTAATATGATGCTCTGTGCAAACTGCAGACCGAAATAATTCAAATAGATTGGAGTCAAAGACATATGTTGACTTGTAATTTATTACGGCCAATTCTGGCCTGAGTTTACCCAGTTTTCGTCGATACACGTGCCACTATAGATACGACGATTCAGCAATGTACCTAGTCTCGAATATATTATCTCTAATGAAGGCGGCTAATTTTCCTGAGCCGTTGCCTGCCGTGTTTTGACAGTTTATGGATACTGTGGTCTTAAGTAATCTGAATGGTATTTTTTGAAGGATTGGGATTGAATGTGGGGTCCGAAATCATATAGATAACTAGCTGAGCCCGCGACTTCGTCCGCGTGGAATTTAACTTAATTAAAAAGCCCGCTCCCGCGTTCTGAGCCCGCACGACAGTACCCTTTTTTTAATTTTTTAAAATTTTGTTTTTCTAAAATAAAAGTTACTGCTTATAACATCAGCTATCTGCCAGTGAAAGTCCCGTCAAAATCGGTCCAGCCGTTTCGGAGATTACCCGGAACAAACACACAGACAGACAGACAGACAGACAGACAAAATTTTTTTAATTCGCGTTTTTGCTATAGGTGTCGTATGTACTTTCATATGCATTTAGTGAAAAGGTGTTATTTTGATATTACAAACAGACACTCCAATTTTATTTATTTGTATAGATAAGGTATTGTTGTTCATTCTCAAACTTTAATACTACATGTTTTTTTTTTGGATTGACTCGTGCATCCTAAGTTCCTGAATCTCGTAGGAGGTCGGACCGGATCGAATGGCGGTGACGTCGCTCTTGGCTCCCAATTTCGCCACATTGATCCTACAATGACTAAAGAAGGCAACCTCAATGCTATTTAGGCACAATAAAATTATATTTCTCATCGTTTTCTTGTTCTAAGGAGTAGTGCAGGTTCCCCTATCATGTCTTATGCGAGCGTTGTGTTCGCTCACGCGGCCAACTCGCACATTAGTCGCCTCCAGGCCATTCAGTCCCGCTTCCTTCGCCAAGCCGTCGGAGCCCCGTGGTTCGTAAGGAACGTAGATCTTCATTCTGACTTACGCCTCGATTCTATCCAGAAGCACTTCAAAATAGCGTCCGAACGCTATTTCAAGAAGGCTTCTGAACACACCAATGCCTTAATCGTCGCCGCCGCCGATTATGCACCTACACACGCGCCAGTTGCATGCCGCCGCAGGCCGCGGCATGTGTTGCTGGACCCCCCCGACCCACTCACCGCTCTCCTAGACTCAGATGTCGAGGAGAACGACACACGCACACTCCCCACCAGACACCGACCTCGCCGGCGAGGTCGACGAACCCCCGCTTCCGCTAGAAGGTGCGTCTACTTACCTAGACGCACCTTGGCACCCGACAAGCCCGCTGAGTTTCTTGCCGGATCTTCTCAGTCGAGGTCGCGTTCCGATCCGGTGGTAGATTTACCCTCGCCACCTCTCCTGGCAGCGGCCCAAGCCGAGGTCGTGTCCCTTGTGGCGCCCTTGAGCTAGCTGCCCCCCTGCCCCTCTGGCTGGAGCGCACTTGCGCTCGCCCTCTGTCCGGGTGAAGTTGTTATGGCCACTCTGGCCAACAACATATAGTCAATTAAAAAAAAAAAAAAAAAAAAAAAAAGAGTAGTGCAGGTTAACACTTACTGTTTACATTATGTTCAGCTAAATAAATACAATGTTGAAATTTTGTTATTTGTCGCTGCTTCTTTCTTAAACACCTGGCACAATAAGAACCTTGAACGTGATACTACCTGTTATCTAGATTATATTATTCAATTTTATTTACTGACATATTGATGATATTGGGACAAATTACTTTAAAAAATACATACGAGCTGTCATTATTTTCGAAGCAAAATATTCGTCTTTGGAATTTTATATTTTTTAATTTTACGTATCCATTGTTTTAGACTAGACTCGTAGATATATTATAGAGTATATGTATATACTAACATCCTTACATTCCGCGAAGGCAATAAGCATCATTTGTTACTTTGTAAAGTCACACCAAAAATTCCAAGTCACAGTTCGGCCGTCAGACCGGTCTCTTGGCACAGGACGCGAGCAGCGCTGACGTCGTCGCCGCTAACTGCTTATACACAGCTTATCTGATCATGCGTCGATCTGGGTATTGCCCCGCCTCGGCTTTGCTGATAAAACTCAGTCTTTTGCGCTGGACGAATGTGTCAGAATGGTATATTTAGATACACAGCGTAGACCTGAAATGTGCCGTATGAAGCCATTAAAAGCGTCTACCAGCTGGTAAACGCTTTCAAAGTACCTACCTTAAACTGCTCTTTGAGAAAGTTAGCCAATATTGATGTATACAGCATAAGCATAATAATGTAAGCTTACCTATAAATGTTTAAAAGGTTATACTTGCAAGTTTCGTTTCGTTCAAAGATCCATCTTTTCCGCTTATTGCCACGCAATCGAAGGTTGGAAATGATAAATTAAACCAATTATCACCATAAATCTCTTGAACAAAGTTACATCACGGCAGTCTGTTTATATAGGTATCGGATGCGTTCAAAGATTGCGCAAGTACCTAACCAGTTCTACGAACCGAAACCACTTAATTCTGAGGTCGCCTTACATTGGTTCCATGTCCGGCTAAGTATACTTTGAGCCGTCGTCGTATAAGTAGTATATGTAAATTCACTGTTAATACAATGTAATTATTTGTGCAAGTGATTTTATGTCAATGTTGACATTTCTAATATTGACTAGTTATGAAAAAAATTATAGTAGGTATAAGTATACATGAAGTATATGCTTCCGTGAGGAGCCCCTTCCACGAAGATATTTTGTCCACACACGTTCAGGCGAGACATATATTTTCGAAGTATTCAACTTAGTAATAATCCTACTAATATTATAAACTAGCTGTGCCCCGCGACTTCATCCGCGTAGTATTGGATTATTGGGTTAAAAAGTATCCTATATGTTAATCCCGGTTATAATCTATCTGTGTTCCAAATTTCATCCAAATCCGTTCAGTAGTTTTTGCGTGAAGGAGTAACAAACATACATACATACATACATACATACATACATACATACATACATACATACATACATCCACACTCACAAACTTTCGCATTTATAATATTAGTAGGATGCGAAAGTTTGTGAGTGTGGATGTATGTATGTTTGTTACTCCTTCACGCAAAAACTACTGAACGGATTTGGATGAAATTTGGAACACAGATAGATTATAACCGGGATTAACATATAGGATACTTTTTAACCCAATAATCCAATACTACGCGGATGAAGTCGCGGGGCACAGCTAGTATTATCTATGTGTATTTTCGAGGGAAAATTGAATATGATTGATGTTATTTTATTACCATTTGCACAGACATATAAGTTGTTCATATAATAGCGCAAACGATTATTTTGTTTACCGTTACACTACGTAACATCCCGCAACGTAAAATGTGTACTGTAATTTGATTGGTCAGTTCCAACATCACACCATGTCGGTACTAAATTTGCCAAGTTCAACGGCAACACTCCCAATTGAAATAAAATTGTATAAAACTATTAAGTTTACTTGAGCTGAGGCATCTTTATTTGAGCTGAGTTTAAGTTGAGTCTAAAATGTTATCTATGTACTTGTTCGGCTATAAATTTAATTTTATTAGTATGCTATACGGATGATATCGACTGGCTACATTTATCACTTCAATATAATTTAAAACGTCTAGATATTTTGTAAATTTGGTAACACTAATAGGCATTACGGATATCACTACATGGTATAAAACAAAGTCGCTTCCCGCTGTATGTCCCTATCTATGCTTTGATCTTTAAAACTACGCAACGGATTTTGATGCGGCTTTTTTAATAGATAGAGTGATTCAAGAGGAAGGTTTATATGTTTATCTAGTTGTGCCCGCGACTTCGTCCGCGTGGAATTTAACTTAACAATCATCCCCTATTTTATCCCCTTGGGGGTAGAATTAATCAAAATCCTTTCATAGCGGATGCCTACGTCATAACATCTATCCGTCCAGTGGTTTGGGCTGTGCGTTGATAGATCACTATGTCAGTCAGTCATTCAGTCGGTCACCTTTGAGTTAATTTTTTTTTTTTTTTTTTGAATTGACTATATGTTGTTGGCCAGAGTGGCCATAACAACTTCACCCGGACAGAGGGCGAGCGCAAGTGCGCTCCAGCCAGAGGGGCAGGGGGGCAGCTAGCTCAAGGGCGCCACAAGGGACACGACCTCGGCTTGGGCCGCTGCCAGGAGAGGTGGCGAGGGTAAATCTACCACCGGATCGGAACGCGACCTCGACTGAGAAGATCCGGCAAGAAACTCAGCGGGCTTGTCGGGTGCCAAGGTGCGTCTAGGTAAGTAGACGCACCTTCTAGCGGAAGCGGGGGTTCGTCGACCTCGCCGGCGAGGTCGGTGTCTGGTGGGGAGTGTGCGTGTGTCGTTCTCCTCGACATCTGAGTCTAGGAGAGCGGTGAGTGGGTCGGGGGGGTCCAGCAACACATGCCGCGGCCTGCGGCGGCATGCAACTGGCGCGTGTGTAGGTGCATAATCGGCGGCGGCGACGATTAAGGCATTGGTGTGTTCAGAAGCCTTCTTGAAATAGCGTTCGGACGCTATTTTGAAGTGCTTCTGGATAGAATCGAGGCGTAAGTCAGAATGAAGGTCTACGTTCCTTACAAACCACGGGGCTCCGACGGCTTGGCGAAGGAAGCGGGACTGAATGGCCTGGAGGCGACTAATGTGCGAGTTGGCCGCGTGAGCGAACACAACGCTCGCATAAGACATGATAGGGCGTATGCAAGCTTTGTATAGTGCCACCTTATTTCTAAGGGACATTTTACTCCGCTTGCATAAGAGATAATGAAGGCGACCGAGCACAAAGGCGGCTCGATTGCGGACGTTTCTAATGTGAGGACCGAAGGTCATGGAGCCATCGAGAGTGACCCCGAGATATTTAACTGATTTGGACCAAGGGATAGGCTGCTTGTACAAAGAGACAGTACCTAAGTTGGAGCGAGTGTGGCGTTTGGAGGGGCGTCGAGAGGTGGTCCTGGCAAAAAGCACGGCTGCGCTTTTGTCCGGGTTCACCTCTATTCGCCATTTCCTAAACCACTCTCCGAGAGAATTGACAGCGCGTTGGAGAACGCGTGTGATTTGAGCCTTGTTACGATGGGAGAAATAAAGCGCGGTATCATCCGCGTAAAGGGCGAGTTGCACATTGTTCGTGCGGGGAATGTCATTGGTGTATAGACTGTACAAGAGGGGGGAGAGCACGGAGCCCTGAGGGACTCCTGCCCTGATGGGGTGGGGTGAGGAGAGCGTGCCCTCGACTCGATATCGAAAGGTACGGTTTGATAAGAAGTCTCGTAAGATGAGCACGAGACTGTCCGGCACGCCTAAGAGGTAAAGCTTGTAAATCAAGCCGTTGTGCCAGACTTTGTCAAACGCCTTAGCGACGTCAAAGAAGAGAGCTCCCGTGGATAGGGGGCGACCGGGGGAGGAGTTGAGACCTTTGAGAACGTACTCCGTGATGCGGTGTACTTGGTGGACACAAGAGTGGCCGGCCCGAAAGCCGAACTGCTCGTCTATGAGAAGATGATTTGAAAAGATATACTCTTTGAGTCTTGCTAATAGCAGGCGCTCATAGAGTTTGGCAATGGCCTTGAGGAGGCTAATGGGACGGTAGCTCGCAGGGACGTTGCGGGGCTTACCGGGTTTATGAATGCCGATGACTATTGCCTCCTTCCACGCATTGGGAAAGATGCAGTTCGTCATAGCGGCATTGAAAATAGCTACTAGGAGACAGATAAGTTGGGCGGGTAAGAGTTTGAGAACTCTGTTGCTAATGCCGTCAGAGCCCGGGGCCTTTTTGGGATTGAGACCTTTAATCAAGTCCTTCACCTCGGATTCGGTTACCGGTGTGAGAGTGGTAGTGAGGGGTAAGGAAACCCTGCGCTCGACTTCCCTATCAACGAGTTCCAGGTGGTCGGGATCAGAGGATTGGGTGCTAGGGGAGCACTGGTTCTCGAGAGCGGAGGCTAGAAGCTCGGCCTTTTCGTCGTCATCGAAAGCAGGGGGGTCACCTGAAGGGCGTAATAGGGGAGGCATTGTGACAATGGAGTCGGACTTTAAGGCTCTCGCCAACTTCCAGTAAGCTAGATGCGATGGAGAGATTCCTTCGAGAAGGTCACCCCACCGCGCGTTCCTAAGCTCGGCGATGCGACGCTTTACATCACGCTGTAAAGCGCGCATGCGAACACGGTTAGCTTCGGTGGGGTAAGAATCGTAAGCTCTGATGGAGGCATTCTTAGCTCGGACCAGTTCTTTGATATCGTCCGGCAGGACGAAGCGGTGCGAGTCACCTACCTCGACCTGCTTAGACGAGTGGCTGATGGCCGACTGGAGATGGTTGGAGAAGGCATCTACAGCCTGAGACGTGTCCTGAGGGGACGTGAGGGGTTCAGGGATGTTAGCGAGGTGTGGAGAAGAGACATCCGCTAAGGAAGTACTTAGCTTTTGCCAATCCATCACAGAACGCGTGGTCGGTTGAGATGGAGGGGGAGGTCCGAGCTGCATGAGAACGGGACGATGGTCGGAGTCGAGCTCTTGGAGAACTTCCAAGGAGCGCAACCGTAAGGTTATGCCCTTGAGGAGGGCAATGTCTAGGACATCAGGGCGATGTGCTAGGTTGTTCGGGAAGTGAGTGGGGTGCATGGGGGCGATGACGTCAAAGTCGAGCTGATCGACTAGGGCGTCAAGACGCCTCCCATTAGGGGTGGTAAGGAGACTATTCCACCTGACATGCTTGCAGTTGAAGTCGCCAGCCAGTATGACTGCGCTTCCCAGATCAAGGAGTGCTTCGATGTCACTCCTAAGCAGAAGCTTGTTAGGTGGAAGGTAGATGGAGGCTATGACCACGGCAGGATGGCCAGTGAGGGAAAGACGACAGACCGAGGCTTCTATGTTCGTGAGCGCAGGGGGGTCGAGGGGGATGCAGTGGAGGGACCTCCTGTAATAAATGGCAGTCCCACCCCCGCGGGCTGTGAGCCTGTCGTTCCTTACAAGATTATAGTTTGCGATTTTGGGATCGCGACGGGACGGCTTAAGCAGGGTCTCCTGCACCAGCAAGAGATCAACCTGATGATCCCGAAGGAATTCACCAACCTGATCCCTCTGCTGGGAAAGGCCGAAAGCGTTGAAAAACGCTAGGGATAGGTGATGGGGTTTGGTCCGTTGGATGTGTAAATCCATTACGGGTGCAAGAGGGAGTCAAAAATGGAGAGGGAGTCGTACACATCCATGTACGACTCGATGACGCCAATCCTCTCAAAGGGATTGGTGACGTTACGGAGGTGGTGCGCTAGTGAGCGAATTCGGTCAACGTTGACGACGTTGAAAAATTCGTTCACCAGCGCGAAGTCGCTAGCCAAGTTGGTGGCGGTAGTAGGCGCAGAGGGCGTGGGGCGAGGGCGGGGGGCAACAGGGCGCGCAGGGGCAGTCTGCACCGGGAGGGAGGCGGTGGCCGTGTATGGGAGCGGTTTGCTCCATACATTGGCGCGTGGGGATGGGCGCGCTGGGAGCGCAGGCTTTAGCGCTGAGGGCGCGGGGGCGGGGGGTGCTGAGGGCAGACAGGGGCGGGGCGCAGAGGGCGCAGTGGAGATCGGTGCGAAACACACCGGGGGAGGCGCAGAGAGCATAGAGGGCTGAGAGGCAGCCCGTGCAGACGCTCGAGGGCGTCCACGCCTCGCCACCCCGCTGCTCCCCTTTGGGGCCTTGGGGCAACCGCGATAATTCGCGGTATGTAAATATATTTAGATACATGCATAATATAGTAGAGAAACACTGATAATTTTAGAGGTTTAATGCACCCGTGCGAAGCCTGGGCGGGTCGCTAATACGGTATAACTAAAGAAAGCTGTCCTCTTATAATTAATAAGTTAGCCCTTTGGACGCCCGCCCCACTCCTGGGCGCGGGCCTCCCCTCACTACGAGGGGGATTCAGGTCGTAATCCACCACGCTGGCCAAGTGCGGGTTGGCGGATTTCACATGTCTTTCGAAAATTGGTTAGATTTTCTAAGGCATGCAGATTTCCGTGAGCAAGTGACAATCATATATAAATTATGATTCGCATATAGAATTCGAAAAACCCAGAGGTGCGAGCCGGGGTTTTAACCCATTACGTGGTGCCCGCAAGAAGCGTGCTTAACCAATCGGCTATCCTGCTTACAATGCTTTTATTTTTTTAAATAAAGTTAATACTTTGTTTTACATAGCTATTGATATCACTTTCCTACGGTTTTCAAACTCACATGCGCGTGGAAACAGTCTTTTAATTTGTAATCATGGAAAAATACTGAATGTGCCGAAATTTACACAGGTGTCCGTACCACGCACGTCAATGCTGATGAATATAGTTTTATTATTATAGCTACATATAAGCATTTCATCATTTCACGTATGGTATTCACTTCTACTATACGAAAAACTTTTTTTTATGTTAAGTATTTAGGTGTTAGGTGTTGAGTTGGATTAATTTGTCGCACTCGCAAAAAATTTGAAAAAATATTTAAAATATTTTTTTTTTCTTTAATATTGTGTAATTCGGTGTGATGTCTTGTTGTTTTAATAAATCTTTCAAATAGCGATGGTCTGAAAATTAGTTTTGTCTGGAACAAAGACTCTGCAAACTTTAGGTGGCACCAACTCTGTTAATAA
The DNA here is from genome assembly GCA_905147325.1 of Notodonta dromedarius. Taxonomy (NCBI): domain Eukaryota; kingdom Metazoa; phylum Arthropoda; class Insecta; order Lepidoptera; family Notodontidae; genus Notodonta; species Notodonta dromedarius. The sequence goes on along the minus strand of LR990159.1, from coordinate 11,750,402 downwards.
GGCTAATAATAAAAAGGCTATGATAGGTATGCCCTATAACCATAGAGGCCAATGTTGAGATAAACAACTAGGTAGGTTACCTACTGGTTTTTTCCTGTACGTCATTAACTTGTTCCTTTGTAAAAATACAATAACGAGCACACATACACACTACGACATTCCCGATAATGGTTAAAAATTTAAGAATATAATAAAAGTATTCCTTTATATATATACAAATTTAAATAACATTAGTGCTATAAACCGCATACTTTCTCTCCTAAATTATACCATAATTTGCCTACCTACTTTGCCGTGTTGTTACAAAGTTAAACACATTATAAACGCGGGTTATGTCAAATATTACCCTGAATATTAAAAACTGCTGGAAAAATGACAACAGCTTAATAAATTATGTACAAAACTTATAGGAACTTTTTGCGACCTGATCCGAGTAGAGACGCTTGCGTCATGTTTCTAACTTATATTTTTTTTTAGGGTTCCGCTGTTCTACGACGATCATTTATGTTTTAACTATAATGTCCATGGAAATTGCGTCAAACTTGGATTGGGTTTCATTAGTGCCTTTATTGATACTGATGTGGAAGACAGATTGTGCCCCAGTTTCAAATTGGTTTTATTTAAATCTAGGTTATGTTCGCATTTTTATGTTATGTTTGAAAATTGCGGATTGTTATAAGTTTTTGTGATAATCTATTTGGTTTTTGCGGTGTCTGCTACATTTTGTCAAATAAGTAGCACTACCTACTTACATGATGAAAAAAGTTATAACGGCTTAAAAGGTATAATTGTTTTCTGTTTGTAGTCATTTCTTACATTTTATTTTATAGGTAAAATCGTAGTAGGCTACGAATACTGTAAATCTTACTTAAAAATGAAAAAAGCGACACTGCCACTGCTAGCGGCGACAGACTTGCTGCTAGTCTTTTGAATTCAGATGGACTTTATTTTATTCCTTTTCATTATCATTATCATTAAATATAATACATATTAAATTAATGTATAATGTAAAAACATCATCTAATATCTACGGAACACAAATATAATGACGTTGATTGATTTAGCTTTTAACATACGCACAAGAATAGGTACCTACCTTGATGTTTTTACATACAAATTGGTACGTGGAGGAAAATAATACTTCATCGTAATTTATGTGTGTAGTTAGTTACCTATGTCGTAAAACAAAACTTGATAGACGTAAATACTGGAATAAAGTATGGACACAATAACAATTACTTACTATTTTATTTTATTATTAAATTATTTCATTAATAATATTAGTAAGTTTAGACAAGTGTCCGTCAAAAACGGTCCTTAGACATCCTTCTTCGATAGTCTAGCTCGAGTCTGTATGAGAAAACGTTTTATATATATAAAAAAATAGGTCTTTAGTAGGTTGGTAAGTTTAGAGTAAGTCTAGCAAGTAATAAAGAAAAAAAATCTTGATTCAATATCTGATAACTTGTAAGTTCATTTACCTACCGCATGACGAGTAGAGATACACATACACGAAATTAAATACAGCGTTCAAAGTAACACGAATTATACAACTGAAGCGACAAATAGGATAAACTACGGATTACTGTCCTAAACGATTCACTATAATATATAATAAATAACTCGTACCACGAATTTCAAAGGCCTCTCTTGTTTCCAAGAAATTACCCGCCGCATGGGCTCATAGTAACGGGCTTTATCGTTTATGGCCTCTATGCATAGACTGCCTTTTTGTTCTACCGCCAAATTCTTAGAGTTTATTTTTAAACCCAGAAAAACTTGACATATTTGCCCGTGAACCGAGGCAAAAAAGTTTAATTTTGTTTTAATGAGCAGACAGAGCTACCATTAAAAGAACTTGTTATTTAAGCCGCAACGAGAGACGTATAATTTGATGTTTGGAAATATTATTTGAGGTAATTGACGACTACCATGCTGTTGTATTTTTTTTTATAGAACAAATTTGGCAAACAAGCGTACGACTTGCCTGATGTTAAGCAGTTACCGTAGATAACGATACGCACGTTGACCTGAGGGGTAGCGGGACAGATATTTAATTAATATTCCGTTGTCAGTCTTTGTATCTCCCCTCCAGCTCCCCTAGAAAACTGTTGCTTCATGTAATTAGCTACCTACGTTTACAATGGCATTACAAAACACAAAGTGTATGTTCTGAAGAGTTATTTTCAAACGTCGTAATTGGTTTGTAAATGGACTTGAGGTTTGCGAGCATCTATAGGCTTGCAGTAACTGCTTATCATCAGACAGGTCGTACGTTTCTTTGCCAACTTTATAATCTATACAAATAAATAAAATTGGAGTGTCTGTTTGTAATATCAAAATAACACCTTTTCACTAAATGCATATGAAAGTACATACGTCACCTATAGCAAAAACGCGATAAAAAAATTTTTGTCTGTGTCTGTGTGTTTGTTCCGGGTAATTTCCGAAACGACTGGACCGATTTTGACGGGACTTTCACTGGTAGATAGCTGATGTTATAAACAGTAACATAGGCTACTTTTAATTGAGAAAAACAAAAAAAAAATAGGGCTTTCGCGCGGGCTGAGAACGCGGGAGCGGGCTTTTTTGTTAAGTTAAATACACACGGACGAAGTCGCGGGCACAGCTAGTATATTATAAAAAAGTCAAAATAATAATAATAATAATATCGCCAGGCTGACACACCAATTGTATAGTCTCAAACTAAGCAATGCTTGTACTGTGGGTATCGTACAATGGACTGGGGGCGATCCCAGTGACACACAGACCAGGGCAAATTGCGAAAAGGCCATTTCCGAAATTTGACCCTGCGAGAATCGAACCCGCATCTACCATATGCAGTGAGCCGAGTGGCCTACGCTCGAACCACTGCGCCAAGCGGTCGTCGTGTCTTATTTCTATTCTTTTTCCTACTACTTATCTCCTAGCATTTGCATTGCTCGAAATATACCAATATTTTCCAATCACTTTCAGGTAAATACGAGACTCTACTAGACGACTCTCTCCTCGCTCTCCACACAATAAATGCGTCTCACGTCCAGTTCCCGCGGCTGGCGCACACCTCGGGCACCGCGGAGAAGCTCCACAGGTATTTCTCCCAGCTCGACCTGCCTCTCATCAGGCGGCTCTACAAGCTCTACAAGCATGACTACAGGATATTCAACTACGATTTAGATAAAATCGTAGGCTTCGATTTGGGTTAAACAGTTGTAGTACATTACTTGTCAAATAATAGTGCCTAAAGCCGGAGCCGTAGCAGTATGGCGATTGCGACGCGACAGCGAACAAACCTCTAAATGGGTAATGGCGGTGACCGGGCGGCCGCATCACATAAGCGAACATTTATATAGAAATCGCTGCATAGCTATCGCCTTACTGATGCGGCCCCAGTCTAACAGTTGTGTACATACAATAAGCTTCAAAGTACATTATTTTATTTTAGGAGAATCTTATTTTTTATAGCATTTATGCTAGTTATTGTGGATTTTTGTTTTTAAGTTATTTTCTTAATCAATTGACAGCCTAATTAGTAAGTAAGATGGTGTAGTTAAGCTGTTGCTAATTAACTACAGCTCATACACGGGCTGGTTCAATCAAGGTAAGACCACCCAAGATCACAGAAGATCGGCGTTAAGTAGCTATTACATATGCGTTTCGTACAATTAGTGAGGGCCGGAAGCCCAAAACCCATCCCTTTCCTTCCTTCAGCCACATTCCCCTTCAGGTCGGCACCGTGCGAGCAACGTCTTTGGTATTGCAAGCATCTATAGGCTACGGTAACTGCTTAACAAGCGGGCCGTATGCTTGGCTGTCGACTTTGTTTTAAAAACAAAACTTTTCACAAAATAATGTCGATAATTTTTAATTGGTAATTACATTGTGTAGTCAACATTTTGGGATTAGTATCCCAAATGTTGACTTATCTGTTTTGTATAAGTAGATAAAATATGTAATATAGAATTGCGTAGGAACACAAATCCAGTGGAATTATTAAAACGAATAAGATAAGGATATATAGATAGTGCTTGTTTAAAAATATACTTACGGTACCGCTAATTGAATGAGAAGGTAGTTATAAAATTAAATATGCCAAGATATATTTACGATGCAATATGTATTTTTTTAACATAGTAGAGTCTTGCTCGATCTACCGAATATCGACCTATTGTGGAAGCTCTGCCACTGACGATGTGAACACCAACTCATCGTAACTTGAAAATAAAACTTTTAATTTTCACTTTATATTTTATTTTTACTTATAAATAAACGTGGTATAGCGGGCGAATAGTTGCACCACCGAATTATCCCTTTCTGTCATCAGTAATTTGATATTCGAAAGAAGAAGACAAAGCATGGCGTAACTATACAACCGCTAAAACACGGTTATTAATTAGGGAGTGACAGAGGTTAGTGTACAATTACTAAAATTATTATTGCTGTGACATTAAATTAGTTTTCGAAGGCTAACCCCCAAATATAAATATCCATTTTTGATCCATTTCTTCTCAGTTGAGGTCGCGTTCCGATCCGGTGGTAGATTTACCCTCGCCACCTCTCCTGGCAGCGGCCCAAGCCGAGGTCGTGTCCCTTGTGGCGCCCTTGAGCTAGCTGCCCCCCTGCCCCTCTGGCTGGAGCGCACTTGCGCTCGCCCTCTGTCCGGATGAAGTTGTTATGGCCACTCTGACCAACAACATATAGTCCATTAAAAAAAAGAAAAAAACATTGACTTTACAAAACTTTTTACTAAATAAAAGTGCTTGGGTAACTGTTAGTCTGCCCGAATAATAAAATTAATGTGTAATTGAAAATGATTATCATAAAAACATGTGTCGGATTAGTTTAAGCGTTATGCATCGAAAATGATAGCTCAAAATCTCCAACAAAATGAATTTCGATAAGAAACCATAAAGTGATTTAGCATTTACGATAACGGTATTCCCGTGAACCTCCTAATAAATACTAATAAATATTATAATTGGGTCTTTGACGAATATATTACACTAATACCGCTTGGTGCAGTGGTTCGAGCGTAGGCCGATCGGCTCACAGCACCGGGTGGTTGCGGGTTCGATTCCCGTCAGGGTAAATTTCGGAAATGGCCTTTTCGTAATTTTCCCTGGTCTGGGTGTCACTGGGATCGCCCCCAGTCCATTGTACGGTACCCATAGTACAAGCTTTGCTTAGTTTGGGACTATACGGTTGGTGTGTTTGTCTGGCGATATTTATTTCTTTATTTATTATTTCTTATTTAATATATCATTTTGTATATGTTTATATTCACACATAAGTAACTACCTATTCTTTATTGAAAATATTTGAATTATGGCTAAAATATTCGCTGTTTTAGGTTTCCCAAACTACTAAGTTACGCCGGCATCATGAGTCAGTATAAACTTTTTTTATTTTTGCCAATTTCAATGTCATTTTGAAAATTATTAAATCGTTAGGGTACTTATCATGAGACGTCATTTGTATAAAAATGCAGTAAAATACAATGTTGTTAAGATACCCTGGTGTTATACTCCCAATAAAATGTATTAGTTGCATTTTAATTTAGACTTAATGACTTGGTTTATAGACCACAATAATCTTGCAACTCCGACAGTTGAATATTGAAACTACTCAAATGTGAGTTCAACTTTTTGACACTTCGTCATTATAAACTTGTCATTTTGTATGGCGAGTCATAATTAAGCAGCCTTCATATTTGAGTTGCGTGCACTATTCACACTATTCACTGAGGTTTATATTATTCGAATTCTCTGTATCACCATTGGTCCTTTGGAAGGCCTCTACATGTCCAACATGTAGAGGCCCTTTGTGCGCATTTTTGATTAGAAATATTATCATCTTCTATAGGTATCCTTGTACAATATTTAACAAATTTTTTTTATTTAATGTCTAATGCATAACCGCAATTTATTTAGGCTACTTACAAAATATATACCTTTGATATATAGTACTATTGATTACGGAAATACAATGAGATGTTATTGAACTATGCATATTTCTTAGTGATCCGTTGGATGGAAATAGCCAAAGCTCTGGCACAGTGCCAAGATCTGCAATTACAATATCCTTCAATTTCATGAAGCTGACACAAACATATATACTTACCTACTTAAAAAATATTATGGAAAAATGCTTTTGTTTTTGTTGAATATTGTAACTAAACTGTATTTTACTTTTTTATGTTAATAAGTATGGTAACTCTAATCTGTATTTTTTTAATGATTCCTGGCATTGTGTGTTCACATTACAAGTATTCCCTTTAGCCCCTCCAGCTAAGCTAATGCTTGTGTTAGGAGTGGACGTCACGTCAATAGTTTAATGGCCAGGATGGGGATCGAACCCGGAACCTCTCGGCTACGAGAGCGGCCCCTCTAACCACTAGGCTATTGACGCCTTATAATATAATGTAAAATACAGGATTACTGGTAATTCAATTTATTCCTTGCAGGGTTTATATTTTTTGCGATTTTTTATTATAATAATGTTTAAATACATGCCGATTTAGGTTAACATTATTTAATTAGGTAGGTCTGTACCTATGTAGCAATTAATTATGTAGTGTTTTAGCATTCCACAATGATATTCCATAGCTCTGTGATACCCAGTTCAGGCGGTCTCATTAAACGTTCGATAACGAATTTTTAATACTTAACATAGGTAGGTAGTAATTTACATTTATATGTATGCGTTATTATTTATCATTATTTTATATTAAAAAAAGCCTTGTTAAAATGTATCGATATCATTTATTTATTATCTTTATTATATTACCGAATGAAGCAATGTAAATTGATTTGTATAGTAGGTAGGTATTACAGTTTTTTTATTTTGAATTATAATTGTTTATTTAGTTTGTTTTTGGGTTTTTACATAATTTGGTTGGCATTTGATCTTACTTGGTACCTACTTACCTACCCATTTGTTTTGTTTCGTTTTTATCGCTCGTGATAACATCAAAGTTAAGTTAACAAATACAGGCCGCAGATGGCTTTAAAGGAAATTAAGTTTTATAATGCATTTGTCAAAGTTAAATTTCATGTGAAGGCCTTTATTCCTTCGAAAGTTTCTGAATCCGTTTCGAAACGGTACTTTATGTTCTTGTTACCGTACCTATGTATCTTCCTCCCTATCATTTTAAATTGTCGCTACACAAACATTTAAATTTTACTTTACTAAGTGATTAATTATGAAAAAAACATGAGTCAACACAATAAAATGAAACCTAGCAAAACAATGGCTTGTTTACTACGAACCCTATCAATTTCGCAATGTCCAAAGTCTATTTAATTCATTTTCTGCGATTGTATTGTTTTATTCAATGAAATATTAAGTCGATATTGTGGCACACTTTTTTAAGGACTTTAACCCTCTTACTAATATACGTTGTTTAGCGATTCTGTAGTAAATAGTTATACCATGCCTTGTCTTCTTCTTTTATAACAATTCTTGATAACAGAATGAGAGAATTCGAGGTATAACTTATCACCCGCTATGTAACGTTTATGAACAGCAGGCTTTGGTGTCTGAATAAAATAGCTAAGTATCTACTTAAATGCAAATGTAAACTAAATGTATAATATTTTTGGATGTGTTAGAATATTTAGTATCGTCGTGATTAATCTCATAACATGTAATATATACTAAATTATGGTTATTTAATGGTGTAAAGTAGTTAACTACAATAGCTGTATTTCATAGTATGAGTGAGACAGCCGGAAGCCCAATACCGCAACACTTTTCCATCCCTCTATCCCAATTCTCACTTCCCTTCAGGTCGGTACCGTGCGAGCAATGCCATTGGTTTAAGCATGTATAGGCTACGAAAACTGCTTAACATCGGGCGGGTCTTAGGCACGCGTGTTTGTCGACTTTGTTGTATAAAAAAAAAGAATAAAAAACCAAATTGAATTCCTATGTTACTTACATGTTCATCTGTTCATGACTTTAAAACTTAATACTAATGACTTATTGTCAATATTGTTAACTCAGAATGGTGCTATTTAGAATACTATCCGTATTCTTTATTGACAATTTAAAAGATCTTTTATTTAATTAAGATTTTTATAAACTTAGTTGATAAATGTAAATAGTTTTCAAAACCTTGTTGGTTACGTTAATTTACATACTTAATTATTATTATTAATGTAATAAATGAGGTCATTGCAATAAATTGTTGTATTATTAGGTAATGGCCAAGTTTATTGTGTGTGAAGATTTAGATTCCCGCGTCCGTTTGTAAGGAATGTGATAATGAGGAATTTTATTAATTAATGCATTTGAATTACGTTATTTCAATTCTACAAGCAAACCCCATGCTATCTCTAAACTTTCATATCTTAGTTGTTAATTATTGCTTGAGTTTGGTTTTAGATAAGTACTAACAATCTTAAACATACCTTATATTCAATTAAAATAAAGTACATATTTAAAAAGAGAAATTTTCAAAATAATTGATCAAACGAATAAACAATCTTTAGAAAATGTTATATTAATAATGGATAATGCTCTACTTTCGAATCATTAATGATTACCTAATCTTTACAAAGATTAAAAATTGTGCCGTCGGGGGATCCCCGTCAGGAAGGAAGTTCTTTATTAAGTTATTTGCATGCACACAATATTGAGTTTTGTTGTTAAAAATATATTTATTATATTTTTGGGTTATAGGTAATGATACAAATATTTATAAAAAAGTGTTTTCAAGTACTTAAACTCGTTCACAAAATGCTCAATAAAAGTCGCACTGTCCAGTCATCGAAATATCTCACTCACGCCATCTAGTTGAGTTTTGGAGTTATTTTTCTCAGTGGACGGTTCAAAGTAGTTTACAAAATTACTAATATGCCTGAAGGGGGCACAACGCTTTGTTCTTACGTGACAATTTATGCTAGCTAACTCCTGCGTTACTCTTTCTCGGTGGTCACTTACTTTTCTTATCTTCCTACATAAATTGGTTGCAGTTTCGCACAAAGGAACCAATCCACACGTACTCTTGCAGTCCAAAACCAATCCTAGCACGAGTGAATGTAGGTTGGTTTCAGCTTGCACACGTATGTATAGGTTGGTTTCATTGATGACACACATTAATTAGTTAATCAGTCCACATATCACATCCATCGTTAAGTTACAGCAAGTAGAAGAGATCTATTCCACAAAGCGTGGTAGGTGCTGTATGGTTATGAGTCGAGAGGCCTCAGATAGCTCTGTCCGATGATGTCCGATGGTACTTTGCAGTCCTTCCAATTATCAGCCTGTATTGTAAATGGTCCTGAGCCGAGCAGTAACACTGAAATAAACAATAATATTTAATGTTTTACTGGTAATTCGGGCGTACTCCTTCCAAAGCTATTATAGATGGGTTTCGTACGATTAATAAAAGAGCCGGAATGCTCAACTCCCCCCCTCCCTCTGTCCCACTCCCCCTCAGGTGGACGACGTACGAGCAATGCCTTTGGTATTGCAAGCATAAAAGTAAAAAGAAAAAAAATATGCTGTCGAAAACTAGAGAACAGAAATCGGGATGGGTAAGTTGATAACTGTCTGATAACAGATTTTAAATGTCAAAGGTCATTTGAACTTTGTCGTTACACTGAATGTTGGCTCACCATTATTAAGCAATTCCGTCGGCAAGTCGTGACGCTATAACATTATGGAAACAAAGGTGAAAATACGAACAAAATCTGTTCTGACGCCAACAGCCTTTATACCAAAACATACCACTTCATCGGTGTTTACTCATGACTGCGTAAAAGTAAATATCGAACCAATATCTACAAGTGTTTTTTCCGGTATAACATAAGCCTAGCCTTGAGTTAGCACTGGTGAAACATTTGCATTGAATATATTGGCATCTCTATTTTTTGACCGCACAAATTTGAGAAGACGTCACAATCATGTTTCGTCAGTGCGAACAAGGGTCATAGACCCAGCGCACACCGCTGGAGGCGCGGCGGAGAGCAATTGAAGACAACAATCTAAATATATATAACTCAAAGGTGACTGACTGACTGACTGACATAGTGATCTATTAACGCACAGCCCAAACCACTGCACGGATCGGGCTGAAATTTGGCATGCAGGTAGATGTCATGACGTAGGCATCCGCTAAGAAAGGATTTTGATTAATTCTACCCCCAAGGGGATAAAATAGGGGATGAAAGTTTGTATGAAACTTTGTCAATTAAATTCCACGCGGACTAAGTCGCGGGTACAGCTAGTTTAATATAAACCTTTACTACCTTGACATACGGTATGTATGAGCAGTCGCGCGTATGCTCTTGTGGTAGCTTGAGGGCGCTCCGTCCGAGCGCCGCGTGCGAATTTATTCAAGCGACCGTGTGTCAAGGTAGTTAAGGTTTATATTAAATTGTTGTCTTCAATTGCTCTCCGCCGCGCCTCCAGCGGTGTGCGCTGGGCCAAAGTCGGTTGTTAACATACCGGTCACGCCTGGGACTAAAGTGATGTTATAGTTTTCTTCCGTCAGCACAAGTCGCCAGTTGTTATCAAGGGCCGTCACCGTCAGCTTGGTGCTGTTCATCGCCACTTCAAGTGTTAAAACGGCACCTAGGTATTTTATACCTGCAACACATATCGCCAACGGTACTTATTATCAACAATATTAACCCTTTTAATGATCTCTACCTCCGAGCGCCCTATGCCCCAAGGGCAATATTTCGGAAGTATGAAAATGTTTTTGTTTTTTTTTTCGTGCCGATCAATAAAGTTTTTTTACAAGAATCGATACTAAAAACAGATAGGCTTTGACATAATCGATCTATGAAATCCAATTATCGTTGGCGTGTTATTAAACGTAGCAAATAAACAAACCAATGGCCACTCGCGTCTTATACCCACCTGTAGGGGAACGAGACATTGGAGCATTCAAATGTTATAGCCCGACGTAGGTGTTCGTGACACTATATGGGTTAAGGCATCGTTCGCACTAAATGTTCGTACGAGCTCCATACAAACCTAGTTCGATCGTATATTACTCCAATTTGTTTGGGCCTAATTTGCAGTGATGATGTCAATTAGGGTCATAATGCGTTGTTGTGTAGCTATATTGCGTTATAATAGGCAATCATGAGAGCCAATTTAAATTCTCCAGTATATAAATACGCGTTCGCGATGGGATACCCCTAAGAGTGGGTGTCATCTACTCTACCTGCATGCGGCCGCGGCCGGATTTTGAGGATAAAAAGTTGCCCTAAATATTACCTATGCTATTCCAGAGCATAATTATATAGAAAACTAGCTGAGCCCGCGACTTCGTTCGCGTGGAATTTAACTTAACAAAAAAGCCCGCTCCCGCGTTCTGAGCCCGCACGACAGAACCCATTTTTCCATTTTTTTTAATTTTGTTTTTCTAAAATAAAAGTAGCCTAAGTTACTGCTTATAACATCAGCTATCTACCAGTGAAAGTCCCGTCATAATCGGTCCACCCGTTTCGGAGATACTCTTTGATTTCATGTGTTTTTATTTTTTTACGCGGAACCCTAATTGTTTTTCTAAAATTAAAGTAGCCTAAGTTACTCCCTATAACATCAGCTATCAGCCAGTGAAAGTCCCGTCAAAATCGGTCCAGCCGTTTCGGAGATTACCCGGAACAAACACACAGACAGACAGACAGACAGGCAGACAAACATTTTTTAAATCGCGTTTTTGCTGTAGGTGTCGTGTGTACTTTCATATGCATTTAGTGAAAAGGTGTTATTTTGATATTACAAACAGACACTCCAATTTGTATAGATGCGATTGAAATCGGTTCATCCGATACGCCGCGGGTCAAACCTTAATGTCTTGAATAACATGGGTTGGAAGTGAGTAGGTACCAAAGAATTTGTAATAATAAGACATTTCAAATTCTTTGGTAGGTACTAACGATGAGAAATTCAAAACGCCAAGAAAATTGTGCCATTTTTTCTGAGATGTTTAAAGGCACCTGCTTGGATTTTTTAAATATAGAAACTAGAATATCTTAATTTGCGAGATGAAGAACCAAGTACTACTCAATGGTCCTACCTCTAATCCTCAAAGTAGTGACGTCAGGTGGCAGCTGTGGCTTGTTGATCTCGAGCCGGTCCAGGTGGATGCTGACGCCTGCATACCCGAAGATGAGGGTCTGCAGAAACCCACCCATGCCCGTGAAGAAGTTCACCGCACCCACGTTCGGACGACGAAGCTCGCTCCACACCTAGGGAAGAAGGCAGTTTTTTCTTATTGGCCTTGCTTTTCGCATTTAGTCAGTGTCAAGTCTAATAATCTCCAGTTTTTAACCCCCGACAAAAAAGAGGGGTGTTATAAGTTTAACATGTGTATTTGTGTGTCTGTCTGTGGCATCGTAGCGCCCAAGCGGATGAACCGATTTCAATTTTGTTAGATAGGTATTCTGATCGAGAGTGTTCTTAGCTATGTTTCATGAAAATCGGTTCAGCCGTTTGAAAATTATCAGCTCTTTTGTAGTTTAAAAAGTCGTCGCGGCGGGGGTTTTTTAAATTTTCTATTTAAGTTATATTTATTCAACGACTCAGAACAATTATTGACGAACCTTAAAAGGCTCCCTCACATAGCCTTCGTAGCTTTTGTTGAACAAGTTGTTGGCCTTCTGCTGCTCCCCCACGTGCAGGTTCCCGATGGTGTGCATGCTCCACGTCATGGCGGGCCCGCTGTCCCTCGTCACCGTCTCGTAGTACGAGAGGTCGTTCGCTCTGGTCGACCTGAAAACAATTAATGAGTGATGAGTAATCAAATGAATATTTATTGACTTCGCAGAGGTTGCAGGGTTAAGAATGTACACCATCCTTTATTAATTGAAAAGAATAACCATTGAGTTTCTTGCCGGATCTTCTCAGTGGAAGCAGCATTCCGACCCGGTGGTAGATTCTGACTATTCATAAATGCTTTGTTGGCTTACATGAATAAAACAATTTTGAGTTTGAGTTTGAGTTTTTAGATTAATCTAATTTTTGCAACTATTTCTTTTGTTACCCATAGACATGTGCTGCTAATTTTATACATTTTCATACCATCGGAAAAAAAAAATGTTCATTAATGTTATCTTCAACCCATAAATCGGTAGGCCGTTAAATCTTTGTCGGTAGAGAATGACGAGATTTGTCGGCCACTCGACTGCTAACAATTTCCTTTTAATTGGGTCAACAAGAAATCAAAACTGCCAAAAAATAACAAAAGCAATATTTTTTTACTTTATTACACGCTCTTTGACGTCTGCTTGGCGCAGTAGTTCGAGCGTAGGCCGCTCGGCTCACTACACCGGATGGTTGCGGGTTCGATTCCCGTTAGCGTAAATTTCAGAAATGGCCTTTTCGTAATTTGCCGTAATTTGCCTGGTCTGGGTGTCACTGGGATCTCCCCCAGTCCATTATACGGTAAGCGTTGCTTAGTTAGGGACCATATAGTTGGTGCATTCGCCCGGCGATATTTATTTATTATTTGATCTTCGAGCTTGACTTCGAGCCCGGGCCCCATATCTGTTAATTGGTAAACCACTAGGCTGGTTTACCGATTACTCAAATGTCAACGAATTTAGACTTGGCCTTTTCCTAATTTGATATCTCGTTACAATGAGAGTAGGGCTAGAAGTACTTACGTATTCATAGCATACTGCAGCGGGAACCCGAGCAGCACAGCATCGGCCTGCTTGATGGTGTCGCCGCGCGTGTAGCCGGAGAACTGCGGGTGGTAGTCCAGCTCCTCGTCGTAGGGCAGCGCCAGGCTCCACGCGATGTCCGCCCAGTGCTCCGGCTCGTCCGCCATGTAGTACGACTTGCACAGGCACGCCACGTATCTGGAGTTCCAAGCAAAAGTTGGTATTAGCAAGTGGAGAGTGCGTCATCTTCTCTTAAGAACTAGCTTCTGCTATTATTGCATCTTCGTCAATTCTTTATCCAAATGTCTGAGGCGTCTTCATAAAAGTACACTGGTTGTAGGTGGTACAGCCAACTTGTAGCCACATGACTACGGCCTGGCTCCACCAGTGTGGTACCAATTTTTTTTACTTTTTTTAAACGTGGTAGTACTACGATACTATTAATAGGTTTTTTTCCAGTCATTTATCGAGTTTATCCAAAGTCTAAACCTAGTTGCCACTTAATTTGAAGGCTCCTGTTCTATCATTTGAATGCAAATAAAAAACTACTTACTGTGCCAAATAAAGTGAATATCCAGCCACGACGTTCGTGAACACCGAATTAGTTATGTTCTTGTGATCTTCATCTGGACCCATCACATCTGGAAACAACACGATGTACGTACATATTAGTATTGAATAGAGTAATGAGTACTTTTATTTATTTTTTGGGATGATCTAAAACTTACTGGAAATATCGTAGAGGCCGGTTTCGTAATTGATGACTGCACGAGATGCCCAAAAGTCAGCAATGTTTGTAACGATGTCGCAGCCGCCGTGCTGTAAAACGTTATAATTAGGTCCTTAATAATTTCTCAACAAAGTCATTATTTATCTTCGCTATCCTAAAATTTATGAAAGGTAATTTAAATTCCCTACTAGGTACATTCTTGTGACGCTTTCGAGACTCTTGAAACTGAACGACCAAAATAATTCTAACTGTTTAGTTATATTAACACGAGCTGTACTCCGCTTTGGCACGTGCCAAGTGATTTACCCCCTTAGGCTACGTAGCCTAAGGGGGTAAATCGAGGATTTCCTGTAGGTAAAGCACAAGGTCAGAAGGAGTCAGATATGAGTTCTGACTGAGACAGGGGTAATAATCCAGTGCAGGGCGGGCAGATTCTCGCCCTGTACGCCCATGGATACTAAGTCTAAAGTGAAATCAGGATGGATGATTTCAGTTTGCCTTCTGAAGCATGGATTTTTTTATCGACTTCTAAAAAAGAAGAAGGTTCTATGTTCATGGTTATGGTTTTTTTACGTAACTCCGTCAATTGTGGCCTGATTTTGAAAATTCTCGATTTGGCACCGACTCCAAATGTAAGAAATCATAAGGTCCCTCATTATTTCTAGCTTTTTAGTGCACCCAGGTTTTTTTGAAGCCACTTTAATAATTATTGTTTTCAAATATAGGTACATAATCTGCCGTCTATGGACAACTTATTTATAATTCTTCCACGTACCTATGTCTGATATTGCTAAGACTTCCTTAAAAGCGCATGGGTATTTTTGAAAGGCTACCTTAAGCCACTCCTCGTCTCTGGTGGTGGCCAGATACTGTCGCGCTGCGAAGGCGATGCAGCCGCTGATGTGATGCTGGTACAGTGCCACGTCGGGGCAGCACGGCTGCGTCACCTCCACTCCAGTGTACGCGCTCTCCCACGGGAACCTGAGGAGGGAGGTGAATCATCACATTCGCATGAACGAATCAATCAATTCATCAATCATGCATCAGCATTCTAATATATTTACCACTGCTACAAACCATTCAACACTGGGTCTAAAATACTGCTGCAGGTTTTCAATGGTTACCACACAGGTAAGGTTGGGTTTAGGAACACAGGTTTGCCGATGGTCGTGTTTACGAAGGTTGGCCCACCGCCCATGGATGGACAAATCTCTTACCTACCAAGGTATCGGTGAACTCAATCATTGACAGTCGATTTCTATTATTACGCCTGGATTCCTTAGCGGAAGTGTGGCAGGTCACCTATGCGTTAGACCGTCCATGTTAAGACCGCAAATAATGGTCTTTCGAATGTAACAGTAGAGCAGTGCGTGAGGAAAGGCAAAGGATTGTAAAGCGTGCTACTAGCCCCAAAGTGATGACTCCGACTTATATACTAAGAATGTAACGACCCATTAGAAGACAGTCAATTCTAGTAACCCAAGAGTCACGAAGCAGGCAAGAGGCACGAAAAATCATCATCGAAAAATCGTCCACTTGGACGTTGTTTCACCAGAGCTTGTGATAACATACCTGTAACCTTTATGTCCAGTGTGCTTTGCTATATCAGCAGCTACGTACGCCTTGTCGAGTCGGTACTGGAGAAGCGTGTGTGCATAGCGGGGGTACAGCAGGAGAATGGACGGGAACATCCAGGTTTCAGAATCCCACATGTTGTGACCTGACAAATTTATGGCCATTGAAGCAGACAATCATTACTTATTACAAAGACATTTCAAATTGGAATTGAACCCACCCATACTTCTGCAAACTGAAATCAACCTACAACCACTTATTCAAGGGTTGGTTTTGGTCTGCAAGAGTTAGTGAGGGCTGGTTCCATTATAGTAAAATGAATCCAACTATGGGTAAAGGTAAACTAGTTGAAGATAGTTACCTTCGTAATCATCAAACGTTCCTCCTCTAGCCAGCCCTGTAGGGCTGAGTCCGTAGAAGTGGTCCAGTGGCTGGAACGAGTGCTCCGAAGGCAGCGAGCTTAGGAAATAGTACCAGATGCCGTTCACTATTTTTGCCTGAAAAATATAAAGTATATTTCTTTTAAATATGGCGAAGAAGATAAGTACTAGAATTGTTTTCCCACCGGGGTGGTGCCATGTTGGAGTGGGCTGGCATTGACACTTGACTTGTTAGCTCTCGCTCTCCGAACTCGCGACAATTTTTACTTTGTAGAGACACCACAAAACTATAAATAAAGCCTGAGTCTTGAAATCTGAGTCGGTGGAGTCAGTGGTGGCATTTAGTGCGTGTTAGTTCCAGTTAGTGTCCAGTGACAGTGTTCTCAATTCTATACTTTCGCTGATTCGTTTGTTTTATTATGCACCTATTCGCTAATTCCATTTAATTCTTTAATTGGTCAGTTTGCCTAGCCAGTTTTGTTGTTTATATTGAAACAATTTGCAATGATTGTGAATACCCTGTAGAAAACAGTCTGTTCATGGGCTAGGAAAATAACTACAAGACGCGAGATCTTGTCTATGTCCCTAGAAACACCGAGAAACATTATAATATTATTAAGTATCGGTCGTCGTTACACTGCATACTCTGGCATGAAGCAATGTCACTGCTCAATAAGTAATTAGACACTGATAGCGCTGTATGATAGAGCAGAGTACTGTACGCGAAATTTGAACGTGTTTTCATACCTTATCGAGTAGTTATGGGGTACTCATGGGGTACGCTCCTGAAGTAAGGTCATGATGCAACTATAATAAACTGATTTCGTACTCACCAAGTCCACGTTCCCCTCGATGTCGAGCCCGCCCTGGTGGTAGAGCTGGTGCCAATGTTCCACGTGCTTCCGGAACAGCTCCTCGCCGTCCTCCTGCAGTACTATGTGACAGTGTAATGGGCATAATGACTAATAATGAATTTAGCATATTTTCTAAATTAATTCATAATCTATCAATCCTACTATAAATCTATCAATAATATTATAAATGCGAAAGTTTGTGAGTGTGGATGTATGTTTGTTACTCTTTCACGCAAAAACTACTAAACGGATTCAGATGAAATTTGGAACACAGATATAGCCTGGATTAACACATAGAATACTTTCCTTAAGTTTACGCGGACGAAGTCGCGGGCAGAAACTAGTATATTATATTATTATATAAAAATGAATCTCTACTTCCTTGGTCGCATCACGCGTGAACGGATGGGACGATTTCACTAGGTAATTATTTTTATGTTGTGTTTATTATTGTCAGGAGAGGGTTCTTATGGAAAAAAGATAAGAAAGTTGAGCGGAACAATACGAATTCAATATTCAAAGTTAAGACAGGACAACGTCCCTCGGGTCAGCTAGTTTCTTATATTTTCTGTAATTACCTATAGGTAATTACAGAAAATATTAATTACAGTAAAATATTAAGTACAGGTAATTACAGTATACATAATAAACCATACTAAAAGGGATATTTACTAGGAACTACAAAAATCATTTTGATGTCGGCATCTTTTTGCTCAGTGAAGTTTCACCCAAATGTAGTTTATGTAGGTACTGACAGAGTCCATAATAGTGACTCACCTTTAACCAGCTCCTCCCTCGCGACAGTTTTATTCTTATCCGCCGTCATAGCGAACGTGAACACCCGCGACCCATGCTGCGGCACCACCAGATGGTCCGGCACCGAGGTCCAGTAGACACACACCTCCACCGGCAGGGGCTGGTAGGCTGGGTCCTCCGAGGCACGCGTCTGCCCGCAAGAGTACCAAACAGTCCTCCCGTTGATGATCTCAGGTATCGGATCTTGGAATGCTATGTCCTTGCTTGGCGACCCTGGCATTAGTTTGACAGCTATCCAGATTTCTTCATAGATGTAGTAGGGGTCTGTAATTACGATGAACAATTTTGCTATGATAATCGGTCGGTACGGAACTAAATATTGATGTAGAGTGCCTTTGAAGATTAAATAGCAAAGTAACGACGAATACGAATTGCAGTGTAAAAATAAAAACATAATCTTCCTTTAGTACCAGCAACCGAAGGTTTGCTTAAACATACATGAATCAAATATTCCTAAAATAACACTTAAACATTAAATAAAAAACTCTATTTATCTGACATTAATAGGTAGGTACTGATCATGAGACCTATTTCATGGGAAAAAATATTTAAACATTAATTTCTAGAATGCTCTTAATTTAAAATTTGAGTACAAACATTAATTTGCTGTAGAATAATCGACCCTAAATGCATGAGTCCCAAATGCGTGCTTGTGCATGATAAAACTGATAAAAGCTAATAAAAACCACTCCTAAAGTCCAACTCACTGTAATGGGTCTTCGAATCCACTTGAATCTGGTTTACAATAGCCCTCGTGTAGAACCGGTGAGCGTAGATCCTCTGCGTCACCACTGACCTGTCTCTATCTACTCTAACTTTGAACACTCCATCTCTTGTGTCCAAACTGTACTCTGGACTGTAAGGGTAGTGAGTTAAGGTTGAATTTAGCCTGATGTTGGCCCAGCCCGGGATCCTGGCTCGGTGGCTGTAGCCTTTAGGGCCGGTGTAGAGTCCGTTCATGTAGACTGTGTCACTGAATATGTTGGTAGCGATGTGCCCGTTACCGATTGAGGGCATGAAGCGGTCATCGGACGGGAGGCTGGAGAAAAAGACACATAATTTTAGCTATACCTAATACTGTATAATAACCTTTACCTGTCCGTAAGATTAGAAAAAATTGAGAAAACCCTGTTTTTCTATAGTTCTGTCCTTCTCTCTTTGTCTCCAATAATCCCACTTCGTCTGAAGAATACCTACGGAAATATTCACAAGCTACGCGACCGAGATGCGATCCATGAGTCGCCAATTTATATACTGCTCTATAAACTCGGGAATAGATTCGAATATACCTGAATTGCTTTGTATACGCATGGGTTTTCGACACGTCGCAACCCAAATTCGGACTACAATCAACTCTATTCCCGACTTCATAGAGCATCATGTCAAAAGGCGTATATTTAGGTATGTAAGATAAAATCCTAACGCCTTATAAAAATATGATAACTAAACGCAGTTTTCAATGGTAGTATAACTCATTTTGTAGGCGTTCATGTTTAAATTATTATGTTGTACCAAAGTGTACAAACACACACAGCAACGCAAATGCACGTTACTCCAAAACTACTCGATCAAATTGGATGAAACAAACACGTATGTCTTTCTAGTCATTAGCAGTCCACTGTTGCAAAGTTTCAAGCAATTTTTCGACCGAAGGAAATTCTCTATTATTCAGAATATTTCCTATTACGATATAACATAGATTTACTCTAGTCTTATGACTGATCCTGCTGAGCATGTACTCGTATATTTAGAACTACTTAAGTGGAATTAGGCTTAATTAAATCATGTTTACTGCCAATTTATGATCCCCTCCCACAAATGACACGTACTAGTGATGTAACGAATATTCGCATTCGCATTCGCATTCGCGAATATTCGCATATTTTTTGACATTCGCATTCGCATTCGCATTCGCAAGAATCTATGCGAATGTTTGGCGAATGTTTTTGAAAAACAAAAAGGATATTTAAACAAACTTCCTCATAGGGTGGCCCTTATTGCACCGCTTTTAAGTTAGTCACTAGTGCTAGTGACTTTACATTTTTTAAATCTTAGTAAAGAATTATCCTAAAAATAGTAAACATTTAAAACAATAAATAAACGATGTTTATTAAAATATTATACATAAATGCATTAACTATTGAAATACATTTATTTCACACTAAATTTCATTGTAAATAAAACCTATTATAAACATTCGATTTATTATATTTGAAATAATATAATAATTGTCACCGGCTTTGCCAGACCCATAGATAAATATAACCAGCCAAATGCATGTCGGACTATGCATACTCTAGAGTTCCGTGGAGATCCCGCCACTATTCGATACCACTTCTTCTTCTCATAGTGCTTCTCCAACTAGTGAAGGTTAGCAGTCAGCTCCGCATATATCTCTCGGTCTTTGGCGAGGTTGAAAAGCTCCGCTGCACTTGAGACTCTCGTCCATTCTCGGATATTTCGCAGCCACGATTTCCTCCTGCCACCATATTCGATACCACGGAACTCATAAAATAAAAGTGATGTTTTTTTATTGATATAAAACATTGAATACGGCGGCTCACGTGACGTATTAGTTTAAATATTATTTTTTTCAATTAAAATAGTAAAAAAATCTGTTACTCAATTTATCATAGACATCTTCAGCAAAAGTGACATACTTAAACTTTTATTTTCTTTTTGTACTGATGAAAATTCTTATAAGGATTTTTAATTCAAATAATGAAGTTGTGATTAGACTGGGTGCACAATCAGTGGTGCGTGGTTTGAGACTCAATTTATATATTTTTTTAGATTACTTGTATTGATTTTGAATAGCAAATGACTATTATTTCCTATAATAAACCATTTATAATGTGGTTCTAATTTAAAGGATGAATCTTGCTACTTAAGTAAAAAGGCCACAATGAAGCTCAATGTTTCGTAAACGAGAATTAATATTAAAAAACTGTCAAAGAAACCTTCAAATAATTTTAAAATACTACTGAACAATACCTCAATCGAGGGGGTGTGTTTTTTTACTCCCCTTTCTTAAGTACGGGAGGTACAATGGAATAACTTTGCTTTCAATTTTAAAAACAGTTTTTTAGCGGTACATAAACTCAATTTTTTGGCTAGTTTGCAGTATTTTAGCCCTAATAGTCTCTGTATAAAATTACTGTTATTGCAGACGGAGGTGCCGAAACTATAAGGGTTGCTGCAATTTTCTAGGTCTTAAAAAATTCGTGAATTGTTGTTTTTTTTCAATTAAGATTGTATTATTCTAAATATTTTTTACTCGCAAGTAAGTCGTAAAATGTCGTATGAAATGCGTGAGCATTGTTATTTACACACCTTGGCTCCATCACCGCACAGCCCTCGTGTTAGTCTCTGGCTGCAAACCAGCCTCAATCGTAACTTAGCTCACTTGCACATAATGCACTTATTTACTTATATGTATTTGAATTTAAAAAAATGTGACTGTCTTGAGGTAAGCAACTAAATTATAAATAAGATCTTTGTCTATTGCTCTTGTTAGTCTAAATAAAATATTAACTCAATACAATTTTAATATAAAATAAATTTGATTAATGAAATAATACTAAACTACCCTCAAATCAAAACAAATCTCTTTGGATTAACTTTATGTGACTAACTTCGTTCTTTCAACCTATAGGTTCGGCTATGTTCGGTCGACACGAAATGTCAATCCAGTCTAACATTTTGCGCGTTCTTTATTTACCTACGAAAAATAGGCGTGTTATAAGTTTAACATGTGTATTTGTGTGTCTGTCTGTGGCATCGTAGTGCCCAAACAAATAATCGGATTTAAATGTTGTTTCTTTTTTAGAAAGGTTTTCTGATCGAGAGTCTTCTTAGCTATGTTTCACGAAAATCGATTCAACCGTTTGAAAATTATCAGCTCTTTTGTAATTTAAAAAGTCGTTAATTTTTTTTGTACATTTTAACAATTTTGTATATTAAAAAGTTTTTTAATTTTCAATTTAGGGTTTCTTATTTGAAAGTCAACATTCGCATTCGCATTCGCATTCGCGAATGTTGAAGCCAAATATTCGCATTCGCATTCGCATTCGCGAATGTCAAAAATCAAACATTCGTTACATCACTAACACGTACAAGAATAGACTAGTTAATGAAGTTATTAAATTGAAGTTAGGTACCAACTTCCATGCCCATAGAAAAAAGAAAACAAAAATAAATACTAGTGACTCTTGTTTGAAGCAAAGCTCATTCACGAAATCCTTTGCCATCATACTATACGTGCATATCTACAGTTCGATATATCTATACTAAAGGATTGGTAGTAAAACTCTCTAACTATTAACAAAAGTGCAGTGCTGTAACTAGGGCGGTGGCAGCGATGCCCAGGCACAGGGCGCAGACCTTGGAGGGGCGCAGAATGATAAGACCAGGACAAGTTTTCAAGGGAGCAGTTATAGAAGCTCGCACCGGGCGCATAGAAGGGTACTTACAAAGTACTTCCAATGTATCTACTGATGCAAAACAAACCTGTATGTAGAGAAGACGTGGGCCGCAGGGCTGATGTCTTCAGTTTCTGGATTTCCAACCCTCGAAGCTTTGCTGGTGACGCCTCTAGTGGCCAGCACTAGGACAACCACCCCAGCCACACCGAGCAATGCCAACATGGCCGCTGCTCGCTTCTTGCGCGCCAAAAAGTGCCACATCCACGCAGGTAATTATTTGATTTCAATATACACTGTTATGTCACTTCCGGATCTGTCTGTGGTGTGCTACAAATGCAAACAAATAAAATTTGATTTTTTTGATGTCTTAATCTGTTTTTAAAAAAACGGACCAACAAGTTAAACAGTTATTTCGCCAGTGGCATTACTATTCGATAGCAAACAATACAAAACAAAAAAGTGACCGTCCATTGCGGAAACCCAAAATAGAGGCCGTTTTGATGTCAGGAATGTAAGGATTTTCTGATGACGACAAATCACGGGTACCCAAACCAAACTACCCCCAAAAATTTTATAACATATCTACCCAGCAAAAATGATTCAATCTCAGGAACGGTTTTTACTCAGTAGGTAAAACATTCGGTATTAGGTACTGCACAAGAAACACTCAATAACTTAAGGCTTACTTAACACTTTTTACCAACAAACAATTAAGTATTAAGGCACTGTCAACCGAACGTCAGAAAAAAAATGCAAATTTGTTTTAAATTTGAATCGGTTTATAGCGGATGATATTAGCTCGGCCCGTCGCACGCTCGTGCGTCGCCTGCAGTGACAAAGTATAGATTACGCGACCGGCGACCTACATGACACACATTATTGTTCTATTAGCAGAGATATTAATAATTAGGGTCACCCCCTTTGTTTTTTTGGCCTTATCTGAACTTTTGGAAGCAGATGTTGCTACTCCAAGCGTATTATTACAAATACGCTTCTTATACAACTACCCTTCATGGACAGTAGGCCTTAGCTCACTTACAAGACTCTGCTCCAACACCGCCCAAACGACGGCAGTAAGCTCGCTAATTTATGTTGCCAATCTAAAGAGCAATACTTAAAGCCCATCTTTAAATTATATTATTATTTTTGCCGGGTGGGAGCGGAGTCGTGTAAGTGGGCTAAGACCTTTAGTCATTCGTACTGGCAACTCTAACCACTCTCATTAGGACTTAGGCCTATCGGTGCTCGAATAGACAACGTCGCGTATTCATCATTGTACGCCTATCTTGTTTCTAACATACCATACATGATACGCTTAGTTTACGCCCTTAGGTAATTATATCAATCACTCACCGATATACCATAATTAACCTTATGAGTAATTATAAACTATAGGCTCATATCACTGACAATAAAGTTCAATTTCAAATGTATTGACTTTAATTATTCAATAAATACTTCTGTTATTTTATGATGATGTTAATAACGCTTTAATGTAATGTTACAACAAATAAACTAGGATCCAAGGGTAACTCTATTTATCTAGCAGGTGTCAGCCCTAAAGATAGAGCAAGGAGCACATCACTAATTCAATTGTACGCTTCCTTACTCTTCGACTAGTGACGCTTAGCAGCTATTTGTCATACACCATGGCTATTACTCAAGATGAGTAAGTACTTTACTTTCCATACTTTCATGCATGGATCTCTATAGGTACTTTTTGGTTGGACGACTATTTTAATAATTGAATGAGTTTCTTGAGTTTCTTGTCGGATCTTCTGAGTGGAAGCAGCATTCCGAACCGGTGGTAGATTCTGACTATTCATAAATGCTTTGTTGGCTTACATGCATAAAAACAATTTTGAATTTGAGTTGAGTTCGATTGGTAATTTAGTACAATATTGTACTTTATTAACTCATCCTACGTTTAATTTTTCTTTAATACTTTTGGAAGGCGAAAACCGAACCGAGAGAGATAGCTCAGGGCCCTAACCACGCTAGCTACTCAAATCGTAATAGAAAAGCAAACGCTCGCGATTACGTTTCAAACGCTCCGCTTTTGACGTTTTGCTGACACGAGCTTCACGATTTCTACTGACATTGATATAGTATGGTGTCAGCAAATCGTCAAAAGCGGAGGTTTGGTTTTCTATTACGATTTGAGTAGCTAACGTGGTTAGGGCCCTGGTGGGACTGTATCCTTATCTGAATGCAATGCCATGCCGAAATAACCCTACCGTCCACCCCACGTGGACAGTAGAAAGTGTCCACCAGAATACGTCACTTCGACAGTTTTCCTATAGAAAAACTGTCAAAACTAACGTATTCATTTATGCGACACGTCAGTTTTGACGTATTGCGAGCCGAATCGACCGCAGTCGTTAACAGAGTTCGGGCCCCAAGAGACTTACTCGATTCGCTTTTATGCAACAGTTAGTCATACTGTTAGTAGTAAGTATAGTTAGGACAATACTTTCGCATTGCTTGGCCATCGATAAGGTGGACCAGAGACATCACACATGTCGCCAGGAGTTAGTGATTGAGGAGATACTTAATTGTCAAGAAACACGTTAATAATTACCTGAGCACACGTACTCGCACACAACACACGATATAACACGAGGGAAATCAAGTCACGAGCCGATAAATTATCCTTACATGGACAAGTTTTTTTACAATGCAACGTAGCTATACTGCACAGTACGGAAGCGAGGAGAGAGAGGATCAAGAAAATAGTGTAATGGCTTTAAGTAGATGTTCTTCAAATTTTATTTACCCAGCTGTACCTATATTACTTCGCTCACACATATAATTGGTACATCTGTGACTACCCAAAATGAGTTTATACCATAGCTTACATTGAAACATGATTTATTACTTACATTATTTATTGGCGACCGCTTGGTGCAGTGGTTAGAGCGTAGGCCGCTCGGCTCACTGCACATGGTGGTTGCGGGTTCGATTCCCGCTGGGGTAAATTTCGGAAATGGTCTTTTCGTAATTTGCCCTGGTTTGGGTGTCACTGGGATCGCCCCCAGTCCATTGTACAGTACCCATAGTACAAGCTTTGCTTAGTTTGGGACCATACAGTTGGTGTGTTCGTCTGGCGATATTTTATTTATTATTACTTATTTACTGAATTTCGCCATTTTTGTAGACGTAGATGACACGGGCTGGCTCGACAAGCCTAGTTCCACCCTTTCACAGAAAATCGGCGTAAAGTATCTGTTATAGCTGCATTTCGTACGATAAGTAAAAGAGTTGAAAGCCCAACCCCCTCCACTTCCCTGATTTTATCCCTCTACCCTTCAGGTTGGCATCGTGCGAGCAGCACCATTGGTATTGCAAGCATCTATATGCCACGGTAACTGCTTAACCAGGCGGGTTTTACGTTTGTTTGCCGTCTGTGTTATATAAAAAACGCTTTTTGGTTTTTAACAGCCCTACAACAAAATGGGTACATTAAAATATACCTTCTATTGTATTAGTACCAACTGTTGGATGTAGTTATAGTTAGGTACTTTTAGGAAGGTCTCCTCAATTGAGTCATTCGTTGTTCCGAATTATTTCAAGATAGATACCTAACAAAACATAACCGTGATCGTTGATCTGATTCTTCTTCTGGATCTGCTCACAAAATAGTGAAGATGATGGAAAAATAAGATTGATTCTGGTGACTGCTCCTCATTATCAGGTGAGGTAACTCTGAGTTTTAAATTGCTATCATAATCCATGTCCCATGTAGATACGGTGCCTATAAATCGCCAGAGCCCCACCGCGCGGTGCGCGAGCGCATCAGACCGTGTACCCTCTAGTTCCGCTCTGTTACTTCCAATGACTACACCGTCACGTTTAGAAACCAACGAAATTTGGTTTGCAATAGCTACCGAATAGGGTCATACTCATAGATCATTTTAATGTAGTCGATAGACTATTGGTTAGGCAGGTAATCATTTGTAGCCAATGAGGCGGCAAGAACTCATAAGGCAGGTGTCGAACCATCGTTTTTAATTAACCTATTTCGGTTCCTTTCCTGGGGTCTTCTTTATTTATCCTACGTCTCACGTTTCTTCCTTAGATCAAAATGAAGAAGATTTTTAACTTATAGTAAGTAGGTACAACAATTTTAGTCGGCTAGTACCTTAGCCTCCTCAGCTCGCTAACCCCAGCTAACAAGTACAGCAACAGTGAGATATGATTGGTGGAAGATCCAATGTCATTATCCCGGCGGCGGCGCGTGCGCAGCGAAGCGAGGAGCCCTCCGCCTCGCTCCGCTTCCCGCGCGGTCACCCACCTTGCAGCTTGAAGACGTGGCCATTCAGTTTCTGAGTAACATTGGCTTGGTGGCAAACGTTTGGTCCAAGGTTTGCGTATAGGAGGATGAGAATTGGATAATATTGATTGATATAATGCTTGCTAGCTCACACTGGTGAGCATTATCGATGGAACTCGAGCAAAAAACATTTTTTCCGTACCTAGACTTTTCACTGCTGAATGGGGATAGAGAGACGGTTGGCCAGACTAATCATCGGGCTGAATAATTGACTTTCCTTAGTTTTAGTGGATTCATTTAAGATTGTACCGTTACCCTCAAAAGTGTATTGTTATTCTTCTTGTGTGAGCAGGAGAATTTATTATTAACAGAACAGGGGTAATGGAAGACTGCTTGCTGGGTGTTGAATTACACAAGCGCCTTACGCCAGTGGTCCCCAAGGAGGACACTGCAGTGTATCTTCATTTCACTGATGATGGTTCTGTGTTCGGGTTTCTGATTGATTTTCAGTTTGAACACCGCAACATATGAAATTCACTATTTTCTTTCATTGATGCCAAATGTTTGTGACAGAGGAATCTCACTTAGTAGCTATTATTTAAATCAAAATAAGATTGTTAATTCATTACGTTGAGCATATTTCATAGTTAATGACCTTTTTTTGTACAATAACTAGATAATAATACACATAGTAGGTAAACGACCGCATAAGATTGCAATTAACTATGATTGATGTGTTGTTATTTTAATGAATTAAATCTGAATTTTACTAATAATAGCAAGTTGTATTAGCCATAGTTGCTTTCCGCGTTTATCTGTCTGTTTGTGCGCCAGTTTCGATACGGTTTTCACAATCGTTAAGAAAATTACTTCCGAAAGGTTTTTGTTGTAGGTATAATCCATTCTAAATAAATTTATACATTCTAAATAAGTTTTAAAAAAAATATATTACTAGCAATTTGAATTTATCACAATACTAGTGTTCCCGTTAGCCCCTCCAGCTAAGCTAATTGCTTGTGTTAGGAGTGAGCTCACGTCAATAGTTTAATGGCCAGGATGGGGATCGAACCCGGAAGCTCTCAGCTATGAGTGCGGCCCCTCTAACCACTAGGCTACTGACGCCTAAATCCGAACGAAGCCAGGGTAGGTCGTTAGTTGTTTTATAAAAAATATTACAGGTTCCTATTAAAGTTGAACAGTTTATATGTTTTTTTTTGGGGGCCCTTTGACCTTAGTCACTGCAGTCCTACTAATATTATAAATGCGAAAGTTTGTGAGTGTGGATGTATGTATGTATGTATGTATGTATGTTTGTTACCTTCACGCAAATACTACTGAACGGATTTGGATGAAATTTGGAACACAGATAGATTATAACCGGGATTAACATATAGGATACTTTTTAACCCAATAATCCAATACCACGCGGATGAAGTCGCTGGGCACAGCTAGTTTATATTATACGAAGTAGTAAAGTGCAAAACAGGTAAAATTTTACCTATTGTGTAATACTGAATTATCATTCCGCATAATACACCTGGGCTAAACTTGCAGTTCAGTACTTTTTATATCCTTTTCACAGATATATCTACCTCGTTTTCAGCAGTTGTTTTGTCTGCACCAAACAAGAAATCCGTTATTCTATGAATTTAATACAAGGCTTCTCTACTTATTATTACAATTTCTTTAGCGGCGACGCTCCAAATGTTCTAGAGAAAGCTATTATTTTTAAAATTCCACTGCGTTCAGCTGCTTACAATTAAGCAATACAAAGCAGACACGCGAAGAAAATTGTTCGTTCACATTTCAAGAAACAGATTTTAAAATTCGGAACCCACTATTTCGGTAACATATTCAACCTTTTCGATTTTTCTACTGGAAATTGGTTTATAACACTAGGGCTCAGAACTCATATTTCTTTATTTTATTCAGACTTGACTACGGATTGTTATAATAGCTGGTCAAATTGGACTAGAGTCCATTCCTCCGACTCCCGCGCTCGGTGCGACGGTCGCGGTTGCGCGCGCGCCGTTGCGCTCCGCCAAGCGTAGAGCTGTGTTACAGGTGCGATACTTCGCCATCATAATCGACATGTTTCCTATTGGTTAACAAGGATCCATATACCATTATCTTTACCTTCCTTTTCAATTGATTGTCATTGCCAGCCGGTACCTACTAGTCTTTCGCATTCTCCCGTAAAACTGTTATGAAAGACTTTAGCTTTGAGAGAATATTTCGCGTATTATGCGGGTGAAGACTCTACCTACCTGTAACGTAAAAGCAAACGCTTGCGATTACGTTTCAAATGCTCCGCTTTTGTCGTTTTGCTGACACGAGCTTCACGATTTCTACTGACATTGATATGGTATGGTGTCAGCAAAACGTCAAAAGCGGAGCGTTTGAAACGTAATCGCGAGCGTTTGCTTTTCTATTACGATTTGAGTAGCTAGCGTGGTTAGGGCCCTGGTGCCTACTATTTCCTGGGCAGTTTTCTGTGTTCCAGTTAATCTCCAAAACAGCTGGTTCGATTTTGACGGGAGTTTAACTGGCAGATAGCTGATGTTTTAAGGAGTAACTCAGGCTGTCTGGGCTGTATAACATACTGTCTTCCCTCATACCTATCACCATCTATCCCTTTAGTCGTAGGATTTAAATCCACGTCGGCACGGCTGGTTGCCTGCCACGCTCCGTCAAGCGTTGTTCAAACAGGTGCAATATTGTGATGCCACTCATAATTGGTTATTACTAACGACGTTGCCCCTTAAGACCCTCTGTTCCGCTCACTGCGGTCCATTTTAATTGTTTTATAGCAGTTTAATGAGGGCTCCGTGCTGGAGAAGTTAGTGTCACTGGATATCCTCTATTGGATTGGTGACCGACTTGACCGAATACCCTATTATTATTTCGTATCGCTTCTTGGCCGTAGTATATATATGTATACAAATCAAATAAATAAAATTGACGTTAAATTACAGCTTTTTACTTAATGCATATGAAAATACTTATAACATTTTTTGTCTGTCTTTCCCTCTGTCTATCTGTTTGTGTATCTGTTTGTGTATCTGTCTGTCTGTTTGTTCCGGCTAATCTCCGAAACGGCTGGACCAATTTTGACATGAATTTCACTTCAAGATAGCTGATGTTATACAGAAAACCTAGGTTTACTTTTATTATATCGAAGTAGCACGCGGGGGGAGCCGCAGGCAACAGCTAGTAGACAGTATAAACAGACAGAAATCTATTTTACCGCAACCAGTGGGTAGGTAACCACGTCGCACCTGCGGGGCGTTCCTCAATAACAAAGGTAAACATCACACCAAGATGCAATTGGAACAATGACGCATATACAGATTGGACTAAATGGCCGCATGGCCGTGGGTGGCCAATGATGCCGATGACTAACGCTGTGGCCGCCACTCGCCTACTGCAGCTGCGGTATTCTGTCATGCACTCGGTCATAGAGCCGGGTAGGTAAAGATGATGATTGGTAAAGATTTATGGTTGATGACATCAAGATTGTAGAGTAAATAGAGGTGATAGGGTAAAAGCCGGATAGTTGCCCCACTTTTCGAAAAAGCTTTATTTAAAAAAAATATGAACTTCCTGAAAATTATTCAGTATATATCTCAAAACATAGGTCTTTTATCTTCCATAATAGCCTATTTTTGTATCCATAATTAACAAGGGTTTTGAATAAATACTGTTTTATTACACGTCTCAGAAAAGGGATAGTTGCCTACTATGGCGGATAGTAGCCTAGCGTGGAAAATGCTTCGCGGGATACTTGCCTCGTGCGGGGATAGTAACCTCGGTATGATTTTTATTTTGGATTGAAAGAAATTTATATCAATTAAAGTAATCTTTATTAATTATTTAACAGTCTTTATAATTTACTTCTGTTAGGAGGAAAACCGGCGTCTCCGAGCTTCAATATATGAGCTACTAGTCTGTTTTCATTCTCGAAGGGAGGAACATGATATTTCCTTGAGTTAGCAGTTGCTGGTTACTTTTTTCATAGCGTCTTCTTAAGGTTCGAGAGGATATTATGCATGTTCGAAAAATTCTTTGATATTTTTTTCTGTCTCAATTCTTCCAAGACAAGTGCTGAGCTATCTTCTGCCCAGTTGGTGTTGCGTAGCACCACGCCTGGTTTTCGCTTATATTTGAGAGGCATTTTGCTTATCTGGAATAAATATATAAAACAGTTAAGTAGTTATTTATTTTATTTACAACAATTTAGAGTCACAGTAAATTGGAAAAAAAAAAACAAAAAATAAAATCCGTCTTTGATTGTTCAAAAATATTTAGTCACTCTAGGGGCAACTATCCGCGAAAGTAAGTAGGGCGACTATCCTTTTTGATGCGGATACTTGCCCTTTTTATTTGCGAAATAAATAAAAAATATTTAGCTATAAAACATAATAAACAATGTAATTTAAACTCTAATGCATGCAAAGAAACAAAAAGTTGAGTGAAACCACGATCAGTAATAAAAATATTCATTAGTAATTACTTACCAATATAATTATAACGCCCGTCAAAGTTTCGCCGCGGAAGGTTTTTGCTCACATGGACAAAACACTTGCACCTATTCTGATGGCTTAGACGGAACTGAGGCCTGCGGGGGGTCACTACTTATTGTAGTAAAGCGCAATCACAACTTATGTTCCCAACATAGTGTATTAGAAACCGGGGCATGTATCCGTCCGAGGCAACTATCCGGCTTTTACCCTATAGGAGTGTCAGAGGTGATAGAGACGATAATTTTATCTATACAAATAGATAAAAATGGAGTGTCTGTTTGTAATATCAAAATAACACCTTTTCACTAAATGCATATGAAAGTACATACAACACTTATAGCGATAAAAAAAAAAATTGTATGTCTGTCTGTATGTTTGTTCCGGGTAATCTCCGAAACGGCTGGACTGATTTTGACGGGACTTTCACTGGCAGATAGCTGATGTTATAAGGAGTAACTTAGGCTACTTTAATTTAAGAAAAACAATTAGGGTTCCGCGTTAAAAAATAAAATCATGAAATCAAAGATTATCTCCGAAACGGCTGGAGCGATTTTGACGGGACTTTCACTGGTAGACAGCTGATGCTTTCACTGGTATAAGCAGTAACTTAGGCTACTTTTATTTTAGAAAAACAAAAGAAATATGGGTCCTGTCGCGCGGGCTCAGAACGCGGTAGCGGGCTTTTTTGTTAAGTTAAGTTCCAGACGGACGAAGTCGCGGGCTCGGCTAGTTATTTAAAAAAACTAAGCAATTACCATAGCCTATGGATGATTGCAATACGTTGATGATCTGAATGGGTTTGGGACAAAGGGATGGAGTTGGGCTTCCGGTTCCTTCACTCATAATCTATACGAAACACAGCTATAAAAGCTACTTTATGTCGATCTTCTGTGAGAAGGTGGTACTACTCTAGTCGAGCCAGCCCGTATATGAGCTGTAGTCAGCTGGCTACAGCTTGGCTCTACCACCATTATGTTCTTTGGATTGCTGTAAATTCTTGCGAAAGCACTAATACTCCAAAGAAGAAAAGAAAAAGAGAGTTCAGCTCAGTGGCGGATTTACCAGCAGGCTGAGTACGCTGGAGCCTAGGGCGGCAGATTTTTGGGGCGGCAAATTTGAGGAAGAAAATTTTTCTTTGCTACTCATAGAAATGAAAAATATTTCTGCATGACGGTTTTCTGATGTTTTACAGATATAAGTCTGCAACAAATTTTGCCGATGACTTTTCCCTCACATCATTTGCATCAATTTTTTTGTATTGCAAAAACAATCTAGACATGATAATTGTAGAGGCAAGGGCGGCAAAAACTATACAGCCTATACCTTAGAAATTTGTAAATCCGCCACTGGTTCCGCTTACGCTGAAAATATTCCCTAATATGTGCAGGCGACGTTACAATAACTAGAGAAACAAGACCTCGTAATCATATGATCTGGCGTTTCCCTCGTTACCGAGGTAGCGTTTCCCGAAGGAAATCAATAATTGCCGCCACTGACTGACCACAATTGCACGTGTACCAGCTCATTGCAGATTGCGCTTAAATAGGGATTCTATTACACCGTTGTATAATATCTAGAGTGATTTTTAATGAAATTCTGGAAGTCTCAAAACAAAGTAATGGATTAGTTTAAATTAAAACCGAATGTATGGGTACCTACTTAATAAAAAAATATTTAAAAGTTATATATATAGCACGTTAAGTTATATCCATGTAACTACTCAATATCATTAATATTTATTTTATTTATTAATATTTTTTACCTAATATTTAAAATATAAAAAATAGTTCCCCACCGGCATCAGGAACAGGGTCCCAGTTACCGGAGGTCCAAATTATTATTATTAGGTATTCATTATACCTATTCAGTTTTAGGTAAAATTTAACAATAATCTTATTTAACCTTTTTATAATAACACGGATTGTATTTTAATGTTTCCATTGAATAAAACAAAAAAACGTGTCAGTGTTTATTTCAGGCCGATAACGGCATTATCTCTATTAGCGGGATTTAAATGTCGACTTATCAGTTCTGCGAAGCTGTTTGTTACAAACAAACAAACAAGTTACTAGCGTCATGTTGAAGTTATTCAACCCCAGGAATAATCAGTGTCCTTACCCTATACGACAAAAACAAACACATTATTGGAACACACACTTTAATGCCAGTTGCTTTTGACTAGATAGTCTAGATACCAGGGGCCCAACTCTGATGACCCCTGGCATCTCAACCAATTCGCAATACGTCAAAACAGACGTATCGTGTATCTGAATACGTAAGTTTTTTCAGAGGCCTCCATTTTGGTTTTCCAAAGTGGACGGTAACATTTTTGTTTTGTATTTTTATTAAATCTGTTTGTATTGCTATTTATTACTTGACACTGGCGAAATACCTATTAAAATGGGTGGGCCATATTTTTAAAAAAAGAAGATTTTTTTTTTCAGTTTTTCTATAGAAAATCTGTCAAAACTAACTGGTAAGTACAATAAATCTGAAATTTACTCTTGATTTTTATTTGACAATTTTTTACACTTTCGTGATGTATGTTCCTCTACGTAAGTCCTATTGTACGAGTAGGTATAGTATCATTCGATCCTAACTTTAATTCTAAATCTCTCTTCCAACAGAATTAAGCAACGGCTCGATGAGGGCTCCAGCACATCAGCAGGCAGTTCTCAAGAAGATATATATCCAAGTCAACAAACAAGCATACGACCCGCCTGATGTTAAGCGGAAACCGTAGCCTATAATGCATGCAATACCAATGCATTTGCTCGCACGTAACCGACCTGAAGGGGAGTTGGATAGAAGGAGGAAAAGGGGAGTTGGGCTTCCTCACTCATCATACGAAACTCATCTATTATTGCTACTTTACGCCTATCTTCTGTTAGAGGGTGGTACTACCCCGGCTAAGCCAGCCCGTATAATAAAGTATTAGTCCTATCTCTACCACTTTAAATTATACCGTAATTAATAATGCTCTATCTGTTCCATCCAACCGTTGCAGTGCGGTGTGATAGTCACCCCTGATTAATATACAGCGGCACGTGCGGCGCGGCCGCTCGTTAGGCGCGGTAATGAGCTCCTCATATTTATGGGACCCTGGTATCTGCGCCACGGGTGCTCCTGTGCACTTCATTCATTGTAAACTCTATATGAATGGCGATGTTGACTATTTTTACTCATCCACGCACTGGATAAGGAGTGTTATAAGATAATTGTCTTTTGTTTCGTCTTCTGTGGTACGCAGCCCTTTGAATAGTTGAACCGAATTTATTATTTTTAATCTTACTGGTGATATTTGGAGTAAATTTTAGTTTAGAAATTTGTAAAACATATTATTTAAGAAGGGGTCAGTAAATGAATTCTAAAGGGTCCCAGCATCAAAACAGTTGCATCTTCGACCATCCAGATGCTAGATGTCTATCAAAAAGGTCAGATCTACATACAATATAGCGCCCCATACTTACTTGTAGACACCTTCATGCCCATTTCGTTCCCGCAAGCTTAGTTTAACTACATTCAAAGAGTAGTCTGAGATAATGAGCGCTCAACATTAAAGCCTCCAGTTACCAGCCGTTTGGCTCCTCAGTAATTTACGCCTCTCGATTCTAATGCTCGGTTATCGATCCATCGATCTCGTCTATCGTATCGATTACTTTATGCAATCAAACTCTCGATATAATGGCGAGCAGTTAAAATGTTGGAGAAATGTCAGTTTGTCGCGTATAAAATGTTTTTAGCTTAACGATTGGGTTTACAGCAAAAAGTTGACTATCGAGGTATGTAGGCGCACCTGCGGTTTGTAAAATGCTGTATTAGTTTTTGTTCTAGCATTTATAAAAGTGGATTGTCTTTGGAATAGGACTTGTTTCTGAAAAACTTTAGTGAGCCTCGAAGGAAAACGTTAGACTCGGACAGATAAAAAAGTAATACCTAGACTGAAATAACAACAGTATTAGTAGTAAACAAGCAAGAAAGCAGCTAAACCTTAAGTTCTTCCAATAAATTATGTAATGTTCTTATATTTTCTGTAATTAGTTCTGGTATGTCTAGGTGATGTGTGCTATTAAGTGTTTGCATAAGACTCTATTCTACTTCTCTACTGCTATACGTGAAAACCTTTAATTGGCTTTCTGTTACTAGATTGAATGCTTAATATTTTTTATGTAGATGTTGGTTTTCCATAAGTTAAATAAATAAAAGGAGTTAAACAAAATCCAGGGACAAGACTGAACCAAGAAAATCACGCTTAAATTCAGTCTGAAGTCGACATTAAACTTACCTTTACAACAATATAATACCCACGAAACATGGCTAATCTCTTCATGAAAGAAAGCAACAATCTCGTTGGAATCCGCTACGCCCACTGTGGACGATATTCTATTTGCAAGGCTTGTTCTGCTGCGTTTTTTAAAAGCTGGACCACCCCTGATAATAGGCCTCCCAGGAGATCCTCGTACTTGGAGATAACTTTTAATTACAATGGCGCTGATTTGGTTGGTACACATACCAAATTTCAGTACTGTCAAATTTAAACTCTTCTCGTGGTGAAAACTTACGCCCAAATATTTACAGGTGTCTTAAATTTGGAATAATTGTGGATTCTGGGTATTATTTTTTGCTTTTTTAGTGAACAGTTTAAAAATCACTGTTATATTTCAACTAGATACGATTTTTAAATAATATAAATAAGGAGTTTAGTGTTTTCTTTAATTTAATTATTTAGTACTTTTACATAAAAACATTATATTCTCAATTTAAGCACCACTTATGTACTCAATTATTATTTCTGTACTTAATGTTACTTTGCCATTAACCATATAATTTGAAACTACATTCTGTTAGTCATGTTTTCAATCAGAACAACTATAAAATTAAGTATAACCACTTTTCTTAATCTTTCGTCCGACCTTCTTTTATACACTAAACTGACTCATAGAGTCTAGACTACGGTGACCAATTTCTATCACCAACTCTATTCAACACCAAATAATGGCATAAAATCACACTCCAAAGCTCGTGGCCTATTGAGCTCGTCGCCATAAATCTAATGTCGTGGAGACAGGCGCCCGGCGGTCTTGCAGTGCGCCCGCGCACGCCGTGTAAACGTCGCGTCGCGCGGCTTGTCGCTTGGCGGCGCTGTCGTCGCGGCGAATGTCAACAACTTGTTTATTGCTCAGATCGTTGTATTGAATAGAAAATAGCGGAATAATACGAAAATCACAGGTTTTCGGGGCGAATGTGATTTCTACATACAAACTAATTCCATTTCAAGAGGATTGTAGTATTTATATTTATAAGGTATCATTTATTTAACTTTGTAGTTAACTAGAACAATCAATCTTCTGCAGGGCCCGTGAAAGTGTGCCGCGGCAAGGGGGGGGGGGGCACAAATCACGCGAAGCAACGCCCAGCTGTTGTGCAACTCCACTATGGAACAGAGTCGGATTGGTAAAAGACTTGCTTATGAGCGAGCAAATTTAATCCCTTGGTAGAGCCATTGTAAATGGGACTAGGTCCACCAAATACTTTTGTAATATTGACACAATTCTTAATTCAAATTCAAATATTTTTATTTCAAATAGGCCAGATTAACTGGCACTTTTAAAAAGTCAAGAACTAGGTGCATGTTCCAAAACAAAGTCCTATGGAGAAGAACATGCAAGAAACTCCATGGATACATTTTTCTTTTCTCTTTTTTAAAATTATGTTTGTTTATTTACAGTAGGTATTATCGCTCGTCATAGTCAATATTCCCAATTTACCGAATATCACAGGGAACTGAATATCACAGGGAACTGAATATCACAGCCGGACTCTACAGTAATTTCCAATTCAGTAATTACCATCTTAACTCCGAACTAATATTATAAATGCGAAAGGAACTACGTCAGTCTGTTTGTTTGCTACGTTTTCAAGCCGAAACTGCTGAAATAATTTCAATGCATGCTGGTATAGAGATAGATTTAACCTCGGAGAAAGACATAAGCTACCTTGTACGGCATAAGCACCCCAGTGAAATAGGGGATGCAAGTTTGTATGTAGGTAAATTCCGTTCTGAAATCCACGCGGATGAAGTCGCGAGCAAAAGCTAGTAGTCTGAGTCTTCTTGTCCCAATTGCAATCTTTCTATTCTACCTACTACACTAATGACTCCTAAATTCCAACGTATCTAATAACACTATTATAAATTTCCCATAATAATGTCAGTCAACGCAGAATTCTAACAATGGACAATCGGCTGCTCATCTCGAGCCAGCTAATCAAGTTATTATACCGTAATGTGAATTTTAATGCTGTATTTGTCCATCTGAGATTTGGAATTACGACCCAAAGAATAGGTAATTTGCCTCGTGACTAATTCTATAATTGCATCTACTTCATGCTGAGCGGAAGATTAGGATTAGGAATTGCGGGGGATATCATATGAAGAGGAGTACCAAATATCTAATCCAGCAATCGTTACAAGATATGTTATGGGTGCTGATTTTATGAGTACCTACACAATTAAACTGAAGTAATTTTTTTCAAAGCTTATCTTTGTAATTCTAAAACCATCAGCTTTGGAGGGAACTTGAAAAACAAAAGGTGTTATAGGAATACACCTGTTGACCGATTTCACAAGTCTACAAAACCTTTAGTACTTCAACTGTCCCACAAAGCCGATAGTTTGAGATTTACAAAGTTAAGTTGCGAAAAAAATAGTATACCCTTTTTGTTTCACCTAGTAGATGACATCCATGTTTGTTACAACGGACTAACGATGCTTCGCATTCTAGGAACAAAAGTTTCCGAAACAATATATATACGCTTATAAG
The DNA here is from genome assembly GCA_905147325.1 of Notodonta dromedarius. Classification (NCBI taxonomy): domain Eukaryota; kingdom Metazoa; phylum Arthropoda; class Insecta; order Lepidoptera; family Notodontidae; genus Notodonta; species Notodonta dromedarius. Next base: position 11,712,381 of record LR990159.1, on the reverse strand, counting down.
ATTTATGATCGACCAATCACAATCCATTATTATTTTCGATTTAACAATCACAAGTGCGGTGCCTCCGCTCCCACACCGCAACTTTTTGCGGAATAATTCGCATGCAAGTAATTCCAAGTGCGGATTTAATGTTTGGTTGATCCGTGTTTGTCACAAATATAGGAAAGCTATCACTTGACAAATGGTCTGTTAGGAAACTAAAAAAACACAAATCGGGAAATAACAAACAAGGAGGTAATAAATACAAAAGTTCTTGTATCAATCTCTACAGTGGCAACAATGTGTATCTTAGGCGAAGCAATCACAGCGCGGGGCGACGCTCGGAACCGGAACCTGACAGTTATGCGCCTCTTCTCTACCTAACGGTTCCCGCATTTGCAGTACTTTTTCTTTGTGCTTGAGCTGGCGCATACTATGGACCGCTAACTCGCTTTGTTGTCGATTTAAATATGGTTCGAAAACTATTATGAAACTACTTATTTACACTTTACACCCATGTCGTTTATTGATGGCATTGTGTTCGGTTACTCATGTTTACTTACGGCTTAGGTTTTCTTTACTTATTTATCTAAAGACATATTTCACATAGAACATTTTTTGGTTTGCCTACATTTGAGTATTGCAAATATTCATAATAATAATGTCATCTATTGCGTCGGTAACCAATCTAGAAAACAGGATAAGTTACAAATAGTTTTGTCACACATTCTCACGGTAATCTGTTCTAGTTAGCCTCAAGCTGAAGTTTTAATGCATATCAGTAAATAATAACAGCATGTAGCATCAAATTATTGTAGTGGTACTTAAATATTTCATATTAATTGTAAAGATAAGCTACTGCAGCCACGAACAAGTATATGTAATTGCTGAGCAGCTTAGTAATGCAAGTATTAGCAGTCATTAGCAAACATTAGCAGTGGTTACAATTGAATTTGGCTTGACAAATTATTATTATCGTTTGTTCAGTTGTTTGTTTTTTATACACGAATTAGGTACAACTCATTTCCTACTCACTTAAAAAATGGTATTTGAATAGTAAAGTGAGTTTTATTCCACAAGTAGAGCACAGTCCGGGTGCATTCACCACGATTCGTTCCGCCGCGGCCGGCTAACCGTCATTTTGGACTATTTAGACATAAACTGTTTTTTAAACACTTTCTGATTACAGTCTCACCAACTTATTCGTTCTGGTGACGATGTCGCTACTGTCTTTGCAAAAGTTTTGAATACAGTGAGTAGAGCATTAGTTTCAGATTTAGCCGCCTGAACAGATAACATGGTTGAAGTAAGTATATTATTATTATTTTTGCAAAAAAAAGCTCTTTCAGAACGGTAGTTTAAAACACTATGTTGTTTTGCAATTTCGAAAATAGTTTGAAAAATAAATTGGTTTTGTGTTCACGATACGCTATGAATGTAGCGCAGTCATCCTCTTAAAGATTTTTACCCAAAAAACTACAAATTACTTTATGCAAGATTTTATAAACTGTTATACAAGGAAATTACACGAACCACGATAATTATTAAGAAAAGGAGAACGTAACTACTATACTTACCAGCTGAATTTGTCGAATCGTGATTTATTTTGCCTATAAACGTTGGTTATCTACAACCAACTAGTCTAGTTTCTATGCTGCACCCGCAATGCCGACTGCAGCAAAATAATCAACGATCTAATTTAACCAGGAGGAATATTCTGATGAACTGTTTAGTTTGGTGGTGTTAGTACAGTATCGATGGTACCGATATACCATTGATTTTCATCACTAGAATTAACAATGTTTTTTTGTAGATAATATCGATACTATTCATAGTATTGTCACGTGTCAATACTATCGATATCGATAGTTAGGCAACACTAGCACAGGTCTCCATACTACTTTATCTTCACCAAACAGCTAGCAATAATGATGATTGAAAATGAAATTTAATAATAAATAATAAATATCGCCAGACGAACACACCAACTGTATGGTCCCAAACTAAGCAACACTTGTACTATGGGTACCGTACAATGGACTGGGGGCGATCCCAGTGAAACCCCGACCAGGGAAAATTACATAAAGGCCATTTCCGAAATTTACCCCGACGGGAATCGAACCCGCAACCACCCGATGCAGTAAGCCGAGCGACCTGCGCTCGAACCACTGCGCCAAGCGGTCGTCAACTAGTAAATTGACAGATCAAACCCAAAAAACCCAGACCAGATGCACCCCATTTCAAAAAGCGTTCTACCTTAATTGGCGTTGACTGATTTAACTTATCACGGAACTAGTAACATAATAACAGTGTTATGATACGTCACAACACTAGTATTAAGTTATTAAGGGTGTTTACTTTAAGTATCTAGCGAGGTTGGTTCTGCCCGCGCCCCGCGGCCGCCCGGCCGCCTCGTTATAAATCAGGGCATATCATAAAATCTCCAATAACCACTCCGCAACTACCGAAGGACCGTTAGACGACGCTGCCTGAGATTGTAAGGGATAAAAAAAACTAAACATTTACTGAAATTATTAAACTTTTTACGGCTGGTCGGTAGCGTGTGATAATTACAAGCGATGCCATATGCCAATTTTGTACGTTGAATATGCCGCTGAAAAAGAACAATGGATTATATTTGGGTAGGAAATAAGCATTTTCTTCTGTGAAACGATACCTCTCAGGTGAGCTTATACTTGATTCGTGAGGATCATAGATTAAGTCTGTTTTGGTCTGACGGCATAAGTCTATATCTGTCACACGGTGAAGGAAAACATCGTGAGGAAATCTGCGTGCCTTAGAAAATCTAACCAATTTTCAAAAAGCATGTGAAATCTGCCAACCTGCACTGGGCCAGCGCGGTGGATTACGGCCTGAATCCCCCTTCGCAGTAGAACACAAATACATAGATACGCATGTCACACTTATAACACGCCTGTTTTTTCGTCGGTGTTTAAAAACAATATATTAATAGCAAGTACAAAATTAGTAAATCGTTTGGACCTAGTTATTGCAAAAGTCGAATTCATACCATCATCATGACGTACTTGTCTCATTAAAGTATGATCAAAGTCCCGTTAATTTATAGCCGCTGTAAACTTAAACAAATCAATAAGTCATATCGGAGCTCAACGCCATGTAATGGTGCTATAAAAACAATTAAATTCGCCAATAGACCGCGAGCCGGCAGCGCTGCCAAGCGCAATGTGCAAAAAACTATTTATATTGGCATTAATCAGATTAGTGGTCTGCCAAATGGACCCTTTCATAATTGGTGGTAAGGCTACAAATATACAAAAGTATCCTCACACTGTGCTTCTGAGTTTATCCTGCAGAATCGATTACATATGTGGTGGATCCATATTGAACCAATACGTGGTGTTAACCGCGGCGCATTGCTTCGAAGATTGCAGTGGCAAGGACAAAGTGATGGTAAAGTATGGCCACGAAAACGTGGACAGCATGCAGGCGACCTCCGTGAGGAGTTACCTGATGCACGAGGATTACAGCGATGTGAATTTAAGAAACGACATAGCACTTGTGCTGTGCCGTCGGCCGATCAAATTAGGGAGAGTTGTGAAGAGAGTGGCGATATTGAATAAAGCGTTGACCTTGGGCGATCTGTATGTGGCTGGACTTGGTGTAATAAACGTAAGTATGTGAAAAAGACCAAAAAATCTTCGGAGTAGAACAGGATATGTTATTAGACTCTGCGACGCTACACGCTACATTTACACTACGGTGACGACCCCGATTTGGTAAACAATTAATTTTATCGTACGCGACTTTATAATAAAGAATTCAAAGAACTAATATGTGATGCACTTGCAATCACCCCTATAGACGATAAGATAGTTAGTTAGTCATTGAGCTATGCAACAAACAAGACAATTTTCATACAGGCCTAAAAAAGAGCATTCAGAAATTGTTAGATAGGGTAAAGTGATAAAACAATTCAAACAACGTTTCACACCTACAGAATAAACACCAGTTACCCAAGACGCTGCAGGAAACAGGCCAGAGTGTGCAGACTGCAAAAGTGTGTCGGAAGATGGGCAACATTCCAGCCGGGACCTTCTGCGCCGGCCCGCTGCCTGGAGAAGGAGTACCTGCCGAGTAAGCAGTCCTTCCTTTGTGCAGTCTCACTCAGTTTGTACCATCATCATCACCTTGCCCTTATCCCACACTAGGTGGGGTCGGCGCAGCACGTTCTCTTCTTCCATTCAAGCCTATCATCCGTCATCTCTGCACTCACTCCCTTTTCGCTCATACAGTTATTTTTGTCTCCCGCTTTGCAATGGCGGGAAGTGGATAATTTTCTTCTAGCTTCTCCTGTACTTTCTTTTGATTAAATTTGTGCGGGTTCCAAGACAATTTTACTTTTTCCGGGTCTCATCGAGGGTCAAATCTCGGCGTCATCGATGTACACCATTATCGATCCTGCCTAATGGCTAGCTTAGATGAGAATGCACGAGAAAGGCAAGAACGAACATTGAGTAATAGGATAGAAAATATCCTTTAGCTTTTAACCGACTACCGCGGAAAATTCGCGCGAATTATTCGAGCTCAATTACGATTCACGATGAAGAATTCACGAAGATAATATTAATGACCATTGGTTTTAATTGTATTTAAATGATCTGTCTTGGGGCCCTTCAAATTCGCGATTATTCTACGACAGTACGTTGGACATTACTGCCATCATATTTTGACGACCGCTTGGCGCAATGGTTCGAGCGTAGGCCGCTCGGCTCACTGCACATGGTGGTTGCGGGTTCGATTCCCGCCGGGGCAAATTTCGGAAATGGCCTTTTCGTAATTTTCCCAGGTCTGGGTGTCACTGGGATCGCACCCAGTCCATTGTACGGTGCCCATAGTAGCTTTGCTTAGTTTGGGACCGTACAGTTGGTGTGTATGTCTGGCGATATTTATAATTATTTATTATATTTTAGAAAATGTGCCCAGTTGTGAAATTAATAAAGTTTATTTTTATTTGTAGCAAGCAGACCAGCACGGATAATTCGCGTGAATCACCCGTGGCAGTCGGTTAAAGCTCTTGCTCAGAATAACAATTCTGACCAATGGGCCTTCAACCGACTGCCTATAGGCATGAGGCTGTAGCTATGATCTTTCTTTCCCAGGGGCGACTCCGGGTGTGCGCTAATTCACAAAAACTACATACAGATAGGGATAGTGTCATACAAGGTCAAGAGTTACACACTGGTGGTGTACACTAACGTGACTTATCATCACCGGTGGATCTCCACCAACTCCGTGAAGATGTACTGTATGCGGAATGGAAAATAATAAAATAACTGTGTTTGTAAATTAAATTTACCTACTTCAGGTAGTTTCCTTTACACCCTTTTATATTTTATTGTATATATTTTAATTTTAATTTTTATATTATATAGATGTTTATTTTTTAGGCCTACGGGGCACTTACAAATTGTTATTTTTACATATTCTTATAAGTAACTGGATCGAAACCTGACCTCAACTGAGAAGCTCCAGCAAGAAACTCAGCGGGCTTGTCTTTTAACATTTTGTAATATTATTATTTTTGTAAATCGCCAGTTGCTTATATGTAACTAACAATTACAAAGGGTACCTAGTAGATATTAAAGGCTAGCTGTTGCCGGCGGCTCCGCCCGCATGGTACTTCGATAAAATAAAACTAGCCTAAGTTGCTGCTTTAACATCAGGTATCTGTCTGTGAAAGTACCGTTAAAATCGGTCTAGCCGTTTCAGAGATTAGCAGGAACAAATAGACTGACAGACAAAAATAATAAAATTGAGTTTTTTTTAATAATCATACCCTAAACAGTATATTTTTAACTGGGGAAGTTTACTACGTCAAAACTGTTTCTTCAAAAAAGAATTAATAAGTTCGTAATAACCTACCCATGTATCTTCCATGGTTTCAAATTATAATATACCTATACGAAAATACTGTCCCAGATAGAATAAAACACACTGTATTCTTTAGTATTCACTAAAAATCTATTATTTTTACATTACAAACAGACACTCCAATTTAATTTATTTGTATATATTACTATTAGGTAATTAACTATTTTGAAATTATAAATCATTATGGTTTTATATTTAAAATAGGGTTTTATTAAAATTATACATGATGGCATTTAGCTGGACATTTTCCATTAGCTATCCAGTCGGGAAATGTGGCTAGGTATCGTCTTGGGCAAGCTGTCGTACGGGCCATTTTTTAACCCCCGACGAAAAATGATGGGTATTATAAGTTTAAAATGTGTATTTGTGTATCTGTGTGTCTGTCTGTGGCATCGTAGCGTCCAAGCGGATGAACCGATTTTAATGTTGTTTTTTTTGGTAGTAAGGTATTCTGATCGAGAGTGTGTATCTGTGTGTCTTAGCAATGAAAATTCATGAAAATCTGTTCAGCCGTTTGAAAATTATCAGCATTAATTATTATTTTACATTATGTTAATAATTAGTAGGTAAACTACCCAGGCAGGTACCTCTAATAGTTACTAATATGACATTTCTAAAATGAAACCTTTTAGCTTTCTTATAAGTTCCTAAATGAGACCCCTCCAAAACGACATCACATAATGACAAAAGAAATCACGTAAGTGTTCATAGTAAATTAGAAAATTGAAATACCTACTTACTCTTAAACCATACGATATATCAAACTGTAATGTCGTTGATTAAAACGTCGTTAACCGTGACTAAGGGCCTCTGCACACCACGGTTTTTAAGTGCGCCGTCGACGCGCGTTTGTAGCGATACAGACGCGATACGCACGCGAGTCAGACGCAGCCTGTAGACATTTGTAGGATAAAAGCGCGCAGTCGACGCGTGTTTTCGAAATGTGGTGTGCACAGGCCCTTAGTAACAATCATTATACAACCCTCTGTTGAAGAACTCGATTGTGGATTACAGAACGTAGAACTTTAATATGCTAATCGTGTTAGCAGTGTTTTGTTTCAATTTCATTCTAATACAGACACAAAAAATGGAGGGGTTTATTGTGAAAGGTGATTCCGCTGAAATAGAACGTTTCCCCCATTCCGTGTTTTTGGCCATTCAATGTAGCAAATATGGGAGAACGACACACTCTATTTGTGGGGCTTCCATCATCAACCAGCTAGTGGTGTTATCGGCTGCACATTGTTTTGATGATTGTGATAGTTCCTTGAACATAGTGGGCTCCGCTGGCAATGCGAACAGAGGCAATGCTCTCAAGTCCACTGTAAAATATTTCATGATGCATCCGAGATACGATCCGTTTTTCCCTAACAACGACATAGCATTGGCGAAACTGCAAACGCCTTTTCCCCTCGGTCCGAAGATATCCAGAGTGGTTATAACGCAAAACCGTTATGATACCGCTACCGGGTACGTCGCTGGATGGGGTTATGTGAATGTAAGCTAATAATTCATGCCACCTCGCTTTCTTTCTCTCTGTCCTCCTCCCCTTTATGCCGGCAACATGTGACCAGTTAGTTAAATTATTCTAATTACGATCCGTGGTGCCTTACAACTGGTCTTCAGCTGTAACAGTCTTGCTTCTATGGCAACCAGCTATACCAGCTATTTTTGTCTCCCGATTTGCACCGGAGGGAAGTGGAATTTTTTTCATCCATCTCCTATTATTTCTTTCGATTAAATTAATTCGGGTTCCAAGACAATTTAAATTTTTCCCGGGACTCGTCAAGGGTCAAACCTCGACGTCATTGTTGGTCACCATTGTCGATACTGGTTTAAAGGAGTAACAGTGGTGGGAGTGTCTGGCGGGCACAGTCAATGGGCGGGTCGTAAGATCCAGGGCCGGATTGACCTATGGTTCATGGTGTGCACTCGGGCGCAGAATGTCTCACGACGTCCCCAAAGTGCCTGGGTCCGTCGTGGCGCTCGCACCAGGGTATCGCAAGCGAAGTAAGCAGGCTATTGCTTTCCAACATTATTATAATTGTACCATTTGCACCCAAATTTCCGATCACTAGGAAATATATAACTGTAAGTACTCCATTTTGATCGCGCGCCTAATAGAGGGCCCCAGGGTATTGATTGTGCCGCATACGCTAGAGCCGGCCCTGGTTCGGTAACTTTATTAGAATAATATGAAGTTTTTCAAGATTCGTAACCCTCCACGTTCATAATATAGGTAGGTAAATTCATATTTACCTATATTCATATTCGTATTTACCATACTCATGTATGTACTGAAATGATAATTACTATGCAGGAAAATACAGGAACACGTTGGCTGAAACACACGGCGCAACCGTTAATAAGCCGGCGGGACTGCGAGAAAGTGGTTGGTAAAATTTGTGACGGCTGCTTGTGTGCTGGGAAAATCAAGGGACATTCTTATGCAGCCTGGTAAGTGGAACTCACACACTGTCGTTAACGACTGGTTTACCGATGGCTCAAATGTCAACGTAATTAACAGACTTGGCCCCCTGTTATGCACCAGTTTAATAAATATGAAACGATATCATTATATTCCATTTATTTATTTATTTGTAGTATGCATGATACATTCGTTTTTAAGATTACTAGCTATGTGAGTTTATCACATTACTAGTATTCTCGTTAGCCCCTCCAGCTAAGCTAATGCTTGTGTTAGGAGTGAGCTCACGTCGATAGTTTAATGGCCAGGATTGGGATCGAACCCGATACCTCTCGGCTACGAGAGCGGCCCCTCTAACCGCTGGGCTATTGACGATATTGTGTCTGCGATTGAAACCCTCTCCATAAGCGTTTGTTTTGTATTACAGCGGTGATTCTGGAAACGCGTTAGTGGTGAATAATTACATCCAGGTTGGGATTGTCTCCTATAAGATTCCGGATAAGTCGCAGAGCGTTGTAATGTACACGGACGTCTCGTACTACTACAAATGGATTAAAGATAATGTTGAAATACTTTTGTGTGATTTTAATTGAATACATTAATTATTGTCATTGTTATTTTTTTTTTATTGTGAACAATTTTTAAAGGAATTATTTTTATTTTAAGGTAGCAAGCATATTACGAGTTAGTAGGTATCTTTTTTTAAATCCCAACGCTTGTACCAGGATTGGAATTACGGCAATCGTTTAACGTACTACTGGGCTATTGACTCTAAATTTTTAGGGTTATGTACCTGATGAGGAAAATACGGAATCCTTATTAGGATCACTGTATTGTCCGTCTACCTGCCCGTCTGTCTGTTTATCGAAACCTTTTTCTCAAAAGCAGTTAGAGTTATCAAGTTGAAATTTATATCAAATGCTAAGGTTCCTTGTAGGTGTAAATAGTTCATGTTTCTTAGTCAACGCAATCAAAATATGTAGGTAGCCATCTATTTCATGTATTTTTGTACTCATCGCAAACTCACTTACTTGCTTATCATCACCAGACTGTTAACGCATAGAGACAAAACAGCTAGCTTAGCTAGCTAGCTTCCTACAGTCGGCTAAGAAAGAATTTCGGAAATATTCACCCCTAAGGGATGTCCCATGTAAATTGTATTAAAGAAAGCTTATTACGAACAATTAGACGACAGCTTGGCGCAGTGGTTCGAGCGTAGGCCGCTCGACTCACTGCATCGGGGGTTCGATTCCCGTCAGGGTAAATTTCGGAAATCGCCTTTTCGTAATTTTTCCTGGTCTGGGTGTAACTGGGATCACTCCCAGTCCATTGTACGGTACCCATAGTATAAGCGTTGCTTAGTTTGGGTCCATACAGTTAGTGTGTTCGTCTGGCGATATTTATTTATTATTATTAAATAATAAACATTTCTTTATTTTTTGAAATAAGAATAAAATGCACCAATAGCTTGCCAATGTCGGTTCCCAGGATGGATGAACTATCTACAAGCGTAATTAAGTTTGTATAAAACCTTTAGAGGCTCTGGTTCTTTTTTAAAATCGTCCTATTGTTTAGAAAACCCTGTCTGCAATAATCTTTGATCAGCAGTACACACCCTAGATAGTACTGATGCTGATATAAGGCCGGCTTGGACTCCTGTTGGCCTCCGAATCTATTACGTATATAAATCTGTTCTCCATGATGCTAGAAAAGGGTACATATAGGGTACATAAGGGTACATAAGGGTACGTATACTACCAGACATTGGGAAAGAGGCCGCAAGAATATTTCATTATAGAACATAACATAGATGAATAAAGTTTGGCATACAAATTGCCGAGAATTTAATTCCCCCATAAAACAATATCGACCAGAACTACGCTTAATTAATCGATAAGGTATACGACATTAGGTATGTTAGCTCCACATCAAGTGCGGACCAAAAATGATCACAAAATGCATTTGGTTTGTGTTGTGTTTGATGGGTTTTACCGAATCCAAAATGGAACCGCTTGTCGTTGGTGGTAGTTACGCTAGTATATACCGATTTCCGCATTCCGCTTTCTTAGGCATCGATTGTGTTCAAAAAAATCAGCCTGATAGGTACTGGATCTGCGGTGGGTCTATCATAAACCAAGCAATAGTAATGACGGCAGCGCACTGCGTCGCGGGCTGTTTGGCCGCGAGTCACATGTCAGTCACTGTAGGCCACGAGGACAGAGATAAGGCCGTAGTATCATCGGTCTTCAGCTTCCTCATCCATGAGAATTACAAACCAAGCCATGCGGGTGAGGATATAGCGTTGTTAAGTCTAAAAACAAGTTTGTCGTTTAGTTCGAAGGTGAGACGCGTGGCGCTCATGAAGAATCCACCTTACTTTGAAGAGGCGACAGTAGCCGGCTGGGGAATTGTTGATGTAAGTCAGACTAACTTTTTATAACCTACCTCATCCCACTGCGGGGCAAATATGTATTTATTTATTTACTAGCTGTGCCCGCGACTTCGTCCGCGTGTAATTTAACTAAAAAAAAATTCGGGATTATACATCCCCTATTTTATCCCCTTAGGGGTTTTTATCATTACAATTATTATCATCTTCACTATGTACATTTTCCTTCCATTTTCCATCATTAACCAGAGTACCTAATAGTTTCGTCCACATATTCTCTATTAGCTTCGATAATTTGATTTAATTTCTATATTTATAGTTGCATACCTTGTCACATGTGTACTCTTTGGGGATAAGCAGAGGCCATTGATTGCCCCATCCTGACACACCTATTTTACGTCACGTCACATTTATCATTATTTCCATGGGGATTCGGGCATTGTACTCAAGCCGTTTTTCCGTGATTGAGTAATACAAACAAACTTTCACATTTATAATTTTAGTTGGATTGATTTATTTTTGATAGATTTTAGTTGGATTGAGTAATACAAACAAACTTTCACATTTATAATTTTAGTTGGATTGATTTATTATTGATTGCACATTTCAGGAGAAAACTGAAAAGATGACGAACTTATTGAAATATGTAGGACAAGTGGTCCATCCTAGGAAAGAGTGCACAGCTCGCATCAAATCGATGCCAGCAGACTGTTTGTGCGCTAGCGCTAAAAAGAACATGGACTACGCATCTCGGTAAGACAATATAGAAACGTGAGTAACTACCTCTGAGGCATAGAGGTGTTACATCGTATCTCCCGATATGATCGGCCTATTGTTTTAGCGGTGAGAGAGACATTATCAGATGGCGGTGATACAAATGAACCAAACCTAGATATAATTAAAATGCTAGATACAAGAAAAATATGGACTTCTCCACGCGTAGTTTAGTGAGCCTCCCCTAACTATTGCGATGAAAAATATTTTGTTGTTACTGCTGATTATTGACACGAGGATTATTATGAACTAGCTGTGTCCGCGACTTCGTCCGCGTGGAATTTAATTGACAAAGTTTCATACAAACTTTCATCCCCTATTTTATCCCCTTGGGGGTAGAATTAATCAAAATCCTTTCTTAGCGGATGCCTACGTCATAAGATCTACCTGCATGCCAAATTTCAACCCGATCCGTCCAGTGGTTTGGGCTGTGCGTTGATAGATCACTATGTCAGTCAGTCACCTTTGAGTAATATATATATAGATGGCCAATGGATTTCCGATTAAATTGAAATTTATGATATTACCAGTCTCGAGGGCCCTAATTTCTGGTTTCTGCCCCAAGTTAGGGCCCAAAACCTCACTCCTACCTGATTTGCATGTCCTATCATGTCTTCCGATATTTTCAGCGGTGACTCCGGCAGTGCTCTGATGGTGCGAGACTACATCCAGATTGGTATCGTCTCGTTCAAAATACCAGCGGTGGCCCCAAACCTAATCGTTTACACGGACGTCGGCCATCACTACGAATGGATACAGCGAAACGCGAAACGGATTTTTTGCAACCGGAATAAATAAGAACTGTGTATTGGCTTTGTAATTTTGTAGGTACTCCCTTTTTCTTCCACTTCCTAGTACCATCCTGATTGTAAGAGGATACATGACAAACAAAATCATTCGAAGAAGTCTTTCTAGACAACGATTCAAATAAAAAAGTTTGATTAATCAAACCAACAAAGTATTTACGAATAGTTGTGTCTCTTAGCGGCGACGAAATAATAAATATTGTACGTATGATTAGCGGTAATTCGGGCCATCACTGCCTTTTTAATATTTTTTTGGCATTTAAAATAGGAAAGAAAATTGAATATTCGTTGTTTTTCTCGAAAATCTCATGTCTCTTACCAACACTGGATACAAAGCGTGGTGCACACTTACATAAGTACACTTGTTTGCCTCCAAAGCGAGCGCCTGACTAAATTGTCTACTTAGATAACTTTAAACATGAGTCATTGTCTTTATATTATATATACCTAATTCGTCTGTACGTGTGTTTGTCAGTGAACTCCTCTTATATGGCTGGACCGATTTCGATGTCATTTTTTGGGTACTTGAGTGGGTCCGTTGAAGGTTCAGATTCACTATTGCACCCGGCTCTAACATGGGGTTCAGATAGGGGCCTACGGCAGGACAACCTCTGTTGTAACTACCACATCTGAAGTTGCAGGTTACAACTTATCATCAGGTAGACTGTCTGCCAGTGTGTCTTAACACACAATTTTGTAAAACAGCTTAAAAAGTTCAGCTGGATTGCCCACCCTTGAATATATAACGCAGGATACCTGGGCGATTAGGATTTTATTAATTGCCTAGGTAAGTATAAAAAATCCTAATCGAACCCTAATATCTATATTTATATAAAGTTTATTATATAATCATTCGTCGTTGTTAAAGAAGTAGGTGCCTAGCTAATATCTGCATTATTACCTACCTAATGTAATTAGGTTTAATTAATAGCATCATTATTAATTACAATTGGTTGTAAAACGCGACTCAGTTGTATTACACACTAAAAGGTATTTACTAATTAGCAATAAAATGTTCTCGTGTGCAGCGGTAACGCTTATAATATTAAAATGTGTAGTAGCATCCAATATGAGCGCGTTGCGCGAAAGAAGAATATACAAAGGTTACGCAGCGGGTATCCACAATTATGCACACGCCGTTTTCCTCCAATTTGAAAAATCTAATCCCAAAACATGTGGAGGCTCGTTGATAATGGCGCAAGCGGTGCTGACGGCGGCGCACTGCATGGACGAACTAGAGTATAGTCACGGCAAGATACGAGCCCATTTTGGGTCCACAATCCCACTGTACTCAAAAATGGTAATAGATGTAGTAGACTACGAGATCAATCCGAAGTATAACGAGGACACCGGCGCCTGTAACCTGGCTGTTGCGTTCTTGGAAAAGCCGGCTACGTTGCAGCACACGACCAAAAAGATACCTCTGGCTACTAGTATACCGGAGGTGGGATCCACGCTGTGGACCGCTGGGTGGGGGTATCAAATCGTGAGTAAAACAATGCTACCTCCTCCTTATTTAACAAATTATACTCTTTATACTTTAAGCAGGATTTGAGTATAAATAAATAAAGTAATGATTTTTATATTAGGTACCTACCTATCTATTGCCACAACCGCAACCCGGCGCGATCTGGCCTGTCGAGGCCCCCTCACAGGGGGCGCGTCCAAGGACGCGCCACTCCGACCTCAGGCGCTGTGTTGACACACGTAACACAGCGCCCCCTCTTGAGCCCATGCTGAAATGGCAGACACCCCCGTGCCTGCGACCCGGAGGCTCCGCGGGGAGCTCCGCTGCCTCACGCAGTGCTCGACCCGCACTCCCGCTCAGCCATCAGGCTGGGCGACTAGACCCAGGCGGGAAAGCCAGGGGATGCTAAAAGGCTTCAACCCCGACACTGCTGCGAGCCCCCTCCGGGGGAAGGGGGCTCAGGTTAAGGCCATCCGCCAACAGCAGCCCGCCACGGGCCCTATCGCCACCCCCAAAATGGCGTCGCCGCCTCCCACCCCTAGTCGCCCGCGCCATGCTACAGTCCTCTCTTAGCTCTTCTCGTTGCTTAGTTTGGGACCATACAGTTGGTGTGTCAGTCAGGCGATATTTATTTATTATTATTTTATATCTCACTCCCGGGCAAAGGTTTTCCGTACACTTCTCTACACATGTCTATTCGTGGCTATTTCCTGCCACGATAATCCCGCAATGGTCTATGGAACTCGCGATGAATAGATCGAACATTTTGTTTCCAGGTCGGGCCCAGATATAAAGCCGCCCTGTCTCTCTACAGACCTCTGCATTCCACGAAACAAGAATTACTCGACAACAGAGAGGCCAGCGAGTTCACTGGGGCTAAGAATTTCCAAAGCTCCCTGTTCACTTATTACATCAGAGGAGAGCATGCCAAGTACGTTTTGAACAAACATCTTTAATTCAAATTCAAAACGTTTATTTTGTTTAGGCCTACTGGGGCACTTACAAATTGTCAATTTTAAATTTGTTTTCTTATATCGGAACGCGACCTCGATTGAGAAGATCCGGCAAGAAACTCAGCGGGCTTGTCTTTTTACATTTGTTATATTTTTTAAAAATCGCCAATCAATAATTACAAAGGGTAGTAGATATACATAATATATTTATACTAGTCTACCCCTTGGAGTTATTATCATCGTCATAATGGCGCGGTTAAGTTAAATTAATTAATTTAAATTCCGAATCGCTACAGCATTTTTTGGTAGAGGTGCAATCGCGAACAATTACCACCTGAAAGCTAATATAAATAAATGTCAAATTGGCAGGGACGATGCTGGTAACGGGTTGGTCGTGAAGGAGCCGCGGCTGCTCCTAGTGGGCGTGTTCTCTCATGTGATTGACGGGGTCAGCGTGTACACCAACGTGGTAACCCACCGGGATTGGATCGGGATAGCTCTGAATAAACTCTACCAAAGTAACAATTGTACTAAGGGAAAAAACGAATAAATTTATATTTTTTTTGCTTTTTTTATTTTGATTACCTGATCGTAGTCTCAGTTCTTTGAGTTTTTGGCATAACAGCCTGCTACTATCTAGTATTATTAGTATGAATTGCCACTAGTATCTTACAACCTCAAGTAGTAGTATCGCCTGGCGTTAAGCAGCTATCGTAAAAAAGGGAAGCGAGGAAGGTTGGGCTTCCGGCTCACTCATATACGAAACGCAGCTATAATAGCTACTTTGGCAAACTTCTGTGGGAGGGTGCCACTACCCAGTTCGAGCCAGCCCGTATATGAACCGAAGTCGATTGGTTCTACCAATATGTAGGGAGTGAGAAATAATAAAGGAGAAATTGCCTTGATACCAAACTATTTCATAACCACTGGAGCATTATTCCGCGTCGTGTTTGCGGCAGGAAAGTGGGCTGTCGCGCCTCGGGAAATGCTAATTGGCTGATAAGCCGCCCGCGGGGTGATTTCCGGCGTGACGTCACACACAGGTGCTGCGGCCGCCCGCTGGTAGCTGATAATGGAATTAGAGCACTCGCCAGGTGTTCCCTTAAGGCGAAAACAAGACGGGCTTTGTTGTCGCCTAACGGTAGGTTATTTTGGAGAAATTATTCTCATAGGGTAAGTATATTTCGTTGTTTTTCTAACAAGATACACGCAGTTATTATTATTAGATTTTATCAGGTATAAATTAGAATGTTTTCGTTACGACCCAAAATTGAAAATGGGAGCTAGGTGCAAGACGACTTCTTCATTTAAATAAATATATAATTTGTTTTTCGAATACGTTTTACTATTATTTTGATTTTAAGAACTTTTATGCTATCGCAAGTATAAAAATAGTTAAGAAAGATCTCGATTCTCAGTGTATTAAACAAAACTTAAATCTAACATTAACATTCATAAGTTTATCTCGATTCAGATCTAATATTATGTCACAGACCAAAATAGTAATTGGTACGCCCTTTGACTCACCGAACAGGAAATCGAAACCTATGAACGTGGTTCCGGCAGTCGCTAACTTTAGCCGTGACATCCTAACTTAGCGACTTCATTGTCCGCTATATAAGTAAGCCCCAGGAGATGGCCGATAGGGGGCGTGTGGGAATAAATTGATGCGTGTGGGATAGAAAGGATGTTGTACGCTTTTGGAGGGAAACTAGTGGTTTTTATGGTATGTGATTGTGTGTACCAATCCTTGTTCGGTACGCGGATTTGCATTTACTATTTTAGGTGCCTAGCCAAAACCTAAGAGTTTTATGAAAATGATAGGTAGATAAATTAAAATAGGAAATATTGCACTATACCTAGGTAATAATTCAAAGTCGGTACCATTTCCAACACGTGCAGAATAATATTTTTCAAACTAGAGTGACTATTGTTTATCGGTAAGGATATATATATATTTATTCTTATTAGTGTATGTAATAAGGCAGTTGATTATACATAGTATGCAATGTAGTCTCTCACGACACTCGCCATAGCGTCTAACAAACTCTACTGTTATGGAAAATAGGTCCATAATCGCCAACCCCCAGAGCTTATAGCCCCGTAACTCCAAAGATAAATAAATTAATCGTCCCATTCAACGTCGAATACAAACGACACGATCTTTGACACTCACCCATTGGTAGCTATCTAATAAACGACGCGGCGTTTGAGCACCGGCTCGCCGTAAATAAAGTGTTATCGGGCACGGGGCGCAGGTCTAGTTGTTAACACGTGTCCTCGCCGTTCGATCCACACTGATCGATAGGGGCGTGCGGGAAACTCTATAGTGTGTTGCCAATGTATAATTCTTAAGGAGTTTTAGAAATATCGCCGAACATGTTTTTGTATAAAACGGCTAACAAGAAACTATACGAAAATGTATATTTTAAAAATTAGTAATTAATAACGTTTCGTCTTAATCTATATTTAATAAAATTTTACGGTTTCCGAAACAATATGAACTATGAATTTATAAAATTGCGACCCGAATGTTGCCAATCGTATCTGGAGTCGTCTTTCACAATCCACAATCAATTGACCATCAAAATATTAAAATGTATTTATAGATATTTTACCTCTTATTTGTTAAAAGATACCTAGTTTATTTAATTATTTATTGCATTCAAAATCGATACAAACATACTAAATCTCGGAAAACATATATTTTTATTACGACATTTTCAAATTATATCCACTAGCAACACTGAATATCTAAGCTTGGGGCGCTCCTAGTCCAACTCTCTAGTATCTCCCGATACGTCAGCTGTCTACAGCCGATGTCAGTGATTGTACTTCGAAACAGTTAACAACATGTCGGCTTTGTAGATTTCTCATTACAGAATAAATTGATAGGAGTTTAAGGACCCGTTATTTCTCCTATTAATCTACCGCCAAACCTCGTGCGAACTGGGTTGTTGAATACGACATTTAATTAGTTGATTGGTTGACAAATGGCTGTTAAATTCGCCTATTCAGTCACCTAATCTGTAGCTAAATGGTAATTAGGTATTTAACAATATGAAACAAACTAATAATTTGACTACTAGGTACCTAATACACGTTAAGGTTTTTTAATACCTTGTTATTCTTAAGTTAAATAGACAGGATCACAGTGTGTCATTAAAAAAATTCCCATGAAGTATTTTTTTACTAATGTTTTAATACTATCACGCCTTTGTTCTCGGAAGAGGTATACAGAGTTGTACCGGCTGTTTACCCACATTTTCCAAATCGTATTTAAATCTCCATACTTATAATAAGAGATAATAATATTGTTATTTACTAAACACGTTACCGAACAAAGGCTGTTGATAAAAATAAAATAAAAATTAGTTGATAATTTGGTACCACTTACTTGGTTTTTAATACATGGAACTTGCTAGCTAATGCAGGTCTAACACACTTTGAACTTTAGGTACGAAACTACAAGTATGTACATCGGCGGCTTCGCCTTGGTGAACTTGCTCTAACTGTTGTCGCGTGTAACACGCGAAAGAAAGAGATACCCTTGTAGGGAAATTTAGTTTAAGGCACGCAGCGCTATGTGAGCTGAATTGCACTCTTTTGCATTGTAACAAGAGTCGCTAATTCTTTAATTGTCTTAAGATAATATATAATCTGTTCATATGTAATCTATGGCTAATATCTTAAGTTGACTATTATTGTCCCCTTTCATAAACTGCCCAGTCTACCTACCCAATGCTGTCTCACACCGACTACACTACAAACAAGTCTTGTACACCTGTTATCTCCATCGAAGTACAAGTATAATGTGCCACATGGAACATACTACCATGGTTATCTTACCTAAAGAACATAGGCATGTTGATGTCACAGCCCCATGAACACCGTTCCACCAAGTCAGACCATGTTTCCTGGACGAGTTTATGTACAGGGTGTTACGAAAATGCGAAATAATACTTTGTTGTTTGGATGAGTATCGTAATGGAACTAAATGGTAAGAAATTTTAATTGAAATTCGAACACTTTTTATTTTGATATTTTTTCCGGATTTTTTTAAAAAAAGACAGGTAACTTAAAAATAATTACAGTGCCAAATGTTTACAAACTTTTATTGAATATTGGTGTAACTTTTATTGAGTATTTACTTACCTACTCGTAAATGTTGATAATTTTTTTCAGACCATTGGATTTGTTCTAACGCCCCAACGCAAAAGATGTGACAAAAAATAAAAGGCCCGTAACTCGGAAAATATAATGGTTACGTATAAGTAATAACTATTGAAAAAAATAGTTTTAGGTAATGTAACAAAGGACAACAGAAACTGCAGGGAACTTATCAGAACTTTTTATTTTGCCCACTAACACTCAGATGTAGGCACGTTTATTTAAATTAAAAGTCAACCTTAATCGCTAATCTTACTAAAACAATGCCTAATTAAGTAGATATTTGTTAAAATCTGAATTTTGTCGTCCAACAAAAAGGTTATTTAGCATTTTACTCCAATACGTAATACAGTATGTAAAAATGCTACAAATAAAGGCATCTATTCACAATAAACACTTAAGCAGTAAATTTTAAGTTCTTCACGATCGCTTTGACTACCGCTTGGAGCAGTGGTTCGAGCGCGGGCCGATCGGCTCACTGCACATGGTGGTTGCGGATTCGATTCCCGCTGGGGCAAATTTCTGATATAGCCTTTTCGTAATTTGCCCTGGTGTGGATGTCACTGGGATCGCTTCCAGTCCATTGTACGGTAGCCATAGTACAAGCGTTGCTTAGTTTGGGACAGTTGGTGTGTCAGTCTGGCGATATTTATTTCATGTTCGCGGTACCAGACACTTTTCAGCCACAAAAGCAATCATGCCGACTGACATTAACAATAAAACAAAACGATTTGCTCGGTTAACCGGCCAACAAAAACCCAACACTAAACCGGTGTTCAAAAATCAGGCGTATCATTGAATCGCACGATCTTGAGAAAGATCTTTTTAGCTATCGATTTCTCTGGCACACAAAAAATAATCGAGTCGTTTGAAAAAATCGAATGACTCCGAGCGTCGCGACGCCTTCGTTAACGTTGGTAAATGCCGGAAAACATGAAATTGTCGCGGTGAGGAGCGAATCGAGCGCACGCTTTGGATTCTACACCCAAATCACGTTTCATGATTTTATTTATTTTTCGTAAGAAGACTAAAACGCTTGAAAAAGGATGAAAGTAGCAGCTAATACCATATGTAACTATACGAAAAATAATAAATTCAATGATTTATTTCATTTAAAAGCATTTGAAATTTAAGGTCATTGTAGTTTTTTTTTTATAAACACAATTTTGCACGCCCTAATGCAATCTATGCCACGTCACAATATACTACAAGTAGCATCTACATTGTCCCAAACTAAGCTACGCTTGTACTATGGGTACCGTGAAATAGACTGGGGCAGTCCTAGTGACACCCAGACTAGGACAAATAACGAAAACGCCATTTCCGAAATTTGTCCTGACGGGAATCAAACACGCAATCTTCGTTCGAACCACTGCACCAAAAGTTCGTTTAATATTTACAAAGTACTTAAATACATTTTGTATTCGTAATCATTTAAATCTATGTCATTAGAAAACGACTATGTCATCTAAATATAATTTGTATTGCATTTTTATCGTGACTTAGATGTACCTACCTATTTCAAACGGTGTGAAGTATGGAGCTTTCTATTTTATATCGTTCTACCTCGTCATGCTTGCACGACTTTGTGGAACGAGTAAAGTATGCAATGAAGAGTCAGATGTTCCTATTTTGATGTATAGACTTAAGTCTATTACTGTAAAACTTAACGTACGAGTACAACTCAGTTTTAGGTTTGTATACAACTTAACCTCGGCGAAAAGAATAACGGAGCGTGGAGAAATGTAGCTCACAAAATTATAATGATATCCAAATTCAGAGGACTAGCTCATGTGTTTGATTGTTTTATTAAAACTTATATTTGCTGACAAAATTAGGGTAATTTATTAGACTGTAGGTCTTTGTATTTGTTTTTAAATTTATATGTTAATAATTGATAATTATTTTTAGGAGTGTTAGTGTTTTAGCGCAAGTTGTAAGCCAAATACTGTGTGAATTAATAGATGATCAAGTGAAAGTTTTTTTTCAATAATGATATCTATCTTATTTATTGCAGTAAACTATTAAATTACCTATAATTAATTAATCTAGCAAAAAATTCAAATAACTTATTGAAAATAACGCTACAACTCAAGCTTTAATTAACTCATTTAAACTACAGAATAATGAGAAATATTTTATGTTCGGAATACAATAAAAACTTTATATACCAGTTTATTGCACATACCGCAAACGAAATTAATTATTATAAACTGGAAAGTAGAGTTCCATAAAAAGTCGTTTTAGTTTGTGCAACAAAAAAGTAACAATAGAGTCTATTGTGATAAATATGCGCTTCATGACGATTTCTAGCTAGACGTGAGTTGACGATCTTGTCGTAATGGAAGAAATCTGTGCAAACCGCACTATTGGAGTTGGTAGAGTAGAGAGCACCTACAGTTGCAGACAATATGTTGTAATAAAAATATAATAATTTTGTTCTTAACTTACCATGCAAAGTAGAGAAATCATTTTACCAAATCTGTTGATTCATTTGAATGAGAAATAGTTCCACAAAGTTTTAATCAAATTTTCACAAGGCATAACCTATACCTGCTTCGTCTCTCAATTTTATTCAGTAACTTAACAGTTGGGTAAGAAAGTAGTGAGGAGAAATAAATAATGGACAAAATGGAATGAAGTTAATATTACAACTAACGGATAATGTAAATTATTTAATTTTATTCTTGATAAAATGAATTTGTAAAGTTATATTTGAAATAAACTATTTTTTTCATTCGTTCTTTACTTAAATTTATTCACTACACCAAAACTCTTAGTTTTACTATAGTATGGTAACATTATTTGGCTTTGGACTGTCAAGTTACTGAATAAAATTAAAAATCGGACTATAGATTAATTAAAATACTGCTGAGTGGTAACTCAGATTGCCGTAACGGATACTTATTTTAATTTTGTATCGATTCCCTTGTATGCAACGATCAAATATTATTAAACATCTAATCTGCACTCGTCTTTATCTTGACCCAACGTTTTGAGGACAATGTAATACGCTTTCTCAAGTATATTAACATAAAGTTATTCTCGGATGGTGAGTAATAGCAGCAAAAGGCAACTCTTCATTATTAAAAGGCAAACAAAGCAAAATAATTAAAGAAACTCACATGATTAAAACCGCAGGCGTCATCAGAAAACATTTAGGTTATTCAAAACTGATAGGTACACAAATAAAAGTAGCTATATTGATGAGTTAACACAAAATTTAAGAATGTTACACATATTTAGGTTTATTTAAGAATGTTACACATATTTAGGTTACACGAATTTTGAAATCTGAATCAAATTATAAGTAGGTATTTAGAATAAGTATCAGAAAAAGCAATTACAAGTGAAGTGTAAGACATTAAATTCTGGTGAAAGTGTGTTCACAATTGTTCTCCGCTTAAATGGCTTAATCGGTTTTGATGTGTTTTTATTGACTTATGGAGTCGCTTAGATTGCTCTCAGATATAGTTGCACCCGCCCGATAGGTAGCGCTGTTGTCGAACCTGCGGCTAGTGTTGTAACAAACACTGAAATTACTCTTATCTCGTGCCACAACCATTGGCATTATTGCTAAAAACAGGATCCGAATTTTAACCAACTTTAAAAAAGGTGGGCTCTTCTTAGTTTCTTCTAACCTACCATTACTTACTTAAATTGGCACCGACACCAAATATAAAAAATATAAGGTCCCTAGTTATTTCTAGCTATTCAGTACACTCAGGATTTTTTGAAGGCTTTTTCTCAGGTTTTTTTTTTGTTTAAATATTTTTTCATGTAGAATTTCTTTGCTTCAGCTTTATTAATTTATCCACATATTCTTTGAAGCTATATCTTGATGCAATAGTCGTGTCGCCCAGCACCAGTGATGCCACTAAGAGACCACGGGAATGTTCAATATTAACCCGTGAATTCTTCCAGTGCCATTGCCTGTGCGTGGTGCGATCCCTTCCTTCTTCTTGCTTGATTTTGCTCTTGGCTCATCTTGTATCTTCTCATTCATTATGTTGTATTCTTCTTGTTTGGTTGACTCTATGTATATTGATTAATATTTCAGTTAAAAAAATGCATCCTCCTCCTGGCGTCGTATTCCTCAATTCTGAGGGTCGTGACCGCCTCCAAAAAAATGCATAACCCATAGTAAATGTCTACTTGTATCTAATCATATTATCTAAAGACTTAAAGGCTTTATTATTTTAGTAATTATATGATTAATCTGTAAGGGTGTGCCACACCGGTCGATCGAACGTTACTCTGTGTAGAAACTGTTTTATTCGATCTCAAGTCTGAGAGCGATCTCGAGTAATCGATCTTTTGACATGTAATTTGGTTCTGGTATGTCATAAGAATGACATTTCTAAGATCGCTCTCAGATACGGGCCTATATGAAGTTACGGTGCCAAAATACCTAGGTATATATGTTTAGTATCATTTAATGGTTTCGTGTTAAAAGCAGGTATTAATAAATTAGTCTCAACTCTGAGAGTAAACTTGAGTGGTTTCTTGAGATGTCGCTATAAATACTTTCCCAGACAGTGCAAAAATATGCATACACATTGTATAACACTTTCTTTTGAAAATAAATCACTGTTGCTGTTAAGTCCATTCGTATTGCTATTTACAAAAACGCTGCACGACACGCTCCTGTAGTTGCTAAATAGATGGTTCCCAATAAAATTGTCTGACCAGTTTATAAACGAGCAGCTAGCACGAGCGCAACGCAGTGTGTATAGAAATTTCTAGTTTGAAGCAACATTTTAGATATAAAATTAATATGGGGTTATCCTTGGTTTACACTGATTAAACATTCATACAAAAACATATTATTGTTGTCTTAATTTTTTTGTGGTCTTAAAAATAGGGACAGCAAAATGTTTCAATAGAATGTTTTGGTTGGAGCAAACCGATAAGGTAACATCTTTTATTTATGACATTAGTCTCTTCTTTCTGTCTTCTTTAGTTATTAAATTCGTGCTTGTTCCAAGATAAACTAGCTTTTCTGAGGCTCGTCAGGGGTCTATCTTCGGTGTTTTCGTTGTACACCATTGTCTATCCTGGATTACAGCAGTAACAATGGTAGGGGTGTGTGGCTGGCCTAAACCTATTCGGAACTACGTGAAGTATTTATAGGGAAAGATTTCTACCATGGCAGGATCTAGCTGAAATCGCTAAGAATGGACTCACAGAAATAGTGTTACTAGTAAGTGGCGGGATCGAACCGAAAACCTTTCACTAAGCAGGTGATCCCTTCCGTCAGGCACTACAAACAAACGTTCTTATAATTTATAATCTATTCACAAATTATTCCTTCCTCTTCCAATCAAGTACTACATCTATGTATGTCACATTCCCCTAATGAACATACAACCATGCCTCGCTCGCGGCTGTCACACCGTCAGTTCTGCGTGCTTAAGCTTACGAGATGGCTATCCTGCGCGCGCGCACCTCGCAATTAAAATTAATGAACGCTACAGTACCTGGTGTACCGCCTTCGGCGAGTTCAAGAGCATCTGTCGTCATCGAGCATCCTTGTTAATCTAGCCGTAGATGAATTTATAAGGTATGAAGTTGAGTTTATAAGATCATACACTTCTAGATTGATTTGTTACCTATTGATGTATGTAACAGCAGTAATAGCCAATTGGTTAAGCTAGCGTCCTGCGGGCACAAGGTCTTGGGTTCAAACACCGACTGGCACCTCTGGGTTTTCCGAAATCTACTAATCTATAATTTCAGTATGTTAATCATTAGCACACATCTAAACAATTTTCGAAAGACATGTGAAATCCGCCAACCCACACTGGGCCTACGTGATTATGGCCTTAATCCCCCTCGTATTGAAAGGAGGCCCTTGCCTAGGATTGAAAAGTTAAAAGGGCTAATCATTATTACTTCTTCATTATTGTTTTTAATTTGGGTATAGCTCTATTCACTAAATAATACAATGATTAACTATTTACCTTGTTGCTAAAAATTAAACATCAAGTTATCCCAAGTATTTTCAAGCTAAGATCCCAACGCCGGATGATCGATATCTGGATCATCATTCAACAGAATAACACGGGCGAACTAGACTGATGCGAGTTTTTCACTCACTGATCATCAATTACATCTATAAAACACTACCTATTCCATCTATTAAAGTCAAGTAATTATGATAGCACGTAATTATACGCCTATTACTTATATACTCGTACTTACAAAAAATAAATCATGCGATATCTTCAATCGTTGTACATAAAAGTGATATTAAAGATGTGAAGATACATGGAAAATATATTTCTCCAGGTGTTTCTACGACGCTGATTCAAAATGCGATGGATGGTATCGTTGATACTTGAAATGCCGACACGCAAACAGAAAATTTTAAGTGGCTTATCTGAGTAAAGTTAGCTAAACTTAACTTTTCTTTTATGTAACAACGTTTTTCAACAATCAATCGACCCGCCTGATTCTAAGCAGTTAACGTAGAGGGTAAAGGGAGCAGAGGAAGGAGGGTAGTAGACGCAGCTATAATATCTACTTTAGGGCGATTTTTCGTGAGAGGTTGTACTACCTCGGTCGAACCAATCCGTATATAAGCTGCTGAGCTGCAGACAGTTGGCTGTTGACTCTACCAACTAACTGACACTGGAAGGCATGTCTCCCCGTCGCCAGTTGCACTACACCCCCCCCCCCCCCCTGGGTAGAGCTCCCATAAGAACGCGGCACAAGAGGGGTCCCTTTCGGCAATCCAGAAGCCCCTCCGAGTGTAGAGGTTTTAGTGGAAACTATAGTTACATTGTCGTCCACAGCCGCCATCACCGGCAACAAGACGACGTAGCTAAAGTTGCGATACCTACTTTAAACGGCTGTCCACCGCACGTCCGTCATCCGAGCGCCATCATCAATCACGTCCGCGAACCGCCAAAATTATGAATAATTCGGTGCTATCGCTAGAAGTTGGCCGAGATCGTGACGGTGAGTAGTTATATTAAATGCTACACGTACTTTAGGTTTCATTAAATTGTACCTACAAAACCTCGTGTCTCTAACTGCTCTATCTCTATTAAAAAAAAAAAATTAAAAAAACCCCCAACGACTTTCTTAACTACAGAAGAGCTGATCATTTTAAAACGGCTGAACCGATTTTCATGAAACATAGCTAAGAACACTATCGATCAGAATATCTTTCTAACAAAAAAACGAAATTCAAATTGGTTCATCCGCTTGGGCGCTACGATTCCACAAACAGACACATAGATACACATGTTAAACTTATAACACCCCTCTTTTTTCGGCGGAGGTTAAAAATACTAAACTATGAATGAAACAAAGTCACTATCTACGTCTGTCTGTTTGTCTGCTTCATTCTTCTAAACAACGAAACTGATTTAGTTATTGTTAATTTGGTTTTCATTATCATAGAAAAAAGAGTGTTCTTGTTATAAATAAAACAGTAAGTACCTGACTGACTACAATGAGTCAGTGGAATGTTTCATCAAAAAACAAACAAACAGTACATTACGTAGCTTATCAGGCAAACATCAAGTTATACTCCGTCATACTTTCAAATGCATCAATTGTGATTTGAATAAATCAATATCTAGCAGCGCCACGACTCTGTAGATTAAGCCTCAGCCTGTAATTGGGTTCTTCGCTCTATATTTAATAACACACCTCTATTTCCTCTGACAACATCAACCCATGTATCACCGAGTGAGATGCAAATAAACCATGTTCTACATCCTGTTCAGGGTTTTATGAGGACAAGGAATAACCTAGCGTAGGTAGAAGAAAAAGCGGTTTTAATACGAATTTAATCTCAGCCTTATTTCTGAGACTAAAGATTGAATATCTATGATTTCATTAGTTAAGATAATTGGAAAGTGATAAGAAATAGTAAACCCATGTATTCCTAGATTATAGGGTTGCATGTAATGTTTCCAAACTTAGTGGTTAATCAAACATGGATGTGAGTTTTAATATCACAATAACAAAATACATGTGCTGTATCAACATACAATTTCAAAGTAAAATCCATCAACAATTATCGTATCCAATTAAAACAAACGATATCGATAAAACCAATTTAAATCGAATCCATGGGAATCGTGGATGCATTTCCCAGCGGATCGGCCGCTCGCCCCATCCACAACACTCGATAGATTCTCCGGTACCAGTCATGCTGGGATTTAATGCTTCGCTTACGAACTGAGACTCACGAACCGTGGTTCGAGTCACTACACACGCGCGGCGAGTTTGCGTTGCCCTACAACGGAATCTAACACTAGTTTCAAACGCAAACGTGATTTAACGTATGCAGAATTGTTACGGGACTAACGAGCGTCGAGAAAGAAAATTGGCAGTGAATTGAATAGCAATAACTAAGTGCGAATTTGCATTGTCCGTAGCTGGTTGTCTCCGATCGTTATATATAGATCTAGCGCAATAAATAAACGTTCTATCTTATCGTTATGCGGACGCCGATAAATCTGGGGCTATCTGATAAAGCGGCTTATTTACGTGTATCCCATATCTATCATTCATGTTAGTCATTTATAGAAGATAATGATAACTGCATCAAGTGCTTTGATAATGGAACAAAAAGCTTTACATTAAGTTCAAATAATTGTACAGCCTCTACAATTCACCTACTACAAAACATTTAGTATAAGAAACACGTTTTTTAAGTTGTTAACGAGTTTTCTGGCTTAGTTCGTTTGAATATTAGAAAAATAGAGCACCTAACAAATTAACTAACCAAAAGTTAAAGAATTTCTAATAATATTATAAAAGTTTTTGCATAAAGTACCTACCAATATTTTACTAACATAGCACAATCATTGTATGCTACAGATTACCGGATAAAGAAAACAAATAAATGAGAAATATATTTATTGAACGCTTTTAAACAAAACACGTCTTATCCGAACTTTATCCGACTAACAAACTGGGTACAATGGATTTATCTCATTACGGATTTAACCCCCCAGACAGTGGTTGTCACGACGCTGAAATACGTGCATTGTAAACGGGTTTCCTGATATGTCCGCGCGAAATATACG
The DNA here is from genome assembly GCA_905147325.1 of Notodonta dromedarius. Classification (NCBI taxonomy): domain Eukaryota; kingdom Metazoa; phylum Arthropoda; class Insecta; order Lepidoptera; family Notodontidae; genus Notodonta; species Notodonta dromedarius. The sequence continues at coordinate 11,684,451 of LR990159.1, read as the reverse complement.
CCGTGTTGCCTAGTAAAGTTAGGTGAATTTGTGCGCACGCACCGCAGGGGAGTGCACCCGGCCTCTGGTTGGTGCGTTTGAAATTAGAAGCGAATGCGACAATGATCTTTGAAAAGTATCTATGTGATGTCAATCATTTTTAGTTTTAAGTAAGCTTTTAAAGTGTATTTCCATATCAACAGATGCCTCAGCATTATGAAAATGTAACAAGATTTTTTTAGTAGTAGGAGTAAGTAAATAATTACTTTACGAAGCCATTTGTGTGCCTTCTATGCATACAAGGTGAAACATAATGGGTATACTTTTTTTTTCAAAACTTAACTTTGTAATTCTCAAACCATCAGCTTTGGAGGGAACTTGAAAAACAAAAGGTGTAATAGGAATACAGCTGTTGACCGATTTCACAAGTCTACAAAACCTTTAGTACTTCAATTGTCCCACAAAGCCGATAGTTTGAGATAAGTTAAGTTGCAAAAAAAATAGTATACCCTTTTTGTTTCACCTAGTATAATGGCTTTGGTATGGCAAGTATCTACAGGCTACGTTAACTGGTTAACATCATACAGGTCGTACGGTTGTTTGCCGACTTTGTTCTATAAAAAAGGTATAACTTATTTATTTTATTTTTAGTTAGTCTTTATAAACAGTATAAATAAAATTAAAGGCAAATTTAGCATATTTTTTGATGAAATGTTATGATACCCAACAACTGTATTTTTCTCTGGTTATTTCTTTGGCATTGGGACTGCCTTTGGGTAAGTATAAGTACTAAGATTACAATCAAATAAGTAACTGTTCCTCACATTTTCCTCCTTGAGTTCAAAAGGTTTCTCATTAGTAGAAATTCTTTTATAACAACGTATTTTGGTCCTTAGTATGTTACGTATATAAAATTATACATATATGTATTATACACATTTTAAACACACATTATACATTATAGAAGGTCCGACGGCATAATAAGATAACAACTTTTTAAATTTATGGTAAGGTTTGCCTTCAAATTTGCCCGTCGTAGAGCCAAGTACAACTAATTGACTACAGGTCATACATGGACTGCCTCGAGCCGTGTAGTACCACCATCTCACAGAAGATGGGTTAAAAGTCGCTATTATAGCTGTGTTTCGTACTATGATATCGATCTCGCTAGAGAAGAACTTCCAATAAGAGTAACCCCCTCGTTTGCACACCGATATTAGGTTGTCTCTATTTTGTGCGATAACATACATCGGTATTATTGTTTCCTCTGAGCAAACGACCCCGAATCAAAACTTACCTCATCTTGCTAATATCGGTTCAAACTGCTCAAACCAGCGGTACCTTAAAAAGAGAAAACGCAAAATTAATGTCGAGTGGTAACAGGCTAACATGATAGGTGGGCGCGTCTCTGAGCTACCGTGCATGCGCCTACGGCCCTAATTATTTCCTCGACCTCCCAGGTTCTGCTCCCGGCCTGCGTTAACACACCTTGACAAAGTTGTAAATAATGGTTTTGTGCCAAATCTTAAAAAAAATAAAAATATTACTAGCAATGTGAGTTTATCATATTACTAGTATTCCTGTTAGCCTCTCCAGCTTAGCTAATGCTAGTGTTAGGAGTGGGCCCACGGAACCCGGAACCTCTCAGCTACAAGGGTGGCCCGTTTAACCACTAGGCTATTAACGCCTTAAACTTAAACTGGCCATTGAATTAAGGAACACGTAGGTAATTTAAAAATACACACTGTTTTAAAAAAAGTAGTAGAGCTTTTCGTACAAAGGCACTGTTTTACCCCAAAATGCTTCAAGGGACTCGTTAAGGTGGTTTCTTTTATGTTCGTATTTAAGGTAATTAGGAAGTTTTTTTATAATTAAACTCAAATATTAAAACGATTTCTTTAAGTCACCATATCTCTCTTCTTTTATGTTATACAAGCTTTTGCTCGCAACTTCGCTAGCATATATTTTATTATCTGGATCTCGACAACAGTGCCATCTACCGGATCCAACTATAGCTAAGAACCGTCAAGTACAAAAAATAATGAAGTACCCACGCGCACAGAAAATGTAAAGTTCGTTCCTAAAGTAGGAACCTCGCGAAACTGTAACATTCGCTTACTGTTCTTAACACTATTTAAGTAAACAGATAGTTACGCCACGATCCGCGGCAGGAATGTTGGGAAAGCACAGTGGTAGCGCACCGTGTATGGCAAATTGTATACATTATAATCGGTTCGCTGCCAGAAACCGCTGTTGTCGAATACAGAAACGGCCTTAAGTTTATGGAAATAGTTTACCTAAGTTATGGATTTTGACCCCGGATGGTATTAAATTATTCATAATACGGTGCAGTGGTATTATTATAAATGATTTTGAATTTGTACTGTGCCTATATAAAAAGTGCTGTATATTGGCCGACCAAAGGGAGAATCAAACATCTCCCTCGTTCGCATTGAAATTGCCCAGGTCAAGAGGATATTTGTTTATCGTAGTAAATTTCCAATTAGACGATCGCTTGTAGGCTGAGTGTCCCCTGTATTTGTTAATATAAAATTCGAGCATCACTCAAACTGTACTGGTGATTGCAAGTAAGTATATATCGTAACTTCTTCCCAATAAAGTCACATAAAAGCACACCTAAACCCGCCATAAATTAGATAGGAGCATCGCTAATGTGTTCCTCTTATTTGTACAAATGTAAGGCTATTGCCTGAAGCTATGTTTACGTGTGCGTGACTGCCGCGCACCGAGGCGTGGGATCGCGCCGGGTGCGACGTGACCCGCGCGGTAGGCACCACGCTCGAATTGGACTAAAAGGATTTAATGTAAACAGATTTAATGATTCCTATTTGTTTATTAGGGCACAGTCGACCACTTATTAAGGAGCTTTTTTATATAGTGCCTTTTAAGTCGGCAAAAAGCTAACGACTTATGAACCGCTCGATGTACAGCGGATCTTCTCAGTCGAGGTCGCGTTCCGATCCGGTGGTAGATTTACCCTCGCCACCTCTCCTGGCAGCGGCCCAAGCCGAGGTCGTGTCCCTTGTGGCGCCCTTGAGCTAGCTGCCCCCCTGCCCCTCTGGCTGGAGCGCACTTGCGCTCGCCCTCTGTCCGGGTGAAGTTGTTATGGCCACTCTGGCCAACAACATATAGTCAAATAATAAAATAAAAAAAACCAAGTGCAGCAGTTACAGATACTTGCAATAGGAAAGTAATACTTGCACGTCGTCGACCTAAAGGGTAGTGGAACAGAGGGTGGGGAAGGGAAGGGTGGTTGAACTGCCGGGCCTTTCACACATCGTACGAAACACCGCTATAATAGCTACTTCTGTGAGAGGGTCACTACTACCCCGGTCGAGCTGACCCGTGTATGAACTGTAGTGGTCTGGGTAATTTGTAGAGTCAAACTAGTTGTTATACTATAATAGAATGTCGTTATATATGAACTATCGTTGCCTACTATTAATTTTATGTATTGCAACCAATCAATGCACCAAAACAGATTACCAAGGCTTTGGCTATTGTTATATTTTTTATGCGAACTACAATATTAAGATTGATTATGATTTGCCAATTGATATGATTGTAGATCAGATACTTACTGTTCAAGATATGTGTCATCAAAGTTGAGTGTTTTTAACTTGATGTTTGATAAATATGTCGATAAAATAGTTTATAACATTGACTATACATATTTGGAGTGATAATAAATAGCGTTGTTAATATGGAAATATGGAATAACCACGAAAATTATATAAATGAAGGCAATAACCTCGAAAATGAAGGAAGCATTGGTTACTATAATAATAAACTTAATAAGTTAGCTCAGTCCCTCTATAAAATACACACTATGAAAAGCAAGTATTAGGATACCTCACTATCAAGTACCAAGTTGAGGAATTATCTCTCTCCTGAAGCCTTTGCACTGCAACATGGAGTTTTTCAGAAGCCATCTCTACAGGTCCCTGAAAACCATCGCGTCCCCTTAAGTTGCAACTGTCCCGGCCGACGGTGACCATTTACCATCAGGTGTACCGTCTGCCAGGGTGCCTACCTGGACAATTAAAGCTTTTCCTAAGCATATTATCATTGCATGATGATATTGTATACTTACTATTGTCAAGGCCACCGATAGATGTCGCTAATAATAATATAGCGCGCGGTGTAAGGGTGGTCATGATATTTCATATGGCCCTTGAGAATTATGTTTTATGTGTGGAAACATATACACCTATATTCAGTACCCTAGTGTATTATTGTGTAGCCTAGAGGTTGGACACCTTGGGTGGGACTTGCACCGGTTGTGTACAGATATAATTACTTTAAGATGCCTAATTTGCGACAATATCGACAGAAAACCTCAAAGAATAGGTAACAAACCTGCAGAGAAGCAACATTGATCTACAGTCTACAGAATCCATACAAAGCTAAAGCTATACAACAATCTTAGTTTTTACTTGTTCCTACCTACTTATATTTGTACGTGGAGCGCGAAGTGTGTAGGTTAATTAATCTGGCTTGACGCTACACAGACATAAAGTGACTTAACTTTATTGTTGCTAACACTATTTGGTATTTAAAAGGCTTTCCGAAACTGTATATGTCATTACCTGCACTACATATTACTCTCATTCCCAAAATCATACTGTCCTAATCTAATCCTGTGAAGAAATACAGCTCCATCACGTAATCCCACTTAACAAGCACACATACAATGGTTTACGACCTCGGGGACGCTACACAACAAATTGTAGCTTATTTCGACGACGCGACTCTATAAAAATTATGAAACGTCTGGTTCCGAGAATGCAACAATTGCAGTGTTTAAAGTTAGTCGCAAAATGCAAATAAAGCTGTATTTCAGACAACTTGCTATATGTAACGGTACCATCGGTTTCTAAAGTGTATTTTTTCAGTGCACACCCAACAAACACAGTTCTTGCTGATCAATGTTAAGCAATTTTCTAGCCAAGATGTTTAAAGCAACCTCTCCTGGCAAAAGAACATCCGAGTAATTGTAATCTGTCGCACATACGACAAGTCGCAACTCCGAAAAATCGCATCCACGGAACACGGCACAGGCGGGCGGCGCGCGCGCCGGGACGAGTTCCACAGGTTGTATGGAACTGGTTTGAATATTCATAGAGAACGCGAGGCAACGGCCGGCCACTACGGCGATGACATAATGGATCCGAATAGATTTATTGCCTCCATACCATATTATAAACTTTATTAAGAATGCCAGGCCGACTTGTAGAGAATGTACCTAAATTTGTGTCAATTAATTTTGGCGATTGGCTTCAATTTATTTCGTACTAGCGACCCGCCCCGGTTACACACGGGTATTTTTACAAGTGTTTCTCTGCTATATTATGCATGTATTATACATATAAACCTCCCGCTTGAATCTATCTATATATTAAAAAAACCGCATCAAAATTCGTAGCGTAGTTTTAAAGATCTAAGCATACATAGGGACAGACAGACAGCGGGATGCGACTTTGTTTTATACTATGTAGTGGAGCAAACTAGCTAACTTGGCTACATATTTAAACATTGTGTTGATTAAAGAAAATAATTAAATTGGTGCAAAAAATAACTGACCGTACCTACTACCTATAAAGATCTGAAGCCTATACAGAAAAAGTGCGGTGTCAAGTGTTCTACAAGGCTACCAAAAGAGTGTGTCCACACACCAATTCATCAACATAACATCGGTATGCCCGCCAGGTGGGTCGTTGTCTCCGCGCCGAGACGGTCGTCAAGTTAAATGTAAAGGTCGTTTCTAAACTCCGGCATAATACTCGAGGGTTTGCCTGAGTATCCGACAAAAAATATTACCGAAATTTGAACTTTTTTTTCAAAAATGTTGTAACTGCCATATTAAAAAAAAATGCATACATTGCATTCTTATCTCTTATCAGTACCTACTATGCAATTATTTATCGAACTTTTAGTTGTATATTGGTTGCTGCAACTCATAAACGCACTTTACACTGTTTTGTAGGCTATCTGATGTGTTCTAAAATTGTGACACATATTCAAAGGTTCATAACTCCAAACAAATATTATAGTTATGTATCCATCGTCTTCACTAGTCATCTAAGTATATAGCAGCTACCGTACACGTACCTACCTAAATCATAATTACGGAATTTTGAAACACCATGTATATGACTTATTTATATACAGCCTTGTACAAACCTTTGTTTTACAGGGATTTATGAAAAGTATTTGTTTGTTTTGTAGTAGTCGCAATAGGTACCTATGGCTTAATAATGAAATGAAATCTATTTTCCCACTAGTGCCTAGCTTCACAAGTTAAAACCCTTTTATAAAATAAGTGTTTATAGTTTTACATTAACTTAATTTCGGTGGACTGATAATGAGTTTATTTATTAATATGAATTTTATTTCAATATTTCTTTTCATATAAGACATTCGGCGCTAACATAGCTTGTAAGCATACAAATAATTTAGTCAATAATTTCAAATATGTCAAAATCATAAATTAAGATTACTTAAGATTGTTTTTCATTGAAATAAATAGGTAATTAAATGCCATTATTAAAATACTTGTATCTTAATGATGCCGACGATGTGACGAGCATGTCCAGTCATTTCATTTTAATTGAGCTGAACTTTACAAATAACGATCTGTCACAAGCACTTTGACAACACATATATGGAAGTGTTATCGAAAACACGTAAGAACCTGTGTAATTTGTTAAAACAATATATAAAGTTGAAGTGTTAAAAAGCATAAACAAACAAGACACTTACTTAACAACTTAAAACGGAGGAGTTTACTTTTTGTGTCATTACATCGAATTAATTAAAAAATAATTAATTGCCGCATCGGGCGAGCTCGTATTTTTGGCTCCGCGTCGGCCGCGACCGGTTTCGCAAAACATGCGCGGGCGCATGAGTCACGCGCACATGGGCCGGCACTATGAACGAACGAATTTCGGACATGTACATTATGCTTTTATCAAGATCACGGGCCGGTCGTCAACACGTGAAGTTTAAACTGCACGCCATTTACAGAATGCGTTGTCATTTTATAGAATTTATTTGACAGCGAGAGCTAATTTTTAATCTTTATGTCGAGTACTGCACCGATAAGTGATGAAATTCGCACGTCGTAACACGAAGCTGACAGGTTTTACCAATTCAACAATAAATGCATTTATAGCTATAACATTAATAATAATGCAAATGGAAGCGACATTGCTTGAATATTTTGATATAAAAGCTATATAAGAAATCCTTCTTGGTACAACATAATTTTTTTTTAATCATTATTTAAATACTTATAAGACGGTACAAGAGCTCATTGAACTCTACATTGGACACATCAGTAGCTGTCCTATAAGATTATTCTCTCATAAAGTCCCCAGCGTCTAAGTACTTGTATAGCATTTACGTATAACTAATCGGGCGTAAGGCTATTCGTGCATTTTTTATTGGAATCAAAAATATCAAAACAGCTTTTATCCAGGTTTTTAGTTCCATTATAACCCAGGGAGGGTTAAATTACGAAAAAGGTCATACAAATAATATTGTGAGTCCTCGGCAGTGTTATTACTCAGGGAGAGTCGCTACAGGTTATTCCAGTTAGTTTCCAACCAGGACGCGAGTATACTTAGGGTTCAGTGATGTTTGTGGGATAGCGCGAGCTAACCTTTGGTAATGAGAAGAGGTGAGTGTTGATTCAAATTATAATAAACAAGTAATAATTTATCTGTGCTATTTAAATAAAAAAGTGTATTATTACTTTTCCAACAGTCTTGACAAAGCATTAAGTTATCCTCTCATGATCATAACATCATAATATTTATGGTGACTTCGAGAATTATGGCTTCTAAAAGATATTTATCGATATTATAAATAGTTGGAACGTGAAAGTTTTTACTGTTATTAATAGTGTTTCTTCACTTATTACTGTTTATTTATGTAAGTAAACCAGTTTTTATCGCTTACAAATTTGTGACTTAAATAAATTTGATTTGGCAACAATCTGCATAGAGCAATATATTATACTTATCATGCTTATACTTGTCAAACAATAGTGTAATAATTTTACTAGAATAATTAAGTTGGTTGTAAGAACTTAAGAAATTACTTACGAATAATCTAAGCATACTTATGCTCAGTTAATCACGATCTATTAAGTAAATAATGATTTAAAGAGAACTTTATTTGATTTGAAATTAAAATGCAACATGTTGGAATTGTTTCAATTTACTGCCATCAAAATATGAAATACCCTCCATTGGATGAGAAAAGCCGCCCGACATTCAAATCAAGGTTAGTGAAAATTCTCCCTCCGTATTCATATATAACCTTTATTTAGTAGTTGTAACCATAGTGTAATTGCTGTCAGTATGTCTATCACATTTTTTATAATTAAACCAATGAAACAATTTCAGATACTGATTGCGACACAGGTCTTTCTAAAGGATCTAATAAAATATTGTTTAACATTAATTATCTGTTTATTGTATTACATTTAACTAGCCACCCGCCCCGGCTTCGCACGGCTCTAAAAATATCAGTGTTTCTTTACTATATTATTATACACATAAACCTTCCTCTTGAATCACTCTATGTATTAAAAAAACGCCTCAAATTCCGTTGCGTAGTTTTAAAGATCTATGCATACATAGGGACAGACAGCGGGAAGCAACTTTGTTTTATACTATGTAGTGATAATAATACGGCTGCATATTCTACGCTATCCATATAAAATAACAGAACATGTTACCAAAACTCTGCAGAACCATTACATACCTACATTTCGTTACATGACATAATAATCATACTAATATTATAAAGAGGAAAACTTTTTTTGTTTGATTGTAATGAATAGGCTCCGAAATTACTGAACCGATTTGAAAAATTCTTCCACTGTTGGGAAGCTACACTATCCCCGGGTGACATAGGCTATAATATATTTTCAAAAAAATTAGGGATCCTTACTTAAACTCGAATAATGTAACCGCAATGTACCCGTGCGAAGCCGGGGCGGGCCGCTAGTTATTATATATAGCTGTCCACGTCATATTAACGACTTATAATTTGTTAATCTTTAGACACGGCTGTCTACACACTTGACGTTTTTACAAGCGCTTGACCCCCAGAAGTAAGGCCCAGTCCACACTATATTTAACTTTTTTATTCTCCCGTTCGTTTGCATCGTAAATATCACCGATTCTTAAGTTTATATTCCGCCGATGCTAGTTTTTGGCGGAAATATGCAATTGTAAATTTACATATCTGTATGTTAGGTAGTTTTAATAGCAATCAAATAACTCGTTAGTAGTTTAGTTATTGATAATAGAACCTGTTTATGAATAGCGTTGAAGGTTGATGAAGTGGATTTGTAAGATAAGTACTTACCTATAGTTGTATCTAGGTTCGTAAATAAGTAAGTGTGTAAGTACTTAATTAAGATGCATCTTCTTATTCGCTTAAACAAATAAGTTAATAGTTTTATTCTGATGATGCATAAACTAAACTCAACTAAATAAATAGTATTGCCCTCTTTCTATTCGTAAATTATGAGCAGGACATCAATATTTGAAGACGTCTCAAATTTTGGTAAGTCATAATTTAATCGCAACAGAGCTGGCATTATTTTTTAAGAATTTAGTTCTAAATTGACCTTTGGAGCTAAAACATCGTCACTAAACTGCGTTACACTACGGTCAGAGGTCGCCACTGCGCCGATATTTTTCCACCGGGACCAGTTGATTGTTCATGGACAGTCTGACAGCGCGGCATGTGGGCGTCATCTCTGCCTACGCCACATGTACGATTGATAAAAAACCTGTCCTTTTGTCTGTGAATAATGTCATTACGCTGCAATGAATACATCAAAAGTGTTTATTGGGTTACCTATTTATCTAGGCACACATAATTTGATTTGCATATCATGAATATCAAATGAATCTGTTTCACGTAAAATTTAATCGAAATTCATCTAGGTTAAAAATGATACTAAAAAATCAATTGTCCTTGAAAAAACAAAAAAGAAAAATAATAAATTAAGTATGCCCTCTTTGCACTAAAAAAAAACACGAACAGGGCAGTGTTCCAAATTCGAAAAGTCCGCATTCCTGTCACGTATTCACAATGATACCAACACTGCCGGCCGCAATATACCGCACTTTACACGTCGTAATATTGCCTCTAATAAACTGAAACATTAGCGTTTTGGGGGACACGTCGGCCGAGTGCATGCTACTAATGGCCGCTCCAGCCGAGGCGTGAGAATAACTGCTAACAGACACATTACTGATTATCTACAGAGCATTAATGCGCCTCGCTCACACTTTATTTTTACTCACAATTAATTTAAACTTTCAAGACGGACGCTTTCATGTTTGAGAATGGTGTTCTTTAGACAACTCGTAAAACATCGTGTGCGAATACCAAGGAACTATGATACCATAGAAACGAAATTTTGCGGAGGTACATCCGTAGGGGATAGCAATAGAGTAGCGTAGGCCACTCGAATCAATACACTAAGCTGTCGTCATATATAACCTATTTCATTTGTACAGAATGTTGGCCGTAAGGAGAATTGCAAGAAATCTGCCAGCAAGTCCACATAAGCGGCAAAGGGCGTGTCTGCTTGAAAGGCCGCATGTCCGGAAGCCATGAACTTGCGCCCGCGCAGCCGGCCGGCGATACCGGCTTGGCGAGACCACTAGGCGGTTCCGAACGGAACAGACAATTTCGAACGGGTATCCGCGGGATGTTTCTAATACGTAGGTACTACTAACTATATAATATTGATTTGCACGAGCGAAGCGACTAATATCCAGTAGATATTTTGAAAGTACCTACGAAAGTAAAATAAAATTTAATACTATAATAAAAACAAAAAATATTATTAAATGTCCATATCAGTGTTCTATGCATTATTTTTAACAACCGACAAAAAAGAGGGGTGTTATAAGTTTAACATGTGTATTTGTGTATCTGTGTGTCTGTCTGTGGCATCGTAGCACCCAAGCGGATGAACCGATTTCAATTTTGTTTTTTTGTTGGATAGGTAATCTGATCGAGAGTGTTCTTAGCTATGTTTCATGAAAATCGGATCAACCGTTTGAAAATTATCAGCTCTTTTGTAGTCTAAAAAGTCGTCGCAGCGGGGGTTTTCTAAATTTTCAATTTTAGTTATTATAACTTTAGTTTTAATCGGATTATTTTTAATAATTAAGTTCGTCAGCATCTGCACTAAAACTATAAGTAGTACTTATTATTATTATGTTGTTTTTCGTTTTCAAAATCTCACTAACAGCTAGTTAAGGGTCTTCACCAATCGATCGGCATTTGATCAACCGGCGATCGATAATGACTCGAACGATGTAGAAACTGTCGAATTTCATTATGAACATCGATCGACGGCATCAATCGACAGTCGATCCATGCAGACCCATGAGTCAGTGACCGCATACATTGTATCAGTTTTCACACGCATGCATGATTATAATCAGAATGACGGCATTCATGTGTGGGTAGCTTAATTGGCGTGAGCCTACAAGTTTATATTTAATTTGTTGACTTGACCTGACCTTTGTTGCCAGCGGTAAAATTAAATATGACTGTAATAATTGCGTTTTGCAACATTGGAATAACCCAAATAACAGAAAAGTGATAATGATTTTTCCTTTACGTAATAATTTTTAAAATACATAAAGCTATTTTTATGTTGAAAAGAAAATATTGTTTTAACCCAAACTGCGTTATCCAGTTTTTTGTCACTAACTCAAAGTAATGATACCTTGTCCACACCATCAATGGAATGACAAAGCAATTAGCAGCCATCAACACATGGCAATATATACCCAGTAACGGTTTTTAATTAATAAAATATACAAAAAGCTGCTGGGAGTCAGTCACGGTGGTTTATCAAAATGAATAGTTTACAACCGAATTTACTACATAGGCATTTTTTTTAATAAGCGTTTATATTAATAGGCGCCATTGTAAATTATGATTTAAGCAACGGTGACCAATAAGCGAGAGCCTGTATTTTTAAATAACTGTGCATGTTGTCACCACAGAACACGACTGTTTTGTTTATTATGAGAAAAGTTCCTCAGCAGTTACCTACCAAATCTACCTTCCTTTCTTTATAACTGACTAAATAATTATAAAATTATACTTGGTCTAAAATTATACAATTTAATTATTCAAGTTTGTTTTTACTTAGAATGTAATATCATTAGCGGAGTCATTCCCACGTGTTTACGACATCAGGTGCGCGAGCGCATAAAAATGCAGGCGGGCCTGGGGTCATGACGTGAACTCAACGCCTGATTCGACGACACACTTACTACGCTAACTACGATTATGAGCGCGTTGTTCATGTTTTATTTACATAGGTAGGTATTATATGTTAGTTTGTTATCTAAAACTGCATTAATACGAATAAATAGATCTCAGGTCTGAGAGCGATCTTGGAAATGTCATTCTTACAAGTGAAATGTCAAAAGCGTAATCTATATTTTGTGGTCAAAGACATTATTTTTGCTTCTTTTGTAGTTGAATGAAGCAATAATAATTTATTTACCAGGGCCAACAAGAAGCAATACGAATAATGTAATAGGTAGTTAATGGCTTAGAACAAGTCGGTCACCACTGGGCTCGCCAACATTCGGGTAGCCATTCAATAAATTGGTTAATTCTGTAAACTGTAATGTTAAATAATAAATGAAGACGAGACATTAAAAATGACAAATTTAAGTGATCCACAATTCATTCATGTTTCTATTACTTCTCATAGGCCGTGTTGGTAGATATCTATTAACAGTACATAGTTCTTATTACAAACAGAATGAAGTCAAATCTAACTTACCAACGTCACAATTGTTTATGGTGCAGGAAATCTGTAACAAACATAAATCATATTAATACACCATAAAGCCATTATCAATCACCATAGGATCAATACGAAATTCACTTAAATGTGGGTAATATCGGTAACGAAAACTGCCAATCTTTCTTCTGTAACTTAAGCCTTGCGTGTGCGCCGAATCACGTGCACATTTCGAAATTTTCCAATCACAAACCGTTGAATTAAACTTTCTCCGAGCGAAATACATTTTCTTTAATATCTATTTGTTTCTGAAGTGTAATCATTGAAGAAAGTTTGTGTAATCGTGCTGATTATAAATAATTTATATATACTGATTATAGACTTAAGGGACATGGCTAAATATGTACCTATGGACATAAAAACCAAAAACAAAAAGAACGAAATGGTTAACTGTAATAAAATTAACATCACAAAAGGCATCTTAAAAAAAAATACTGATGCTCAGGTCAAACTACTAATTTGAACAACAACTAAGAAGGAACATAAACATTCTTTAGTAAGTATTAATGTAAATCTGAACACACCCACAACAGTAATAAATCAAAACAAAAAAATAAAGTAACATCGTGATTCGTGACGTCTGTAAAATCACGATGCGAAAGTTTAAACACCGATCAAACAATGAACGGATTACTTCCAAACGTTTTTAACACATTACAAGTGTTTAACACGTCACAAAAAGTTATCGGCCACGATCTCTCGACGTTAACATCGGATTAAGTTCTCAAATTAAGGTTGTGTGTTGATCGAAGCTGTGCGAGCCGACAGACGGAAGAGATGAAAAAAAAACACAACACAAAATATTTTGCAAAAATCTTGCATGGTAACTAATTGACATACTAGATATTTTTAAAGAATTTACTCGCTATATCAATTTAAATAAAATAAAATATTGATAAATTCTATATACTATATCCGATAGGTACGCAACCATACCCAACTACTATTTCCGACTTAAACACTCTGTATAAATTTAACTGCTGATGCGAAATAATGCAACACTTTAACTCGTCCAAAATACTTATCTGAATGCGGAATATGGTTTATCTCGGCATCCTACATCTCCAATCTGGGCGGTTTGAATAGCTGCCGGCACATTCATACGCCAATTAATTTTATTAATTAAGCATCTGCCCGCGTGCGCGAGAGCCACGTGATTTCGATCCCCGATGTCAGATCCGGTTAGTTTGAAGATCTTGATCCGCTTTATTGATCGCCGACTGAGGAGATCGCTGTGCTCGATGCGATCGATCATGTTAATTGTTAAAAGGTTGTCAAAAGTGACTACTGTTATGAATGACGCACACACGTCACCTTGAGTTTACATTGACAAAACATTTTAACAGATTATTATTGTTGTCACCATTTTTTTTTTGCGACGCAACATCATATGTCAGTGCAAACGAGAGATCAAGAAGGTATAGGTCTACCAGAATCTCATGGCATTAAAAAAATATAAAAAAATGTGATTTTCATATGGCAATGTCAATTGTCACCTGCCAAATCAAAGTACAAGGTTTGTCAACCGCTGTTGAGATTTTGTGATATCTTCTTGGCAATTTATTGTTTTTGTGAAAATGTCGAAAAAGCCACTTCGATCTCAAGCGAGAAATATTGTTTTCAATGTGTATCGTAAAATAAGGGAAGAAGAAGGCGTAAATCAAACTCAATCTTTGATTTTAAAGCGCGTCGTAGAGTTGACCGGTAAGTTGGACTGAGTTGTTTTGATACTTTTAGTTTATTTTATATTTATCTTACTTAATTATAGCTTCTTTATAGGGGTTTTCAGTACTACTATACGGCGAATCATAGGTGAGTGCACATCGAACGATGGTGTATTTTCCACGCCTGGTAAAAAGAGGAGAGCGGGGAAGAAGAAAATCAACTTGGACAGTTTCGATTTACAGTTGATAAGGAATAAAGTAAATGAATTTTATACAGTTCGGAAGGAAATTCCAACAGAAATAAAACTGTTAAAAATTCTTCGACAAGAAATTGATTTCAACGGAGGGAGAGAATCTCTGAGGTAAGAAAAATATTAAGTAATAATCCTTCTCACTCGTAAGACGAGGCCTGTGCCCTGCAGTGGGACGTACGAGTATTTAGACTGATGTTGATGTTGATGATTGACTAAGCTATCGTTTCAGTAACATGATAAATTTTATTATTTTTTACAGACTTATACTTAAGGAGACAGGTTTTGAATATTTTAAATGCCAATCAAAAAGGATCATTTTGATCATTTTGTGTACGGAACTCAAGTAAGCGAACGAAAAGCAATTATACCAGTGACCTGAGCGATAATATTGGAATACTGCGAGTCTGCTAAGTGATTCGGAACGGTGCTTGTTGTGTGTAACTAGTCTTAGTGAACTAGTGTACTAGTAGTGAACTAGTACTGTGTATTTGTCGAGTTTGTGGAGAGCGAAATAAACCCTTTTTACACGTTTAACGGCATTAATTGTACCTACCCCTGTACGTGTACGTAACATTATAATAAATTAGTACATAAAGTAATATATGATTGGATTTATTTTTTTTGTCATATTTTCCTATGTTAAGAACCCGATGCATAACAACAATTTCATACACATACCTAGTATACTTTATGTTAATTAATGACTAAATATATAAATAAAAATTAAACAGTATCAAGATCGTTTAATCCAATTTCCCCAGTATTGCACACAACAAATTTTTATTTCCCCATTTGCCATGAGATTCTGGTAGACCTATAAAAACGTTATGCTTTGTTTTGAAGAAATTGAAATCAAGGTGCCAGTTTTAAATTCAATTCCCTAAAATGCCAAGAAATGTACGACAGAAGTTATTCTGTGAGCAAGTCAATTAAGTTCGTTGATATTACCTGTAGGCAAGTATGATCTTGTAAGATTGTGTCTGACGCCCATACATGTAGCCGGACAAAAAACTTAATCCCTCTAGAGTGGGTGCTGATTTAAGTACCTATGAACATGAAACATCAATTATTATGTTCAATACTTGTTCGCATTCTTGAGTACCTGTAAGTATTATCCAACAATTCTCCAGCGTTCGGAGCGATATTAAGTACTTACCTATTGCCTTTTGTGAACTGTCACTTACTTAAAATTTAAAATTAATAGGTTAAATACTGAAACGTTTTAACTGTAAAATTGTTGTTAAAGAAACATTTTAAATTCATTCTCATTATACCTACTACCGAAAAAGAAACTGATAAGTACCTAATTTAGTTTGTAATGTATAATAATAAAAGTACAGCAATTAGTCCCCTCACTAGCCAGCCTTCCACAGACAAAACACATAGAGCAAAGGGTTAATCCGGTTAATCCGTCTATTCCGAGCGCATTCCGACGATCAATCACGCAAGTCGAAACCACTGGCGGTGATCTGCCTGCGACCGTGTGAACGCGGTCACGGAGTTGCCAGGGGGCACTCTATATTTCATGAACGGTGTTGCAACATTAGAATAAGGATAGAGAGAATACTATACTAGAATGTTTAAAATCTAAGAAATGCATATCATTTGTATTTTAAATAAACAATTTCGTGTAACAAAAAATCTAAGTTACTTGTAAACAATGGTGTTCCATTTGATTATACTCATTTGAATTTGAATCTTGCTAAGCTGTTTATGCATTTTTTTATTTGTAGTATTATAAGTTCTTATAAATACAGTAGAGCCTCGATAATCCGTACTCAGGCTAATCCGAACGCCGCTGTAATCCGAACTGATGACTGTATATTTCTCTCTAAACGATTTCCACTTTCTTAACATTTCGCGAAGAGGAGAATTGCGCAGAACCCATAACTGATGACGAGATCATAGCCCAACTTACGCAAGAGAATGACGAGACTGGGAACGAGTTTCATAATATTTCTACTTTGAACGTAAATAAAATTCATCATTCACAAGCTATATTAGCACTTAACACTTGTTTGGATTGGGCTGATGAAAATAACTTGTCCTTATCCGAAAAGATGATGCTGCGTAATTTGAGGGATAAAGCCTTTTTTTGGTCAATAAATAGAACCCGCCAAACTAAAATTGATGATTTTATGAATAAGTAACGTATTCTGTTGTTTAAATATGTATGTTATAATAACCTCAATAAATAAATTGTGTCAAAATATACTTGCATTTTTTGACATACTATAGTCCGAACGCTCTGTGAGTCCGAACAGGTGTTATTTTTTGGTAGTTCGGATGATCGAGGCTCTACTGTACATTTGCAAAGAACATGAGATGGAGGCGTAGTATACTTTTTACAGTTTTTCGACACAAATTTTAACAGCACCGCTGGTGGAATATCTTGAAGATGTTGGAATAGTTTAAGTACTTAACAGTGTGTCAATCTTTTTTAAATACTTTTAAGACATGGCTGGTAATTGCCCTGTTCGGAGTGGTATGGTTCCATAGGCTTATAAATAAACTAAATTAAAATTGAATTATATCACTCTCTTGTAATAGTAGGTTCTTGTTACTTTTGTTTCTCATTAATATGCTTTCTACATATCTAACTGCTCTGTATATTTTAAAAAGTTTAGTTTCGTTAGCAAGTGTTTGGTATATCAACCCTATCGCCATCGTCTGCCTTCAATAGGAAACCGAAACGATGAATGATTAGGACGCTCGCCATTTTGAATGTGAAATTCGAGCCCGTTATTCAGTTAGCCTGCGGCGTTTAGTCCTACCTACCACGTCCTACGGAATGTCTGTCTTGAAATTTATGAATATTAGCATCAAGAAATTAGGTGTCTCAGAAAACTAGTAAGTAAATTACAAGTACCAGTGAATTTCGTTGAAAATAAAGACTATTTTCCAATTCATAACTCTCGCGTCCTATACTTAGAGTTAAGATTTGGAAAATAGTCAACATATTAAGATTAGAATGTGTCTCGAGTAGCTTTCTTCACAACGACAGCGACGTCTCCATTATTTTAAAATACTTTGGTTGGTGTCGACTTCATCCTATGAATTACTGCCTCGAGGTATTTCGCTCATCAATGATAATTTATGCAATACAAAAATAGACAAAATCGCACTAGAAACTCACGTGCAGAATGTCGGAATATTTTATTAGACAATTATGTATTAGACTTGGGGGTCCACGATGCACAAGCAGGGCCAGTGCGTGCCAAATGCTGTCCATCTTGGGTAGGCCAAGGTCTGATGTACGATGTCCGACACTGGGATATACGACGTAGAGTGAGAATATACTGCAGCGAGCACGCGAGGACTGCGTACGCAGGGACGGATTTGCAGACCATATTTTATTTGACAACACAACAAATAACAATTCTGTACTTATATTATTTTAAAAAACATGAAATGCTTTTTGTTAATTTAGTTGCATTCACAAAGCACATATACATGTAGGATAAGCGACGATATATTTTTTTTACATACGTAGTATTTTTATGTTCCTTACACTTCTTTAGTTTAGAACTAGAGTTAAATCATCCTAGATTTGGAGTTATTATGGTATCTAAAGCATCCTTTAAAATTAAGTACCTAATAGGGTATTCCTATCCATTCCATTCATTATGTGTATATTGACGTTATTTATTCTTTGAACAGCACATGATTATCCAGTAATAAATCAACAATCTTCTCGTTATGTACATTTGTCAATTTACAAACATTTATTAACAAACATAAAAACATATCAAATTTCATATTAAAACAACCAATACTCATTTTACGACGTCCATTATTACCCGGCAACGTCAACGCTTAATAAACTGGTTGACCTGTCACCTTTTATAGTGCAATGCATTTATAACCCAGGTGCATTGCACCGCCTATTGCACCTCCGGCCGGCGCACTCCGAACCTGGCAGTCACGTACATAGACGAACGAGCCCACAAAACCGATTGAGAGAGCATTTTGACTCTTAAATGAGTTCGTTCACACGCAGAGTTCACGGTCGGACTAGGATCGTTTCTACGATGGACGAGTATGTAGGTATGTTAGTAATTAAATTCGTGGGTAGACGCAGTTACAGATGGATAATTAGATGATTAGTTGTCACTTGTCATTGATATATTATTAAGTAGGCGTTCAGTAATTGATGTTTGTACCAAAATAAAACCTGTCTCATTTCAATTTGAAAACTAGGTATTTTCTCAGCATATGCAACTGGTACAGTAAATATTCTTATTATTTTATTGAGGCGAAATGGGTTATGACAAGACGTTCTGTCTCATCATTAGGTAGAACAAAGTTCACTGAACGCATTATGACTTGTCTATCATAATGCCTTTTGGTGGTCAGCTATCTATGAATACCAAATACTATTGAATTTCATTAAAATAACACGCCTTAACTTTGAATGAACGCGAATAAACTGTGAATAACTGAACTTATAACCTAACCATACGAATTGCAGACGATTGCAAATAACAAATTTGTAGGTAACAAATTTATGTTTTTTTGTATTAAGTGCAAAATACACCAGAGATATATTTTATGACTTAAATAATCCTCATAATGAATACAAACACCAAAATAAACGAAAATTTAAATTCTTAAAATATATGCGTGTACAATACCAGCTTAGTTATGCAAAACAACCGGTTTGAAATGGTCGCGCCGCCGATACTTATCGATTTACATAATAGGGCGCTGTCGCCGAAATATCATCACGCATCGACAGCGATTACCCTCGATGTAACGATCGTAACGTACTGAGAAAAGGTTACAAAAAATGCGATGCACGTGACATGATAACGGAACTATAGCTCTACTGTGTGTTACATTACATCTAGAGCCATTATAGAGCCAAAATCGTGGCGACTTTGGCTCTAGCTGCTAACACATAAAAACTTTTTTTTTCGAACGCTCTCCTGTGTATTCATCACAAGTTATATTTCTAAATGTATTTCAAATTTATTTTAGGATCAATATTTTGACGTTGTTAGAAGGGTATGAATTTATATATACTATAATTTTTAAGATTTACCGCTGACACGAAAAGTTACCTAGTTCCCTCAACTGGTGGGCTCTTTATTGTGTGGATGCGTTCTAAAGAAAATATGAATACTTAAGTAAAATACGGTTCAAAGACTAACATTATGATCTCAAAAACATCGTAAAATCTAGACCAAATTGTTGCAGAAGTGTAAAATAAATCCGTCGGCCCATATCCCAGGTCCCACGGTTTCTTCGTAGTGGGACGCCAAGAGGTGTTCTCCCCATTGTCTGTGCGTTCCCACGACTCAGCGGCGTTGTGAAAACAAACATAGAATTGATTTATTTTTATTGCGTTTTCACGTGATAACAAATTATTCATTAGAATACCGACCTCATTGCTGTAAGTTCCACAAGTAAAATGTTAAATAAATATTAATATAGTATTAAGATTAAGCGTCAATAGCTCAGTGGTTAGAGGGGCCGCACTCGTAACTGAGAGGTGCCGGGTTCGATCTCCATCCTGAACAATATACTAGTGACGTGAGTACACGTCTATCAAAATCATTTAGGTTAGTTGAAGCAGCTAGCGGGGCTAACAACCTCACTATATTCCTTTTATATATTATAATATTGTCCGTAATTTATATGTAGTCTAACAATTATTCCACAACAGACATACCACTGCTACCAGAACCAATCCTTATCACACGCAAACATATTCAGCGCCAATAGCCAAATCAAACTACTAGGAATACATATCACGCAGGAAGTAATCGATAATTCTAAAAATAAAAGCTTGAGTCATGCCCCTGCCCTATTTCCTCATTCGTCAAGATCAAATCTCGATTCTCGGTTTGCCGAGTCTATTGGTAATGTAATCGATAACTCGAACTGACGTCATAATGTGGAATATAAATATTGAACGCCCGTCAACGACCAGTTGAAGAAAACGTTTAAAAATAAAAAAGTTCCTTTTAAATAATAAATATATAATTAGTCATTCTAAATTCAATCATATTGAGAAGATGTCAAAAGCTGTATTAAAAGTAGAATACTTAGCCCTAATACTGTAGGCGTAAATTGTACACGGTAATACCATTGAATTGGAAAGCAAATACCAGTATAAAGGCGATTCGATGAACAAACATTGCCATGGAATGGTCGGTATTCAGTACAGGGAATTACGTCACAATAAAACTATTGTTTAGTCTTATATGGTAGGTTCAACAGTAAATACCTCAGACAAGTCCATTACGCGACCGTTCCCATACATTGCTGGATTATTCCTCCGCATAGTTTTGGGGTAAGTCATTGTTCTATGATCACACTATTTTTATTAGAGTATAGGACTGTTTCCTTCATAAGTCTGCGAATAAGCGTACCTCCCGCCTGGTGTTAAGCAGTTACTGTAGCCTATAGATGCTCGCAGCACCGAAGGCATTGCTCGCACGTTACCGACTTGAAGGGGAGTAAGGACAGAGGGATGAAGAAGAGATAAATAAATAAGATAAATATCGCCGACTGACACACCAACTGTATAGTCCCAAACTAAGCAACTCTTGTCCTATGGGTACCGTACAATGGACTGAGGCCGATCCCAGAGACACCCAGACCTGGGCAAATTACGAAAAGGCCATTTCTGAAATTTTCCCTGGCGGGAATCGAATCCGCAACTACCCGGTGCAGTGAGCCGAGCGGCCTACGATCAAACCACTACGCCAAGCGGTCGTCAAAGAATGATGAATGATGAGATGAAGAACAGATACTCCCCAGATCTTCTGTGATAGGGACCACCCTGGGTCGACTAGGTTAGTACGTACCAAGGTATTAACCTAGTCGACCCAGTCCGTATATGATCTGTAGTCAATGGCTACAGCTTGGCTCTCCCACCATAAATCCACTACCCACTACCGCAACTCCTGTAGGTATCACTCATGGGCAAATGCCTTCCCTTTTCTCTTACACACTGTCAAGGGCAATTTAGCCTTCCTCGCAAAGGTGTTCAAGTCATCCTACAACCGTTTCCTGTTTTACGACTCCGGCGGCGGCGGCGGCCATAATTTAGTAGGTGCTTAAGTAAAAATATAATTAACCTAATTTACCTCGAATGCACCGCCCAAGCTTATAAATTGCATAATACTTTTTAAGGTTTACTACTGATGTGAGATCGTAACCTTACTTAGTAATTTCAGTAGACGCTCCTACAGAGGTAAATGCTTGGAGTAGGCTCACGTTAATAAATTAATGGCCTGGGCGGGGATTGTACCTGGATCCTCTCCGTTACGAGCTTGGATATTACCACGTAGAAAGTTACGAGAGCCGCAACTATTACTTGGCGGCTACTGAAACTGTAATGGGATTGGGTACTAAACTATAATCACGGCCAACGAGAAGCGATACGAAGTGGTGAAAATGTTCGACTTCAAATCGGTAATTATTGGTCGTAAACCGTCATGCTAATTAATAATAAATGAAGGCGAAAAGTTGAAAACAAATTATTAAAAAAAAAAATCTGTTCATTTTCGAGGTGCTCGTTGGACATGGTTACAGTACAGACCATTGAGCCATAGACGCATCCGGACACCCCCATCGCCTTACATACTTATGTATTTCTACTGCATAATGTATGACCGCACCGGACATTTTAATTGGTCGATTCTCGGCTCGACCAAAATTCGCTGTCTTCTCCAATCACCACTAGCTCTTGACGATTGCATTCTCATACAATATTGGACGTAAGCGGTGTCTTTTCTTATTGGTATGTGGCCGTGGTATAATAACTAATTGGGATGCATTAAACTATATGTTTTATGGTGGATCTATTAATCACCAATTACAGTGGTGGTAATAAAACAGTGCACCTAATTGTACTTT
Organism: Notodonta dromedarius; assembly: GCA_905147325.1. Taxonomy (NCBI): domain Eukaryota; kingdom Metazoa; phylum Arthropoda; class Insecta; order Lepidoptera; family Notodontidae; genus Notodonta; species Notodonta dromedarius. The sequence continues at coordinate 11,661,793 of LR990159.1, read as the reverse complement.
CACAAACTGTCAATGAATATTAGATCTTGCTCGTAAACTATTCCCGTTCCACTTTCATTGCTAGAATACATTAACACTTATCACACATCATATTTATTTATGCACTGTCTCGTAATTGGTCGAGCGGTGCCAAACGCTGTTCAATCATCAATCATAAGGGTGACCTTCCGCATGGCTGTGAAGCGGGCTTCGACTATTATTGGTTGAAGCCCGTGGCGGGCATATCACAGCCAAGTGGTCGGTCGCCCTAAGAGCTTGGGTTTTCTCTCCCAGGTTATGTTAAGAACTTCCCATAGTCAAGGGATCTAGTACCACGCCAGTTTTCCCGAAAGGGGTAGGTATAAGTGCTTGGCCAGTGGCATTTTGGTTCCAATGTAACGTTATGTGTAACTATAAACTATTTTGCAGTTTGTAGGCACAAAGGGTTTGTTTCATTCTGTATTCTATGTGAATAGAGTCGTGAGCAAAAGTGCAGTAGAGTTAGCAGTCATTCACACTATGAATTAGGAATAGGAATTATCGATGTCGGGATGACCGCTAGTGAAGTTTAGATGCATAGCCCTACATTCAATAAACTGTTAGTATTTATTTAACTCTCAAAAATTCGCCAAGTGCCTTGTCGAGCCATGCACAATGAAGGGTTCCGAGTCATTAAAGCATCTGTTTAAAATTTCACCTCAGGTTGAAATAGGTAGGTACTAAAGTTGTATACATACTACTACCGACATCTATCGACACCAATAAATACTAAGAAATAGCCTAATTAACATAAAACATACATTTATTGCTGTTATTTAATTGGAATTTATTAACAATGTATCCAATTTCGTCTGCATAATCTTATTCATATTTTTGCAATAGAAAAATGTAAGAAGTGTCGGAATTCATTACGTAAATTTTGATTTAATCTTTAAAAGTTATAAATCTCGCAAACGGAATTTTTGATGATAAAATGTTGTATGAAAACACCATTTTATTTGAAAAGACCTCTTCAACGACGTATCGTTGAAGAGGTCCTACTAATTTTACCTACTAATTTAACGTACTAGTTAAAAAAAAAAAAAATTGTCCCCTCTTTCGATTTTCGGGGAGGTACCTCAAAAAAAGTAATTTTGGTACATTTTATTTTTGCAAGTGAGATCTACTCTTAAAGTATTTTTGTACCAAATTACATCAACTTCCGTCAGAAACTGTAGAAGTTATGACCCTGTGATAGATGGGGACAGTCGGACGGAGAGACGGACGGACGGACAGACGGACAGACGGACGACCGGACTGGATGATCCTATAAAGGTTCCTCCTAGGGACCACGGAACCCTAAAAATGGACAATTTCGAAAGCTATGTCTTAGAAAATGTCGACAAACATGTCAAATCCACCAACCCGCACTAAGCCAGCGTGGTGGATTACGGCCTGATTCCCCCTCGTAGTGAGGGGCGGCCCGTGCCCAGGAATAGGACGTCAAAAGGGGCTAAATTATTATTATATTTATTTAAAACATTTGCAACTACCCATTGTAAGATAGCAAAACAATATGGCGTGGTTATTTTGGATGCATGTAAATTGTATCTATAATAGAGATATTTATTAATCAATATACTAATTGATTGCACGTTAGCTGTGGCAATTAAAAGCGGGGCAGACATTTATAATATTTAGTATGGTACCAGCCGCTATATTAACGGGCCATACGGATGTTTTTATCGAAGTTGAAATTACCCATAAACCGTAATATTGTCGTTAGTTCGAGATAGAATACAATTATTATATTAAATACTAGCGGGCTACAATTATATTAAAAGTCTTGCCCTACCTAGAACCCGATTACAGCGCCACTTACCGGGTGTAATTGTGAATCGAAACCATCAAGGGACTCACTAAACACACGTACAGAAGAATTGTATCTCAATTACATAATTATTAAATTATTAAGTATATTAACCCCGATAAAATCTACCCAACCTAAATTCCTTTAGACAATGTAAGTTGGTATATTCTACAGTGAAATTTGGTACAGAGTTATACTCATTTACGACAGCGGGCGTGAGCAGTTGGCGGGTGCGCGGCCGCAGGTGTGAAGGCACATGTCGGCCGCTCGTACACGTGCCTCACAAAGAATAGCTTTTTTTTGTTTTATAACGGATCTTACGCATCCTGTAGGTACTACAGGGCCGCTGGTGATAATATAAGGAATAATTATGATAAAAAAATACTGTTCATTATGGATCCTGGAAGCAACGGAACAAGGAGTACGTCAAATTACCAGTAACCAGGGCCCTAACCACGCTAGCTACTCAAATCGTAATAGAAAGGCAAAAGCTAGCGATTACGTTTCAAACGCTCCGCTTTTGACGTTTTGCTACTGACACTGGTATGGTATGGTGTCAGCAAAACGTCAAAAGCGGAGCGTTTGAAACGTAATCGCTAGCTTTTGCCTTTCTATTACGATTTGAGTAGCTAGCGTGGTTAGGGCCCTTGTATACTTTATGTGGCTATTTTTGTGCATCGAAGTGTTTTCAAAATAGTTTTCTACTTGTAGGGACAGCAGAATAAATAAGATTTCGTTATTCGCCCTAGTCTGGTTGTTACATGTATCGAAGCCAGTCCAGTATATCGCTTAGTTTGGGACCATACAGATGGCGTGCTAGTCTGGCGGTATATTTTTTTTTATGTGCATCGTAAATTTTGTCTTCCGTAAAAACCGATTCAAAGCTTACGAATGTAATAAATTAACTCTATCACACTTAACTCGACGGACTTCTTTAAGACTCTTTATAAAATAAATAGGCCTTACCTGAAGGACACCAGCTGTGCTATAAAAAGTATTGGTTGCTTTGTGCGCACGTGTGCAACAATAGCACGTAGAGCTGCCAGCTCGCGACTCTACGGGGTCTACCAAGGTTACTATTGATAGTACCTACCTATGGACGACGTAAACTCGACATTGACCAAATTCCTATGAACGCTATCAATACAACACAAGTATTTATTTTTCATGTTTCTCCGTCGTTTTAATGAAGGCGAGAAATATATATAAAGAATGATTCCTTATCTCATGTAGAGTACGATTCATTATTATGTTTCAGTTGTATGCAGTGAAGTTTTCCTTCACTCGTGAGAAAAACTGCATGTCTTGGAAAATCTAACCAATGTTTGAAAGATGTCTGAGCAGCCTTCAGCCTTGGCTACACCTTGTACAGTTTACATTAAAATGAATTTGACTTTGATTGTTCTTTACGCCGTATTTTAACTTGTTATCCAACGTAAATAGCACCTCAATTGTCTTTATTGTCAACATTTTTTTTTTTTAAATAAAGATTACTAGCTATGTGTGTTTATCACATTACTAGTATTCCCTTTAGCCCCTCCAACTAAGCTAATGCTTGTGCTAGGAGTGGGCTCACGTCAATAGTTTAATGGCCAGGATGGGGATCGAACCCGGAACCTCTCAGCTACGAGGACGGCCCCTCTAACCACTAGGCTATTGACGCTTAATACTACCAAATTGATGTTTAACATAGACTAACAAAGCAATAACATAAACAAGAGTAGAAACTAGGATTGTTAATCATTTCGCACGTATTCCTACAATATTTTTCCTTTTACGTCACTTGTTTATCTAAAGAGAGCACCAGTTCAAGGTCTCCTAAACTTTCTGTTACTACACTGATAAACTGAATTAACATGCCGCTGATAACTAGAATATGCCACTCGACAACCCGTTCAGAAGTTAACCGTTGAATAGCAACGCAGCTGAACTGACACACACTACTTTACTGTGGAAAAAACTAGGGAAACTAGCAAAAACAGGCCACAAACGGTGGTAGCTGTCACTGTTAACTGTCACTGTTAACTGAATATTAATGTTTTACTAGATGTGTCACGTTGTGCTGATTAATGACGCTCTCACCCTATTTGTGCTATGACGCTTATAAATTGTTATGTGTCTTACGGCAACCTAAGCTTTTTGAGTTTTTCGGCGGTCCTCACATAAAAATTGCGACACAAAGAAGATGTGCTTTTTTTAGCATGGGGCTTGCTTTTGATAGCAAGTTAGGTATCAAAATAAACAGTCATACCATTGTTAAGGACATATAAAAATATTTGCTCAATCCATTTTTAATGAGATCTTGTGACTTTATTACTTGTGAAAGTATATTATACTAGCTGTGCCCCGCGACTTCATCCGCGTAGTATTTTAACTTAGCAAAAATTTCGGGATTATCGGATTAAAAAGTATCCTATATGTTAATCCCGATTATAATCTATGTGCGTTCCGTTCGGTAGTTCCGTTCAGTAGTTTTTGCGTGAAGGAGTAACAAACATACATACATACATCCACACTCACAAACTTTCGCATTTATAATATTAGTAGGATTTAGCCTTTTATTTCACTATAAAATCGTCGAATACACGATTTTTTTTTGCTGATGTTATAATATTCACCTTCACTTAAACAATTTTATTTAGCTGAACTCAAAAACCCGTTAATACCCTTTTTGTTATTAAATATATAAATAAGTATAATTTGTTCGCGATCATAAAGGTTACGCGCGAGTGAAATTTTAATTTCTCAAGAACATTCAAAATTTCATAACAAGGTGCCGTTCGGTTTGAAACCTTTTACAGTTTATTAAAATTTTATTACATTGTCGAACGTAAGCATCGGGCGGGTTGTTAAATTATCAAAATTATACACGCCACGTGTGGTAATGGGCGGATTTTTATTATTTTTATACTTTTAATTCCACTTTTTCACACCTTTCAGAGGCTGGTACGCAGCGTGGCTCCGCACAAAATAAACATATTAAGCAATGAATTATAAAGTTCTGTTATTATAATATACTAGCTGTGCCCCGCGACTTCATCCGCGTCGTATTGGATTATTGGGTTAAAAAGTATCCTATATGTTAATCCCGGTTATAATCTATCTGTGTTCCAAATTTCATCCAAATCCGTTCAGTAGTTTTTGCGTGAAGGAGTAACAAACATACATACATACATACATACATACATACATACATCCACACTCCACATTAGTAGGATAATTCAAATTTAAATAATTTTAATTTAATGAAAGAAACACAATACGCTGTCAATGGCACTAAGGTCCGCATTAATAGATCGATCTCAGGTCTGATTCTGATCTTGGAAATGTCATTCTTATCTCATTCCAGTACAAAATGTCAAAAGCATACTCAAGACCGCTCTCAGACTTGAGATCGATTTATTAATACGAGACTATAAAGACGACACCGTATTATCTATACATATTTGACACACAATAGCCGTATTTGACATAACGTTACGAAATTATGGATGTCCAGTTAACCGTTATTTAATTTTACGTCCAACTCTACAACCGTATTTTTTTTTTGAGACCTAGTTGAGGCTCAATTGATAGGTCAATAAAACTTTTATATACAATTAATATGCTCTACTTAGATAGCCCTATAAGGAACAATTGGGTTTACTATTAAAATTTAATGCCATGATAGGACCAATATGCTCTATATCGTAGAGGTATAAATTTTAAGCAATTCTAACCTTAATTACTATACATTTACAAACAGATAATTACTACTTTCTTCATAAAGTAAATGCAATATTAAAACATAAAATCTTTTTATAATTATTTTTTAATTACCTACCTGCCTGCTTAATTTAAAATTACCTACCTGCTCCTGCGTTAACTGCAAGTGTCCCTTTTAAGAAATAATAGTGATCATATTAAATAGTTGAGCCATCGACCTCACGCGGGCCAATCTGAGAACGGGATTCAAATATCGAATGTCAGTCGGGGCGCTGCGCGGGCGCAGATATTAATTTACTTTTAAGCTTTCCTTATTAACGTCGCTTCGGTGTTATGTGTCGGTTTTTCGATAAAATTAAAAGTTAATATTTAAATAATGGGACTTTGATACGGCTGTTTTTGTATCATAACGATTTTGAAAGCGAAATTATGCAAGAATGTTCATAAATATTGTTGATATGTGTCCCGCTGTGTATCTGTTTGGGTGACAAAAGATTGTTTAATGTGTTCCATCGCTATATCGGTTACATTTTATTATTTGGTATATTATTTCAAACTAATTAGATAGATATGTATTTTAGACTAAATTCTTTCTCAAAAAGTGCACAAGTATGACTTATTACTGAATAAATTAGGTATAAATATCCTTGTGGTATCTATTTGGTAAGTTTTTCATAATTTAACTAGTTATTATTGGATAATTACTTGTAAGTACGTACGCGTACTGTTGCGCATCCCACGGAATATTTCCAATACAACCGAAACTGCCTTTATTATTCGCACCCGTGATATGTAGAGCTCAGCTTATGCTGGATATATATATATATACCTTAGATGTGCAGCCGACCGTAATAACCTACGTCTTTTGTGTCACACAAACATAACCTAGAATATTTAATTTATTGATTGTAATGAGGTTAGTGGGAATGCAATTGAATTTACACTTAGACAGGTAGGTATAAATACTTTGAACTTTGTTCTTCTAAATAGTAATTAAGCAATGGATAAGACGAAGTGTGAATGTTAATTACATTATATTATATTATTTTATTTAAGGACTCTACAAGGTTGAAGTTTCATGTATGGCACTTTATACTCCCTTGTAACTAAAAACGTAGAGGGAATTAAATATATTTTAACATCTCGAGCTCTACCAAGAGTTTACACGTTCACTATGAGTCGATAGTATCTATATAACGTTTTGATTTGCATGGGAAATTACCTATAAGTTTTTCGGGGTGCCGATACAATTTTTTCTTACAAATACTTTAAAGACACTAGCGGCTAGCGAGCGTAAAATATATAATAAAGTATGGAGATACTGTAGTGTCTGTAGTTTCCATACAGAGCTTCATTTCATTTACATGCCTATGTACTTATTTAAAATGCATGTACCTACACGAATTTAATCGAAAGATATAATAGGAGGAGTTGGAAGAAGATTATCCACTCTAAGTTTTCCACGGGACTCGTCGAGGGTCAAACCTCGGCGTCATCATTGGACACCATTGTCGATCCAGGCTTACAGGAGTAACGGAATAAAAGAGCGGAGGCGTGCGGCGGGACCAGTCCCAAAAAAATAATAAAAATTATAGTTATACTATCATTAACCAAAATTCTATAAATATTCTTACTTACATACTGAAAACCAAATGACACACCAACAGACCTTGGACTTCGATTAGACCACAAAATGTGCACTTTTCACAAAACTCGGAACGATAAACCCGCTGTATAACAAACCATTGCGGCACAAGTTAACACACCGCACCAGAACGACTGACTGAGAACCGCAATGGATACTGAAGGCAGAATGGATATAGAATTGGAATGTGACTAAAAAGCGTCATGGTAGGAGGGCAACCATCGTTGCGTGACGGCTCGGAACCACGTCACGGCAATTACCATGTCCCTCGATTATCATTCTCGGCGGAGAATTACTTAAGAACTATTCGTCTACTTATTCATTTTTACCTAAAACTTGATGCAAACCGGTTTTCAATATGATCTAAGCATCGTTCGCGAAGTAAATATATTTATACAGTAGTTTTATTGCGACAAAAACTGTCAACCTTAGTGATTTATTTTTTAATTCAAGCTTATGAAATAAAATACCTAGTGATTTGAACCAAAAATATACCCATCTACAGATAAGTGTATAAGGTAGTATGTGATTATTCTAAAATATAGGAAATAACTCTTCAAATAAGTGTTAGAACGTCACACAACAACTCTTATCCTCATAGACAAGAGCGTTCTATAGCAAACTCTGACGATATCTACTTAAAAAAAGTAATAACTGCCAGCACTTCTGTGTTCTCATTTTAAAATTGTATGACAACTATTTTTATTGTTAGTGGTCAGTGGCGTGGCAAAAAATAAAATGAGGTTGGGGCCCGCATATTCACATAATGAGTTCGCGTGACTATTCCGTTGCACTGTGTTGAAAAAAAAACTAATTTAAAAAGTCTTACCAGTAGATTCCTGATGTTCTGGTTTTGTTGACATAACTCCAAAATTCTGTAACAAAATAAATAATAAATTAATAATATTTCTAACCTTTGTTTTTAATCAAGTAAATGGTTCTCAATAGTTAATTAGTATCTATGTTTAAACTACTACAAACATTAACGCCACGCGACTTTATGTAAATATTTAATTAAAACGTTCTTTGTTTTATAAACCCATTTCAATAGTTATGTAAATTGTAGCACCAATAGTGAAAACTTTGACATTGTATGAAAGAGTTAAATGTTAATGTAAAATAATTGACAAGGTCTTACGTTCATAAACTAATAGGTACCCACCGGCAACAAGGTAGGCACCTACGTTTTTATATTTAAAGTATTTTTCAATATATAAAGCCTGCTATCTAATAAATTAAATTAATAAAATTATGTATCCACTCAATATCAAATCCTACTAATATTATAAATGCGAAAGTTTGTGAGTGTGGATGTATGTTTGTTACTCCTTCACGCAAAAACTACTGAACGGATTTGGATGAAATTTGTAACACAGATAGTTTATAACCGGGATTAACACATAGGATACTTTTTATCCCGATAATCCCGAAATTTTGTTAAGTTAAATACTACGCGGATGAAGTCGCGGGCATAAACTAGTTACGTATATAAATTACAATTTGACTCAAATACCAACTGCGGTTCTTTTACGCTAAAGTAAAAGTAGCCTGACTACATTATAATATAACAAAAGTAGGAACAAGTATGTTCGCTAAAATATTTTCTCTCTGGTTTCCGCAGATAACAACAAAGGCGCGAAACTGCTAGTTAAACGTCATTAATTCAAAATTGAAATTTATCGCTCTATTATCGGCGCGCGCGCATGACGGTAGGCGCCCTATTGTGATGCGCTCACCACCTCGCACTGGCCATTGTGCGAGGATCTGATACCTGACGAGGGCTTTGTGTCGGCCAGACCACAGACAATGGTCTAGACTTAGTCATTTTCTAATTTTAGTATCTTAAGCGCTGAACTTTCCTGTTTAGTGTGTACCTACATTGTTTTAATACTGAAAGGTCAGATTGCATTGGTAATTTTTTTTATTTTGTTGTCACCTACAGGGATTCTTACAAACTATAACTTTTTCCAACCGGATGAAATCGCATCGTTCAGGAAGTTTCACAACGAGCTTGTCATTTTTAACATATTTTTTTGTATTTTTTATGAGGAAAATGCAAATAATAAGTAGTTACATCTAAAGGTACTTTCTTTGAGCAATAATTACTTAGCTTAAGGTCAAACAATACATATTGGCATGAGTCATCCCATCACGAATTTGGGTAAAATGTGGATGTCCTAAATCTGTTCAATTATTTGGTACATCTCCGATTGATCCTCTCGATGTTATTGTCATTGTGGTCTATCAATCAAATTAAAAATCAGAATCTTTATGCTATCATCACATTTAATTACTAATGTAGTTCCCCTCACATTCAGGTGCTCGTCTTAATTAAAATCGAATTCAAAGGAATATTTTTTGTTCCCAACCGGATTAATAGCGTCTACAGAATTCTGATCCCGCCAATTACATTGGAAATATTAACAAACGACTCATCAGTACGCAATAGATTCCATCTAGGAGGTTCATTACTTGGCTCGGTCGAATGTGGCGCCGGCGAACGGCCGGGCTGTGAAAGCTTTGTCCCGGGGCAGACTGCGATGCCTGCGCCTGATACTGCATTGTTCGAGTAACTGTTCTACAGTGAATTCAGCCCGTAAATGATTTAGGTTATTTATCATAGCATAACATTTTCTGACTGTATGTAGGAATCTTCATGAATTTGTGTGTAGGACCAGAAATTACATTTTCATTTTATTACAATGTGTGTGATTCATGAAAGAAAATCAAATCTGTTTAATATAAATACAATCTTAATTGTTGAACTAATAAATAATAAAAATAAACACGAATTTAATATATCTCATATTAAACTCCTTTGTCGAAGAAGTCGTCTTGTAAATTAGAAATCTGATAAAAATAAACCTCATAAATAGCGTCATTCCATTTATTTAAAAAGTCGAGAATTCTCGTGTGACCTTTCCGCGGCGGCTTCCGAATGAGACCGGGTTTTTGCACCAAAATGAATGGCGGCCGAGGATAGAAATCTTTCTCACGGCGGATGCCATGGGAAGTGAATTGAACTGAAGCGCTGAGTCTCTACATAATTGTTTACAAAATATATTATTATATATTCACGTTATGTGGACCTTCAACAACACGCCGCACTTGGACGATTCTAGATAGAGCATTTGAAGGTCGGTTCAAAAACGATTTATCCAACCATAAAGTGATCATAGCAAAGTCTCCAGGAGAGCGCAATTAACGCTACTACTTCATGAGAAATGGTTAAATAATAATTATAAAACTCAACAATGAATTCAATAAAAACCCTTCATGATTACTGCCTAGAGTATCTGCCTGGGAAGAGTCCTAGAGATCTCGCCATTTCCTCTTCGAACTCAATTTTTTTTATTAATTCCCAAACTAATTTTGTAGAGATGACTCATGCAGGTATAATTTGTTATAACAAGATGACTTGATTGCTTTGTAATGCATGTTGCTCTTATAAGCATCTAGTATAAGCTGTTTTTACGAACACTAATGCCGTAACTTATGATGAGCAACCTCGCGATGACAGGTCGCTTCGGTCATTACCCCTCATCATAAATTGAAGCAGCAAATTGAATACGAAGTATCTAAAAACTGGTGCTGATTCTATTATTTGATTAATAAATATATTCTCTTTGCTCTAATATTATAGGTACCTACTGGACTGACTGGGATATTTTTAGATGTATCTAATTTAGTTTTGATGACAGAATTGGCATATATTATATTTGTAGTGGCGCAATACCTGTAGTGGGGGTGACTTGAATGGTGGGACCAAGGTCTACGACCGCGAAGCCTTCGTCTATCCGTCAACAAGTGTCGTCACCGGCGAAGAAGTTTTGATTTTTTTGTATCTCTTTGTCTCCCACGATTTCAAATAGGTATAATTAGGGACTTTGTAGACGTTTCGTCTCTATCTGAACATGATTGTGTAGTGATTTGGTTATAACATTTGGGGTTTTATTAGCGTACCACACTTTAATTGTTCTTGTAGGCGATGGTGCTTACTAAATTAATGATTGTTGATGAAAAGTGTCAAGTCTAGTTAGGGGAGCCATCATAATGGTTATAGAGAGTTTCTGAGTTCAAGTTCGAAATTAAAACCGACCAATCAAACTCAATTGTGTCTTACCCACTACAGCGCCATTGGCTGAATCACATTGGGCCTGGCTCAAAGGAAAGAGGTTAGAGAAAAAAGCATTTAGCATGCGCTAACGGGGTGGCAAGCAATGATAACCTTCCGCTGTTAGTAGCCACTTAATATACAAACGAAAATGTGGCTTAACATACGGAAACCTTGGAGCGTCATTGCATTAGTTCCTCTTTGCTTTAACTGTACTTCCTACGACGGAATCAGCAACCAAAGCATGTTTTTCGGAAACATTCAATTGTTTCGTATCGCCGCGTGTACCAGCGCGCTGTTAATTTCACACGGTGACTTCAACAACAACTTGACGACCGCTAGGCCTAGTGGTTCGAGCGTAGGGCACTCGGCTCATTGCACGGGTGGTTCGATGCCCGTCGGGGCAAACTTCAGAAATGACCGTTATGTCTAGGTGTCACTAGGATCGCCCCTAGTCCATTTTATGCTGGCCATAGTTTTCGGGCTATGCAGCAAGTGTTAGCCTAGCGATATTTATTTATTATATTTATTTAACGTCAGGAATTGCTGGCAATCCTCAGTAACGATTGGCAATTTATCAGCAATCGCCACCCGCGCAATTTTAAGTCTTATTGTACATGTAATTCTGTTTGATTATGATTATACAACGCTTATTAAGGCAATTATTGTTGAATACCGTCCATTGTCGACGATAATTAGCATGAGGATTACGTCATAATGTTTTAAGCCGTGGGAATTTCGGAGAGAGAACGATATATCGAGATTAGTTGCAAACGAAATGAAGAATACAGTAGTATAAGTTTCAAATTGTCAACCAGCACATGCTGAATTGGGTCCGTTTGTGGCGAGCATAATTTTTAACTTAATTCATTTATTTTTCCGTAATCTTTTTATCCTGTGAGGCACAATAAAGTTTTTTCTTTCTTTCTTTCTTTCAAATCAGTAATCTACATACCATGTAGATTACTGATCTGAAACTTATAGATGTTCATTTCTAAAGTAATAATATCTACTAATATAAATAATTAAGCGGCTAATCACATGAAGCCGCCAAAGAGAATATAACCACAACGCTGACGCCGTTCTGTCTATAAGTTTTTGACACATAATGGCCGTATAAGACGTCTGGATACAGTTTAATGTATAGAAATTATTGGTGCCGGGTTAACCGTTTGAATTGCCGCTTATAGTCACTACTATATAGCCAATTCTGTATCTACGAATTACGAAACTATTAAACTGAATACTAAACTACTACTACTGTATTACTAAACTAAATTTAACACATTAAAAAATGTTGCTGCCTTGTTTATTCAATGCCATCATGGGATTCTGAAAGATGTACCACAAGAATTAGCTCCAATATTAAGTTATTATTACTTAATATTTAGTTATTATCTTAGTCCTCCTTTGCCCCTTTCCATACCTTTAAATAAAGTAATAAAAATTGTCATGAATAATTAAGTTTTTTGTTATAATACTTGTTACAATAACGCCGTCGCCCGAGGGTTTCTGACTCACATCACACGATTTCGTCCAAAAAGCTGCGCGTGCGTCCCTAATGACAGCAACCGCACCGCGGGCAGTTCGTGTAATGAATATTTAATTGCATGGAAATACATACTAGGCTGGAGTGGTCTGTCTATGATCACGGATGCGGACCCACAAGTTTGCGTGTTCGTCTAGACAATCGTTTAATAGAATGCTAGTTATTCACCAGATTGATTAGTCTACGCAATGGTATCATTGAAATTCCCTATTGTAATCGTATTATAAACCAAAAATGACGAGTAGTTAAATAATGATCAGGAAATTGGCTGATAGTCACCGTGACATTATCTGGAAACAGTATTTAAATAAATAAAAGGTTTATAATGTTGTCGGCAATACAAAGGCCCTTAATCTATTAGGAGGTACTTACACAAACTAAATGTTACTAGCCTTACTCGTGGTCGTATGTAAAAGCAGGAGAGCAATATTTTTAGTTGTATCAAACTAGTAGCGTGATGCTATTGAAAAAAAAAAGTCTATACCTATACTTAACAATTTCGAACGATACTTTCATGAAATGACATTTCTTCAATAATAAATTTATCTATTTCACACAAAATACAGAACCAAATTGTAAGTACAAAGTGTACATTTTATTGCCAGCACGGGAGTACGACGCCGCATCTACGGGACTTCGTATGTCAAATAGACGGTAGCATCGGTCTTCCTACTTCAAATATTTCCTACTAACATACCGTGATGATGCGCACCAGAGGAGGGCCATTAAACACATTCCCATAGTTTTTTTAACGTCGAATTATTGTAGATTACCGGCGGACGGACGGCGGCGTGGGCACCGCGGAGCGACGGCGACGGCCTGTCATTGTGGTAACGGTACACAAAATGGATAGTATGGCCATAGAGAGGAAATAAATACTAGAACCGACACTACTGCTTCTAAATACTTGCGGACGGAAAATATGTCTGGCTGGCATAATTAGCACACGTTGACACACACATGAAAGCGCTGGCGCAGAGAGTATTATTTACAATCATTGAACGTTTTATAGAAATAAAAACTTATTAAAGTAGGTGTGTTAATAATAATTTTATTAATAATAAGATAACCCTAGCCACTGCTGCATAGTAGTGGCAGCGGAGGGTTTTTTTTCGCAGTGAATTTCATAATGATAACTATTTACCTATAGTGTATTTTCCTTAGGATGTGGATTTAGTAAGCAATCTTAGCATGCCTTTTTATTGTTTCATTTTTAGATATCTGTTTGTAATATAGCATAACTAGTTTCCCAAGTGGTATTAGGTTAAAAAATGATAGTACTATGTTAAATTATAATCATAACGACCTTTAAGGTTTATGAAAGACGAATTACTTAAAAAGCCATGCTAAGATTGTTTGCTAAATCCGAATTTTAAGGAAAAATACACTTTATATAGGTACATGAGCGTCACTTCTACTTGATCTTTATTCCTATGGTATGACTATGCATGATTCCTTTATAATTGAGATCTACTGGCTTGGAGTAAGGAGTCTTCAGATGTTAGTGGTTCCTAGTGGTAGATGGTGTGGATTAGAATATAGGAACCTTTACATCGAATCTACTACATATCATATAACTATAATTGAAAATTTTAAAAACCCCCGATGCGACGACTTTTTAATCTACAAAAGAGCTGATAATTTTCAAACGGCTGAACCGATTTTCATAAAACATAGCTACGAACACTCTCGATCAGAATACCTTTCTAACAAAAAAAAACAATATTAAAATCGGTTCATCCGCTTGGGCGCTACGATGTCACAGACAGACACACAGATACACATGTTAAACTTATAACAAACCTATTTTTTCGTCGGGGGTTAACAATAGATTATATTTAACTTCTTTCATAAACGATGTTATGGAGCGTTAAATTATTATTTAATCAAGTTAATAAATGTCATATTTTAATTAAAACTATGAAAAATTTGCATATGAATGTCCGATGTATAGCCTCAAGGCGTGAAGGTACATAAATAACGTAACTCAGTTGGCAAGCTGGAATTGAAATTAAATTTCTTGACTATCTCTGATTAAATCGTTATTGTACTAACATACAATGTAATACCTGCTATAGATATGTATTTTAGAAAAGTAAAACCTCTATCAAAACTGGTGTGAGTTTTTTAAAAATAATTTGTTGTAGAGCTAAACTAGAGTTACCTTATAAAATAAAATCTGCTTATTTCTAGTTACTAGAGAAGATTAATTTATAATAACTATAAACGAAAATACATATTTGCCATAATGTTTACTTTATTTGCAAGTAAGTGCATATATTTGAAAAGAAACTAGGTGGTAAAGTTTGAAATGATTTAGGTACCTACCTATGGCTTCTTACTGTTATTCTATAGATTTATCCAATCAAATTGTATTTGTACGACATCTTGATAGTCATTCATCACACACGTGTTCCAGTTCTATTTCCATAAGAAAACCATTAGCTTCCGTCAACCATAGCCAATATACAGCAACCTGTTCAAACCCAACTGGAGTATTGTATAACCGTGAGAGCCGGCGGCTTCCGGTCACTACCAAGGTTGGTAACCCGACTATCTGCTGATACCAATATTATTGTAGCGCATGTGAATTGAGAACTGACTTCGGAATGTGGCAGTGTTATGCTGATTGACATTTCAAAAACCGAATTTGGAACTCATTATAAAGCGTTCAACGCTGTAGGTAATAATTCTGTTGTCAACAAATTACAGGCTACAGTAACCCAAATTTGACACAACTTAAATAACGCTGTCTCGCTCATACACTACTATCATGAGAAGGACGGCAATACACCAAGTTCAGTTTGTTGTACATACCTACCAACTGACTTAGGGTCATCGTTATATTTTATGAAACTACTCTACATGGAAATAATTCTGAAAATGGCGTCTCTACATAGAAATAATTCAGAAATATCACTTGAAAAACCTGTTAAAAATAACTCATGCAATTAACTACACGCATTGGAACATGCGTGGTGCGCGAGCGCAGTTAGACCTCCCCGTTAAAACGGTTGCGCCCGTTACTGTGGCTGTAACCGTTTCGGTGATCGCTACAATCGCACTCACCGTTTGGTTTACCGATGTCTACGGGAATCCATTAAAAAGTTAATATTTCTCTGGAGAAATGCACATTTTGGTAACCTGTATGCTCATGAAGGCTTTAGTAAATTACAAAAATATAGTAATAAAAGTAATGGGTATGAATATCAAAATTTGCTTGAAATTTAAGCTTACAAGTTCTATGCTTAAATCGGGTGGCGATGTAATTTCTCTAGACTCTACAATAATCTTTACATTTGTTAATAGAAACTCATAAATATCTATCTTCCATTATCATATTATTTAACTACAGATTGAAATACGAGGAGTAATCATTTGAAACCGACAAACGACTAATAGAGTCAGCAATACCATAAATAGAGTCGTATTAGCCAGGAGACTTTAGTCGCACTACCATCCAGCGACGGCCATAAATCACTCCTCCTATACCTATCGCCTTTTCATGGCCCATCTTTGGTGAATATCGAATGCAAATAGCCTATTTAATGTTAGTGTAGAGCAATTAAAACTAAATGAAATTATACTTTTATACCAACAGAAAAGCACATGGAGTCGCTTTTAGGAAGATCATGTCTATAGTAATATCGTCAAAAGTGTGTCAAGACCATAGCATGTGTTAATGACTAGTCCTTGTCTGCCCCCATACCCCCTTATTCCTTATTTTAAAAAATGCTAAGTATAGAACGACAATCCTACTAATATTATAAATGCGTTAGTTTGTGAGTGTGGATGTATGTTTGTTACTCTTTCACGCAAAAACTACTGAACGGATTTGGATGAAATTTGGAACACAGATAGTTTATAACCGGGATTAACACATAGGATACTTTTTATCCCGATAATCTCGAATTTTTTGTAATGTTAAATACTACTCGGACGAAGTCGCGGGGATAAACTGGTAGTTACATAAAGAATTACCGCTTTCTGTCATCGGTAATTTGACATTCGAAAGAAGTAGACAAAGCATGGTGTAACTCACAGATATAGATTAACATAGATAATTAATGGAAGTATCACGATTTGTATTGAAACCAAGCGATCTGTATTGTATTTATTAATATGGGGGATTGTAGTAGTATATGGTAAGGGAGGGGGGGGAGGAGATATTATCGGTGGAATGTGGGTTCACTGGAATGCATCGCTACCAGATAATGACACATACATGATAGTTTGTTTTGATTTATAAGAAACTAGTTTCTGCCCGCGACTTCGTCCGCGTAGACTTAAGTAAATTATTTTATTTGTTAATCCAGGTTATAAACTATGTGTGTTACAAATTCCATCCAAATCCGTTCAGTACTTTTTGCGTGAAAGAGTAACAAACATACATCCACAGTCACAAACTGTCGCATTTATAATATTACTAGCTGTGCCCCGCGACTTCATCCACGTAGTATTGGATTCGCATTTATAATATTAGTAGGATTTAGGTGTCAGTGTTTTATTATAGGTTGTAAAGATCGCGCTTATTGTAAGACTTAATAAAAGGAATATTACCAATCGCGTGGCAATCCCGCTCGAATCTATGGTCGCGTCAATAAAGGGTGTAATAACCACGTGCAAACATAAATCACATGAGGGGTCCCGATCGGTCGCTTTTAACTTTTAATGTGATATCATCGTTAAATGCCAAACGCATTTACGATAAGCGTTTCCATTGAATCATGTTATTACCAGTGTAAACAAGTGGAAATAGAGTTTACATTTATTGTAAAATACGTGTCTTTAGCTCTGTCATTAATTTACAAGCACATTCGATAGAGGCGTCAAAATCAACGTAAAACATTTGTTTGAAAAATCGTTAAAGCACTGTACAATTTTCAATTTTTTCTCGTAGCGATATACTATCATAAAACTCATGGTAGAGCGGCTACTGGATCCCTATAGAGATAGGTAGAGTTATAGTGTTATACCCACAAGTTGATTATGTCTTTAACGTAACAGTCACACTCGGTAATCAAGACATGAAGTATGTACAATATCTCTTCTATGTTGTCTCTACATTGTCGTATTATAATGTCCACACGTACGCTCTATCAACGAACCAATAAAGACACGCCTCAGCGGGCGATGGCGCCTAATGGCAGATACATTGACCCACAGTATGGGAACGAGGTCAAGTTTATGGGGTAACGTTCGTACGATATTGAGTCGTTTGATACAATTATTTGGGTAAACAATTAATATGGAACGGAAGTGAGAATAATTATAACTTTTGGCCCAAATACATAATGGAGTTCGCTCGATATTTGAGTTGAAATCGGAACTCGATGACAGCTTTTGATGACGACTCGCTAACCAGTTAAGGAACACTTCAGTATTTGAGTAAAATGTGAGAATTCAGCTGTACTAGACAGTTTGATTAAAATTGTGAAAAGTTTTATTAGTATAAAAGTCAACAATTTTTATGAGCTTTGTCTGTCTAGTTGATAATAAAGCTGGTGCAAATCACAACATTTATAAATCTCAATTACAACCACGTTTAGTGAAAACAATTTTCCGCATGTTAATAAGACACGTATTTCTTTTTGTTTCTGGGTTATCACGGTCCTTATAAAACTATCTCTTAACATCGAGAGCGTATAACAAAATCAGAACCGTTAAAAGAGCGAAACTTAAAACTTTAAAAATAACATGCACTCAAACATGTTTTTATAAATCCACAATAACCTTAAAAGATTACGGTCGATGCAATGAGTTAAAAGGTACCATAAGTTTATTTTGTATCTGATATCTTTAGACTTTCGAGGATAATGTGTTCTGGTTCTGTCTTTCATAAACACGTCATTGATAAGGAATGGAAACTGGTGCAAAAATACAAAGTTTTATATTAGAAATACTGTATAGGTGGTAGAGGGTAGGAGGAGGGGACCAGGGTAGTACCACCCTCACACAGAAGATCAGCGTACAATAGCATACTAATTATAGCTACGTTATGAGTCAGAGAGCCGGAAGCCTAACTTCTCCCCCGCCTGTCCCTCTCTTCTTCAAGTCGGCAACGTGTGAGCAACGCCTTTGATATTACAGGCATCTATACCCTACCTTAACTGCTTAACATCAGGTAGGTCCTATGCTTATTTGCCGACTTTGTTCTATCAAAACAAAACAATGCAATCCAAAAAAATAATAGGCTTTAAAACAAATATAATGCAACCTTGAGCCAATCGGCCCTTTGTATAACCATATCATTTGAACGGTAGTAACCTTCCGATAAGATAACATAGATAACAATTAATTAATGACCGTTAATAGAACGCCGTTTACTTTGTCCAAAGATTTATGGCATCTTGATACTGTCGTGAATGATTACGTCTAAGGTATTTATAAATAATCTGTTACAGTTGTTAAACTAGACTAGGCTACCATTATTGTTGAATAGATGTATAAATTTGTCCACTCACATTTAGACAGCTTTCAGCGTGCGAGCTGTCTTGCGTGTCAAAGTGTTTGCCGACTTTGTTGGTTTGAAATGAACGCAGCATTTCTTTTTCTTTTTAGGGTTCCGGACTCCAATCACAAAATTATTATTTAACTCTAGTTATTTATAGTAGCAATCTGAGTTTAACATAGTAATCCCGTTAGTCGCTTTAACTAAGCTAAATGGTGCTTTCTAGGCTATTTAAGCCCCAATTATTCTGGAAATCAATACTATATAGAGCTAAACGCACCTCGATCGGTTTCACACAGAAATAACAGTGAATTCAAAGAATTTGTAATAATAAGACATTATAACAAATTCTTTGAGTGAATTCGTCGATTTCTAATCAATTCCATTCCTAACGTTTAATGACTGCAGTCGTTCTAGTTTGTTAGTGCGCTGTGGAACAAAATATTGCACGCAAAGCCACTCTATTGTCCTCGTGATTTGAACGGGATCGTTTATTGAAATTAACTAATGCTATTGCGGGGAGCACTACGTTATATCACAAGACTTTAGATCGAATACGTTTACTTGATTGTTAGCTTGAATTGGAATTTTCGAAGTAACAATATTTGAATTTCTGAACATTTATTAATTTATTTGAATTTTGTGTTTAGAATTACCCTTACTTTTTTTTTTTAACAAGGTACTGGATCCTTACTTATAAATTAAAACTAGCTGTGCGCGACTTCGTCCGCGTGGAATTTGACAAAGTTTCATATAAACTTTCATCCCCTATTTTATCCCCTTCGGGGTATAATTAATCAAAATCCTTTCTTAGCGGATGCCTACGTAATAACATCTACCTGCATGCCAAATTTCAGCCCGATCCGTCCAGTGGTTTGGGCTGTGCGTTGATAGATCACTTAATCAGTCAGTCAGTCAGTCACCTTTGAGTTATATATATTTAGAAGAAGATTTGGTATATAGTTACAAAAGTATTACGTCGGTCACAGACTTGTAATTAAAACTCTGTGTACCTACGTCGGTTTAGGTCGTGTGTCGGGTTCTTTGTAAATACAAGATCCCTGATTTTAATTGGACGAAACGATTCAATGTCGTATTAGGGACATAAAAAGTTAGGTTCAAATAATGAGCATAATAAGTATATTTTCTGATAAGAACCTCCTTATTTTCATAGCTCTAGCCTACGTTACGTTCAATTGTGGACATGAAACTATCAGATCTATATTCTTTTAATTTTGGACCTTATTTTAAAACAAATGCATGTGAACTGGAAACATTTCTTTGACTGCTGTAAGTCGGAGAAAAGAACACACATCTATTTTAAAACACTCACGTCATTGGCCACAATAGGAGATTGCCATCATTACAAATGATGAGATTACATATTGACCGAATTTGAAATGCATATGATGTACATACATCAAACAATACCCGCCATTGAATTGGCCCCTATCAAAAATAATAATTGTTGCCCGCGAAAGTGGACTACGCAATATCCGCTGAAGAGATATCGGCCATCTCTCAAACAATCATGGACCAGACAAAAGGGCCCAAACAGTTAGACCGCGTGTTGCAACAGAACGAAGAACGAGCTTGTCATTATGGAGCACCATTACGACCTGACCTTCCCCGCTCCTCGGATATCATCGGTTCAAGACGACCGAGGGGTGACTCCATGATTTTCAGAGGTCTCCGTGGGCTGGCCGCAAACGAATCTCAAGCATTTGTGGTGGCCGAGTAGTTTCTCCCAATTACACCGTCTCTAGCCGGCGATTGGCCGCTCCACGAAGAATCCGGCCTGTCGTGACTGTGATAAAAAAAACTGACGCAAATTGCTGATACGCCTCGTGCACACAATTTCATGCTCGGACTTCACAACGAATAGTCTAGATTCGTCATATTTCCAACAATGCCACACGAAACTCGATCCGAATGTGAATCGGAAGAATTAATTAATTGCTCAAAATCCAGAGCTAATGACCATTTAATGCGTGTCGGTAAAAAAGATAGCATCTCCACTTCTCATTCAATTGTGTTGTTCTAATTGATGTTTTTTTGTACATCTATCATTGATGCGGCTGAAGGCATGGCACTGACAGTGATCTTGGCGGGACATTAGTCTCGCGGAAAGGTTATGAGAACGGTCCCGCTGCTCGACGCGGACGGGCACGCCTCCCGCGCCGGTTTATTTCCCGGCCATCAATAACTGTCTTTACTTTGTGGCAATTCAGTTTTCTTGAATTCTGCAGCCTGTTCTTATCACAGACGATATTTCTGTATTTGTGGGTATAACACTAGAAAATATTAAGCTGTGTTCTGTAAGAGTATTTACGGTTTATCGACCACCAAAAAATGATTGATCGAACATTGCTCAGTGAAGAAACTATCGATTGACATCAACGGCTTCTACTGTTTCTACTATTTTACTTTAGAAATGATTCTACTATACCGATAAATCAGTCAATGGTGGTAACACCCTTATGCCTGTAATAATAAATGCTTAGATCTCAAGTCTGGGAGTGATCTTGGAAATGTCATTCTTATGTAATTTCAGTACAAATGACAAGACAAAGGCTCAAGATTGCTATAAAACTTGAGATCGATTAATTAGTACGGCCCTTTAGCTCCCCCTTGTCTTAACATCATTTACCGAAACTAGGAAAATACATGTCAGAGGTACTTATCACCTAGCTTACAAAGAAGCTCGCCAATCCACCGAATGGTTTTATCGGCTTTTAGACTATTTTAGCTTCTTTGTACGCAACTCAAATTTGAGGTCGGCTTACAATTTACGCGCCATACCAAAAACTACTTAGAGACTTAAGTATTTGAGTAGCATTTGAGTGTTCAGCCGTAAGATTGAATCCTAATAAAGCCATCGGATCAATCAGTCCGGCTTCTAGCTAAGCGCTAACAATAACCGAGATCGTCAAGTCATCGCTCCACGTCATCACAGCGCTCGATTTGTCACGGGACATGACTATTTTTTATACAATAGGGTTGACTAAACATTATTAAAATAAATATTTGTAATTGCTTTGATCTTATAACCAATTGTCCTCATAAAGGCAGGTGAAGACTACTGTCTCCCGTCGGTATCAATTATGTACCATTAAATACCTAAATTAAAGTTTAAGGAAGAATACTCAGCTCTGAAGATAGAAACATAATATTTTATTTTTATATCGGATGTTTGCAATTTTCGCCATTAACCTTTTGTTAGTTTCACCAAGAACTCCGAAGTAATAATTTTAGTAAGAGGACTCTTATATAAACCTTTAACTTGAATACATTTTCAAGACTTTGGTGTTCCCGAAAAATCCCACTATCATTGAGGGGATGCCTGATTACAGGGGATTAATATAGGTATCTCCAAAGGTGAGAACAAAACAGACATTGAGACCGTGTTAAAAATGGGCATTAATCTTCTTTCGCAACTAATCTCAACTAGTTCTTTATCCGAATCCGGCAACCCTAACACAAAACTAGTGTTGTACGTAACCGATGTCGATGGCTATCTCCGGACGATTCGTTCCGGCCGGAGGACGCGGCGCGTGACGCGACGTCGATTAGAAATCTCGTCTCGGACCCGCAATCCAGCGCGTTGGCGATTGGCGGTCGCTATTAAACACGATCCTCTAGTTTTAGTTTTATTTACTTTAAAAAAGTAATGGAGGCAAAGAGAATGGGAGCCGGCAATCGACTACAGGCTGCTAAGAAACTTTTTTATTTGAATTGAGATTAATGTCCAACTACATGATACAACAATGCTAAGTACACAATTGACTTATGTCAAATTTAGACAGTTGTCACTTGTCATTTTAACGGGCGGTGAGAAAAGTAGAACATGTTATGACAACTTACTTCAACGCGCACGTAAAAAAAATAGTCCGATATTTATAAGGATGACATGATGATCTATCAAATCGGCCTCCATTTTGGTTTTCTAAGGTGGACGGTCACATTGTTGTATTGTATTGTCATTAATTGTGCTTGTTATTGCTATTTGTTACTTGACACCGGCGAAATACCTATTAACTTGGGTGGGCCATATTTTTAAAGAGAGAAGAAGAACTATCAAAACGACCTTCTGGGTGACTCACGTAAGAAACTTAAATTTAAATGTACATAGGTAAGTACCTGTAATGTTGACTATCATTTTGAGAACGACCGGGATCTAAATACTTACGTAGGTAGTAACACGGCAAATTCTGTTGCAAGTTACATGTAGGTACCTACAACATTTTTTAGGAGTAAAAAAATGTCATTTTATTAGGTATGGTTGGAATTTAAGTTGGCAACATTTTGTCATTCATAATTATGTACTTTGTTTATTCATGGTATTTCTTAGTAACAAAATTGTATCATTTGAAGATAAAACGTTGGCAACAACCTTGACATTGGAAATTCACGAGTTCAAAGTTTTTAGCGTTTACAAGGTCGGTTTCGAGAATGGCATCAAGAGCAGACAGACACACTATTGTTCATGTAAAATTTAGTGTATTTATCGCGTCTCTGGACTATTCGTGTGCTATTGAAATTTGGCGTTACGTCACTATTTGTAGAGCTGTTAATGTATATTATTAATTAACATTATCAAAAGTATGGCTTACTTCCACTCTTTGTGATATCACTTCAATATGTTGAAGTCTCCATTGTTCAACAGAAACCTCTACTAGTAAGAAAACGATAAGTATTTTTTGCTAAAAATAAACATTATTTTTGCCCAAAAGAATTATTCTCGCATTCCATTTTCAAAAATATTCAAATATTATAATTATTCTATACGAAACAGCTAAGTCTCAATGAGGAAAATGCGTGTTCCAAGTTTGAATTTCCAAATTTCGTGTTGTCACGGAGTAGGTAGAGCGCGGGCGACGGACCGGAGCGAGGCGGGAAAAAACCAACCTATTCACTTTATAATAGATACATAGACAATAGTACAGCGAGCTCACTACTGAGCACATTGGATGTGGTATTCGTTGGTAAAAATTATAAGCATAACGAAAGCCCACAGATCGCCAATTTGAACCTTTTATAGTGTTTGTAGTCTATGCCTTATAGTTGGTTCGTGAGCATCTCGAAAAAGGCATTGAGGGATAAACTACGAACTACTATATTGGGTTGATTCTCTATAAAACTGGATGTTTCGCAAAGCAAAAATATCCATATCCTCATTACTGTGCTTATTACATAAATATTTTAAAAAACACATCCCAAAGTACTCTTTATCTTTAAGACTCATTTCCACGTTTCCAATTCAAATTTAACCTTATAGGTTAAGTGATCTCAAATCGATTGTATATAAAGTACTTTATCGATATACTATAACTCCTATTAAAATCTACATATCGATAAGGCGTCGACGCCCACTCGTTCGTTACCATAGTTACCACCCATTTACCTCGGGTTATTTCGGTAATTCGTTCCTGTACACGACATAATCGATTTGATACGATTCAAACCTGAGTCTAACACCTGTATCGAGTTATCGAACCTCTATAAATGTTACTGTGAGTGCTCCTCTAGTACGTTGTGGCAATTTTATGAGTTTCAACAAGAATAAATGTTACATTGCATCGTTCAGAACTCTACATAAAATAAATATCATTTAACTCGAATATTCGTGTTTCTTACAAGCGCGTTGCAACCTCGCGACGCTTGACAAATAGGTTTTTGCTCGTACATTTGAGTAGGTACCCGTTTTTGTTACTTTTTGCTACATAGTATCTACCCGGTGACGAGCGGAA
Organism: Notodonta dromedarius; assembly: GCA_905147325.1. Lineage (NCBI taxonomy): Eukaryota > Metazoa > Arthropoda > Insecta > Lepidoptera > Notodontidae > Notodonta > Notodonta dromedarius. The sequence continues at coordinate 11,636,751 of LR990159.1, read as the reverse complement.
AACAATTCAAAACTCGGTTCGTACCTACCCGCAAATAAAGTCTTTCGTAACCCGGCATAGCAACAGCCAACCAACCGGCAACATTAAACTTACTAGAACGTGAAATATGAAAGAACACGTTTCGTGCATTATGAAATATGAAATACAAAAGAACAATGACCCAGATACGCCAAAGATAACCATCGGAGTGACGCATGTGTGGAATCGATAACAGTAGTGTACACGCACGCACTCGCGGACGATATCGAACCAATATTTACTCAGGTAACAGAAACACGCGAAACGCAGCGACCGTGTGAACGCGCCCGCTCGCCGCACGCCACTAATTGTGTTAGAGCCCTTAGCAGAGGGCGAGGTATTCAAATAAACGTTGCGATATAATAAAAACGCGATACCTACCTCGCATTGAGCGGCAGCAGCTGCACAGAAACGGAACGGCAGATGCGCACGAGCAGCCGACGCTGTTATTACAGAAGCGACAAAAACGCGCCGGTCGGGTCGAACGGAATTTTCACATGGATGGAATGGAAAACTTACCGGCAATCAACGGCGGGTCGCAGCGGTGGCAGCGCCGGCGCACTCACTAACAGCACACGTGCACGAACGCCGCGGGCGCGCACCTGTCGCGGAATGACTGGCCATTTCCATATTAGTTAGTATTTATGAACGGGCGAGGCGCTCGCGCAGGCCGGCGCGCCGAGGTGGACTGGCTGGCGGCGCGCGCGCTACCTGCGCCCACCTGTCCCCGCGCCCCCCACCACCAGGAACCGGATGGTACTCCAAAACAAAACGGCCAACAAAGGACGTGCCGCGAATGTTCGCGCCACCAGTCGATCCATCGAGGGGAGCCCCGCGTCTGTTTACTTGCGACACCTGACTCACTCACCGAAAACCCAGCCCCCGTCGACCGATGATTTACAACCGACCGATGCAACGTACCCTACGCTCATTGTTTCCACAGCCAATCATGCTTTAGTTGGTGAATTTGCGATTCCATGTTTCCAAGGCAATATCATTGAGGAGATTCCGAGTGGCATTGCTTTCATTAACAAACCCAGACATTTATCGACGGTAAAAGGTGATGTCAGATAACGTTTATGCATACATTATTTACCAAATTACGGAGGCAACGAGACTAATAACCATTTTAACAGTCCTCTTGATGTTATGTATTCTCTAGTAGCTTTTAAATATTTATTGAAGAGCGCTATTGCTGTCAAGTCGTTTGGTAGCTGCAATTCTTTGGAGATCACCATTTGAGGCAAGGACCTTCAATTTTTAAGCCCTGACGACGTCATTTGATTCCACAATGAGAAAGTAGAGCACAAGACCAGGCAACGTGTTATTATTCAATATAACGATGACGTTAAAAGTGAAGCAAACGATGAGGCGAAACAAAAAGAATTTGTTGACACACCGGCCGACGCTCAGTCACCTGAATTTGCACAATTGGAAAACGATTACTCAACTTATTGTCGACGTATACGTAAATACAAACAATGGTTACCGTCGGGTGGACATCCGAGGCCGGCGGTAGGTAATAACACCGATTTGGTTACGTCCGATTTATTTACAAAACTGCACCTTCGTTATTTGTAATCGTCGGCACTATGCGTAAATTTTTTATCACATATCATCGGTCGTGGCGATAAGGACTCTTGCACCGATTAAAAAGTCGAATTTTATGCTCAAAGTCAACTGCCAACAACCTTATTTATGTTTATTTCAAGTCTCTTTCATTATCTAATCTAGAAAACTGTTCCGCACTTACCGGGAACGAAATTTTCCGTGAAATCTTTGCGGTCAAACCTTAATACGAGCCCATTAAAGTCTCATCATCTCTCTTTAGTGACATACTGTGACTTAAACATTTTGTTCCATAATCGTGACCAATGTTGCTCGTAGGTCACCGCATTAATTTTCCACATTTACACAATCGTTTGCTTCAGAAACATGAATATTTCACCAATATCTGTCATTACAAATATTTGTAAGTACCCGAACCTACCATACTGAACCACACATAATAAATAGCAAAGTTCTGTTGGCAGTAAGTTTATCAGGTTATAGACAGACAGACACGTATCAACTTGTCACGATCGCGGTATTTCGAATACACTTTATTCGGTGGGTTTATGTCGCGAGAAGCGATAAATGGTTGAGGTGCGCAGGCGCTGCCGATAGCGCACACGTCACGGCGAGCGACGCCTGATAACGAGCCGTGCCAACTGAATCTAAATTCACGCACTTTGTAAACGCAAGTTCAAGAAACGAAAAGCAAACATACATTTTCACACGCATTCAAGGAAATAAACCCAATCATAACTAAACTGCACGTATGTGAATCTTCTATTACTAATGTTTGGTGGGAAATTAATGTTTGCGAATATCTTTGACCAACATTTCAGAGATAACGGTCGTTTATTTATATCTTCAGGCTGTTAGGTTAAACGAGGGATATGAGACATGTAACTCATAAAAATAGAAATAAAAAGCACTAATAAATCACAGAGGAAACCTTAGCTAAAATACTGTGAAGTCTTACAAACGTGGGGGACTATTGCTCTAGAGAGCGATGTGAGCGGTCTTATCATAGGTTAATGACCTCTATGTATAATCCGTTTTTCCTTCATACTCCAAACTTGGCTTAATACACGCAAAATTAGTCCTTGATGTATAAATAGGTTAAAAATTAAGGTAACACTTTTTTGTATATTTGTAACGAGAATAGGATACAGAAAACCCGTTTAATACATCACTCGTTTAACCTAACACCCTGTATATAATATGCAGGTAACCGAGTGAAGTGAACCACTCATAAGCAGGAGGCTGCGACAGGATGCGCCAGGCACATCCGGACATACCGTCATAAAAACACAGCCACTGATGCGTGAAAATGCGCTCAAACTTTTACCTATATGTGGGATATTCAGAAAATCAGCAAGAAAAATATAGGTTTCAAATGTATGGGCTTCTTCTTTATTCTTTGTCCAGAACTAATAAAAATACAGGTGATATCGCAGCTACAGAACCAATAAACTTATTTGATTACTCTATCAACTACTTGTTTTAAAGAAGGCACAAGCATGAACGAACCCAGAACTTTTGGTGTTTAGAGGGAAACCAGGCCTTACCTGTAAGGAACAAGGTAAGAAGGACTAAAATATAAGTGCAGAATAAAAAAGGGATGACAATCCAGGTCCAGGGAGGGTGGGGCAGTTGCTCCCCCTTCATTTAATATTACATCATCACGGATACATATATCTATCCGCAGATATCGATCATAATCTGGATCGAGAACATCCAGTATCGATATAATTTAATGTGAGTCACTGCTTGACTAGCCGGCAGTGTCACTGCACATACTTTATAATGGAAAATATCAGAAATGCTTGGAATTGCTTTTGCAATGCAACTTGTAATATTGAAGTGTGATTCAGCATAAGGTAGAGTAGGCACTTACAATATACAGACTCTACTGCATTTCCTCTTCTGTATGTTATTTTGCTCTAGGTTTGATATCATTCGCGGGTTTGAGATAGAACACTGAAAATAAATATAGAGACCAAATGCTGCCTTAAACTTCTTTGGTAGAGACTAATGTATGTCCGACTATTATTTCTGCGTGAAAGCAAATATTCTTTCGATTCGATTCGATTTGTTTACGTTATCATCAATCACGTTGGACTTTGATACTGATTAATTGGCATTTTAATATCAACATTTTGATGACGAACAATAAGAATAGTACTTATGCGCGATCTAAATATAATGCTATAACAGCAGATTTTTGCATAAATAACCAGGGATTATTTCTTATAACTTACAGGAGCAGCCCAAACACTATTGACAACCGCTTGGGGCAGTGGTTCGAGAGGAGGCCACTCGGCTCACTGCACATAGTGGTTGCGGGTTCGATTCCCGCTGTGGTAAATTTCGGAAATGGCCTTTTCGTAATTTGGCCAGGTCTGGGTGTCACTGGAATCGCCCCCAGTCCATTGCACGGTACCCATAGTACAAGCGTTGCTTAGATTGGGACCATACAGTTGCTGTCACAGCCTGGCGATATTTATTTTATGTATTATATTCATTCATTTCACCGTAAACGGGTACCAAATACGGCCATTTTGATGATGACAATGATGAGATGTAAATGCCACTGGCGATCACCCATCGTCTTTACCGCCTCGCGCACTCCACACTTAAACAAGAGCCATTTACGTTAGGACCTGCTGTTCACTTGGCTGTTTTATCTGCCGTTTTTGTATTAATATTTATAACCATCAATTTAAGAGCAAGTATACCTGTAATTAAGCCAGCCTAACGGCTTGCGATCAGTCCTGTGCGATTTATCGTACCGTGTACACACGACCTAACGGTGTTGTTGGATGTAAAGCTAGTTACAAGTTTGCAACACACCGCACCGCCTCGGCTTTCGTGGGAATCCTCGGTACAGTAACAAACTACTGAAACGATTTTGATAAAATGTATATGGGACCAATCTGGAAGAACATCCTTTCAAACAGAAAAATATGTTTTTCAAATCGGTTTATAAATGACGGAGTTCTGTAACAAACATTATAAAACATACGAATTGTGAACCTCATCCTTTTTATAAAGTCGGTTAAAAATGTCGCGTGTTGTGCGTCAGTTGGGAGATTTTGAATTATTTGAGACAACAACATGTTTCGTGTACATCGTGACATGTTCCGTCCAGTGCGAACTCACGAAAATATTTTCCATCCCGATCATAATCCAGCAAGAGATATTTAGAAGAACTCTAAACAGTCCAACATATTTGGAATATTGACTTCTACCTAAATCTGATAGGTATAGAAGAGCTGCATACCTTTCAAATCAATTTGAACCTTGTCGTTTATTGATAGAGATTTAACGTTTTATTGCTTCAATATAGAGCTAGGAATTTCATATTAAAAGCCTACCCTTATTATTGCTTCAATATGAAGCTAAGATTTTAATAAAGCCTACCTACTACCTAATTTATGTTTCGCGTATTTTTTTGCCAATAAACTGTTAATTTCACCGTTAATCTTAATAACAAAGTTATTGATGACATTTCAACGGCGACTCCTGGGAATATTTTCTACACTATATCAATGTTGGATTAATTAACAAAAAAATGTAAATTAAGATAATAATCGAGATAACATCAAAACAGGTTTAAAATCCACAAAATCGACAAATATGGCACCATAAATTTTGACAAAATAACCTTAATCTCAATACCGGTATAAAAATTACGAATACCTATGGATTTACCCAAATGTAAACTGTAACTACTACCGTTCGTTGGCACTGATGTATGCTGAAGTCTTGACAGCATAAATTGCTGTGAATGTGCTACTAAATATACTACAGCCAACGAGAAGTGACACGAAAATGAATAGATTATTTTTTTAATTAACAATACGATTTCCGACACAACATAAACCGTGACTTTATAAAATCCCGCCTGAATGTTGGTGAGCCCGGCGGTGACCGACTTCAACTCAAACATGATCACCATTCAGTTCAGTTATTCCTGTTTGTAGCTTACATATATTAGGTGGTAGTTAGCCCTGTACTATAAATGAGTATGTACGTACGTTGAACTCCTTCCACCTTCTCTGGGAAGAAGGGGTACAATCTATCTCTATCCTGTGTCGATTGAGCATACATCTTGCTTTAACGATGCGACCGGACTGGCCGCCGGCAGCATCTGCGGCCGCAGCTGTCGTGCGCACGCGCCGCCCGACAACCAATCCTACTAATATTATAAACTAGCTGTGCCCCGCGACTTCATCCGCGTAGTATTGGATTATTGGGTCAAAAAGTATCCTATATGTTAATCCCGGTTATAATCTATCTGTGTTCCAAATTTCATCCAAATCCGTTCAGTAGTTTTTGCGTGAAGGAGTAACAAACATACATACATACATACATCCACACTCACAAACTTCGCATTTATAATATTAGTAGGATGCGAAAGTTTGTGAGTGTGGATGTATGTTTGTTACTCTTTCACGCAAAAACTACTGAACGAATGCGGATGAAATTTGGAACACAGATAGTTTATAACCGGTAATAACACATAGAATACTTTACTTAAGTCTACGCGGACGAAGTCGCGGGCATAAACTAGTGACTTCATAATTTACTCTTGTCCCTTTCGCCTTGGAGACCTCCCTTCGATCAATACGTTCGATAACCGTTTTCTTTCGAATTAAACGGTTCTTTCGACCATAAAAACGTGAAATAATACAATTATAAACTAACTTCAAGTTCTAGTCATATAAAACTGGTCTATGAAAAACTAAGTCTATTCTACATCCTAGGAAAAAAAGCCTTTGCATTATATTTTACTAGTATATGCCCGCGACTTCGTCCGCGTAGTATTTAACTTAACAAAAATTTTGGGAATATCGAGTTAAAAAGTAGGTATCCTATGTGTTAATCCAGATTGTAAACTATCTGAGTTCCAAATTTCATCCAAATCCGTTCAGTAGTTTTTGAGTGAAATTGTAACAAACATATATCCACACTCATAAACTTTCGCATTTATAATATTAGTAGGATTCGCATTAAGTAAATGTCAATATTATTCTTAAATTTTACTCTTAAATAAAATTATTTAATACTATAAGACTAACTAAATAAGAGGCTGAATTGTACAGGATAACCGCCAGGCGCATCTGCGCACGAGCAGCTGTCGCCCGCACGTGTCACGCACACAACTGCCCAATGCGCAAAACAGGTAAAAACGACATTTGTACCGTAACATTACAAAAGATGGCACGACTGCTTGGAAGCTAATAAATTCTTTGTCATTAATTAAATTTACAAAAATATTTCACTATTAAGTACTACCTTATACCGCCCAATGTACAATACTGCTTGTTCGGGTTGTTGTCCATCTTATGATGTAATATTGGTGTAAAATAAAGAGTTATATTGTTCTATGCTAAACTTATATACTTACACTAGCTGTGCCCGCGACTTCGTCCGCGTGGAATTTAATTGGCAAAGTTTCATACAAACTTTCATCCCCTATTTTATCCCCTTGGGGGTAGAATTAATCAAAGTCCTTTCTTAGCGGATGCCTACGTCATAACATCTACCTGCATGCCAAATTTCAGCCCGATCCGTCCAGTGGTTTGGGCTGTGCGTTGATAGATCACTATGTCAGTAAGTCCTACCTTTGAGTTATATATATTTAGATATAATTATGCAATAAAAAAATTATTTTAATTTTACATTTCCTACAAAAAATTTCACATCACAAGTACACCATCACCATCACGCCTGTATTCAAAAAGAGTAGGCAGACATACACTGCAGTACACCCACAATTGGCCGATAATGTATTTCGGGCCCAATATGATAGAGGGCGCGAGACACTACTGCCATTACAAGTAGCATTTAATAATCCTAATCCTAAGATATTTTTTTTTACTCGCCATTAGTTAACCGACCTTGTAATTATAATTGTAAATCCTGGCTACGGAGCCATAGATGTTGTATCCGCTGGATGCTCTAATAGTGCCTTTATAATTCGTTTACCTATGTAATTACGTTTACGGACCGTTTACAATTGGTGCGTAATCGCTGCGGCTGTAAAGATTAAAGAAGAACATCGCGATTGAATTCTCGTTAAATTTACCTTGAACTCTCTACCTAAATGTTTGAATTAAGTTCAGGAGTATGTAGGTACATCTCTGTAAATTTTCCTTGTGTGTGTAAAGGAAAAATATGATGATTAAGTTTTGTATTGTGTCACGGCGGTCAACAGACTTCATTATAACTAAAATTGAAAATTTTGGAAACCCCCGATGCGACGACTTTTTAGACTACAAAAGAGCTGATAATTTTCAAACGGCTGAACCGATTTTTATGAAACATAGCTAAGAACAGTCTCGATCAGATTCCTTATCTAACAAAAAAAACAAAATTGAAATCGGTTCATCCGCGTGGGCGCTACGATGCCATAGACCGACACACAGATACACAAATACACATGTTAAACTTATAACACCCCTCTTTTTTGTCGGGGGTTAAACATACTCGTTGTGTAAGGTAGAGTCGATGGGAATAGATCTCGACGACATAGCCCAATACACTGAACTGACAAAATAAGAACCTACTTAATAAAACGGTCCACCGAACGTTGGTTCGACACCAATGGAGACGAATTGTCAAGAGTACAGTCCATTAAGGCTAAAGCGCCCATGTAGCCCGCGAAGTTCAAATTTTATGAGTTCTTTTAGAAATTTTTCAAAATCTGACAATAATAAAAGACAAATTTTGTAATTCGCGAAAAAGACCGTGTGCAGTGCATTTATTAATATATCCAACTTACTCTAAAACATTTCACGAACGAGAGCTATCCAGATAATCTGGCAATTTTTGTATATTTAGTGATTTACTGGTATCATATCCACCGTGATAATATTTAGAGTAAAATAAATGCACTGCACACGGTCTTTTTCACGAATTACAAAATTTGTCTTTCATTATTGTCAGATTTTGAAAAATTTCTAAAAGAACTTAAAAAATTTGAACTTCGCGGGCTAGACAGGCGCGGTGACATCAAACATGACCAGGATTGAGATATCTTTTCCTAAAGGCCGCAACAAGTTTTTTTGCATTATGAGCTTGTAAGTCTGCAGCATTAAGAGCGGCGCTGAAAATCTAAGTGGTCGCCTGTGTCTGTCACCAATTACTTGCCATAATAGGTATGATGGTACAAAATAAAAACAAAATCGAACACTTGACGACCGCTTGGCGCAGTAGTTCGAGCGTAGGCTGCTCGATTCACTGCATCGAGTGGTTGCGGGTTCGATTCCCATCAGGGAAAAATTCGGAATTGGCCTTTTCGTCATTTTCCCTGGTCTGGGTGTCACTGGGATCGCCCGGTACAAGTCCATTGTACGGTACCCACAGTACAAGCGTTGCTTAGTTTGGGACCATACCAGTTGGTGTGTTCGTCTGGCGATATTTATTTATTATAAAATCTGGGCTTCAAATGCGATCATTAGATTCACGAAAAGTGAAGAAGGTATACTTAGAAATTGAATATGGAAACCTTTCTGGTAACAATGAGTACATCAACAAAGTGTTTCATTCCGAAAAAAATATTGTCTACATTTATAAAGATCAAGATTTTTGTACAATCGCATTAAATTTGCGTCTTGAATCCTAATCACCGGTTTATAGCTACTTATCTTGACTACTAAGTAGTGTTTTAATGTAACAGTTAGCGTTTATTTAACTGCTCTAGAGCGGATTAATTAATAGCGCTACAGTGCGCTACGTTACGCCGAGTTTTACAGCGCATCAAGATAAAAGAAGGCGGTTAGCAGTAACTTCTATTTCTTAATTTAAAATAATATAAAACTACCTAAGTACTTTAGAGTGCCGTTGCTCTTTTTTTCTGGAGACATATTACAATGTTAGTAGAATTATTATCATTAGATATTAATAGAGTCAACCTAATTAAAACTGCATGTTTCCGTCTATAAACTATTATGTATCTACTCTTGAGATTAAATAAATAATAAAAATAATGTCGTATCTATTTAATAGACAATGCTGCAATGCTGACTGACAGACAATGTACAATCTTAACCTAGAAGCATGAAATTTTGCACAGGAATCTCATAAGTTACTTAGGTGAGCACTAGGTAAGGAGTTTTGAAAATTCATCATCGTCAATCGTCATCATTACAACACAAGTGTTTTCTTTCTGACAACGAAAGTAGCCGGCTGGCGTGCTAGACACACATAAACATCCATTTTTGCGCAAGTATGCAATCCCGCGAGGGGGCGCGTGCGCTGGCAGCAGGACGCACACGCACTGCGGACGGACGCATTAACTATAATAATGATTCAATCCGCGCGGTTTCATGTTCCGATATCCGGTCGCTGGAGAGTGTGCTCCAGTTTGTACACAAACTTGCCCAAGAAGACTTCTGTGGAATTTTATAAATAATTTTAATAAATACTTAAGTGGATTTATTTAGTGTTATCAGCACTAGAAAGAAGAATATTGAAGAAGCGGAGACTATTTCAAATAAATGTGAAACTAGGTACAACGAAAAGTATTCGCAAATTGATTATAATATGCAGGTTAAAAAAATATTTCATTAACTTTCTTAATACTGATTCAAAGATCACTCAAAAGTCTTTGAACTCATCAATGAGGTAGGCAGGTTGAGTGGTTACTCTTGCACTAATTTGCATTTTGACATCGCGCCACCTACTAAATAACACCAAATTCCAGAACACAAATAAGATCTTTTTGTATTTTTATCTTCCAAGCCACAATTATTTTTGACTTGTGGTATTATTCATTTATTCCAATTTATAAAGGAGTAGCAACATTTTGAGTGCGTTCACCGACCCGGCCCGGCCGCGTCACGGTCCCCGAACATGCCTAATTACAAAAATACGTGCCCAGAGCTCTATGACAGACATTGCCCAAATCGTAAATACGAATTGAACTGTTTACATCTAAGAAAAATAATGACAAGTTCATCCGAGCAGTACATCCGCATGGAACAGCAACAGTACACATAAATAGAAATTAAAGAAAACCAACCATTTTTTAATTACTTTTACAACCATCTATGTTAGTCGCACGTCGTCCTGTTTGTTATTATGCGAATAATCTGCCACAACCTCTGAAACTAATTTTAATTGGCACCAAAACTTTGTGTTATTTTAATTATAAACCGATACGCTGAGCAATGAGCTGAGCATTTCTCTATGCATCCCATTCAGACTAATGATGCATAGATTAATACGTGTATCTCAATTTTGTAGCTGCGACTCTAACTTGACCAAAATTATTTTATAGATAATTTTATAAAGAAACACTAAAGAGTCTATACTATAAACTCTCTATATTCATAAACTGTTACTGGTAGTTTGACGTATTCCTTGCAGAGTGTGATAGAGGAGATAAAATGCAACAGCTTTAACTCTACAAATTTTTAGGGCTTTCTCTATCAGACCCTGCAGGAAGTAATACGTCGAATAAGTAACCCTGTTTAGTTTGTACGAGTAGTATAAACTGTACCATGTCTGTAGCAGAGAAAGTGATATATTACAATTTTATTGCGTGCTAAAAGATTTGAAAACCTACAATAAAATTATCACTACATATAACTATTGATGTATTGGTGCAATAACAATTAGTTTACAACAGGATTTTATTGTAATAACTAGTTTCCTCTATTTGCGTGATTACGCGACGCCATTACTCTTTTCTTTACTGAGGAAGCAGATCGATTGCGGGACTACCCACATCCTGGCCATTATAATTACGGGCATTCTTCTCTCTCGCCTCTGATCGCGTTATGTGTGCTTGTTCCGCGGGCAAGATTCCTAGAGATAGATATAGATAGATAGAGTTCCGGGATAGAGTTCCGTATTTCAAAAGGAAAAGTCCAAACCTCATAACCAAGTCTATCACAGCCATTTAAAAAAAAAACTGTCTGCGGTAAATATGAATTTTGGCGATGTGGTGGACTTAGTGACGCTCACAAAGTGTAGTAGATTTATATTTTATCAAACTAGATATACACTATAATATATGTAATAGGGATTTAATTCCATAAACGTAACATGGATGTAAGCGGTCATTCACACGAAGAAGCCTACACCGTTCCGTCTCTGCATTTTTGACAGATAATGGCCGAATTTGACATCTGGTATATACAGAAAAATGTATATGAATTATCGGTGCCGGATAAACCGTTTGAATGATCGCTAACATAACGCATCCTACAAAATACAATGACAAAGGTATGCGATGCTATTTTATCAGACCACATTAAGTAAAGATTAACGCAAGCTTTTTTTTGGAAACGCTGTATATTACTCACTATTATTAGTAATTCACAATTTTATTGAATCTACCTTTTAATGAGCCAAGGGCCACATGCATTGCTTTAGAGACCACAGTTATTGCCCCTTCGCTATAAAGGTAACACTAATTAATATTATTTGAACATAATAAGAGTTGAGAATTAATTCAACTTCGTAGCAATGTGTAGAGCTAAGAAGATGGTAGGTGGTCTTGTAGAGATATAGAGATTTTTTGTAGTAATTACGTTAGATGTAAACTTTCAACAATCCTACTAATATTATAAATGCTAAAGTTTGTGAGTGTGGATGTATGTTAGTTACTCTCTCACGCAAAAACGGATCACTACTGAACGGATTTGGATAAAAATTGGAACACAGATAGTTTATAACCTGGAATAACACATAGAATACTTTACTCAAGTCTACGCGGACGAAGTCGCGGGCAGGAACTAGTAATCAATAAATAAAGAAACCACAACACTCCACGTTTCTTACAAGGGTGGTTAAACTGCCGAATCGACTCGAAACGTACGAATTCCAACATACGAACAATTGGCGTGTGAATGAACTCCTTGAATAGGTGATGCAATGCCGACTCGATTAGATTTTAATCTTCAAACAAATAATAAGAGGAAAGATTAATGAGAATTGACAAATTGTTATCAGAATTTTGGCTCTTATTCGTTTGAGACGTAGGCTGCTCGGCTCACGCAGCGCCTTGTGGTTCCGGGTTTGATTCCCGACGGGACAAATTTCAGAAACTGTATTTTCGTCCCCAGTCCGTTGTACTATATCCGTATAACAAGCGTCACGTCAGTTTGGGACCATACTTGTCTGCCGATATTTCTTTTCATTGCCAAATACAAACAAAAAAATCCTTTAGCATTTGATAATATTTTTAATAGAAGATCTTATTATCATTACTTCTCTCGACGCCTGAATAAGTTTAAGTAAACAAAATGCCTACCTAATGGACTACTCTTAAGTTTCTTAACTAATAATTAAAAGCTTACCTTTCTCGATGTTGATGATTATGGCCTGAATCCCCCTCCTGTTGAGGGGAGGCCTGTGCCCAGGAGTGGGACGTCAAAATGGCTAAATTATTATTATTATTTTTTATTATCTTTCTCGATGTATAAATGAAATATTTTTTTTTTTTCATGAAACATGGTTATTGTATAATGATCGGTACGTTTCACCCTCGCTAGCGAACACATATTCAACAGCCACTCCAATTAATAAAACATTAAATAAAAATAATATAAATATTACAGTTAGGTACATCGATACTCATTATTTTAGTAATCATGTAAAAAGGAATCAAGGAAGAAATACGATCAAATATATACTTTGTAAGTTTGTACCGGGTAGAGATTAAGTTAGGTCACTAAATAATGAACTTCGGGGCTTTATAGTACCGTAACCACAGATAACGCAAATTTGTTTTCTGTAACAGTACCTTCGAATCAACAGCGCTTTAGAATCGAGAGAAGTTTTAATGTGCTCTGCGGGGCACGAACTGCATAATCCTCAGATATAGCCAAGCCTTGACTGAACCTCAAGCCTGTCTGGAAACCTGATATGTTGAATAGAGCTTCCTCGAAATAAATTACTTCGAAACAATTTTTTTCAAAAATTGCTGTAAAACCCCTAAGAAGAGTTTCCCGTTAACTTTCATGAAACAAGTATAATCAGATCTTGCTAAGTTGCCTACCTTATTAACTAAATAAATGTTTTATTCATTTTTATACACATAACATGCAATAAAAACCTACCTATAATAAAATATCCTGAATTATCACAAGTCCATATTACAATCTGCCCTAAAAGTGCGCTCATAACAAAATACAGTATTCTGTGTAACCTTGTTTGATACATATCGTGCTGTTATCTACGAACTTAAAGTCATTCTGTACCGAGTGAATATATCGACAACCTCGTCTCGGTCTGACTTAATCGATTCGGTCAAGTAAATAAATAATGCCAGGCAACACCAACTATAGTTCTCCAAACCTAAGAAATACCTTTTCACAGTTATTGTAATATTAACACATGTAAGTTCATTATCATTTGACTTTGCATAAAAGGTTGTTTGAAATCGTGTGATTACGCTTGTATAAAGTTATTGCGGTTTCAAAACGTTAAACCTCAAATGGTGTTTCTTAAATTTGGAGTGCTGCAAATGGCCCAGCACAGCAATGCTTGTACCACAGGTACCGTACAAAGGTCTGCGACAAACCTAGTGAGACCTAGACCTGGGACAAATTATAAAAAGGCGCTTTCTTTACAAAAAGTGACACTGGCATATGTCTAATTGGGAAAATCGAGTCCATCTGTGTCATTTTGCTACGTTTCAGCCTAGGTTCCAGCTTATGCTCATGTACTATTATATTATACTAGCTGTGCCCCGCGACTTCATCCGCGTAGTATTGGATTATTGGGTTAAAAAGTATCCCATATGTTAATCCCGGTTATAATCTATCTGTGTTCCAAATTTCATCCAAATCCGTTTAGTAGTTTTTGCGTGAAGGAGTAACAAACATACATACATACATCCACACTCACAAACTTTCGCATTTATAATATTAGTAGGATGTATGAACTGTAATATAGTGTTGTACTATACTATGTTCTACATATGGTTTTGTAAACTATTGTAGAGGCAACAGGAGAAACTCCACAACGATCTATTGAACTGGCGCAGGACTGAAGCAAATGGAGACAAATCATATGGTCACGATCCTCATTAGAACGACAAAGAAGAAGAAAAAGATACTGTATTCGTCGCCTACGTCAAAGAGTATATTATTATATAACCACTACGTTGAACCTACGTCTCAGCATACGCTTGGCCTAAATGTGTAAAAAAAGTTCGCTAAAGTATCGAGATTCAAGAACAAAAACGGTTCGCCATCACGAGCTCGGAAACTGATTAAATTTGAATCGGTGGCGAAACTCTTTAGCCATCAAATGTGGCGTAGAAGATAAAATCGTGGCCGGTCGATGCACCGCCACGGCTCCAGTGAAACTGCTGTAGAGTTCCAACACTTTGATTAATTCACTTTGCGAATGTTCTAGATTAAAACATAGGACGGAGATTATAATTTCCATATTCATATTTTATGAAGTAACGTTAAAAGCAAATCGCCTTAATGGAAATAAATTGAAGTAATGTCTCTTGAAAATAATAATATTTTATTCAAAGCTGTTTTCTCATTTTATGGTTAGTTATCGGATTGTTAGGCTAATAACGTAGTCCACTATCATGATAATCTAATTACTTGGTTTAATAACAAGCAGATCGTTATTCGTCGGTTAATCAACATTTTGAGTTTAAAACTCAACGTTAGTATTTCAACCGTATTTCAATAGTACTAAGAATTATTTTAAATCCAAGTTTTAAGACGACATAGTGTCCATTAACTGATCGAAACACATATAATCTGAGATACCAACTGTACCGTAGTACGGGACCCCATTACGTCGCGTACATGATCCACAGTCTTCTGAGTAATTGTTGTACAGACCAAGATAACAAAGATATTGGAGAAAGATATTCATTTCGTCGTAAGGTCTATAGCCTGTACAATATTATTTCGAGCAGATACGATTAACAGACGACGCAGTCATTCGTGGCGGGACCTCAAGGTTGGTGTGGAAAAACTAAACTGTGAATTGTTAGCGTAACAAGAAATCTTAACCTACGTTTCATTATTTTATCTAAATAGTGCAAGAAAAAAGCGTTAACGTATTAAATAATTATTGGAAATTTAGGAATCTTGTTCTACTCAGTGTATATAGTTTGCTTAGGCCTATGGGGACACTTACAACCCTACAACCGGATACATCATCTGTGAAGATCCGGCAAGAAATTCAGCCGGCTTGGCTTTTTTTACATATTAAATTTTTTAATTATTAATTTTTATTAGTAATAGCTATCGCCAGTTGTAAATTTATTATAATTAATAATTAGTTCCAGATTTATTATGATGACAAGTAAACGGTAATTACGAAAGTGTGGCTTTGATCAATTGACAATTAGTGAAAGGTAACACAGCTCCATACGGATAGTAAATAGTTTTTTCAACCACCTGCTCTTTTCATTTACAGACCCTTCTGCAATTACAAGACAGGAGGTCCAAAGCAGCACATAACGATCTCTAGATTTCTAAAAATACTTCGTGATTCTGCTCCCATCATTCTAAGAGCAATGTCGGCAATGAAATAAAACGAAACTGGTTGAACCGAGCCGGGATTAATTGCCCCAAAAGGACAGCCTCCGTTCTCACGGTTACCCTAAAATGCGAGACACTTGGAGACAACTGTTTGTTGGAAAAGAGATTTTTGAAGTAATTTTTTTTTAAGATCTTAATAAATTAATTTAATATCGCCAGACGAACACACCAACTGTATGGTCCCAAACTAAGCAACGCTTGTACTATGGGTACAATCCAAGCCCAGTATGGGGACACCCAGACTGGGCAAATTATGAAATGGCTATTTCCGAAATTTGCCCCTGCGGGAATCGAACCCACAACCACCATGTGCAGTGAGTCGAGCGGCCAACGCTTGAGCCGCTGCGCCAAGCGGTCGTTAATCTTCACTGAAATATTCTTCGTTGCCGGACGCTCTTAACAAGGAGTGACCATCATCGTTGCAATTCTAGGTGGCCCCTTCTTTTGATATTTGTCTCTATGTAGTCCGATCTGCAGCACTTCGGGAATATTAACTATTGAGGAATGAAACGTTCATTGGGTACAATAAGAACATGAGACACTTTTGTAAATGTTATACATACTTAGGCTATAAAAACAGTAGAGCATATTACGAAAAGGTTAACATAGCCCATTATATTCTTAAATGATGTGTCTCACGCTTTCACCAAAAGTTATCCAGCGCGACTTGCACTCGGCTCGCAATACGTCAGTTTTGACAGTTTTTCGTAATCCACTAACCACTCTACCGATCGATTTCTACTAGAAATCGATCAGCACAGGTGAGTTCTACTAGAAATCGGTCGGCACGGGTGAGCTCTACTAGAAATCGGTCGGCACGGGTGAGTGCTACTAGAAATCGGTCGGAACGGGTGAGCTCTACTAGAAATCGGTCGATACGGGTCGGCAATTTGTTAGTGGACTACGGAAAACTGTCGTATTACAAGCCGAGAGCAAATCGAGCGAGAATTGAGCGGTATAATGACTTGGGCTCCAGTTCAGCATGTGCTGCTCTATGTGCATGTGCTAGGTGACGACGGGATGAGACGGGCTTAGGGACATTTCGTGCCACTTTTATAATATCAACCATTTGTCACTAAACTATATCTAATAATAGATGACTATAATAAAATGATGGCTAGGGCTAGTGGCTCAAGCGCGGGTAGGTCTGTTTTTTTACTGGATGCTTCGCTTCCAGTCAGAGCAAAATGATAAAATCTTTTTCTTTTATTGGCCCTGGTCGTGTTACTAGGATCGACCCCAGCCCCTATAAAGGCATCAATAACAAAAGCGGTGCTTGGTTTGCCAAACGATTGTTGAATTATATAATCCAAGCACAGTGCCTGAACACCAACACACCGGATGCGTCCATCACCCCACAGATTCCACGCTGAATGCTTCATTAGTGTTTCCATCACGTCTGTTCCAGATGGGATGCCAGTGATCCGTTCCGCTCACCGCCGCTCCAAAAAACCGTCCCAGGAATGCCATTTACGCAACGACAGTCGGTGTCTAGGGCTACCCAGGAATGTGATGAAAGTATAAATCTATATATATAAAAATGAATCTCTATTTGGTTCGTCATCGCATGACGCGGTTGGTATGATTTCGCTAATTCTTTTTTGTAGTGTTTATTGTCAGGAGAGGGTTCTTATGAAAGAAAAAAATAAGAAAGTTGAGCAGAACAATTCGAATTCAATATTCAAAGTTAAAGTACAGTTAGTGCGTCAATCTGGCGATATTTATATTCATTATAATTTAGAGAAAATTTACTCACTGATAGCTGAAGAATGGTGTCTGCGAAAGCCCTTAGAATCAAGATAAAAATAGTTATTAAACGTTCCAAAACTCGCGACTCAGATCTTATTTCGAAAATCTCTCAGAGGTTGTAAGAGACGTCAGCCATGCACTTCTGACGACGATTGTATCAAAAGCAAACTTTAAGCTATAGAACAAAATTATCTATATACCTTCAATCACAACAATTTCGAATAAATTACATGAAACTTTCTCACAAACTTTCAATACGCGCGAAGGCAAATTGCGTGTTGCGTCCCACGGTGGCGCGTGAGTCGATCTCGAACCAATTCCGCGCTGGCCGCCGATACCTGCGACAACATTATCACGATATTGAGACGTAACGCGTGTTAGGGGTCGTCCTTAAATCACGTGATAATTTCTAACTACTTTTAAATCCCCCTCTCCCCCCGGTATTACGTGGTGACGTTTTACTACCGCATCCCTCCCTCAATCTTATCCTATCACGTGTATTTTACTGGTACAACGCATGTTAATTTTTTTCAAAATATTATCTATAAATAAATAGAATCCGAATTTAATCTATATTTAAAAATACTGGTAGGTATAATCCTCATTTAATTCAGGAATAAAAGCACGGTGATAAAAAAATACAATCATAAAAATCCAATAAAAACGAAAAAAAAATACACGTGATATCTCACTCAATCCCCCCTCCCTTCTTGTGAGGTTTCGTGATTTTCCCCCCCTTTCCGGCCTTACGTGATTAATGAACGACTCCTTACCGGCGGCGACGATATTCACACGCTCTCACAAAACATTATTGATGACATGTCCTTGATACGCAGGTAGTACGGTATGTGAGCTATGTTTTGCTACTTAGTGAGTTAGCGAATGGAATTGCACAGCATTTCTGACTACTATAGGCGTTTAGGCAACTACTTATATAACTCATCCATCCATCACCAGAGACCTCTAAGTACCGTAACATACCATAGGAACACAATTTGGAATGGTTAAATAATTTTCCAATCCCTACTAAATACTTTTACCTATACTACTCATTGGTGCAATGCAAACCTCAAGATTAATGAGTCAATTACTTTACTCACTAACTATATTCGTTTATAATTAGATATAACTATTAGACATCTTTCAAAAGGTTTATTTTACACTAGCTGTGCCCGCGACTTCGTCCGCGTGGAATTTAATTGACAAAGTTTCATACAAACTTTCATCCCCTATTTTATGCCCTTGGTGGTAGAATTAATCAAAATCCTTTCTTAGCGGATGCCTACGTCATAACATCTACCTGCATGCCAAATTTCAGCCCGATCCGTCCAGTGGTTTGGGCTGTGCGTTGATAGATCACTATGTCAGTCAGTCAGTCAGTCAGTCACCTTTGAGTTATATATATTTAGATATATGATTTTTATTTGGATCAATTATTATACAAGAAGTAGTGCACGGTAAAATGTCTATATAGAGCCTGCAGTCGTAAAATGTAGTTTATGTTGTTTACTTTGATAAGTCGTTTATTTTGTTTAGGGGGCACTTACAAATTGTCGTTTTAATACATTTTTCTTATATGTACATTATAAATAAATATCCGACAACCGGTGGGGTAAACGTGTTCTTGAGTGGAGACCTCGACTCGGCAAGCGTAGTGTAGGACGCCCTCCGACCAGGGGGGATGACGATCTGCGAAAGACTGCAGGCAGATGCTGGATGCGGCAAGCTGAAGACAGGGCGCTATGGCGCTCATTAGGGGAGGCCTATGTCCAGCAGTGGACAAGTATAGGCTGATGATGATGATGCTGATGATGATGAAATAAATATCATTACATTATAAAATCAAAATATAAGTATTTACACAGGTAGGTTTAGGCACAGGTTGCATGTGACCATTATTAAATCTTTATTACCAATAAAATGTTGCAGAACTTTAGGATGCTGATTATCGGCATCCTGTAATAATATTAATTCAGATCTGTTGTAGTCGTTAAGTTAATGTGACGAGCCTGATTGATTGATCCTCTGCGTGCGTGCGCGCAGTTCAATTGAGATTTAACGGCTATTGATCAACGTAACGGTAAGTATATAGCTGCATATTCAATGTTTTTTGGAATAAAACCTTTTAAGATGCATGTCTTCTGTTTGTAGTTATTAATGCAACTAAATAAACCTAAAATAATATAGATAACTAGCTGTGCCCGCGACTTCGTCCGCGTGTAATTTAATTGTCAAAGTTTCATACAAACTTTCATCCCCCTTGGGGGTAGATTTAATCAAAATCCTTTCTTAGCGGATGCCTACGTCATAACATCTACTTGCATGCCAAATTTCAGTCAGTCAGTCAGTCAGTCACCTTTGAGTTATATATATATAGATCTTGGACAAACCGGGGATCAACCGAATCAGAATAAGGATCAATCAATCACCTTTATGGGAATATATACCCAGAAAATACAGACAAGACATTAATAATTCCTTATAAGGTAAATTGAAGTCCACCTATACTAATGTGTATTTATTCGTTACTTTAAGTTAGCATTACGTTACAAAGGCTAGAAGAACAAGCGCACAACGCACCTGATTGCCTATAGATGCTTGCTGTACCACCGGCATTACTCGTACGTTGCCGACCTAAGGAGAGTGCAATAGAAGTGGGGGATAGGGGGGAGGGAGGCGGATTGGGCTTTTGGCTCTCTCACACATAGTGTGAAATGCAAATATAATAGCTTCCTTACGCCGATCTTCTGTGAGAAGGACTAGACCGTTGACTGATAAATGGCAACATTTTAGTTCAACAACAATCCAAAAGCATTGAAAAGAGTAACCATTGAGTTTCTTGCCGGCTCTTCTCAGTGGAAGCAGCCTTCCGAACCGTTGGTAGATTCTGACTATTCTTAAATGCTTTGTTGGCTTACATGAATAAAAACAATTTTGAATTTTGAATTGAATTTTTTGAATTTTTAATAACAGAAGAAAAAAACACTTGCCTCACAGTTTCACAGTGACCATACCTATTGACCTCGTAATATTGAACCAATAGTTACATCTCATAGAAATATTAACCCATGGGTTCGGAACTCTATTCGGATTTCGGGTAGCCACGAAGAATGTTGGCGGTAAAAAATGTTAGGCGCTAGGTATCCATGCAGGCGGGTTCATTGAACTAGTGACGAGCGCGTCGACTCGACTCCTCGACGAATTGATTGAGGATCGAATAGTCGGACACAGATCGATTCGACGCGAATCGAGATGATACGATGTTAATTTAGAAATATTTAGAATAACGACGGCGCCGATTCTGTGGGTGCACAACTAAACTTGACTAAACTGTTTAGTTGTATTGTGAGAGCAAATTGCTCACATTTTACCGACCTGAAGGGGAGAGCGGTAGAGGGAGGAGTAGGGGGGGGAGAAGGGTGTTGGGCTTCCGGCTCTCCCAGTTATCCTACTAATATTATAAATGCGAAAGTTTGTGAGTGTGGATGTATGTATGTATGTATGTTCGTTACTCCTTCACGCAAAAACTACTGAACGGATTTGGTTGAAATTTGAAACACAGATAGATTATAACCGGGAACAACATATAGGATACTTTTTAACCCGATAATCCCGAAATTAGTTAAAGTTAAGTTAAAGTTAAAATACTACGCGCATGAAGTCGCGGGGCACAGCTAGTCGTATATATCTATACTAGCTACTTTACGCCGATTTTCTGTGAGAGGACGTTACTATCCCGCCCCGGTCGAGCCAGCTGGTCTATGAGCTGTAGTCAGTTGCCTACAGCTTAGCTCTACCACCGCCTGAAATAGATAAATTATGTTTAATTATGACACATTTAGTTTAATAGGTAGTGATTTGATGACAACAGAATTAGGATTATTTTTTCTTTAAATCTACTATATAAAAATAAGTCGGGTTTTCCTTCCTGACGCTATAACTCCAGAACGCGCGAACCGATTTCCACGGTTTTGCATTCGTTGGAAAGATCTCGGGCTCCGTGAGGTTTATAGCAAAGAAAATTCAGGAAAAAATTCAACAGAACGCGGACGGAGTCGCGGGGCACAGCTAGTTGTGATATAAATTCTATTAATACTGGCTACATTCAGACACGTATGAAATGGTAAAATAAATAGGTGCCGCAAAAACTATACAGTGAGAATTCGCAAATATTCGCATTCATGTCTTGTTCGCAGTTAAAAAAGCAAACCTAAAAAATGATTTTATTAATGTAAGCCAACAAAACATTTATGAATATCAAGAATCTACCACCGGTTCGGAATACCGCTTCCGCTGAGAAGATCCGGGAAGAAACTCTTAGTTACGGAAAGTTACTCTTTTCAATGAATAAAAGATGGTGTACTTAAAAGATGGGAATTTCAACAAATCCATATGTATAGAAAAGAATCTCTATTTCCTTGGTCATCGCATAACACGTGAACGGATGGAACGATTTGGCTAATTATTTTTTTGTTGTATAAATTATTGTCAGGGAAAGGTTCTTACGAAAGAAAAAAATAAAAAGTTGAGCGGTACAATTCGAATTCAATATTCAAAGTGAAGACAGGACAAAGTCTGTCGGGTCACCTAGTTGAAATATAAAAGTAGATTGTATTAAAGTGTTGCGAATGGAATCCCGCGGAAACGAGTGATCATCATGTTTAGTTATTTCCCAACAATGAGGCGATTATCGGGCCATGTAGCGTGATGACAAGTTGACCGCTTCCCGCGTGATGCGCGCCGCGGAATGCACCCCTGCGCCCGCGCATGCCGACTCTATCACCAGGCGGACTTGTGAAAAGACCGGACAGGCATCTAAGTAGCGCATTCCATTTGTTCCTAGTCGAAATTCGTATCATATACAAAATAATATAAGCTACTGCATTATCCATACCCCGGAGTGAAAAAGTTATAGATTGGCTAGGGCCTCTAGTAACGTCAAATATTTCGACTCAACTATGTCTAGCTTATGATAGGGTTGAATTTCAATCTGCCCTCATTATACACGGAGCGAGTACTGCCTTCGACCTATAACAAATAACTGGCCATACCAGTTAATAAATAAATCGCCAGACTGACACACCAATTGTATGGCTCCAAACTAAGCAACGCTTGTACTATGGATACTGTACAAAGGACTGGGAGCGATCCCAGTGACACCCAGACCTACGAATTACGAAAAGGCCCCTGCGGAAATAGAACCCGCAACCAGTGAGCCGAGCGGCTTACGCTCGAACCACTGCGCTAAGCGGTCGTCACTTATTTAAGCCCGCAGATTGCCAGAAATCATTATTTTGACTGCCCCTAACCACGGCAAATGTACTGAGAATTGGAATATCCTAGATATGACAAAAAGCCTGGCAATACTTGCTCTGATCTAGAGGACGCCGCGCCGCCGGTCCGCCACCAACGCTATTACGTTCGGTATGTGGCGGGAAGTGCGTTCGGTAATGCGTTGAAAGCTTAAAACGTTATGATGGATGGCTGATATTAGAACAGGTATGCGTTAGATATGGTGCTCATTCACGAGTCTATTAATAATAAAACGTCTTTGACGCGGATTCCGATCAAGATAGATCATTATAACAACCCCCGGGAATTAACCCCCAAGTGTTACATTCGCACCATTATATTAATATTACATTAAAATTAACTGAACTGATTTGTTTCAAAAACTACTTCACCCTTCCAATGATCCACACTACCGAGCGCCATCTGCGCCAAGTGTCGCAATAAGTATTTAGAAAGTACTTAAAAAAAAAATTGGTCTGTTTTTCGTGCCTTCATTTTTCGTTTCTTTACAGATATACTTTGACATAATTGATCTATGAACCCCTATTATCGTTGACGTGTTACTAAACGTAGCAAATAAACATCCAATGGCCGCTCTCGTGTTTTACCTAACCAAAAATCTTATACACCGATGTAGTTGCTCGTGACACTCTAGGGGTTAAAAACCATCTAGCTATCAGGATAGTTAGTATAGTCTGATAGCTAGTAAAGGAATACTAGCTATCAGACAATAAGTCGGATCTATTTTCTTAACTCTGTATTTTTAATACATAACATAGTCTGCAAACAGGGCTACAAGCCGCAGTTACCGTAGCCTATCGATACTTAATTGATACCAAAGACATCGCTCGCACGTTGCCTATCTGGTCTGGATGCTCCGATACAAACTCATAGTAGGGATTAAACCCGGAACCTCTCAGTTAAAAGGGCAGCCCCTCTAACCACTGGGCTATTGACGCTTTAACTTTTTTACTTTATCAAAACTCATATAAATTTGCAGCGAGTGGTATACAGAGCGTAAATCTTCATTAACGGCAGTCTCCCCGCATCCTCCGGCACTGACTGATGTTATCTGATGCCTTAGACGTTACTGTAACAGCGGTATACCCACCTACTTGGTTACTGCGTTGTACCTAATAACAGTAACTCGTTCATGAAGGCACACCGCGTTATATTACCATGATCATAAAATTTTATTTTATGATTTAACATACCACACAGATTAGTAACATAATTAAGAATCTTAACGGTTTTAAAGCCTAGCCGTAGCCAACTGATTACAGCTCATACAATAATAATAATAATAATAATTTTATTATAAAACAACAGTTACAAGTACAAAATTTGAAATAGTAGGCACAAGAGGTATATTGCTAATAAGTAACTAAATCACAATTACATGGACGTATTACTGTGGATCCCAAACTAAGCAAATGCTTGTATCTTGGGAACCAGAGTAGTGGCATAATTATGCTCTTCTTCTAAGTCGTTACGCTCTTGACCGAACGGTCGTGGTCGTCATGTATTGTTTTCCGGGCAGATGTTGTTCGCCTCACGATGTCTTGCCATCTCTCCCTATTGGACGTCATCCTGGTGCACTCGTGCAAGGGATCGCCAATGGCAGATTTAATCTGATCGGTCCATCGCATGGGTGCCCTTCCACGTGGTCTGGTACCCTCCACTCGGCCCTGTACAACTAACCGTTCTATGGAGTCGTTTTCTTGCCGTGAGACGTGTCCAAATAACTTTGGACTGCGAGCCTGTACTAACGTGGATAAACGCTGCTTGATACCGAGTTCTTCGAGTATGGATATGTTGGTGCGAAACTCGGTCCACGACACCCCAAGTAATCTTCTCCAGCACCACATCTCTAGAGCGTTTATCCTCGTTTTCTCTATTTCTCGCAAGGTCCACGTCTCTGACCCGTACAGAAATATAGGAAAAACCAGCGTACGCACAAGTCGGATTTTAGTGGCTTTGGTTATGTTCCTGTTTTTCCAAATTCTCTTCAGCTTATCCATTGCAGTTCTCGTAATGGCCATACGTCGCTTAACCTCATCAATACAGCCACGGTTGTTTGATATTAAAGTGCCAAGGTATACGTAGGATTGGACCACATCACAGTTTGCAATCTGAATAAGTTCGGGCGAGTTGTTGTTAGCTCGGTCAACAATCATCATTTTGGTCTTGCTGCGATTTATCTTCAACCCAAACTCAAGGCTAATACGCTCCATCTTAAGTAGTAGCTCTTCTATGTGGTGAGCACTTGTCGCAAATAAGGTGGTATCATCTGCATACCGTAGGTTTGCAATTTTGTAGCCGCCCACCGTAACACCATCTGTCCAGCCCTCCAAAGTGATGCGCATATGATAATTATGCTACACAATTTAAATTTAAGGGAGATGATTACAATTATTAATAAACTAGCTGTGCCCCGCGACTCCGTCCGCGTGGAATGTGGACCACCCTTAACATTTTTCCTGAATTTTCTTTGCTATAAACCTCACGGAGCCCGAGACCTTTCCAACGAATGCAAAACCGTGGAAATCGGTTCGTGCGTTCTGGAGTTATAGCGTCAGGAAGGAAAACCCGACTTATTTTTATATAGTAGATTTTCATAGGATGAGGTTAGGTAAGCTACGTGTAACAATGTTAGAGAACAAAAATTATAATAGGAACAAAATAAGGTGAATGTATGCATATGTATGTTTATGACATAATATTTTCGGATTCATTATAGTTTAAGGATGACAGCCATTTTTTTAAAACGTGTTTGCACGAGAAAATTTAGAGACCTTTAATTTCGACGTATTTAGAGATTTTATTATAACTAAAAGGATGTAAATAGGCTGGACAACGACGAGCCATGTGAGAAACAGCATGAGGTAAGGGAATTGAGAACACGCGCTTTGTAACGAGAGTTTGATAGTCTGATCTACAAGTACTGACTTGACAGGGGTAATGCCACCCTCTCACAGAAGATTATCGTAGAGTAGGTAGTTATTATAGCTGCGTTTCGTACGATGCACATCACACTAAACTAGCATTCTCATTTTATTTACATTATTACATATATGATTATTATTTACTATTAGCTATTTAGTGGCAATGGTGTTGCCTGCTCATATTATTTTTTTATGCTGTTCCTGAGAATGAACACCATCTTTCATTCATTGAAAAGAGTAACCATTGGGTTTCTTGCCGGCTCTTCTCAGTGGAAGCAGCATTTCGAACCGGTGGTAGATTCTGACTATTCATAAATGCTTTGTTGGCTTACATAAATAAAAACAATTTTAATTTTTTTTTTTATGTGTGAGAGAGCCGGAAGCCAACCCCCCTCCCTCTGTACCACCCCCATTCAGGTAAGCAACGCGCGAGCAATGCCTTTAGTATTGGAATTATCTACAGGCTACATTACCTGCTTAACATCAGACAGGTGTTACACTTGCTTGCCGACTTACTTCTAGTTATAAAAACCGAAATACTTCTAGTTCTAGTTATAAATTATACCGGGCGTACTCTCCCGATTGTACACAACAGAGTACTATCTAAGATAGCTGCGGCGATGATAAATAGATAGTTCTCTAATGCATGCGTAATGGCAAGCGGCTGGTGTAAAAAAAAGGTTTAAGTTACGGTTTCTAACAATACAAATTGTTCAAATTTTGCCTGTGCTTACAGCGCGGTGCCTCGTCAAATGGGCGGTGCTGCGTGTTCCGGCATTATGGGAGGCAGTAGCTGTTCCCAAAGTTAAACTTTTCATTAAAACATACAACACACTAAAAAGGGACTTGTAGTTTATCTTAAATTATTGAGACCAAATATTTTTTTAAGCCATAAATCTTTATAAAATCGCTGCAGTAGCTACTCTATACCTTAAATGTAAATTAATTTATTTAATTTCAACTTATATAAGAGGTACCTATCATGACAAATGAGAGAGGGTATGTAATAGTTATCGGAACCTATCATTTTATATCCTATAAGTCCTACGCTTTCTCGTAGACTGTAAAATTACTACTTTAATTGAAATTATTCACTGAATAAAAATGCTAACAAGTCCTAAGTTTTTAAATGTTAGTCAAATTAAAAAACTTTTAGAGCCACTTATGTTAGATTAATGAAGGCGCGTGCGCATACGAAGACGAGCGGAGCCGAGCGAGCCCGAGCGTGACGCGCCCAGCCACCCATCCACCGAGATAATGCGCAGATGATATCTACATTTTAACTACGCTAATTCTCTTAGTTTTGTTTTGATTATACTCTCATCATATAGCCGTAACTATAGAAACTAGTGGTCGCCCGCGGTCAAAATTCGACCATAATGCATTAAACCCAAAAACCTTCTTGATTGATACTGGCATGCAGAATGCACTATGGAAGTCCCGCCCTCCGAAATAAAGAAAAAAACTGTCACCGTTTGTCAGTCAGTTACCGACTGGAGGTTACAAATGTGTGTGTGTCAATGCATGGTAGTGTGTGTAATTATTTATTTATTAGATTAATGTATTTATTATGCATATTTTTAAAAATATATTGGCACTCTGCACTCCTTCTCTATATAAACTATAAGTGTGGGAAATTTCATACTCCTCCGTCCGCGCAATTTTCGTAAAAGGAGGTAGGTACCAAGTTTTTTGCTTCACATATTGAGTAATATACTGATGCTAATTTAAGGGAATACTGTTCACTCCTAAGGGTATTTTAAATCATAGAAATTGATCGTTAAACCCTGTCATCTGTCTTGTAGGTGTTGAACCCGTGTTTTACGACATGTGTTTTCAACAATTGTAGAGCCAAGCGATAGCCAAATGGCTACAGCTCATATAAGGGTTGGCTTGACAAGGGTATTGCCCTCTCACAGAAGATCTGCGTAAAGTAGCTTATAGCTGCGTTTCGTACGGTGAGTGAGAGAGTCGAAAGTCCTCCTTCTCCCTCCGTCCCACTTCCCTACAGTTCGGCAACGTGCGAGTAATACTCCTTTGGTATTTTAAGCATCTATAGACTACGGGTGTTGCTTAACATCAGGCGGAGCGTACGCCTGTTTGCCGACTTTGTTGAAACAAAATGTTATATTAAAGTAAAGGAGACGATTTTAGAGAGATTTTAGTACACCAAACGGTCCTAACGGAGATCTGTTGTGGCCTAATTGTCGCTTTTATGTTGGTTCGTTAGTTGTAAGTTACTGTACATTTTTAACTTAAATTTGTATTTTTATGACTTAAATGATTATTTGAAATAGAACACGGACAGCATTGACACAAAAAAGTCTATCAGGTGTCCACACCTGAAGACTGTTTTATTTTTATTAAATACCGAACTACGGGAGTGGGCTAGTTAGTATGATCATAGATAAACTATGTTCTGGTTACCATAAGTATATGTCGGTGTACTCCTCTCGGTAATTTTAATGCAAATAATCCAGTTTTTAAGTGGACTATCAAAATTACGAAGGTCCATAATTCTGGGGAATATCCTCCTCGTATGACATACTACAGGTATGTGAAACAATAAAATAAACCTGCGTATCTACATATTTTCCCAGTGACTGGTATACTCTACCGGCGGTGCGGTAGAGTACCTACATAGTTAGCAAACTTAAATGGCACCTACGCAATCTAAATTGTCGTCTAAAACAAGAGGTTATGTTCGTCTAGTGAATTAACAGAATATTATTTACTCTGCTGAATAAAGTAAATATTCTTAAAGTAACCTTTCTTTAAAGTTGCCAATTAAGTATACAAACAATGACGTTAAGCAGTTACCGTAGCGTATAGATGCCTATAGATGCTTGCAATGCCAGTAGCTGTAACAGCTACTTCACACCGATCTGTTAGACGGTGTACTACCTCGGTGGAGAGCCCGTATATGAGAGAGAGCATGTAGTCACAGTGTTGACTTTGTTTGTTGAAAAAATAACCACAATAAGTATCTCCAAACTGAACGTATTCACTCTTAGGTAATAACACTCGAATGATTTTTTATTAATTACTAGTTTATGCCCGCGACTTCGTCCGTGTAGTATTTAACTTAACAAAAAATTCGGGATTATCGGGATAAAAAGTATCCTATGTGTTAATCCAAGTTATAAACTATCTGTGTTCCAAATTTCATCCAAATCCATTCAGTAGTTTGTGCGTGAAGGAGTAACAAACATACATCTACACTCACAAACTTTCGCATTTATAATATTAGTAGGATTGACAAGTATTACCTACTATTATAATATTCAAAACTCTATAACTGCTTAAATTAAAACATGTCATCAGAATGACAACCAATTCTCATTCAGATCGACAACACTCAAAAATAACTATCTAACTCTTGTAATTTATTGAAAGCCTTTCGTAAACTGATAACAATTTCCGAAAATTCATACAACTTGACTGTTATTACGTTCGTAAGCCGAATAAAAGTGGTAAGAAGGGCTTCAGGTCCACCGAACTGTTTAAATGCCGCAGCGTGCAGGAAAGGCAATGTTAGTAATAAACTGCTTTTATTGCAGACCTTATACTAGCTGATCTCAATACTTACTCTAATTAGGTTTAAACACCAATTAATTAACTAGAGAGAGCTGTGTAAAGTTTTAGTACCAACTAATAGATTACCTACCTGAGCTTGGTTAATTTTAATAGTTAATTTTAACCATGGTGTGTTATCGCTCTCAAGGCGTAGGTGCTCTATGTAATTAATAAATCCTACTAATATTATAAATGCGAAAGTTTGTGAGTGTGGATGTATGTATGTATGTATGTATGTTTGTTACTCCTTCACGCAAAAACTACTGAACGGATTTGGATGAAATTTTGGAACACAGATAGATTATAACCGGGATTAATATATAGGATACTTATTAACCCAATAATCCAATACTACGCGGATGAAGTCGCGGGGCACAGCTAGAAATTGCGCCAAAGACAAAATAAATAATAAAATCTTGAAAAATACCATTAAAATGGTGGAACACGATTACCTCAATTCAAACGTAACATCTGTATACGACAAAGTAGGTATTTCAATCTGAAGCTGCGTAACATAAAAAAAAACAATTAGGAAGTTAGCAGTTGGTCAATATAACCAGTGTTGTGAGAAAGGGCTGGTCGCCCTGATTGGTTCGGCAATTGTTTCGGATCGTTTCACAACACTCGCTCGTCCGTAACACCTGATAGATCGCCCTTCCGACCTTACCGTTCTTTTGATGGGACGCCATTGGCTACTTCTGTGTCATTTTCAGATATCTGAAACAGTATATACTGCATCACATGCGATGCTTAAGTTGCTAAATGCGGCGGAATCCGATACCCGATAGGTAAAGGGTTAAGAGAACATTTCGGATTAATTAGAAGAAGCTGAAAAATAGCTGAGAATTATTCTCAGCTTTATTGATAAAATATAAATATCTTTGGTGAAAATCCTACTCATTAGGTATACCTATAAATTAAAAGCAACTGGGAATAAAACAAAATGTAATAAGACAAGCCCGCTGAGTTTCTTGCCTGATCTTGTAGACTTAAGGAAAATATGTGGAAATGACAATATTTGCAAGCGTAACGTAAAGTATATATATACAAAATAAACTATACGGGGACCTCACTATTTGTAATTTATAATATTTTTCCTTAAATCTACAACCGGATCGGAACCCGACCACAACTAAGAAGATCTGGCAAGAAACTCAACGAGCTGTATTTTTTTACAAAAGTACATTCAATGTAATTTTTAAAGCACCACTTGTTTATAATATTTATTGGGTACAAAGAGCATTATTTCGGTTGCTTAACATAAAGAATATTGATACAGTAAGTAGTCTGTCGACCACACTCAGGGCAACTTCAAAGACCTATGCTAAAAATAATAAGACAGTCTAAGCGTTCTGAAAACGATTACGAAGTAAATATCCACCTATTGCACTTTCTGACACGCTCCTCGACTAATACCGAACAATTAACGGAAAGAAAGCCGTCGGTATCAATCAGGGCATACAACCGCAGCTTTCCACCGTTCCTCGGCTCCAACCACTGATGCCTAGCTGTGGCCATCCAAATGTCAACGACTCCGTAATTGCCCACAAAATTGCCAAGCCAAAATCCGTTCACAAATATTATTGTATGCCGTTATAGATTCATTCACTAAAGGCATAGCATTGTGATCATAAGCTTAGTATTGTTGGTACCAAAGTTATTACCTATAAATCAATGATAGGTACGTATGCGTGGCACTTAAGAAATACTTAGTAATAAGTTAGTTTTTGAGCAGAGAGCGTAATACTGATCCCTGTCAGACTATTTGTAATGTAAACATTAAAATAAAACTATTTTTCGGATTTTATCGCGTTTATTAACTTTATGTTCCCGACGTTTCGGTTGCTTTACAGCAGCAGCGGTACGTAGACGATACTTTCACAATATTACTATCTGACAAAATAACAGCATTTCTCGACCATCTTAACTCCATACACTCTAAAATCAAATTTACAATGGAGTTAGAGGCCAACAACACTCTAGCATTCTTAGATGTTTTAGTAATCCGAAATCCTGATAACACCTTAGGCCACACCGTGTATAGAAAAAAGACCCATACTGATAGGTACTTAAACGGTGATTCTCACCACCATCCAACACAGTTAGCTACCGTGGGTAAATCTTTGTTTCAGAGAGCACAAGGGATCTGTGATGAGCAACACCTGGCTGCCGAGATCCATCACGTCAAGCAAGTATTGCATGACAACAAGCTTCGGATCCCGCGCCGCCATCACAGTGACCGAGTGAAACCAGCCACAGTCGAGCGTCTACCTGCTGTACTACTATATATAAGAGGTGTCACAGACAAGATTGGCTACATCTTGAAACGTGCTTCAATCAAAGCTTATTTCAAGCCACCAAAGAAGATTAGTCAGTTCTTACCACCTGTCAAGTGTCACATTCCTCTACAAGATGCAGGGGTATACAAACTCGATTGTGAATGTGGGCTCTCCTACATAGGGCAAACTAAAAGATCAGTAAAAACCCGCGTAAAAGAACATATAGCTGACGTGAAACACCGGCGCTCCAAGAAGTCTGCAATCTGTGAACATGTACAGGACCGCACCCGCCATTATATCAGATTTGATAAACCACAGATCCTCGCAAAAGAACACCGATTCCGACCAAGGATGATACGTGAGGCCATTGAAATTAAAAAACATCCTAATATCAATAGGGAAGATGGCTGGGTGCTACCACCAACTTGGGATCCAGTAATTAATATAATTAAATCCAAAACCAAGTGTACCATTGCAAGACCTCGAGACACTGTGAGCACTTTGTGCGTGGATCGGACCGCAAACAACAACTAAATATGAGGGTACCCAGTTACTAACTATAACATCAGGACGTCTAACACCTCAGTCCCCCCGTGACCATGGCTGCTGTAAAGCAACCGAAACGTCGGGAACATAAAGTTAATAAACGCGACAAAATCCGAAAAATAGTTTTATTTCAATGTGTAGTATTCGCGTAAATATAAGAAAACAATATGTAAACATTAAGTTTAGTGTAACTCAGGTGTCCTTAAGTACTACTCAAGTTCATGAGTGAGATCTAGAATCTTCATTAGGAATTAAATAAACAGTTAATTATCTTTTCTACACTACTGTAATAGAACAACTGAACTCCTTTCAATTTTAGCTTCTACCGATAGAAGCTTTTAAAAAGCTACAGTTTGGATTAAAAGCAACGCAAGATGTTTGATATGCTTGGTAATTTCAATTTTCCAACGTTAATCTCAGCATCCGCGGCTCCGGGCCCCGCGTTACGCTCCGCGGCTCGGCCGAAGACCTCAGCGACACTTTTTCAACATCTCGAAGAATAAGTCAAAAAGAATAAAACGCCACCGCTTACTAAATCACGAAAACTCGTGTCGGCAAAATTGCTTCGAAATGCTTAACCATTTGCGCTCAAAAGAATGTGGTTCATGCAAAATTAAACCGTAGTTATGGGAGCTAAGATATATTGTTTGTTTTTGTGAGTATAAGACGTTTTTGGACGCGCGTCCACAAATAAATTGCCTCCATCAAACGGTGGTAAACGTATAGAAATTTGTCGGTAATCTCTGCGGTTAATAGGTACCCAGCAGTTATTTCCACAAAGGGCTTTTATATTAGTGACACAGCTTTTGCTCTCGCATGTACTTACTGGGGTTATAAAAGACATAACTCTTTTCAAATAGACGCTGCTGCGGGCTTAACACACTCTTATATTCTCTGAAATAAAATACAAGCAATTTGAGTGTATCATTTCTAATGTGGACTTTAAACTACACATTTTTTAGTATCATTACATTTTTGTTGTTACTCGGACGCTTCCTCCTTAAGACTCTCGAATACCTTTGTATAACCTAATTCTATTGGCAAAAAAACCTACTCCAATTTGACTAAATAAAAAAAGCTGTTTCCGTGTGTTTCCGTAACAGCTCAGTCTTTCACAACTCGAATGTCCGCTCGGCTGACCGAACGCCTCATTTATTTCCCAAAACGATCTTCTAGCTCCAAATTCGTGTTTTTACTACAGAACAACTGAGTTTTTTTTCTGGTTTTTATATAACACAGGTACATTCGAATGCCAACAGAAGCTCCTCTTTATATAATTTTTGTTGGTGAAGCGTCTGCGCGGTTGATGACCGCGCCCGTCATGGGCCAGCGCCCAGCTCTCCTGCGCAACACCGAGCGAGCTGCCATCGCGCCGCGCTTATCATAACTACCTACATTATTATTCATTTTTGTGGATAAAGGATATGTTAAAACCGGATTAGTTTTTAATTAGAATGTTCAAATAATTAATGTTTCCTTACGAATGTTCGAAGCTTGACGGAAGGTATAAAAACATACCTACCGGGTCGCTGCCGCTAGTAAAAATGTTTTCAAGTCGGAGTCATAAATCCTCAGATTTTTATGTTTAACATTATAAAATATGTTCACATTGTAATGAGTTTTCCATATAAAACCACCTATAATATACCAGTACTAGGTGAAACAGAAAGGGTATACATTTTTTTTGCAACTTTACTTTGTAGATCTAAAACTATCGGCTTTGTGGGACAGTCGAAGTACTAAAGGTTTTGTAGACTTATGAACTCTCTAAACAGCTGTATCCCTATAACACCTTTTGTTATTCAAGTTATCTCCAAAGCTTTACAATAGTTTTAGAATTACAAAGTTACATTTTGAAAAAAAAGTATGCCCTTTCTGTTTAAATTAGTAGCTTCAAAAAACAATGTACCAGGCTTAAATGCCGAATAACCTTTTTTCTTAGAAATTAATTATATTTTAATTGTTTACGGAACAGCATTACAGTCAGCAGTAGCGGCAAAAAGAGTGCCATTTGCTTGTAAATGGCAACAGCCCGCGTGCGCTGAGGTGGCGCGGGCGCAAGTGGGCCTACGATAGGCGGTTACGGTTACGGTGCGCAGGCGCTCAGTATGCACCCCCGCGGTCGCGCTAATTAGCTGCAACCTTTAACACGCTCCTGTTGGACTGGTGAAGCTTGCTACAAAGCATCCAATAAAGGAATTCTTACAAAAGGTTTACCCAATCGAAAAGATGTTCAAGAAAAAAAAAAACATGCTTTATGGGAACTTAGTATTTAGTTTTTGTTATACCGTCCCGTGCCGTTATGTGACAGCAAATTAAATAACAGGCCTAAGTATAGAAGAGTTGATTAAAGTCGCAAGAAATCCAAGGAAAACTGAAATCGCGACGCCAAGTTATTTTGCTGCCACTGTTATAGCAAACAATTTGAAAGTTTATTTCATTAAAGTATGCACATAGTTATTTATTATAGAAGGTAAAAATTCATATAAATAATAATAATAATTTAGCCTTTCTGACGTCCCACTGCTGGGCACGGGCCTCCCCTCAACATGAGGGGTATTCAGGCCATAATCCACCACGCTGGCCCAGTGCGGGTTAGCGGATTTCACATGTCTTTCGAAAATTGGTTAGATCTTCTAAGACATGCAGGTTTCCTCACGATGTTTTCCTTCACCGTAAGCAAGTGATAATCATATAGAAATTATGATTCGCACATAGATTTCGTTAAATCCAGAGGTGCGAGCCGGGATTTGAACCCAAGACCTGGTGCCCGCAAGACGCGTGCTTTAACCAATCGGCTATCACTGCTATAAAAGGAATTCATAAAAAAAACATATAAGGAATAATAATCTCGGTCCAACGAAATTAAACTCCAGAAACAAGACTATTGTCTTGTTAAGCGGTAAAGGATGTAATAATTAAAATTAATAACAATACGAGACAGGATCGGGGAGCGTCGACCGGCCGCCACGCGCCGCCGCACCGCGCGAGGTGCATGACACCGCGCAGACGCCTGTGCAGGTGGACCTCACCACACCTGCCCAAGAACTGCCCCGGGAATGCTCCGTTGACCTTTATGACGTGGAGATAGAGGCCTTACGTAAGGGTACACATAAACTCGAAAGCCGTTGTGTTAATGTGAAGTCACATTTTTTATCGGTAAATACATTTTTGTAATGGATTTTATGAAGACAGCTGATTGATAGCAAATGATTGGCTAATTGGGTGTAGTGTTTCTTAATCAATCAATCGATCGTTCGTAAGAGCTAGTGGCCAACTGATTTTTCAGACCTTCCGAAGCGAACGAATGACGCGCTGTTATAAATGCAAGTTAGTCAGTAATTAATGCGGTAGACTGGATAATAATAGCAAAAGACGACGACATGGACCTTTTATGGTGGCAGAGTCAAGCTGTAGACAATTAACAACAGCTTATATACGATCTGGCTCGACCTGGGTTCTAGGTACATCCTCTCACAAAAGATCAGCGTGGAGTTGCTATTACCTATGTACCTTTGTTTCTTTGGATAATGAGAGAGAACCAGAAACCCATCTCCTAATTCCCCCACCCTCTGGCCCACTCCCCTTCAGATTAACAAAGAGCTGGACTGTCTTTGGTATTCAAATTTCAAATTCAAATCGTTTATTTTGTTAAGGCCTACGGGGGCACTTACAAATTGTCAATTTTACATAATGCTTCTTATATCTACAACCAGATCGGAACGCGACCTCGACTGAGAAGATCCGCCAAGAAACTCAGCGGGCTTGTCTTTTTACATTTATCATTTATTTTATTTTTTAAATCGCCAGTTGCTTATATTCAATAATTACAAAGGGTAGTAGATATTAATATATATAATATAGTAGGTATAGCAAGCATCCACAGGCTACGGTTGCCGCATTGCATCAGAAGGTTCGTACGCTTGTTACATAAAAAAAAAAAAGAAATTAGTGTAAACGGAAATTGTGAAATCAAGTGTCGCCAAAGTTGTGCCGTACGTTTTCAAGAATCCTCTCTAACTGTTCGAAAGTCCTTCCATACAGGTGTATAAAGCCAAACTGGTTAATAAATGGAATCTGCTTATACACACAAAAAGGACACCACACAACTAAGCTCTTGGCTCATTGTTTAACATAACGCTCCTACTAGGCCCGCGCCGTAACTATGCTAAACAGTCAAGTACATCTATACATATAAACAAAATTGAAGTGTCTGTTTGTAATATCAAAATAACAGCTTTAACTAAATTAGGAAAGTATAAGTATAAGAACTTTTTAATAAGGACTTTTTTTATGTGCCTGTGCCTATGTTTGTTACGGCTAATGTCCGAAACAGCTGGACCAATTTTGTCGGGACTTTCACTGGCAGATAGCTGATGTTATGGGAAGTAACTTAGGATTTGTTTTTTGTCGAATTACCTAGCGGGTGGAGCCGCAGGCAACAGCCTAGGTATACATAAATAAATCATCTCCAGCCTGGCCGGAGTTTCGCTGGCACAGTCATATGCAAATTGGAGCTTTAGATAAAGTACCTAACTATTTATCTTGTCCTATGTCCATATTCATTTTGGTATAAATTAATGAAAATCCGCAAGCAAGCACATCCGGTAATAACTTCGGAATAGGAATAATACGTCATTTCCAGGCGGATACTAATACTTGGCAACAACGGATGCCATTTTATGATGGTAGTGCCAAGCTGTATCTTAATGACTACAGCTCATGTACAGCCTGGCTGGCGGCTAGTACCAGCCTCTCACAGATCGCCGTAAAGTAACTATTATAGTACAGTACAGTAGTAACTAGTATAGTACTCCCCTCAGTCCCGCTCCTCGTCAGGTAGGCATCGTGCGATCAATGCCTTTGGTATTGCAAGCATAGCTACGGTAATTGTTTAAAAACAGGCGGGCAGTGAGTGCTACGCATGTTTGCCCACTTTGTAACTTTGTTTGGCTTTGCAACACACCAGAGCTATTTTATTTATATTAATATCTACTATCGTATGTAATGATTAACTATTTAAGCAACTGAGGATTTAATAAAAATATATAACAAAATGTTAAAAGACAAGCCCTGACAAGCGTTGAGTTTCTTGCCGGTTCTTCTCAGTCGAGGTCGCGTTCCGATCCGGTTGTAGATAAAAAAAAATATGTAAAATTGCGAATTTGTAAGCGCCCCCGTAGGCCAAAGCAAAATAAACGCTTTGAATTTGATTTTTTTATAGACATACCTAAAAATTTAGACCTTAAGCCACACGACGAATTAGGTATATGGATTAATTACAACTCTAATGAGCCATCTAACAATATCAGCTAACCAGCATGTCCGGGCACCAAAGAGTGATCGCTATGCTAATGCCCGATGAAATTGTGCATATCTAGTCAATGACTTATGACGGACCCGCGCATAATCATTTTATAACAACGGGCCCAGGCCTCGGTAATTAGGTACATGTAATTAAAATTTATCGCGTCTTCCATTAGATGCTCGCGCGAGGCGTGGCGAGCCAGCGGAGCGAGGGGCTGTCTTGCTTTCTTGCGCCGCTCACACTCGCTATCAACGGTATCTGCCTGCACTTCGGCTATCGTGGCATCTTTCCACGCGACTGTTAAGATAAAAATGTAATGAAATTATTAAAACTGTGCGTTATTGTAGTTAATGCAAATTGCCCAGGCACTCGGGCAGCTAGTTAGTACGGTTCTTATCGAGTCAAGTGCGAAGACCCTGTCGCTGAATACACCTTAATCGCGAAGCTGTTTTACGGCTTTACGGTTAATAAACTGCCAGGAAACTGTAAGAATCCTCAATTACGGTTGGTCAAGAGACGCCAGCGATAGGAAAAATAGAAAAATGGAGCATCGTTTTGTGGGCAGCGGTCGGCATCACGATTTCACGGGCGCTGTAATGGCGGCGATTAGACGCGTAGCGACACGGAAAATGGCGGGCGTCGACCCTCCCGATTTAACGTGCTCAAGACGCTATTCCGACATTTTTCGACGAATATTTGGACGATCACGGATGAACTACCATTTTAGTCAGAAGCGTACCATGAGCGTACGTAGGTCATCGACTTTATCGAGTAAAGTACATATTCATTTTGTTAGGAAGAAGTTTGTGTCTGCAATGAAAAACTTAGTTGAGAGTCTGTTTTTGTTAGAAAGTTTCTATGACAGAAAATGAAAAGCTCCAACGATAATATAAAAATATTTTATTTAACCATTTCAACAATAAAATTATTTACATCGCTTACATTTACACAATACACAACAAAAGAGCATTTTTTATACTAATATTTACACCTCGATTGCCAAACACTTTGAACTTATTAGTACCCTACAGACGATGATGAACCTGACAAAAAGAGATAGGACTACAAACAAAATATAAAAAAAACGCTGGCAGCTGCCATTTTAACCCCCGACAAAAAAGAGGGGTGTTATAAGGTTAACATGTGTATCTGTGTGTCTGTCTGTGGCATCGTAGCGCACAAGCGGATGAACCGATTTTAATTTTGTTTATTTTTGTTAGAAAGGTATTCTGATCGAGTGTTCTTAGCTATGTTTCATGAAAATCGATTCAGCCGTGTGAAAATTATCAACTCTTTTGTAGTTTAAAAAGTCGTCGCATGGGGGGTTCTTATGCAGGCGTATTCTGTTACTGAAGATGATTACAGACAGATAATCAGCATACAGATCTGCCCTAGAAGTGCGGTATTAAGTAGATACATTTTAAGACCTTTGTACGTTTGTAGTTATTTAAAAAATATTTTATTAACTTGGTGAATGTGTCATTTCGATTCGTAGAACATAATGAAACAGCTACAGGCAGGGGCGGATTGCCCTTAAGGTGGACTGGGCCCAAGACTAGGGCAGCCAGAATCATGCGCCTAGCCCTATTATGGCCAATCCATTGGCTCCACAAAATAGGCGACATGTGTGTTCAGTATTAAGAGAATTCTTGAGCGAGTTAATTTGTACATTTCTTTGTAATAATTATCAATTAGTTTAGTTTAGTTTAATTACAAAAATAGCTTTTCTCTTACACCAGCAATTAGTTCCCAGATTCACTATAATCACAATATCCCTGGATGCGCTTATTTCAATAGATATATTTACAATATTGAACCCTAAATACGGGCAAATTGTACGGAATCTGTTTATCGTTATTAAAATACAAGTCCTGAAATTTAATATCAAACTGAAAGTACATGTCCACTTACTCTTTAAGAAAAATCACATAGCATAGACGTCAGCAAAAGCCTCCTGTTTCTTGATATAAGTACTATAATACAACTAAGAATCTGATTATAATCATTTGCACAATTAATTAATAACATAAGTACAAAATAATAACGCGACAATATAAAAATAATAATTACTAACACGATGTTCCAATCTCAGTTGATACTTATTTAAGTAATGTTTATATTGTGCAAATATATTATTATCTTACAACTTACAATATAAGTACATAGTGGACTAAAGGGTTGAATAAGAATAATAATAATAATTGATTTATTATAAATCACATCATCAGCCTATGCTTGTCCACTGCTGGACATAGGCCTCCTCTAATGAGCGCCATAGCGCCCTGTCTTCAGCTTGCCGCATCCAGCATCTGCCTGCAGTCTTTCGCAGGTCGTCATCCCACCTGGTCGGAGGGCGTCCTACACTACGCT
Organism: Notodonta dromedarius; assembly: GCA_905147325.1. NCBI lineage: Eukaryota > Metazoa > Arthropoda > Insecta > Lepidoptera > Notodontidae > Notodonta > Notodonta dromedarius. The sequence goes on along the minus strand of LR990159.1, from coordinate 11,596,583 downwards.
TGCCGAGTCGAGGTCTCCACTCAAGAACACGTTTACCCCAGCGGTTGTCGGTTCTTCGTGAGATATGGCCAGCCCACTGCCACTTCAGCTTGCTAATTCTTTGAGCTATGTCGATAACTTTGGTTCTCTGTCGGATGTATTCATTGCGAATCCTATCCTTCAGAGAAACTCCGAGCATAGCTCTCTCCATAGCTCGCTGAGCGACCTTAAACTGGTGGACCAGCCCTACCGTGAGTGTCCACGTCTCGGCTCCGTAGGTCATGACGGGTAGGACGCACTGATTGAAAATTTTCGTTTTCAAGCATTGCGGTATGGATGACGAGAAGACTCGACGTAGTTTCCCAAACGCTGCCCAGCCCAGCTGGATCCTCCTCTTGGCCTCCTTCTCAAAATTGTTTCTACCTAACTGCAGAATCTGCCCAAGGTACGTGTACTCGGAAACAATTTCAAGAAGGTGGCCATGTACGATCACCGGTCCCGGATCAATGTGGCCATTGATCATGACTTTGGTTTTATCCAAATTCATGTCAAGACCGATGCGTCGCGAGGCTGAAGCTAGGTCGTCCAGCATCCGGTTCAGCTCCTCCAGCGTCTCTGCCATTAAAACTATGTCATCAGCGAATCGCAGGTGCGAGATGTACTCACCGTTTATGTTAATGCCCTTACCTTTCCAGTCCAACGTCTTAAACACATCTTCCAGCGCGCTCGTGAACAGTTTCGGAGATATCACATCCCCCTGTCTCACTCCCCTTCGCAGTTGGATGGGTTTAGACTGCTGGCCCTGTACTTGGACACTCATGGTAGCGGCGTCATAGAGACATCTCAACACCCTGATGTACCGATAGTCTACTTGGCATCGCTGTAAGGATTCCAGAACAGCCCAGGTTTCGACAGAGTCAAAGGCCTTCTCATAGTCCACAAAGGCCAGACACAGAGGCTGATTATACTCTTCGGACTTCTGTATAATCTGCCTGACTGTGTGAATGTGGTCTATGGTGCCATATCCTCCGCGGAACCCGGCCTGTTCCGGTGGCTGGAACTCGTCGAGTCTCCTGGCGAGACGATTCGTGACCACTCGTGAGAACAGCTTATAGACGTGGCTCAGGAGTGTGATGGGTCTGTAGTTTTTAAGAAGGGTTGTATCTCCCTTCTTAAAAAAGAGCACAACCAAACTCCCGCTCCACGCCTTTGGAGTTCTCCCACTGTGAAGGACGGTGTTAAACAGGTTCCGTAGCTCCTGTATAATAGGGGCTCCTCCTGCCTTCAGAAGCTCTGAAGTAATTCCGTCCTCACCGGGGGCTTTTCCATTTTTAAGCTGTCTCAGAGCTAACACGATCTCGTCTTGACTGATGTCCGGCAGTTCGTTGGTATAGTGGCGTGTCAGGGTGGCTCTGGAATCATGGTCGTCCCGTCGAGTATGAGGGGCATGTGCAGCGTACAAACGGCCGTAGAAATTCTCTATCTCGGCAGAGATCTCCGGCTTCGACAATACGGTCCTCTCGTCGTGCGTTCTAAGCTTCGTCAGGTGGCTCCTGCCAAGCTGCTGAGTGAATACTTTGGACCCTCGGTTTCGCTCTATCGCCTCTTCAATGAGGCGAGTGTTGGAGTTCCGAAGGTCGCGCCGTACCATCTTCGCAATTTGCTTATTCAGGTCTGACCTCTCTGACGAAGTCGCTTGGGTGGTTTCCCGTCTTTTTGTCATCAGCCCGAGAGTCTTATCCGAGAGTTTAGACTTCTTGCCCGTACGCTGCTGTTGGCAGAACTTGATGCCTTCGTCCCTCAGCGCTTCGACCAGATTATGTAGAGTCTCGTCAGTGTCATCAGTGGGTTCCAAGGCAACAAATCTATCCTCGAGAAGCTGCTGAAACTTCTCAGTGCCCGCCATGATTTGAATTGGGTTAGGCCGGAGCGTGGACTTCATCAGACAGTTTCTCTCAAGCTTCAAGTTGATATTCAGAGAGCCTCGGAGTAGTCGGTGATCGGATCCGGTATTGAACCTGTTGATCACTGAGACATCTCTGAATATGTGCTTGCTATCTGTCATGATGAAGTCGATCTCATTTTTTGTCACAGTGTCGGGGCTTTGCCATGTCCACTTCCTTTGAGGCTGTTTCTTAAAGAAAGAATTCATTAAGAACAGCTCCTCTTTCTCAAGGAAGTTGACAAGCATTTGCCCCCTGTGATTTCGGACTCCATAACCATGCGGGCCTATTCGGGATTCGTTGCCACTCTGGGTTCCCACCTTGCCGTTAAAGTCCCCCATAACAACGTTGAAGTGAGCCTTAGTGGTGTTGTGTAAGGCTTTGGATATGTCTTCATACATATCCTCCACTTCATCATCCGAGTGTGTCGAGGTCGGTGCGTAAACCTGAATGACCTTCATGCTATACCGTTTAGATAGCCGAAGGATCAGGTACGCTACCCTGGTCGACACACTGGAGATTTCTTGGACGTTGTTAGAGAGGGCCTTATTGACGAGGAAACCTACGCCACCCTGGGATGTTTTATCACCCTCGCGAAAGTAGAGAAGATGGCCCGAGTCTAGGGTTACGGTGTCCTCCCCCTCTCTACGGACTTCACATAGCCCCAGAACATGCCATTTAATGTTCTCTAACTCCACTTCCAACTGCGCTAGATGGTGGTCAAGCCTCAGAGTGCGTCCGTTAAACGTAGCCAGGGTCAGTTTGTGTAGTGAATGGTAGCCTGGGGTAGCCCGGAGATTCTTAGCACCCCCTGCCCCGCCGTTACCGTGACCGCTACCATGGCCAGGAATAGCGAGGCGGCCGGGAACTAGGGGCCATTTTTTGGCTTTTGTCATCATTAGTAGGGTAATGCCCATAATCCCCACGCTGGGCATGCGGGTTGGGGATCGCAGTTCGGTTGTGGAGTTGTTCTGCGAGGGGCGCTGCTGCCCGCCCCCCGGTGTATTTCCCTTAGTCGCCTCGTACGACACCCACGGGAAGAGTTGGGTTAGTTGAGTTGGGTTGAGTTATTATAAATATACAATTTTAATTTTGATCACAGATCACTTAGTATAATTTATTTCGAAATACACCATTATGACACAATTCATTCACTAAGATTTGTTTAGAATATCCCACGTCGATCTAAATTTCAGATTCGTGGCTGTTTAAGGTGAAGGCGCCTGTCTAGCCCGCGAAATTCAAAATTTTCGAGTATTTTTATAGTTTATTCAAAATCTGAAAACATTTAAGACAACATTTTGTGATTTGCGAAAAACACAGTATGCAGTGCGTTTATTAATACATTTATTTTACTCTAAATATTATCACGGTGGATATGATACTAGTAAATCACTAAATATACAAAAATTGCCAGATTATCTGGATAGCTGTCGTTCTTGAAATATTTTAGAGTAAGTTGGATATATTAATAAATGCACTGCACACGGTATTTTTCGCGAATTACAAAATTTGTCTTTAATTATTGTCAGATTTTGAAAAATTTCTAAAAGAACTCAAAAAATTTGAACTTCGCGGGCTAGACGGGCGCTTTAGCCTTAAAGGGATCATTTGAAGTTGAGAATAACGAAAACAAAGCCATAAAAAGCTTCAGACAATTCGATCCGTAGAAAATAAAAAATGATGACGCAGCGGTAATGTCTGTCTTTTTAAATTGCAACAATACTTAAATCATTATAAATTTCCAATTCTAAAACCATTTAATGGTATGCACATAATAATTAAATTAAGCATAATATTTATGTTGTTCACTTACCAAGTATCCACATTATTCCTAGCTAATCAATATTATTTACACTCAATATATTCTAGCATACAATATACAAATTAAAATAATATTATATCTTACAAGTATTACGTACCTACAGGCGGTATTAATTAAATAAAAATAATTCTCAATAAATACACAAACACATGATTCGCGAAACACCGAGTGAATGACACTTATAATGATGAGTTAAATTAAATTATAATTATGATTATGAGTTTAAAAATTACAATCTCATGGAGCATGTATTTACAAATATGAACTGATTCCCATCACAGCAGGACTTTATCTCATTTGTTCATTAAATAATATTTAGGTATATGATAGCAATATATTGATACGTAACCAATTCCGTAGAGGCAGTGGTTGTATTATCCAAAATTCGCTAATTGCTCTAACATCGTAAGAGCCTGTTTCCATTGGACAGTAACGATACTTTTATACACATACAATAATATGCAATGCGTGGTGTTCTCGTCCCACAATGGCCCAAGAATACGTCACGATCAGTGTACTCATTGATTGATATCTTAAATACAAATCAGGAGCATTATTAATAACACCCATAGAGGAAGAACATATTTTTAGTCAAGTTACGAATCGCTGTAATTATTTTGACAGCTGTAAAAAGAAGATACACGCATATACCTTTGCATTCGAATGAATGGAATGCATACAGCATCCTTTGTCGCGCCCAGCGTATTTTTTTGCAGCAACAATTTTTTGGAGTCAATCAAAGGAATCAAAATGAGTTTCAGTGGTTGTGGCAGATTATTTGCATAATAATAACCAGATCGAGGTGTGTCTAACGACGCTATTTGATTATAATATGTGTTATAAAACCCATTCAAGAAATGATTGTCTTTGCTTTAATTGGTATTTATGTGCACTGCTGCTGTTTCTGACGTACTAATGCACTTTATAACATACTTTTATTATTACTCACCACAGCTGATGACGTAGGATTGGGCCAACCACGTGACCTAGCTTTCAGGGGAAGAGACCACCAGGTTTTTTTATTATTAATACCGTGGCACCTTTTCCCTCGATTTTTTTCTTATAGCCCAGTCTAGTAGCATCACTTATTAATACCGTGCACCTTCTCCCCTCGAATTGTTCCGTATAGCCCAGTCTAGTGGCACATCACTAGAGGGGCCGGGTGTAGTGTCCAGCGACGCGTCTACCCGTCGCTGTCCTCGTCCTAGCTGTCGATGTGGTCGGGCTCCATCTTGGGGCTGGGCCGGATCACGAGCTTGTCCTCGCTGTCCACCTCCGTGGGCACCGTCTCGATGGTCAGCATCATCTTCTCGTCGCAACTGTCGTCGCCGGAGTCCGAGTAGATGGACTGCGTTGATGTTGCCACTTCCTATACATAAAAAAAATATTATATCAGTTGTCATTTTCTTTATTATTTTTTATACAGGTTGAAACCAAAAGGGTATGCTTTTTTTTTCAAATCTTCACTTTGTAAATTTAAAATTATCATCTTTGGAGGAAACTTAAAAAACAAAGGTGTTACTGGGATACAGCTGTTGACAGATTTCATAAGTCTACAAAACCTTTAGTACTTCAACTGTCCCCTCAAAGCCGATAGTTTTAGATTTACAAAGTAAAGTTGCAAGAAAAATAGTATACCCTTTTTGTTTCACCTAGTATTGATAAGTCGGCAAATAAGCGCACGACCTGCTTGATGTTAAGCAGTTACCGTAGCCTATAGATGCTTGCAATATAAAAGGTAATGCTCGCACCTGTCGACCTGAAGGGGACTGGAAAAGAAAAAGGGGTTGAGTTTCTGGCTCTTTCGCTCATCATGCGAAACGCAGCTATTATAGATAATTAAGGTGAAGGCGCCTGTCTAGCCCGCGAAATTCAAAATTTTCGAGTATTTTTATAGTTTATCCAAAATCTGAAAACATTTAAGACAACATTTTGTGATTTGCGAAAAACACAGTATGCAGTGCGTTTATTAATACATTTATTTTACTCTAAATATTATCACGGTGGATATGATACTAGTAAATCACTAAATATACAAAAATTGCCAGATTATCTGGATAGCTGTCGTTCTTGAAATGTTTTAGAGTAAGTTGGATATATTAATAAATGCACTGCACACGGTCTTTTTCGCGAATTACAAAATGTGCCTTTTATTATTGTCAGATTTTGAAAAATTTATAAAAAACCTCAAAAAATTTGAACTTTGCGGGCTAGATGGGCGCTTTAGCCTTAACGCCGATCTTCTGTGAGAGAGTGGTACTAGCCCAGTCGAGCCCGTATATAAGCACACAGCGTACAGCGGGGCTCTACCACCATAAAAATAAATAAAGTATATTTTAAAACAACTACGAGACATATACCTCCACGCGGTTTATAAAAGTATCAGGCATCAATCATTTCGACAAGGATAACTTAGCCACAGTACAGTAATATCCAAACAAAGAGGTTTTTATAAGCTCCACTGTCCACAAATCTATTCTTGGAACCTCTCAATAATAGAATACTATTATTTTATAAAGATATTTCTGCGAAGTGGCGGATGACAAAAAAATAAGTAGCTTTTTGAAATGTAAATGTGTTTTTTACTCGACTTCGGCAATACAGAGGTACACCACGGTTCACATTTCGTCGATATTTTAGGTCATGTAATAGCGAGCAACCCCAATGTCATTAAACCGGGCAAATTCCTGGGCCCTAACCACGCTAGCTACTCAAATCGTAATAGAAAAGCAAACGCTCGCGATTACGTTTCAAACGCTCCGCTTTTGACGTTTTGCTGACACCATACCATATCAATGTCAGCAGAAATCGTGAAGCTCGTGTCAGCAAAACGTCAAAAGCGGAGCGTTTGAAACGTAATCGCGAGCGTTTGCTTTTCTATTACGATTTGAGTAGCTAGCGTGGTTAGGGCCCTGCTCAATGCTAGGGGACTGGGCCGGCCACGTGGCACGGGGGGCAAATCGTATCAGTTCACAGTCGACAAAAAGTTTCCTTGTCAAAAACGACAGCTTCCACCTTCTTCTAATTCATTTGTAAAATAAGGATGGAAGCTGTCGTTTCCGTCATCGGAAACATTCCGGCGAAGATGGTGCGACGATTTGAACACCTTTGCGGGTAAAACGTAGCCTCAACAAGACCAAGATAGGAGGCCTTTGCCCCCGGGGACATTTATAGCTATATAAACAAAAACCACCTTATTAATAAACGTGGTATAGCGGATGACCAAACACCGAATGATCTCTTTCTGTCATCATTAATTTACCTTTTAAAAATAAGAAGAAAAGCAGAAATCTTCGCTAATTTGTGCTTTATAAAGCGTAGGTCGCCGCAGCTGCCACTCTAAATACCTTTACTAGGTGAAACAGAAAGGGTATACTATTTTTTTGCAAATTTACTATGTAAATCGGCTTTGTGGGACAGTTGAAGTACTGAAGGTTTTGTAGACTTATGAAATCTGTCAACAGCTGTGTCCCTATAACACCTTTTGTTTTCAAGTTTACTCCAAAGCTGATAGTTTTAACAAAGTTTTGAAAAAATAAGTATCCCTTTCTGTTTCTACATGTACATATACAAGGTGACACATAATGGGTATACTTTTTTTTCAAAACTTAACTTTGTAATTCTAAAACCATCCGCTTTGGAGGGAACTTGAAAAACAAAAGGTGTTATAGGAATACAGCTGTTGACCGATTTCACAAGTCTACAAAACCTTTAGTACTTCAACTGTCCCACAAAGCCTATAGTTTGAGATTTACAAAGTTGCAAAAAAAATAGTATACCCATTTTGTATCACCTAGTATATCGTGCGTTACTGACGTCATCGTGTAACGCTGCTGACGCTTAGCACGGATAGAGTGGCCGCGCGGCGAGCGCCCCGTACGTAAGCTTCGCTTCAACAAAGCATGGTGTAACTGTACAACCGCTAATCGTCGCTTATGAATAAGGGAGGAAAGTGTAAAGGTGCGGGATGCTGTACTGACCGTGATCCGGTTCTTGGTGTGTATGCGCACGTGCTTGGCGAGGTGGTCGGAGCGCATGAAGCGCTTTCGGCACTCGGGGCACTCGAAGCGCTTTTCGCCCGTGTGCGTGCGTCGATGCCGCTGCAGCTCGTCCGACCGCGTGAACCTGCCACACCGCACACATTCACATCTTGTTACACCCGTGTGAACACACCCTTACATATCAAGCTATACTTTACCAGTATAAGCTGACCTCTCATTGTACGAAATCCTATGCAATGCGATATCGATTTTTTTTAGTTCCATTCATTATATTCTTTTACATCAATTTTCTGCTAATCGCAATAAAGTTTTTCTTGCTTTCTTTCTTTTTTCTTTAGGTCAGTTTATACTGGTTATGTATAGCCTGATATGTAGAATTGCTTACATCGAAAAACACATTATTTATGGCCGGTTGCTGAAGAAATTTTAACTGCGGTTTGTCTGCTCGTGAATGTTAAAACTTCAAGCAATAAAAGATACACAAAAGGCGGTTAAAGTTGTTCAGAAACCGAGTATTATTGGGCCTGCTTATGGTATCTCGGTGGATTAATGAGCACGTCCAGATTATGCGAGCAACCTCACCCTACCGATCAGTTGAACGTCTGACCACGTAGACGTGCGGTGACCCGCTTCGACCAATAATATCGCTTCATTTCCCCAGCTTCGGCTTAGATCGGCATAGCTCTAGTTGACAGGTTATGAAGCAATCCTATTGGTCGATGCGGACGGGCTCACTTCGTAGCACAGCCAAGTGGAAAATTATTAGTTCCTCGGGTAGCCAATAGGGGGCTTCGCAGGTTTTCATAAAGAAATAGACAAATCCGACAGGAATATAACGAATATACACAAAAGTGCCAAATGATCCACAAATGATCCAAACAACTGCGGAGCGTGATAATCCGTATCGCGTTGTTTACACACCCGGGCGTATATCGAAGAATATTATCCATTGCATCAGCTTATAAACGCCATTCAAGTTACAGATAAGAAAAGGATATCGGCACGAGTCACGACAGAGGCCCCACTTGCGCACAACTTATTGGTCTGTTTGGTGGAAGAGGTGGTACGTGATATGTTAATTCTCATTATTGGTATGTCGGCGGGTGCGCGCAAGTCGCCCTGGTACGACTCGTGCCGTTGATCCGGACCCATAGTGGCTGGCACGCTACTTGAGGGAGCTCGGCGATGCTTTAGAATCAGCGCCTATTATTTTGAATCTTGTTTTAATACCCATAGCATTCATACTTCGACATGCCACTGGCGTATGCTCAAGCTCCTTGCAAAATGTGAGTGCAAACGGTATTGAAATAAGATACAAAATAATTTTCGCTTACAACAGCATTTGTTGTCCGTGCCGCCTAGCGAGCTCCGGCCTTATGAGGGTGATATATGGCCACGTGATGCGTGAACCTGCCCCGTAAGTAGACTCAAAACCTCATACACCGATGCTGTAAGCGCAATCTACATTTACACAGAACACTCAAACTACATACCGGCCACTATGGTACAACAAAGAACGAACTTGTAAACTAAAAGGGTTGACAAAATCAAATTCGTTTATCAGTTTTTAGGTTGCAAGTCTATGTCAAAGGATAGGATTAGGAGGAATGGCTATATCAGAGGATAGGCTTAAGTGGCAAATCTATCAGAGGATAGGATTAGGTGGCATGCCTATATCAGGGGCTAGAATTATGTTATTTTATAATGGAGGATACTTTTAGATTGGATGTCTAATCAGAGGATAGATTTAAGTTGCAAGTCTATATTAGGTGATGGATTTAGATTGCTTGTCTATATCAGAGGATTGGTGTAGATAGCCAGTCAGAGGATCGGGCTAGGCGGCGACCCAGAGGATAGGTTTAGGTGGCGAGTCATGGTAGAGTTGTAGGTGGAGCGAGGATGCAACTCTCACCTCTTGCCACAGAACAGCCAGTTGCATAAGAAGGGCCTCTCCCCGGAGTGCCAGCGCAGGTGCGCGCGCAAGTGCGACGTCTTGCCGTACACTTTGTTGCAGCCCGCGATGTGGCACACGTGCTGCTTCTTGCGGTCCAGCAGCCGGCTGCGGCAGACAGGCGAACCAGTTCACTCGCTACTCCTCAACCATGGCTTTGATAAAGTTGCCACTATTTCGGTACCACGGTGCCGAAGAAATACTAACTACTTGATAAACCATGGAGTTTCTTGCCGATCTACATAGGAATGACATTCTTCCCGAGCGATGCGAAAATGAGCAGCATATTTCTTAAAATTTAATGTTTTTATCATTTCACCTTCACTTGTCTTTGATTAACAATACGGTTTCCGACAGAGAATGAAGCAGGAATTTATAAAATGAATACTTGAACGCGATAATTATTACGATATCGTGTCGGTTTTCGTTGGCGATGGCATAGCTACTCACTTCTCTCCCTGGTCGCAGTTAGGGCAGGTGCAAGCCACCCGCTTCATGAGCCGCTTGTTGGGGCTGGCGGCGCGCAGCTTGGCCTCGCACTCAGGCGTGGGCGTGGACGCGCCGCCCGCCCCCGCCCCCGCCCCCGCCCCCGCGCCCGCCCCGGCCCCCGCCCCCGCTCCGCTTCCCGCCGAGCTCACCGTCACCACCTGCCACTTGCCGGGCTCGTTGGGATCCTGCTGGATCTGCTGGCCTGTCCGCAGAGAAATCTCATTTATGAGATTTAGGATGGACCAATCACAATGTTAAGTTATGCCGAGTGCGGTGTCTGATGGTTTGTCGGCTAAATATTTTGCGGTATTCCCTTGCATTAACGTAATACACATTGAGGTCGGTTGCAGTCTAATCTGATTTGAGTTATGACCAATGTTTATATAGAACAGTGACCAGTAATATGACGTTAACCAAAAATATATAACTAGCCCCGTAATGTCCCAATTCTAGTACGGGTCTCTCAACAACGCCAGGGCCATAATCCTCCACGCTAGCCCAGTGGGGGTTAGCGGATTTCACATGTTTTTCGAAAACTGGACGTAGTTTTGCAGAATGCATCCAATCCATACAGAAGAAGTATCTGCGAACTAAAACCAACCTACAACCACTTGCACTATGGTTGGCTTTGGTCTGCAACAGTACAAGCAGGGTTGGTTGGTTATGGGAAGTTAATAGGGCTGATTACTGATGGTATTTATTGACCTATTAGCGGTTGCGCGGCCTGCTGCTGCTGCTGCTGCAGCTGCGCCAGCTGCACGCCGGGCAGGCCCAGCGCCGGGACCAGCTGCACCGCGCCGCCCAGCCCGCCCACGCCCAGCGTTGGCATCTGACACACACACACATCAGACACAAGCTTCTAATACACAGCTGAGTGTGACAAAAACTAGGACGATTTAAGCACTGGACGCGCGATAAAACCTTTCTCACGTAAGTAAACCGGGAAAAATTAGCCTTGGTAGTTGTTTTGTTACGCTGCCTACTCTCACAGCTAGCACTGACTAATAAGTATTTGGCAGTGACAGCGTTCCATGCTAGAATAGCGTAACAATAGTACTCGCCCCGCGAAAGGTGGTTGAACGATTTGTCATTCTTTATCGAATACATTTCGCGTCCAGTGGTTAAATCGTCCTAGGGCATAAATAATGATATTGCCAGACGTAATATTTAAACGGTTAGTTATTATATAACTTTATACAAAATACATTTTTATATACTAGGTGATACAAAATGGGTATACTATTTTTTTTGCAACTTAACTTTTAACTCTCAAACTATCGGCTTTGTGGGATAGTTGAAGTACTAAAGGTTTTGTAGACTTGTGAAATCGGTCAACAGCTGTATTCCTATAACACCTTTTGTTTTTCAAGTTCCCTCCAAAGCTGATGGCTTTAGAATTACAAAGTTAAATTTTGAAAAAAAAAGTATACCCATTATGTGTCACCTTGTATAATAGAGGATTATTCTGCATTTAAATTTAGACACACTCCACGGTGCACGAAAATATAGCATGCAATGTTATTTTCCACACACAAACACAATTTTCCATTTCCCAGCTATAGAATCATAGCTTCAACCACCTTTATCGCACATATAAATAAAACACAGTTTAGCTTGGCGGAATACGCTACACACTAGGCGTAAATCATTCGTTTAGACTTCTCTATCCTACTTTATCTTATGGGGCAGTATTACAGCGCGACCGGGAAGTTCAATCAAAGATATCCTCACTTTGCGTATTAATTTCCGAATGACGGAGTTTAGCCGCAAGTACAATCGTTGTTCTTGTATCTAGTTTTTCCCAATAAAGGTGCAAACGTTCGCAAACGTGTAACGACCTGTACATTACTTACACGATCAATATAAATAGTTACTTTTACTATTCTTTTCTAGTGACAATAATTTTGCCTGCTCATATTGCGTTGCTGTTTATAAGAATTTCCAACCTTTTTTTATTGAGTTTCTTTCTGAAATTTATGAGTAGAAACAGCATCCTGAACCAGTGCTAGATACTGACTTTTGATAACGGCCTAATCCTGGCCTAATTGTGGGAGAGGCGCTACGAGTGCGAATGAGATGAGAGGGTCTCACTGAGCACTCGCACGCAACTGATTGATGGGAAAACCCGCTCGAAGCCGCAAGTAAACCGCCAGCAGGATAAGGCCCTAAGTGCCTTTTTGGCTTACATGAATAAGAATTATTTTTTTTATTATTTTAACCAAAGGTTACGGGTGAAACTGATCGTGAAACTGATCGTGAAATGGCCCTCCAATTCAGTGTAACACGGGACAACATCAATTACGCTTCGGGAATATTCGTGTGGTGGCGAAGATTGCCGAACGCAATACCTGTACAAGGTTCGCGGAGCGTACATTGGTAGCGGCGGGCAGCACCGTCACCTGCGGGCCGGCGGGCGCGCCCGCCAGCAGCGCCGGCTGCTGCGGCTCCGCTTGCATGGGGTTCGATACCGCCTTTATCCGTATCCAAGCAGCGTGATACATATCAATATTCCACTTTTAATAGGTATGTATTTAAATGTGGATACATACGTGTCATCTCTCGGTTTTTAGGTAATTTTTTTGCGGCTATCATTTTACAATAGTAGACCCATTAGTTAGACCAACTAAGTTAAGCAAACTAACGGCCGTTTTCACAAACAATACTTGCCTAAGTAATGGACCAACTCAATAGATAATTTGATCAATGGGCTGTGCGTTAGTGCGAACTGCGAATTATGTGGTCTCATAGTAATGTTTGTGAAAACGGGCGTGCAAGTATTAGTAGTGTTAGTAGTGGACTCGCGTCAATAGTTTAATGGCCAGGATGAGAATTTTAAATATTTTAATTAACGACAAAGATAAAGAGAGCGAACAATTCATCTCTTCCCAGGTCCATTAAATATAACAGTCCGAGCAACCTTAAAGCTAAAATATGAAATATTACCATCGTTTATTGAATAAGAAAATAATTAGTAAGATGATAAATTAATAAATAATTATACGAAAAATAAGTTAAATAAAAGCAAACAAAAGAAAAATTAAGCCAAACGGGAGCATGCAAGGTGAATTCAAAATAATGTAATCTACCTATAAGACGGTATAAATCCGTAAGGGCGTAAATTATTTAAACAGTCGAAAGTTATTAGACGGCAATATAATGTAACAACTTTTTTTGACGCTTCTACCATTGTGATCTCTGAAGCCTCGATCTAATAGATACCTCAAGAAAATAATAAAAAAAAAATATTGCTAGACTGACACACCAACTGTACCTATAGAGGTTTGACCCTCTACGAGTCCTAGAGAAAATCTAAATTGTCTTGGAACCCGCACGAATTTAATCGAAATAATGAATAAAGTTGAAAGAAGATAAAAAAAGCCCTTATAGAATCATACCGTTCAGTAACCGACAGTCCTCACCTGCAGCGTGATGGTGGCGGGCGTGGTCGCCGCGCTGGCGGCCGCCTGCGAGCCGCCGCCCTGCTACCGAACCGAGCCCAGCTTATTTACAGCACCATACTCACTATTAACTAAATCTATGGCCAGCCGTACTTTGGATACCAATTTATGTCCACGTATTCATATGCCTGCGCTCACAAACTAATTGCGTTGCTGTCCTTGTGCAAAATTTTTAAACGAAATTCTTTTTAAGCTGACTTTCACTTTGACATCAGTAATAGGTTATTTCACAAATATTTTTGGCACATGATTACATAAATGATTATTTTCAAATAACTTTGAAACTGGCAATAATAAGGACGTTTCAACATTCCAATCAGAAAAAAAAACCGTACAGCGCTGGCATGTGACGTCACCGTGATAATTCAGCCCGCGTGGAACAGAGACAGAGCGCGACTCCACTCTCCCAATGATTACTTTAGCAAATATATTTTTGATCACATTGTTTGGTTCTGTTGGTAATGTTGTACCTACCTGCACATTCGCCAGAGATGCTATCTGTATCTGCTGGATCTGTCCCGAGGGCGTCAGCACGTTCGCTACTTGAGGTTGTTGCATCTACAAGATAACAATCATAATTTATATTAAAAACTTAAGAAGTTGTAGTACTGAGACAAGCTTGGACAGATGGGCGGAAAGACCGGACCCTTTTACAATGTTACCACGTTGGTACTACTGCTGTCAACTCCCCAGCCTCCCCTCCCTCGGTCCCACTCCCCCTCAGGTTGACAACATGCTACCAATGCCTTCGGTACTGCAAGCATTTATAGGCTACGGTAACTACTTAATATCAGGCTGCCCTACGCTTGTTTTCCGATTTTGTTAAATCAAAAATTCAAGTTTTAAAATTATAATGTAAAACACTCGACAAATTGCGTCAAAGCGAATAGATAAGTCAAGTCAAATTCAAATCGCTTAGACCTACAGGGGCATTCACAACTTGTCATATATTTTTTCTTACAACCAGATCAAAATGCGACTTCGACTCAGAAGATCCGGCAAAAAACTCTGCCGGTTTATCTTTTTTACTGATTTTAAATCCCCTATATCGTGTCAGTCGGGCGCGACATTCACAGTCTATTTCACATAGGAAGTCCCGCGGCGAAATACGGAACTAAATTGAACACAGTGCAAGTTCTATAACCTACAGGCGACTACAGCGCCATATCTATGACTTGGTATGTGAAATGGAGGGTAGTCGGTAGTGACCTGCTGCAGCTGCGGTATGATCTGCAGATGCTGCGGCGCGTGGATGGGCAGGTGCACGGTCTGGTACACGGTGTGTCCGTTGGCGACGCTGACGGGCACCTGCACCGGCACCATGCCCATGCCGCCCACGCCGCCGCGCACGGCCACGCCGCCGCCTGCACACACGCCATACATAACGCCGGCCCAGCCCAGCTGTGGGCTGTGGCCCATCGACTACAGCTCACGTACGGGCCACCCTCTCGCAGAAGATCGGATCGTAAAGTTTGAGGCGTGAATAGCCTAATGGTTGGTTAAAGGGGCCGCCCTCTTGTCCCCATCCTGGCCATTAAACTATTGACGTAAGCCCACTCCTAACATAAGCATTGGCTTAGCTCTCCTGCTAAGCTAATGCTAATGGGAATAATAGCAATGTGCTAAACTCACATTTATAGTAATCCTTATATTTTTTTTTAATAGTATTGTAACTGCAATTCGTACGATTAGTAAGAGAGCCGGAACTCCAGAAATCCCTCTGTCCCACTCCTCTTCAGGGGAGGTATTCACAATCGAAAGATACCGGTGACGGAAACGATAGCTTCCATCATTCTTCTAATTTACTCGCAAAAGAAGGATGGTAGATGCCGTTTCCGACATAGCGCTTCGCTCAGATTTTTTAACATGATTGCCGTTACCTTTACCTACCGCAACGTTAAAATAAAACTGGCAACTATAAGACTGTAGTCCATTAGTACCATTAACTTGAAACAAATAATATCTCACTTTAGCCGCAATTATGGTGCAATTTGTTACGCAAAATAAAATTGAGAGTGCCTGTGTGTTGGCCCTAACGCTACAAAAGAGACGTAGACAAACTACAACCAGCATCCAAAAAGGTTTTGTGCCGTATGCCTAAGTGCCATATAAGGTTAGGTGTGTACTTATTAAAGTAAGCCAGTTTATGTGGTCTAATTACTAGTTGTGAAATAACGATGAAGATGAGAATGATTGTGCACGAGAAAATAAAAACACCAAGCAAAGTAAAAATGTAAATTGCAAGGTAATGATTGAAGCTTGGGATGTGAATCATTAGGATCAAATTGTATGGAGACCACTTTGTAACAAGAGAAAAATTTGGACCATATTTTTTTTCTTTGTGTATTAAATGTCCTCTTGACGCCTCCATATATTTTTCAACACAAGTGTCGAATTAACCAAAATGATCTCCAAACATGTTGTATTAACCCTGTGACCAACCTTGTCCCTGCGGGCTGGTAGGCGGCTTGGTCTCCTTCCCGTTCCCCCCGCTCTTGGCGTCCCCCCCCTGCGCGAGCGGCCCCCCCGCGCTCCCCGCGGTGCCAACACTGTGCACGGCGCCGCCGCCCGAGCTACAGGGGATCGTGATCGCCTGGCTGGTGGGTATCTGGATCCCCGCGGGGATGGTGATGTTGGTTCCCGGGATGGTTATGTTGGAACCGGGGATGGTTATGTTGGAGCCGGGGATGGTTATCATGGGTTGGTTGCCGGTGAGAGCGCTTAGAGGGATCGAGATGTTAGTGCCGGGGATTGTGACCGTCGCCTGTTGCTCTGTTAGCGGGACGGGGTGGGGGGGCGGCGGTGGGGGGGAAGCGGAAAAACACAGATTAGTATGAGAGTAGTACGAGTTAAAAGCGAAAGTAAGACATGCGATGGACTGTAATGAGTGTGATTATTATGCCTTTCATGCATATTATATCACGGTGATTAATGCTATCTACACACGTGACGATATATCGGACCCATCTGCACTAGACACATTGATCTACACATTTAAATGACAAATCGTGCAAAAAATTACGCTACTTTACAGGTATAGTATATCGTTGCGTGTATTTCCGACTTGACTGTCGCGATTTGTAAAAAGGACTGATCTTAATAAAACAATCTCACTTAATAATACAAATTACATCTCAAAAATGTACTTAAATTTACTTTAAAACTTGAAACTAACGTAGTCACTTTGAGTGTGCTACTAATCTAAACGAATCTTTAGTAAGTCTGAATGGTGAGACAGTCTGCTATTATCAAAAGACAGTTGATAAATTCAAATAATAGATATGAAAGGCCATATAACCCCTAGTTTTCAGGGACACAATACAAGATTATTGTGCCAGTTAAAACAAGGCGTAAGAGTATTTTCACTTTCTAATAGAAAAAAAAACAACATCAATTATTGTTTACTCATGCATTCCTAGATGTATATCTATGGTTCTGAAGTATGGCAGCGTGTTAAGAAGTCCCTCAAATGTATCATGTTTACTACTAAGTATGCATCAATATATTATTATTACATATTTCTGTGTAGGTTTTAGTCCGTAAAGCAAAAGCTGTTGAATGGAAAATTAATCCCAGAGCAATCCCGAAGCTAAGACTGTGGTATTTTAATATCAAAGCTTGTGTATTGTGTGACAAAATAACCTAATGTGTGAAAGATATTCACCCTGTTAGTATATGCTATTTCTTTAGAAAGAACGAGACAACAATAATTATGCTGCCTTCTGATTCTAGACTCAATACTTTTAATTTAATTCCATATACATCAGATACCGATATTTTCCTGTGATAAAAAATACTGATCGATACCTCAGCGGTATTGTTTTATACTACCTCTTATAAGACAGGTAGTTACTAGATTTTAAAAAAAGTATTTTCTGCCTAAAGAATGTAGCATACACGATAGAGTCAGGGTTGTCATAAACTTATACACTGTACTGACCGGCAGGCAGATGCATCACATTCTGCAGGAAGCCTGCGGGCAGAACCGGCGTCCTCACCAGTTGCCCGTTCACAAGGCTCACTTGGCCCATGCCCGAGAAATTCTGCAAGAACAATGATGGACATTTAGAACTCAACTGTGCAGACGAAAACGAACTCTAAATGTTTATATATAATTTTGATTTTAATTAGTAAGGAAGTAAGGATAAATTTACATGGCAGTTTTATGTACTATGATTTAATGATAAAATCAATTGAATAATGCTGATTTTTTTTTGCACAATTCATGAAAATTCCATGAAAGGTCCAGAATCATGAGTTGAATTCGTGGTATCAGTTTTCCTTACGATGCTCCTTACACCCTGTATATTATAACTTTCTGTATCTGAGTATAAATTTTAGGGCTTATATCGTAGGTGTGTAGAATGAGTGTTGTTGGTGTAACCTGTGCGTGCTGCGCGGGTATGAAGAGCGCGTCCTGCCCGTCGACGGTGACGGCCTGCATGGGCTGGACGCCGCCCACGCCGCCCACCAGGCAGCCGCCGTACACGCCGCCCGCCTGCTGCTGCGCCACGCACCACGCACCACACACAACATCAAGCCTGTGTCTCCCTAGAGCGTAGCCGGTTACTCTCTAGGGAGACATAGCCTCCGGAGGTGCACCGGAACGCACATATATCGCCGATGGTACTTTACCAATAGGTCGCCATCCATGTCATGCACCGCCAATTTTGTTTTACACTGACATAGGCACCTAGCTGGGGTGCTACTCTTAGCAACGATACTCGATATAAAATGACGTTCGTATTGTCGAATCCTAATCTAAATTCCATCGTATTGATTTGCCGTAGTATTGATCGCTGAACAGAGTTATCAGTTCAGGCCATATACGACGCCCAAAAAAGAGGTAATTGAGAAATATTCAGAGAGAATATATCATTTTTTTTTAATGGGACTACTCCCGCCACACTTCCACGACTGTTACTCCTGTAAGCCAGGATCGACAATGGTGACCAATGATGACGCCAATCAGCAATCTCAGGCAATAGCTCTACCAGAAGTACCAGGGTACCATGACATTGGAGGAGGCTGATAACCACCGCAATGCGGCTTGGAACATTTTCTACAGGGCTACTGCGCAGATACGTCACAGTTCCCGCTCTCTAGCCAAGCGCTGTTGTAACAAACCTGCAATAACTGTGGGTGTATTTGCAGCAACTGCTGCGGCGCGTTCTGGTAAGTGGCGCCCTCTCCCGACACCACGCCGCCTCCCAGCAGCGACTGGAGTTGCTGCATGGATATCACCTGAAACAAACAGAGTATTATCTGAAGACGGATTATTGGGAGTCCATTTTAATGTATTTTTAAGAGACGTTTGAAATTCGCGATTTGTTATTGGGCCAGCATGGTGGATTATGGCCCGAATCCTGCCTCGCATTGTCGGTAAAATGTGGATACACTGCAGTCCATCTTTTCCTACACTAATCCATTGAATGATGGGAGAATGGGTGAACAGTAATGAGGTAGCAAAACATTACTGTGATCTGATAACTTTTAAAATCAAAAGGTCATTAAACTCCCAATATTTTTAACATTGAATCGTCTCAAGGAGATCATTCTGTGTCTTGACAAAACGAATGTGTTTATTTACCTGTGGTTGTTGCACTTGAATTCCATTGGGCACTGTATTTGCTGCATTTACAATGGCCGCTGATAACTCATTGCCCTGGAAACAATTGTCACATATTATTAGCTTTAAAAAGACGATAAAACACAACTAATGTTGTATTGTTATTGCAACTACTGTTGCTGTAACATGTGACTGCATCACTTGTACGAACATTTCATTATATTTCTCATGGAATAAAGAACACTTACCGATAACCCCTGAGCTCTTAATTGTTGCACCACTGCTGAACTGATAACCCTTAATTGCGGCTGTTGCTGTTGTTGCTGCATATACTGTTGCTGTATCGCTGCGATCGTCGCGGCATCACCCTGTACTTGTTGCTGTATTAATTGTGCTTGCTGCTGTTGTGCTTGTTGTTGCGCCTGTTGCTGTTGCGCCTGTTGATGCTGCGCCTGCGCCTGCGCTTGCGCTTGCGCCTGTTGCTGTTGCTGTTGTTGTTGTTGAGCTTGTTGTTGTTGTTGTGCTTGTTGTTGTTGTTGAGGACCTGTAATCAAAGGTGTTTGTTGTCTCAAATATAAAGTAACATATTCCAATCAGTTGACCTTTTTTAGCTTCTACTACCCTGTTTAAACCCCATAAAATAACCAAGGTCATTATATTCCCTGCATATTCACACAGTTACCAAGTCCCAAAACTGATCTCAGCTGCTTGTTGCTATCCTTTAGGTGCATTAAATAGTATAAGCCCTACAGAAACTACAACTGGGGTAGGTAAGTATACTAACTAAAGTGTTGTTGTTGCTGGTCCTTGCTCTCCTGCTGGTCGGGGCCCATGGTGGCGGCGCCGAGCCGGCTGCACGTCGCCGCCAGAAGCGCTAGCGGCGACTGCGTGCCGCTGCCCTCCTGTGAACGTGACACTTTAATTAACATCTCTACATCTTCTATATATACAATTCCAGTGTGTGTGTGTCCATAATTATTCTCCTCTGTGCAGGCAAGACTCTGTCTGGCATGAGTATCAGGTACCCTAATATTATGCAATTTTCAGTGGATACTTTTGATGAGTAAGGTCTTGTTTGTATTTTTTTTATCTACCACAATATTTGGTTTATAATACTGGAGGTTGACAATGGTAAATGTCTGCGTGTTGGGCCAAATGGCCCTAAGGAGGAGCTAATCTATATATATATAACTCAAAGGTGACTCGACTGACTGACTGACATAGTGATCTATCAACGCACAGCCCAAAACACTGGACGGATCGGGCTGAAATTTGGCATGCAGGTAGATGTTATGACGTCGGCATCCGCTAAGAAAGGATTTTGATAAATTCTACCCCCAAGGGGATAAAATAGGGGATGAAAGTTTGTATGAAACTTTGTCAATTAAATTCCACGCGGACGAAGTCGCGGGCACAGCTAGTTTGTTTATAAAGATAATAACAACCACTTAGCATAGTGGTATGAGCATAGGCTGCTTGGCTGACTGTACTGGTTCCAGGTACCATTCTCCTCTGATGGCGACCCAACATTATTATTTTCAGTATATTTTTTATATTTAACTAGCAACATTGGTTTACTAATGAATCTTTCCATCTCGTATGGCCAATGTGAACTGTAAAACTCTGTGTTGTAATTACAATCCCGGCAACCAAATCCCCTACACAACAGTTATACCTATATAGTTACAGACTCAGCTCCCCACCCTCCATCACACGAAACAGTCGCTTTAGACATACTCTTGACATTGATTTGTGGACACCACACGTAGAAGGCGGAGGACTTAGATAACTTTTTTTAAATTTGCCCTGGTCAAGGTGTGACTGGGATCACCCCCAAGGTAGTACAAGTGTTGCTTAGTTTGGAACCCTACAGTTGATATGTTAGCCTGGTCATATTTATTATAATATTTACTGAATTTGCAAGCAATAAACCATGAAGGTGTTTTGCATATTGCATTTCTGTACAGAATAATTTGCATAAAAATATTATTCAATGACAAAAGCAGCTGCATGACTCAAAAACTAGTTTTTAAAATAATTCCTGCCGAGCGGAGGCTAATATTATTTTTCTTTTTTCCTGCATAGTATAATGGTATCTAAGCATACAATTTGGTGATGTTTGTATAAAAAATATATAGCCATATCAACTCATAATTTAGAAAATATTTTTAAATAAAAAAAAAATAAACTAGAAAGTTTTATTTTGTGTGGTTTTTACTTCACAGTTCTCGCTTGGTGTAAGCAAAGAATCAACCTCCCAACAAAGTGAGATGAGGCTATAAGATAGAAAGAGGCAGTTACCATAAATACCTATCATTATATCTTATAGCTTTGTCTCTGTCTGTTTATGAGGTTCAATCAGAGATTATAACCACATGAGTGGTCGGTCTGCATTAAACTTTCTATTGTGAAAGTTATGCAATAATATGCCAATATGAATTTCACAAAACGCAATAGCAAGTGGAGAAGACTAATAATATCACTACGCGAAAATAAAAAGGGGGACCTTGTCTCGTTTGGGGCCTTTATCGCAATCAAAGGACAATCGCCGAACCATTTTGATCCTGAATTCTTTTCGTCTCATTAATGTAACAATGACGGTGAAGGAACGGTGAAGGAAGGGTTACGGTGAAGGAACACATCGTGAGGAAACCTGCATGTCTTAGAAGATCTAACCAATTTTCGAAAGACATGTGAAATCCGCCAACCCGCACTGGGCCAGCATGGTGGATTATGGCCTGAATCCCCCTCGTGTTGAGGGGACGGGGGAGTGGGACGTCAAAAGGGCTAAATTATTTAATTATTATTAATGTCACAATATTCAACATTATCAATGTTCAATGTAATACAGGAATAATAATTATTCTGCTCACCTCGTACGCCGATACCATTTATGAGCACTGTGATTTAAAATATGTACACAAAATAATAGTAAACAAACGGCAACAAACAAAACTTTTTGTTTTGACAGTTGTTTATGTTACATGTCAATTCAATCAATCAATTTTGTTTTATTTGTAAATAAATTCACACTTTCCCTTTGAATGACTTTGAATGACGTCGTGTTTTTGATTTGACTTAATTTCAACTTCCGGTTCTATAGCCGAATTCACTTGGCTTGCCATCACGAGAATTTCAAACTTCTAGGTACTGTTTGTGAAAACTTTGACGTTGCAACGGTTCGCTAAGTTTATATCATAATAGTTGTGAGTCGACACGCCTTTTCCTAACAAGTGCCGGGAGTCGTCGCACGCAAGGCCGCCGCCGCCCTTTGATCCACCCACCTCAAATCGCGTGACTGATTTTTATGCAGCTGCTAAATAGGCCATCAACTCAAGACACTGAACATGCTAATTCCATGTATGTATAACAATGATTCCGTTTATAAGTTAATTTGTAAACGCTTTACTTGCATGAACCAACTTTCCTTTTGTTTTGGAGCTAAATGGCTGCCATTATAAACAGTTTATTGTGTTGTTAGCCTGCAATGAGCTAGATTTATTTAGAATAATGATAAAGAAGTTGTGATGTTTAATCGTATCTAATGAATCCTGGAAATGGGAGGGAAGTGTAACCAGAGGAGGACACTGATGCTATTTCGGCAAGGGAGTTGCTCGCAACACGGTCACAACCTCCCGCGTGTGGCCTGGCGGGCCCCACACGCCGGGGCCGCACTCGCCCCGCCCTCCCCCTGCGCCGACCGACACGAGACCGCTGCCCGCTGGCGTCCGATCTGTTACACAATAACACTGCATCCTTTCACTTTGCATTATTTACCTTGCTGGTTTTGTCCTCGTTTAAGTATTCCACCTTTACTATAGTAGGCTCAGACGACATTATCTACTTTACACTGGCAAACAATTATTTCCCTTTGTTCACGTACAGACAGCACCATTCTCACGACCGGCCGCCAAACTGCGGCGAGCGAACTGGCGAGACGCCACGAATACGCTCGGCAACTTTCGGAGATCCGCCTCCTATCGCGTTCGGATTTATTTCGTATGTGAACAGTTTTATCAAGAGTTTGTGAATCTAGAGGATTTATAAGTTATTACAGGGATCATGTAGATGATGAAGTATCTTTCGTATTGATGCTATTTTCTTTCCTGTAGGCAAAACTTTTAAAAACAGATATTTCAAGTTGAATCGTGATATCTCCATCTCTGTCTTACCGAGACAGGTCTTGATTATTGGTAGGCAGCAGCTGCGCCTCTCTCCTCCTCCCCGTCGCGGGTGCGGCGCCGCCGCCCGATAATAATAATTGAAAGTAGGAAGGACGTAATAATGGGTGTATAACCTCGCGCCCGCGGCCTCCTTGGGCGGGCAAAAAATGCACACATGTCGAGCGAGCTGGAGCTGGGTCGGCGCGCCAACCTCATCTAACAAGACGTGGCCTGTAAACAAACGATAAGCGAAGCTGTTGCACTTATGATTCTTTGTTCACATGACTCCGTACAATAATGTCTGATTACAACACACTTGGTGTCTCAGAAATTCTTATCAGTGTTGTATCGAGTTCGTCCATTGTATGATTGTTACTTGAATTTGATTCCTCGTGATAGTTGACGTACTTACATACTTACCATGTCTGTCATGGTGAATTACGGGTATTTTTAGTAACATTTGTGTTTTATATTATTTACCTCATCAATTATTTGTCAATATATTAAATAACTTTGATAAAATGCACTCAACTACTCGTAAGTAGGTACGTAAAATAAAGAGGTATAAGAAGCAGGAAAAATATTAAATTACAAAGGCAGTCAGCAGTATCGGAAAGCCTTTATTTTCTAACAGTCATTATTTAATGGGATTGTTAAATAAAAATATCATATAACAGTGTTCTACGTCTTTAATGATTAATTAGCATTCAATACACAACTAAATTTGCCCTTGTTTAAATAAGTAGTATACAGCTAATTGCCATTCTAAAAAAATCTTGATATATCTGCCCCATTATTTATAAGTTTATACTGGTTGTGAAATGAGAGTGAAAGTCGGACCACGTTTTGTCAAGCGTCAGCCGCGTCGCTATGCCCCGAGTCCATTATGCACGAATGAGCAGCCGCCCCGAGAGAGCGTGTGTCCCCGGTTTAATTATTTCGTACATACGCCAAGTAACATTCGTTCTAGTTCTATGCCCATTAAAGTTTGAATTGGTATGCTTTCAAGACCTTGAACGCGTATTTCGAAGAACGTAATTTTGTGTTCCAGTGATGTTTAATATTATACCTTAAATAAAGGCAATAGAGTTTTGAACAGGTTTAACTCATTTTCAAATATAAGTCGTTTTAAGATCAATTTAAATCTATTATGGGTGGTGTAGCTCGTCGCGTCGCACGGCATGCGGTAGCCGAGTGACGTGACACTGTTTGCGTATATCTATTTAATTCGTCGATGAACAACACTGATGAAATCATCAGCGTTCATTGTTTTCAGTGAATTATTATTTTTTACTATTTCACTGCCGAAGATAGTTTCGTATATTTCAAACACTATTAAAAAGGTATTAGTTCAGAATCTAGTTTAAGATTGAATCCTGTTTAACATGTGCCCTAGCACCTACCATACCATCACTTTACGATAGGTTCTATATGCAAAAAGAGTTAAGCTGGAAGAAATCGCGCGACATTATTATCTTACGTGGCCTAATGCACATTTTCATATTGTTGTGCTCAAAACAAGTTTTGGCGTAGTAACCTACCTACGTTACTTTATCCTCAAGACTATAATCAAAATTAATCGTTTCCTCTCTGGGGCCAATCCCACATGCTAAGGTTTAAAATGATTGCTTGGACTTAATTAACTTCTCAGTTATGTGATAAGTAATAAAATTTGCAAATTTATCCATATCGCTTTACTATAATTATGAATATCGTGCAATAATAAATTTCAGTTACGCTACTTTACTGCGTAGAGGCATTGGTCTCTCTTATTAAGTATACCTATTGTTTTTTTAAATGTTAAGTGGAATTCCGATAAATTTTGCGCAGAACTGCAGACCCTATCACTGCAATACATTATGCCGAGCTATAATTATGGAATAGCTACAATGAGGAAGACATTGGAACTCATATCTATTCTTATTCATCTATTTTTCTAACATGCCTTGGCTTCATTTCCAGCTGTCTATTTCACTTCACCATACCATACCACTTAATTATCTGGGAGGTTTCCATATGAAAATTAAGGAATAAACCATTAATGTACCTAGCTAATTGCAAAACTAGTCGTATATACTAAATATACACTAGCGAAAA
Organism: Notodonta dromedarius; assembly: GCA_905147325.1. Lineage (NCBI taxonomy): Eukaryota > Metazoa > Arthropoda > Insecta > Lepidoptera > Notodontidae > Notodonta > Notodonta dromedarius. The sequence continues at coordinate 11,571,108 of LR990159.1, read as the reverse complement.
ATGTACTTCTACCTATACCTACTCACCTCACACTTCATGTTTCAGAATGCTGGTGGATAGATATAATTAATGGATCATAATGTGTTTGAGTTGAGAGAAACTTAGGTCCAGCCCTGAAATTCTACCCCCTAATAATTATCTAATTGATGGATACCGAAGGGGTAAAAAAGACCTGTCCAAATCATGAAAAGTGAAATAAAATTTATTTTATCCGTACTATTTTCCTCCATGCTGACAATTATACATTTTGGTGGAAAAGTTACAATGGGAATTATTACCGTTCGGCCATTCTCTGTGTCGCCATACAGGAATTGATAAGATATAATAAGTACCCTTTATTGTACACTACCATATGCAATTATGTGTGTGTATCTTTACTTTGTCATCTATTGATTGCTAATTACCTACTCCTGGAATTTCGTAAGCATTTACCTTACTCACGATGCTCCTACATAAATTATTACCTACCTTAAGAAACCAATTCACCTTGCGTTAGTCTTATGGTCCCTTTTGAAATTCATACGGTTATTGCTCAAACTCATCATTCACTCATCAACAAACCTCCGACTAAGCCCTATAACTAAAGGCTATTCAAACTTAAAGCTGTAGGTACATTCTTAAAAGATAGCTTAGCTTAAACTATTAAAAAGTTTCGTAAAGTACTGTTGCAGTGAATTGTATATCTTTCAATTCAACTTCTATAAATTGCATCAAAATACCAAGCACATCGCTTTTGTTGTGAGCATCATGCATATCTAGATCTATGGTATATCATACTCAAATAATACATTCAAAACAATTAAGTTACGGTTCCAATAACAATACCCAAACAAGAGGTTATCTAAAAATCCTTGTAGAACTGGCAAACTAAAGTGATCAGCGTTAAGTATTTACATAAAATTCCCATACTATTTCTTAGAGCTCGAAGGTCCAAAGTTTCTGTTTTCTGAGCACCAAACTGCGCCTACAGGTCATCGAAACTTATATAGAACATGATTGCTAGTAACAAATGAAACCTGTGCGAGTGGAAACTCGTCGGGTTCCAACATGTTCAGTTGTTGTTACAGCAGTTGTTGTTAGTTAATACACATACCTAACCTGCATTATTTGGTAGGTACCTACATCCTCCAGTCCCATGCTCCCTTCGCTAAGAGGATGAATAAAACTCCAAGTATGTTATCACATACTTGGAGTTTTATTCACTTACCTTATCACGTAGTAACTTGAGCTCAATCATATCTGATTGAGCTCAAGTTACTACCAATATTTCTCAGTTTACTCTCAGGTTGGGATGCTCTTATGAACGGCAGAAAAGGAGGAGTTTCAAGGCACTTCCAAGGCAATGGTTTGTAACAAATAGGTCTATGTCGTCACCAAATGAGTGAATTAGGATAATCTGAGGAACCAAGGTCGTGAGCATACGGAAGCGGAAGTAACGGTGGGCGGGCCGGACCGCCCGTGCCACCCGCCCCCGCGCCCAGACACGCCCTAGCTCTTATACGAGTCATGATGCATCCAAGATTAATTAACGCATCACAAAAACATGACTGAGTAAAACGCTTAAAATAAAACAATAACCGTTGGTACCGCGTGACTCGCAAAAAGGTAGTGGGTAACGAACGAACACCCCACCCACGGCTACATGGCTAGTTCAATGTACGCAGCTATTAATGTACAGTATGTTATTGAATGACAAAAATGTCTTTAGACATCTGAGCCAAACATGGAATAACGAAGTAGTTTGTCTAATGAACTAACAATAAGGATCCCATTTGTAAAATATTACCAGTACTTAATTAAGCAAGAAACTCAATTTAATGTTCATAATAGTTAATGCGCATTTTTATCAACTTCGTAAGTACCTATTATCTTTAAATAAAATAAATGATGAAATATCGTGACTGTTATCCTAATTTATCATCGGTATACAGATAATTAAGTAGGATAATAGCAAATTTAATAATTTTGGCATAGGCCAAACAAACAAACAAACATAACACAACGTGTAGGTACCTATTCAGAAAGATCTTGCAGTAATAATGAAAAAGTCGCACGTTCATAATATGATTCGACTGTTATCCCCGAAGTGGAGGTGAAACAAACCAAATAGCTAAAACTAACGCGAACGTGACGGATGACAATGGACATTGTGTTGATTCTATTAGTCACCTTTTAAGAAATCCACAGATCATCACCATGCAAAACTTGGAGAAGTGCTATGCTAACCTGACACCAAGCAAAAAAGTAAGGTGTTAAAATCCTAAACCTATATTAAAAAAATCAATAAAATCATAAACCTCAAAAATAATGGCAACAAATTATCCTACTAAATTTTTGCTTACTGAAGTTTCGAAAATATCCCCCTTGTAATCCTACGCCTGGTTAGGTTCTTAAAAATTCATAGGAACACGGAAGAGACGCGCCCACCCACCGACCGCCCGCGACAGAGGCCCGCGGGGGCGTAACCGCCGCCCTACGACGCGCCCGGGGCTCTATAACTTTTTCCCGCCAACTAATTTCTATCTGATAACTTCACATAATTATAAACAAAGTTTCGTGGTCGTAAGTTTTAATTACCTAAGATGAAAAAGAAAATTTAAACTAAATTTTATCAATAAACACATTGTTTGTTTCTCTCCGAACTCCAATACTCCGAAAGATATACATTTTCCGTACCTACTTATTTATTCAGTTGGATCATTTACCATAAGTATCCCGCTGTTACAATTAATCCAAATTACAAGTATGATTAAAATATAAGAAACAAATATTTTCATTACCGTCTTCTAATTTTAAAATTAGAAACGGATATTTATTTGACTAATAGATCTATTTTTAATCGTTTACTCATTCTTCACTATTAACACTTTTTTTCTTGGTAAGTATTTATATTTTAATTTTCGCATTAGTATCAGTGTAATTTTTTAAAATATTTGTTACCAGATAAAAATCTTTAAATCGATATATGACTATTACACGTAGGTAATTCATTTAAGGTGAAGGCGCCTGTCTAGCCCGCGAAATTCAAAATTTTCGAGTATTTTTATAGTTTATCCAAAATCTGAAAACATTTAAGACAACATTTTGTGATTTGCGAAAAACACAGTATGCTGTGCGTTTATTAATACATTTATTTTACTCTAAATATTATCACGGTGGATATGATACTAGTAAATCACTAAATATACAAAAATTGCCAGATTATCTGGATAGCTGTCGTTCTTGAAATGTTTTACAGTAAGTTGTATATATTAATAAATGCACTGCACACGGTCTTTTTCGCGAATTACAAAATTTGTCTTTTATTATTGTCAGATTTTGAAAAATTTCTAAAAGAACTCAAAAAATTTGAACTTCGCGGGCTAGCTGGGCGCTTTAGCCTTAAGGTAAGTTATTCAAGCAGTTATTTGACTGATTTGTAACATAACGTAGCTAATTACGCGTTCACGAAAACATGTTTGTAGGGAAAATTGTACAGAGCCCCCTATCCACCAACCAAGGAACCAACAATATGTCATACACTACAAATATTTTAATTTTACGTACAAGACGCAGCCCCAGTAAGCACCTAGCCTAGGTATATGAGGTCTTATTTTAATAATGATCGATATTTTGGACGGCTGCTTAGTATGCAAAGGCTAATGACGTAGGTAGGTACCCACCATAAAAAAAAATGTTGGCCGACTGCTTTCTAACTGGTGACCATTTAAATCACTTGCCAGCTAGCAGAAAATACTGTCATCTGCATTTTTGTTGTAGTGGGTTCATCATTATTACCATTTACTGAGGTGCTACGCACATAAACTACAACATAACATTAACGGTTAACTTAACGACATGTGCCAAAACACTTTACAGTAACTGTAGTGTTGTAACAATACAACTCTACTAAGGTGGATTAAATTAAACAGGGGTATTCAAATAAAACTATAACATAATTTAAAATCAATTTATTGCATAATAAACACATGAATAAGAATTGCAAATACATTGTAAATTGAAGATTTATAATATTTTATTTCTACCTAGTTATATTCTGACGATAAACAACCGTACATCTTGTACGATCTTACAGATTCGGAGATTCTTTATTTATTTACCTGAATAACTGATGAAGGCTCGACACAAGAAAATGAAGTTATATGTTACGTGTGGGTCTTAAATAAGCGTTCTCAGCTCCGATCAATAGACCATTTAGAAATAAGATACCTAAGTGCCTATTATGTTTGGTGCCGTTGTATATTGTTTTATAAACTAGTGGATTAAGATCACTAATGATCTTAATCCACTAGTTTATAAAAATATTGTGTAAAATTGTACTGTTACTGTTGATTGCTATGTTGCAGGTATCTTGTAAAATCTAACAGAATAATTCACAAATAAATAAATCGTCTTACAAATAAAACAATCACATTATTTTTATCAAATCCATTAATCTTAAAATTAGGGAACAAGGTTCTAAGTATCTAATACTTTTCTGATAAATGACAACAATCAAAACATTCGATAGGTAGGTAAGGACGACTTACCTACGTCAAATAAATTATGTTATAGTAAACAATAAACATAATACTTATTGGACGTTTTATTACATGTGAAATAGGGTATATATTAGGTTATCTTGATTTATGAAATAATACTAATGTCTGCTTAGCGCCTATCTTGTTGCAGCTGTTGCGATGTAGGTATCTGTAACAAATATAAACGTTGCTCACTGATAACCAGGGGGACTAACGGGGCTATTATTATAGTCATGAGATAACCAAACATTAATGTCATATCATGTCATTATTATTACCTAGCCTACCTTCGTTTTAAAAAAAAACTATGAATTTACTATCGCTCGTATGAGCTAGTGGCGCCTCTGGTGTCGGAGTTTTAAAGCCGCTCGAAGGCTTCCACCATGACTTAATAACCGTGATAGCTCTGTCCGAAAGCTTACCTAATCGAAACACTTTTTCCTTCTACTTGGTCAGGATAAGTGTACTAGAACCCGGAATTAGGTAGTTGGCAATTTCTCTGTTTGCCATTTTTCAGACAGTTACTATTAATAACGTTTGTTTCCATGTCCACACCGAATTAAAATTATTCAACTACCTGTCTCTGCCAAGTGTGAGAACTAGGTGTAGTGTCGTTCTAGTAGTGAATCATTTTTCTATGCTGTTACCGTGATAATGTGGCGTCTACAGTCCACCGCCGCTCCTCTCGACGGTGATCTGCTTCTTCAGGTTTTCCTTCTCGTGATGTTCCTCCTCCATCTCAGCCATGCGCGCGAACCGCGAGTACGCCACGTGACCGGACTTGATGGCCGACATCATCTGTGAGAGGGGGGGGGGGGGGAGGTTTAAAAGATACACTTTTTTTTTTATATGACTATATGTTGTTGGCCAGAGTGGCCATAACAACTTCACCCGGACAGAGGGCGAGCGCAAGTGCGCTCCAGCCAGAGGGGCAGGGGGGCAGCTAGCTCAAGGGCGCCACAAGGGACACGACCTCGGCTTGGGCCGCTGCCAGGAGAGGTGGCGAGGGTAAATCTACCACCGGATCGGAACGCGACCTCGACTGAGAAGATCCGGCAAGAAAAAAGATACACTTAGAAGAAAAATGATATAATGTAACTGCCGAATACTTGAACGCAACGCAAGGTGGCTTATTAATTTGGATGCGTTACATAATGACAGATCCCCATGGGCGTACCTAACCAGGTTTAGGGGAGGCAAATCAGACCTTTTGCCCCATGTGGGGCAATTCTGGAATTTGCTTTGAGTAAAGGACAAGTATTGTATTTGTAGGACTCAAATATGAGAGTTCTGAATATAACAAGGTGGTTCAGGTCTAAGGGGCCTGGAACCAGTCGGTACACCCATGCAGATAACGACGTCTCAAGCAACTCAGTGGGACTCAAACATTTGAGTAGCGTTTCAGTATTCCGCCTTTACTGAAGTGCTATTGAATATTTATTTTGGAATCTAGTCCGCCACACACTCCCACCATTGTTAGTCTAGGTAAAGCTGTCGTGTTGGTTAATCAAAACATGCAAAGCGCTAGTAACAAGGTCAACCAAGCTATCTGACCTGACACCCGGTAAAGAGACCAAGGCACAAATAAATAAAACACACGTGCAGCTGCCTCTCCTTTAGTAATAATGTGGCCCTTGTTGTCGGGTGTAAGGTAAAATGATATTTTTTTATTAGTTGCTTTTGTTTTTTGTTAGATTTGTTTAATTTTATACTTAAGTTCTATATTTATTTATAATTAAGTACGAAGCACTACGAATAACAACTGAAAGCCATAAACTAAAAAGCATAAGCTTAGTGATAGGCATTATTGTTAACCCAAAATTAGAAGGTGAGCATGCACAAACAACGAGATGTTATTGAGTTTCTCTTCATCTTCTTTCTGTAAAAATATGACCCATCCATGGTAAGTAAGTACTTATTTCATCAGTGTCCAGTAGCCAATACCATTGACAAACACATTGAATAACGATATAAAACAAAAAAATATGACGTCCACTTTGGAAAACCAAAAAAGGAACATTATTAGAGTCATAATTTAGTACTAGTGACACTGACAGAAGAGAAGTGACAGATAACTTCAGCCTAGCTAGTCCAATCAAGCGACAATGGACCTCCATGGACGTACTGCATGCGATTTTTGGCCTCCATTTTGGATTTCCGAAGTGGACGGTAACTTTTTTGTTTTGTATTGTTTATGTGTTTGTTAGTTCTATTTGTTACTTGACACTGGCAAAATAACGATCAAACTAGGTTGGCCATATTTTTAAATAAAGAAGAAGAAGACATCGGGTAAGGTGTTTTTTTTTCTATTCTCATGAATTAATGAACCACAAACAAACGAGCACTGTTACGATATACACCTGAAGATACTCGTCGAGTTCGACTTGTCCGTTCATGTTAGTGTCGATCTCTCTCAGTATATCGTGCAACTGTTCCCCGGTGACGTCCTCGCCGTAGTTCTGTGGACACCAACCCCGACATCAACAGCGGAACATAGACGCGACATGGACACTATATTGTAGAAGATTTTTTTGATAAAACATCAACAGATGTTCAGGTAAGAACATTCCGAACACTTATATAGATTTGAAACACCTTTTTTTCCAACTAAGCTGTCAATTACAGTTGCGGGTAGTTGCGGTTTATAATAATTCATACTTGTTCAATCAATCGCTGCAAACGCGTAGTCTTATCATAATCATTTTTTTGCTATAACTTGGATTTGATTGTCAGACGATCCAAATCGCTAGTTTATAAGTCAGAAATATTTTTCTACTGTTGATGTGTATAATCACAAAAAAACCTCACAATATTGTAAGCGTGGTATAAAATTATGCACAAAATATTTCATCACATCTCTATCGAAGCATTTACGTAATCCATAAAACTCAAGAATTTGTTCTAACATTTTTTATGCATAATTTTAAATGACTACAAAAGATCCCTAATATCCTGATGCAGACAATACAATGAGCCCATTGAAGCAGTCCCGGAGTACCCGCGAAGTGTCTACCTGCAGGTAATCTTGTATTTCCATCTGGCCGTGGTACGTGACGTCAATCTCGGATAATATGGCGCTCAACTCCGTGTCAGTCGGTTTCAGACCCATACTCTAAAATCGGCATAATTTCACTCAAATAGGTACCTTAAAATTAGGGATTTAAATTGCTTTTTCTTCTCAATTCTACATGTCTACTTCTTATAAAAGAAGGACAGGATAGTAGGTAATAAAAAGTTGACGGACAGACTTATAACAGCGATACCCACTGCAGTCATATTTTTGATGCGATCCTACCTATCTTCTACTAAAGTGAAGACTTGCTTGTCTGCTTATCAACGGGCCTTTTATCTTAGCTAATAATTATTAGGGCCATATTTAAATATACCCAAAGTAATAATTAACTATACATTGGTATAATGGATTATAGTTCCCAACAACAACTATTTTCAAGCATTCAATTATTTTCCCTACGATGTTTCCTTCCTCACAGTAAACAAATAATAAATCAAATTATTGAAATGTTTTCGTAACAGTTTCGCTAACGCCAGAAGTTTAGTCCGAGGACTAGCTGTCCTATTTTAAGGAGTCTACACATCAAAGTCGCCGACAACCCGACACACTCGTCGATTTTGTTCTCGGCGGCTTCACATCTCGTACAAGTTGGAAAACAGTGCCGGCGTCACGAAATATGCACAACTTTTTTGGATGCTCATCGCCTTAATCCATTTTACATCAAAAAACGGCTTTGTCAGCGGCGTCAGAGTCTGTAGACTCCTTTATGTATGTAGCTTGCAACACTAATTGAGAAACTCATATTTTTATTGTACCTTCAAACTCCTCCTAATGTCGTTAATAGAGACGAATCCCTTCCTGTCCTTATCGATGATCTGGAATCGTTTGATGTACGTCTGGATCTCCTCCTTGCTCAGGTTGATGGGGATCTTGTCGCGACTGGCGCGGTTCACCATCTGGCCCATCTCGTTGGCGAGGAACTCACCCGCTAGCTTGATTTGACTCTGGAATTTGAGAGTATTAGGATTTTAAGAAGATGATAGTAGTACTAATCTTATGCTTACAATTAGGTTATGGAAATTTGACATAAATTATGGACGGGTGGGGTACTTTACAAGCTTACAAAACCTATAACTTTTGGGATAGAAAAATTATAAATTGACCGCAACAAGACGGAACACTATGGGGTGACCTTTTTATAATCTGGATTTTGGATCGTAGCCGGTGGCTTTTCTTTTTTCTGAGCATTTTTATACTTCGACTGTGAGGTATGGATGTTACTGGGGAAGGCTAGGCATATCCTTTAGTGAATTCCAACTGATAGATGATTGGAGAGCTTCTCAGACATATCACATGAAGAAACCGTTGAGTTTTAAAATGGAAACACAAACGCAACATGGAAACAATTATCTTTCCAAATTTTCTCCCCTTCTTTCTTTTCATTTAATTCGCATGGTTCCCGAGACGAATTATCTTGTTCCTAAGACTCCTTGAGTGTCGGACTTCGGCGCATTCGTCGGACACCAATGTCGATCGTGGTCGTTGGTAACAGCAGCGGGGCAGGGGGCAGGTCGAACCTTCTTCTCGGCGTCGCTCCAGTTGAGCTCCTCGGCCATGATGTCCGCGACGGCGGGCAGCGCCTCGGCGGCGGCCTGCACGTTCAGGAAAGCCAGCCGCAGCCGCCGCGCCACCATGTCCACCGCCGTGCACGCGTACTCGCGCACGCCGTACCTGCACAGCGCACCACACCGACCTCAACAAACCTTGCCATATTACTCACTAGCTGTGCCCCGCGACTTCATCCGCGTAGTATTTTAACTTAGCAAAAATTTCGGTATTATCGGGTTAAAAAGTATCCTATATGTTAATCCCGGTTATAATCTATCTGTGTTCCAAATTTCATCCAAATCCGTTCAGTAGTTTTTGCGTGAAGGAGTAACAAACATACATACATACATACATACATCCACACTCACAAACTTTCGCATTTATAATATTAGTAGGATATTATACATGTTTGTTACTCAGTCACGTTAAACCTACTGAACGGTTTGGATGAAATTTGGCACCTAGTTCATAAGCTTTGTTTGGTTTCTTTGTTGGAAAACCCTTTATGGGCCCGTTTCCGCCTGTATTTACGAAGTGTTCTTCGGAAACTAGAATTTACATATAACACACAGCAGGCTTTATAGGTAGGTACACTACGTGTCTTACCTAATCTCAGCGTCAATGTACGGGAACTCGGGATGGATCTTCTTGCCGATGATTGGCCACCGCTTGCCGGTCATCGTGGCCATTTTTGCGACTGCGAACGCTCTGTCACCATACGACTTTGCCAAGTGTTGGGCTACCTGAAATTATTATTCCTTTTCGTAAGCTATCCAACTCTTACTACCTCAGCTGCTCAGTTGAAAATAAATCATATGACTTTGCGCAAAGGTCGAAAGTTACGCGCAGTTACAAACAGCTTGAGTACGTTTGTACTCACCTCCATTTCTAATCCGAAATCTTGCACTAATCTAATGTACATAGTGGGTGTCCAGCCATGCGCGCCCTCTATTAGGAAACCGTCCGTCTGGCATTCCTTAAACAGTGGCTTGAGATTGGCGCCTGAAATATAACTTTTATTAATAAACAACTTTTAAACGTTAATAAATCTTCATCGTATTTTTTGAGTTTGACATGTTGTCGGCCATCTGTAAGCAATCCTCTGGTGCTTACGATGAAGAATTCACGAAGATATTTATATTTTAATTGGCTTAAACAATAATAATAATAATCTTTATTGCCAAACACATGAATTATTCTTAATCCTACGAGTATAATATGGTGCCACCCAAACTAGGTAAACGCCTGTATCTTGGGTGTCTAGTTTAATTTATAGACAGCTTGAATTAATATTTTGATCTAGTCAAACTAAAGTTATGCAAAAGTTGTAAGAAAAGGGAAAATTCAGTTATATAAATCAAAGTTAAAATGAAAAATTTAAAAATAATAATTATGTTAAAACAAATAAAATATTTATATCTCATTAAACTGTTGTAACAAGAGTACTACAATTTAAAGAAAAACAAAAAATTCTACAAATAAGAAATACTAAATAAAATAACGTTAAAGGTCAGCGAACTTAGCGGACTTGGGCCCGTGCGTGGACTCACTTTCGATAGCAGCGTCGATGGTCTCGGCGGCCATGGACCGGTAGGTGGTCCACTTGCCCCCGGCGATGGTGACGAGGCCGGCGGCGGACACGTGCACGATGTGGTTGCGCGCCAGCGACTGCGTGTCCGGCTTGTTGGGGTCCGACACCAGCGGCCGGATGCCCGACCACGCCGACAGCACGTCGCCGCGTCGCACTGTACGACACAATCAAACGAAAACTCAATTTTTTTTTTATTCACGTATGCCAACAAAGCATTTATGAATAGTCAGAATCTACCACCGGTTCGGAATGCTGCTTCCACTGAGAAGATCCGACAACAAAACTCAATGATTACTTTTTCAATTAATAAAATATGGTGTACATTCTCAGGAACAGCAACAGAATGTGAGCAGGCAACACCATTACCACTAAATAAGTAAATACTGATCAAATCTCACTCAGACTTTGGTATTTGAATTACAAAAGCTAGTTTAGTGAGGTGTGCAACCGACGGAAAGATTCCGTGTCGGAAACAGCTTCCATCCTTATTCTAATTCATTTGTAAAATAATGATGGGAGCTGTCATTTCCAACATCGGCAATTTTCCGTAAATGTTGAATACGGAGGCACGTAGTATTGTATTCTCTTTGACGGACGCAGGTCGGCAACGGGCGAGCAATGCCTTTGGTATGACAAGCATTAAGCTACAATAACTGCTTAACATCAGGCAGGTCGTAGGCATTCAGCCTTTAATGTGTCCTACCTTCAACATCCGGGTTCAGATAGTTCTTGACTTCAGTGAGGATGAAGAGGATCTCGTCCTCGGTGGGCTTCGGGCTGTGCGTGACCTGGCAGGGCAAGTCGGTGGTGCCGGCGATGGTGCCCTTGAGCCACGGCAGGAAAAATATCACGCGGCCGTCCGACGTGGCCGGGTCCAGCAGGCCCATGTGCTCCGGACTGCAACCAGTTAGAATTACCCACAGACCAATGAGACAAGGACACGGACAAGGAGAATGCAATCGTCGGAAAAGACGGCGAATTTTGATTGGTAAGTTTAAGGTTCAAAAATATTATTTTACTTGGTACTGCCTAAATGCGAAACTCGCAGCCAAAATGCAAAAGAAAGTTAATTATTGTGTGTATTATGTAATGCTGTAGTATTTAATATTTCGTCGGTAATGATTGTATGTATCAATGATAACACTAATTGTGATGCAGTCTTGGGGCACGGGTAGGGGTAGGTACCTGTAATATCCTGGCAACACAATGTGTACTCCAGACGAGGGACAGCAGATGTCCTTGATGGTGGGGTCATCCATCTTCCTGATGCTGTCCGTGAAGGGGCCGGTCGCGTTGATGATGCTCTTCGCTTGGATGTCCCATTCCTTGCCGGTCAGCTCGTCCTGGATATAAACAGTTCAGGCTACAGAAGGGGGTAGGAGGAGACAGTTAATATTACATCCTGGGGAAAAAGGCATTCAGCCTAATAACACTTTATTTTAATTATAATATCGACGGCCAACAAGCGTCCGACCTACCTGATGTTGAGTAGTTACCATAGCTTGTAGTTGCTTGCAATACCAAAGGCGTTGAAGGGGAATGAGATAGAGGAAGGGGAAGTGTTGGGCTCCCACTCTCTTATTCATTGTATGAAACCCAGTCGGACACAACTTGTTTGTCGACTTTGTTATATACAAAAGAAAATTGTAGCCTATTTTAAGGGGGAATGACTGGCTATTCCAATCTCCTTGGTCCTTGCCCAGTCTCCTGAGGTCGTTGGCTCAGATAATTAAGGTGAGCTCAGTACAGAAAGCGCGCGAGTATAATGCGGAGCTAAGGAATGCGATAGTGCTGTGTCAAGGACAAGGGCATTACGCCTTTAGAGTACCTACTCTAAAGGCACGTGAGGCGGGGCGTGCGGGCGGCGGGGGGAGATGATCCCGCTATTAAATAAAAATAAATATCGCCAGAAGAACACACCAACTGTATGGTCCCAAACTAAGCAACGCTTGTACTATGGGTACCGTACAATCGACTGCGGGCGATCCCAGTGACACCCAGACCAGGGCAAATTATGAAAAGGCCATTTCCGAAATAGTCCCAGCGGGAATCGATCCCGCAACCATCGCTCAACCACGCTCGAACCACTGCGCCAAGCGGTCGTCAAATTATTGACCTTATTCACCTCAAGCCTCCGACTGCATTTAACTCGCGCTATCTGTTGTACCCCAGAAAGTTGCATTCCAGCAAGGGGCAAATTCTGTTAACCGCTGGCATCTCGCTCAACCCGCAATACGTCAAAACTGACGTATTGCGGGTCACATATTTATATACGTGATACGTCAGTTTTCACGTATTGGTTAAAAGATTTGCGCCTCAGGACTTAAACAGCAGTGGTTACGAACCCGCAGCCGCGCCCCGCTCAGTTTCCCAGCGGTCTTGTGCAGCTTGGTGACGCTGACGTGGTTGGCGATGGTGGCGCCGTGCCGCGCCGCCGTCAGCGCTATCGCTAAGTTCATGCGGGCGTCGTCCTGCTGGCCTGCGAGCAACGGACAGAAACATATAAAGTTTTAAATAATAATGCACGATATTACGGAGCCTTAGTAAAGTAAGTAGGTACCTACCACAAAAAAAATCTAATGGGTTTTTTTAACACCTGACCTTTCAAATACTATTGTTGTCAATCAGCCGTATCAACCAACAATCAGACATCTTTTTCTTTGTAGGTACATCAACTTTACCATTTACTAAGGCGCTATGCAAAATGCCCTCATGCCCGACGAAAAAAGAGGGGTGTTATTAAGATATATTCGTATAAATCTTATACAGAAGGGCTCTGGGATCTCCAAACGGAACGCAGCTGTGCTCGTCATATGCCGCGCTCCCTAAGGGAGCATATTCCGGGGGGAGCGGATGGTCGCTTCCCCGGGACGCGACGTAGGACCTCAGTCAGACTATTTCTGGCTTCTCACGGTAAGTAAATTCGTTTCATATATTATTAATGGTAAGTACCCACCTACTAACAATCGATACCTCATTGTAAACAGACCACTCACCGTCGTAATACACGATGCCGCCGCACAAATTGTCTGATTTCAACATCGGGAATAGTTCGAGTGTGTTCTTCTTGGACAGATAGTAGGAGCTCTTTACGTTGCGGTCGCCTGCGACGAGGTCGTACATCTTGATACCGAACCAGTAGTACGGGACCTGCCACCATCTGGGAATTTAATAGCTTTTAATTATCAGAGGCCTGACAATTATTATTTGTTAGAGAAGACGATTCCCAGTTCTAGTTTGTTCTGCCATTTCCATCTAAGCTTGTTTGGACGTCTTACATTAAATACATATTGTGATGAAGGTCCGGCGTTTCTCCGCAAGCAGTGGTTCATTATCTTGTCTAACACCTCTGGACATCTCTACATATGGGCGTTTTATACCACCGGTCTAGGATACATCGTTCCAGCACTCGGTAGATACGCACAGCGGAGCATTGAGAAACCCACGGTCCCGGGTAATAGCTAAATTGTCTTGGAACTCTCAACGAGTTTAATCAAAATAAATAAATTGATGGAGTTGGAAGAGATATGGAAAAGCGATCAAACGGGAGTCAATCATTTTATTTTTAGAAACTCACTTGTAAACCGGCAACAATATGGGCAACGGCCTCGTCAAATGCGGTGCGACCTCCAGCATATTGGCCCTCTCATGAAGAGCTTCCTTCACCATCTTGTACTGGTCGTAGTCCAGCTGCATGATCGCCTTCTGCAGGTATCGGACGCCGCCGTGGATGAGCTTGGTGCTCCGGCTCGAGGTGCCGCTGGCGAAGTCATCCGCTTCCACTAGGGCTGTGCGAAGACCTGGGGGTTGAGGAAAGTTGTTAAGACTTTTGAGCCGAAAAGGTTCTAAAGGCTCTTAAGACTTGATCGGTATTTGGAGCTGTCGGAACTTGTATACGAAGCCCCTGAATGTCGGCGTCACCTCTCGTGGTAGCGTCGAGCGCGCACCCGGCGCCGGTAGCGCCACCTCCGATGATGAGGATGTCGTACTGATGGCCGGCCTGCAGGCTCGCCACCTGATCCGCCCTTGTGGGCAGGGGCCGCTTCTTGCGATCCGTCTTTGCCGCCACAGTTGGCTTATACCAAAGCTGGAATAGAAGAGATGCATAAATTTCCTGTTTTTTGGCACCCTATCGCGGTCAAACCAGCCATTCCCAGTACACTGAGAAAAATTATAATTATCAAATTATGACAGTTAATTATTTTTGTAGTTCCTCGTAAGTAGTATCCCTTTGTCTAAAGGGGTTGTGGTGTGTTAGTCTGGTAATATTCCTGGAGTTATTCCTCTTGTCCACAGCTAAGTTTTCCCCCCTTTAGGAGATAACAGTAAAATATTTTTATTATACTTACTACGGGCGAGTCATCCGCGCCGAGCGCCCACGCAGCCGCCACTGCGCCCGCGACGCCCGCCGCGCCGCCAACTATCAGTCTTCTGCGTGACATGATTTATCTGAAAAAATACGGGGAACTCTTAATGTTTTACGCTCATCTGCCACCCATGGAACTAACAATTTGCTACAAGTAGGTACATAATATTTTACCTTAACGCTAGTTACGATCGTAAGAGCTACGTTGATTTGTAATGGTTTACTAATACCTACGTCACTAGTTGGATGTCAGAGGCAGTTTCTCCTGTGTTTTAATAACGATAGATAATCAGGATAGCTGCAATTTATTTATAATATTTTTTTTAATTTTAACTTAGCTAAGTATTATTAGATGCACTCTTAATTAATTAAGATATACTATAGGATTAAGATAGAGGTACCTACCTACCTACTGTACTAGATAGCATTATCATGAACGAAACTACTTACAGTCTTGTAACAAAAAGTTAAACACGAGATAACACTTGTTATACTTATAACATTTTACATAACTCTTGTTTATAACACGGCTACCTACTGTATAGAATAACAAATGCGATATTTTATAAAAGCATTCTCAATCATCTTTCTTGTAAAGCGCTTTACAGTAGGGATCACCCCCAGCGCACCCCTGCCACCCCACGACCGCCAGCGCCCCCTACCGATAATTACATAAGTATAAGTGGGTAGTGGGTAGAAAACGACGTTACCGAATAACATTTGGATATCTTTTTGCAGTACGAAATCGGTCCACATGCACTGCTGTAGACCAAGACCAACCTTGCGCTAGTGGTTCTAGGTTGGTTTTAGTTTACAGAAGTGTCCTCGGAATGGTTTCATTTTGCAAAAATAGGATCTTTTGGCTTTTTCTTTTACTGGGCTTTTCTAGACGTCAAGCTCTTATACCAAGGTACTTATTGATTTAATATACAATATGTTTAGAAGGCAGGAAAGTAAATTATTAAACGAAATCTGTGTATTAAACTGTAAAGTAGCTTTTAACTAATCACATTTACGTTAAAAGTTTATACACTTATCAAAACATTATCTTCTAGACTCCTACCAGCTAGATTCGATTTAGAGTTAAGTAAAAAACACTTGCTTTGAAGCTAGGTGCTACCTACCTTATGCACTAGATTTTAGAGCATTCTTTAAAATAACGATGACCATACCAATCGCTTTTTTTACTATTACTTACTTATCAGATAAGTTACTTACCTATCTGGAATATGCTGTAAACGTGACAGTTATCGTAAAGTGTCGTATCGTATAATTATGATGAAGACAATTGTCGGCCATGCGTCATTTACTTACCGTGCGTGCAAACCGTGATGCGTTAGGTATTTATGCGTGATCCATGAAGTCACCATAGATAAAATCGAAGAAAACATAAGTACCTACTTACTTACACATTTTGTTACATTTTTTATTAGGTTTTTACTTACCTTCTGCGATACAATACATATAGCGGTGTGTCAACCAAGTTCGGAAGAAAAACGATTTGGAAAAAAAGTACCTACTTATACTTATTAAGTATACGATCTACGTTCAACGTATATTTACGCACCGAGCCAAATAGGTACAGTATTTTAAGATAATAGCTATTAATTATTCCAAAGATATTGGAGATAATCGCTTGGCGCAGTGATTTGAGCGTAGGCTGCTCGGCTCACTGCACCGGATAGTTGCGGTTTCGATTCTCGCCAGGGTTAATTTCGGAAATGGCATTTTCGTAATTTGCCCACGTCTGGGTGTCACTGGGAACGCGCTCAGTCCATTGTACGGTAAGCAGTCACTACCCAAATACTCGTAGCTGAATACTCATTACGCGCGAATGCAAATGCCTGTGATGAAGACGCCCTTTTCGCTATAACTGTCACAGTAGTGCATACCCTACTAAGTTTATACATGCTTTTATACGTAGTATCGAAATAGTTTTTTGAAAGGATCCATGAAGAAGAAATGGGTTAATTCGTCTTATCGAATTTGAGATATACTTAAGTGAAGTGATAATATCTTCCTACATACGTATCTACACGGAAGTGCCACGCGTGTGTGGATATCTTTCATATACTTATCTTGCGTCGCGTAGTAAAATATGTACCAAGTTTAGTACGTACGCAATCTCGCAATCAACCTGATACAAGTTATAAATAGTTTCGTTTTATCTGATAATATATCTTTAATCTATAGTACCTACCTAGTGTGTACTCGAAAAAACTGGTTGAACTCGGCGCATATTCCTATAGCTTGGTGTGTTTAGACTTTAGAGATAATAACTAGGTAGGCTTCAGTATTAACAAAGTAAGTAATTACTTACCTACCTATTCTGCGATGACGGACATAATTGATGGTTGTTTTTTATTGCATTATTTATTAATTTCTTCGCATAATTATAGGTACATAGTATAAAGTTTTATAAAGTATGTCAAACGACTACTACCAGTGAAATAATTTTCAAAATAACGTTCAATTTAAAAATAATAATGCATTTAATATTAAGTAATTAAATAGAAATAATGTTTAGCGTAATAAGTCAGATAAATTAAGTTAGTAGGTATCTATTTAACCACGCTTATCGGGGATGAGTTTGGGTGACAACATCATTTTCTGTCTTATTGCGATAGGTTATGAGGGACCATTCTACTTTTTTAAAATAAGTACCAGTGATATCTTTATTAGGTAAGTATACAGACACTGTTAGCAATTGTCTACTCTATTATGGTACACCTACCAAGTACCGACCAACGCATGGATAGGTAGAAGGATACGGATCCCAGCAATTTCCGACTCGCGGTTGCATTTCATTGTTGGATGCTATTTATACAATAATCCTAGGTACTGCTACTGGATCAGACCACATTGGAATTGAAACCGGTTTATAGCCTAGCCTCACCAAGAATGTTCATCTGGTGAGGAAAAATAGTGGAATCAATAAATAAATTTCGCCAGACGAACACACCAACTGTATGGTCCCAAACTTAGCAACGCTTGTACTATGGGTACCGTAGAATGGACTGGGGGCGATCCCAGTGACACCCAGACCAGGGTAAATTACGAAAAGGCCATTTCCGAAATTTACCCCGGCGGGAATCGAACCCGCAACCACCATGTGCAGAGAGCCGAGCGACCTACGCTCGAACCACTGCGCCCAGCGGTCGTCAAGAAACTCAAACCCAAAATAGTTTTTATTCATGAAGACAATAGTACATTGTTACACGAGTGGTGAAAGTGACTTATTTTTCCCGAGACGGGGTTTGGCGCCCGAGCGTAGCGAGGGCGCTAATAGTTCGAGGGACAAAATAAGTCTTTCACCCGAGGTAAACACTGTGCTTTTCATTACGAATACAAGGAAAGTAAAAATAAAAACAGGAATTGGCTAAAGAAATAATACAAGGAAGCATGAACAATACTCTACAACTCGAAAAAAAAAAGATCGGATTGCCGCCTATTTTGTTTTTTTTTCGTTGGCCGGCCAACTTCATTATTTAGCCAGTATTTTTAATTTTCATTTTTAAATATTTTGACCAAATCTATGTTATTTTAAAGAAATTGTTGAAACTAAATTATAATTAAGTCATTTAAAAGTATATATTCTTTAATTAATACTCAACTTTATGTTATTTCAATTTTACATCGTGCTGTAATTGAGTGACTGTAGAAAAAGTTTGAACATGGTTCCATAGAAATGGAACTAGTTTTTTTTTTATAATTTGACAGCTGTCAGTTGAAAGTGATTCTCCCGGGCCAGAAAAGTATTACTTTCAACCCGCTCCTCAGGCAACTTCAGACCTACTTTCAGTGTATGAGTAATGAAAAAAGCATTTATGAATAGTCGGAATCTACCACCGGTTCGGAATGCTGCCTCCACTGAGAAGATCCGACAAGAAACTCAATGGTTACTCTTTTCAATTAATAAAAATTGTGTACATTCTCAGGAACAGCAACAGAATGTGAGCAGGCAATATTTAGTAGGGTGGAGCGCGGTTGTATGAAAAATATTTTTTTTTCAAATTTCCATTCGGGCTAGTGCGGAATGGATGCTCTAAGGCCTAGTGATTAATAATATAAAATATGAACTGGGGTTATTGTATTAGAAATACTGCCCCCGAGCCATTGAAAATTTCTGAAACTACGAAATAAGAGGATTTTTCCGTGTCACTTTTTAATCATACAACATATAAATTATCAACTTCAATTGATTTAAAACAA
Source organism: Notodonta dromedarius (assembly GCA_905147325.1). Taxonomy (NCBI): domain Eukaryota; kingdom Metazoa; phylum Arthropoda; class Insecta; order Lepidoptera; family Notodontidae; genus Notodonta; species Notodonta dromedarius. Next base: position 11,551,798 of record LR990159.1, on the reverse strand, counting down.
GAGTCAAGGACAAATTCAATATGATAATAACCTAAAATGATATTAAATAACCTATTAAATAACGCGCCAAAATATAATACTTGAGCGAGCCCATTTTCGTAAGTTTCCCCGGCCAAAAGGCCGGACCATTACGAAACCACAAAAGGAGTACTCAACTGTAGCCAGAACCTTAGATCGCTTTGGAATATCAGATAGAGCAGTTGCTGCCATCGTCTCAGCTAAGTTACAAGTTATTGGACTAGTGACGCAAAAAAACATTTCAAATGTTGTAGATCGCAGCAAAATTCATCGAGCGCGTACTAAAGCAAGAATCGCTACGCTTGCTGCTAGTAATTAACTTACAAACTATTCGTCAAAAACTATCATGACAGAAGAACACATCTGTGTTCTCATAGAACCTGGATCGAAATACTTGGGCCACATTCCAACCCAGTCAAGTGATGCTAAAATAATCGCACATAGATTTTTGCCTATTTCATAGCAAAATAACTTGTTTTAAAGAAAATCATGGCAATCAGCTGTGATGGAACTGCTGTGAATACCGGCTATAAATCAAGTATTAACCGGTTACTTGAAGGCAAGCTACAACATCCACTACAATGGCTCGTATGCCAATTTCATGACAACGAACTCACTTAGAGGCATCTCTTTGAGCATCTAGATAGAACTACAACATGACCAAAAAGTTTTAGCGGCAAGGTGGGACGGAGTCCGAACAACTGCAAATTACTCCCGGTCACAACTTTTAATGCAATCGAATGCATGTTACCAAATATAATAAAATCTCGAGAAGACCTTAGCACCGACCATATTTGCTAGAGATTTGTCATTTGCTAGAGATTTATCGAGCGATCAACAACGGTCATTGCAACGCAGGCATAGCCAAACGCAATCCTGGGAAAATCTGTCACTTACGCTGGTTGACAACAGCCAACAGGATTCTAAGGGTGTATGTTTCTACTTCATCACGCTCAGAAAATCTTGTGGTTTTAGCTGGGTTTGTGATCAAGGTGTACGCGCCGATGTGGTTTCAGATAAAGACCCAACCTTACTGTATTAATGGAGCTCAACACTTATTTTAGATCGTTTTAAGCTGTCTCGTTATCTGCCTGAAAACTTTAAGAAGGTAGTGGATCACTTGTCACACGCAAGCTACAGAAAGATGCATACAGTTGATAACGGAATCATGTTCTACTGTCTGTCGCCCAGAACGACGTGAAGGATGTATCCTACTATCCTACTAATATTATAAATGCGAAAGTTTGTGAGTGTGGATGTAAGTTTGTTACTCATTCACGCAAAAACTACTGAACAGATTTGGATGAAATTTGGAACACAGATGGTTTACAACCTGGATTAACACATAGAATACTTTACGTAAGTCTACGCGAACAAAGTCGCGGGTAGAAACTAGTAATAAAGAAATTGGAGTCATGCCGAATAATGCCCATATTAGAAATCAAAGATTACAAAATTTCGTTATCGTTCAATAGAATGTAAGCTCATTGTTGCCGATTATTTTATATTATTTTCTTTTTAATTACTTGTTTGTGTATTAGAATATGTATTTAAAATAATAACAAGGCCGTTTTTATTTCATGAAAGTACTGTTATACCTTGACGAACTAAAGTCAATTCTTGGCATTTTTCCCACACTTCAAGTCCCTTGGGGCAGTATTTCCACTCATAATATATTGATTCTGTCATATTGACTTAATATCGTATTTACATAGAGCATCCATCCCGCAGTGGCCCAAAACGAAATAAGAAAAAAATAAAAAACACTCCACCCTAATATTTAGGCAAAGGTTGACGCTATCACTAACTCTATCATATAACTTTATAAATACGTTCGCTAGGAGTCGATAGCCGTAAGCGTCTAGTAAATTATTTGTATGACAAATAATAATATTTGTCACGCCACTCAAATTTTATAATGTTAATCACTTGAGCTAAACAGACGACGTTATCTTGGGGTTTCAAAGGGCAAAATAATAATTAAAATAGGTGCATACTGATACGGTAGCTGATAATAATTATGTAGATGCATAATAAGGAAAAAGTAAACGTAAAAATATCACATTCACTGCGTTAGCGCAAGAACAAGAATTAGTTGTAGTGTTGCACGAGTCATATACTACTTATCTACTTGTATCAATAATATACCACCTATGCGTTACGACTGCTATTTTTCCGCTTCCTGACCTCAAAGGGCTTTGAGACGAGAAAACTGATTGCTTGAACAAAAAATCTGAAATTATCAATAGGTTACATCGTTGTGTACTTAGGTAAGTACACAACGATATAACCCAGGCGACTGTAGCTATGTATAGGTATACATAGCTACAGTCGCCTGGGGTTCTATGTGTTATTTAAATAGATAAAGGCATTTTACAAAATCAGTGTGTAGGATTCCCATCCTACACAAAATACATTTACTAAATGTGGCAACACAGGTTGTCACTATCTCGCTCTCTCTCGCTCTCTCGTTCCTGAACCGTGCTTCTAATTGTACCTGTGAATTGTGTTCATTACTTAATAAATATCTTAACTACGTATAAACGTCGCCTCATTGACTCAAGCACCTAAATAAACACTCTACAGTCCGCTGCGCTCATGATCCTTCAAAGGAAGAAAGTTTGAGGCATACAAAAAAGGATATTTCGTGAGTGAACATTTCCAGGATTCGCTGCATGAGTTCGGCCATTTTGTACAGCAAGCCAATTCATAAAAAGTGCTACAAGATCCACACAATAGTGGCAGCATTGCTTGCACGAACGGCTCATTCATTGAATGCATTCAATTTTGGAACATATTTAGAGCCAGTGCTACATGTTCAACAAAACAGTTGGCAGCACTGTCATTAGACTCGACAAAAATTTTCGAGTTCAACCAATGTCGTCGCGCTACATCACGTAATGTCAAATCGGACGTCACGAACTGCCGAGGTCGACCAATAGCATCGTGGCTTCATCACGCAACGAATGACAAGTCGGAAGATAGTGCGTGAATCTGTTACAGAGGGCGCCAACAGCTTTCCTCCGACTAATTTATTCTTCATTCGCCATTTTAAGTTTGGAAAAGTTTTACTTTGAAACTTTATTTTAATTTTAAGCTAAGTGTTACTTAAATCTAAAATATTTAATTTTAAGTTACCAGTTGTAATCGTGTCTTGTTGTAATCATGGAGGACGGTAAGGGTAAAGCGCTGTTACGCGAACTCGTTAGTAAAAGGGGATATGTTAAAGGTACCTTGACAAAGTTCATCAACACGATCAGCAAACTGGAGTCTGCAGGCTTGACCACGGAAGGGCTTGCGGTCAAGGAGCAGCGCCTTACGGAGTTGTTCAACAAGTACGAACATTTATGTCTGGAAATTAGTACCTTGAAACATGACGAAGAGCCCGACGACCAAGAAGAGCGGTATTTGGAGGCACTTACCTTATTACGCGAGTGTAAAGCGCATAACCCCCCTAGTCGTCCCCATGAACAAAGAGTTGTTAAGCTACCTGCTATTAACATACCACATTTTAATGGAAAAGCAAGTGAGTACAAGACATTTATAGGGTTGTTTACCTCCTTAATTCACAACGATAAATCGTTGGATGATATCCAAAAGCTATATTACTTACGCAGTTTTCTTAAGGATGAACCGAACAATTTGATACAAAATCTTCCACTTTTAGCGGAGAGTTATTCAGAATCTTTAACAATTCTTAAGGAAAGATACGACAATAAGTATAAGATAGTAAATGATCACATTAACAGCTTGATAGACCTATCGTCAATGTCAAAATGTACTGCTGCAAATATTAGAAGTTTTGTTTGTATTGTAAAGCAACACCTAGCTGCTCTTAAAAATTTAAACCAGTCTGTAGACACGTGGGATCAAATTGTCCTCTGCATTTTGACCAGGAAGCTCGACTATGATACTAATAAGGAATATCAACAAACTAGAGAGTTTGATAAAGAACCTACCGTTAAAAACTTTATTGATTTCCTAGAAAGGCGTGCCTTAGCACTCGAGAATGCGGAGTCAACAAGTGGAAGTCAGCAGCTTCAACAGTGCTTGGAGGATCCCCAGCAGCAAAGGGTATTGGCTTCTAACGCAACAGGCACTGTAACCAATGCTTCTAGCACTTGCGCATACTGTAAGTTAGATCATAAATTATTTAATTGCCCCAAATTTAAACTACTGCACATACATGAACGAGCTAAGTTTGTCACTGACAACAACATATGCAAGGTGTGTCTAAACTACCATAAGAAAGCATGTCGTTTTCATTTCAAATGCAATGTCTGCAAAGGCAAGCACAACACGCTACTGCATGAGGAAGACCAGACACCTATGTCCGTGACAATGGTGTCAAGGACCTCTCCTAACCAAGTCTTACTGCCCACTGTAAGGGTCAAACTTGTAACAAATGATGGCATGGAAATTTTTGTTAAGGCTTTATTGGACAGCGGGTCGCAATCATCATTTATAACATCCAGCTTGGTTGAACGTTTGGGCATGCAGTGTGCATATGTTAATAAGGATATCGTTGGAATAGGCAATGCCCCCAAAAACATCACCCAAAGTGTGCAATTGGAGGTTCATTCAACGGTTTCATCATTCTCATTACCTATTAATTGCTATGTAATTGATCAAATAACTTGCAAACTTCCACAGCACAAAATTAACAAACAGTCTATCAACATTCCCCCATATTTACAACTGGCTGACACTAGCTTTGACATACCAAGCCACATTCAAATACTCATGGCTGCGGATGTGTTTTTCCAGGTTATATTACCTCAAACTCCACTGCCTGAGAGATATTCCGGCGAGCCCCAATGCAGTCCAGTCAATCGAGTTGAACCCCTGCCGTCTGCAACCTTCATAAACACAAAGTTTGGTTACATCATTGCAGGTACTGTGCAAAATGTATGTCACTCTAAACAAATTCAAAACCAACCAGTTACTTTATTCTGCACCAAATGTGAAACTGACATCAATAGTACTATTCGTAACTTTTGGAACACTGAAAGTGTACCTGAGATGTTCCCAGAAAAATATACAGAATTTGAACAATGTGAACAAATTTTTCAAAATACTGTTACACTTGAAAATAAAAAATTTGAGGTTAGTTTACCACTTAAAGTGCCATTGGATAATGTTAACGAAATGCTTGGAGATTCATTTCACCTAGCTTTAAAAAGATTCAATAATTTAGAAAGAAGATTTAAAGTTAATTCTGAGTTATTTAAACAATATAAGGCCTTTATTGATGAGTATATCGCCTTAGGGCATGGCCGTTACATTAACATAAATCAATACAACCTCACTAGTGACCCAACATATTTCTTAGCACACCATGCTGTACTGAGACCTGATAAAAAGACCACTAAGTGTAGAGTAGTATTCGATGGATCTATGTTAACAAATAAACGACGGTCTCTTAATGATTTATTATTAAATGGTCAAACAGTACAAAAAGATCTGTTTGATATTTTATTGTTATTTAGATTAGGTTCCTATGTTTTTAGCACCGACTTAAAAAACATGTTCAGATGTATATCCTTGAATCCCAATCACCGCTCACTTCAGCTCATTTTGTGGCGGGACTCCCCTAATGAGAGCATACAATGTATTGAGTTAAACACTGTCACTTATGGTTTCAAGAGCTCAACTTATCTAGCAACAAGGTGTCTCTTAGAGTTAGCATCTAGGTATCAAGTTGAGTTTCCTGCAGCATCATTTATTTTGCAAAACCAGACATACTGTGATGACATTTTGGTATCCAGTAACTCATTAGAATCTTTACTCGCTATGAAAGAACAATTAATTAAACTATTAGAGCTAGGTGGTTTTCAGGCGCACAAGTGGTCTTCCAATAGTGCTGTAATTCTGCAGGATGTGCCCCTGAATAAACAACACTTTGATGAAATAGATATTCAAACACAAAACTTTTATTTGAAAACATTGGGTGTTACCTACAATTCTAAGACAGACAATTTCAAAATTTCAAGTCCCAGTATTGAGGAAAAAGAGCCCAGAACAAAGCGAGAAATATTGAGCTATGTCGCTAGGTTCTATGATCCGCTAGGCTTAGCAGGTCCAGTCACTGTCTCTGCCAAGGTGATTATACAAAAACTTTGGTCAGCCCAATTAGGATGGGACTCATGTTTACCTGATGAATTGAATAGTATTTGGGTCGAATTTTATAATAGTCTATCAATCATGAGACCGGTACATATTAATAGAAATGTTACATTACAAAATGCAGTAACAATTCAACTAGTCGGATTTGCGGATGCGGCCAGTAGTACAGCATATGGCTGTTGTCTATATCTACGTAGTATTGACGAGACAGGTTCTACAAAACTCCAGTTACTCTGTTCAAAATCTAGGCTAGTCCCACTCAACCAAAAGGTTACAACACCTCGGTTGGAGCTGAATGCTGCGTTGTTACTGTCTAAGCTTGTTAACAGAGTACATTCTATCTTATCGCTTAAACTGGTTATTAATAATGTTTTCTTGTACTCGGACTCGCAAATAGTACTGGCATGGTTAAAAATAGATGTAACCAAACTGAATGTTTATGTCGCAAATAGGGTTAAAGTGATTATGCAGTATACAGATAAGTTTTCTTGGTCCTATGTCAGAACAGATGATAATCCAGCTGACTGTCTGAGTCGTGGCTTACAACCACATGAATTGGAATGTCGCGAGCTATGGTGGCATGGGCCACGTTTTCTACACGAGAGTGAGTATAATATTCCTGAAATAATAAAAAAATGCTTACCTGATAACTTACCTGAATTGAAGTACGGCTCTGTTGAGTCCGTTCACTCGAGTGTGATGGCATGCGGCTCTGAAAATGATGTATTATGTCTAGACTTTCTTTATAAGTTTTCAAGTATAAATAAAATGCAGAGGGTACTTTCCTATATTATGCGTTTTTGTAATAATTTAAAGAGTCGTACTAATAGAAATAAGCTTAATTACATAAGTAGCCTTGAGCTAAATGAGTCTCTATTATTAATTATAAAGTACGAGCAGCAAAAATATTTATCTGATGATATTAATTCATTAAAACAAAATAAACCTATAAATACTAGGTTAAAGTCTTTGAATCCATTTATAGATGGAAGTGGTATGTTAAAAGTAGGAGGCCGTTTAGATTGTGCGACTATACCTCTCTCTCAGAAACATCCTATTATATTGCCAAACAACTCTTGTATTACAAGGTTAATTGTAATCAATGAACATATAAAAAACTTACATGCGGGTCCAAAACTTCTTCTGTCGTCAATTAATCAAAAATTTTGGATTATTAATGGTATAAAAGAAATTAAGAAAATAATTCATAAATGTATAATCTGTTTTAGACTTAAGGCGCAGGCTTCCAAGCAGCTCATGGGGTCTATGCCCCACGATAGAGTAAATGTAAGTAGGGCATTCCAAAAGGTTGGCGTAGACTTTGCTGGGCCTATCTCTGTCAAACAGTCGCGAATCAGGCGCGCCGTGGTTTCAAAGGGGTACATTTGTGTTTTCGTGTGCTTCTCAACCAAGGCCGTTCACCTCGAGTTAGTTTCTAACTTGACAACCGCAGCGTTCTTGGCAGCCTTTAAGCGCTTCATAGCGCGCCGCGGTTTGCCCAGCGATGTCTACTGTGACAATGGCACTAACTTTAAAGGTGCAAAGAACCAATTGGAAGGGCTTTACAAGTTGCAGAATTCCACGGACCATCAGAGACAGGTGCATCTTCAAGTAGCAGAGCAAGGAATTAAATTTCACTTTATACCTAGCTACTCACCAGTTTTTGGAGGCCTGTGGGAAGCTGCTGTTAAAAGCACAAAATACCATCTAAAAAGAGTGGTTCAAAAGGCGTTACTAACTTTTGAGGAATTATGTACCGCACTAGCTCAAATAGAGTCAATTTTGAACAGCAGGCCATTAACCCCTCTGTCTACAGATATTAACGACTATACATACTTAACGCCAGGTCATTTTCTGATTGGCTCTGCTCTCAATAGTTACCCAGAGAAAAATGTAAGTGATGTCCCTATAAATAGATTAAGTTTTTGGAATATCTGTTGTAGTATGTATCAGCAATTTTGGAAAATTTGGAGAAAGCAGTATTTAAATGTTTTACAGTCAAGACCTAAATGGAAAGATAATATGCCTAATGTTAAGGTTGGCTCTTTAGTAATCTTAATAGAAAATGACTCTCAACCACTGTATTGGCCTATGGCCCGAGTAATTAAGGTTTTTCCAGGATCTGATAACAAAGTTAGAGCGGTTGAACTAAAGACCCAAAATGGGCATACACATAGACGGTCTATAACAAAAATGTGTGTTCTTCCAATTGATTATAATTAACAAAGAGTGCCTACCAATAATAAATAAAGAAATAAAAATACTTTATTATAGTATTGTGATTAAAAAGAAATGCAAAAAATTTTACGTTATTATTGTGAACTTAGTTTAAGGTTACTTATCATTGTAATATTGTTTAATCGACAAGTGCCAATTGCAATATTTAAAAGAAATTACATAAAGGTTCCCCTATTAATAATAATGTAAGCTGCCAAAAACAAGTAAAATAAAAACCAATATCGGGCGCCAGGCAGGCTTACCAATAACTAGTGTCCGGAATAACCAAATCGGGGCCTTGGAGCTTTTAATCACAAGCCAAGGAGAAGTAAATGAAAAACCTGAGTACAAAGAAAAGTATCAGTCTTTATTTTATCCATAGGGTCATGAAAATGTTACTTAAGTATATAGAAAAATTAATAAATTAATCACATTTGTGTATGTCTATTATTGCCACCTTTTTCTAAGAAATTATTATTATATATTAAAGGTAAAACATTAGGGGAAAATGAGTAGAACAACCAGAAAAATTATATTTTAAGTTAAACTATAAAACCAAACCTCGGTCCTGGTACATGTCCGTGGAAAAAATAACGAGGGGCTTGCAAACTAAATCACATCCAACCCGGAGCCAGGAGCATCACGGCGGAATTTAAATGGTGTCCAGCTTGGCGATCCACAATGGGTTTCAACTTAACCGGCACGCCGCAAACAAAATCTTCACCACACCATCCAGGGTGGGGAAAAACATCATGAAGTATCCATGTGTTGAATTTTAAATGAAGAAAAGTAAATAACAAAGAAGTAAAGTAAAAAAAAAAACCCTGAAACAATATAAAATTGCATCAATATAATGTTGAAATACACTCATGCGCAATTGACATGTTGTAAAGAAAAATCAAAGTACTTACCACAAATGTGGGTTTTTCTGCTAAATATTATGCGCAGGCATAGCGCCGGGCTTATTAGTAACTAACTATAGCCATTAAACAACATCTCCGCACGCCTAAGCGTGGATTCAAAAAGATTTTTATCGGTTCAAACCGTAGCCATCTTCACGGCCTGTCCTTCGGGAGAAAAGTGAAAAGGGTCCCAACTGACAGTTCAAATGGAAAAAATAACGAATGACAGATGACATGTCAATGTCAAACTGACATAACCAAAACGTCGAAGGACAAGATCCAAACTGAGTATCAGTCCTTTGAGAAACTATAAATTTTGAAAAATAAAACTAGCATGTAACGTGAAAAAAGCGAATGTTACAATACATCCCTCCCAAAAAAAAATAAAAGAAAGATACTTTCTTTTATGCCACAGTTAAAACCGCGCAAAAAAGCAAAAGAGAAAAAAACCAACACCGAATACTAAAACATCAAAACAAAAATCCAAAATAGGAAAAATAACGGAAGTAAATCCACGAAAAGGAAATACAAAAAAAAACAACTCCATCACCAATTAATACCAATTCTAAAAAAGTTAAGGTGGTCGTAAACAACCAATACGTAAAGAAGTCCTAAATAGGAGAAAAAATTAAATAAAAAGAAAACCATCCTGAGAAGATATTATCTATGGTGAGATAGACAACACTCTAGGGAAATTTTCAAAAAAATAATGAAGCAACTAATAAAATCAAATCACTCTCTCAAACCACAAACGGCAAATGCAAATGAAAACGAATGAACAAAAAAAAAAATATCCAAAATGGAAAACAAAATTTAAAAGAAAAGAAGCCAACCTGACAAGTTATTATTTATGGTGACATAGAAAATACTACCGGAGGACTCTATCAAAACAAACAAAAAGTTCAGTGAAGCAAAATGCTACTGACTATGTCTAACAAACTTTCCAAATCCGAGGTACAGTTAAGCCCTATCGCCACTGACTACATCAACAAATGAAAACCCAATAAAAACCCCATTGAGCTCAGTCAAGCACAAACGCCACTGGCTACTATAACAATTTAGAACCCCATTAACTACTTCCCCATCATCTTCATTTAAGCTCTGTTAAGCCTCTAAGATCGGTTAGGCAAAATTGTCACCGACTCAGCATCTGAAATTTACAACCAATCTACCAAACTCCTACCCCTTCGGTTAGGCTCGCGCCGCCGATTACAAAAATCAAACTCCGACTAACGTCCGAAACGTACTGCTTCCCTACGCCCAAGGCGTGAAAAGACTTACTCCCTTGCACCTGAAAAAAAAATGCAAAAGAAAAAAATGTCATCACACAACAAGACGGTGTGAGAACAATATGTCTTGTGACCGGCACAACACCACCGAACTTCCGAGCACAAGAACATAAAAAAAGAAAAGCTTATGTCTACACAACAAAACGGTGTAAACATAAGGTACGTTCACACACTCCAAAGCGGTGTGCAAACGCAAAACAAAATCTGCAACATTGTGATCGGCACAACACCACCGAACTTCCGGGCACAATGGCAACAAAGATCCGGATGGAAAGTCCAGGATCTGTCAAATCCAAAAGAGTCAAACTATACCCCCAAAGTGTGGTAAGTTTACTCAAAACTAAATTGTCATATCCGAGGCCTTAAAATTACTCGAACACCACAACTAAATATAAAATGTACAAATGACACAAAGCCAAAAACTTAAGGAAAACAAAACATGGTGGATAAAGATAATGTCTTATCATCAAGAACAAAATAGAATATAAAATATCCTAACAAAAATATAAGGAAACAATAAAGTGGACATTCCACTACAAACAAATTGTTTAGTAGGGAATACCTAACTATAAACAAATGTACATAAGATCTTTCGACATTGGAAATCTTATAATGAATTTAAACTTGAATTTTAACTAAACTGCAATATACCAAAATACCTAAGTTCTTATTTTGAATATTTAAATTAATATTATTATTCCAAGTTAATCTTATTATCTGAAGCTTCCTATCATAAATCACTTTCAGAGGACCATTATAAAATCATACATCAAATCTCATTCATCAAACATTCCAGGTCCATCTTCAAACAATAGTTCAAAACTCAAAACCAAAAAATATAAGTTTATAATTTTGAAAAAGAAAATTAATATTTAATAATGTCTTTCACATGATAACGTCCTGTTGAACCTTTATTTAGGTCTTTTAAAACATAAACGTTTTGTGAAACTTTGTCAACAATTTCGCATTTAATAAACTTAGGTGCAAACTTTGCCGAAAAATATGCAAGTGCATTGGATTGGACAAAACTCCTTCTCCAAACAATATCACCAACATCGAAAGAAATGACTTTTCTCCCTACGTTATAATAACGAACATTTCGTTTATAAGCTTTCAAAATAGAAGTTTGAACTTTTTCAAAAACTTCACTAAGTAAGTTAAGAGAAATAGCAAAAGAATTTCTAGAACCAATTTCAAGGTTATCTAGATTAACTAAAGAATCACTAAAGCGATGTAAAGAAGCATCAACAATGACTTCCCTACCAAACATAAGGTAATTAGGAGTGAAATCTGTAGCAAGATTAACACTACTATTCAAAGCTAATTGAATATGAGGCAAAAATTTTGACCAAGTTCTATGATCATCTTTCACAAAGCAAGAAATACAAGTTTCTACGGTTTTATTATACCTTTCAACTGGATTATTCTGAGGGGTATATAAAGTGTTATAAAAAATTTTAGTTATATTAAATCCTTTCAAGAAATTAACAAAATAACTTGTTGTGAACTGTGAACCGTTGTCGCAGATGAATATTTTTGGAGTACCAAATTTTAAGAATATTTCTTTTTCAAGAAGTTTACAAATAACTTTAGAAGTAGCATTGATCATGGGAAACAACCAACAATATTTAGTAAAAATATCTACTACTGATAAGATGTATTTATGACCAGAATGCGCTTTAGGCAGAATTCCAATAATGTCAATAGAAAGTGTTAACATGGGACGATCAACTTTTTTAGGATTAATCATAATTCCATGTGGAAGTGAAGTTGAACATTTATAAGCTTTACAAATTTCACAAGAATTTATATATTTCTGAACATCAGAGAACATACCTTTCCAAAAGTAATGTTGTTTTAATTTTCTTAAAGTTTTATGAATACCAAGATGACCAGAATTAAGATCATCATGATTAGATCTAATTGTATCTAAAATGTGTTCTTTTGGAATAACTATTTTCCAATCTAAAATACTATTAGGATTATACCTATTTTTACAATATCTATATAAAGTGTTATTTTCAACTCTAAAATTTTTGAATCTACAAGGAAATTTTTGACAACTAACAAATATTTTACGATACCAAGGATCATAAATATCATCATCAGGAGATGTTATACTATCCGGAACGACATCAATAGCCGAAATTTCAATACGTGACAGAAAGTCAGGAACTAAATGTAAAGAACCTTTTTTATGAATAATATCAAAAGTAAATTGAGAAATTCTAGCGGCCCAACGTGCAAGACGTCCACTAGGATTACTAAGTTTTAAAAGCCATTTCAAACAAGCGTGGTCTGTAACCACAGTAAATTTCATACCTTCAACATAAGGTCTGAAGTGTTCAATTGAATCTAAAATTGACAATAGCTCACGCTCTGTTGTACTATAATTTCGTTCACATTTATTAAGTGATCTAGAATAATAAGCGATAGGATGTTGTTCACCACTATCATCTTCTTGGGTAAGAACGCTACCAATTCCAACAGAACTAGCATCGCAATGTAAAAAATAAGGTTTTTCAAAATTTGGACAATGCAAAACAGGTGCAGAAACTAAAGCTTGTTTTAAATTATGAAAAGCATTTATAGCATCATCATCCCAACTAACAGGTTTTTTAGAATTCTTACTGCCTGCAGTCAGTCTAGTTAAAGGAGACGCTATATCAGCAAAATTACTAATAAATCTACGATAATAAGAACACAAACCAAGAAAACTTCTCAGTTGTTTTACTATTCCTGGAAGACGAAAATTTTCAATTGATTCTAATTTTACAGGATCAGTGTGTAAGCCATCACTGTCAACAATATAACCTAAATAACGAAGTCTGTCTTTACAGAATTCACACTTCTTTAAATTGACTGTTAAACCAGCATCTTTAATTATATGATAAATTTTATTTAAATAGTCTAAATGAGTCTCAAAATCAGGAGTAACTAAAATAAGATCGTCTAAGTAACAGAAGGCTACGTTATCAAATTCAGGACCAAGAAGTCTGTCAACAAGTCGTTGCAGCTCAGCTGGTGCGTTAGTTAAACCAAAAGGCATACGAATAAATTCGAACAGTCCTTTCCCCGGAACAACAAATGCTGTCTTCTCACGAGAAGATTTTTCAAGAGGAATTTGAAGAAAAGCTTTGGAAAGATCAATAGTTGAAATAAATTTAGCTCCCCGCAGGTTATCTAATATCCTAGAAGGATATGGTAAAGGATAAGCATCTTTAATAGTAACAAGGTTTAAACGTCTAGAATCCAAACATAATCTAGTTCCACCATCTCTTTTTTCTACAGCTAATACTGGAGAACACCAAGGAGATTTTGAAGGTTGTATAATATTTTCTTTTAATAAAACTTCCACTTCGTCAAAAAGTTCCTTTTGTTTAGCTGGACTTAAAGGCCAGTAACGTTGTTTAAAAGGTTCACCAACAACATTAATTTTATGTTCAACGAGATGAGTGAGACCTAAACCTCTCTTCTCATATGAAATATCTTCAAAAAGTTTAATAGTTTTATTTAATTTAAGTTTCTCAGAAGGAGAAAGTTCTACAACAGAAGTAATAGCATTAACTTGAAGTTTGTTTTCGCTAACAAGAGAAATATCTTTCCAAAGTTCTTTAGCAAGATCAAATTTTAACCAAAAGTCAAAGCCTAAAATAATAGAAGGTTTAAATGAAGGTATTATCAAAAATTTTGTTAATTTAGTAACATTATCACAAGTGACAGGTAATTCAATATCACCAATGATTCTATGAGAAGAACCATCCGCGGTATAAGCAGAACTAGCAATGGGTTTAAGTTTAAAGCCCATGTCCAAAAACTTTAGGTGACTATCTGAACCTAAAACACAACAAGTAGAACCACTGTCCAACAATCCTGACAAAGTAAGGTTATTAACTTTAAATTCCAAATAAGGTCTTGAATCTTTATGTTTAACAAACAAAATAGGCGCAGCCCTATAATTAGTGAAAAATACTTTTAAATAATTTAACCAATCTGAAAACTCTTTTTTAATAGTAAGGTCATCAGGTGCGAACTTACTTTTCTCTAACATCGAGACACTTGAAGTTTTCTTAGAAACTAGTGCTCGATGCGGCCTAATCAGTTTTTTGACTCGGTCGAAACTTTCTTATCCGAGTTACAATCTTCGCAACTCTTCGATGTGACACCTACCTTATGGCATCTAAAACAAACAACACCAGGAATGGCGGTACAATTCTTATAAGTGTGTCCAGAAGACTTACACTTCAAACAAACAAGATTGTTAGATTCAACAGCACTAACTTGCGGTTTTTCTAATTTAACAATTTTACTAGGTTTTCTAGAAACAAAAACTTCAAGTTCTTTTCCAAGGTTAATGAATTGATCCAAAGAAGTAATAGTTTTACCCAACACATAAGGTGTATAAATGGGTAACATGTTATGTTTAATAATGTTAATAATAGTAGCATCAAAAATAGGTATGGAAAGACGTGAAGCCATATCCATAATCTCCGTGATGAAATCCGGTAACGATTCAGTAAATTTTTGTTTACGAGTACGAAGTTCATACTCCAGAAAGTAATCATATTCAATCGTATCAAAACGTTTCAATAAAGCAACCTTCAATTCATACCAAGTTCCAATCTGCAAACGCACACTCCGAAACCATTTGATGGCAGTACCAGACAACAAATCAGTGAAAGAGCCGACCAAAACGTTCTCATCAAAATTTTTAAACAAAAAATATTCTTCTACCTGTGTAATAAATTCCCTAACACATGTTTTTCCATCAAAGTTAAGTTTACTACGTTTTAAATCCGGTAATTTAGTAATAGAAGGTAAATTCTTCTTAAGGTGATCATTCAACAAGACATTCATCGTACTAAAAGTTGGTATTACACTAGAACTGTGTGCAATTCTATCATTATTGACCGAAAATGGGTCAGGAACATCTGTCATGTTCACTACGTCATGAGTCACTTCACGAACATTTGAATGAGTAGGCGTATAAACGTCTTTCTCCTCCTCCAACGTAGGTACTTGAACACTCTTGTCCATGTTGAACAAATAAAGTTATCAATCAACAATCAATCACTATCAATCAATCAAAACCAACGCAACAGAATGCAACCAAATGTAAATGAAAGTTAAATGAAATTAAAATTTAAATATATTAGTGGAACGGATCCTTAAAAAAAGTTAATTTCCATTGTTTCAGGAAAGAGGTAAAGTTTAATTTATCAAATTATCAAGAATGATAATCCTAAGTATGTAAAGTAAAAGAATAATTCTTTAAAAAGGTGCAATAATGATTTACAAAATTTTTAAAGTTAACGCTTAACTAAATTTATTATTACAATGAAAATGTTAAAGAATGCTAACGCAAATTGACAATATGTTTCCTCGAGAAACGCCTGAGTTTATTTTAAATTACAATAAGACACCAAATATGTTAAACACTGGGTGTCAACAAATACTTACAAACTGCCTCCGTTGAAAGAATATAGGTAACCTAATAGAAAACATGATAATAATAGTTTTGTGAAAGTAAATACAAACACATGTTGTTCAAAATGACAACAGTAACAAACAAACAATAAATTATAGACAACAATTATTGTGCTATAAGTAATAGTAATGCTAATAAAAAGGTGCAATAATAACAAAACATCAAAAATGTGATTAGGAAAACAAAAGAAAACAAAAACCCTATTTCATGTCCCTGTTCGGGCGCCAATTTGTAATATTGTTTAATCGACAAGTGCCAATTGCAATATTTAAAAGAAATTACATAAAGGTTCCCCTATTAATAATAATGTAAGCTGCCAAAAACAAGTAAAATAAAAACCAATATCGGGCGCCAGGCAGGCTTACCAATAACTAGTGTCCGGAATAACCAAATCGGGGCCTTGGAGCTTTTAATCACAAGCCAAGGAGAAGTAAATGAAAAACCTGAGTACAAAGAAAAGTATCAGTCTTTATTTTATCCATAGGGTCATGAAAATGTTACTTAAGTATATAGAAAAATTAATAAATTAATCACATTTGTGTATGTCTATTATTGCCACCTTTTTCTAAGAAATTATTATTATATATTAAAGGTAAAACATTAGGGGAAAATGAGTAGAACAACCAGAAAAATTATATTTTAAGTTAAACTATAAAACCAAACCTCGGTCCTGGTACATGTCCGTGGAAAAAATAACGAGGGGCTTGCAAACTAAATCACATCCAACCCGGAGCCAGGAGCATCACGGCGGAATTTAAATGGTGTCCAGCTTGGCGATCCACAATGGGTTTCAACTTAACCGGCACGCCGCAAACAAAATCTTCACCACACCATCCAGGGTGGGGAAAAACATCATGAAGTATCCATGTGTTGAATTTTAAATGAAGAAAAGTAAATAACAAAGAAGTAAAGTAAAAAAAAAAACCCTGAAACAATATAAAATTGCATCAATATAATGTTGAAATACACTCATGCGCAATTGACATGTTGTAAAGAAAAATCAAAGTACTTACCACAAATGTGGGTTTTTCTGCTAAATATTATGCGCAGGCATAGCGCCGGGCTTATTAGTAACTAACTATAGCCATTAAACAACATCTCCGCACGCCTAAGCGTGGATTCAAAAAGATTTTTATCGGTTCAAACCGTAGCCATCTTCACGGCCTGTCCTTCGGGAGAAAAGTGAAAAGGGTCCCAACTGACAGTTCAAATGGAAAAAATAACGAATGACAGATGACATGTCAATGTCAAACTGACATAACCAAAACGTCGAAGGACAAGATCCAAACTGAGTATCAGTCCTTTGAGAAACTATAAATTTTGAAAAATAAAACTAGCATGTAACGTGAAAAAAGCGAATGTTACATCATTTAAATAGCTCTACTATTATTATAGAAATTTAATTTTATTTGTAAGATATACAAAAATAATTTGTTAATTTAACATTCTGGCTAACTAGTAAGTGCAGAATTATATTGTATTATTTTCTGGCTGCGGGAGCATGTAGGATTCCCATCCTACACAAAATACATTTACTAAATGTGGCAACACAGGTTGTCACTATCTCGCTCTCTCTCGCTCTCTCGTTCCTGAACCGTGCTTCTAATTGTACCTGTGAATTGTGTTCATTACTTAATAAATATCTTAACTACGTATAAACGTCGCCTCATTGACTCAAGCACCTAAATAAACACTCTACAGTCCGCTGCGCTCACAGTGATTTTACGGGAAAATGCTTCTTGTGCCGCATTGAACATTTTCACGGTATAATTTTTCTATAAGTAGGTACAAGAATTAACTGGGTATGGAAATACCCTAAGTAATTAGTAAGTATAATCTCTCTCGAGAAGCTGTTTAGGGTATTCATCCCAACAAAACTTGCAAGAACTATGATATACGTACCTAAGTAAGTATATGATTGTTAATGTGAGCTTCTGTGGAAGATAACCACAAAGGAAAGTTGTAGCAAGATCGCTTACGTTACTTTAGGTTGCAAGGAAATTAAGTACTTACCTATAACAATTTATTATTATTTATTATAAATAGGTGCATGATACATACATAGATGTTATAATGAGAGTCATATAGACTCATGAAGGTCAATCGATCGATAGGTGGTTATAATCTTATTTAATTAAGTAGATACGCGTTGAGTCGTATTAATCAAATAACAGATTTATGGGTATTTGATAGCAACCTCAAATCAATTGAAAAAAATATAATTAAAAAGAAATTGAACTAGTACACACTTCCTCTACCTACTGATAGGTAGATAAGTTATCTACTATGTTAGCCAGGATGAACGATGGTGTGCAACGATGACGCCAAGGTTTTAATTTTCTTGGAATAATACCTACAGTGTAGTAAAGAAAATGTTTGCAGCTCATTATTTCATCAAGACACGAGTAATGTGGTCCGAAATAATTCGTAGGCATCGTACCTACACAGTGAGACCGCAGTGTGAATACGAAGACAGCAGAATGCAAATGTATATTTAGCTTTATCGCATTTTTAAGAAACGTGTCATCTTATTTTCACTGTGTTCGCTTTTAGCACAGACCAACCACCATTTGCATAGGTACCAACCGAATTCTATGGAAAAAGTTTCCGAAACACATACACTCAATAAGGTGTAAAGATTTAGCTACGATAGACCAATCACAATGCGTTGCCTCCGCTCCCGCCCCGGACAACGTTTTCGTAATTATTTTGATGCAAGTTATTTATAGTGAGGAGTCCAAAGAATGGTTGGTCCATCGTTTTTAATGTCAGTGAGATTTCCTCCCTAGGTACCACTTATTTTTCCTATAAGTACATATCCTTCTGGATTAGTATAGGGTATTTCCGATTTTACAATAATTAATTATAGGTATTGTATTCAAACTAGGTAGGTATTTTTGTAAAGGAAGACTCGTGGTGGTACGTTTTGGTATGTCATATCTACAGGACATTGAGCATTCGTTAAGTAATGGTCCAATTTTAATGCTTTGATTTTCGACCTGACTTACAATTTTCATTAAAAACTTAACTTTTGAAAACTTACCTTCTGACTAGGTACTGACATACCTACACTCACTAAAACTATAAATAATAATTTTCTTTCCAAAATTCAATGATTAAGTAGGTACCTATTTTAGTACTACTTTGAATGATATCGCGGTTGGTAGATATAGTATGATTCCGATTCCCGATATGCTGTAATTAGTTGCTACATCTCCTCAGACACGTCTGTCTCGGCGCGATAACAGCCGAGGCCGCACCACAGGTGTCTTGAATGATTTATCTGAACACTGTTTATGTAACACACGTCTAGTGGCACAACAGAGTGTTAGTTTGTAAAGAAAACTATAGATAGAACTAATCGGAAGTCGTAGGCTCGTAAGATAAGATATTGTATTGTAGTTTCGATACGGTTCAAAATGGCTGTAAAGAATCTATACTTAGTGGATTTTGCCATACGTAATTAACTGGCATCATTTTTGAGGCATGTGTAGGCGATTACATTACCTATAGCTCTAATTAGTTTGTAGATGGGCCCAGTCTTTCTATGGATGTCGTAACAGGTGACTATATTAACGCAGCATTAGGAGCTGCTTGTTAAAGACAACACACTCATCACATGCCACATCATCAGCCTTGCTGTCCACAGCCAGACATAGACGTCCGCCTAATTCCATGTATTCGTATCTAATTACATTTGCACCCAATTTTGTTATCTCTACTTTTTGACAGCTTAATATTGAGACAGCGACCAAAAACGGTGCAAAGTCACGGTTATCTACGGTCTTGGTTCTTGATATAACATTAAGACCTAGGTCCTTCCTTCCTCCTTGGGTAGTAGAGATGGGATGCAGTCGAGATAATGCCGTACTCTATCGTGGCCATTAGGTAAAAACTTGTGTCAAAACTGTTGAAGTTATTGCACTGTGACAGACTGGGACAGACGAACTGGATGATCTTATAAAGGTTCCTCGTAGGAACTACGAGACCCTAAAAATTTCGTAACGTGTTATTACAGCAGTGCTGTATTGCTATTGATTATTCCATAACTTTACGTGAGAAAGTCTAGAACAAGTAAAATACGGAGGGAAGTGATTGACCTGCCGCTAGAAGTCAGGGTCATGTTTAATAAACCTTTTGGAGACAGTCTGGAAATATTTTTTGTACTGTGCCTTGGGGTCAATGGGACCAGAAACATTTCCTATTATTACAAAAAATTTAACATGGCGCTTTATCCATAACTAGAGTGAAGTACCTAGAGTGTTAATAATTATAAGTAGTTATTCTTTAAGAATTCAATTCAACGGCACCAAATTGTCATTCATCACTCTCTAAAATGAAAGGGACAAACATCTAAAGTATGTCATTCCATTTAAACACTGTCTACATTGTCGTTGCAAATACACGAGTGATAGTAGCGGATTGTTGGCAGGGGTTTGTGTCCGTTGAATCTGGTTCCAATTTTATCTGAGACGAGCCACCGGGCGGCGCGACACAGTGCGTACCGCGTGCTATCAGCTGTAGAGCGCATGATCGATTTAAATCCGCGTTCTCATGGTGAGGGGCAACCTTTTACCTGCCCGTGTGGGGTTGCGTGAAAAGAGGTACAATTTGAAAGAACAGCTTTCATTCTGAATCCGGCAGATCTTTTACAGTACGTTTTATTCTTACGGTAATAAATACCTAATGGGTATGAAGCTTGGATGACTAGAGTAACCGGTCTACCACAGAGAAAACAGGCGCAAGAGTTGTTTATTTGTGGACACTACCCACAGAAGAAGTGCGGTTTATCGCTACCTCTGACACAAGTCAAAGTATAGAGGACTCTATGAGATTCCGTAGATCTTTTCAGCATATTTTCTGCTGAAGCAAATGACCGGCAACACGTGCTCACAGACTGTGACGTAAGGCGACTGATAATGTACAATTTTAATGCGATTTTCACGTTTCGGTGCAGTGTAGGCGGTCTCCAACTCAGCTGACGCGAGGTGAATGGCCGCTAGCGCGCATATTTCGTAATTTTTTTCAAGGGCTCTCCGAAATTGTAGCATCTTCACACTGCGATTAGTGTATTATTGTGTAGATTAGGTGCGTCATGTAAGCCACGCGTACTCAAGCCAGGACTGAAATAGCATCAGCTTGTGAAATAATCGTTGGTTTAATGGTACAATACGTAGTCAGGTGACTGTCGCTCTGATGCCGGGAGAGTGGGTTTATTTAATAGAATGTGTAACGTATTCCTGTAGACAATTGTGTGTCTACATCAAAGTATACTTTATACATAATAATCTTGGGTACGGGTCTATACACGCAACCGTAGAAGGTCATAGGTCATCACCTTCTATGTAGAGTTGTAAAATCCACATCAAAACTTTATGGACTCATGCTAAGTACCTATTTTTAACCCCCGCCGAAAATAAAAAGAGGAGTAATATAAGTTTAACATGTGTATCTGTGTGTCTGTTAGTGGCATCGTAGTGCCAAAGCGGATCAACAAATTTTATTTTTTTGTTTAAATACTACATTGCATGTACGTATCACGTAGATACCTAACATCGGTTATTTACGTATTCAATTTGTGGTTCGTAACGTAACAAATACGTAGTCGGTATTCCGTAATCTGGCAGTCCTTGGAACAGGTCGTAACGATGATGTCATAACATACCGTCGTCGACAACATGCTCCGCTGGGTTCCTTAATCTATTGTTTAAATTTTCCTATCTACTTTTGACTCTACAAAAGTATGATTATTGTAATTAATTAAGAACTATTTATGGGTTTATTTTTGTTTCCTTATAATTAATTAATTATTATCCTTGAACATTTATGTTAGTTGTATTAATTGGAAAATAATTAAATAGTAACCAGTGTCACTCAAAATATACCCTGCCTACTGTGATATGACTGAATAATAAATAAAACCAGTTAAATATCGACATTAATATTCGTTCTATGTATTCTTAGAGCTCTAATTTATCTATTATGGGCATGTTAGACAGTATCACTATACAACTTACCTTAAAAAAACTAGGTCCAAGGATAACTACGATGAATGCATGTAATCTATTTTATGACTAATTTTAGTACGCCGATTACTTGTGAGTAAAAAAATTGATTGAGTACGACACTAATTCAATTTCACATCACTATTTAATTCAGTATTTTTATAACCGCACTAATGGGATGTTACTGTTACTTAACTCTAGCACATTATTAGCTAATCGTGAGTGAGCTACACCCACGGTCCATGCGCGGTCTCGGCCGACCTACTGACTGACTGTCCTTAGCCAGCAGCATATTCGATCCCGCTGTGTCTGAGTCATTATTCTCATGACATTGAAATCACACCAACTTCAGTCCGAAAATGCGGAAAATCCGTCCAAATATAAATGGTAGCGTTAGCGAGGACGCCACTAACAATATCCTATGATTACCAACTCTATATCGTTTGCGTAAATAGTTCCCGAGAATGCCGCAATATGGCGAAAATGCGTGCGCGTTTTGCCGGCATTATATATTCTATCGACATCTAGCGACGGCTGAGAGAAATACGGTATATACGCTCCTGTAACAATAGGTAGGTTGATTTAATTATGAATAATCATACCACGTAATATCAATGTAAAATACTTTGTCACTGGTGGGAATAGGCAAATTAGCCCGTTTAGTCGTTGTTAACATTTTATTCAACACATAGCAGGTATGTAAGGAACAGCGCCATCTATGTAGCTGCCTCAAATTACTACATAGAAACCTTATACGTGAGTACGGATAGCCCGTATTTTGTCTGTTATAGACGCTTAATTAAGCAGGTATTCAATGTATTGATTTGTATTGGTTGTACCAACTAATAAATTGTTGGACAAATTACTAAACATAATAAATAAATATAGGTTATGAAAGTGAGTGGCGTAACTTTAATTCCGAGCAGTTTACTCTGTAGACTTTAGAAAAATATGTAACGTAACGAAAATATGTAACGAAAATTTGTAAGTGCACCAGTAGGCCTAAACAAAACAAATCCTTTGACTAACTGAACTGCATTATGAACTTTCCCAACAGGTACCCAATTGATTTTATTTCTGAACGACATTGATCATAATCACAATCCAGGCAATGACTCCAGATGGCACTCAGTGAGTACCTATGTAGATACCATTAATAAATACATGAAATATATAATTACCTGGAACTAAGTAGGTTGTAAGCTGATAATAGATAGATTCTCTACTAGCTATATATTCAGTTAGTTCCAACATTCTTGAACCAAAACTATGTGCATAGTATCTAAATATAAAATAAACATAATACTATTGAATCAACATCTACATACATACTTTACAATAAAATAAGTAACATAAGAATATGATAGGACATCACTTTATTAGGACAATGGTATTACAATAAATGTCAGACCTTAATAGTATTGTGCGACAAAGAGAGCGCAATCACTTTTCCTTCTTCTCCGAGGACAGTGAGTTGTAAAGCTTGGTGATCTCGTTCAGGACCAGGTTCTGGGTGATGGTGCCGTTGGTATCGATGAAGTTGGCGAACGACTTGATTATGGACGCCTCGCGGGACTTGCCGGCGGAGTCGCGCATCACCAGCACTAGGTTGTATTTGTCGTCGTGTCTAAGGGAGATAAATTAATGTAAGGTAATGGGACCATATATCAAGAGCAAGAGAGGATAGATGGAGCAGCTTAACTACAGTTTGGAATCCCAGAGATGCATAAAGAAAAAGAGGAAGACCAATGACCAGGACGGAGAGATGGATTAGTAACATTTGAAGGGAAAATGGGACATGTTCCACAAACTTCAAAAAATAGTGGAAGAAGAAAAGGCCACCCTCTTCTTCAGCAGTGGGATGAAGTATAAAGGATTATGCCAATCCAACCAATTCCGGTTAAGGACTTAACTTCTATCCTGACAAAGGTGAGCTCTCATGTGGCTGATGTAAACGATCTTCTTATTGAAGATCCACCCAGATATCAGATATTTATTTTTGTATAAATAAAAATAGAAAACCAATGAAATGGGCTTAAATAAATGAATGGAACCTTTAGTAATTGTCTTCTTTGATGTCACATTCGTGGGCAGGGCTTTCCCTACAATTGCAAGGAAGATTCCAGCCATAACCCACCAAGCTGGCCCAATGGGGTACTATTTGTTGGGATTTCATTAATTTGACTTATATAATAGCAGGTCAGTCAGAATCAGGAGTATGGTACATGCTAGTACTTCTTACTTAATTAACAAACCAATCAGGTGGAGGAATGTTCCTCCATGTAGGTACACTGTTTTACCAGACTAACACTAACTCACCCAAGAGGTGACTAATTCATGTAATTTTTTTTTGTACCTGATTATTCCTTTTGCAAGTTCTAAATGTCACCCTAAGGGAAACCCTTTGATTTATGAAAATTAACCTTTTGGAGCTTATAAATAAGGCTGAACTTACTTCTTGACATAGGAGCTGGCTTCCCACACCCTGGCATTGTTTCCCAGCTTCTCCTTAGCAACAACAAACACTCCTTTCTCTTTGAATGTTGTGTACAATGTTAGTATGCCCATAAGGACAAAGTATGATGACACACAGATGATAAGTACCAGTCTGTAATAAAGCAAATAGGTATCATAATCAATTTTAAAGTTGATCCTTTAAGCTGGTTTAGTCTGACGCCTAGCATGGGCACATTTAGCCCAGATTTCCACAAATATACCTACTTAACAAGTGGGTCTCTCTCCCATCATACGAAACACAGCTGTAATAGCTTATTTATGTTGATCTTCTGTGAGATTGAGCCAGCCTATATATAGCCTGTTGTCAATTGGCAACAGCTTGGCTTTACCACCAGATAATAGTCCATTTACAATTAATCAAACCACATTAATCAACTTACCTTGATTGAGGGAATGGATACAGGTAGTCCCAGAGCAATGCGTATAGGGCCACGCCAACTGCCAATGCACAGAGGAAGAGCCTCCCGTCAATCAGTGCAAAGCTCTCTTTACATTTCAAGTCTCCGGTAAATACCTACAGTATATAACAAATAACATAAGTATAACCTAATTTATTATTGACTAGCAGCCCGCCCCGGCTTCGCACGGGTACATTGCGGTTACATTATTCGAGTTTTAGTAAGGAACCCTAATTTTTTTTAAAATATATTATAGCCTATGTCACCCGGGGATAGTGTAGCTTCCCAACAGTGAAAGAATTTTTCAAATCGGTTCAGTAGTTTCGAAGCCTATTCATTACAATCAAACAAACAAAGTTTTCCTCTTTATAATATTAAGTATGATGACAATATATGATAAAAATGAATAATAGTAATAATTTACCTCTCTAATAGCATCATCGATAGCATTTTTGGCAGCGGCACCGTCCCATTTATTAATTTTTACGTTCTGAAATTAAAAAAATATGGGATGATTGGGTTTATGTAGGAGCATCAAAAACGGGAAATAAATGCTAAAATGTACATTTACTTATAGCCTTCTCATTTAGTAACTTGGGTAATGTTATTTATCTACGAAAAGCGAGTTTTCATGTGAAAATTGAATCAACTTCACGTTATAAGTGACGTGTCCTTTTGAATACTATTCTTTTTGTGTCCTTTGTTATCTAAGTAAAACATATTCCATAATTTACCTCCGGTGTCTCGGTCATTTTGCTGAATTCTTAGGCTTATATCAGACTGATATTTATTCAAAAAACTTAACTAAACGGCAAGTTTTACTTTCTTTGCTTGCTTGTTGGATTATTTTTTTTGTGAAGCTGGAATAATTTGACGTTTTTACTTTTACTGTCGTCTCGCTGTCGCATTTAGCCAGACTCAAATAAATAACATTTTTTAACTTTTTTGGCTGGCTAGGCCACGAGTTATTTCATGATGTCTACGCATTTAAATGGTCTAAGTGTCTACGCGTTAATCCAAATATCCTCCCTCCCCCCTCAAACCCTATCAATAAAATGCCGGATTCTCAAATAACCAAATTACCAGACTTCTTGAACCCGAAATGTGACATCATTTTTACGTTATACCAATGCGCTGTGGTATTTCTTCTATTCCATATCTTTGTTCGTGCGGATTTGGTGCGGAGGATGTGGTGCGGAAACTTGAATTGCTCAATAGGTGCTATAAAATACCCTACGCACTACACATGCTGTTGCTTATTGATAATCGTCTAAAATCTATACAAATAAATAAAATTGGAGTCTCTGTTTGTAATATCAAAATAACACCTTTTCACTAAATGCATATGAAAGTACATACGATAACTATAGGAAAAACGCGATTAAAAAATGTTTTGTCTGTCTGTCTGTCTGTGTGTTTGTTCCGGGTAATCTCCGAAACGGCTGGACCGATTTTGACGGGAGTTTCACTGGTAGATAGCTGTTTTTATAAGCAGTAACTTAGGCTACTTTTGTTTTAGAAAAACAAAATTAAAAAAATGGGTCTTGTCGCGCGGGCTCAGAACGCGGGAGCGGGCTTTTTTGTTAAGTTAAAGCAAAGACTAAATTATAAGTTTAGTTTATTTCTAATCTGTACGCAATTTATGGTAGGCACTCTGTCCTGTAGGGACGCAATTAAAATATATCGATAATTTTAACGATATTTCAGATCTGACCGTACGTTTCCATTGAACGAAACGTTTGAACGTAACATGTTGTCTTTATTTTTTGAGAGCACAAAATGAGAAAAAAAACGAAAATCGATTTATGAAATTTGTCAGTGCGAGCATGGGATGATATTCGAATTATACGTCTTCATAACAAAAATAGTTCTCAATTAGCTTAAAATCACATGGAGAATATATAAATTATGTACCTATATTACGTTTAATAATTAGGTAAGTATGCAATAACCACAAATATTATACGAATATAAAATATAGAATGGAAGCCTCAAATACAAAATATGATTATCTATATCGACAAATTCAATCTAAATTTCAATACATGTATCGATACATCCCTACATCCTTCCCGTCCCGAAAAAAGCTATGAATGAAGAGTAGAGGAAGAATGGAAAAATGAAATTACAATAAAAATTATTTCATTTTGTTTGTAGTTTGTGAGGGACAACAATGATCTTGTTTTTATAGAAGAATGACTGTTTACTTGTATACCTACCCGTAAAGTAATGGTATGTAGTCAGTTTTTATAAATGGATTGGGAATGTTTTTGGCGCCCCACCAACCGGTGGCTTCACTAAATATCACTCACGAGTCGTCCAAAATAGTAGATCCTGATGGAAACATTGTTGTAAATTTTATTATTTTTTTCTCTTTCAGAGTTATCCGCAATAATATGTTATCATAACCATGTGGCATTGACAGTCATGGAAACAACAATGATCGAAGGAGGTCACTAATGTAAGCCCAGGTTTGCCCTCGCAATTGGTGATGTGAAAAATATTACATTACTAGGTTGTAAGTATATCGCTAAATTGAAATAGTGCAATGGCAAAGCGTAAGAAGGCAACAACAAAATCCGCGGCGTCGCGCCGCTCGACTCGCCGCAGCAAGCAGGCCGCGGAAGCGGTCGCAGAGGGCGAATCTTCCGCCTCTGTCGAGCCATCGGGATCCGACACTAAACAAGAGCCTGAAACGCCGCCTGAAGATGGTTCTGCCCCAGCACCGGAACCACAGACATCAGAAACAGCAGAGGTGTCGCTCACAAAACCTTGTCAAGTACCAATCGTAGCTTTGCACAAGAAGTTTGGGAAATACCGCTGCCTATTTAACAATAGTGATGAAACTTTTACTAGGAAATATGATGTTGGTAGTGATAGTGAGACAAACAGTAGCGTAGAGATAAGGGTGGTTGATCCGTGTGCAAGTTCAGAGTCTGATTCTAATGCTGCATTAGAAACACAGTCTGAGACAAACAGTGCAACAAATACACAGGCTAACTCGAGAGATATATCCCCTGTACCTATATTGAATGATGCACCATCATGTATTGAAATTCCATTGTTGAATGAGAAAATTGTAGATGAGGAGGTTTTAGAGGAGAAACCTAAAGAACCGGAGGTTGCTCCAATACTAGAGAAGTTAGAGAATGAATTAGAGGAAATTGATGAACAAAAGCCGGAATCTATTGAGGAGATGGCTATAGATGAGAAATTAGAAACCACTAAGCCAGAAGAAGTAGTTATCCAAAACATTCCACTGGAAGATGACCAGATAGAATTTGCTGGTGATGATGATGAAGTCATTACTATAGTACAAATTGTTGAGGATGACAATCCCGATCTGTATTATGACATCAAGATTGACAGTCCAAAGGAGGAGGCATTAGAACAAAATACTAATGAGGAAAACGTAAATAATTCTCATGATGATGTGCAACAATACTTTGAGAAACTAAATCTTGCTTATGAATCCTATTCTCAAATGGAATGTTCAGATTCTAACGGTGTCAGGACCTCACTATGCAGCACTCCCGACTTACAATTCCCTAAAGAAAACTTTGATCATATAGCAAGACCGGATCCGAGCTTAACACCAAGCTCCACACTATCTGATGACAGTAACTCATCGAGAATCACTGAACAGAACCAGAACAACTCAAATGACTCTGCAGAATCTTCCCCAACTGGTGTACGAAGGTCAAATCGCATTAAGACTATAAGCAACATGAAACAGAAGACGAAGGGGTATGGATTAGTAAAAACACCATTGAAGAAGGCATTGATAACGCAAACTAAGCTCAAACTCGAAGAGCTCGGTTCTGATAGCCAAGACAAATCTAATGAGGGATCCTTAAGTACGGCACCAAATTCCCCATCATTCCCGGTGCCTTCAGAGATGCCGGTGAAAGTGAAGTCCCGTTGGCGGAGGTCCAGTGAGTTGGAGATGGGGGCTAGCTCTCCAGCAAATTCACCACTGGCTAGTCCAAACCTACCTCAGCGTTTACCACCCGTAGAGGAGAATCCCACTTTACCCGAGGATGATTATGCCGTCGTTCCTATGACTAAAGAGGCATATGACAGGATAATTGAGGAGAGAATGAACCAGTACCAGCACTTGGAAGAGAATGAGTATCTTTGTGAGCGAATGGTCAGTAAAGAGACCAAGAAGATGATTTGTGATTGTTTTATGACCAAAGAGGAGTTGGAGCGCGGGGAACTGGCGTGTGGAGAAGATTGCTTGAATAGACTGCTTATGATTGAATGGTAAGGCTTTACATAATTCCAAAAGAGCTCTACTAACAACTCTATTTTGATGATTTTTTAAGTGCTAATGATCATCATTTTTGATTATTATGGCAATATTGTTAGATCTGTTAAAGACTGTGTATCTAAATGGGAAATATTTTTGTTTCTTCCCATAACAAATGGCCTATCTCTTGAGTTAAGTTACAAGGTGGAATAAGTATTGGAATGCAAAGTTTAGAATCCATCCTGTAC
The DNA here is from genome assembly GCA_905147325.1 of Notodonta dromedarius. Lineage (NCBI taxonomy): Eukaryota > Metazoa > Arthropoda > Insecta > Lepidoptera > Notodontidae > Notodonta > Notodonta dromedarius. The sequence continues at coordinate 11,522,338 of LR990159.1, read as the reverse complement.
TAACCTAGACATGTGTGTTCAATTTGTAAATTTTCAGTAACTCCCGATGTCCAGTTGGGGATCGCTGTACAAACCGAAGGTTCCAGAAGACAGAGAATGCCCCATTGAAAGTGTTCTACGCAGACAAGAAGGGGTGTGGTGTAGAAGCTGTTGTTGATATCCCTACGTAAGTGTTTTGTTATATACAAAAAATATTGTTATAGGATTTTATGACTTAATAATGTAATTATAATGTGCAAAGCGACTTATCAATTTATAGACATTGACTAGAATAAATACATTTCATTTAGTTTAACTTTACACACATATTTTATTTATGTTTGTTTAAAATTTGTCATGGATTGCGAATAACTGTGCACTAAAATATAGTTATGATATGTAATGCTGTGCAAATTTGTAGCAAGTAGCTTTTATTGATTTCTTCAAATAAGTGTTCATATTAAATATTCTGAATTGCTGATACCCTGAACTTTAAAAGGTCACCTGCTGAGCGCGAGACCTTCGGATCGATTTAGCTCGAATCGATCGCTAGCACAAGCATTTAGCCTACAGAAGCAGACTGACTTCATTATAATATTTGCTAATAAACTTAAGAAAAATATAATCAACAAAATCCACCTTCACACAATGGTAACAGTAAAATATTTGTATCATAAAAAGTACATAATACTGGTCCATTAAATGTCTCACTATCATCATTTCAACTGAAAGTTGTCCACTGCTGGACATAGGCCTCAAATGACCATTTGTGATTGTCACTTTGGACAGTTTCGTTAGTTTAATTACCACAAAACCGATATGTAAGATGTTCACTGGCCAACAACATCAACCGACTTTAGGCACGAAGATAATATGAATGACCAATGGTAATGGTATTCGTAATTGGATTACGGCCTGAATCCCCCTCGTAATGAGGGGAGGCCCGTGCCCAAGAGTGGGTCGTCAAAAAGGCTAAATTATTATTAATGGTTTTCCAATGGAATGGATTAAATGTCCAGTCAGACCTCAATCCTAATATAAAATATCAATTTTCAGGGGCGAATTCCTAATGGAATACGTGGGCGAGGTTCTGGACTATGAACAATTCTACAAACGAGCGCAGGAGTATTCCGAAGATAATAACCTTCACCATTACTTCATGTCTCTGAAAGGCGACACCGTCATAGATGCGACGGTCAAAGGCAACATATCGCGGTTCATCAACCATTCCTGCGATCCGAATGCGGAGACGCAAAAGTGGACGGTGAATGGAGAACTGAGGATTGGATTCTTCAGCAAGAGAGATATTGTATCTGGAGAAGAGATCACCTTTGATTACCAGTTTCAACGGTTTGGGTGAGTTGCATTTGCTTATTTTCTTTTGTGTTATTGTGGGTTTGTGTTCCTAAGATTTTTTAACCGACTTCAAAAAGGGAGGGGTGGACTCCAGATGAAAGAAATTATAAAATCCCAAGTTATTAGTAGGTTTTTTTACAACCAGGTTTTTTATAAAACATTCTTTATTTATTATTTTCCTACTGCAGGTAAGGGTAATTTCATCGCTCTGTAATGTAATAAAATATATGGTAATAATGTCATGTAAGGGAATGTTACCTTTATTTTCGTCAGAGTCGAGTGTTGCTACAACGCAATGTCAATCAATCAATTTCAAGTCTATTTTATCCTCATATGCAATCTACTCCAACAAAAAAATGAGTTAACGCAAGCAATCGATCGATCAGTTTGCCCCTGAAAGGTCTCCAAACTATGTTGCTGACTCTCTTGGTTACACAGAATAAGACTTAACGAACCTTCCGTTCTCACGGGGCGTTGTAATATACAGGTTGAAACAGAAAGGGTATACTTTTTTTTTTTTCAAAACTTAACTTTGTAATTCTTAAAACTTTCTTATTGCTTTGGAGGAAACTTGAATAAAAAGGTGTTACCGGGATACAGCTGTTGACAGATTTCATAAATGTACAAAACATTTAGTACTTCAATTGTCCCACAAAGCCGATAGTTAGATTTACAAAGTAAAGTTGAAAAAAAAATAGTGTACCCTTTCTGTTTCACCAACTATATGAGCGAGACAGCAGTAGTTAGTGTCAAATTTAGTTTTATCTTCATTTGTAGACAACAGTGGGTGTCATTGGCACGATTTGAACTCGCGAGCCAGTCGTTCGTTCTTATCAATTTGTCGTAGTTTCTAAAATATAGCATATTATACTTATAATAACGTGTATTATACCTTACACCACGGACTTGTCGGTTCCAGCCGCTGGTGTTGTGGTGGTGTGGGTGTGGTAACAGATTGTTTGCGTGCAGAAAGGTGGCGCAGCGCTGCTACTGCGGCGCCGACAGCTGCCGCGGCTGGATCGGCGGCGAGCCCGACTCCGAGGACGAGGACGACGAGGAGGTATGTATGAGTCATGATGATGATTGTAAACTGTTTGATTGCTTCGATTATAGCTCTTTCGCCACCTCATCACAGTTCAATATTCAACAAAGGTTTGACTATTGTTAAGTATGTACCAGAATGAACCAGTAACAAAGCGCATAGGTACTCTTTCTCTTAAACTTATAAGAGCTGAAGAGCTTATTATATAATTTTGAATTGAAGGTTTCAGAGAAATGTAATCTCATTTTTAGCATTTTCCGCACCTGCGAGAAAGATGCACTGTCATTCAGAAACCTAACAAGGAGCTAGGAAAAAAGGATTTGAATATGGTGTATACAAGGTGAAATAGAAAGGGTATACTATTTTTTTTGCAACTTTACTATGTAATTCTAAAACAAACAGCTTTGGAGGAAGCTTGAAAAACAAAAGGTGTTATAGGGATACAGCTGTTGACAGATTCCATAAGTCTACAAAACCTTCAGTACTTCAACTGTTCCACAAAGCCAAAAGTTTTAGATATACAAAGTAAAGTTTTAAAAAAATAGTATACCCTTTCTGTTTCACCTAGTATATGTGTATATTGTGTAGTACATATGTTTGATTGAATACTGTTTGTTTATGAAGGAGGAGGAAGACGTGTCGACGTCCAAGTCGGGCGCTAACGAAGAGTCGTTGGAGAGCCGCGCCGCGCCCGCCGAGCCGCCGCTAGCGCGGCCGCGCCGCCCGCGCCGCGACCGCAAGTACAAGCCCAAGGCGCCCGACCTGGTGCAGGACGCCGACGTAAGCGACATTCTCGCCGACCATACTAATTTGTGGAGTTTAAAAACTATTACATTAGGCGGGTCGCACATTGCAAAAATCGTCTGAATCACCAGAGAGCCAGTTCGCTGTCTAGTGTTTTTGTTTCGAATTTCTTCGGTTGCAAATGCAGTTTTTCAATAAAATTCGATTTGGCCCGGTCCTCCCATAAGAAACAAAATTAGGCTATTATAGTGACGACGCGATGTTTAATAATCGCGATGCATGCTATCATAGCGGGCGACCGGCGTGGTTTAGTTTCAATTGAGTACATTGTCTTGGTTTTTCGTTTTGAGCATCGAGCTTAGAGCGGACGGGACCAGTAGAACGAGGGAATAAGGCCCGTATTTATTAATAAATCGATCTCAAGTCTGGGACTAATCTTGGAAATGTCATTCTTATGTCATCCCAGTACAAAATGACTTGTTCAAAGCCTGCTTGAGATCGCTCTCAGACTTGAGATAGATTTATGAATACGGATCTAACGCGCGTTTCAGAAACGCGCGTTTTTATCCTACATAGCAGTTTGTTGTCTGTATCGCTAAAACGCGCGTCGACGGCGCGTTTAAAAAACGCGGCCAGGTGTGCAAAGGTCTAGAGGCTGCGTCTGACTCGCGGGCGTATCGCGTTTGTATCGCTAGAACCGCGCGTCGACGGCGCGTTTAAAAAACGTGGTGTGCATAGGCCCTAAAAAGCTCGGATGTCGTCGTTAGATACGAATAGGGGCCTAAGAAGCTCGGTTGGTGTTGGTAGATCGAGGAGGAGCTGGAGGCGCTGGCGCGCACGGGCGTGAAGAACCAGTGGCAGACGCTGCGGCTGTCGCGCACGGTGGTGCGCGCCAAGTCGCGGCGCGCGCAGGCGGCGCTGCTGCGGCTGCTGCGCGACGCGCACCTGCCGTGCCGCCGCCTGTTCCTGGACTACCGCGGCCTGCGCCTGCTGGCGCCCTGGTGCCATCTGGCGCCGCTAGACTTCAAGTCTGTCGCATTCTTTTTTTAAATATCACAAGTCATTTTCTTCCAACTCCTGCTATTATTTTATTTATTTATTTACATTTTATTAGAACCCTCTATTAGGATCGATTACACTAATAATAAAAACAGCAACAATTACTTATAAACGAATGAATAATAAAAATCGATCATGCATCTATCTCGCAGAACTTCTCACATAACTTAAAAAAAAATAAAGATTACTAACCATTTTTTTAGAGTTTGTCACATTACTAGTATTCCTGTTAGCCCTCCAGGTAAATTAAGGCTTGTGCTAGGAGTGGGCTCACGTCAATAGTTGAATGGACAGGATCGGGATCGAACCCGGAACTTCTCAGCTACAAAAGCTGCCCCCCTAACCACTAGACTATTGACGCCTTAACTATATATTTTTATTATTTTTGCCACGATCAACTGTTTAACTTGGTTGGATTTTTGGTTTTTGGTATTACTCTAAAATGTTATTCAAACAACTTCAACCGTTCCTTAGTGATGCATGTCGAAAAGACACAGTTTTACATGTATAATAGCAATAAGGGATACACGTACCGAATTACCTCTCTCTGATTAAGGCTAAAGCGCCCATCTAGCACGCGAAGTTCAAATTTTTTGAGGTTTTTTTGATTTTTTTCAAAATCTGACAAAAATAAAAGGCACATTTTGTAATTCGCGAAAAAGACCGTGTGCAGTGCATTTATTAAAATATCCAACTTACTCTAAAACATTTCAAGAACGACAGCTATCCAGATAATCTGGCAATTTTTGTATATTTAGTGATTTACTGGTATCATATCCACCGTGATAATATTTACAGTAAAATAAATGTATAAATAAACGCACTGCATACTGTGTTTTCGCAAATCACAAAATGTTGTCTTAAATGTTTTCAGGTTTTGGATAAACTATAAAAATACTCGAAAATTTTGAATTTCGCGGGCTAGACAGGCGCCTTCACCTTAAATATCCCCTTCCATAATTGGCGCGATTGAGGGCGCGCATCCAAAAAAGTTACGAATCTTTTCTTTCACTTGTAAAAGTTGGTATTACTCAGATTTATCACGTGTTTTACTTATTTGTAATAACACGGATTGTGTGTCGCCTCAGGCTAGAGATGCTGCAGACGGTGGACCGGCTGCCGATCCCCAACAAGACGATGGTGCAGGAGAGCCGCTTCTTCACCATCGTGGAGCGCTGGCTCAGCGCCGACGCGCCCTCCGACAACGTGTTCATTGACGAGTCCACTGGTATGACGACAAATTACTAATTGCTAACCAGTATTAGACATCACAATCCCGAGAATTCATTGAAAAGAGTAGCCATTGGGTTTCTTGCCGGATCTTTTCAGTGGAAGCAGCATTCCGAACCGGTGGTAGATTCTGACTATTCATAAATGCTTTGTTAGCTTACTCACATTAATAAAAAAAAATTGAGAATAATACCACTTTGTCTCCACCATTAACAATCTAAAAGAAACTACACATCTATTGAGTTACTAGAGTACATATTACTTGTCTAGTTTTTTACGATTGTACATTTGTCAGACATATTTTCTTTGAATTTCTTTAACTGTTTTCTAATCTTGTATTTAATAATCTTCTATTAATAGGACTGCCCATAGACTTGCCCAACCAAGGCAACCCAGAGAACGCGCTAAGTCCTGAAAAGGTGAAAGAGAATATAGCCATCATGGAGAAAGTTAAAGTTCTGTCCGGCCAATTGCTGGAGAGGTGGTCCAGTTTGAAGGTACGAATCATATCTAATTACATCTCAGTACATATGATATTAATGATAGTCATATAGATCATCTAACACTAAACAAAAAACTGAATACATTATTATACTTCTATTGACAACCGCTTGGTGCAGTGGTTCGAGCGTAGGCCGCTCGGCTCACTGCACATGGTGGTTGCGGGTTCGATTCCCGCTGGGGAATATTTCGGAAATGGCATTTTCGAAATTATGCCCTGGTCTGCGTGTCATTGGGATGGCCCCAAATCCATTAGGTACCTATAGTACAAGCTTTGCTTAGTTTAGGAACATACAGTTGGTATGTCAGTCTGGCGATATTCATTATTATTATTTTTCCCTGTAGGAAGTATTCAAAATCCCAAAGAAGGAACGGATCCAGCAGATGAAGGAACACGAAAGACAGGCCAATGTTGAACGTCGAGCCGCCGACTCTAGCGGGTCGCGCGACCGCGACCGGGACCGCGACCGCGACCGGGAGCGCGACCGCGACCGCGACCGGCGCGACGACCGCGACCGACGAGAAGAACGCGACCGGGAGCGGGAGAGGGAGAAGGAGCGGGACCGCGAGAGGGAGCGAGAGAGAGACAGAGAA